>CM060920.1:332209329-333509557 GCA_030737875.1 Allium sativum | reverse complement strand
GAATCCATTCTCCGTTAAGCGCCCTGCGGTTTATGATTTTATACTATGTATGTAGAACGTGAGATGCAAGCGTTTCTGCTAGATTGATACCTATTTGTACTTAGACATTATTATAATATCACAATGATATTGTTTGTCAAAGTTGTTTAGATACTCATAAGGAAAAACCCGTTTCGTATTCACGGCGTGGTCTTATGAGATATCATATACCTGTTCAATTGTTTTAAACTGTTTTACTCACACCAGTCCCATGACTGACCCGGAGTTTACTTTGTTGTTTTCCCTAAACTCTTGGGTGCCTAAATTTGTACGGGCAGTCAAGTAGTCGGGATTTACAGATATACTTGGAGAGCTTGGAGCAGGAGGCTGCAAGATTTTATAGCTATAGTTATTTCCGCTGTGTTGTAAGTGTTGTACTCTGATAAGTGCTATTGTATATATAACTGTTTACTTCAAAGTTATGTTATATATTATATGTTATTCGTTCCGCTGTGAGATTCGTGTTACTCTGATGATTCTGATGTTCTTCTTCTTCTTCTATTCTATTAGTTCTATCTTTTCTTTCTCACCTTCTAAATTCTTTCACTAACGTCTCGGAATTTCCGACTCCCGAGGAGTCGGAAATTTCTAGCCGTTACAGTTGGTATCATAGCTTAAGGTTAAGTGATTACCTTGGCTCTGTGGCATAACTCGGTAGAGATAGGGTTAGTAATACCCTAGATTGAGTTTGAGTGTATATATATGAGTGCGTATTTGTATTTGATATAAAACTGTTTTATATTGTGGAGATTCACTGGCTGAGTTGTTTATGAGTTCTGGTCGATCAGTTTGATCCACTGTATCGGTAGGAGTAAATAAACACTTGAATACGATGGGTCGTCACGATATGTTTTGAAAGAGGGTAAGTGAATTTAACTTTACCCAAAGTATATTTTGATATAGAGATATATTTATATATATCAAAATTTTAGTATATTAGATATATTGGTTGTAATTATGATCGAGTAAGATTATATAGTGAAAGGGTTATACATAACCAACAGAATTCATATAAGTGAAATCAGATGAGTAAATCTGAATTTAAATCAAAATTTGGAATTAAAATAAGGAAATTTTAAGTTCCTGGGAGATTTTGAAAATGTTTTTCAATTAGAAATAAATATAGTATCTAACTCACCTGGATGACTGGAAAATAATTCCGAGGATGGATCGATACAGCGTCGGTGTGATTTTCGAGTTTCTAAGTGGTGGATTACTACCAAGGGTTTTGTTTTCAATTTGTGTTGAGAAAACAAGTTGTTTAGAAATTCAAAGGTTTTGAATTAGTGTTAGGATTTGAAATTGATTTGAAATAAACCCAGGAATTTTGAATGCTGGAATTAAAAATTTAACTAATAAAGTTAAATGGATTGAGAAGACATAAGTGAATAAATACATTGGAATTTAAACTTGAACCAAGTTAAATAAATCGGGATTTGATTAGAGAATAATCTGGATTGGAATTAAGTTGATGGGTTAAGAATTTGAAATATGATATTGGAGTTGAATAGAATTTGACTTGGATAGAACCAAGTGTTTGAGTTGAAGGTTGGATTGAGACGACCTTGGGTATATGTTTGGTTGATAACAGGTGAAAGTGATAAGAGTTGATATGCCCGACAAAAAGGTACAAATTTATTTTTGATATAAGCATGAGATTTATGAGCCGAATTGGCAAGCCGCTTGGCTGTTTGATTTTCTTTTGGGTTGGAGAAGGCCTAGAGAGGCAAGGGGTGGTTTGTCATATTGACCAATACAAAGGAGGTTATGGCGAAATTTTCCGAAAATTTAAAGTGTTAGAAAATTTTCAGAATTTTTTTGAAAATTTTAGTAAATCGGAAGGAATTAATATTTAGTCGACATTAATTGGTTCAGTTGAAACTGAAGTTGAGAAGTAAACCAATCTTAGGAGTTCCAATATATAGGGTCGTCCTCTAACTTAGCAATTTCGAGGACGAAATTATTTTAAGGGGGGAAGTCTGTAATGGCGCATTTCGTAAGGTATGATAATTAAGTTATTTAATTATTTAAATAACGAATAGATTAAATAAACGATAGCTGAACATATAAATTATAATAATAATTATAATCAAGCCCGTAACGACGCGGCAGTTCGTTATTTGGCGAGTTGAACTTCAACTGAATGTACAGGATTCGTTTTAAGCCGGATTTCTGTGAAACAAGAAACGTGTGGAGCTGGTGGAGTATATCTTTCTAGTGGAAGAGAAAGATCGGGATTTCGTCGTGTGGATTTTGAGTTACGTCCAGATCAAATTATCAGAAATGCAGCGCCCTGACCATAACGATTTAATTATATTTTAAATAAGGATTTAAAATGAAATCGAGCGTCGATATACCTCTGACAAGGTAATATCGAGCTGTAAATACATACAGGAATATTTTGGAGCTGTGTGGTATTCCACTGTGAATATATACGATAATATAAATTTATTTATATTTAATTTAATTATATTTAAATATATTTATATATTTAAATAGGCTATTCAGAGCGTTAAAAATAGCCAGTTTTGCAAACGAAGTCGGAATTCGACGAAACCAGTTTTGTTGGATCCGTAATGTTGAATAGCTGTTAAATTCCAAGTTTCGTGATTTTTGAAGTCAGTATGTGGCCGTACGGATTTTTAGAGTGTAAAATAGTCAGTTTTCGACAGTTAAAAATACACTGTGTGAGCATACGGAGTCAGAATTCGACGAAACCAGTTTCGTTGGGTTCGTAATGTCAAACTCTACCTACATGTCCAGTTCGGTGATTTTTAGGTATAGTGGGTGATCGCACGAATTTTTAGAAAGCTGAAATCAATAAAATAAAACAATAAAATAGAAATTGAAAATATCCTAACTCTATCTATGATCTAAAACAGACCACGCGCTCAACATTTTCAACCACAACCCTCAACTACCTCAAGTATAAGCACAAAGAACAAATTCCCAGTTCAGAAACAAACCGAACGCAAAAAGAAAACCCAAAAGAAAATTCTCAAACAAATCAAAAACAAATCCTAAAATCTTGAAACCAAGTTGGTTTAGATCGTCGGAGTTTTCTCTTCAGCTGGATGGTCTTCGTTTGAGGTGCGACGCGTTTTCCCCTGGCGCTCGAAAATATACAGTGTGGCTAGGGTTAAGTATTCTGGCGAATGGGTTGAGCTGGAGGCGACCGGAGGTTGGCTTGAGGGTTTGGCCGAGGTCAGGGAGCAGCACGCTTCGTATTGATGGAGGTGGGAGGGACTCCGGTCGACTGGAGTTGAAAGCGACGGAAGGTGAATGTCGATTTAGGGTTACAGGTCGGTTTCAGGGAGGGCGTCGAACTGGGATTGGGGGGGGGGGGCGTTCAGGTAGAGCTTGAGGAGCTGAATTGGATGGTGGCGGTGGCAAAGCAAACGGGTGGCCGAGGTGGAGGGTAGGGCCAGTCAACGGCGGGTCAACGGAGTGATGAGGGAGTGACGTGTTTATCTGGAGGGAGGAAATGAAGACGGGTTTAATTTTTTGTGAAGCAGGTGCGGTTATATTGGTTGGAGCGGGTTTGGGCCATCATGGAAGGGGTGAGGCCCATTTCCATATTTAATTTAAGTTTTAAATTTCAAAATAGTATATTAACTTGTAAAATGACGCATACGTTAGCGAAAATCAGCGAAACAAATTGCGTTGGGATCGTATGGACGAGCACTCCACAATGGAACTGACCGCGAGTCAATTCGAGTCCGTCACAATTTATAGCAAAATAAATTGTCTAGCTGAATAAAGCGATGGTTATCGTCATTGACGATGATCGTCCAATGTGAGTAAAACTCACTAACTCTGAACAGTTTATAATTTCATGTTGTATTGTTAGAACTGTTAAAATTGTCTGTTTGACTGTGTGTTGATTGTTTGATTGAACTGCTAGTCAGTTAGTTAAATTTCTATATTGATTCTGTTTAACAGAATATATCATATGGAACTGAAAGTGATGTCATCTATATTGTCTAACATCCGTGATGCAGGGAAACAGGTTGGAGGAACCCGACTGGATTCCTCAACATTTATTTTACCGTTTTTCATATATTGTGATATATGATGTGTTATGAAATCTGTTATTGATTTCATATGTTTGAATGATACCGATCATTGTTATACGACACGTTAAACACCGTAGGTGATACTAGAGTGTAAAAAGGGAATTTTCAATGTTTATATTGAAAATAAATCTTATTTATAAAATCGATAGGACTTTATAAAATGAAAAACATTTATTTATTTAGGAAATAAATAAAGGAACATTTATTTAGATTATAAATAAATGGAATAAAGGAATATTTATTTAGGGAATGAATAAAGGAACACTTGTTCGGAAAATAAATAGAATTATACAAGGATAGATTTAAACACGTGCTTCGCACACGGTATAACACGATATGGATTTAAATGAGATATTAAATAGGAAATCTGTTTTAAAATAGATAAATTGAAGTAGATTAATGTATAAATAATGTTTTATAAATTAAATAAATTATTTATCGTTGATAAATGGAATATATATAAGTCTGGACTTATATAGAGAAGTAGAAACGTTATTAAAAGGACATTTATAAAGTGAAGAACCGTTACTAAAAGTAAATCTTTATAAATGGATAAACGTTGTAAAAAGTAAATCTTTATCAATGGATAAACGTTGTAAAAAGGAAATCTTTTGAAATGAATAAACGTTAATAAAAGGAGTTAATCGAATTTAGTTATTCGAAATGAGTTATTCGAATTAGATATTTGAATAGAGTTAAACACATTAGAGTGATTCGAATTACTTATTCGAATAGAGTTAAACAAAGTAATTTGTTAGGTTAACCAAAGCAAGTTAGTCAAGTTAATCAAAGTAATTGGTTAAGTTAACCAAAGTAAATTAGTTAAGATAAACTAAGCGGTTAATCGAAGTGAATTAGTTAAGTTAAACTAATTGGTAAATTAAAGTGAATTAGTTGCGTCAAACTAAGTGACTTGGTTAAGTTAAACTAATTTGTAAATCAAAGTGAATTAGTTGCGTCAAACTAAGTGAATTAGTCAAGTTAAACTAATTGGTTAATCAAAGTAAATTAGTTGGGTTAATCAAAGTGAATTAGCTGAGTTAAACTAAGTAAATCGATTTGAGTTAATCAAAGTGAATTAACTAAGTTAAACTAAGTGGATTAGTTCAGTTAATTGAGACAAGTAAATCAAGTTAGGTTAAACCATTTGAGTTAACCAGTTAAAATTTACCAGTTAAAGTTGACCAGTTAGAGTTGATCAGTTAGAGTTACTCAGTTAGAGTTGACCAGTTAGAGTTATCCAAGTGGAGTTATTCGAGTAGAGTTACCGAATATCACTTATTCGAAGTAGAGTTATCGAATATAGTGTATTCGAGGGAAGAGTAATCGAATATAGTTTATTCGAGTGGAGAAATCAAATGTTATTCATTTGAGAAGAGTTACCGAATGTTATTTATTCGAAGAGTAGTTATCGAATATTGGTTATTCGAAGTTAGTAATCCAAAGGAGTTATTCGAAGTTAGTTAATCCAAAGGAGTTATTCGAAGTTAGTTAATCCAAAGGAGTTATTCGAAGTTAGTAATCCAAAGGAGTTATTCGAAGTTAGTTAATCCAAAGGAGTTAGTCGAAGAGTTAATCGAATATAGTTATTCGAAAGAAAGTGTTAATCGAATATAGTTATTCGAGTAAAGTTAAAGGAGTTAATCGAATATAATTTATTCGAATAGAGTTAGAGAAGTTAATCGAATATAGTTCATTCGAATAGTGTTGGAGGAGATATCGAATATAGTTTATTCGATAGGATAGAAGTGAAGATAATTTATCAATTAAGTTATTCGATATGAGTTAATCAAAATAGAGTTTATCGAATATAAGTTATTAAAAAGGGAGAGTTAATCGAATAGAGATTACTCGAAAGAGAGTTATACGTCGAATTCGATTATAGCGAATTCGGGAAAGTACTATTTACTTTCCAGGGTTTAAATCAAGATTTAGTTATTGATTTAGAAATTAGGTGTCTGTATAAATTATTCGAGTTAGGAAATAAATTTATAATTTAGGAGATATTTTAGGGGTAGGAATTATAACGTTATAGTTATAATCAAACACTGTCATATAAGAAGTGGATTCGTAACCTTAATCCGAGAATTTGCATAAACAGATGATTGTAAAAAGTGAGTGACGAGCTTCATCTATTTCACAGTAAAGGACGTTGTTTAATTAAGGTCTGAGAGGTAATTATACCCCAACTTGATTGACTTCAGAATTGACAAAGGAATAGTTGTGGTTCGATCTAAAAGGTTGATTAGGAATAAAGCTAAGGAATAAGCGATAAATGGATTAAGCGTAACGATGTTTTATACAACGTTCATTGGAAATCCGTAAATGAGTTTTGGAAACGTTTTCCAAATATAGTCAGATATGTTTTCTAAACATAGAAAATGAAATGTTTTCATGATAAGAATTTAAGAAATAGAGTTAAGCAAATTCAGAAACTGACTGGAGAGGGTAAGTTGAACGGTTTTCTAAGTGACGATCTGATGTTGGTTTCGACCTTCCGAATTGATACTTAGAGAATTGTTCTCATACTAGTTACAGTTAGGGACTGATAGTTGCGAAATAATAGTGATGTGAAAATAAGCTATGGAAATGTTTTCCAATGATTAACAACATATATTTTCTAAATATATGAAATAAGGAAATATGAACATATGATGATTAATCGATCGAATTTCCATTTGGAAATAAGATCGTTGTTTGTACACCGACATGTTTTCATTTGATAGTTGAATCACAGACTATCAAAGTTTTTACCATCTTAACGTTGTTAATATGGAGAGACCGGTTGGATTATTATCCAAAGAACCACTCTGTATTGGCATAAGCGTTGCGAGCAATATATGCCAAAGATAAATTGAAGACGGAGAAAAGTGCAAGGGCTGTTGTGTAAGTCTTGGATAACAGTGACTAAGATGAATATACTGAATAGTGCCTTCGGTTTGTCCAGTCCCAGGACAACGTATATGGAAGAAGGTCTGACAGAGTATATCCAATGGATCGCGTAAGTTGATCTGTGCAAACGTATTCACGTTTGGTGGCGGAGGAATTCGTTTCTCTTAGCTGTATACCCGTGTTATTTTTGAATAAGTCAATTTGTGATTTGGCGGGTATGACGATGTGGCATTCAAAGTGAATGGTGATCAGATGTTCTGAAGATAGACGTAGCCTCTAGCCTCACACCAGGAAGTAACAAAAGTTGGGCTAGGCAGCATGGCTAGTTGGGTCATCCCCAAGCAGGGTGTATTATCACCGATCTAGAGAATATTCATATTTATACTTCTTTTTGATTCTGTATCTTCGGATGACGGTTTGATGGCCTATAACCGTGGTGGCAATATATTCGCGACACTCAAGCTAAATGAGTGAGCGGTCATGTGTGGCCGGGTTGCAAGACGTTCTTGTGGAACCCTGAGTGTATCACCTCTAGAGTACACTGATCAGAAGGTGCTCCCATACCTTGTCTGTTGGAATCCATTCTCCGTTAAGCGCCCTGCGGTTTATGATTTTATACTATGTATGTAGAACGTGAGATGCAAGCGTTTCTGCTAGATTGATACCTATTTGTACTTAGACATTATTATAATATCACAATGATATTGTTTGTCAAAGTTGTTTAGATACTCATAAGGAAAAACCCGTTTCGTATTCACGGCGTGGTCTTATGAGATATCATATACCTGTTCAATTGTTTTAAACTGTTTTACTCACACCAGTCCCATGACTGACCCGGAGTTTACTTTGTTGTTTTCCCTAAACTCTTGGGTGCCTAAATTTGTACGGGCAGTCAAGTAGTCGGGATTTACAGATATACTTGGAGAGCTTGGAGCAGGAGGCTGCAAGATTTTATAGCTATAGTTATTTCCGCTGTGTTGTAAGTGTTGTACTCTGATAAGTGCTATTGTATATATAACTGTTTACTTCAAAGTTATGTTATATATTATATGTTATTCGTTCCGCTGTGAGATTCGTGTTACTCTGATGATTCTGATGTTCTTCTTCTTCTTCTATTCTATTAGTTCTATCTTTTCTTTCTCACCTTCTAAATTCTTTCACTAACGTCTCGGAATTTCCGACTCCCGAGGAGTCGGAAATTTCTAGCCGTTACAGTTGGTATCATAGCTTAAGGTTAAGTGATTACCTTGGCTCTGTGGCATAACTCGGTAGAGATAGGGTTAGTAATACCCTAGATTGAGTTTGAGTGTATATATATGAGTGCGTATTTGTATTTGATATAAAACTGTTTTATATTGTGGAGATTCACTGGCTGAGTTGTTTATGAGTTCTGGTCGATCAGTTTGATCCACTGTATCGGTAGGAGTAAATAAACACTTGAATACGATGGGTCGTCACGATATGTTTTGAAAGAGGGTAAGTGAATTTAACTTTACCCAAAGTATATTTTGATATAGAGATATATTTATATATATCAAAATTTTAGTATATTAGATATATTGGTTGTAATTATGATCGAGTAAGATTATATAGTGAAAGGGTTATACATAACCAACAGAATTCATATAAGTGAAATCAGATGAGTAAATCTGAATTTAAATCAAAATTTGGAATTAAAATAAGGAAATTTTAAGTTCCTGGGAGATTTTGAAAATGTTTTTCAATTAGAAATAAATATAGTATCTAACTCACCTGGATGACTGGAAAATAATTCCGAGGATGGATCGATACAGCGTCGGTGTGATTTTCGAGTTTCTAAGTGGCGGATTACTACCAAGGGTTTTGTTTTCAATTTGTGTTGAGAAAACAAGTTGTTTAGAAATTCAAAGGTTTTGAATTAGTGTTAGGATTTGAAATTGATTTGAAATAAACCCAGGAATTTTGAATGCTGGAATTAAAAATTTAACTAATAAAGTTAAATGGATTGAGAAGACATAAGTGAATAAATACATTGGAATTTAAACTTGAACCAAGTTAAATAAATCGGGATTTGATTAGAGAATAATCTGGATTGGAATTAAGTTGATGGGTTAAGAATTTGAAATATGATATTGGAGTTGAATAGAATTTGACTTGGATAGAACCAAGTGTTTGAGTTGAAGGTTGGATTGAGACGACCTTGGGTATATGTTTGGTTGATAACAGGTGAAAGTGATAAGAGTTGATATGCCCGACAAAAAGGTACAAATTTATTTTTGATATAAGCATGAGATTTATGAGCCGAATTGGCAAGCCGCTTGGCTGTTTGATTTTCTTTTGGGTTGGAGAAGGCCTAGAGAGGCAAGGGGTGGTTTGTCATATTGACCAATACAAAGGAGGTTATGGCGAAATTTTCCGAAAATTTAAAGTGTTAGAAAATTTTCAGAATTTTTTTGAAAATTTTAGTAAATCGGAAGGAATTAATATTTAGTCGACATTAATTGGTTCAGTTGAAACTGAAGTTGAGAAGTAAACCAATCTTAGGAGTTCCAATATATAGGGTCGTCCTCTAACTTAGCAATTTCGAGGACGAAATTATTTTAAGGGGGGAAGTCTGTAATGGCGCATTTCGTAAGGTATGATAATTAAGTTATTTAATTATTTAAATAACGAATAGATTAAATAAACGATAGCTGAACATATAAATTATAATAATAATTATAATCAAGCCCGTAACGACGCGGCAGTTCGTTATTTGGCGAGTTGAACTTCAACTGAATGTACAGGATTCGTTTTAAGCCGGATTTCTGTGAAACAAGAAACGTGTGGAGCTGGTGGAGTATATCTTTCTAGTGGAAGAGAAAGATCGGGATTTCGTCGTGTGGATTTTGAGTTACGTCCAGATCAAATTATCAGAAATGCAGCGCCCTGACCATAACGATTTAATTATATTTTAAATAAGGATTTAAAATGAAATCGAGCGTCGATATACCTCTGACAAGGTAATATCGAGCTGTAAATACATACAGGAATATTTTGGAGCTGTGTGGTATTCCACTGTGAATATATACGATAATATAAATTTATTTATATTTAATTTAATTATATTTAAATATATTTATATATTTAAATAGGCTATTCAGAGCGTTAAAAATAGCCAGTTTTGCAAACGAAGTCGGAATTCGAAGAAACCAGTTTTGTTGGATCCGTAATGTTGAATAGCTGTTAAATTCCAAGTTTCGTGATTTTTGAAGTCAGTATGTGGCCGTACGGATTTTTAGAGTGTAAAATAGTCAGTTTTCGACAGTTAAAAATACACTGTGTGAGCATACGGAGTCGGAATTCGACGAAACCAGTTTCGTTGGGTTCGTAATGTCAAACTCTACCTACATGTCCAGTTCGGTGATTTTTAGGTATAGTGGGTGATCGCACGAATTTTTAGAAAGCTGAAATCAATAAAATAAAACAATAAAATAGAAATTGAAAATATCCTAACTCTATCTATGATCTAAAACAGACCACGCGCTCAACATTTTCAACCACAACCCTCAACTACCTCAAGTATAAGCACAAAGAACAAATTCCCAGTTCAGAAACAAACCGAACGCAAAAAGAAAACCCAAAAGAAAATTCTCAAACAAATCAAAAACAAATCCTAAAATCTTGAAACCAAGTTGGTTTAGATCGTCGGAGTTTTCTCTTCAGCTGGATGGTCTTCGTTTGAGGTGCGACGCATTTTCCCCTGGCGCTCGAAAATATACAGTGTGGCTAGGGTTAAATATTCTGGCGAATGGGTTGAGCTGGAGGCGACCGGAGGTTGGCTTGAGGGTTTGGCCGAGGTCAGGGAGCAGCACGCTTCGTATTGATGGAGGTGGGAGGGACTCCGGTCGACTGGAGTTGAAAGCGACGGAAGGTGAATGTCGATTTAGGGTTACAGGTCGGTTTCAGGGAGGGCGTCGAACTGGGATTGGGGGGGGGGGGGGGGGGGCGTTCAGGTAGAGCTTGAGGAGCTGAATTGGATGGTGGCGGTGGCAAAGCAAACGGGTGGCCGAGGTGGAGGGTAGGGCCAGTCAACGGCGGGTCAACGGAGTGATGAGGGAGTGACGTGTTTATCTGGAGGGAGGAAATGAAGACGGGTTTGATTTTTTGTGAAGCAGGTGCGGTTATATTGGTTGGAGCGGGTTTGGGCCATCATGGAAGGGGTGAGGCCCATTTCCATATTTAATTTAAGTTTTAAATTTCAAAATAGTATATTAACTTGTAAAATGACGCATACGTTAGCGAAAATCAGCGAAACAAATTGCGTTGGGATCGTATGGACGAGCACTCCACAATGGAACTGACCGCGAGTCAATTCGAGTCCGTCACAATTTATAGCAAAATAAATTGTCTAGCTGAATAAAGCGATGGTTATCGTCATTGACGATGATCGTCCAATGTGAGTAAAACTCACTAACTCTGAACAGTTTATAATTTCATGTTGTATTGTTAGAACTGTTAAAATTGTCTGTTTGACTGTGTGTTGATTGTTTGATTGAACTACTAGTCAGTTAGTTAAATTTCTATATTGATTCTGTTTAACAGAATATATCATATGGAACTGAAAGTGATGTCATCTATATTGTCTAACATCCGTGATGCAGGGAAACAGGTTGGAGGAACCCGACTGGATTCCTCAACATTTATTTTACCGTTTTTCATATATTGTGATATATGATGTGTTATGAAATCTGTTATTGATTTCATATGTTTGAATGATACCGATCATTGTTATACGACACGTTAAACACCGTAGGTGATACTAGAGTGTAAAAAGGGAATTTTCAATGTTTATATTGAAAATAAATCTTATTTATAAAATCGATAGGACTTTATAAAATGAAAAACATTTATTTATTTAGGAAATAAATAAAGGAACATTTATTTAGATTATAAATAAATGGAATAAAGGAATATTTATTTAGGGAATGAATAAAGGAACACTTGTTCGGAAAATAAATAGAATTATACAAGGATAGATTTAAACACGTGCTTCGCACACGGTATAACACGATATGGATTTAAATGAGATATTAAATAGGAAATCTGTTTTAAAATAGATAAATTGAAGTAGATTAATGTATAAATAATGTTTTATAAATTAAATAAATTATTTATCGTTGATAAATGGAATATATATAAGTCTGGACTTATATAGAGAAGTAGAAACGTTATTAAAAGGACATTTATAAAGTGAAGAACCGTTACTAAAAGTAAATCTTTATAAATGGATAAACGTTGTAAAAAGTAAATCTTTATCAATGGATAAACGTTGTAAAAAGGAAATCTTTTGAAATGAATAAACGTTAATAAAAGGAGTTAATCGAATTTAGTTATTCGAAATGAGTTATTCGAATTAGATATTTGAATAGAGTTAAACACATTAGAGTGATTCGAATTACTTATTCGAATAGAGTTAAACAAAGTAATTTGTTAGGTTAACCAAAGCAAGTTAGTCAAGTTAATCAAAGTAATTGGTTAAGTTAACCAAAGTAAATTAGTTAAGATAAACTAAGCGGTTAATCGAAGTGAATTAGTTAAGTTAAACTAATTGGTAAATTAAAGTGAATTAGTTGCGTCAAACTAAGTGACTTGGTTAAGTTAAACTAATTTGTAAATCAAAGTGAATTAGTTGCGTCAAACTAAGTGAATTAGTCAAGTTAAACTAATTGGTTAATCAAAGTAAATTAGTTGGGTTAATCAAAGTGAATTAGCTGAGTTAAACTAAGTAAATCGATTTGAGTTAATCAAAGTGAATTAACTAAGTTAAACTAAGTGGATTAGTTCAGTTAATTGAGACAAGTAAATCAAGTTAGGTTAAACCATTTGAGTTAACCAGTTAAAATTTACCAGTTAAAGTTGACCAGTTAGAGTTGATCAGTTAGAGTTACTCAGTTAGAGTTGACCAGTTAGAGTTATCCAAGTGGAGTTATTCGAGTAGAGTTACCGAATATCACTTATTCGAAGTAGAGTTATCGAATATAGTGTATTCGAGGGAAGAGTAATCGAATATAGTTTATTCGAGTGGAGAAATCAAATGTTATTCATTTGAGAAGAGTTACCGAATGTTATTTATTCGAAGAGTAGTTATCGAATATTGGTTATTCGAAGTTAGTAATCCAAAGGAGTTATTCGAAGTTAGTTAATCCAAAGGAGTTATTCGAAGTTAGTTAATCCAAAGGAGTTATTCGAAGTTAGTAATCCAAAGGAGTTATTCGAAGTTAGTTAATCCAAAGGAGTTAGTCGAAGAGTTAATCGAATATAGTTATTCGAAAGAAAGTGTTAATCGAATATAGTTATTCGAGTAAAGTTAAAGGAGTTAATCGAATATAATTTATTCGAATAGAGTTAGAGAAGTTAATCGAATATAGTTCATTCGAATAGTGTTGGAGGAGATATCGAATATAGTTTATTCGATAGGATAGAAGTGAAGATAATTTATCAATTAAGTTATTCGATATGAGTTAATCAAAATAGAGTTTATCGAATATAAGTTATTAAAAAGGGAGAGTTAATCGAATAGAGATTACTCGAAAGAGAGTTATACGTCGAATTCGATTATAGCGAATTCGGGAAAGTACTATTTACTTTCCAGGGTTTAAATCAAGATTTAGTTATTGATTTAGAAATTAGGTGTCTGTATAAATTATTCGAGTTAGGAAATAAATTTATAATTTAGGAGATATTTTAGGGGTAGGAATTATAACGTTATAGTTATAATCAAACACTGTCATATAAGAAGTGGATTCGTAACCTTAATCCGAGAATTTGCATAAACAGATGATTGTAAAAAGTGAGTGACGAGCTTCATCTATTTCACAGTAAAGGACGTTGTTCAATTAAGGTCTGAGAGGTAATTATACCCCAACTTGATTGACTTCAGAATTGACAAAGGAATAGTTGTGGTTCGATCTAAAAGGTTGATTAGGAATAAAGCTAAGGAATAAGCGATAAATGGATTAAGCGTAACGATGTTTTATACAACGTTCATTGGAAATCCGTAAATGAGTTTTGGAAACGTTTTCCAAATATAGTCAGATATGTTTTCTAAACATAGAAAATGAAATGTTTTCATGATAAGAATTTAAGAAATAGAGTTAAGCAAATTCAGAAACTGACTGGAGAGGGTAAGTTGAACGGTTTTCTAAGTGACGATCTGATGTTGGTTTCGACCTTCCGAATTGATACTTAGAGAATTGTTCTCATACTAGTTACAGTTAGGGACTGATAGTTGCGAAATAATAGTGATGTGAAAATAAGCTATGGAAATGTTTTCCAATGATTAACAACATATATTTTCTAAATATATGAAATAAGGAAATATGAACATATGATGATTAATCGATCGAATTTCCATTTGGAAATAAGATCGTTGTTTGTACACCGACATGTTTTCATTTGATAGTTGAATCACAGACTATCAAAGTTTTTACCATCTTAACGTTGTTAATATGGAGAGACCGGTTGGATTATTATCCAAAGAACCACTCTGTATTGGCATAAGCGTTGCGAGCAATATATGCCAAAGATAAATTGAAGACGGAGAAAAGTGCAAGGGCTGTTGTGTAAGTCTTGGATAACAGTGACTAAGATGAATATACTGAATAGTGCCTTCGGTTTGTCCAGTCCCAGGACAACGTATATGGAAGAAGGTCTGACAGAGTATATCCAATGGATCGCGTAAGTTGATCTGTGCAAACGTATTCACGTTTGGTGGCGGAGGAATTCGTTTCTCTTAGCTGTATACCCGTGTTATTTTTGAATAAGTCAATTTGTGATTTGGCGGGTATGACGATGTGGCATTCAAAGTGAATGGTGATCAGATGTTCTGAAGATAGACGTAGCCTCTAGCCTCACACCAGGAAGTAACAAAAGTTGGGCTAGGCAGCATGGCTAGTTGGGTCATCCCCAAGCAGGGTGTATTGTCACCGATCTAGAGAATATTCATATTTATACTTCTTTTTGATTCTGTATCTTCGGATGACGGTTTGATGGCCTATAACCGTGGTGGCAATATATTCGCGACACTCAAGCTAAATGAGTGAGCGGTCATGTGTGGCCGGGTTGCAAGACGTTCTTGTGGAACCCTGAGTGTATCACCTCTAGAGTACACTGATCAGAAGGTGCTCCCATACCTTGTCTGTTGGAATCCATTCTCCGTTAAGCGCCCTGCGGTTTATGATTTTATACTATGTATGTAGAACGTGAGATGCAAGCGTTTCTGCTAGATTGATACCTATTTGTACTTAGACATTATTATAATATCACAATGATATTGTTTGTCAAAGTTGTTTAGATACTCATAAGGAAAAACCCGTTTCGTATTCACGGCGTGGTCTTATGAGATATCATATACCTGTTCAATTGTTTTAAACTGTTTTACTCACACCAGTCCCATGACTGACCCGGAGTTTACTTTGTTGTTTTCCCTAAACTCTTGGGTGCCTAAATTTGTACGGGCAGTCAAGTAGTCGGGATTTACAGATATACTTGGAGAGCTTGGAGCAGGAGGCTGCAAGATTTTATAGCTATAGTTATTTCCGCTGTGTTGTAAGTGTTGTACTCTGATAAGTGCTATTGTATATATAACTGTTTACTTCAAAGTTATGTTATATATTATATGTTATTCGTTCCGCTGTGAGATTCGTGTTACTCTGATGATTCTGATGTTCTTCTTCTTCTTCTATTCTATTAGTTCTATCTTTTCTTTCTCACCTTCTAAATTCTTTCACTAACGTCTCGGAATTTCCGACTCCCGAGGAGTCGGAAATTTCTAGCCGTTACAGTTGGTATCATAGCTTAAGGTTAAGTGATTACCTTGGCTCTGTGGCATAACTCGGTAGAGATAGGGTTAGTAATACCCTAGATTGAGTTTGAGTGTATATATATGAGTGCGTATTTGTATTTGATATAAAACTGTTTTATATTGTGGAGATTCACTGGCTGAGTTGTTTATGAGTTCTGGTCGATCAGTTTGATCCACTGTATCGGTAGGAGTAAATAAACACTTGAATACGATGGGTCGTCACGATATGTTTTGAAAGAGGGTAAGTGAATTTAACTTTACCCAAAGTATATTTTGATATAGAGATATATTTATATATATCAAAATTTTAGTATATTAGATATATTGGTTGTAATTATGATCGAGTAAGATTATATAGTGAAAGGGTTATACATAACCAACAGAATTCATATAAGTGAAATCAGATGAGTAAATCTGAATTTAAATCAAAATTTGGAATTAAAATAAGGAAATTTTAAGTTCCTGGGAGATTTTGAAAATGTTTTTCAATTAGAAATAAATATAGTATCTAACTCACCTGGATGACTGGAAAATAATTCCGAGGATGGATCGATACAGCGTCGGTGTGATTTTCGAGTTTCTAAGTGGTGGATTACTACCAAGGGTTTTGTTTTCAATTTGTGTTGAGAAAACAAGTTGTTTAGAAATTCAAAGGTTTTGAATTAGTGTTAGGATTTGAAATTGATTTGAAATAAACCCAGGAATTTTGAATGCTGGAATTAAAAATTTAACTAATAAAGTTAAATGGATTGAGAAGACATAAGTGAATAAATACATTGGAATTTAAACTTGAACCAAGTTAAATAAATCGGGATTTGATTAGAGAATAATCTGGATTGGAATTAAGTTGATGGGTTAAGAATTTGAAATATGATATTGGAGTTGAATAGAATTTGACTTGGATAGAACCAAGTGTTTGAGTTGAAGGTTGGATTGAGACGACCTTGGGTATATGTTTGGTTGATAACAGGTGAAAGTGATAAGAGTTGATATGCCCGACAAAAAGGTACAAATTTATTTTTGATATAAGCATGAGATTTATGAGCCGAATTGGCAAGCCGCTTGGCTGTTTGATTTTCTTTTGGGTTGGAGAAGGCCTAGAGAGGCAAGGGGTGGTTTGTCATATTGACCAATACAAAGGAGGTTATGGCGAAATTTTCCGAAAATTTAAAGTGTTAGAAAATTTTCAGAATTTTTTTGAAAATTTTAGTAAATCGGAAGGAATTAATATTTAGTCGACATTAATTGGTTCAGTTGAAACTGAAGTTGAGAAGTAAACCAATCTTAGGAGTTCCAATATATAGGGTCGTCCTCTAACTTAGCAATTTCGAGGACGAAATTATTTTAAGGGGGGAAGTCTGTAATGGCGCATTTCGTAAGGTATGATAATTAAGTTATTTAATTATTTAAATAACGAATAGATTAAATAAACGATAGCTGAACATATAAATTATAATAATAATTATAATCAAGCCCGTAACGACGCGGCAGTTCGTTATTTGGCGAGTTGAACTTCAACTGAATGTACAGGATTCGTTTTAAGCCGGATTTCTGTGAAACAAGAAACGTGTGGAGCTGGTGGAGTATATCTTTCTAGTGGAAGAGAAAGATCGGGATTTCGTCGTGTGGATTTTGAGTTACGTCCAGATCAAATTATCAGAAATGCAGCGCCCTGACCATAACGATTTAATTATATTTTAAATAAGGATTTAAAATGAAATCGAGCGTCGATATACCTCTGACAAGGTAATATCGAGCTGTAAATACATACAGGAATATTTTGGAGCTGTGTGGTATTCCACTGTGAATATATACGATAATATAAATTTATTTATATTTAATTTAATTATATTTAAATATATTTATATATTTAAATAGGCTATTCAGAGCGTTAAAAATAGCCAGTTTTGCAAACGAAGTCGGAATTCGACGAAACCAGTTTTGTTGGATCCGTAATGTTGAATAGCTGTTAAATTCCAAGTTTCGTGATTTTTGAAGTCAGTATGTGGCCGTACGGATTTTTAGAGTGTAAAATAGTCAGTTTTCGACAGTTAAAAATACACTGTGTGAGCATACGGAGTCAGAATTCGACGAAACCAGTTTCGTTGGGTTCGTAATGTCAAACTCTACCTACATGTCCAGTTCGGTGATTTTTAGGTATAGTGGGTGATCGCACGAATTTTTAGAAAGCTGAAATCAATAAAATAAAACAATAAAATAGAAATTGAAAATATCCTAACTCTATCTATGATCTAAAACAGACCACGCGCTCAACATTTTCAACCACAACCCTCAACTACCTCAAGTATAAGCACAAAGAACAAATTCCCAGTTCAGAAACAAACCGAACGCAAAAAGAAAACCCAAAAGAAAATTCTCAAACAAATCAAAAACAAATCCTAAAATCTTGAAACCAAGTTGGTTTAGATCGTCGGAGTTTTCTCTTCAGCTGGATGGTCTTCGTTTGAGGTGCGACGCGTTTTCCCCTGGCGCTCGAAAATATACAGTGTGGCTAGGGTTAAGTATTCTGGCGAATGGGTTGAGCTGGAGGCGACCGGAGGTTGGCTTGAGGGTTTGGCCGAGGTCAGGGAGCAGCACGCTTCGTATTGATGGAGGTGGGAGGGACTCCGGTCGACTGGAGTTGAAAGCGACGGAAGGTGAATGTCGATTTAGGGTTACAGGTCGGTTTCAGGGAGGGCGTCGAACTGGGATTGGGGGGGGGGGGCGTTCAGGTAGAGCTTGAGGAGCTGAATTGGATGGTGGCGGTGGCAAAGCAAACGGGTGGCCGAGGTGGAGGGTAGGGCCAGTCAACGGCGGGTCAACGGAGTGATGAGGGAGTGACGTGTTTATCTGGAGGGAGGAAATGAAGACGGGTTTGATTTTTTGTGAAGCAGGTGCGGTTATATTGGTTGGAGCGGGTTTGGGCCATCATGGAAGGGGTGAGGCCCATTTCCATATTTAATTTAAGTTTTAAATTTCAAAATAGTATATTAACTTGTAAAATGACGCATACGTTAGCGAAAATCAGCGAAACAAATTGCGTTGGGATCGTATGGACGAGCACTCCACAATGGAACTGACCGCGAGTCAATTCGAGTCCGTCACAATTTATAGCAAAATAAATTGTCTAGCTGAATAAAGCGATGGTTATCGTCATTGACGATGATCGTCCAATGTGAGTAAAACTCACTAACTCTGAACAGTTTATAATTTCATGTTGTATTGTTAGAACTGTTAAAATTGTCTGTTTGACTGTGTGTTGATTGTTTGATTGAACTGCTAGTCAGTTAGTTAAATTTCTATATTGATTCTGTTTAACAGAATATATCATATGGAACTGAAAGTGATGTCATCTATATTGTCTAACATCCGTGATGCAGGGAAACAGGTTGGAGGAACCCGACTGGATTCCTCAACATTTATTTTACCGTTTTTCATATATTGTGATATATGATGTGTTATGAAATCTGTTATTGATTTCATATGTTTGAATGATACCGATCATTGTTATACGACACGTTAAACACCGTAGGTGATACTAGAGTGTAAAAAGGGAATTTTCAATGTTTATATTGAAAATAAATCTTATTTATAAAATCGATAGGACTTTATAAAATGAAAAACATTTATTTATTTAGGAAATAAATAAAGGAACATTTATTTAGATTATAAATAAATGGAATAAAGGAATATTTATTTAGGGAATGAATAAAGGAACACTTGTTCGGAAAATAAATAGAATTATACAAGGATAGATTTAAACACGTGCTTCGCACACGGTATAACACGATATGGATTTAAATGAGATATTAAATAGGAAATCTGTTTTAAAATAGATAAATTGAAGTAGATTAATGTATAAATAATGTTTTATAAATTAAATAAATTATTTATCGTTGATAAATGGAATATATATAAGTCTGGACTTATATAGAGAAGTAGAAACGTTATTAAAAGGACATTTATAAAGTGAAGAACCGTTACTAAAAGTAAATCTTTATAAATGGATAAACGTTGTAAAAAGTAAATCTTTATCAATGGATAAACGTTGTAAAAAGGAAATCTTTTGAAATGAATAAACGTTAATAAAAGGAGTTAATCGAATTTAGTTATTCGAAATGAGTTATTCGAATTAGATATTTGAATAGAGTTAAACACATTAGAGTGATTCGAATTACTTATTCGAATAGAGTTAAACAAAGTAATTTGTTAGGTTAACCAAAGCAAGTTAGTCAAGTTAATCAAAGTAATTGGTTAAGTTAACCAAAGTAAATTAGTTAAGATAAACTAAGCGGTTAATCGAAGTGAATTAGTTAAGTTAAACTAATTGGTAAATTAAAGTGAATTAGTTGCGTCAAACTAAGTGACTTGGTTAAGTTAAACTAATTTGTAAATCAAAGTGAATTAGTTGCGTCAAACTAAGTGAATTAGTCAAGTTAAACTAATTGGTTAATCAAAGTAAATTAGTTGGGTTAATCAAAGTGAATTAGCTGAGTTAAACTAAGTAAATCGATTTGAGTTAATCAAAGTGAATTAACTAAGTTAAACTAAGTGGATTAGTTCAGTTAATTGAGACAAGTAAATCAAGTTAGGTTAAACCATTTGAGTTAACCAGTTAAAATTTACCAGTTAAAGTTGACCAGTTAGAGTTGATCAGTTAGAGTTACTCAGTTAGAGTTGACCAGTTAGAGTTATCCAAGTGGAGTTATTCGAGTAGAGTTACCGAATATCACTTATTCGAAGTAGAGTTATCGAATATAGTGTATTCGAGGGAAGAGTAATCGAATATAGTTTATTCGAGTGGAGAAATCAAATGTTATTCATTTGAGAAGAGTTACCGAATGTTATTTATTCGAAGAGTAGTTATCGAATATTGGTTATTCGAAGTTAGTAATCCAAAGGAGTTATTCGAAGTTAGTTAATCCAAAGGAGTTATTCGAAGTTAGTTAATCCAAAGGAGTTATTCGAAGTTAGTAATCCAAAGGAGTTATTCGAAGTTAGTTAATCCAAAGGAGTTAGTCGAAGAGTTAATCGAATATAGTTATTCGAAAGAAAGTGTTAATCGAATATAGTTATTCGAGTAAAGTTAAAGGAGTTAATCGAATATAATTTATTCGAATAGAGTTAGAGAAGTTAATCGAATATAGTTCATTCGAATAGTGTTGGAGGAGATATCGAATATAGTTTATTCGATAGGATAGAAGTGAAGATAATTTATCAATTAAGTTATTCGATATGAGTTAATCAAAATAGAGTTTATCGAATATAAGTTATTAAAAAGGGAGAGTTAATCGAATAGAGATTACTCGAAAGAGAGTTATACGTCGAATTCGATTATAGCGAATTCGGGAAAGTACTATTTACTTTCCAGGGTTTAAATCAAGATTTAGTTATTGATTTAGAAATTAGGTGTCTGTATAAATTATTCGAGT
This sequence comes from Allium sativum, assembly GCA_030737875.1. Lineage (NCBI taxonomy): Eukaryota > Viridiplantae > Streptophyta > Magnoliopsida > Asparagales > Amaryllidaceae > Allium > Allium sativum. The sequence goes on along the minus strand of CM060920.1, from coordinate 333,488,294 downwards.
TAGGAAATAAATTTATAATTTAGGAGATATTTTAGGGGTAGGAATTATAACGTTATAGTTATAATCAAACACTGTCATATAAGAAGTGGATTCGTAACCTTAATCCGAGAATTTGCATAAACAGATGATTGTAAAAAGTGAGTGACGAGCTTCATCTATTTCACAGTAAAGGACGTTGTTTAATTAAGGTCTGAGAGGTAATTATACCCCAACTTGATTGACTTCAGAATTGACAAAGGAATAGTTGTGGTTCGATCTAAAAGGTTGATTAGGAATAAAGCTAAGGAATAAGCGATAAATGGATTAAGCGTAACGATGTTTTATACAACGTTCATTGGAAATCCGTAAATGAGTTTTGGAAACGTTTTCCAAATATAGTCAGATATGTTTTCTAAACATAGAAAATGAAATGTTTTCATGATAAGAATTTAAGAAATAGAGTTAAGCAAATTCAGAAACTGACTGGAGAGGGTAAGTTGAACGGTTTTCTAAGTGACGATCTGATGTTGGTTTCGACCTTCCGAATTGATACTTAGAGAATTGTTCTCATACTAGTTACAGTTAGGGACTGATAGTTGCGAAATAATAGTGATGTGAAAATAAGCTATGGAAATGTTTTCCAATGATTAACAACATATATTTTCTAAATATATGAAATAAGGAAATATGAACATATGATGATTAATCGATCGAATTTCCATTTGGAAATAAGATCGTTGTTTGTACACCGACATGTTTTCATTTGATAGTTGAATCACAGACTATCAAAGTTTTTACCATCTTAACGTTGTTAATATGGAGAGACCGGTTGGATTATTATCCAAAGAACCACTCTGTATTGGCATAAGCGTTGCGAGCAATATATGCCAAAGATAAATTGAAGACGGAGAAAAGTGCAAGGGCTGTTGTATAAGTCTTGGATAACAGTGACTAAGATGAATATACTGAATAGTGCCTTCGGTTTGTCCAGTCCCAGGACAACGTATATGGAAGAAGGTCTGACAGAGTATATCCAATGGATCGCGTAAGTTGATCTGTGCAAACGTATTCACGTTTGGTGGCGGAGGAATTCGTTTCTCTTAGCTGTATACCCGTGTTATTTTTGAATAAGTCAATTTGTGATTTGGCGGGTATGACGATGTGGCATTCAAAGTGAATGGTGATCAGATGTTCTGAAGATAGACGTAGCCTCTAGCCTCACACCAGGAAGTAACAAAAGTTGGGCTAGGCAGCATGGCTAGTTGGGTCATCCCCAAGCAGGGTGTATTGTCACCGATCTAGAGAATATTCATATTTATACTTCTTTTTGATTCTGTATCTTCGGATGACGGTTTGATGGCCTATAACCGTGGTGGCAATATATTCGCGACACTCAAGCTAAATGAGTGAGCGGTCATGTGTGGCCGGGTTGCAAGACGTTCTTGTGGAACCCTGAGTGTATCACCTCTAGAGTACACTGATCAGAAGGTGCTCCCATACCTTGTCTGTTGGAATCCATTCTCCGTTAAGCGCCCTGCGGTTTATGATTTTATACTATGTATGTAGAACGTGAGATGCAAGCGTTTCTGCTAGATTGATACCTATTTGTACTTAGACATTATTATAATATCACAATGATATTGTTTGTCAAAGTTGTTTAGATACTCATAAGGAAAAACCCGTTTCGTATTCACGGTGTGGTCTTATGAGATATCATATACCTGTTCAATTGTTTTAAACTGTTTTACTCACACCAGTCCCATGACTAACCCGGAGTTTACTTTGTTGTTTTCCCTAAACTCTTGGGTGCCTAAATTTGTACGGGCAGTCAAGTAGTCGGGATTTACAGATATACTTGGAGAGCTTGGAGCAGGAGGCTGCAAGATTTTATAGCTATAGTTATTTCCGCTGTGTTGTAAGTGTTGTACTCTGATAAGTGCTATTGTATATATATAACTGTTTACTTCAAAGTTATGTTATATATTATATGTTATTCGTTCCGCTGTGAGATTCGTGTTACTCTGATGATTCTGATGTTCTTCTTCTTCTTCTTCTTCTTCTATTCTATTAGTTCTATCTTTTCTTTCTCACCTTCTAAATTCTTTCACTAACGTCTCGGAATTTCCGACTCCCGAGGAGTCGGAAATTTCTAGCCGTTACACCGGGATGCTATAAAGGCTGACCCAATCTTCGGTGGAGATGGTTGGGTAGAAGTTCATAGAAATATATGAATTTGTCTTTTTAAATTTGTATAATTTGCTTAGATTATTATAAATTTAAATTTGTATATAAAAACCTTAAGATTGGTGTGGTTTGGATTGATTGATTGTATTAACATGTATTGTATATATGTTAAATTGGTTTGGTTTGAATTGTATGCTTTGAAACATAATTTATAATTATTCAAGTTATTACTTAGAATAAGTAGTTATTATATGTTGTCCTAATATTTAGAATCATATCGGTTTTTGTTTTAGGAGGAGTATTATAGTTAGGGTTGTATAAATTTTGTTGATGACAAAGGGGGGAAATTATAGAATAGGGATTAGATTAAGGGAGAGTTAGTAGTTTAGTAGGAGTTAATGGAGTAAGGGGAGGGGGTAACTGGAGAATCAAGACATTAGGGTATGAGTATTTTATAAACCAAGGTTGTCATCATCAAAAAAGGGGATATTATTAGGGATTGAGAAACTATTGATGATTGTTTTGATGACAATAACCTTGTCTCAATTACTATTGTTATTAAACATATACTAACATTGTTATCTAGAATATATATACGTGTGTGTGTGTGTGTGTGCGTGTGTGTATATGAAATCCACACAGATATTGATTATTGAAGATTATACAGTTCAAAGAATCAAGATTTCAAAATAAAAGAGTTCAAGATATAAGACTCATGAGTATCGCGAATTCAAGTGTTCAAGAGCTCAAGAAATATAAGTAATAGTGTATAGATATTTTGTTAAAACTCTGGTTAGCACTGAATTCTGTTTTTAAACCTTTTCACGATTTTCAAATGATATCCAAAATACTTTCTTGTTTTCAAATCTATTTTCAAAATGATTTCAAAATTACTTCCTTATTTTAAACATATACTACTTTATTCTTAAATCTATTTTTGCTCCTAAAATTTATTTTTAACTTCTGTTCTAAAATTATACTTAATATATTTTCACTCCTAATTCAAATATTTAATACTTATAGATTTTATACTAATTTTTTAGTTATTTACATTTTCAATGTCCTTAGTTATATTTATTAAGTTTCAAAGTATTTCTTATATTCATAGTTTAAGATAAATATGTACTTTTATATAATTTTATATTTAGTTTTTAATCATTTTTTAACCATCCTAATATATGCTTTTAAATATATATTTCTACTTGAAATACTCTATTTTAATATAAAGGAATATAGTTTGTTTTAACCTTAAAATCACCATAATTTATTTAATCATTATTTTCTTTTATTTAGAAATTAATTTTTGAAAACATATTAGTATATGTCGATATATACCATGGTATATCGACATATGTACCGTTGACTTTTAGTTTAAACTTTGAAAAGTTATGTCTTTTGAATTCAAACTTTTTCTGAATGGCTATGGCTGTTGGAAAACTAAATATAGGCTTCATATTTTGACTTTTTGAATAACTAATTATCTCCTTCTTCTTCCTTTCTCTCCTTTCCATCATTCTTCTTAAATATTCAAAATCTATACTTACACACTGCCGATTTTCAAACAAATTATATCAATCTCTTTCTCTTTCAATTCTACAGAAAACTCTCTCTGAAATTCAAGTGTTATTCAAGAGTTATAAGTTGTTTGTAATCATAGATCACAAGATCAAGTTATATCAAGTCAATACTTTAAAACTGATACTGAGAAAAGGTACGATTGTAACCTGTAAACCAATTGGGTGTGACAGTAGCCCAGAAATCAATTAGGTGATCTTGTAGCTTGTGTAAATTAAGAGAGCACCCTACGCTCGGAAGAAGGTGGTGGTGGACTTGTGGTCATTGAAATTAAGGTTTGTAATTTGAAGATTATATTGAAAAGAAATTTGAACAACCCAGCGTTGTGTGGGACTGGATGTAGGATAACCTTGAAACAGTATAAAATCTTTGTGTGTACTTTCCTTTTACTGCTTTTTATTTTTGTTTTCTACATCTGTGATTGATTCTATGAGTGTTTGTGATTTGCATAAATATTCTGTTTAATCCAAAAAGATTTCAAAAAATTAATGACATCCGTAAATCATTATCCACCCCTAGTGTGTAATTTGCCTTAAGATCCTTAATCCGCATCCCTAACACACAATACACAAACGTATCCTATTTGGTTTCACCAAAAATCATATGTCTAACGTGGCTAGTAATTCTAACCTAACCTTGTAAAGATTTACGCATGACTGAACTACCGTAACAAAGGTAATACTTCCAAAAGATAACACCAATGCAATATACTGAGATAAAACTTTTACGCATAAGTTTGAAGCCTTTAAACCACCACTCTAACAAATAAAAACTAAGAGGCGGGCTGTGACAACCGCCCACTGCCCCCGCACTAAATAAGAGGAATAATGCGTTGAAAGGTGTGCACGGCAGCTATGGACGATCATCAGAGTAGGTAAACACTAGCGGAACCTGTCGTAGAACTCACAGTGCAAGGATAGAGTATAGTAGAAAATATACAACAGGTAATAATAGTGAAGCGTCACATAACAAACTTTTGAAACTTTCACAACATCCTGAAAGATTATCTAAACATCATTGGAAATACCAAAGTTTGTACATAAGGCCTCACTACATCACTCATAGAGCAACTCAAACAACGGAAACAAATACTAGATACTAATAAAACTGGTACGTAAGCCTTTAGCTCGCCTTCGCACAACAGCATCGTCCTCACTAATCACCTGTCACCTGCTACTTAGTCTGCCTATCCACAACCGGATGAACAGCCTAAGGTAATAAGAGGAAACATAAAACCTTGAGTCAGGCAACAGTCCTAGTAAGCGATAAAACAGCTAACAAACTTCAACAATAAAGTATATGAGAATGGATAGACAAACATACTAATCTACCCACAACACCTTAGAAGAACTCAACCCTGTCTTCCCCACATCGGATAGTGATAGCCTTTATGATAAATGATCCAACCATTCATCCATGGAAACCAGAACATCCATTCAATCATAGTAAGCACTCATAACATCCAAATTATATATATCTCATGTAAACCATCCAAATCTAATTCAACATTCAACAAACACAAGCCCCAGAAGCCTAAACCAATACCAGAAAAGCACTCAAGGAACATCTCCTTCGACGTTGGACAACCTACATGAGACGGTACAAACAGAGCAACCAAACAATCAAACATTTATGACTGACTCTAGCTATCACTGCCAATCCTGCTTTGAAACAATCGTTAATCATATGACGACACATCATGACTGCCATATGTCAAGGCATAATGGCAACCACAGTTCTAGCACAACTCCATATGCCTTCATTACTCGTATGTTTGTCTTCTCAAATCTCAACAACTAGGCCCTTCACGACTGCACAAGGTACGAGGCCCTTCATGATTGCCTAAAGTACCCCTGTTTTGAGTTTGCTACAAATTATGATAACGACAATCTCTCGGCTTTCGCATCTCTAGCCATTAAATCCAATGATTATTCATTAACTCAAGTCCCCCTTGTGTATCCATTATCCACGAACCCAAAACACCCTTGAGTCAACTTCCCATTCGTTTCTTTACAATGATTAATGAACTTATTCAACCCTTTGAATATTACTTCGAAGCCACCACATCACTGAGCCGAATAACACCACTGCGCTGCGGCTAGGGTTCAGATGGTTGCCCCCAAACAATATTTTTTCCAGACTTTTTGTTCAAATCTGAGTCATACCCGAAAATACAATTTTTCAGAAAATGACCCTGTGCGACCAACCAGAGATCGACCGACCCTACTGCTCAACCCACCTACATGACCGAACTACACATGTTCGACTCGACCCCTATACCCTGGCCGACCCATCTTCTTTACACGCTGACCGACCCGATCCCCTTGTTGCTCGACCGACCCAGCCCACGACCGACCCGACCACCTTTATCTTGACTGACCCGAACCCATTTCTTGTTCGACCCACACTTTTGCACGACCCGCCCCATGATCGGCCCACACCTCTGCTCGACCGACCCAAAATGAGACCGACCCGACCCACTTCCTGATTTGTTTCCCAAGACAATATTACGGCTGACCGATCCAACCATGACCGACCCAAAACCCATACCACCCCAATGCAACTCCAATTTCGACCAAAACTTCTCCAATCGACACAACTGACGAAATATACTCGTCCAATTCATTCAACTCAATCATAAGAATGTTATGAAGTCAATAGACATATGAATATGATGATTACCATTAAAATTATGCAAATCACCCCAAAATCATGATAAATTAAAATATGAACTAAGTTGCGGATCTAACTTGCACAATCATATGAAATGGCATAGAAATTATTACTTTGAACTTACTTGATCAGATCCTATAGTGATTCATATGAAGGTTGGCTTATCATGGTGTAGATCTATGGTAAAACACTTGAATTTGATTAAAAAAAACTTGATTAAACATTCATATACTACATTGAATCCATGTGAGAGATGTAAATCACTCACCGATTCTCCCAAACAAGAAAAAATCAATGCAATAAGATTCCGGATAGCAAGAAATTCAAACCAAACCCCTTGCTCCGATGAACTCCCTCTTCAATTGATATAGATCTAGCCTCCAATGGTGTAGATCTTCAATTCCCTTCCCTTAGAAGTTGATTTTAATGGTGGAAAGGTGTTAGAGGAAGGAGGAACATAGGCCACCTTATGAGAGAATAGAGCAACTAAACCATTTCTCATATCTCTCACCCCCTATTTATATCCTTCCACTAGCCCACTAATGGGCCTCCCCAAATCAGCACATTATGGCTTAAAAATCTGAATAGCCAACTGTTAAACCTTAAAACAGCAATTCCTCCCAAACCGCTGAGCCAAATCTTTAACGTAACCATTCTAGGAAAGGCAATCATCATTTCCTTTCCAATGGCACAGGTCTCACCCTCTGATTCGACCTGAGTTAAAAATTATGCCCTGTACAAAACTGACAGGGGAAAAATGGTCACAAACAAAATTGGTAAAAATTATGGATATGTCTCACATCACTATAAGAAACATATTAAAATAAGAGAATGATCCAACTCTCAGGGAATAAAATAAAAATATTTTACGATCTTCCAATATGTAAAATGCGGGTTGTCACACGGGCTCTCCAACTATTCAATATCCTAAAAAAAAGATTATTCTGTATAGCCACATATGGACTCTCTCATAATATAATATAATATAAGGGTGCGTACCTATGCTCGGTTAAGGCCCAACGTGGATCCATCGATCACTTAATACCTTACTACGTGGTTTAATAAATCTTAATATAAATTATATGATACTAGCTTCTAAGTCCTACTAATTTAAGGCTTCCATCTTTCACTTATACTTTCAAACTCCGCATAAGGAAAGAGATAGTAAGCAGTCAGTTATGACCTACATGATAGGTAGACGACTACGTCATTTATGACCTTCCTTCGGCGGACCCCTGTGTTACTATCTAGATGGCCTTATTAGATGATCTCCTAGTCTTAATACTTCCTATAGGATAGGCAAACTCATGGACATTTATTACCTTATCTCAAGGCGGACTCTAACCCAGCCACTTACTACCTTAAGGAAGCAGACCATAGTGGAGATTACCGATCTCGCACCCAATTAGCAATTTAATACTTTCTTATTTATGGGAGGCGAGCTATAGATCACTTATTACCTGTAAAGGTGGACATTATGACTCTATCCTTATGGGTAAGGGTAAATCCAGCCACTTAATACCCAAAAGGTAGACCCCACTACTGAACACCTCTAGTATCGAAGTAGTCTACCCTGTGACTGTGAATTAACACCTTATGAATAATTCACATAACACAATTAACTATTGTTATGGGTTCCTGTCGTTAATGATATCTCACATTAATTGTACATATATCCGACTGTTGGAAAGTGCAGACTTCAATCGAATAAGGCAACTGACCTCGCATCACTAACCTACTAAGTCCAATTTCTAATTCTAACTAAAATATTGATTCTAGATCTAAACTAGAATAAGATGAGGATAATCCTCTATAACTTCCTCTCATAGGACATTTAATTATTCATTTCTTTATTGAACTTAGTATTTACTACGACAATCATTTCCCATTAAATCCCCTTTAATTCTAGTTATTATTAATACGGTCGCATGCCATTACTGACCTTAACGCTCATATTTCCCAAGGCAATGGACACAAAATCAATTTAATTTCCTAATTTTATGGTGTCATTAATGGTCTTTATTGTTGTTTACATTAGTCCCATTAGAATTCTAATTTAACTATTGTAACTCCCAACATTACTATATTTATTTAGTTCCATTTAATTCTTACTTAAATGTGTGTGTGTATATAAGTTTATTATTTATTTATTTCCTTAGCTAGAGTTACAACTCCTTATTCCTAGTCACAACTTAAATTGTAAGCAATTTGGCATTTACTCCTTATTCAATTCATTCCCCAAAAACGGACATGGTTACAATATTTATTACCTTATTCATGACCCTTTTAATTATAGAAATCAATTCCATGTTATTACTATATCAGTCACAAATATTTTTTATTAGCCCATATTTTTCTTACCGTTTTATTCAATATTTTAAAATGGATTAATTGTTGTTTTAGAATTTAATTAGGCTGAATTCAATATTTTTTTGAATATTTTATTAATATAAATAATAAAGTAATAATTTAAATTCCAGAATGGTCGGAATTTGTTGGATTTGCAATATAATGTGAACTGTCAATTTAAAAGGATTTAATGTTGTTTGGTTTTGAATTATATTAACGATTTCGTTTATTAAACGACATTTGAACGTTTAATTTATAATTAAATTATAAAACGAACTGCAGCAGCGCGTTTGTTCGTAATATTATGTTTTTTTAAACTTTAATTGGATATACATGATCCAATATAAATCGGATTTCTTTGAAACAAGAAACGTTCAAATCTAATTGATAATATTTTTCTAATGGAAGAGAAAATTCAAGTTTTCATGTTGTTGATTTTGTTTTATGTCCAAATCAAATTTCAAATAATCGTTATGAAATTCGTTTATAAATTATAACGTTTATTTATATAAATAAACAAGGTTTTAAATATTTTTAATATCGATTTGGCTTGGAATTCAACCTGGAGTATTTTATTATGAAAACATAAAATTCTGCTTAGGTATGACCGATTATAATATTTTAATATTATTATATTAAGGTATTTTTAAATTGATTTATTTTAATTTAATTTGGACCCTTAAAAATGGACTTTATTCAAACGGCCTCCGTTTTCAACGAAACAAAATTTATTAAGACCATGACAGCTATTTATTGCTAGATTTCAAGTTTCACATCAATTGGAATTATTTTGTGAGTGTATCAAAATTAAATGCAAATAAAACGACCATTTAAGCATAAACAAGTGCCATTTGAGCAAACAAACTCGAAATTCGATGAAACAAGATTTATTAGGACCGTAACGTCGAATTATACCAAGACGTTCACGGAGTTTATATGCAACTACAAGAACGAATAAACAGCGTTCAGAAATGGTGGTAGGTACGAAATAAAAATCGTTGGTCATTGTTACTGGTCACATTGCGTAAAATATTAATATTTCATGTTATATATAATCAAAGTTTCAGCCTACCCAACTCAAACCCGTTCACCAGTATCTGTAAATCCCAACTACTTGACTGTCCGTATAAAATTGGGCACCAAAGAGTTTAGGGAAAAACAAAACAAAATAAACTCTTGGTCAGTCATGGGACTGGTATGAGTAAAACAATTTAAAATAGTTTGAGCCATTAAACGATATCTCATAAACCACGTTGTATAATGGAACGGGCCAACTATGACAAGGTATGGAACCACCTTCTGATAGTGTACCTCTAGAGAGGAATACACTGGGTTCAACAAGAACATCTTGCAAACCGGCCACACATGACCGACCACTCATTTCGCTTGAGTGTATCGAATGTATATCACCAACGGTTGGGATCAGCAACCGTTTCCCAAATGGGACAGCATCGACAATAGATTTTTAGAAGTAAATGAAACTCTAGATCAGGTGATTATACACCCTAATAGGTGCGACCTACATAGCCATGCTGCCTGCCCGATTTTTGTCATTTCCCAGTTGTAAGGCTAGAGGCCACGCTTATATCTGGCAGATCACACAATTATTCACTTTGAATGTCACATCGTCATACCCGCCAAATCACAAATTGATTGTAAAGACCCGCAACCTCCCCGTAAAGGAAAGCGTCGGATAGTTCGAGAACAAACCACAACAGAACACATGCAGAAGAACATTTCATTGTTAATTAAAACAATGCATCAGATTACAAGAATATACAGAGTATAAATGAATATTACACAGAAATACCAGAGATTTAAATTACATTTAAATACATCGCAGCGGAAAATAGTACAATACACAACTAGAAGAGATATGGATACAAAGCTTTCCGGATATCGTTCCAGCTGTAAACCAGGATCCTGTGAATATAAATCTGCAAAACCAAAACTACTAGCTGCCCGTGTCAAAATAAGGGCACCCAGAGTTTAGGTTAAAACAATAAACTCCAGGTCAGTCATGGGACTGGTGTGAGAACTAAAACAGTTATTAATCTTTATTTTTAAAGTTAGGTAAATCAAGGGACCACGCCGTATAACACGGAACGGGTTTCCTCCCAAGAATACCAGTGCATAAAACAAACAGCGCAATGCTAAAATAAAGAAAAATGAAGCTGTTATAAGACCCAGGTCCTATCACACAATGCAACGCAAGCCGGGGGATAGGGTTTTCCCTTATAACAGCCAAAGAATGCTTGATACGTTTAAAACAAATCATTTGATACTGTAATAAGTGCATAGTGTATAAAACAACTTCAAATCATAAGTATCAATCATAGGCGACATGAGCGTCTCATGCCACTATGTCGCCATATATAGGTTTACAAATAAAACCGCAAATGTCACGTATTTGGAAATTGGATTTCCATCTATGAACCGAGGCAAAAGATAGTCCTCAACCGATTCGAGACGCTCTAGCCCGCCCCTCAGGATCAGAGCTCGAGTGACCCTTGGATCCTCAGGGCCGGTCCACCGATGTGGATTAAACTTAAACCCTGAACATGCATTTCCCCGCCCTATGGGGCGTAAACGAGCCAACTAAATGACTCCATCGGTTCGAGAACGACCGATCAATCCGAGGCGCCTCGCAACAGCAACAACCACATAAGTCAAACTCGTCAGGGCGTGTAAAACCACTGACGCCACTTTTAGCTAGAAAGAAACGCATGCCCTCCCTGACGTCTTCTCCCGTTTTTGGTTCAAACCGGGTGTGAAACTCGCGAAGCAAACGTTACACAAAGCTACGCCACAAAGGCCTTGCTTTGATCATCACCACAAGACTTTGCTTTTCAACAGAAGCCTCGATCAATTGCCACTTAGGCATGCCACACAGGCAATTCACTCCATGCGTTTGATATCCATCAATATATAACCCCTGAGCTCGTACGTCTCAGAGAAGGGCGTTAAGCAAGAGAATAAATTCTCCGCCGCCAAACAGATATATATTTAATAGAGATCAATCACAAGGACTAAAATCCAATGTCAGACACACGGTCCATTTACAAGTTCGTTCTGGGTCTGAACGAAACCGGAGGCACCTAGTACCCCGCATATCCATCGATCTCCAAGTACGTCTGGACGATCACCAACTGTTTCCATCTTCTTGGGTGTACAGCCCAATCAAGATCATCAGTAATTACCCAAACGACGTGAAGACCTCCGGTCTTCGACCATCGTCTTCATCTTCGACTTATCGTCGTATCAGTTATTCAGAATGGGATAGACCCGGTCTTTCCGAATAACTCGCGTATATTTAAAATAAGTGTTACACAAACACAACATACGCCTCATTCCAATTCATCAGTCACTAACCGTAAATTAATCAAGAGAATAATTCCCCAAATGTTAACCCCGAAGGCCGAAACCAACATCAGATCAATATCCAGAAAACCATTCTGCTTGGCTAACCGACAGTTAGTTTCTAAATTCCACATTCATAGGGAAAGGTTCCCATCAAATTTATCCAAGATAAATTTCTTGAATTTATTCTTTAATCTATTTTTGAATATCAATTCAAACTAGTCGGGATTAACGAAACGTACCGAAGTAATCATTCGTTTTAATTTCCCCAATCCCAACCTATTCATCCCATGAAGTAAAACTGGTTATACTTCATATCTAACACCACGGTGTTATCGGTAAATTCAATTACCATTTCACGTTCAAATCTAATTAAAGATTTAACTATCGCCTGGAGCAAAACTGGTGATACTCCATTCTCGATCATTTCAATCTAATTAAAGATTCATTAAAACTCCACTAAGTTTTAATCTTCAACTGGGTTAAAGAATCAGTGTCATTTAAAACACGGTTCACGATAAACCCAAAATCACATTCATTAATTATCGGGTTAAAGAACGAGTGTTATTTAAAACACTGTTCACGATAAACCCAAAAATCAATATCAATTCAGTTCCAATTAAATATTATTTAATTGGTACACTTCATTAAATCTAAATAAAAAGATTTAATCTTTTCTCAACTGGGTTCAAGAACAGTGTTAGTGAAGACACCATTCACGACAAACCCAAATCACATTTGATATTCAATATAAGGCTCTGAATAGAAAATATATCGGCTTATATTCAATATCAAATTCTACGATTAACAAATGTCGTATTGGAAATAACGATATAAATATCTACATCTTTCAAATTTCCATAACAACATATGTATAATCCCGAATTCCAACATCGAAATATTCCGAAGACAATTTCGATTCAATTCCACCCCAATGCAATCATTGGAAATTCTGGTTATTTTTAAAACCCTTTTCAAATTCAATTTATTTATTTAAAAATAAATAGAATTATAATTCTAGTTCAAAACTAGTTCATTTCGATAAAAATCTATTTTTATCTTTTCAAATATGGAGTTTTTCATCCCGATTCTTTCTAAATCATTTCTTATGATTTTACACAAATTATTACTATTTTTAATAATTTTATCAAGGCCCGTACAGTCGATTTCCATCAATGGACATCGAACTGCACTTACAGTGACCTTTTTCAAATTTGATTTGGACATAATTCCAAATCCAACCGTTAGATTTCTAATTTCTAGTATTCGTTAGAAAGCTCTTTTCGATACGAACCCAACGGTTCTGGTTTTAGGAGAATCCGACGGTCGGATCTCCCGTAATGTCCGTTTGAAATAAATGGTCAAAATTCACGAACTGCCGCGGCGCGGCGCGTTCTATTCAGGCCATTATATTATATATATAATATATATAATATATATTTCGTCGATTTCTATTTAAAACGAATTATATAAATAGTTTTAAAATTCGTTTCAAAAGCAATTTCAACTTCCATTTCAATTCAAATCAAAATTGAATTCTTCTTTATAAATTCGTTTTAAAATTCATGTCTTTTCAATTCAAATTTCAATTCAATTTGAATTCATTTCAATTCGCTTTCAATTCAATTTGAATTCGTTTCAGTTCATTTCATTTCGAAATCGTTTTCAATTCAATTCATTTCGAAATCGTTTTCAATTCAATTCATTTCGAAATCGTTTTCAATTCATTTCATTTCGAAATCGTTTTCAATTCAATTCATTTCGAAATCGTTTTCAATTCAATTCATTTCGAAAATCGTTTCCAATTCAATTCATTTCGAAATCGTTTTCAATTCAATTCATTTCGAAATCGTTTTCAATTCAATTCATTTCGAAATCGTTTTCAATTCAATTCATTTCGAAATCGTTTTCAATTCAATTCATTTCGAAAATCGTTTTCAATTCAATTCATTTCGAAATCGTTTTCAATTCAATTCATTTCGAAATCGTTTTCAATTCAATTCATTTCGAAATCGTTTTCAATTCAATTCATTTCGAAATCGTTTTCAATTCAATTCATTTCGAAATCGTTTTCAATTCAATTCATTTCGAAAATCGTTTTCAATTCAATTCATTTCGAAATCGTTTTCAATTCAATTCATTTCGAAATCGTTTTCAATTCAATTCATTTCGAAATCGTTTTCAATTCAATTCATTTCGAAATCGTTTTCAATTCAATTCATTTCGAAATCGTTTTCAATTCAATTCATTTCGAAATCGTTTTCAATTCAATTCATTTCAAAATGAATAAAATCGATATAAATATCGTTTACGTCAAAATGGCGTCAATCTAATCAACACGGCTTCATAAATTTCTATTTTCAAATATTCTATTTCAAATATTTCTTTTTCAAAATAGTTGTTATTATTAAAATATTTCGTTCAACACATGACCAATCTCAATGGATGAGTACTGTCAACACATGAACTTTTATTTTATATCGATAAAGATGTAAATTTTATTACTAAAATATTTCGTTCAACACATGACCAATCTCAATGGATGAGTACTGTCAACACATGAACTTTTATTTTATATCGATAAAGATGTAAATTTTATTACTAAAATATTTCGTTCAACACATGACCAATCTCAATGGATGAGTACTGTCAACACATGAACTTTTATTTTATAATATTCTTTATTTTTCAAATTGGAATGAGGCCCAATCAATTACCATATAAAGTTAATTATGTGGATTTTCATACATTACACACATATAATAGCATTGAAAAATAATCAACCATCAACAAAAGTGCACTACACTGTATAAGCATCAAATATAGATATCTAACGCTTATAACAGCCTGTCAATCAATCGATCGACATATTTAATCTATCAGGATGAGTGAACTTCAAATTTCATCCCAACACCCGTGTGGGGTTTCAAACAATCAAACGCATATTTTATTTGTGCAGTTGGGCGATGTGTAAAATTTATCGACCCAATCAATGTCCTTCAATTAGGTGTACATAAACAAACCGTCTGGTTTGTAAATGAATATTTATTTATTCACATTCACGTTAAAAATTATATTTTTAACGACAAAACATTTTATTCCAACATATGAATTTCTATTCAGTTCATTCTTTAAATAAAATGATATTTTTATTTTTCTAACTTATTTTAGAAAATTTCGGCGGCATAACGGCACGATACTAGAAACGGGACAAGGCCTAGCCTTATCCCCGGTCTAGTGAAGGCCCACGCCATTCACACATCAATCAAAATCACCAAGCAACCAAATTCAAATCACATCATATAACTAATCTATGCAACCAAACAAACAAGTCCATGGTCTATGGACGATTGTGTCGGGTGCTACTAAGCACCGTCTGCATCCTAGTATATATATATAATTAGGAAAGAAATTGAAAGGTGAGAAATTCTCACCGATAGCTATCCAACCATCTCGACTCTTCTTTTTGCAGAAGTCTTCGTCGTTCTCGCCCTTTGTCACCTTCGTTGACCGTAGTCACTACACATATATAAAAATCGAAATTTTACTTTACTATTCAATTTATAAAAATCGAATTTTTACTTCGTTATTCAATATAGAAAAATCGAATTTTTACTATGCTATTCAATATAGAAAAATCAAATTTTTTACTATGCTATTCAATTTCATAACTTTTTATCTAAAAAGGCCGAATCTTTTCAAATATAAAGATTGAATCTTTTTACCGCTCTAACATATGTGTAAAAATCAAAAAATTTATAATAGTGAATACATAAAAAAAAACACATTTTTAACATCAATGTTATTTATATATCGAAGTCACGTTTTCAAACTAGAACAAGTTCATATAAAGATCATATTTTTCTATTTCTAAAAAACAATATTTTTCTATTTCTAAAATCAATACTTTTCTATTTTTATAAACAATACTTTTCTATTTTTATAAACAATACTTTTCTATTTTTATAAACAATACTTTTCTATTTTTATTAACAATACTTTTCTATTTTTATTAACAATACTTTTCTATTTTTATAAACAATACTTTTCTATTTTTATAAACAATACTTTTCTATTTTTATAAACAATACTTTTCTATTTTTATAAACAATACTTTTCTATTTTTATAAACAATACTTTTCTATTTTTATAAACAATACTTTTCTATTTTTATGAACAATACTTTTCTATTTTTATAAACAATACTTTTCTATTTTTATAAACAATACTTTTCTATTTTTATTTAAGTAATTTTATATATATATAAAAGCACTTACTGTTTATTGTGTCCACTAACCTCGAACTGCTCCAGAACTAGGGTTACAAATTTATCGGGAATGGAGGCGCCGGAATATGATCGGAGGCGTCCCCCTGAAGCTCCGTCGAGCCCTCCACTTGTACGCAGACTGCTGGCGAACTCTGCTCCATGATGGCGCTAGGAAACTGCCTCGAACCTCGTACTTCCGAGCTCCAAATCCTCCGCCCCTTCAAAACGAGAATCGATCTTGTCTGCAGGGAATCGAAAAGGGGAAGGGGCATAACATTTTCATTCAAGGAATTTCTGATTTTATGGAAGGAATCGTGAGGGATTAAGTGAAAATGTCTGCAGCGATTTACGTCGTTCACTGTAGGAGGGAGGCGCGGTTATATGGTTTGACTGCGGGGTTGACCTTTGACTAGGGTTTAGTTTATGGAGTATATATAAATATAATTATTTAATTCGTTTAATTCTTATTTACTATCATGAACTCCAATTTGAACTGAACAACTGTCACCCCTACCTAATTACCCCCATTCCGAACGCAATGGGATAGGTATCGCAGGCTAATTCGATCGTTTGAATCAGTTTTGTTGAATTTAAAGTATAATTCTTTATATATTCAATTTAAACACACATTTCAATTTACCGGGGCCACATACAGACTCGAAAAATTCCAGAAAAATATTTTCTAACTTCGTATTGACGATACGGTCTTAACAAAACTAGTTTCATCGAATTCTGAGACCGTTAGAAAAATGGCCATTTTCCAGTCGATTAAAATCAACTGAAACTAGTCAAACGCGTTTTCCTTTGCCACGCTCACATATTGATTCTAAAAATTATGAAATTTGGAATCTAACAATAATTCGACATCACGGACCCAACAAAAGTGGTTTCGTCGAAATCCGAGGTCATTTGCAAAATGTCCATTTTTAAGGGCCTGAATTCCATAGCGACTATTCAGAATTTTCAACTGGACATATCTTTTGATTCCCGATATGAAATCTTGATTTTTCGGATTCGTTGGAAAGATATTCACAATTAGATCCCAATGTTTTTGGTTTCACTAAAATCCGGATTGTTTTGCACCCGGTACATTCGATTGAAGTTTGAAATTGAATTATCGAACTACCGCGCCATTTTCAATTCTATTTATAATTATATATAAATATTTATATTCTAACGACGACGCGTATAATATATACGTTCGAATTATATTCAAAACAAATTTCTCGTCGATATTATTTAAAATAATTCATTTTAAATAATCAAAATTCGCTAAAATTGCCAAAATAAAAAATTTAAAACTGGCCCAGATTTTCCGGGTTGTTACAATCTCCCCCACTTAAAACTTTTCGTCCCCGAAAAGGAACAAAGTCGAAAGTGGTTTGATCAATTCAACTCTACGTTCGATCTGGCTTCCGTTCTCCAATTTTTCAGTTTCTGAGAATTTTCAAAATTTCAAAAATTTGGCTAACACCCTAAATTTTTGAAAAATTTCGCCATAACCTCCCCTGCAATGGGAGCATCGGGGAATTTCAAATAGCTTCCCCGGTCCTTCAGATCTCAAAAAGAAAAAGCCAAGCGGCTAGCCAATAGGCTCATAAAATCATCATCACCCAAACAAAACAGTAAATTATGTATTAAACATGTACCTATTTGTCGGGCAAACAAATTTTATTCTCTGCTCTAGCCTCCTTGCTATGACCTGTTCAATGATATACATGTATATGCAAGCAAATGCGACCCATTTTCAATATAACTCAATATTTGGTTCAATTAGGCATAATGGTTCAAAATTATCAAACCAATAAACAAACAACACAAACATCAATCAATTAGTGAATTTAACGTTTCAAATTCATAATTTTGATATATATACAAAAAATCATGTTTTTGATGCCAAATCACAACAAAGTATTCTAGCTATATTAGTTTTGGTTCTCACACCAGTCTAATGGAAATATATAGAAAATCACACCTTCGAAACTCGAACATAAAGGTTGATGATGCGATCGCTATCATCAATATCATCTTCGGGCGACTAGAGTGTGATGCTATATCTATCCAATATATTAAAACTTTGAATACACGCGGATCAGACGTATACGCAAAACCTATATATACTGGATTGTCCACATCAATATAAATAAATAACCAAATACGAATAATTGATTTAAATTTTCAAAACAAGATTTGTTTTCATTTTCAAAAATATACTCTTCACACTCGTTCTAGGATACTACTGATCCCATCTCTAACGAGTCACTCTCATTGGATATTGCTAATCCAATATCTGATGAATTCTTTCGTACGGTTCTAATGTGTCTTGTTCTCTGAGCTTTGTAAACCAAAGCTCTGATACCACGTGTAAAGACCCGCAACCTCCCCGTAAAGGAAAGTGTCGGATAGTTTGAGAACAAACCACAACAGAACACATGCAGAAGAACATTTCATTGTTAATTAAAACAATGCATCAGATTACAAGAATATACAGAGTATAAATGAATATTACACAGAAATACCAGAGATTTAAATTACATTTAAATACATCGCAGCGGAAAATAGTACAATACACAACTAGAAGAGATACGGATACAAAGCTTTCCGGATATCGTTCCAGCTGTAAACCAGGATCCTGTGAATATAAATCTGCAAAACCAAAACTACTAGCTGCCCGTGTCAAAATAAGGGCACCCAGAGTTTAGGTTAAAACAATAAACTCCAGGTCAGTCATGGGACTGGTGTGAGAACTAAAACAGTTATTAATCTTTATTTTTAAAGTTAGGTAAATCAAGGGACCACGCCGTATAACACGGAACGGGTTTCCTCCTAAGAATACTAGTGCATAAAACAAACAGCGCAATGCTAAAATAAAGAAAAATGAAGCTGTTATAAGACCCAGGTCCTATCACACAATGCAACGCAAGCCGGGGGATAGGGTTTTCCCTTATAACAGCCAAAGAATGCTTGATACGTTTAAAACAAATCATTTGATACTGTAATAAGTGCATAGTGTATAAAACAACTTCAAATCATAAGTATCAATCATAGGCGACATGAGCGTCTCATGCCACTATGTCGCCATATATAGGTTTACAAATAAAACCGCAAATGTCACGTATTTGGAAATTGGATTTCCATCTATGAACCGAGGCAAAAGATAGTCCTCAACCGATTCGAGACGCTCTAGCCCGCCCCTCAGGATCAGAGCTCGAGTGACCCTTGGATCCTCAGGGCCGGTCCACCGATGTGGATTAAACTTAAACCCTGAACATGCATTTCCCCGCCCTATGGGGTGTAAACGAGCCAACTAAATGACTCCATCGGTTCGAGAACGACCGATCAATCTGAGGCGCCTCGCAACAGCAACAACCACATAAGTCAAACTCGTCAGGGCGTGTAAAACCACTGTCGCCACTTTTAGCTAGAAAGAAACGCATGCCCTCCCTGACGTCCTCTCCCGTTTTTGGTTCATACCAGGTGTGAAACTCGCGAAGCAAACGTTACACAAAGCTACGCCACAAAGGCCTTGCTTTGATCATCACCACAAGACTTTGCTTTTCAACAGAAGCCTCGATCAATTGCCACTTAGGCATGCCACACAGGCAATTCACTCCATGCGTTTGATATCCATCAATATATAACCCCTGAGCTCGTACGTCTCAGAGAAGGGCGTTAAGCAAGAGAATAAATTCTCCGCCGCCAAACAGATATATATTTAATAGAGATCAATCACACGGACTAAAATCCAATGTCAGACACACGGTCCATTTACAAGTTCGTTCTGGGTCTGAACGAAACCGGAGGCACCTAGTACCCCGCATATCCATCGATCTCCAAGTACGTCTGGACGATCACCAACTGTTTCCATCTTCTTGGGTGTACAGCCCAATCAAGATCATCAGTAATTACCCAAACGACGTGAAGACCTCCGGTCTTCGACCATCGTCTTCATCTTCGACTTATCGTCGTATCAGTTATTCAGAATGGGATAGACCCGGTCTTTCCGAATAACTCGCGTATATTTAAAATAAGTGTTACACAAACACAACATACGCCTCATTCCAATTCATCAGTCACTAACCGTAAATTAATCAAGAGAATAATTCCCCAAATATTAACCCCGAAGGCCGAAACCAACATCATATCAATATCCAGAAAACCATTCTGCTTGGCTAACCGACAGTTAGTTTCTAAATTCCACATTCATAGGGAAAGGTTCCCATCAAATTTATCCAAGATAAATTTCTTGAATTTATTCTTTAATCTATTTTTGAATATCAATTCAAACTAGTCGGGATTAACGAAACGTACCGAAGTAATCATTCGTTTTAATTTCCCCAATCCCAACCTATTCATCCCATGAAGTAAAACTGGTTATACTTCATATCTAACACCACGGTGTTATCGGTAAATTCAATTACCATTTCACGTTCAAATCTAATTAAAGATTTAACTATCGCCTGGAGCAAAACTGGTGATACTCCATTCTCGATCATTTCAATCTAATTAAAGATTCATTAAAACTCCACTTAGTTTTAATCTTCGACTGGGTTAAAGAATCAGTGTCATTTAAAACACGGTTCACGATAAACCCAAAATCACATTCATTAATTATCGGGTTAAAGAACGAGTGTTATTTAAAACACTGTTCACGATAAACCCAAAAATCAATATCAATTCAGTTCCAATTAAATATTATTTAATTGGTACACTTCATTAAATCTAAATAAAAAGATTTAATCTTTTCTCAACTGGGTTCAAGAACAGTGTTAGTGAAGACACCATTCACGACAAACCCAAATCACATTTGATATTCAATATAAGGCTCTGAATAGAAAATATATCGGCTTATATTCAATATCAAATTCTACGATTAACAAATGTCGTATTGGAAATAACGATATAAATATCTACATCTTTCAAATTTCCATAACAACATCTGTATAATCCCGAATTCCAACATCGAAATATTCCGAAGACAATTTCGATTCAATTCCACCCCAATGCAATCATTGGAAATTCTGGTTATTTTTAAAACCCTTTTCAAATTCAATTTATTTATTTAAAAATAAATAGAATTATAATTCTAGTTCAAAACTAGTTCATTTCGATAAAAATCTATTTTTATCTTTTCAAATATGGAGTTTTTCATCCCGATTCTTTCTAAATCATTTCTTATGATTTTACACAAATTATTACTATTTTTAATAATTTTATCAAGGCCCGTACAGTCGATTTCCATCAATGGCCATCGAACTGCACTTACAGCGACCTTTTTCAAATTTGATTTGGACATAATTCCAAATCCAACCATTAGATTTCTAATTTCTAGTATTCGTTAGAAAGCTCTTTTCGATACGAACCCAACGGTTCCGGTTTTAGGAGAATCCGACGGTCGGATCTCCCGTAATGTCCGTTTGAAATAAATGGTCAAAATTCACGAACTGCCGCGGCGCGACGCGTTCTATTCAGGCCATTATATTATATATATATAATATATATAATATATATTTCGTCGATTTCTATTTAAAACGAATTATATAAATAGTTTTAAAATTCGTTTCAAAAGCAATTTCAACTTCCATTTCAATTCAAATCAAAATTGAATTCTTCTTTATAAATTCGTTTTAAAATTCATTTCTTTTCAATTCAAATTTCAATTCAATTTGAATTCATTTCAATTCGCTTTCAATTCAATTTGAATTCGTTTCAGTTCATTTCATTTCGAAATCGTTTTCAATCCAATTCATTTTGAAATCGTTTTGAATTCAATTCATTTCGAAATCGTTTTCAATTCAATTCATTTCGAAATCGTTTTCAATTCAATTCATTTCGAAATCGTTTTCAATTCAATTCATTTCGAAATCGTTTTCAATTCAATTCATTTCGAAATCGTTTTCAATTCAATTCATTTCGAAATCGTTTTCAATTCAATTCATTTCGAAATCGTTTTCAATTCAATTCATTTCGAAATCGTTTTCAATTCAATTCATTTCGAAAATCGTTTTCAATTCAATTCATTTCGAAATCGTTTTCAATTCAATTCATTTCGAAATCGTTTTCAATTCAATTCATTTCGAAATCGTTTTCAATTCAATTCATTTCGAAATCGTTTTCAATTCAATTCATTTCGAAATCGTTTTCAATTCAATTCATTTCGAAAATCGTTTTCAATTCAATTCTTTTCGAAATCGTTTTCAATTCAATTCATTTCGAAATCGTTTTCAATTCAATTCATTTCGAAATCGTTTTCAATTCAATTCATTTCGAAATCGTTTTCAGTTCAATTCATTTCGAAATCGTTTTTAATTCAATTCATTTCAAAATGAATAAAATCGATATAAATATCGTTTACGTCAAAATGGCGTCAATCTAATCAACACGGCTTCATAAATTTCTATTTTCAAATATTCTATTTCAAATATTTCTTTTTCAAAATAGTTGTTATTATTAAAATATATCGTTCAACACATGACCAATCTCAATGGATGATTACTGTCAACACATGAACTTTTATTTAATATCGATAAAGATGTAAATTTTATTACTAAAATATTTCGTTCAACACATGACCAATCTCAATGGATGAGTACTGTCAACACATGAACTTTTATTTTATATCGATAAAGATGTAAATTTTATTACTAAAATATTTCGTTCAACACATGACCAATCTCAATGGATGAGTACTGTCAACACATGAACTTTTATTTTATAATATTCTTTATTTTTCAAATTGGAATGAGGCCCAATCAATTACCATATAAAGTTAATTATATGGATTTTCATACATTACACACATATAATAGCATTGAAAAATAATCAACCATCAACCAAAGTGCACTACACTGTATAAGCATCAAATATAGATATCTAACGCTTATAACAGTCTGTCAATCAATCGATCGACATATTTAATCTATCAGGATGAGTGAACTTCAAATTTCATCCCAACACCCGTGTGGGGTTTCAAACAATCAAACGCATATTTTATTTGTGCAGTTGGGCGAT
Source organism: Allium sativum (assembly GCA_030737875.1). Classification (NCBI taxonomy): domain Eukaryota; kingdom Viridiplantae; phylum Streptophyta; class Magnoliopsida; order Asparagales; family Amaryllidaceae; genus Allium; species Allium sativum. Next base: position 333,464,896 of record CM060920.1, on the reverse strand, counting down.
GTGTAAAATTTATCGACCCAATCAATGTCCTTCAAATAGGTGTACATAAACAAACCGTCTGGTTTGTAAATGAATATTTATTTATTCACATTCATGTTAAAAATTATATTTTTAACGACAAAACATTTTATTCCAACATATGAATTTCTATTCAGTTCATTCTTTAAATAAAATGATATTTTTATTTTTCTAACTTATTTTAGAAAATTTCGGCGGCATAACGGCACGATACTAGAAACGGGACAAGGCCTAGCCTTTTCCCCGGTCTAGTGAAGGCCCACGCCATTCACACATCAATCAAAATCACCAAGCAACCAAATTCAAATCACATCATATAACTAATCTATGCAACCAAACAAACAAGTCCATGGTCTGTGGACGATTGTGTCGGGTGCTACTAAGTACCGTCTGCATCCTAGTATATATATATAATTAGGAAAGAAATTGAAAGGTGAGAAATTCTCACCGATAGCTATCCAACCATCTCGACTCTTCTTTTTGCAGAAGTCTTCGTCGTTCTCGCCCTTTGTCACCTTCGTTGACCGTAGTCACTACACATATATAAAAATCGAAATTTTACTTTACTATTCAATTTATAAAAATCGAATTTTTACTTCGTTATTCAATATAGAAAAATCGAATTTTTACTATGCTATTCAATATAGAAAAATCGAATTTTTACTATGCTATTCAATTTCATAACTTTTTATCTAAAAAGGCCGAATCTTTTCAAATATAAAGATTGAATCTTTTTACCGCTCTAACATATGTGTAAAAATCAAAAATTTTATAATAGTGAATACATAAAAAAAACACATTTTTAACATCAATGTTATTTATATATCGAAGTCACGTTTTCAAACTAGAACAAGTTCATATAAAGATCATATTTTTCTATTTCTAAAAAACAATATTTTTCTATTTCTAAAAACAATACTTTTCTATTTTTATAAACAATACTTTTCTATTTTTATAAACAATACTTTTCTATTTTTATAAACAATACTTTTATATTTTATTAACAATACTTTTCTATTTTTATTAACAATACTTTCTTTTTTTATAAACAATACTTTTCTATTTTTATAAACAATACTTTTCTATTTTTATAAACAATACTTTTCTATTTTTATAAACAATACTTTTCTATTTTTATAAACAATACTTTTCTATTTTTATAAACAATACTTTTCTATTTTTATTTAAGTAATTTTATATATATATAAAAGCACTTACTGTTTATCATGTCCACTAACCTCGAACTGCTCCAGAACTAGGGTTACAAATTTATCGGGAATGGAGGCGCCGGAATATGATCGGAGGCGTCCCCCTGAAGCTCCGTCGAGCCCTCCACTTGTGCGCAGACCGCTGGCGAACTCGGCTCCATGATGGCGCTAGGAAGATGCCTCGAACCTCGTACTTCCGAGCTCCAAATCCTCCGCCCCTTCAAAACGAGAATCGATCTTGTCTACAGGGAATCGAAAAGGGGAAGGGGCATAACATTTTCATTCGAGGAATTTCTGATTTTATGGAAGGAATCGTGAGGGATTAAGTGAAAATGTCTGCAGCGATTTACGTCGTTCACTGTAGGAGGGAGGCGCGGTTATATGGTTTGACTGCGGGGTTGACCTTTGACTTGGGTTTAGTTTATGGAGTATATATAAATATAATTATTTAATTCGTTTAATTCTTATTTACTATCATGAACTCCAATTTGAACTGAACAACTGTCGCCCCTACCTAATTACCCCCATTCCGAACGCAATGGGATAGGTATCGCAAGCTAATTCGATCGTTTGAATCAGTTTCTGTTGAATTTAAAGTATAATTCTTTATATATTCAATTTAAACACACATTTCAATTTACCGGGGCCACATACGGACTCGAAAAATTCCAGAAAAATATTTTCTAACTTCGTATTGACGATACGGTCTTAACAAAACTAGTTTCATCGAATTCTGAGACCGTTAGAAAAATGGCCATTTTCCAGTCGATTAAAATCAACTGAAACTGGTCAAACGCGTTTTCCTTTGCCATGCTCACATATTGATTCTAAAAATTATGAAATTTGGAATCTAACAATAATTCGACATCACGGACCCAACAAAAGTGGTTTCGTCGAAATCCGAGGTCATTTGCAAAATGTCCATTTTTAAGGGCCTGAATTCCATAGCGACTATTCAGAATTTTCAACTGGACATATCTTTTGATTCCCGATATGAAATCTTGATTTTTCGGATTCGTTGGAAAGATATTCACAATTAGATCCCAATGTTTTTGGTTTCACTAAAATCCGGATTATTTTGCACCCGGTACATTCGATTGAAGTTTGAAATCGAATTATCGAACTACCGCGCCATTTTCAATTCTATTTATAATTATATATAAATATTTATATTCTAACGACGACGCGTATAATATATACGTTCGAATTATATTCAAAACAAATTTCTCGTCGATATTATTTAAAATAATTCATTTTAAATAATCAAAATTCGCTAAAATTGCCAAAATAAAAAATTTAAACTGGCCCAGATTTTCCGGGTTGTTACATTGATTTCCCCAAAAATACAACGGGTATACAGCTAAGAAAAACGAATTCCTCCACCACCAAACGTAGATACGTTTGAAGAGATCAACTTACGCGATCTATTAAATATACTCTGTCAGACATTCTTCCTTGCAGGTCGTCCTGGGACTGGACAACCCGAAGGCACTATTCAGTACAACCATCTTAGGCAATCTTTACCTAAGATTTATACAACAGCCCTTGCACTTTACTCCGTCTTTAATTATCTTTGGCATATATGATTCGCAATGCTTATGCCAATACGAAGTGGTTCTTCGGATAATAATCCAACCGGTCTCTCCATATTAACAACGTTAAAATGGTCAAAAACTTCGATTTTCGGTGAGTTAACTATCAAAGAAAAACAGGTGTGCAAACAACAATATTATTTCCAGATGGAAATTATATCGATCAAATCATCATTTAACATTTATTCTTTTTGGTTCATTAATTTATTTATCTCTTGTTTCCATATATTCTAAATTATTATTTTCTATTATCAGAAAACATTCCTGATTCTTATTTGGAAAACATTTCCAAAACTCCTTTATTGGATTTAAACTGATGTTTGAATCAAACATCGCCATGCCAACTCAAACCATTTACTAAATTCACTTAACCATCATTCACTATCAAACCTTACCATTCCTTAGTTAAGAAGGAAGTCAATCAAGTTGGGGTATAATTACCTCTCCGACCTTAACTGAACAACGTTTTAACTTCGGAATAGTCAAAGTTTATCTTTTAAATCTTTAACAAACTTCCTTACGTAACTCTCGGATTTTATATATGAATCCACTTCTTTATTGAAAACATTGATTATAACGCTAACGTTATAAAACCTACTTCTGAAATATCTAACTTAACATCTAACTTTTGTTTCTTACTATGAATAATTAACCTACTCTAATTTATTTAAAAAAAAAAAAATATTGATTTAAAAACCGGAAAGTATAATTACTTTCCCGAATTCGATATAATCGAATTCAATGATTTACTCTCTTCCGAGTAATCTTTATTTGATTAACTCTCCTTCGAATAACTAAATTCGATCAACTCTCTTCGAATAGATTATATTCGATTATCTCTCTTCGAATAGATCATATTCTATTATCTCTTTTCGAATAAATTATATTCGACTAATTTACTTTTGAATAAATTATATTCGATAATACCTCCTTCGAATAACTAATATTCGATAACTCTCTTGTTCGAATAAACTATATTCGATAACTCCTTTCTCTTTATCTCTATTTGAATAAACTAATATTCGACTAACTCTTACTCGATTAACTATATTCAATTAACTCCTTTCGAATAAACTATATTCGATACCCTTTCCTTTAACTCTATTCGAATAAAGTATATTCGATACTCCTTTCTCTATTCGAATAACTAACAGTCGACTAACTCCTTTGGATTAACTTGTTTGGATTAACTCGGTTTGATTAACTCATCTTGATTAACTCATCTTGATTAACTCAACTTGACTAACCCAACTTAATTAACTCGACATATTTAACTCAACTTGACTTACTCCTATCGATTAACTTATATTCGAATAACTATGTCTGTTTTAACTTTATCTCGAATAACTACATTCGATTTGACTTATATTTGATAACTCCTTTCGATTAAACTAAAATCGATAACTCCTTTCGATTAAACTATAATCGATAGCTCCTTTCTTTTAAACTATAATCGATAACTCATTTCGATTAAACTAAAATCGATAACTTCTTTCGATCAATCTATAATCGATATATCCTTTCGATTAAACTATAATTAATAACTCCTTTTCGAATAACTTATTATCACTAACTCCTTTTTGAATAAGTAAATTCGATTAACTCTAATCGATTTACCTAACTCGATTTACTCTAATCGAATAACTAAATTCGATTAAATTCTAATTCGATTAACTCTAATCGATTAATTCTTTTATATAATAGTTTCTAGCACTTAAATCTTATTTAAAATTCCCTTTTATAACTCTATTTATTTCATAAATAAATAATTTCTTTTATAACTCTATTTATTTATCAAATAATTCCCTTTTTGTCTTTATCTATTTTCTAAACAAATAATTCTTTTTCAATTCTATTTATAATTGGTTTACAAATATTTCCCTTTCTATTTTATTTGTAAATGTTTACAAATATTTCTCTTTTTATCTTATTTGTTTAATTTTTTTTCTAAATAAAAAATACTTTTATACTTCTATTTATTTCATAAATATTTTCTCTTATATTTGTTTTTACAAATAATTCCCTTTATATTTGTTTTACAAATATTTTCCTTTATATTTGTTTTACAAATATTTCCATTTTCAAAACCCTCTTGATTTTATAACTATTTTCTTTTGTAAAATCCCTTTTCTTTTATATATAAAATCCATTGATTTTATATAAATAATTTATTTTCAAAAATTCACTTTTGAAAATCCCCCTTTTTACATCCCAGTATTTCTTACGGCATTTAAAATACCATATAATCATGATCGATATCATTCAAACACACATAATCAACAACAGATTATATATCACATCGTATATTATATTATATGAAAAACAGTAAAATAAATGTTGAGGAATCCTCCACCCTGTTTCCCTGCATCACAGATGTTAAATAATATAATTAACATCAATCATTTCACTATGAAATATTCTGCAAAACAGAATCAATATTTGATTAACGATTTATATATATATATCGTTATCTATAATTTCAACCAATACATAAGCAATTCAACCAAATAGTTAACACACATCAATCAACAGATAATTATCAGTTCTAAAAATATGCTATAAATTTATAACTGTTCAGAGTTGGTGAGTTTTACTCACATTGGACGATCATCGTTAATAACGATAACCGTCTTTGATTCTGACAGACAATTTATTTTTCTATAAATTGTAACGGACTCTAATCCACTCCCAGTCAGTTCCATTGGGTAGCCCTCGTCCATACGGTCCCGTCGGATCTTGTTTCGCTGAATTTCGATAACGTATGATAAAGTTATCACTTATACAAGGTTCTATACATTTTAAACTAAAAAGTTAGAATATAAATCCATTCGGTCCTTCACCTTTTCTTTCCCCGGCCAACCCAACATTAAACCTTCTAGGCCCAACCATCTCCAGAACCCGTCTTCCCCAATGATTTTTCCCCGATGTCTGCTCCATTAGTTCACAACCATAGCCGACTTCCTCCCTTTAAACTCTTCTTTCATTCTATAAAAATTCAAACCAAAAATACCAATACATCTCTCTTCCAATCCTCTTCCCGGTCATAGCCAAACACTCCACTCACACCCTGATACTAAAACACGTCATCACCTCATATTCATAACTCGATTGTCATTGCCGTGATATCCAGGCACCACTCTCCCTCTCTACTTCGTCATTTCACAAACAGAAACCACTACCGTTCATCTCTTAACCTTCTCTTCTTCCTCATATGCTTCTCGCTCAACTCGAACACGAATTGTAAATCGCGACTTACAGTATCACGCAACCCTTTTGTAGTAGGTATCAGCAATTATTTTCTCGAATTCACCCCAAACTTTTCAAACCCATGCTATTTAACATCATGAATCCGAAATTGACCATAAAAACAAGCATTCGTACTTACATCTCCAATGAAGGGTAACACCCTAGTTGACGCTGCTCCATTTTGGTCCTCGAAGACTGGCATCACACCCTTCCAAATGGACATTATCTTGAAGCTCTATTTATAGGGAGTTCAAATATATGTGTTTGGATAATTTAGGAATTTAATTAGAATTATTGTTGATTTTTGAAGATGACTTTGGTTTGCTATTGAAGAAAAACCGGCGGCTATGTTTGTTGACTTTGAGAGGAAATGGAATTAGTTTTAAGGCTTAGGATAGGGGATATTTATAAATAGGTTTAGATATTTTTAGATATTTTAGATATTTTATACCTATCATTTTATATTCGTTTCGCCTTCTAAAAATTCGTGTGATCACACACGATATTCAAAAATCGCGAAAATGGTTATGTAGCTACAGTTTGACATTACGGTCCCAACGAAACTAGTTTCGTCGAATTCTGACTCAGTTTGCTCACATAGCGTATTTTTAACCGTTAAAATACTGATTGTTTTTCACATTAAAATCCCGTACGGCTACATACTGACATCAAAAATCACAAAAACTGAAATCTAGCAATAATTTAATATTGCGGATCCAACAAAATTAGTTTCATCGAATTCTGAGGTAGTTTGCAAAACTGGTTATTTTTAAAGCTCTAAATAACCTTTTTAATTATATAAATATATTTAAAAACAATTAAATTTAATATTTATAAATAAATATTATCGTATATATTCACAGTGGAATACCATACAGCTCTCATTGGATTTATAACTCAATATTTCAAAATTCCCAGTTATATCTATATTCGATTTATATATAAAAGCCCTTTTAAATATAAATAAATCGATATAAATTATAAAGGAATTCCACAGCGACTTTTCTAAAAACTGATTTGGACATAAATCAAAATCTACACGATGAAATCCCGACTTTTCTCTTCCATTAGAAAAATATACTTCACTAGCTTTGAACGTTTCTTGTTTCACAGAAATCCGATTTAAAACAGACTCTGTATATTCAGTTGAAGTTCAAATCGCCAATTTACGAACTGCAGCGCCATTTCGAGCTCGATTTTAATTATAATATAATTATACGTTCAAACTTCATTCAAATAATATATTCGTTATTTTAATTCAAATTCTAAACTGAATTATATATTTTAAATTGCCCAATTCATATCGTACTGCCATTTCAGCTAATTCTGATTATTTCAGAAATTAAATATATTATTCTAATATTTATTCTAATTAAATATTCAAAGTTATTTAATTAAACAACCATTTTCACTATTTAAATAATTAAATAAATTAATTATACATCGTTGAAAATACGGGTCGTTACATGACTGGAATCGGCCTTAAACCGTGAATAACCTGTTTCCAATTATGGGGATTAGTGGTGTTTTGGTGAATTATTAGCTGATGGGTCCAAAAGAAAAGATGTAGAGGACAAGTAGGGGGACGTTTTCTCTTTTGGGTCGATGACCTGAAATGGTCTGAGGTGGTCGGTGTGGTGAGTTGATCGAAAATGATGTTTTCATGTAAACAACGATCATAATTTGGGGTTTTTAGGCCGGACGAGGCAAAGAGGAGGTGAGGTATCTAAAGGGGGATGGAGCGCGGAGGCAAGATGGTGGCAACGGCGGTGGTCCAACAATCTAGTTCTACTTGAGGCGGCGGTAATCGGTTCACGAACGGATCCTGGTTTGAGGCAAAATATGGCGACGTCAGGGGGTTTTAAAGCGAGCCACTTCTGGCAAGAGGAGAGGAGCTATCAAGGATTTCAGTGATGTGGCCAGGGCGTCCTCAAGTTGTTCATATTGGCAGCTGTTTGGAATTAATGTCGCGGATGGTGAGTTCGAAGACACGAAGTAAGTTTGGGAAGAAGAACATCGGGGGCTCGTGCAGAAGGAATTGAGAAAACGTGTAAAAATCATCTGACGTGGCAACAATATTAATAGCTTGTTTAATTAGGGTTAATAGTTAATTAAGTTAATTAATGTTAATAATATTAATAACTATGTTAATCTTTAATTAGCTTAAACCATTTAAAAATTGAAACAGTTGTATCTCGTACATACGTTATCAGAATTCAGTGAAACTAGACACGTTGGAATCGCAAAGAAGAGCACTACATAACTGAGTTGGTTTGGTTGGAGTCAGATACAACTGGAAATTCGTGTAATTTTAAGCATTCTTTTAAAATTAAATGAAGCAACGCTGAATTCATAAGTCGAAAATAAAAGGTGAGTTAACTATCATGCTTTTTGGAATTCTATGATGTGTTAAATTCATAAAATTAAATTTAATTGTTGATAATATATATTGGTTGATTAGAGCTTTGGAAGCCTATTATTATTTTTATGGTTGACGCTAATCATATTATCATCGTTTAAACTATTTGGTTGAGATTCTTTTGTTACATACTGTTATGAAATAATGTGACAACTGTGATGCAGGGATGAACAGGTTAAAGGGATCCAACTGGATTCCTCAAATATTATATGTGTTGTTTATTTTTATAATGTTTATATATGAATTGGTTGAACCCCCATGAACATTGAAAACCTATTTGGATGCTGACGTTGAATTAAAATTCAACGTTGTTGTGATTTGAATCAATAGACGGTATTGGTTAAGGGATTGGCAACAAATGGCCTAGAATCCACCTTTTTATTTAAACATGATTTGCTATTCGGTGAATTAACGAAGTTAAGTGAAATGACCCAAACTTCCCCTTACGGGAAAACCCGAATTGAGTTGAGAACACGATGCATCAGGAACAAACAATAGAACATTTCATTGATATTACAATAATTTCCATCAGAGTACGAGAATATATCGAAGTATGAATAAATATGGCAGCAGAAAATATCAGAGATTTACGATTTCTAAACAGCGGAAAATATAATACATGAATAAAATGTGCAGCGGAAATCATCTACAAACACAATTGAAAGAGATATACGGATACAAAACTTTCTGAATATAGCTCCAGCTGTAATCTAGGATCTTGTGAAAAGAAATATCTGCGAAAACCAAAACTACTAGCTGCCCGTGTGGAAAATATGGGTACCCAGAGTTTAGGTAGAAACAATAAACTCCTAGTTAGTCATGGGACTGGTGTGAGAACTAAAACAGTTATTAAATCTTTACTTATAAATTAAATCACGGGACCATGCCATATGTCATGGAATGGGTTTACCCCCATGAATACCAGTGCATAAACAACAACTAATAATAGTCATATGGATCTACAATGCATCATACAACATGCAATTCCTCCAATCTACCCATTTAGGTTTAATCCCAAATTTAGATTTTTTGAAATCCAATTCACTTTACAGGAATTATTTCTTTGGACTTTATTTCCCAATTCTTATATCAAATCATTTGAAATACATATCTAGCTTTATATCAAAGTAGATTTCACTTCGGTATCTCAAACCAAAATCTTTGGAAATACGAATTCCAAAAACATAACAATGCATACAAACAATTTTGCAACCAAATATCGGCTCCCCTTAGACAAGGCAAAGGGTACTCAACTAAGCAACTTGATATATATATATATATATATATATATATATATATATATATATATATGCACACACACCCCTCCCACAATGGAGCAGGCTACACTGACCACTCACCAATTAAGGCACTGGGTCTCTCTCACCCATACTTTTAGTCGTCTGGGTTACTCGAATCTTTAGCGACATACCAAATCATTTCATATCCCGAAGTGGGGAAAATCATTTCACAACATAATAATCACAAGTACTTTCCAAAATATAGTACTTTACATCAGCAATTCACACATATGATCAGTCACTATTAATCACATAACCTTTGAGCTCGTACATCTCAAAGAAGGGTGTTAAGCAAGAGAATAAATTCTTCGCCACCAAACAGAAATATCATCAATAGCAACTAATCGATAACTGTCAAACACATAATACATTTCGAAATCATTTCGACAATATCAGGTTTAGGCCTCGAAATCCTTTCTGTTTTATAAAACATTTTTATAGAACATTCCCTGTCCAAAATCGGGAATACATTTCTTTTTCACTTAAGAAAAATATCATTTCAAAATCAATCATTAAATTTGAAATAAACTCAAAAACATTGCTAAACATCTCATAGTCAAATCGTGAAGTTTTTCACAAGATGTTAGCATACAAGTATTTCTACCCAACCCAATGCTAAATGTAAAAGCATATTTTGCTCATAAACTGGTCGAGCATAATCCAAACAATCAATCAATCACAATCATGAATATCAACAACCAAGTATATTTGGTTTATACCACATGTCATGTTTTGGTAAATTTAGTTACCATTCATTCATTCCAATCTAATTAAAGATGTATTAAAATTCCATTTCAGTATTAATCTCAAAAATCACTACTTGATGATTATTCAACTTTCTGGAAATTAATCATGTCTTTAACTGGGTTAAAGAAGCAATGTCATTTAAAATATAGTTCACGATCAACCCAAATCAACTTCCATTAATCTTCACGGAAATTTGAACAGTTCATAATCGATATAAATTTCCATATCAAAGTAATACTATACATGGAATATCGGCAAAGCCTTTTAAATTCCATATATAGTAACGGTCTTTATTCACAGAAGCCCGCCTCGATTATTACCAAATTGAGTTCCATTCAATTCCAATTTAATATTTTAAATTGGAAAACTTTACTTTGGAAAGTTTCCATTTAATCTTAATAAAAAGATTTATAAATTCCTAATCATATCTTCACCGTTGATTGGGTTAAAGAACAATTGTTATTAAAAATACCATTCACGAAAAATCCAAAATCCAATTTTAATTCAATTCCAATTAAATATTAATTAATTGATAAACTTCTTCTAAATCTTAATTAAAAGATTTATTCTTTTCTCAACTGGGTTTAAGAACAGTGTTATTAAAGACACCATTCACGACAAACCCAAAATCCCATTTGATATTTAATTTAAGGCTCTAAGTAGAAATTATATCGGCTTATATTCAATATCAAATTCTAAAACCAATAAATATCATATTGGGAATAACGATATATATATTTTCCAAATTCCTCAAAAATATTCGTATAATCACGGAATCCAATATCGAAATATTCCAAAGATTATTTCCATTTAATTCCATTCCAATTTATTCATTGGAAAATTTCTGGTTATTTTAAAACCCCTTTTACAAATCCAATTTATTTATTTAAAAACATTGAATTTTTATTGTAGCTAATAACTAGTTCATTTAGATAAAAATATTTTTTTTATCTTTTCAAACTTGGAATTTTTCATCCAAAATCTTTCCAAATCTTTAATTATGATTTTACATAATTTTTCCATATTTTTGATAATTTTATCAAGGTCCGTACAGTCGTTTTCCATAAACGACCATCGAACTGCATTTACAACGACCTTTTCCAAAATTGATTTGGACATATTTTAAAATCTAGTCGTTAGATTTCAAATCTCTTAATATCATTGGAAAGCTATTTTCGATACAAACCCAATGGTTCCAATTTTAGGAGAATCTGACGGTCGGATTTCCCGTTACGTCCATTTAAAGTTAATGGTCGAAGTTCGCGAACGGTCGCTGCGCGGCGCATTCTATTCAGGCCATTATAATATACATACATACATATATATATATATATATGTATTATAAGTTATATATATTTCATCGATTTCCATTTAAAACGTATTTTATAAATCTTTTATAAATTCATTTTAAAACGATTCCAACTTCTACTTTAATTTTTAAATCAAAATTGTATATTCCATTACATGACTGTTTTATTCATCACCTATATAAGCTAAAAATAATATTTTTAGCGAACAAATATTTATTTCATAGCATGATCATTTTACCCATCCCATATATACGTTAAAAATAATATTTCATGACCATTTTATATATCTCATATATAAGCTAAAAATAATATTTTTAGCGAATTAATATTTATTTCGTTTCATTTCCATTTTATATATCACATTTATAAGCTAAAAATAATATTTTAGCAAACTAATATTTATTTCGTTTCATGACCATTTTATATATCGCATATATAAGCTAAAAATAACATTTTTAATGAAAAAATATTTTATACAACGCATATATATTTTTCAAATCATATATATATATATATATATTTCACATCGCATATATATATTTCTATACAACGCATATATATTTTATTCACATTTCATATATATATATATATATATATTTCACATCGCATATATATATTTTATTCACATTTCATATATATATTTTATTCACAACACATATATATATATATATATATATATATTATTCACATTTCATATATATATATATATATATGTATATATATATTTTACATCGCATATATATAATTTATTCACATTTCATACATATATTTTATTCACATCGCATACATATATTTTATTCACATCGCTTATATATATTTTATTCACATCGCATATATATATTATTTACTCCATTACACATCACAATCACAACACAATACAATCAATTAAATCGTCTATGGTCTGTGGACGAGGGAGGTGAGCTAACATGCACCGTATACAATTTTGTGATAATTAAAAACTGATGAAAATTGTAACGGCCCAAAAATCCGTGCCAATTTGAGCTGACTAATATACTACACATTCAACTCAAAGTGCACGAAAATTCAGATCGTTAATAGAAAGAATTTAGAGGATGAGAAAGATAAGATAGCACTTATAGAATTGAAGAAGAAGAACATCAGAATCAGAGTAAACACGAAACTCACAGCGGAACGAATAAAACATATTTTATATCATAACTTTGAATTACAAATCTGAATTTGTACTTACATATCATATAAGAGTACAATACATCATATCACAATGGAAATAATCTTTAAATAACTAGTGGTGAAGCCTCCTGCTTTGAGCTCCTCAAGTGTATCTGTAAAAGCCTGAAACACTTGACTGCCCGTACAAATTTGGGCACCCAAGAGTTTAGGGAAAACAAACAAAATAAACTCTGGGTCAGTCATGGGACTGGTGTGAGTAAATTCCAACCATACTGTTTCACTTTGAAAATCCTTTTGAAAACAAAGGATAATAGTAAGACCAACCCATACATAAACATTGACGGCTTTTACCTTACTATAACCCAAAATATCTTTGATATCGAATCCAGTGATATTATGATAATGTCTAGCAATTAAATATTCAAGTAGCAGAACGCTTGCATCTCACGCTCCACACACACACACACACACACACAGATATATATATATATAGTATAAAATCATAAACCGCAGGGCGCTTATTGGAGTTTGGATTCCAACAGACAAGGTATGGGAGCACCTACCGATCAGTGTACTCTAGAGGGGATACACATGGGTTCAACAAGAACGTCTTGCAACCCGGCCACACATGACCGACCAATCATTTAGCTTGAGTGTATCGAATATACTGCCACCCACGGTTGTTGGCCATCCAACCGTTATCCGAAGATACAGAATCGAAAAGAAGACAAATATGAATTTTCTCTAGATCGGTGACAATACACCCTGCTTGGGGATGACCTAACTAGCCATGCTGCCTAGCCCAACTTTTGTCACTTCCTGGTTGTGAGGCTAGAGGCTATGTCTATATTCAGAACATCTGATCACCATTCACTTTGAATGCCACATCGTCAAATCCATAATCACATATTGATTACACAAATGCACACTGTGTGTAGAATAAAAAGAAGTTACCTTCTCCCCACCAACTTGGTATATTCGTAAAAATCAACGGCGTGACCGTTGGAAATACTCTGTCAGACACTTCTAGAACTGGACGACCCTTGCATTTAACTTCATATTCAATTATCTTCAGCCTATCTAATTCGCAGTGCTTATGCCTATACGAAGTGGTTTTTGGATAATAATTCCAATCGGTCTCTCCGTATTGACAACGATGGTCAAAACACTTTGATAGTCGGTTATTTAACTATCGAGGTAAACAAACATTCATTCAAATGAACAACTAAACGCACACAACCATGGGCGCCTTTTATTTGACATTCGTTTTTATTATTCGAATTCCCATATCTTACCGGATATTTCTCTAATCCCGTTTTATCCTTTTCTCACTCTTGGAAAACATTCCCAGTTATTATCAACTCTTATTCTCCCATATTTCAGATGTATACGTTACAAATATTTGAAACATTTCCATTCTTTTCACGTTCTTTATTTTCTACACTTGGATAATATACACTATCTACATTGGAAAAATATTCCAATTTCGTTATAAACATTTTAATATGTCCAACGTTCATTTTTAAAACACTATTCACTTTAAAAGATGAATATCATACTATTATAGAAATCTGAACACCTTTATCAAATAACTCTTTATTTAGAAAATCAATACCATTATCTCGTTTACCGAAATCTCTTTCATACTTTATATTCCCAATCCACTTTATAAACTCTGTTCTCGAAGACAACTTCTTATCAAGTTTAACTAAACACTGATTACATATCCTATTATAATTTATTGGTTTAAGCTAAGTATTAACGACCCTATCAGATTATAATTCCTAAAATAATTTACTTTAATACATTCGACTTCGTTGAATTATAGTTCCAAATCCTAATGGTTCAATTCTAATTACATTTCGAACATCGAAATGCTGCCATCGTTTTCTGATACGATTCTTCAATTTCTCTTTCTAAACTCATTCTTATATTTTCTTTGGACAAACATCGTTATTTATTCTTTAGACTAAGTGGATTTCAACTAAACTGTTTCCATTCCCTAGGAAGTGATGCTATATATAAAAATCACGCTTAAGTTTGGTTAACAACGTTAATTTATCGTTACAGTTCAAAGCCGGTCATATGCTGTAATATTCTCCTTTATAACTAATTTTGACATAACAGTCACGCTTAAGCCTAATCAACAGCGTTAATTTATCGCTATAGTTTTAAGACTTGCAAAATGCTGCCATATTCTCTTTATACTAATCTTGACATCTTTTTCCGTTACACACTGATATCATTCCTCGATAATTGTGAAGCCGTTCAAGTTGGGGTATTCAATTTACCTCTCAGACCTTGATTGACACCGTTCTTATCTTAGAACAGATAGAAGTCTGTACTCCAATCCCTTATTACTTATAATATACATCAAATCGTATTTCCTTGTTTTATTTTGGAATATGATTTTATAACACCATATTCATACTTTGAAATCTTCTTTGTTTATGATTATTTATTTTAAACATTAACTCTTCACTTTAACTTCATTCCACAATTCTATATATAACTTCTTTACAAGGATCCAGTTAATCTAAAAATCATTTTTCAATTAAACAGTTGCTTTAAATCAACTTCATTCCATCAGTAAATTCGTCAACTGATTTAATTTCTTCTTACCATTAGATTAATATATTTAATCTAATAATATTTCTAAATTGTTTGTCTTAAAATAATTATCCAAATATTTAATTGTAGGATAATTTCTGCTTTATAAACTTATTTAAATGTAAACAATCGTTTTTATTTACTTTATAAAAACGAATTATAAAATACCAGTTTATAATAGAACTTCTATTATAATTTAAAACTTCGCTTTAATTATAAAAATATAATTTTTATAATTAACTTCGTTGATTTGCCTGACGGCAATCAACTTCTTAACAAAATGATGGATTTAGGGTCGACTGTTGTCAATTTCTTAATCGATATCATTTATTTATTTAATCAAAACGAATGTTGAATTTCCATTCAACATCAATATTCACATGGGGTTTCAATGTCATTTGGGTTCAAACAGTGCATATACATAAAACAAACAGTACATATAAATATTATGGAATCCGGTTGGATTCCTCCAACCGGTTTCCCGCATCCACAGATGTTAGTCAAACAATTTACACTAATTCTTACTAGGGAATGTTATAATCGACGGAATCAGTACCCAATCTAACGTTGTGTACATATACGATGATATTCAACCAATTTAACTGTAATTTATCTAAACGACCATCACACAGCATTTAATGATTATTAAAATATAATTAAAATATTTTAAAATAGATAAGAGTGAGTGAATTTACTCACCCTTGCGCGTTAACCGTTAAATAACGATATGCATCAGTCGATTAATCCGGGCGTTCAATTCTGCCATGACCCGAACTGTGCTCCATCCACAACGACGCCATTTGACACCCAAATCCATTCGTTAACAACCCAGACCGCGATGAACAATATTTTTGAACTGCTTCTCTTGACTAGGCCGAGAGCGTTGAGTAGCATCACAAACCCTCAACTGAAACTACTCGCTGTCCTCATCATTGAAACTCCGGTCCCCTTTCTCCGTTTGAATAAGAACGCAGCTCTCCACTTCATTTTCTTTATATTGGAATTTTAACTTCACTTATTTGCTCACGTTTTACACCATTCAAGCCTAGTGTTTTCTTCCTTTGTGTACTCTACAGTACCTTTCTTTACATTTGGCCTTACCATTATTTGTCCGTTCATGATCTTCGTCAAGCACAGTGGTGCGTCATTTCCAAATTTGAGTCTGGTTCGCCAACATCTTCATAATTCACATTCATCTAAATATTATATCGCCCAAGCCCAAACTATAAAATCCATGCATTCCCAAAATCTTACTCTTCTTCTCCAAGTAACCAGCGCGCCTGTCTCCAAAATACTTCGCTTCACCATTCGTTTTCACAAGTCAGCTTCCATAAGCTATCACCTCCAACAGCACTTCTCTTTGCCAGAACACCATTCGTGAAAACAAAACCAACTCCCATGCATATGCTAACCCCATTTCCGAACTGCATGTCATGCCGAACCCATTTGTTTCATACCCCTCCACATTTTTGTTGTACCAACAGACAGCTCTCCCCATCTCTTCACCTTCACGTCACTCTTCTTTCTCCTTTCCAAAATACATGCACACCTTCCTTTCCATGCGTGAGCACCTGCTCATCCCTCCTATTAATCACATATTACCGATCCCACTTTCCCTTACTTCTTCCCATCCTTCTTACAACTTCAGTTACCTTTACCACCTCCCATTGTTTATATATACTTCACCCATTACGATGTCCTCCACCGCGTTATCACCTTCAGTCCCAATGGCTTCTCTTCACTGCCTTCCATGCATAACGAACCCGTGACCACCACCTGACTTGCGCTCACTTTACTTCCGGTCCCCTACTACCTCAACTCCACGTGACAACAACATATACTTTGGTCTTCCATGCAACTGTGCTCGCCCCTTAGTTTCCTCCCAAAAATCCCTGAGACAAACACCATTTCCCACGTTTTTCCTATTAGCTGATCACTTAAAACTCCTTCACCATGCATTGCCAATACCGCCATTTGTTCAAACACAGCCACTTCCTCACCTATAAAAACTCTTCCGTTTCACCCGCGTCCCACATCCATAAACCCACTGTACACTGAACGTACTGTCGTTCATTCCCTCGCATGCCAAACAAGACGTTCAACCCTAAGCTACTGTACTCGAAAACCGCGTTTCACAGCTTGAATGCACACACACAGCTTTCGTGGTTTAGGACTTCCATATGGATTTATGGTGATTTAGTTTTCTATTTTTCTTGTTGTGGAAACCCAATGACTGAAGCTCCTTTATATAGCATGAGTGAAGATGGATAAAGATCGTGTCGCTTTCAAATAGCGACGTGCGTTAGTTAGGGTAACTGTGTTGAGAAAGTAGGGTAATGGCTGAAAGGATGGGTTTGCCCTTTTAATTCAACTGATTTGCTTCTTGCGTGTAATATAGATGGTATCTTAGATGTTAAGGAATGTAGATTTGATTTTAAATACTAATTTATATATATATAGGTTAGCTACTAGTAGGATGGCATCCCCTATTGCTTTTCCTCTAAGCGATTTAATTTAACACAGTAGTACATCACAGAGTATGGAAGATAAGGTTAGGCTCGTTCACTTCAAAGCTAAGTAATGGGCTACTAGGGTTGATTTGAAGTTAGCATGTCCGTTAATAAATTTCCGTACTGTGTTAGGATTCTACGTAAGATTTTCGTTGGGTTCATTGCACAAACTTAGCTTGGAAGGAATCCATTTTAATATACATACTATATATTTTAGATTTTTATAGGCCCACTGTTTCAATTTTGTTTTGGAGTACATAATATAAGCAGATTGTGTTATTCAATATATAACGCAAGGTACACGATTTGGTGAAATTGTTTGTATTGATGTACTTCATTTTTGCTTATGGACACACACATGATTTCACTTGCTTACGGACTCCTATCAACAAAAACAAAGATACCGTTGTAATCAACAGTGTGCCATGATCGCAAAAATATAATAATACCGGTAGTTTAACTTATATTGTGAAACCCCAAAATATCGATATAGGGTGCACAATACTCCAAATAAAAAGTGGTATATTTAATTAATTAAAAATTACATTAAAATTCTAAAAATTAATTTATCGCTATGTCTCAAAAGAACCATGTCCAAATTCGAAATCGATATCTAGTTATATCGAATAAACCGTTATGGTCGATATACGATTTCATAGCGACTTTCTGAATATTTGATTTGGACGTAACTTACAATCTGTAACACAAAATCTTGGTTTTTCACTTCTGTTAGAAATATATCATTAAACAGATTCCAACATTTTTTGTTTCGCAGAAATCCGGTTTATAACGAGTCCTGTATACTCAATTGAAGTTCAGAACGTTAAATTATGAACTACAGCATCGTTGTGAGCTCGATTATAATTAATATATATATTTTTTATGTTCAACTTCACTTTAATTAATATCTACATCCACTTATATTAAGAATTCAATATTTAAACTTATTTAAATATTCAAATTCAAACCGATAAAAATGCGGGACATTACAAAAATCAATACTGGTAGTTCATATATTCAGTTATAAAATAAATAACTATATAAAAAATTATAATGAGAAGTTCTCACTTTGGGTTCCACTCCGTCATTCTTTAATTGAAGATTTTATTTCTGTTTGGATTTGAATTCGCCTCAAATTCAAATCTGCTCCGTTTCAGTTCTGGTCAGTTCTGAAATGTAGAGTTCGTCGTTGCGAATCCAACGCAACTGAAATGGAGAATTCCGACCTCGTACGAAAAAGATATTGCATTTTATATGTTTACATAAATTAATTAATAAATTAATTAATAATTAATACTTTCTTCTACAAACTTCAGACATCGGCCGTTCACCAAACCCATGTTTCAACTTCGAGAAAATCGCTGCCAGTCCTCCCTTGGTTGACCAGACCGAGATCAGAGGTTGCCACGTCGAAGACCTTGGCACCACCATCCACCTCCCATAGCGCGGTCGAGTTCGATCCTCCCAGAGCCACGAAAAACTACTGCGAATGCTGGTTGTTTAGGCCCATAAATCGAACGCTTTTGACAATCATAATCCATCATACCCGTATGATTGTAAAGATCTAAGTTTTCCCTCCCATTTTTATTCCATAAGTTTTTCGAAATGATTTGTAAATAGAGAGAAATTGAACGAAGTAGTTAGGAGCAAATTCCGCCTTTGATTTTGACCTGGCGGCTGAATGCATTTGTAGCGACCCGGATTTTGACGATCTTGGTTATTCGATATACAACACATATCGAACATCCAAGGATCGAAAATAACAGAATAGTTAATGAAAGAAGTTAGAGGGTGAGAATAGATAAGATAGAACTATTAGAATAGAAGAAGAAGAACATCATTATCAGAGTAAACACGAATCTCACAGCGGAACGAATAAAATATAACATACTTTTGAAATACAAACATTGTATACAATAACACTTATCAGAGTACAACACTTACAACAACAGCGGAAATAACAATAGATATAAAATCCCGAAGCCTCCTGCTCCAAGCTCTTCAAGTATCTGTAAATCCCAACTACTTGACTGCCCGTACAAAATTAGGCACCCAAGAGTTTAGGGGAAATAAAACAAAATAAACTCTGGGCCAGTCATGGGACTGGTATGAGTAAAACAGTTTAAAACAGTTTGAACAAGTAAACGATATCTCATAAGACCACGCCGTATAACGGAACGGGTTTTTCCCTTATGAAAATCCAAAATATCTTTATATCAAAAACCTTTTGATATTATAATAATGTCTATCAACCACAACTATAATAATCATCTAGCAGAAACGCTTTCATCTCACGTTCTACATATATAATACACAATCAAAACTGCAAGCATGTATTGGGTAATGGATTTCCAACTATGACAAGGTATGGAACCACCTTTCGCTAGTGTACCTCTAGAGAGGAATACACTCGGTTCAACAAGAACATCTTGCAACCCGGCCACACATGACCGACCACTCATTTCGCTTGAGTGTATCGAATGTATATCACCAACGGTTGGGATCAGCAACCGTTTCCCTAATGGGACAGCATCAACAATAGATTTTTAGAAGTAAATGAAACTCTAGATCAGGTGATTATACACCCTAATAGGTGCGACCTACATAACCATGCTGCCTGCCCGATTTCTGTCATTTACCGGATGTGAGGCTAGAAGCTACGCTTATCTTTTACATGCCACATCTTCATTCGCTTTGAATGTCACATCGTCATACCCGCCAAATCAAAATTGATTTCCCCAAAAATACCACGGGTATACAGCTAAAAGAAACGAATTCCTCCGCCACCAATCGTAAATACGTTTGAAGAGATCAACTAACGTGATTTATTAGATATATTCTGTCAGACATTCTTCCATACAGGTCGCCCTGGGACTGGACAAACCGAAGGCACTATTCAGTACATCCATCTTAGGCAATCTTTACCTAAGATTTATACAACATCCCTCGCATTTTACAACGTCTTCAATTATCTTTGGCATATATGATTCGCAACGCTTATGCCAATACAGAGTGGTTCTTCGGATATTAATCCAACCGGTCTCTCTATATTAACAACATTAAAATGGTCGAAAACTTCGATAGTCGATGAGTTAACTATCAAAGAAAAACAGGTGTGCAAACAACGATATTATTTCCAAGTGGAAATTATATCGATCAATCATCAACCATATACATATATATTATTTCCTTATTTTCTATAATTAGAAAATATATATTATTAACGCTGGAAAACATTTCCATGGCTTAATTATGTATCACTATTCTTCCACGTCTATCAGACTCTAACTATAAACTAACAAGAGAACAACTTCCTAAGTATAAACCCCGAAGGCCGAAACCAACATCAGATCGATACTCAGGAAATCATTCAACTTATTAATATCTAGTCTGTTTCCAATTTCTATTTAACTCCATTTCGATTAACTCTAATATATCTCGTCAATTTCCTTTTTATACTTCTATTTATTTTCTAAATAAATATTTCCTTTATTAATTCTATTTATTTCCTACATAAATATATCCTTATTCTATTCTATTCGTCTTATCAACATTTTCCCTTTTATAAAACTCTATTCATTTTATAAACATTTTCCTTTCATTATACTTTCGAAATATTTAATTTTATAAAATCAGTTGATTTTATAAAATCCCTTTATTTCAATATACATTGAAATAATTCTTTTTACATCCCAAGGTCTTTTTATGATATTTAAATTATCGAATAACAAGGATCAATATCATTCTAACACACATAATCCATAACATATTATATAACACATCATATATCACAATATATAAAAAAACAGTAAAATAAATGTTGAGGAATCCAGTCGGATCCCTCCAGCCTGTCTCCCTGCATCAACAGATGTTAAACAACATAGATAACATCAATTTCATTTCAATATGAAATATTCTGATAACCAGAATCAACATTTAACGATATATATTTATATAACTATATCTACGTTTTCAACCAATTAACTAGCAATCATTCAAACAACTATCACACACAACATTCAATCATTTTTATCAATCTAAAATACGTTTATAAAAATATAAACTGGATAGAGTTTGTGAGTTTTACTCACTTTGGATGTTAACTGTTAAATAACAGTCGACGTCGGTCGATTCCATCAACGTTTTATTTCGCCAAATCTCCCACGAACTCCAAACGACTCCAGACGCTTTCTGATGTGAAGCCTGTAATTGTATGATTCCAACGATACCGAAGTTGCGAAATTTCATTTGTTTAAAACGGCCCAACCATCCTTTTGAAACTGACCCAAACGAACAGCTTCATTTCCCACAAAAGAAAAATCCGACCTGCTCGTTTTACATCATTCCCGATTCAAGAAATGCCACACTTCAGAATTTCACTTTTCACCGTAGTTCATGTCTTCTTTGATCAATACTCCACCATAACCAAATAAGCTAACCTCGCACCTCATTCTCCTCTTGCCAGAAAATCAGGGCCGACGTTTTCCTAAATTAGGAATCTAATAAAACCATCATTAACCTTTATTTAATGATATGAACTAATTACCAAAGTTACTGCTAATCCACGTTTGCTATGTTGATTCTCCTTCCTCACGCGAATGACTCCAGTTCAAACACCATTTTCGCACTCATCCCAAACTCCATCATCATCTTCTCCCAACTTAACTCACGAGCTCCTCAGCCTTCTCAAACTCACGCTACCATCCTCCTTCTTCTCCTTCTGATAAAAACTGTCGAACCAGTCCTCTTCTTCAATGAAAAACCACGACTCCATTATCGAGCGCTTCCTGCTGACGCACACATGTTTTACTATTGCTTCAGTTCAATCTCAGCCCTTCGTCACCGTCTGTAGAGCGTCTTCTCCCAAACATCCCAGTTTCAACTCGAACAAACGTTCGATTCACTCATTTGCTCGAATCCCCCATATTAAAGAACCCTAGGTTTGCTTCGTATGTTTCTGGAGAAAAATCCGATGACTTCAAACTGGATCGAACTCAGAAAGGATGGCGCCATCGTGTAGCGCTCGACACTAGGATTTAGAAGATATAAGTTTTGGGATTTTACTTGCTGTAATGGGTTTTTATGCGGTTATATAGGCTGTTGTGGTAGGTGGGATCTGTGGTTGAGGAGGCAGTGTGCGTGGCCTGTTTATGTTCATGGAAAGATTTTTGGATATTTTATTTTTGATTTTTAAATTTTGTTTTCTCGATCATATGCTTGTCTCTCGTCCTTAAAAATCCCTGCAACCACATACGATCTCCTAAAATCACGAAAATTAAAATGAGCTAGAGTTCGACAATACGAACCCAATAAAACTGGTTTTGTCGATTTCCGACTTCGTTTGCAAAAGTGGCTATTTTTAAAGCACTAAATAACCCATTTAAATATATTTAAATATAAACAAATTTATATTATCATATATATTCACAATGGAATACCATACAGCTCCAATAGGATTTATAACTCGATACTTCAAATCTGGGTCAACCCGATATTCGATTTATATTGAAATTCCTTTTTAAAATATATATAATTCCTTTATGAATTATAAAGGAATTCCACAGCGACTTTTCTAAAATTTGATTTGGATATAAATCAAAATCTACACGACGAAATCCTGATTTTTTCTTCAACTAGAAAAATATACTTCACCAGCTCCTAACGTTTCTTGTTTCACAGAAATCCGATTTAAAACGGCTTCTGTATATTTGTTTAAAGTTCGAATCGCCAATTCGCGAACTGTCGCGCCATTTCTAGCTCGATTATAATTATGTTATAATTTATACATTCAACCATCATTAATTAAATATATTCGTTATCGTAATGCAATTTTAAACTGAATTATATATTTTGAATTTCCCAATTCATAACATATCGCCATTTCTGCCAACTCTGATTATTTCAGAATTAAATGTATTATTTAATTATTATTTTAATTAAATATTCACTATTATTTAATCCAACGACCATTAAATCCTCTGAATCACCTTTTAAATAAATTAATTATTATATCGCTGAAAATGCGGGTCATTACATCATTTGCATGTACACGACCTAGGGTTTTGACCCCTTAAATATATGTTTTTATACATTTTATTAATATTGAAATTCTATTATTTTCGTTTCGCGTTCGAACCCTAAATCGAACCTAGTTACTGTTGCACCTAGCTAAATACCCCCGTTCCGGACACAATGGTATATGTTTCATAAGCCAATTTGATTGTTTAGATCAGGTTTGTTTAAATTAAAATATAACTCAATATATATTGAAATTAAACATACATTTTAATTTACCAGGGCCACATACTGACTCCAAAAATTAAAGAAAAATAAATCTAGCTAATTTTTTGATGATACGGTCCTAACAAAACTAATTTCATCGAATTTGGAGACCGTTTGAGAAATGGTCATCTTCCAGTCGATTAAATTCAAACTGAACGGGCCAAACGCGTTTAACCTTACCATGCTCACATATTAATTCCAAAAATTGTGAAATTTGAAACCTAACAATAATCTTACATTCCAGATCCAACAAAAGTGGTTTCATCGAAAACGAAGGTTGTCTGCAAAATGGCGATTTTTAACGGCTATATATATTTATATAAAAATATATATAAATTCCATAGCGACTATTTTGAATTTTATACTGGACATAAGTTTCAACTTATATTATGAAATCTTAGTTTTTCATATTCGTTAAAAAGACATAATTAAATAGATTCAAATGTTTCTTGTTTCATCCAATTCTGACTTATTTTGAATTCTACACAATCAATTGAAATTAGAAATCGAATTTTCAAACTACCGTGCCATTTCAAGCTCATTTTATAATTAAAATAAATTTATACTTTCTAACTTCGATCTAAATAAATTTTTAATCATTATTATTTAAAATAAATCATTTTAAATATTCAAAAATCTATTAAAATAGTTAAAATGAAAATTTTAAATTGGTTCAGAAACTCCGAGTTGTTACAATAAGTTATAAAATTTATTTTATAACTGAAACGGGATTTTTAGTTATATTTAAAAATGAATGATGTTTATTAATCGTTTTTATAAAATATCGTGAACGGATTATTTGACATTTAAAAATGTTTGTAAGTGAAATAAGTTAGAATTAACCTAAAGATTTATATTTTTGAAATAATGTTTAAAAAAATTAATTAAGTAATATTATTAGATTAATTATTTTAATCTAATAAGAAGATGTAACTAAGATCAGTTAACGTTTAATTGATGGTGTCAATTGACTGAGTCAACTGCTTGATCGCATATGTGATCAATAAATATTTAATAAGATTTCTTTAGTATAATATACTTTTTAATCAATGATATTTAAATATTTATTATTATGATTAATTATTATTTCATAATTGAAAGAGTGATTAACTGAGTGGTTTAGTTAATAAAGAAGTAAATTGCATTACTTCAGTAAATAATAAAGTTAATTATATTTAAAATGATTACTTCTTAAGTGAAATTTATTTAAGAAGTTAATCGAGCATGTTTTAAGATCTTGTTAAATTTGAAAGAGATTTATGAAGAAATCAGATAATATGATCCAAATTTCATAAATGTAGTCATTAAAGGGGATTTGAGTTAATCTGGTTAATTTAAAATAAATATTGGAATTTGGATAAAAGGGGAGATCTTCAGGAATGTAAAAGGGAATTTACTTATCGGTTTAAACAAAGAAGTGGATAATGGATTTTAAATTCTTAAATCCAAGAACTTGTTTTACGATATGACCAAAAAATCGTTTAGGCATAATATGAATGGTTTTGGATCCACAAGTTAATAAATGGATCTTTGGATATAAATATGCAAATTTGTTTAAAAATATGATAACAAATAATTTAGGTAAAGTATTTAGAAATGAATTATCATTCCAATTATAAATGGAATTGTTTAACGAAGTTAAAACAATAAGTTGAATAAAAATGGTCACGATCGACCAAGGTTTTCAAAGGTTGGGATATGATTTTTAAATCGTATTTTAAATAAAATAGAAAGAAGATTTGATTGAGGTTATAGAAACATAGATTTTTGAGTTATGAACTTCTACCTATTCTAAGATAAGAACGTTGTCGATCAAGGTCTGAGAGGTAAATAAAATACCCCAACTTGGACGACTTCACTATTATTGAAGGATGGTATTAGTTTGTAACGATAAAAGAAGTTGAACTTATTTATTTCCAAAAGGGTTATCACAACATTTGATATGAGAATTGAATTGAATATATATATATATATATATTGCAATCTTTGTTGCGAGACCTTGAAATAAACCAAGATTGTGACGTTGTCGGCAAGTTATTGAAAGACAGATAAACAATTTTGTTTTAAAGGAAATATAATGAATAATTCAACATTGTTTAGTCAAATTGAAATGTAATTCGAATTTATTTCTATTCGATATATATATATATATATATATATATATATATATATATATATATATATATATATATAGTGCTATTTTTTAGAATGGTCTGTTTTGGAATATTAAATAAATGGCGATGGTTGATTCTAAAGAAATGGAAAGGATTATTTTGGATAGAGAAGGAATATTATTTTTGAAATTCAATTATATTTTTTTGTAAGTATTAAAATGTAATCTTCAAAATTTGAAGTTTTACAAAGCTATCTTGAGGCATATACAAATGAATGTGTCAGTTGACATTATTTTGACCATTATAAATTGAGCTTATAATTACAGCAATATTTCCAAATTAAGGAAATAGAAAGAAATTTTGTATGATTATGGCGATAAAAGGGTATTGGGAAACCATGTTATTTTTAATCATTAAGAATTTATTTATTATTCCGATTGATGGAAGCAAAAGATGTTTTGTTAAGATAAATGAATGGAATCGATGTTCAATCAATGGAATGAGTTTTAAAGATCGATAAGGATTTAAATAATGTTTTGAAATAATAAAAAGGGTTTGTGCTGCCAATATACTGACCATACTATTTTTAAATTGATAGTTAAAGCACCAAACTATCAATGAAATATTATTGGAGCTTTTTGGATGTGTTGTTTCGAAGAGACCAGGATGGGAACTAGACCCAAAACCACTTCGAATCAACGTTGCGTACGAATCTAATCTGTAGGGGTATGTATGAAGACAGAGAAAAATGCAAGGGTTGTTCTATTTATAGGATAGTGCCTTCGTGTAATAACCCGAAAATCTGGGCCAGTTTAAAATTTTTATTTTGGCAATTTTAGCGAATTTTGATTATTTAAAATGAATTATTTTAAATAAAAATGACGTGAAATTTATTTTGAATAGAATTCGAACGTATATATTATACGCGTCGTCGTTAGAATATAAATACTTATATATAATTATAAATAGAATTGAAAATGGCGCGGTAGTTCGATAATTTGATTTCAAACTTCAATTGAATGTACCAGGTGCAAAACAATCCGGATTTTAATGAAACCAAAAACATTGGGATCTAATTGTGAATATCTTTCCAACGAATCCGACCAATCGAAATTTCGTAGCGGGAATCAAAAGATATGTCCAGTTGAAAATTCTGAATAGTCGCTATGGAATTCAGGCCCTTAAAAATGGACATTTTGCAAACGACCTCGGATTTCGACGAAACCAGTTTTGTTGGGTCCGTGATGTAAAGTTATTGCTAGGTTTCAAATTTCATAATTTTTCGAATCAATATGTGAGCGTGGCAAAGGAAAACGCATTTGACCAGTTTCAGTTGATTTTAATCGACTGGAAATTGGCCATTTTCTAACGGTCTCGGAATTCGACGAAACTAGTTTTGTTAGGACCGTATCGTCAATACGAAGCTAGAAAATATTTTTCGGGAATTTTTCTAGTTAGTATGTGACCCCGGTAAATTGAAATGTACGTTTAAAATTAAATATAAAGATTTAAATGTAAATGCAACGGAAACTGATCGAAACGGTCGATTCAGCTTGCGGTACATATCCCATTGTGTTCGGAATGGGGGTGAAACGCTATGGACGACAGGCGGTGGGCCTCGTTTCGAGGTCATATGTAAAAGTCAACATTTTTGCAATTAAAATAATAATAAAATAAAATATATTATATCTTCCCTCTCTCTTCCCTTTTATAAATTGGCCCCCCCCCTTTTTCCTTATTTCAGATCGAATAAGAGCCAGAGAAAAAAAAAAAAAAGAAATCAGAAGGGGGGGATCGCGACCTCGTCGCCCCCCCCCCCCCCCAGAAAATCGCCGTGCCGCCGCTGATGGCCCCCACCGCCATCTTCTCCGATCGCTACCCCCAGCCCTCGTTCGATTTCCTCCCCCACAAAACCGAACCCAGTCGCCTTCGCACCCCCCCCCCCCCCCGAATCAAGCACGACACCCGATTAGCCTCCCACCGTCGACGAACTGACGACCGCTTCCCCCCCTTCTTCGCATACAGTAAGTGTTTCATATTTTTTTATATATACCGATTTTATTTTATTTTAATTAGAAAATACTGATTTGAAAATGATTTAAATACTGATTTATTTTAATTGATTTATAAACTGATTTTTAGGTGATATAAGAACTGATTTTTATGGGGTAGGAAAATTAAAAATGTGATTTTTAATTAGAGGAAAATACGATTTTTATTTATAAAGAGGAACGATTTTTACCGTGTATAAAGATTGGATTTTTATCGTATAGGAAAGATTAAATTTTTGATATAGAAAAAGATTATGCTTTTGAAATAGAAAGGATTATATTTTTGAAGTTAAAGATTAGATCTTTATATATATATAAAAACGTGGAGTGTAAAAATATGATTTTTATATCATAGGGATAATAAAAATATAAATTTTATATTATAAAAAGGTTAAAAATATAATTTTTATAATATAGAAAAGTTAAAAATATAATTTTTATACTAGTGGCATATTAAAAATATGATTTTAATAAGGAAAAGTTACGATTTTTAATAATGTAAAAATTCGATTTTTATATATAGAATAGCAAAATAAAAATTCGATTTTTATATATAGAATAGAAAAATAAAAATTCGATTTTTATATATTGAATAGCGAAGTAAAAATTCGATTTTTACATATGTAGTGAAAGCGGACAACGAAGGTGACAAAAGGCGGGAACGACGAAGATCTCTACAATAGAAGTGTCGTGGAGCTAGGATAGCTATATGTGAGAATTTCTCACCTTTCAATTTCTTTTCTAGTTATATATATATACTAGGATGCAGACGGTGCTTAGTAGCACCCGACACAATCATCCACAGACCATGGACTTGTTTGTTTGGTTGCATAGATTAGTTGAATTATTTGTTTGAAATGAATTGAATTGTTTGGTGAGATGAAATTGATTTGATTGATGTGTGAATGGCGTGGGCCTTCACTAGACCGGGGATAAGGCTAGGCCTTGTCCCGTTTCTAGTATCGTGCCGTTATGCCGCCGAAATTTTCTAAAATATGTTAGAAAAATAAAAATGTCATTTATTGAATAAATGAACTGAAAAGAAAATTCATGTGTTGGAATAAATATTTTATCGTTAAAAATATAGTTTTTAACGTGAATGTGAATAAATAAATATTCATTTACAAACCAGACGGTTTGTTTATGTACACTGATTTGACTGATATTGATTGGGACGATAAATTTTACACATCGCCCAACAGCACAAATAAAATATGTGTTTGATTGTTTGAAACCCCACACGGGTGTTAGGATGAAATTTGAAGTTCACTCATCCTGATTGATTAAATATGTCGATCGATTGATTGACATGCTGTTATAAGCGTTAGATATCTTTATTTGATGCTTATACAGTGTAGTGCACTTTGGTTGATGGTTGATTATTTTTCAATGCTATTATACATGTGTTGTATGAAAATCCATATAATTAACTTTATATGGTAATTGATTGGGCCTCATTCCAGTTTTAAAATAGAAATATTTGAAGTAGAAATATTCGAAATGGAATATTTGAAAATATCAATATATGAAGCCGTGTTGATTAGATTGACGCCATTTTGACGTGAACGATATTTAAAACGATTTCGAAATGAATTGAATTGAAAACGATTTCGAAATGAATTGAATTGAAAACGATTTCGAAATGAATTGAATTGAAAACGATTTCGAATTGAACTGAAAACGAATTGAAATGAATTCAAATTGAATTGAAATTTGAATTGAATAGAAATGAATTTTGAAACGAATTTATAAAGAAGAATTCAATTTTGCTTTGAATTGAAATGGAAGTTGAAATAGATTTTGAAACGAATTTTAAAACTATTTATATAATTCGTTTTAAATAGAAATCAACGAAATATATATTATATATATTATATATATAATATAATCGCCTGAATAGAACGCGCCGCGCCGCGGCAGTTCGTAAATTTCGACCATTCATTTCAAACGGACATTACGGGAGATCCGACCGTCGGATTCTCCTAAAACCGGAACCGTTGGGTTCGTATCGAAAAGAGCTTTCTAACGAATATTAGAAATTTGCAATCTAACGGTTGGATTTGGAGTTACGTCCAAATCAAATTTGAAAAAGGTCGCTGTAAGTGCAGTTCGATGGCCATTGATGGAAATCGACTGTACGGGCCTTGATAAAATTATTAAAAATAGTAATAATTTGTGTAAAATCATAAGAAATGATTTGTGAAGATTTGGGATGAAAAACTCCATATTTGAAAGGATAAAAATAGATTTTGATCGAAATGAACTAGTTTTGAACTAGAATTATAATTCTATTTATTTTTAAATAAATAAATTGAATTTGAAAAGGGTTTTGAAAATAACCAGAATTTCCAATGATTGCATTGGAGTGGATTTGAATCGAAATTGTCTTCGGAATATTTCGATGTTGGAATTCGTGATTATACAGGTGGTGTTATGGAAATTTGAAAGATATATATTTACATCGTTATTTCCAATACGGCATTTGTTAATCGTAGAATTTGATATTGAATATAGGCCGATATATTTTCTATTCAGAGCCTTGTATTGAATATCGAATGTGATTTGGGTTTGTCGTGAATGGTGTCTTCACTAACACTGTTCTTGAACCCAGTTGAGAAATGATTAAATCTTTTTATTTAGATTTAATGAAGTGTACCAATTAAACGATATTTAATTGGAATTGAATTGATATTGATTTTTGGGTTTATCGTGAACAGTGTTTTAAATAACACTTGTTCTTTAACCCGATAATTAATGGAATGTGATTTTGGGTTTATCGTGAACCGTGTTTTGAATGGCAGTGATTCTTTAACCCAGTTAAAGATTAAAACTAAGTGGAGTTTTAATGAATCTTTAATTAGATTGAAATGATCGAAAATGGAGTATCACCAGTTTTACTCCAGGCGATAGTTAAATCTTTAATTAGATTTGAACGTGAAATGGTAATTGAATTTACCGATAACACTGTGGTGTTAGATATGAAGTATTACCAGTTTTACTTCATGGGATGAATAGGTTGGGATTGGGAAATAAAATAAATGATTACTTCGGTGTGGTTCGCTAATCCCGACTAGTTTGAATTGATATTCAAAGGAGATTAAAGAATAAATTTAAAGAATTTATCTTGGATAAAATTAATGGGAACTTTTTCCCAAAGTATAGGAATATTTGAATAAAAGAATATTCTGAATTGGAATGAGGCGTATGTTGTGTTTGTGTAACACTTTTATAATATATACGCGAGTTATTCAGAAAGTCCGGGTTTATCCCATTCTGAATAACTGATTCGACGTGGTGTCGAAGATGAAGACGGTGGTCGAAGACCAGAAGTCTTCACGTCGTTTGGGTGATTACTGATGATCTTGATTGGGCTGTACACCCAAGAAGATGGAAACAGTTAGTGATCGTCCAGACGTACTTGGAGATCGATGGATATGCGAGGTACTAGGTGCCTCCGGTTTCGTTCAGACCCAGAACGGACTTGTAAATGGACTGTGTGTCTGACATTGGATTTTAGTCCGTGTGATTGATCTCTATTAAATATATATCTGTTTGGCGGCGGAGAATTTATTCTCTTGCTTAACGCCCTTCTCTGAGACGTCCGTGTGATGGATATCAAACGCATGGAGTGAATTGCCTGTGTGGCATGCCTAAGTGGCAATTGATCGAGGCTTCTGTTGAAAAGCAAAGTCTTGTGGTGATGATCAAAGCACAGCCTATGTGGCACAGCTTTGTGTAACGTGAATTCGCGAGCCTCGCACCCCGGTTGTGAACCAAAAACGGGAGAGGACCTCAGGGAGGGCATGCGTTTCTTTCTAGCTAGGGTGGTGTCAGTGACCTACCAGCCCTGACATTTATATACTTTTCACCTGTGTGGTTGTTGCTGTTGCGAGGCGCCTCGGTTTGATCGGACGATCCGGGTCCGATGGAGTCATTCGTTGGCTCATTTACGCCCCAAAGGGCGGGGAAACGTAGTGTTCAGGCATAATAATCCACATCGGTGGACCGGCCCTGTCGCTCCATGGGGCAGTTGCGGCTGTTCCTGAGGCTCGGGCTAGACAGTCTCGAATCGGTAGAGGACGATCCCTGGCCTCGGTTCGCAGACGGAAGCCAAACTTCCAAATACGTGACATTTGCGGTTTTGATTGTAAAACTAGTATGGCGACATGATATATGGTACCCATGCCGCCTATGATTGATACTTATGATTTGAAGTTGTTTTATACACTATGCACTTATAATAGTATCAAATAATGTGTTTTAAACGTATCAAGCATGCTTGGCTGTTATAAGGTAAAAACCCTATCCTCCGGCTTGCGTTGCATTGTGTGATGGGACCTGGGTCTTATAACAGCTTCATTTTTCTTTATTTAGCATTGCGCTGTTTGTTTTATGCACTGGTATTCTTGGGAGGAAACCCGTTCCGTGTTATACGGCGTGGTCCCTTGATTTACCTAACTTTAAAAATAAAGATTAACTGTTTTAGTTCTCACACCAGTCACATGACTGACCTGGAGTTTATTGTTTTAACCTAAACTCTGGGTGCCCTTATTTTGACACGGGCAGCTAGTAGTTTTGGTTTTGCAGATTTATATTCACAGGATCCTGGTTTACAGCTGGAAAGATATCCGAAAAGCTTTGTATCCGTATATCTCTTCTAGTTGTGTATTGTATTATTTTCCGCTGCTATGTATTTAAATGTAATTTAAATCTCTGATATTTTTGTGTAATATTCATTTATACTCTGTATATTCATGTAATCTGATGCATTGTTGTAATATACAATGAAATGTTCTTTTATATGCGTTCTGTTGTGGCTTGTTCTCGAACTATCCGACGCTTTCCTTTATGGGGAAGTTACGGGTTTTTACACTTCGGTTTGTCCAGACCCAGGACAACTTGTATGGATGAATGTTTGACAAAGTATGCCTAACAGATCACATAAGATGATCTTTTAAAGGTAATACGTTTGGTGGCGGAGGAATTTGTTTCCTTAGTTTTTATACCCGTAATATTTTTAGGAAGATCAACTAGTGATTTGACAGGTTAGACGATGTGACAATCAAAGTGAATGGTAGCCATATGTTCTAAGAGGGTAAATGTAGTTTCAAGCCTCACAACCGGGAAATGATAAAAATCGTGCAACATGGCTAGTTGGATCGCACCCAAGCATGGTATATTGTCACTAATCTAGATAAAATTCATTTCATTCTTCTTTCTCTTCTGTATCTCCCGGGAACGCTCATGTCGGTACCGATCGTCGGTGACAATATATTCGATACATTCAAGCTGAATGAGTGGTCGGTCATGTGTGGTCGGGCTGTAAGATGTTCTTGCTGAACCACACTGTATCCCCTCTAGAGTACACTGTATCCCCTCTAGATTACACTGATCGGAAGGTGGTCCCATACCTTGTCATAGATGGAATCCAATCTCCAATAAGCACCCTACGGTTTTCGATTTTATACTAGGTATGTGGAGCGTGAGATGCAAGCGTTCTGCTATCTGGTTATTTATTTGTTATTTGATAGACACTATTATAATATCACCAGATTTTGGGTTATAGTAACGTAAAAACCATCTGTGTTTATGTGTAGGCTGATCTTGCTATTAACTTTTCTTTCAAAAGGGTTTTCTAAAGTTAAGCAAGTTGTTTGTCATATGAATTTATCACTGACAGTATTCCAGACTGATCCGGTGAATTTTTCTTTGCTTCAAATGTGTTCGGGTCAGACCGAGTATATTTCCAGTTTAGTTTTTGTTTGGAATTTTAGAAGAGGAGCTGGAGTCGAGAAGTATTCCTATATTTACTAGTATTAGTTTATTCTGATGTGTGTATTAATTGAGATGTATATACTCTGATGTTGTAAAATATATACAGTTCTTTTGTATAAGGAGTTTTGATACATTATATTTTGTTGATTCTGCTGTCAGACCTTGATCTTATTCTTCTATTCTAATATTTAATTCTTTCTTCTCCCATCTTCTAACTTCTTTCTATTAACAATCTTCTTTTTCTATGTAATTTGAGTTGACCTAGGCTGTTTGGTGTCGGCTTAAACTGTACGGGAAAAGTGAGTCGTTACATATTTATTTCCATTTATTATGGGAATTATTACTATATATTTATTCCTACAAAATGGAAACCATTTAAATCAAATACATTACATACATTCAGTTTAATAATAATATAGCAGCGTTATTTGCATAGGTTTGGACTGATAAGATTATAATAATTATATATTTATATTCTAAGCGCAATGTTAATGTAGTTACTAATTATATTTTATTATTATTATTATTCTTTTATATTCCAGTCTAAACTAACGACTAGAATAATCCTTTTTGTGTTTAATCTTGTTTCAAATTCAAAATCCCATGAAAAGGCTATTTACTGTGATTATTGTAAATTTTACCCAAACTATCTAAAAGAGAAAAATTGGCATATTTCAAATTCCAAGGAAATAGATTAATATTTTACTTAAAATATCATTTTTAACCTATCATGTACCCCGAGATTGTTATGATACGAACTTTCAGACCCGAGATGAAAATCCGAGATGAACTCCCGAGTTAGACGCATCTCGTCCGAGATCTCCCCCAATACGAGACCGAGTCAATAAAATCCTCGAGACGAAACGCGACCGATATCCGAGATTTACAACCTTGGATACACTCATGCTTTTCTAAGAGATACGAGCCCCTTAGCTGAGTCAGAGGTTCTTTATATTCAATATTCTTATACCATCGGTGTTTTTATTCTCTGTATGGATAACCAACTTTCAAAATTTTCTAACTTTAGGTAGATAATCTTGTTGTTGATATGCTTTGATTTTGTCTCGGTACCATAAATAGGACATGCTTTATGACTGTGAGTCACACAATCAGATAAGTTATCACATGCTGGAAAATCATCAATTCCGCATTTTAATATTGCTCTCATATTAAAAATTTTCTTATCCATATCGAAAATAGACACTCCTTCGATACAAAGTTGCACATATAAGAGGTTCGAAGTATACAACAATATCTTGACTTGGTGCTTTTGGTCTAGGAATTAATAGACTTAGCATTTGAAAATGGATCGAATGAAGACATGGACTACAATGGTTGCCGTGTAAACCAAGTTTGCCATGGATTTTAGATTCGCTATTGTTTCAGTTGGATCCGAGCTTTACCTAGACATGCAGGGCTCTACTATCGAAGAACCGAAACTTATTCTTATAGTTGAATCATTGCATGTCTTGCATGAAGTAGCTTCAGGTTCATAGTTTTGACATGACTTTATAATTTCCAGAGCAACTATAGATGTACTACTTATAACACATGACTATTGCATAGCAGTTTCTGGTTCATAGTTTTGAGAGTGGCTCAGAATTTAGAGCAAAGCTGCTTTTGTATTTCTCTCCTTTGGAGCCAGATTGTCAATAAATGTCCCCTCTATGCATTTTCTTTTGAATTAGGCAAAATAATTTTGTTATCTTTGAATATTAGTTATGTAACTTCCCAGATTTTTAGTAGTTAAATATTCTATTTATTTAAATATTACAATAGTGATTTGGGAATTTGAACAATTAAAGTTTTATGATTTTGAGATTTTGTTAATATAAATAGTGAAATAATAAATTTAATTATAAAATAGTCTAAATAAGTTGGATTTA
Organism: Allium sativum; assembly: GCA_030737875.1. Taxonomy (NCBI): domain Eukaryota; kingdom Viridiplantae; phylum Streptophyta; class Magnoliopsida; order Asparagales; family Amaryllidaceae; genus Allium; species Allium sativum. The sequence continues at coordinate 333,428,678 of CM060920.1, read as the reverse complement.
CAGCATGAATTGGATAATATAAAAGGATTTAATTAGGTTTGGATTTGACTTATAATAAGGAATTTGTTTATTATACGAAGTTTGAACGTATTAATTATAATTTATTTAAAACAAGCCTGCGGCATGGTGCTAATTCATAGTTTTACAATTTGAATTTCAATTGAGTATACATGATCTAGTATAAGTCAGATTCTTTGAAACAATAATCTTCCGAATCTATTGGGTTATAGTTTCCTAATAAAATAGAAAATTCTCGATTTCATTTTTTGGATTTTGAGTTATGTCAAAATCAAATTTTCAGAAAAATTGTTGTATAATCGTTTATGAATTATAATGATTTATTTAATAAACCGAAAGGATTTTTAATAAATTGAATATCAGTTTAACTTAAATTCAAATATTGAGTTTTAAAATCAGAATTTGTTTATTTTGAAGATGTATAATTCTATTTGTATGTATATACGACAACAATAATTTATTATTATTAAATTGAACTGTTCTGGAATTAATTTTATTTCATATAATTTTAATTTAACATATTAAAATAGCCATTTTTGCAAATGACCTCGAATTTCAACGAAACTAATTTTATTAAATCCGTAATGGCTAATTATTGAAGGATTTCAAGTTTCGAGCCAATCGGAGTTGTTATATTAGTGTGTGAGAAATAAATGTATATCAATTAAAGATTCAATATTCAAAATAGTGATGTTTTTGCAAACAGACTCGGATTTCGAGGAAACAAGTTTCATTGAGTCCGGAATGTCAAAATTTAGCAGGATGTCCATTGTTATCGCGATCAGATTTCGTATGTGATCGTTTGAGCATCAAATGTCGATCGATAAATAAATATAACATATTATATTGATTATAATCGATGAAAATATATATTTAACCTCCTTATATATATCATCCTATCTTACTCTAACCCTTCACCCGTTTCTTCTGTGATCAACACGAAATCAAGCCACCATGTTTAATTCCTTCTAGATATCATATAAATTCAAACTCTCAACAAAATCAAGTGATTTTAAATTCAATTAACTCGCATTAGTGTGCTGTCGAATCTCATATAATTTTCATTAGGTTCGGCACAAATTTTTTTCGTTGGAATAATATGCAACGTGCCTAGGGTTAAACAATTTGGGGAATTGAAGCTTCAGTTCGTGAAACAAGGCTTGTATTTGGATTCTTGGAGGAGTTTAGCATTGGGTGGAAATTCTTTGAGAGATTACGTGCATATTTAGTTCGTACGTTTTACCTATGGCGCGTGGAGTTCATCTGAGCCGCGATCAGGAGGAGGAGCTCGAGTTTAGCAATGTGATTTTGGATGTGTGGAGTTCGGAAAGGTGAGTTGATTGGAAGTGATTTGAGGCAAAACGGTGGTGCGGAAGAAGATAATAGCATTGACAGATCGACAATGGTGGTTAAAGGAGCAGCTGAGTTTCGAACTTATTAAGGAAGAAGTATTACGCGGTAAACGTGGATATGGGTAATAATTTATTGTTTAATTAAGTTAATGATGGGTTAGTTATTTTAATTCAAATAAAAATTGTAATATTTATAACTTTATCATACGATGTCAGAATTGGACGAAACAAGAAGCGTTGGGATCGTACGGACAAATACTACAAGTCCATGATGACTTGTAATGGTCTGGAGAAAATCAGAATTTTGTTTAATGTTTGTTTAAAATTAAATGAAATGACGCTGAATTGTTGATCGAACGACTGGTAACTTGTCAACTCACACTTTCTGGGGTACTATAAATTATATCATGTTATAAATATATTGTTTAATCGATATTTATGTATAAGATATGATTGGTTGTTATTGTTTGAATGATTGCTTAGATTGATTATTGTTTATTGCTTGGATTGTTTGGTTATAGTTATAAATTACTGTCTAAGAATGGGTAAACCCTGACACTATCTGTTTTAAGCAAAAGATTCATTTTTAAATGAATTAGTTGAATTGTCTATTTTATATACATATATAAACTATTATGTTAACTATGATGCAGGGAGAAACAGGTTGGAGGGATCCAACTGGATTCCTCAAATAATTTAATTTCATTTTCTTTTATATTATTACATGAACTGCTTAACCAATCTGTTTGGATGATGATTTGGTTGTTAATGGTTGAATTAGAATTCAAAATTGATGTTTATTAATCAATAAATAGTAGTGATTAAGTGATTAGCAACATATGGCCTAAAACCCATCCTTTTAAAGACGTTGATTCGCAGTTAGGTGAATTGACTGAATTGAAGTTATAAAATTTATTTTATTACTGAAGCTTGATTTTTCAAGTTCTATTTTATATAAGTTAGTTTTTATAAAAGTTTTTCTTAAAGAAAATCAATATTTATTATTTAATTTTACTAGTAATTATAAAATGATTTATTAGGACAAATTCTTATATTTGAAATGAGTTGTATAAGCAAGTAATCCCATAATTAACCTAAGAGTTAATAATTTGGATTAATTCTTTTTTTGCAAAACCGACTCGTTTTTATAGTGGTCGCAAACACTTATTATTATTACAAATCATAATTATAAATATTACAGGAGATTGACAGAGTACCAACCTACTACAAGTTCGGTTTTAAGGTGGACCGTCCATCCTCATTCTAACTAGGTTATAGCACTGGAGGTAGACACTTTTCTAGACTACAAACTTCGCCTCCACGCAGGGAGCCCAACAATTACATTTCAAGCCAAAACAAAAATGCTGACATACAATTACATATCATGCCTTAAAAACAAGGCTGAAGTGCTATTGGAGGAGCCGGTATTGCCTAACATTGACTAATTCTTTCCAAGTAAAGCTACCCAACGCAAAGGACAACACAGTGTACTCAAGAGTACATCACATAGCCAAAGGATGACACAGTAGCGCCGAGCTACACAGCATCCCATCATTGGCCGCTTCCACATAAGAGAGATACTATCTTCTGGGCAACAGCAAGAAAAAACGGTACCACATGGAAATGCAAGGGAAGCTGACCACGAAGACATTACATGGGAGGACATTGCCCAAGCGCCAACAAAACAGAACATGAACATCCAAGCAAGTAGAATGGCATGTAAAGAAAGTTAGCAATAACATTGGTAGAAATCATCACTTGAACACCCGACATTGAAAACAAAGCAGCATGAGAACACTGAGATGCAAAAAAACTTTCAGCACAGGGATCTTTGACATGGGCTATTACATAACAATCTGACTTAAACAAATACCATGAATCATGACCTTGTCACTACTTAGAGATGAGAAAATGAATGAAACAACATCACAACAAACCCAATAAGGACTCGAGCAAAGCTTCACATATTTTATTGAGCTTGCAAGTGATGAACAATAGTGAGACAAGCCAAAACCTGACCAGACACTCATTCGAAACCAATCAAAAAATTCAAATCTGACTAAAAAAACACCATCCCAAACCCAAACCAAATCAGACGCAAGCCACAAGACTCGGAAAATCACGGTTAACACAGCACAAGCACAAGAGACCTACCCACCAAATCTTACCAAGCCATAACATCTTATTAACAGTCACGTATGTAGGGGTAAGTGCAATCGAAAGGCCATGTAGGATCCTGTGAAAGCTGTGAACTCGTGCAAATGACTGAGCCAGAGGAACATCACAACGTAGAAAGAGGACAAGAAGGCGTGAGTCGAGCACATCTGAGAGTTAGGGTCATAGTTTTGAGTGAAAGGTGACAACATCAGGCCAGGCAGGATGTAAACATGAACTAATTAGGTGGGAGAAGAAGTGTTGAAGAGAGCGAAGTTGAAAAAGAAGAGGAAAACAGAAAAATTCGAAGTGGAAGCACGCCATTTCTAGTTGAGCTTCGCCTTTAATGCTACGTTGGATTATAGTTGTAAGAACCAACTAAGTAGGATTGTTTAAAGCAATTATGTTATTAATTAATTTAAAAGAAATGATTAATAGAACTTGATTAACAATTTAACCATGTGTTTCGAGTTGGTCAAGTCAACTGTTCCAATTAGAATTGGATATTTAATAAATTCTATTTTCAATTATTGAATAGAAATAATTTTGACTAATAGTTGTTTAAACTTAAAACACTTTCTTAAAAGGTTGAATAATCTTTTAAATTAACTGTGAAATAAGATGATTATTGAGTTGTTGATTATAATAAAGTTATTTATTATTTAATAACTTTGTAAGAGAAATTAACTATTTTAATTTTAGTTAATGATGAAGTGAACCAGTTTTACCTTAGTTAATGTTGAAGTTAATTATTATTTAAATAATAATAATTGAAGCAAAGACCGTCAAATTGAAATTTATTTAATGAATTTTAGGGGGTTACAAGACCTTGTTCTGAAATTAAAGTAATTTCTGAGTGATTTCATCCATTCTGAACAAGTTTATAATAGTTTGCTAAACTTATAAGAGTGACACGGAAATTGTGTTAGATTCCAAAATTTAATATATAAAAGCTTAAATATTCTAAAAGAGTTTAAGTAAGTTTAAATGAATATAAGTTAAGTTCTTTTATATATTAAGGTTTAAGACGAAATTTTATAAAGAATTTTGTTTAAGGATTTTATTGAAATCCAAGTTAAACTAAGTTATAAATTTAAGTTTTTATAAATAGGTTGGTAAATGATTCCAACTATTAGAATGGGCTTATTAATCGATTTACCAACCTAAGAATGATATGTAATTGGAGCTTAAGCTTAGATGTGAAAAAGTATGTAGTTAAAAATCCAAACAGAAGCCTAAAGGTGAATGAACTGATTTTGGAAATTAAGTTCGTTTCGATCTAAATTCAAATATTTTAAGAAATAAAGTTTATTAAGCTAAACTAAAGCAAGTTTTGCAATAAGACTCATAGAAGATTATTATAAAGGATTTTATTTATAATGGAATCGAAGCTTTATAAACAAAGTTTATAAAGAGAGTTAAGCTAAGGTGGTGATTTTTGATAAGTATTTACTTAATAATTAAATTAAATAAATTAATTAGTATGGAAACAAGAATTTGAAAATGCAAAGGAAGGATAATTAAATGAATTTGTGTAAAAGGATTTGGTAAATGAATTATTGGAATAAACCCAGATTTGCAAACGAATTGTATTAAAGAAGATAAAGTTAATGGTTTGTGTTTAGAAAAGGTATACTTAATAATGAATTAGGTAAAAGGAGGTTTTCCAAATGCAAGTAATTGTTTATAAAAACCATGTTTTAAATTGAATAATAAATAAGCCTTGTAATATTATAATTGTCTAATATGTAGCCCGTTCCTATGGCACGACTTTAAAGTAATTTTAAATACAATATGTGAACATTTTGCAGTTGATGTTAAATTTAAGCTATTTTTTTGTATCTTTATGTTTATTTATTGCATGTATATTATACAATTTATCAACAATTCTGAGTCAGAAAATATAGTTCGTCGATAAATTTGATTTGAAAAATTCTTAAATTTGTAAATGGATATAAAAGCAAAAATACATTTGTTGAATAAATGCGAATAACAAAATGTTGCAACATCCTACATTTAAGTCTTTCTTGAAACATAACAAAAAAGTTAGTGTTATGAAATCAACCAATAGCCCACAAATTCAACGTCAGATCTTAATTATTGAATTAAACCATCAAACTAAGTAAAATAAAAACCAATATAGTGAAAATTATTTTTACACCGAGAATAGACCATGATTTATTTTCCCTCGGCCATTCTCACTTTCCTGCTACCGACACGTACTGTATACATATTTCCAATTTTATGGCATGTGAAACTTAGAGCCTCCACATATTATATAAACAAAGTAACACAAATAGATTAACATTAGTCAATAGTGCTGGATATTTTTAAAACTAACTTCTTATGTAAGTGTCTTACCGTGTTAAGATGATCAAACCATGCAGTGCTAAATTCTACAAATGAAAAGATACCAATATTATGACAGTAGAATATGTAAAAATAACATAGGCTTATTATTTAATTATTCAAGTTCAAAAAAAAACTTGAAATGGAAGATTAGAGCCACTATATTCCTTATTCTTTTGTCCACCAGAAAAAATTACAACACGACCTTGTTTTCCTTCCCAACAAAAGACAAAAAAAGTTCCTTACTTGTATAATAAAACATGAATGGAATGGGAGAACTAAATTAAGGTTTCAACTTTATTTTGTGGTAGGAGTGGAGCTAGCGAAAAGAAGACAGATAGGGTGTTGAAGGATGGAAAGAAGGAAATTCATGAATGGAAATTTAGGTAAAAAGAAAAGAAGTGGAAGGGATGAGGGCTGTAACCATTGTTTTATAAAGAAGTGGAGTTCATACACATCTGTGTTATTCTTACATGGCAAGATTAAGTTTGTTTGATGTCTTTACGAAGTTAAATCTAAACCGCTTTTTGTTTATTGTTTATACACCAAGGAATTTTATTATATAGGTATCAAATTTTGAGTTACAAACTTTTATCTATCTTAAAATAAGAACGTTGTCGATCAAGGTCTGAGAGGTAAATAAATACCCAACTTGAACGACTTTAATATTATCAAGGGATGGTACTAGTTTGTAATGGTAAAGGACGTTGGAAATAATTTATTATTTCCGTAAGAGAAATATTGCAACATTTATTTGCAAGGTTTATAAATTTAATAAGAACTATTTGATTTTATAGTAAACAATATGACGTTGTTTGACCCAAATGTGCAGTGTAATTTATATTTACACCTTCTGGGTTAGGTATATAACACTATTTTCTAAGTAATGAAAATATTATAGTATTGGGAATACACTTACTTGAAGAAACAAATAAATGGTTGGGATTTACGAAGAAATAAAACAAGAGGTTATAAGAATTTGAAAATAGATATGGAAATTGAATGAATATTTCCATATGTAAAGTTTTTAAAACTTTAAGCTGTAAAGTTGAAGTTAAATAAAACCGTTTGGGTTTATATAATAAATAATATGTCGCTTGACATTATTCTGTCCCATATAAAAATTGGTAATTGTATTTATACCATTGAATTAAGTGTGTATATATAGCGATATTTCTAAAGTAAAGAAATTAAAGAAAAGTGTTTGTGAGTATATAGCGATATTTTCGAAGCAAAGAAAATGAAAAAGAGTTTGGTGGATAAGATAATTCTACAGAGATAAGCGTTGATTATCGTTTTCAAAGAAAAGAAAAGAGATTTATTGAGAAAGTATATGGTATCGATTTGTAAGAATCTGTAACGACCCATATTCTACGTATCGGAGGATCGTAGAATATTTATTTTGTTTTTATATATGTCATATGGTCGTGTAACTTTGGGAAATGACTATTGCAGTCATTTCCCACAGTCACGATTTTTGCCGGATTTTAAAATGACCATTTTTCCCCTAACGAATTTTGTTTCGCCTATAACTTTTGATTGGTAAGGAGTTTTGACTTGAAACCACTTCCATTGGATTTGGATGATGCTTTCCCATTCATGGAGTGGCCACATTAATCAAACGGACTTACCGTTTGAGAAATATGGCTGAAATAAGATTTGAAGATGGAAAAACAGCCTAATTGGGCTTAACTAAGTGATTAGCAGCTAGGCCCATAACCCAATTCGAGATTAGGGTTATGGGAGGGCTGATAGGAGTTGGAGAATCATCTCCTTTCAGTTTTCTAGCCATCACAAACCTTTCTCAAACCCTAATCATGGTTTCCTTCTTCTAAATCTCTCTCTAATCACTCTTTAATAAAAAATTAATCAAATCTACATCAAACCAAGCCGGATTAACACCAAATTCGAGGTAGAACTGTTGCACCACATTGGAATCCAAGCCAAATCAGTAAATTTTCAGATCTATCATTAGTTATTGGCTATGGTGAGTGATTAGCATGTTTATTCACTAATTAGTGCTAATTACGGCTGATTAGTGATAATTAGAGAAATTATACACCTAAAAATTCTAGAAAAATATGTAAAAAATATAAAATTATATTTTATGTCGCTGGTATGAATTTCGGTTAATTTGGATTAAGTTTTCTAATCCTATAGTTAGTCAAGGTTAATGGGTAAATCATGGATTGGGTATGTTTGATTTAAATTAACATGTGAAATTATTGTTTTGATGTTTTTGATTGATTCCACATGTTACTATTATTGTTTGGTATGTTTTCTGATTGCATAAGGAAGTTAGAATGGTTGAAAACGCCGTCGTTGGCAAAATAGCTTGCTGGAAAACTTGCAGAGTTTCAGTCCGGATAGGAGGAGGGGACCCGATCCAAACCGGATAGTAGGAAGAGACCCGATCCGAACCGAATTTAAGGATGAGACCCGAACCGAACTGGATAGGAGGAGGAGACCCGAATCGAACCAAATAGGAGGAGGAGACCCGAACCGAACCGCATAGGAGGAGGAAACCCGAACCGAACACCAATTCGACCGAAACCCGAGATGCAAAGGAAGTCCAAGTGGGAAGTTATCGTTCAAGATCCATATGGGAACCAACGAGTCAACTTCAAGAGTTGGGCTTTACGGTGGGACGTGTGCAAAGGAGTTACTAATATCTATAACTTTGGTTCACCATTGAGAGAGGGGACATGTAGATGAACCAGAGCTAGGGCGGTGTGGACTGGTTGTCCCGTACCCTAGAGCCAGGGCGGTGTGGACTGGATTGGGTTATTGACTATAGGCCAGGGTGGTGTGGTCATAGCTATAGTTGTACGGAGTCCAAAGCGGTGTGGACCCGTCATGGCCTCAATGGATTTGGTGATCAAAGTCGTGGATATCGTATGCTTTACGCATTGATTGAGAGCTATGAGGATGATAACTATGTTTGATGTTTGCTATCACCATGACATGCACACTTCCATTTTACACTCTATGTTAGTGTTACCTTAGAGTATTGTACATCTTGTTATGCTAACTCTTTGGTTGCAGGTCCAGGTCAGGTATGATTATTTATATGAGTTATTTCTCTATCCAGTCACATAGATTTGCTATCGCTCACACAAGACTTTCGTCTGACCCTGAGTTTATGTCTCTTCTTATTACTCTAGGTGCTCCTAAACGAGCAGACTGTAGGTAAGTTAGGTGGTTATGCACGACTAGCTGTCCGGAGACGTGGAGGAGGGTTCCACGTACTTTATACATATTCCACCTGTGTTGTTACAGGCCACTGCTTCGGGCATTAGTAGTGTACCTCTTTTATTTCCTTTTAGATACAATATTTTAAAGTTGTAATAATTGGATATGAAGCTGTATTTTGGATTCCACTACTCTGATGGATATGGTTTAGTTTTCAGCTTGTGTACAGTCTCGTCTGTTTTATATAAAGGTATGTTATTATTATATTTTATTCCATGCGCTGTGAGATATACTACAGGTTCTTTGGTAATTCATCGTTTCAACCTTTTTGACGATCGTCCCATGCTAGTCAGGCATTGGCACAACACATTTAGAGGAAATGTCTAATGGTAAGGGGCAGCCGTCTCACTTGGTAACGGAGCCTAGGTTGCGTAATTTAACCTAGGGGAAGATATCAGGGAGAGATAGTATGCGTATATGAGAGTGCGTAATTGTGATATTTTGGTTTTCAAATCTATATATGTACACTATTAGTATATCTATGGATGAAGTCGCACTGCACTGGCACCACTAAGGAGATGGTTCATCGTTTTGTCTTTACAGATTGAACGATGAACCGAACTACGAGGAGTACGATAAGGAACTCCACATCAGAAGTTGAAGAGGGAGCGGGTTCAGGGGCCAACAATGGGAATGTCCCTGATATAAGGACGATGTTTACTGCCTTCATGCAAGAAATTCTTAGGGTTGCTCAAGGAGATGTTCCTTATCTTGCTAACGGTGGTGGTGCAGTAGTACAGGCGCCTTGGGCCGATTTTGCCAAGCTTAACAAGGATTATACTAGCCTTGGTGGGAAGCAGTTCCATGGAACGGAATCTGCTATGGAGGTTCAGGATTGGCTTGATAGTTGTGAGCGCATCTTCAAGGATTTGGTGATCGATGATGCAATGAAGAGAAAGCTAACATCGCGTCAGCTTCAAGGACGGGCAATGAATTGGTGGAATGTTATTAAAGCGGCTACTCCTGAGGGTCAAGTTACTTGGGATCAGTTTAAGACTCGTTTCAGTGACAAATTTATTCCACTGCTCAGAAATCAGATTTGTTCAGGATTTGGAGCTTAAGCAGAATGGTAGGACAGTCTCAAAATACATTGCTGAATTCGATACCTTATCGAAATATGGATTATCTCTTATCAATACTGCCGAGAAGAAGAACGAGAAGTTCATAACTGGCCTAGATGAGTACTTGGGGGAAAGACTTATAAACCATATCGATGAGACTTTTGAATCTGTTGTGGGAAAGGCATTGAGATCGGAGAGCCTTTACCCTAAGACGAAGACTGAGGTTGCTATTACATCTGCAGAGGAGTCAAAACCGCAGGCAAGCAGCGAAGGCAATAAGAAGTCCCAGAATGAGAGAAAACAAAACCAAACCAAGGATGGTCAAAAAAAGAAGAATAAGAAAGATAACGAGTGCTTTGGCTACGGTAAGAAGGGCCACTATATCAAAGATTGTCGAGCGAAGCTAGGGGAGAGGAAATGCTTCAATTGTGACCAAGTGGGACATTTCAAGAATAAATGTCCATAGCCCCCTAAGGAGAAGCAGATCGTAAAAGTATATGCTATCAACGTTGTTCTTTTGAATGCCCCAACTGCGACGGAGAAGGGAAAGGGTGTCATTATTCAAGGTATGCTTTCTATTTTTGATGTTCTTGTTCAAGTATTGTTTGATACCGGGGCTTCACATTCCTTTGTATCTAGTGATCTGGTAGATAGGTTGGAATTGGAACCCGAGATTGTCGATAGACCTTTAGTTGTGACGAACCCGATCGGTGGTTCGACTAGCCGTATGATTTGTTATAGTTTGGTCTTATCAAGTCATGGATGCATGTTTGCTTGTGATTGCTTTGTTTTGCGCTTTACTGGGTTTGGCATTATTTTGGGAGTCAGTTGGCTTCAAAGGTATGGGGTGGTGGTAGACTGTGAGGGGTCTTCGGTGGCCATTAGAGTGGATGATGGGCGAAGGGTGTTATTGGTTTGCCTACCTAGTGATGGGGTGATGACTAGTTTTTCTAAATTCCCTCGACATCCCGCATGATGAGTTATCAGATGTGCCTATTGCTGGAAAATATTTGGACATCTTTGAGGGAGTGACTGGACTTCCACCACACCAAGTGATCGAGTTTCAGATTGATTTAGTGAAAGATGCCAGACCTATAGTGATGCCTCTTCGTCGTATGGCACCAAGGGAGCAGCGAGAGCTCAAAGTGCAAGTAGGCGATCTTGTGAAGTAGGGATTTATCTGAAGAAGTGTTTCCGAGTGGGGAGCACCAGTTGTATTTGCTACCAAGGCCGATGGTTCTCTTCGCTTATGTGTGGACTACCGTGAGTTGAACAAGGTGACTGGGAAGAATAAGTATCCTCCTCCACGAATAGATGATTTGTTTGATCAACTAAATGGAGCAAGAGTGTTTTCCGAGTTGGATCTAGCGACAGGATTTCATCAGCTTCGAGTAGCAGTTGAGAGTATACCTAAAACGACATTTCAGACGCCATCTGGATTCTATGAGTTGTTGGTCATGCCATTCGGGTTAACCAATGCACCCGCATACTTTGTGGATTTTATGAATAGGACTTTCAGGGATCAATTAAATAAATTTATTCTTGTGTTCGTGGACGATATCTTGGTTTACTCGAGGACAGAGGAAGAACACAAGGAACATTTGAGGGTAGTGATGGAGGTGTTGAGGAAACACCAATTTAAAGCGAAATTTTCTGAGTGTCACTTCTCCAGGGAAGTGAGATTCTTGGGTCATGTTGTTTCAGAGAATGGTATTGCCGTGGACCCTGCGAAGGTGGCTACGGTGCAAGATTAGTCTACGCCCAAGAATGCAATGGACATAAGAAGTTTCTTGGGATTAGCTGGATATTATCATAAGTTTATTCAAGACTTCTCCAAAATAGCAGCACCGTTAACTCAGTTGACCATGAAGAATCAAGCTTTTGTTTGGGACAAAAGTTGTGAGAATGCATTTAAGAGTCTAAAGGAGAAGTTGACGTGTGCATCGTAATTAGTTATTCCTACGGGGAACGAAGAGATGACGGTATACACAAAGGCTTGTGGTACCGGACTAGGTGTTGTACCGATACAAGGAGGTAAGGTTGTAGCTTATGCTAGTCAGCAACTGAAACCGCATGAGAAAATATATCCTACCCATGATTTGGAATTGGAAGCGATCGTGTTCGCATTGAAGATGTGGAGACACTATCTCTTGGGAGAAAGATTCGAGTTGTTTACCGATCATAAGTTATTAAAGTATATTTTCTCACAAAAGGATTTAAATCTTCGTTAACAGAGGTGGTTATAGTTCTTGGCTTCATATGATTTCAATATCGCATACACACCCGGGAAGGGCAATGCAGTAGTTGATGCATTGAGTAGGAGACATGCCAGTTTGGGGGTTATGTTTCTTAAATGGAAGCAACTGGAGTATATCGCAGGATATGATTTCAGGCCTAAGTATGAATTAGATCCAGGGATGTTGGCAAGTTTGACGATCAGACCGACTTTGATTGAGCGGATCGGTTCCAGTCAAAGGGACGATCCTAATCTATTGGAAATCATCTCCAGGGTAGAGATGGGTATCGATGGTGAGGCAACGAACAAGTATGGACTTGATCAAGAAGAATGGCTTCAAAAGAATGGGAGACAAGTCGTACCCAACGTTAGTGGATTGAGAGATGAAGTGCTTAGAGAGTGCATCACTCGAAACTGACTATACATCTCGGTGGTAACAAAATGTATCGAGGCATGAAGCAGACCTACTATTGGGAACGAATGAAGAGAGACGTTGGGAAGTTTATATCCAAGTGCATGAACTGCTAGTTAGTTAAAGCCGAACAAAAGAAGCCTAGTGGTTTGTTACAACCGTTGGAAATTCCCAAATGGAAATGGGAACAAGTCTCAATGGATTTCATTGATGGTTTACCAAGGACTAGATTGGGTCATGATAGCATTTGGGTGATTATGGATTGATGGCCAAGAGTGCAAGGTTTATACTAGTCAAGTCAAATAGAACGACAACTAAGTTAGCGGAACTGTATATGAAGTGGGTAATGATATTTCATGGAGTACCTAAAGGTATTATGAGTGACCGAGATCAATTATTTACTAGTGGGTTTTGGAAGAGCTTACAAAAGGCTTTAGGGTTAGAATTACATCTCAGTACCGCGTACCATCCTCAAACCGATGGTCAAACAGAGAGAGTGAATTGTGTATTAGAGGATCTCTTGAGAGCCTGTATATTGGATTTTGGGGGGGTCATGGGATGACCATTTGCATTTGAATGAGTTCACATATAATAATAATTATCAGTCCAGTATTGGTATGGATCCATTTTAAGCTTTGTACGGAGGATCGTGCAACTCACCATCATATTGGTCGGAAACCTATGAGGAATTTGTGCTTGGGCCAGATGTAATAAGAGAAACTTCAAATAAGATCAAGGTTATTCAACAGAGAATGAAGGCTACCCAAGATAGGAAGAAAATTTATGCTGATAAATGACGAAGAGATTTGAAATTCTTCGTTGTGACTTGGTATTCTTCAAGATTTCTCCGTTGAAGAGTGTGATTCGGTTTGGTAGGAGAGGTAAGTTAGAACCAAGGTTTGTTAGTCCATTTCCAGTTCTCGAGCTAGTTTGGAATTTAGCGTATAGAGTTGGATTACCTAACAAGATGGTGGGAGTGCACAACATATTTCATATTTCTCGGTTAAGGAAGTTCGTACACGATTCCAATACAACTATTTCACCAGATCAGTTGGATGATATCGAGGTAGAATTTGAGGTAGTTGGAAGCCGCAGAACGATTCGTATTGTCGGATACGATATGAAACAACTTCGAAGGAAGACGGTGAAACTGGTTAAGGCCCAGTGGGGGTGATAATGAGAATGACTGTACATGGAAAACCCATGAGAGCATAAGGAAGTCGTATCCAGAGCTCTTTACCTGGTAAGATTTTAATCCGATATAACTATTCCCTTGTTAGTAAAAGACATGCTAGGACATGCTTGATGTGTTTATTGTATATGTTTGATTGTTTATAAATGGTTGATAGGCATGCAAGACACTATTGTATGTTCTCTTACTTAAGGAATTTGGGGGCGAAATTTCTTAAGAGAGGGAGAGTGTAGCGACCCGTATTCTACGTATCGGAGGATCGTAGAATATTTGTTTTATTTTCATATGAAGTCATATGGTCGTGCAACTTTGGCAAACGGCTATTGGGGTCATTTTCCACATTCATGATTTTTGCCGAATTTTAAAATGACCATTTTTCCCTTGTGGAATGTTTTTTTCGCCTATAACTTTTGATTAATAAGGACTTACCGTTTAGGAGATATGGGTGTAATAAGATTTGAACATGGAAAAACAGCCTAATTGGGCTTAATTAAGTGATTAGCAGCTAGGCCCATAACCCAATTCGGGATTAGGGTTATGGGAGGGCTGAAAGGAGTTGGAGAATCGTCTCCTTTTAGTTTTCTAGCCGCCACAAACCTTTTTCAAACCCTGATCGTGGTTTCCATCTTTTAAATCTCTCTCTAATCACTCTCTAATAAAAAATTAATCGAATCTACATCAAATTAAGCAGGATTAACACCAAATTCGAGGTAGAACTCTTGCACCACATTGGAATCCGAGCCAAATCAGTAAAAAAATCAGATCTATCATTAATTATTGGCCAAGGTGAGTGATTAGCATGTTTATTCACTAATTTGTGCTAATTACGGGAGATTAGTGATAATTAGTGAAATTATACACCTAAAAATTATGGACAAATATGTAAAAATTATAAAATCATATTTTATGTCGTTGGTATGAATTTGGGTTAATTTGGATTAAGTTTTCTAATCCTATAGTTAGACAGGGTTAGTGGGGAAATCATGAATTGGGTATGTTTGATCTAAATTAACATTTGAAATTATTGTTTTGATGTTTTTGGTTGATTCTACATGTTACTATTGCTGTTTGGTATGTTTTATGATTGCATAAGGAAGTTAGAATGGTTGAAAACGCAGTCGTTTGGCGAAAATAGCTTCCTGGAAAACTTGCAGAGTGTCAGTCCGGATAGGAGGAGGGGACCCGATCCGAACCGGATAGGAGGAGGAGACCCGATCCGAACCGGATAGGAGGATGAGACCCGAACCAAACCGGATAGGAGGAGGAGACCAAGCCTAACCGGATAGGAGGAGGGGACTCAAACCAAACCGAACCGAACCGGATAGGAGGAGGAGACCCGAACCGGATAGAAGGAGGAGACCCAAACTGAACCGGATACCCGAACCGAACCGGATACCCGAACCGAACTGGATCGGAGGAGGAGACACGAACCGAAACGGATAGGAGGAGGAGATCCGAACTGAACACCAATTCGGCCAAAACCCGATATGCAAAGGAATTCCAAGTGGAAAGTTATCGCTCAGGATCCATATGGGAAGCAACGAGTCAATTTCAAGAGTTGGGCTTTGCAGCGGGACGTATGCAAAGGAGTTATCGATATCTATAACTTTGGTTCACCATTGAGAGAGGGGACATGTAGATGAACCAGAGCTAGGGCGGTGTGGACTGTTTGATCCATACCCCAGAGCCAGGGCAGTGTGGACTGGGTAGGGTTATTGACTATAAACCAGGGCGGTGTGGTCATAGCAATAGTTGTACGCAGTCCAGGGCGGTGTGGACCCGTCATAGCCCCAACGGATTTGGTGATCAAAGCGGTGGATATCATATGCTTTACACACCGAGTAAGAGTTGTGAGGATGATAGCTATGTTTAATGTTTGCTATCCCCATGACACGCACACTTCCATTTTACACTTTATGTTAGTGTTACCTTAGAGTATTATACATCTTTTTGTGCTAACTCTTTGATTGCAGGTCCAGGTCAGGTACGATTATTTATACTTGTAATTGCTTTATTCAGTCACGTAGATTTTCTATCACTCACACCATACTTTCGTATGACCCAGAGTTTTATGTCTCTTCTTATTACTCTGGTGCTCCTAAACGAATAGACTAGAGGTAGGTTAGGAGGTTATGCACGAGTAGCAGTCCAGAGATGAGCAGGAGCCTTCCACGTACTTTATACATATTCTCGTTGTGCTGTTGCTGGTCACTGCTTCGGGCATTAGTAGTGTACCTCTTTTATTTCCTTTTAGAGATAGTATTTTAAAGTTGTAATAATTGGATATGAAGATGTATTTTGGATTCCGCTACTCTGATGGATATGGTTTAGTTTTCAGCTTATGTATTGTTTCGCCTATTTTATATCAATTTATGTTATTATTATATTTTATTCTATGAGCCGTGAGATATAGTACAGGTTCTTTGGTAATTCATCATTTCAACCTTTTTGACGATTGTCCTAGTTGAGCATTGGCACAGTGCATTTAGAGGAAATATCTGATGGTACGGGGCGACCGTCAAAGAATCGATGGAAAGATTCAATGAATAGTTTAAATTAAAATGGCCTTAGCTACTGAAATTCTGATCTATACCATTTTGATTTGATAATTAAAAACTCAACTATCAAACGAATATTTTTTGTTGGATTTTTGACGAGATAGTTCGAGAAATCCAGGATGGGAACTAGACCCAAAACCACTTCGAACCAACTTTACATTCGAAAACTAACTTGTAGGGATGATCATGAGATAATTTGAAGACATGATAGACCTTCGAAGCGAGAGGGTTGCTTGCATATGTCTCTGATTGATCACCAGAATTAAACTTATAGTAGGAACTCCGACGTTTTGGAGTATCTTTGGTTTCGTTCAGTCCCAGGTTGAACTTTTATAGACGAATGTCTGATAAAGTATTTCCTATGACCTCGTACGTTGATTTTTTTACAAATATACCAAGTATGGTGGAGGTGAAGGCAACTTCTTTTAGCTTAACATTTAGATTATATTTTTGCAAATCAATTAGCGATTGATAGGATTTGACAATGTGACATTCAAAGTGATTGTGTTGGTAGGAAAAGATAGTCGTGACCTCAAGCCTCATCAACCGAGAAATGAATGAAATAGGCTAGACAACATAGCTATGTAGGTCATATCCATTAGGGTATATCATCACCTGATCTAGAGAAATTGTTGTACCTTTTTGTATGCTTCGGAATGAGTATAGTTGGACGATCAACAACCATGGTGACGCTATATTCGGTACACTCAAAGTGAATGAGTGGCCGGGTTGAATGATGTTCTAGTTAAACCCTAGTGTTCCATCTCTAGAGGACACTAATCATAAGTGGTTTCATACCTCGTCATGTTGGAAATTCAAACTTGAATACGAGTCATCAGTTTTTAGTTGTATGCTACTATGTTGGTAGGTGAGATGCAGGCTTTCCAGCTATATTTCTATTTTATTTATAGAATGATAGACATTATTATAATATCACTAGATTTTTATATAAAAAGTGATTTGGGTATCGCAAGGTAAAAACACGTGCCATGTTTATGTGTGTCGTGTCTTACAAGAGTTCCTTTCTATAATAAAATTCAAAAAGTTAAGAAAGTTGTTTGTGAAGTGAGTTTTCTCATTGAATGTTTCCAAGATTGATCCGTGCATGTAATATTCGGGTCGGACTAAGTATCTTTTCCAGGTAGCATTCGATTTTCTTGGAGCTTCAGAAGAGGAATTCGAATCGAGACGTATTCTAGTATTCTCTCATATTAATTTATTTTCGCTGAGTGTGTTGTATTTATCAGCATTATACAGGCTGACGTGGTGATGTACTCTGATGTTGTAATCATGCATATGCACTAGTTTTCTCTTTGTGTAAAGGGTATTGGTATATTATACTTTATTCATTCCACTGTGAGAATCATTTCTACTCTGATTCTATTGTGTTATCTTCTTCTTCTATTCTAACTTTCCTTTCTTTCTTTCCTTACCCTTTATTTTTTTTTCTAACTATCTACTTTTCTATGCATTTTGAGCTTACATGTGTAGTTAAATATTGGCTTAAGTTGTACGAAAAAAGTGAGTCATTACATTTGGTATCAGAGCATAAGGTTAAGTGATAACTTTGACTCTGCGGCGTAACTTCAAAGAGATGAGGTTAGTAATACCCTAGATAGAGTTTGACTGTATATATATATATATATATATATATATATATATATATATATATATATATATGAGAGCGTGTACTTGTTAGTGTTATAAAAATTATTTTATATTGAGTTGATGGGTTTGTTGAGTTGTACGTAAATTCCACATCGACCCGTTTAGCCAACGTACTCGATAGGGATTTCAAAACACTTAAACAGAGCAATTGGATACAATAATGTTCTAAAGTGGGTAAATGGAATAATTTACCCAAAATTATATTTTTGATATAAAAGAATAATTTTCTGAAATTATGGAAGTGGTTGGATTATAATCAAATGAGATTATAATATTTAGATGGTTATATATAATAAAATAGAATCTATATAAGAATGAAATATACGAATGAGCTAAAAAAGTTGGATTCAAACCAGAATTAAGTATTTAAATCCCAGATGTTTATAAATTATTTTTTGAAGTATTATAAAGTAATACAACATTACTTTAAAGGATTTTTTGAGCAAATTTCGTTTTAAATGAATTTTGGAAATGATAAAGCATGCAACTCACTTCAATTTCTGGAAAATAGTTCTGATGATGGCAGTTGCATCATCAGAATTCATTTTCGAGTTTCTAAGTGACGGATTGCTACCCCAATAAAAGTTACCAGTGGAAAATTGTTTGAGGAAACAAGTTTTAAAAATTCAAATATTTTGAATTTGAAAATGGTTATATATATATATATAGTTTTAAAATAATTTAAAATAAAAAGACGAGAATTTGAATTCTGGAATTTAAATTTAACTTGCACAAGTTAAATGGATTGAAATGATAAAAGTAAATCAAATAATTAAGATATGAAATTGGAATTAATAAGAAAGTAAATTGCATAGCTCATAACTGAGTTGAGTTGGATTAAATTAAAGAAAATTTAAAACTTTGAAATTAAATCCAGACTTGAATTATTAAATTTGTTTGGATGATATAAATGTTTATGTGTAGGTTTTGAATTGGGTGTGAAAATATTGATTGGAAATTATGTTTTCGTTCAAATTAAAAGGAATGAATGATTATGTAAACTTCATATATTGAAACTCACTTGTTTAAATTAAGTAAGTACAGGTACATTAAGCTGTATGGCTTGATTTTGTCTGCGTATAGTGAATATTAATGCTCATATAAGGTACATCTATGGAAAAATACAAAATTTGGTTTATGAATTGTGTTTTCCGACCATGTGGGTCGATGTATACATATTTATTTCTCTTGTTATATTGCGAAAGTCCCTTCATACAGGGGAGACTCTGTTGAAATTTTCCGAAATTTTAAGGTGTTAGAAATTTTTCGAAATTGTTGTTAAGAGAAATGAATTGGTATTTTAATCCGAACTAATTGAATTAGTAGGAACTAAAAGTTTAGGAAGTCGAACGAAAGATTTTAACTAAACGAGTTTGTGAAAAATTAGAATATTTGAAGCATTTTTCCTGCCTTAGTAATTTCGAAGACGAAATTCTTTTAAGGGGGAGGAATGTAACATCCCAATTTTTAGTAGTCGAATATTTAATCTATTTGAATATTAGAATAGTGATTTGTGAATTTAAACGACTCAAGTTTTACAATTTACGGTATTTTATTAATATAAATAGTAAAATAATAAATTTAATTCTGAAATAGTCGAAATAAATTGCATTTGCAATACAGTATGAATTGGACAATATAAAAGAATTTATTTAAGTTTAGATTTGAGTTATAACAAGGAATTTATTAATTAAATGGAGTCCCAATGTACTAATTATAATTTATTTAAATTGTGCCAACGGCATCATGGTAGTTCGTCGATTTACGATTTGAACTTCAATTGAGTATGCAGGATCGAATATAAGTCAGAATTCTTTGAAACAAGAATCTTCTGGATCTACTGGATTATAGTTTACTAATAAAAGAGAAAAATCGAGATTTCATTTTGTGGAATGTTAGTTATGTCAAAATCAAATTTTCAGAAAAATCGATGTATAAACTATAACGATTTATTTAATAAAAAGAAAGGATTTTCAATAAACTGAATATCGATATAATTAGGAATTAAAATTTTTAGTTTTAAATTAAAAATTTGTTTACATCGAAGATGTATAATTCTATTTGTATATATATACATATACGATAATAATAATAATAATAATAATAATAATAATTAATTTGAATTGTTTTGGAATTAATTTACATTTTATATAGTTTTAGTTTAACATATAAAATAGTAATTTTTGCAAATTACCTTGGATTTCAGTGAAAACTAATTTTATTAAATCCGTAATAGCTAATTATTGTAGGATTTCAAGATTTAAGCTAATTAGAGTTATTGTGTGAGCGTGCAAGAAATAAATGTATACCCGATGAATGATTTAATATTCAAATTAGCGCTTTTGCTGCAAACGGACTTGGATTTTGACAAAACAAGTTTCATTGGGTCTGGAATGTGAAACTATAGCAAGGTGTCCATTTTCATCGTGATTGGACTTCATATGTGATCGTTTGAGTGTCAAACGTCGATCGTAAATAGTGATAGTATATTATATTGATTATAATCGAATAAAAACTATATTTAACCTTATTATATATATCATCCTATCCTACTTTAACCCTTCAACCATTTCGTCCATGGTCAACACGAAATCAAGCCGTCGTGTTTAATTCCTTCTAAAAATCATATAAATTTAAACTCTCAATGAAATCAAGTGATTTTAGATTCAATTAAGTCATATAAGTGTGATCTCCGATCTCATATAATTTTCGTTGGGTTGAACAAATTTTTTTCACTAGAAAAATACAATGTGCCTAGGGTTAAACGATTTGGAGAATTGAAGCTTCATTTCGTGAAACAAGGCTAGTATTTGTATTCTTGGAGGAGTTAACACTGGGTAGTAATTTTTTGAGGGATTGCATGCATATTTAGTGCGCACGTTTTACCTATGGCGCATGGCATTCGTCTGCGCTGCAACCAAGAGGAGGAGCTCGAGTTAAGCAAGGTGGTGTTGGCTATATGGAATTCAGAAAGGTGAGTTGATTGGAAGTGGTTTGAGGCAAAACATTGGTGCGTGGAAAGAGATAATGGCGTCGACAGATCGGCAACGTTGGTTGAAGGAGCAGCTGAGTTTCAAACTTGTTAAGGAAGAAGTATTAAGCAGTAAATGCGGATTAAGGTAATAATTTATTATTTAATTAAGTTAATGATGGGTTAGGTATTTTAATTCAAACAAAAACTTGTAATATTTATAATTGTGTCATACATTGTCAGAATTGGACGAAATGTAACAACCCGGAAAATCTGAACCAATTTAAAATCTTTATTTTGGCAATTTTAATGAATTTTGAATATTTAAAATGATTTATTATAAATAATAACGACGAGAAATTTATTTTTGACAAAATTAGAACGTATATATTTATTTGAATCGATGTTAGAATATAAATAATTATTTTTAATTATAAAAGGAATTGGAAATGACACGGTAGTTTGAAAATTCGATTTCAAATTTCAAATAAATGTACATGATTCAAAATAAATCGGATTCTAGTGAAACCAAAAATATTAGAATCTATTTGAAAATATCTTTTCAACGAACCCGAAAAATTGAAATTTCATAGCGGGAATAAAAAGTTATGCCCGGTTGAAATTTCAAAATAGTCGCGATGGAAAATATAGCCCTTAAAATGTAAATTTTGCAAACGATATCCGTTTTCTACGAAACCAATTTTGTTGGATCCGGAATGTCAAGTTATTGCTAGATTCCAAAATTCATAATTTTTGGGATTAATATGTGAGCGTGGCGAAGGAAAACGTCTTTCGACAGTTTTATCAATTTGGATCGACCAGAAAATGGACATTTTTCAAACGGTCTCCAAATTTGATGAAATTGGTTTTGTTAGGACCATATCGTCAACATAAAGATAAAAATATTTTTTCTGGAATTTTTAGAGTCAGTTTGTGGCCCCGGTAAATTGAAATGTGCGTTAAAAATTCAATATAATGATTTATATTATAGTTTTAATAGAAACTGATCGAAACAGCCGAACTGGCTTACGATACATGTCCCATTGTGTTCATAACATGGGTAATTAGCTAGGGGTGACAGTCGTTGGGTTCGATTTGAAGTCCGAATGAGAAAGTTGCTTTTTGGAAATTTAAAATAAATTAAATATATATATTATATAATTCACTCTCTCTCTCTCTCTCTCCCTTATCCCTCAGTCAACCCCCCATTTCCACGATGGATTCATTCAGGAAGAAAAAGAAAAAAAAGAAAGAAAAAAAGAAAATGAATCGCGAGAGATCCGTGATCCCTCTTCCGCGCCGCCTCCTGCGACGACAGTCGCCACCCTCCCCGTCACCGCAACAGCCGTCGCCATCCCCTTCTGCTTCGCCTCCTCCTCCTTCCAATCGCGCCCCCAAGCCTACAGACCCGCGAGACTGCAATGAAGCCATCACAAGGCTAACGCGCTCAACTCCAGCCCCCCCAGTCGCGCGAGGCCACATTGGATGCACCACCCTTCGATCCACGCAGACAATCTCCCCCCTCTGTCCGCCTGAAACCCTAATTTCAATGTAAGAATTTTATTTCTTTTCATTTTCTGATTTCCATGTTATCAAATTTTCTGATTTTGTTTTCACTTATGCTATATGAAAGTTAAGATTCTGATTCAGTAAGACTACAAAAAACATACATATGGTTACATTCATTGGTAGCGTTTGATATGTAAATGTAACCAATGTGGTTTTTAATTTTGTATTTAGGAGTTTTGGTTACATTTATTTAATAACTAACTAATATAGTGGTTACATTTAACCCTTCTGTCCTGTTACATTTCACTTCCCTCCTCTATTTTCATTTGTCCGCCTAAACCTTAATTACTTCCCTCGTTTCTTCCCCTGGATTACTCCTCGTCCCCTCCTTCTCCTTCAATCCACTAAACTCCACTAAACAAATGATTACTCCTCGTCCCCGCCTCCACCTTGATTTGTCACCGCCACCTTCCTATAATTTCATCCACTGCCTCATCCAATAAAAATCTAGGGTTTTCGATTTCTGCTTGAATTTCTATTCAGGTAGTTTTATTTTGATCTTTCTTTGTTCAGCTTTCAAATTGAACATGCACTGTCAAATGTGAATCTAGTATTAATGATCCCTATTTTTATGTAGTCGAGTCAAATCAAAGTTAAGTGTTAAGTTTTCTTGGTTCAAACTGAAGAAAGCTTGCTCGATTTTTCTTATAAAGAAGACTAATGAGATGAAGTGTTGCATTTAAACATATTCATTCGTAGCTTTTATTTTTTGTTTTATACCATGGACAAGTTTTAACTTGCAGTAATGAATTCACATGAATTGGCAGTTTTTTTGTGGAAATTTATCAAATATTTATGTTTTATTTTCATTTTAGGACTCTTTTCCAATACCAGCAAAAAAAAGTCTTGACTGTTCTCAAAGGTTTGGACTAAAATTTGTCCATGAATAATTAAAATTTGTTTGATGAACTATGATAAAATAGTTACATAAATACTTATTTGATTTTTGACAGTTATATTTTTCTAAAGGTAATTGTGTTTGAATTATTAGATTTTTATATATTATCATCACCTACCTTCAAGTTTATTATTTACTTAAAACTTTTACCTAGTTTATAATTTTCAATTCAAATTCTCATTTTTGCGTCGATGTAATTCTATACGAAGTCATTTATCTATGAACTAAAACCATGCGAACTTGCTTATTTGATAAACTTGCGACTAAAATGGATTTGAAACATATTTAGCTTGTTTTAAATAACTGCCAATTCTTTCAATGTCTTCTCATTTTCTTATTGCTGAACTTGGAATATGACAACGAAAATTCATTAAAGGTATTTGGTCTTTGTTTGACTTGATTATGTCAGTCCCATTCTATGTGAAGTGTTTTAGGTTAGGTTGTGTATGATTGTAATAAATCCTTGTCCCTTCTCTACAAAACATTATGTTGGGGTATCATCAATATTCACATATGTGATAAATTATGTTTCTCAAAGTTCTAGTTACAAATGCGTATCATTCTAGTCGGTAAAATGTTTTTATATTTCTGGTGAAGTAGAATATATCTTATAAAAGCATAATGTTACCCATCATGATCATAACAGTTTGGGTTCTTGCATGATGCCAAATTACTTTCAAATTATTTTAAGGCCTACAAATTATTTTGAAGTAAGTTTAACTTTTTTGCAACTTAGGTTTAACATTGAGTTGACAACTCTGTTTTAAAACTGAGTTGTAAAACACTGCAACTTAGTTTTAAAGCTGAGTGGCACAACTTAACATGCAACTTAGTTCAAAACTGAGTGGCACAACTTGGCAACAATGTTCTAAAGCTGAGTTTTTTTGAACCTTGGGTTCAAGACTTAGTTTTAAAACTCGGTTGTAACTTGCGACTCAGTGTTGTAGTGGTGTTGCTTATAAATGAAATGGGGACTTGCGGTGAGACGGCAAGATACATTGTCACTTGTCAAGAGAATTTAAATGAGAATATTGATAAGGAGATTAAAATGGACGAATTTTTATAATGTGGAAGATTCAAATGGAAATATTAATAGGAATTTATAGGAGATGAGGGAAGGGGGAAACTTATGCTTAACTATTATACCACGGCCTTATAGGATAATTGGTTTGTCTTACATGTTTTGCAGATGTTAGCAAAATTTGTAGCCGCAATGCATAAACATGCACAATAATATCCTAAACAATTTAAGGTATTGAAGTATTAATGAAGAATATGTTTTTATTATGTTGTAGCTAAAGGAATATTGCAAGGAGTATTAATGAAGAATATGTTTGAGGGTCATATTCTCCCCAAAAGTGATGGCGGTGGCAATACTTTTTCTGGGCTACAAGCATTAAAGACAACCATTGCAGTAAGTAATATGCTCCCTTGCAAATGTTTTGATAAACATCAATTGTTATAAGTCACTTATTTCATATCAGAACTTCAGATGTATATTTAATTATAGTACACCATTTATATTCCTTATCTAAAATAAGGCATATGTATATAACCTAACTTTCAATGTTACACAGGCAGAAAAGTACTAACAGAATTAAGTTGGTAACCACTTCAATAGCCCCCTTTTTTATGTATCTCACTTTGGTCTTTTTGTCCCAGATTTCTTGAAAAACAAAACAAATTTTCGTTGGTATAATCCGCTAGCCATTGACACTGAGATGAAGTACATAATATGGATCATTTCAAAGCTACTTATTTTTCACATTGTTTATTTGTGTGTTTATGAATGATCCTCACTTTTTTGATGTCATAGATTGAACATTGGCTAATTAGAGTATGTGAAGAACTAAATAAACACATTCAGTCTGATTTTGACCTGAACTAGTACAACCCCTAAAGCGGTTAAAAACCGACTGTTACTTGTGTAATTAAAAAAACATTTGTTGTTATATTTTATCGATTACATTTGAGGATATAGTGATAATATGTCGGACAAAAATAATTTGCATTATTACAAACAAAAAATAGATATATTAAAAAAATATAGTGTAGAACAATTAACAGTTTTTTCTTTCAACTATTCATATATGTATCATGTCAAAGTGTTAAATAGACATGTAATACAAGCTTTCTATATTAGTCAGTGTGTTTGTGTCTGTTATGAGGTGTAAAAGTTATGTAGATGCATGAAGGATCAGAATTAACCACTGAAGTTAATCAAACAAGGGGATTCTCATTTGTTTATTGCTTGGGCTTCCACTTTTTCTCTGTGTGTTATCTGCTAGAAACTTCTTTTTCGGTTGCTTATGTTTTTGGTTCTTCTCTCATAAATGATAACCTGTCATATTTCTGGTTATGTCTTCATCATAGCTAAGATTGGATTTCATGATATGCTGACATTAATTCCATATACCTTTGCATCTATAGTTAATTAACTAAATGAAAATGTGTTATTATTGTTTGAATTCTTTGGTGACCTCAAAAGCAATCCATGTGGATTAACGCTAACAAAAATTGGTGGATTATCTTACTAAAATCAAATCATGCATTGACTAATTAACCTTGTTGAGTTAATGAAATTTACCATAATATAGTCCTTTCTTATACATCAATTTTTTACATCACAATTATTGGGAGCTAACACGGGTGTATGAGGTGTTAAACACGGTATGCTCAGGTCAAAAAACTGTGCCTATAATCTGAGCATTTGATCAGTTTACATACACTCATCTTTATAAATAGAATGCAATGGCTCATCTAAAAATTTTAGCATTGTTCAATTTCGCTCAGTTTTAAAAACCGAGCAATGCTCAGTTTCAAAAATTGAGCATACTCATGCTCAGTGTTAAAACTGAGTAGTGGCGATAGCGCCCGGATTTAATATTGAGCATTGCTCATGCTCGCTTTTAAAACTGAGCATGGTATTCAGTTTTAAAACTAACAAATTCCCAGTTTTATAACTGAGCATCGCTCATGCTCAGTTGCTCATGCTCCGGTTTAAAACAACACGCTTTCTCTATTTTTGAAACTAAGAAATGCTCTATATATAGACTGAGTAATGCTCAGTTTATAGACCGAGTAGAGATCGGTTTGAAATTGAGTATTTTAATTTATATAGATTTAGATATTTGAAAGCCTGTTACTACCTCGAGCCTATATTGTAATTTAATGGTGTAGAACGTTTATACAGATTCACAATTGGCTTGAATATTCAAGAGCTTGGGCTATTATCGTAGTAGATTTTAAGGAACTCCTTTGCCTATATGGATTAGTGATGACGGCTTAGAGAAAATTTAATGGGGACTCCTTTGTCTTTAATTCCTTGTTAAGTGTCAAGCAATCTTCATTTAATAAATCAAATGCTTTTATAATTGCTTGGAGGGGAAGGAAAGCTAAATTGATGAGGGAAATGATAAATTAAAAATCAGACGTAAGATTCTAGTATGTATGCAAATATAATAATGTGTCCCCGTTTATATGGCTAATTAATACTCATTCATTTCAAAATCAATACTGATTTTTTTTCCAAATATTTCAAAATAGACTTGAATTCAGTATTCAAATAATATCTAATTAGAAATATATTGCACATTTTTCCTAATTAATTGCATATGATCTTACCATCTATTGCGCATGCAATTTCTATTAATCAACACATTGTTTGTGTTTTTAATATTCTGGCAATGTTCATGCATTTAATATAATTGCCATCTTAATAATTCATTTTTGGATTTAAAAGGAATTTTTTTTAGGTGATAGTAATGGTATTAAATTGATGACACTAGTATCATGTGTCTTATCTCACTTATGCTGCTGTTAAATTCCGTTTAGAACATTGTCTTTTTCTCAAATAAAAACATGCGAGGGTTATCTAGATTGCACGTATGTTAATGTGTCCATGGAAGATAAAACAAGTATTACTTCCCAAGCGCTTGGATTTTGTGTAATTTTATTGCCATTTGTTGTTTACACATAGTTCAGGAAAGAAACAATCTGATCCGAGTCCATTGATAAGTACAACTAATGCACATCAATAAAATTTCACATGCTGAAGTATGAAGTTATGAGCACGTGCAGGTTCTTATAAGCTTGATGCAAAAAATGAAACGTGGAATTGATGCTAGTTCGCTTTCAGATTCCGATCAGTATAGTAAGGAGAGGCTTTTAACAGCTGCTACCACTAAACTCCAACTGCCAAAAGGGTTAAGCAGCTAATTTCAGTTGTTGGATTTATAAGCAAGGTATGTGCTCAAATTGAGTTTTTCTTTACATACTACCTGGAACAGAAAAGTTCAACTTTTTTGATGATCTGCATCATGGAAGTATAAGCCGTATTTTTTTTCTTGGTGGGAAAATGATTTACTGAGATACTTGAGAAGATAATTGGAATGTTGTGCATAATGCATAATGTTTATGATCATTCAAAGTGTGCATAATTGTAGTTTGGATATTTGGATATAATTCATACCTCTTCACCTTCCAGTGGTTCTGTTATACCTTTAGATGAGTCAACATTGTCTAATATAATTCAATTATCAGGTTTAACACAGTTTAAAGAACGGGTATCACTTGACGTTGAAATGAAGAGAGCTCCAAGTATTCATAATGCACATCTGCGTAGCATCACACGAAATGATGGGACAAAGAAGTGGAAGTGAGATGTTGCAAGCGATCATGTAAGGGAAGTTGGTGATCATTTGGATGCATGGGTGCATAATGGGTTAGTGCTTTGAGTTTCTCTCTTATTTTCCTATGTTGTTACATAAACGATTCATTAATTAAATAATTCAATAAGACAACAATGTTCATTGTTTCAGTTTCAACTAAATAAACGTATAAGTAAGTGGAGCAAATCAAGAGCATCACTTTTTGAATGAACTCAGAATGTAATATCATAATTTTACTCGTTTGTCGTTTACACTCAGAGTGTTACTCCTTGGAAGATATGCCATAGTATCTATGTAATAATATCACCTGCTCTAAAGAGCAGCTAGAGTTGAGAGGATGAATGTTTCTGTGTTTGATTGCTTATTCATAGTTGGTGTGTCTACTGGATAATTCTGCTTCATGATAATCATAAGTGTACATATACAACATATACCTAAAACAGTAAGAAGACTATTGATGCAAAAATGGTTAAGGCCTATTTCTGTCTTCAAGAACCGTTGGTAGTTTTGTAGCAAGCATCCAAAAGTGTAGAAGCATAGGTTATCACTTCATTAAACCTGTTCTGTTTAACTATGAGTCTAATTCCACTCATTTTTTTATTTTACTTATGTATACAACTCCTATTCTTATTAGAAATATATGTAGAAATTTGACAGCACTATATTACAGTATTAAAAATGACTAAAAAGAATAAAATTACTATATCCATTTATTCTGTTCAATCATGGCTATTTATGCTTCTCTCTTGAAATATGGTAGGAGTCGTTCAACAACGCAAAACACATAACTTATATTTCAAACCAAACAGATCCTCAGTTTGTTGGGCTGCAAAAATCCATATGCATTTGTGGTTATATTCAAACAAGGAATACGTTTGTTACTTCATAGCAGGCAGTTGCACATAAATTAATCATGTGCTACAGCTGTTAAAACCTTTATACACTTTCAAAGTGCGACTGTCTAGAATCATGAAAATAACATGATTAGTGTTACGTTGAATTAAATCATTTTTTAATGTTTTTTCTAGTAAACAAGTTTGATATCCATAAAATTCGTTATGTACACAACTGAAATCGAGTATCCATTAGCTATGTTAGTGCATCAATATTTGTTTATCAATATAAATTCTTTAGTTTCTGCTTACATGCGACTATATTTTTTCTATGGACTATCGCTTTATTTGCAGCTATGCACAGTTATTTGACACTATCGTCGAATATGATTTCTACGTTTTGCATTAGCTTCATCTTTATGTTATGAACTGTCTTCCCCACACGTCATGGGTTCATTTGTCGAAAAAACTATTAGAAATACAACTCATACTTATTAAACGAAATACAAATCCATCTAACTTGATTTCTGAATTAACATAGGTCAATTACATAAATGCTCATGCAACTTCTGAACTTGTTGGTGATTTGGCTGAAGTGAATGCTATAAAGAAAGTCTTCAAGGACCCAACGGGTATCAAGATCAATGCTACAAAGGTTTGTTTCTTCACCTGAATAATCAAAAGCTAGAATGCTGTAGAAATAAGTTTTTTAGTTAATCAAATTGACAATGTTGGTTCATCACCTGATAGTGAAGTATGTATGTAGCTCGGGCACAGTTCATATACATTTTCATTTGCTAAAACAAAACATCCCATTTCAGTTCAGTGTCATTACATTTCACCTTCTGATCACACATGTTCTACTCTTATATGTTTCCTTATTTGAACTAAGCTATGCTCGGTTTCTGAAACTAAACTGAGCATAGTTCAGTTTCTAAAATAGAAACTAAAACTGAACATAGCTCAGTTTATGAAACTGGGCAATGCCTAGTTTTTGCATCGCCCAATTTTAAAATTTGAGCAATGGTTCATTTTGTTGCTCGGTTCCAAAAACGGAGAGCATCTAAAACCGAGCTATGCTTAATTTTTGCATCGATTAGTTTTAAAAAAATTGAGCATGTCTTAACTGTAAACACCGAAAGTAATGTATTCAATTCATTTTTCTCCAATTATCACAACTACCAGATCTGTGTACAAACTCAATATCACAGATATATCATTTTCTCGGCATTGTTTTAATTACTTTCTGAAGGCTATTTTTTCTGTACATTGATAAACATATCAGAGATTGAAAACATTTGTTTGGTGTCTCTGCTAGTTCTTATACAGACATCAGGATTTACCTCTCCATCATTATCCTTTTGAGTTGTTGACATTATCAATTGTAATTAACCATCCTATACAGCGATGAAGCTTTTATAATCGAAACAGCCAACTATAACCATCATATTCTATCAGAACATTGGTTTCCAATTGTAATTAACTGGTTAATCACATTGTATCACTATAACAGGGTTAATCACATTGTATCACTATAACAGGGTTAATCACATTTTTAATACTGTAATGTATGCATATTATCCTTTTTGGTCAGCTATAACCATCCTATTCTATCAGAACAAAGATATTAACTTTAGTTTTTAGAATCTTAGTTCATTTATATTTTAAAATACATTGTTATTTGTGTCAGGTTATAATACAATGTCAGGTTATTTGTGTCAGGTTCAAACCAAAATTTGTTTTCCTTTACTCCGAATTCGGTTTGTACCGTGTATTGACCACGATCCTTAAATTTACTCAGTGTTTAAAAGAAAAAAAACTTCACTGCCGGAGTTTAGAAAGAATTCCATAAAAGTTCTCTTGGTCAGTGTCATACAAACACAGAATGTTATTTTGTATCCAGTCTACATTGACATATGACATACTAAAGCATTATTAGAGAACATAAATGCTAGAATGGCAATATTATAGACACCATGACTCATTACAAAAATAACACTTTTAATTTTCACAATCTGATTATCACATAATCAAAATTAAATGAAGTACGTACTATCTTATCAGATAAGAAAGTGATGAGGTATATCACGTGCAGTTCTTTTGAATGATCATTAATATTTTCTGATATATTTCGTACAAATTACTTTGACTGAATATCTTCCTTTGCAGGGATTAACTCTTCCATTTATGTTGCATTACCAAAGTCAGCATAATATCCATTTGAATCTAAGGTAAGAACCTCAAATGTACTGCTTATAGGAGTGTTTTTTTTTTCCATCTTTTGTTTCCTTTTATCTTTGCTGCATATTAGGATGTTAAGTAATTAGCGTACTTTCATACATTTCAGATGTATTTTAAAACATAGGTCCATCCACTTAGATAGATTCAGTATTTTATCCAATAGAAAAAGTAAATTCAGAGGGAACAATGTACAGGAGTTGCAAGCTATAATTTTATATTCTGTCATTACCGATTGGTTTGGACTATAAAAAAAACGAAATATGTACATTTCAATAATTGCTTTGTTGGTTTCTTCTGGTAAAAGGTTATAGCCAATTTATTAAAGGGCAGATTCCAAGGTGACTTTTCTGTAAAGTGGTTGCCTACAAGTCTCCATGAATTTAAGTTTTGACATGTTTTCTTACCTTTCTTTTGACTGTTATGCTCAACAATTCATGCATACCTGTACTTTCTATCGTACACTGTTTCACTGTTATTTAGCTACAATCTTTATTTTCCGTTTAATGTCGCCAAAAGAATAGCTCTTGGATTGGGTGCATCTCAGTGTGTGGCATTCCATTTTTCTTTATTTTCCACAAGTTTGCAAATAGCATTGGTTTAACTATAAAAGATCCTGTTGTACGTAACCATATACCATATGTTGTCATACTTGTTAAGACTGCGGAAAAATGGGACGAAGCACATGGTGGCTGCTTACCGTCAACTAGGCAAGAGAAAAAGGACGGCAAGGTATATAATATAGGCCTATATGCCACTTCAGTACTAATATAGTAACGTGTTCTTAAGATTCTTCTCTTTATTGCTTAAATTTATTATTTGGTATTGAAAAGGATTTGATAAAAGCTTACATGCTAAATATGGATGAAGAAGATTATAAAGAAACTATGGATTCTGCATTTAAAGCCTCCACTGCTCAAAGAATCAGGAAGTCATTGGGTTTAATGTAAACGTTCAATGTTCAACCACAACCGTCTCAGGTGCTTTAATCACATGAAAGTGTGAAATAATCATTGACATGTTATTACTTTATTCGAATCATGAAAATGATTTTCTATGTAACTTATATATCAGCTTCTTAGGTTCTTCATATAATTAAGGATGATGCTGTTGTGGTTGACTCAACTTCATTTGATTTTTGGGTTATGGTGGCCGCTTTGAAGGTATTTATAAATCAATTCTCAGTAAAAGTGCACTTTTCATGCATCAAAGCAGTGAACAAATTAATTCTCCCATTTGATTGTCTCATTTTTATCTTTAACTGTTATTTGGTGTAAATTCAACATTGTGTATAATACGCAAATTCATGATTGGTCCTTATACGTAAACTAGTTTATCATGTTTTTATATGTATAAAATTTTTATTCTTGGTTATCAAAAGCTTCACTGGTGGTGATACTGGGATTGCCATTTCGAAAAAGGCTGGAATGGCTCTACTTCAGATGGAGTTGGGAGGTAAAGATGCATGTATCGTTCTTGAAAATGCTGACCCTGACCTGGTTGCTACAAACATTATTAAAAGAGGATATTCATGTACGTAAAGAAAACCTTTTCAACTCCTTTTTTTGGTATGTAAATTTGAACTTTACCTAGATGTGGATATTGCAGATATAAACATCCTTGACTTCAGAAATATATTTATAATTTTTTGATTTAATGATTGAATATAAATGTATTTATTTCATTATTGCTTATGCATAATTCAGGGATGCATCTTCATAGAATACATCAACAAAGCCATAGTGCTCAGTGATGCAATGGAAACCGGTACTGTTCAGATCAATTCAGCACCAGCTCAGGGACCGATTGCTTCCCTTTTCAGGTATAATAGAATTTTATATGGACTTCGTTTGTTTCTATGTTCTCTTTATCATTTTGCATGTTTTGTCTATATAGCATGTTCTGAGTCACTATCAATAGAACCAAAAAAAAAACATTATTCTTATGCATGGATAAAATAGAAGCAAGCACGAAATACAACAATATCATTCAGCATGGAAATGGCATATGAAACAGTGATCATATAATTTCAAGTATAATATCCCTGAAACAATTTGCAACTTAATTAAGTCACAACGTACACCAGTTAAGTCACTACATATGAAACAGTGCACATATAACCACAAGAATGGAAAAGCGTTCATTAGTTAATTCACTACGCCCACCAATTTGCAACGGAAGTATATAGACTGAATTGAATTTGGTATTTATGCTAGAACAGTAACTCAATTAAAATACGTACATATATCATTTGAGAAATCCTGAAGGAGGAAGAAGAAAAGGTGCACGTACATATATCGTTTATGCATTTTGCACATTTATGTAATTCTGACTGTTGATCGTTATACTTGTATGTAATTCTTACCGTTGACTATTATACTTATGTACAGGTAATTAGATTTCCAAAGTGAAGAACAGCCGCATCAAAGAACTGGTGGTAATTAAGCTATGAACAAGACTTTAACTATTATTTTGTTTGACTAGTCGTGTAGACTTGTTTGTAAGCAGTTGTGGTATGTGGATTCACTTATCTTGTCAAAATACTACTATTGAGATGATTATGTGTGTTATATTTGATATTGCGAGTAATGTATTTGTTTATTTAAATATGGTGTTATTGATTTTAGTTTTGTGACAACCGGGAATTTCGCTCGATCCGAATCAGTCGCTAAACCGACACAGATCATTCGAAACGCCTGATTGTTTTGAAAACACGACAAAACAGAACGCAGACGGAAGAACATTTCATTGTATATTACAATAATGCATCAGATTACAAGAATATACAGAGTATGAATGAATATTACATAGAAATATCAGAGACTTAAATTACATTTAAATACATAGCAGCGGAAAATAATACAATACACAACTAGAAGAGATATACGGATACAAAGCTTTCCGGATATCATTCTAGCTGTAAACAGGATCCTGTGAATATAAATCTGCAAAACCAAAACTACTAACTGCCCGTGTCAAAATAAGGGCACCCAGAGTTTAGGTTAAAACAATAAACTCCAGGTCAGTCATGTGACTGGTGTGAGAACTAAAACAGTTATTAATCTTTATTTTAAAGTTAGGTAAATCAAGGGACCACGCCGTATAACACGGAACGGGTTTACTCCCAAGAATACCAGTGCGTAAAACAAACAGCGCAATGCTAAATAAAGGAAAATGAAGCTATTATAAGACCCAGTTCCCATCACACAATGCAACGCAAGCCGGAGGATAGGGTTTTTACCTTATAATAGCCAAGAATGATTGATACGTTTAAAACAAATCATTTGATACTATTATAAGTGCATAGTGTATAAAACAATTTCAAATCATAAGTATCAATCATAGACGGCATAAGCGCCCCATCCCACTATGTCGCCATACTAGGCTCTACAAATAAAACCGCAAAGTCACGTATTTGGAAATTGGATTTCCGTCTATGAACCGAGGCAAAAGATAGTCCTCAACCGATTCGAGACGCTCTAGCCCGCCCCTCAGGCACAGCCGCAACCGTACCTTGGATCGTCAGGGCCGGTCCACCGATGTGGATTATAATGCCTGAACACTACGTTTCTCCGCCCTATAGGGGCGTAAATGAGCCAACAAATGACTCCATCGGACCCGGATCGTCCGATCAAACCGAGGCGCCTCGCAACAGCAACAACCACATAAGTCAAACTCGTCAGGGCGTGTAAAACCACTGACGCCACTTCTAGCTAGAAAGAAAACACATGTCCCCCCTGAGGTCCGTCTCCCATTTTTGGTTCACCACCGGGGTGTGAGGCTCGCGATTCAACGTTACACAAAGCTATGCCACACACGTCGTGCTTTGATCATCCACCACAAGACTCTGCTTTTCAACAGAAGCCTTGATCATATTGCCACTTAGGCATGCCACACAGGCAATTCACTCCATGCGTTTGATATCCATCGATATATAACCCTTGAGCGCGTACGTCTCAGAGAAGGGCATTAAGCAAGAGAATAAATTCTCCGTCGCCAAACAGATATATATTTAATAGAAATCAATCACACAGACTAAAATCCAATGTCAGACACACAGTCCATTTACAAGTAAGTTCTGGGTCTGAACGAAGCCGGAGGCACCTAGTACCCTGCATATCCATCGATCTCCAAGTACGTCTGGACGATCACCAACTGTTTCCATCTTCTTGGGTGTACAGCCCAATCAAGATCATCAGTAATTACCCAAACAACGTGAAGACCTCCGGTCTTCAACCACCGTCTTCATCTTCGACACCACGTCGAATCAGTTATTCAGAATGGGATAAACCTGGTCTTTCTGAACAACTCGCGTATATATATAATAAACACGTGTTACACAAACACAACATACGCCTCATTCCAATTCAGAATATTCTTTTATTCAAATATTCTTATATTTTGGGAAAGGTTCCCATTAATTTTATCAAAGATAAATTCTTTAAATTTATTCTTTAATTTCCTTTGAATATCAATTCAAACTAGTCGGGATTAGCGAACCACACCGAAGTAATCATTTATTTTATTCCCCAATCCCAAACTATTCATCTCATGAGTAAAACTGGTAATACTTCATATCTAACACCATGGTGTTATCGGTAAACTCAATTACCATTTTACGTTCAAATCTAATTAAAGATTTAACTATCGCCTGGAGCAAAACTGGTGATACTCCATTCTCGATCATTTCAATCTAATTAAAGATTCATTAAAACTCCACTTAGTTTTAATCTTCACAGAAATCAAAATCCTATCTTTAACTGGGTTAAAGAACCAATGTCATTTAAAACACGGCCCACAATAAACCCAAAATCACATTCATTAATTATCGGGTTAAAGAACAAGTGTTATTTAAAACCCTGTTCACGATAAACCCAAAAATCAATATCAATTCAATTCCAATTAAATATTATTTAATTGGTACACTTCATTAAATCTAAACAAAAGATTTAATCTTTTCTCAACTGGGCTTAAGAACAGTGTTAATGAAGACACCATTCACGACAAACCCAAATCTCGTTTGCTATTAAATACAAGGCTCTGAATAGAAAATATATCGGCTTATATTCAATATCAAATTCTACGACCAACAAATATCGTATTGGAAATAACGATATAAGTATATCTTTCAAATTTCCATAACAATATCTGTGTAATCACGAATTCCAACATCGAAATAATCCAAATACCATTTCGATTCAAATCCATTCCAATTCAATTATTGGAAATTCTGGTTACTTTCAAAACCATTTTCAAATTCAATTTATTTGTTTAAAAATAAATAGAATTTTAATTCTAGTTCAAAACTAGTTCATTTCGATAAAAATCTATTTTTATCTTTTCAAATATGGAGTTTTTCATCCCAATTCTTCACAAATCATTTCTTATGATTTTACACAAATTATTACTATTTTTAATAATTTTATCAAGGCCCGTACAGTTGATTTCCATCAACGGCCATCGAACAGCACTTATAGCGACCTTTTCCAAATTTGATTTGGACATAATTCCAAATCCAACCGTTAGATTTCTAATTTCCAAAATTCGTTAGAAAGCTCTTTTCGATACGAACCCAATGGTTCTGGATTTAGGAGAATCCGACGGTCGGATCTCCCGCAATATCCGTTCGAAGTTAATGGTCGAAATTCGCAAACTGCTGCGGTGCGGCGCGTTCTATTCAGGCCATTATATTATATATATAATATATACTTCGTCGATTTCAATTCAAAACATGCTTTATAAATCGTTTTAAATTCATTATCAAAATGGTTTCAACTTCATATTCAATTTCAAATCAAAATTGAATATTCCAATATAAATTCATTTTAATTTCATTTCAAATCGATTTAATTCAAATTGATTTCTAATTCAATTTCAGTTCGTTTTCAATTCAATTCAATTTCAATTCGAATTCATTTCTATTCAATTTCAATTCGAATTCATTTCTATTCAATTTCAATTCGAATTCATTTCTATTCAATTTCAATTCGAATTCATTTCTTTTCAAAATATCAGATTTTGAAATCACTTTCGGTATTCCTTATAAAATGAATGAAATCGATATAAATATCGTTCACGTCAAATTGGCATCAATCTAATCAACACGGCTTCATATATTTCTATTTTCAAATATTCTATTTCAAATATTTCATTTTCAAATATTTCTATTCAAATATTTCTTTTTCAAATATTTCTATTCAAATATTTCTTTTTCGAATATTTCTTTTTCAAATATTTCTATTCAAAACTGGAATGAAGCCCACTCAATTACCATATAATGTTAATTATATGGATTTTCTACAACACATGTATACAATAACAACGATGAATAATCAACCATCATCCAAAGTGCATTCTACACTGTATAAGCATCAAATATAAATATTTAACGCTCATAACAGTCTGTCAATCCATCGATCGACATACAACTAATTCTTGGGATTAGTGTATGTCATCTATCATCCCAATACCCGTGTGGAGTTTCAAACAATCAAACACAGATTTTATTTGTGCAGTTGGACGATGTGTAAAATTTATCGTCCCAATCAATATCAGTCAAATGTGTGTATATAAACAAATCGTCCGATTTGTTTATTTTTATTTCATTTCATATACACGTTAAAAATTCTATTTTTAACTATATAATATTTTTAACTATATAAATATTTTATTTTATTTCACATCACATCACACAATCAACTACACATCAAAATCAAACAAACAAGCATACAAGCCGTCCATGGTCTGTGGACGACGGGTGTCGGGTGCTACTAAACACTGTCTGCATCCTAGTATATATTTTAACTAGAAAAACAAAATTAAAAGGTGAGAAGTTCTCACAGATTAGCTAATTCAACGCCACGACTCTTCTCATGTAGAAATCTTCCCCGTTCTCGCCTTTTGTCACTTTCTTTGCCCGTATTCTCTACATATGTAAAAATCGAATTTTTACTTCGCTATTCAATATATAAAAATCGAATTTTTTTCTTCGCTATTCAATATATAAAAATCGAATTTTTACTTCGCTATTCAATATATAAAAATCGAATTTTTACTTCGCTATTCAATATATAAAAATCGAATTTTTACTTCGCTATTCAATATATAAAAATCGAATTTTTTTCTTCGCTATTCAATATATAAAAATCGAATTTTTACTTTGCTATCCAATATATAAAAATCGAATTTTTACTTTGCTATCCAATATATAAAAATCGAATTTTTACTTCGCTATCCAATATATAAAAATTGAATTTTTACTTCGCTAAATCGAATTTTTACTTCGCTATCCAATATATAAAAATCAAATTTTTACTTCGCTATTCAATATAAAAAAATCGAATTTTTACTTCGCTGTCCAATATATAAAAATCGAATTTTTACTTCGCTATTCAATATATAAAAATTGAATTTTTACTTTACTATTCAATATATAAAAATCCATATTTTGCTTATATAAAAATCCATTGTCTTCCCCTTATAAAAATCAAAACTTTCTCATGATGTTTACATCATAAAACACCGCATTTTTATTTCTGTGAACACACCATATAAATCTTATCTTTCTAATGTAAAAAAAAAATCAAAGCTTTGTACATTTTATAGATCTATATTTTCTAAACTGAAAATCATAAATAAAAACTGGAAATCATATTTAAAACTTGCTTTCGCTCGACGGAGGGGGGGGGGGTTAGTAGTGCGGTTCAGACGAGGAAAGAGGAGACAGGAGGGGAGTGGCGTTGATCTTCATTTCAGAGGAGGAGAGAGGGAAACGAGAGGGGGTCGAGGGTGGTTGCGGAGAGGCCGGGGCGGCGCTGCATCATCGGAGGAGGGGGTGGAAGGAATGGGGGTTGCGCGCTGATCGATCTGAGTTGGAGGAGGGCGTCGGGTTTCTTCTGGCTCGGACTGGAGAGTAGAAGGAGGAGAGAGCAGAGGGGCGGAGGGTGGGGATGAGCGTCGGAGGGCCGCCGGCCTTGGTGGTGGCGGGCGCTACGAAAAAGGGGGGCGACTGGGACATGGCACGATTTTTAATTTTCTTTTTTCTTTTCTTTTTACTGAATGAAATGGATCGGGTAGGGGAGGGGAGAGATAAAGGTATAGGGAGATATTTATTATATTATTTTATTATTTTATATTTCTAAAAATGTTGACTTTTTATCTTGAACCCCGAACGAGGCCCAACGACTGTCGTTCCTAGCGTATTACCCCCATTACGAACACAATGGGAAATGTTTCGTAAGCTGATTCGATCGTTTCGATCAGTTTCCGTCAAAATTAACATTTAAGTCCTTATAT
This sequence comes from Allium sativum, assembly GCA_030737875.1. Classification (NCBI taxonomy): domain Eukaryota; kingdom Viridiplantae; phylum Streptophyta; class Magnoliopsida; order Asparagales; family Amaryllidaceae; genus Allium; species Allium sativum. The sequence continues at coordinate 333,388,952 of CM060920.1, read as the reverse complement.
TGAATTTTAAACGTATATTTCAATTTACCGGGGTCACATACGAACTCGAAAAATTCCCGAAAAATATTTTCTAGCTTCGTATTGACGATACGATCCTAACAAAACTAGTTTCGTCGAATTCTGAGACCGTTTGAAAAATGGCCATTTTCCCGTCGATTAAAATCAACGGAAACTGGTCAAACACGTTTTCCTTTGCCACGCTCACATATTGATTCGAAAAATTATGAAAATTGGAATCTAGCAATAACTTGAATCACGGATCCAACAAAAGTGGTTTCGTCGAAATCCGAGGTCGTTTGCAAAATTTCCATTTTTAAGGGCCTGAATTCCATAGCGACTATTCTGAATTTTCAACTGGACATATCTTTTGATCCCCGCTATGAAATTTCAATTTTTCGGATTCGTTGGAAAGATATTATCAATTAGATTCTATTATTTTTGTTTTCACTAAATTTCGGTTTATTTTGCACCCGGTACATTCATTTGAAGTTTGAAATCGAATTATCGAACTACCGCGCCAATTTCAATTCCTTATATATATATAAATAATTATTTATATTCTAACGACGATCTATATAATATATACGTTCGAATTTTATTCAAAATAAATTTCTCGTCGTTATTATTTAAAATAATTCATTTCAAATAATCAAAATTCGCTAAAATTGCCAAAATAAAAATTTTAAACTGGCTCAGAATTTCCGGGTTATTACAATCTCCCCCACTTAAAAATTTTCGTCCCCGAAAAGGAACGAAGCCGAAAGTGGTTTGATTAATCAGCTCTACGTTCGATCTGGCTTCCATTCTACAACTTTTCAATTTCTGATAATTTTCAAATTTTAAAAAATTTGGCTAACACCCTAAATTTTCGAAAAATTTCGCCATAACCTCCCCTGCACCGGGAGCACGGGAAAATCCTGAAATTGCCATACAGGCCTTCTGATCTCAAAAAGAAAAAGAAAAAGCCAAGCGGCTAGCCAATCGGCTCATAAAATCATCATCACCCAAACAAAACAGTAAATTATGGTAAACATGTACCTATTTGTCGGGCAAACAATTTTTATTCTTCTACTCTAGCCTCTTTGCTATGACCTGTTCAATGTAAGTACATGTATATGCAAGCAAATGCGACTAAATTTTCAGTACAATTCACTATTTGATACAATTTGGCTAAAGGTTCAACATTTTAATTAATCAAACTATAATCAAACAACACAATCAGCAATCAATTAGTTGATTAGCTTTTCAAATTCATAACTTTGATATATAGTCAAAAATCAGATTTTTGATGCCAAATCACAACAATAAGCCATATCAAGTTTTTGGTTCTCACACCAGTCAATAGGAAATATATAGATATTACACGTTCGTCACTCGAATATAAATTATGATGATGATATATCAATCATCAGAATCACCCTCGGGCGACTAGAGTGTAACTCTATATCTATCCAATATATCAAAACTTCGAATGCACGCTAGCTAGGCGCATACGCAAAATCTTTATATATTGGATTGTTGTAACAACCCGTATTTTCAATAAACTGTTATAACATAAATCAAGGCAGAATTTAATTCAAAGATCAGAATCAGGGGAAACGGGCTATGCCATTGCGTTCGTCTCGGAAAAATACGCGAAATAGAGTCCGAGTTTTCGAAAATCGGAGTCCGTATGACCCGGTTAAGGCCCATTGAAGTTTTCAGAAATTTCTATGCTAAAAACAGATTTAAATTTCAAATTAAAAACAGGGATTAGGGCTAATCTGGGTTAGGCGGGAAAATTCCCGCCAGGGGGCCCATGTCGACAGGCATGTCGACAGGGCACCCAGGGAGTCGACAGCCCTGTCGACAGGGGGTGCCCAGGCAGCTCAGCCTGGTGCACCATTTCTGATTTGGGTTGGGTCATGTGGCTTGGTTCTAGAGAAATCCGAGATCTGACGGGCCAAACCTAATCTAGGGTTAATCCTAGGGCTAAAAACACTCTAATCTTCTATAAATATACCCCTAATCCTACCCTAAAGCCTCATTAATCAATCTAGCAACTAAACTATGTCAATTTGAATCCTCAAATGGCCTCCACCTAAAACCTAGCCTCCACCTTCCTCAAAGTTAAATCCTATGAAGATATGATGATCATACAACCTTTTCTATGTTGTATGAATGCTTAATAACTTGCATACTTCATTAAGTAGCAAGTTTGATTTGCTAAAGTTTGCGTTTTGGGATTTTGCAAAAGGGTTTTCTTATTTGAGGCTTTGCTTTGAGTTTTTAAAAGGGCTTCTTCATCTTATTTGGTGGATTTGTGACTTGTTTATATTTGTAAGCCCTCTTACCTTCACTTTACAAACTCTAAAGTTAATGTTTGGTGAAAGTTGAGATTTATGTGGGTCTAGTTGATTATGCATGCTTATGCGGACTCACTATGTCATGTTTTATATGGTTCACAAGTTATGCATGCCTATGCGAACTCACCATACCATGTTTTACATGTTTTATAAGTTATGCATGCATATGCGAGATTACTATGCCATGTTTTACATGATTTACAAGTTATGCATGCTTATGCGAGTTTATTATGTCATGTTCTACATGTTTCATGGATTATGCATGTTTATGCAAGATCACCTCACCATGTTATGCAAGTTTATGGATTATGCATGTTTATGCAAGTTCACCTCACCATGTTATGCAAGTTTAATGGGTTATGCATGACTATGCAAGTTCATCTTACCATGTTATGCATATTTAATAAGCTATGCATGTTTATGCGAGTTCACTATGACATGATTTGCAAGTTTAACATGTATGCATGTGTATTATGATATGTGAAGTTCATCATGTATGTTTTGCCAAGTTACCTTTTTACCCTTATGCGTTATGACGAATACATAAGCGAGATAATGACGTTGGGGGGGTTTGGGTAGACGTAAAAATACATGAAACTAAAAGATTGGGAATTTACCTATTAAGTTAGGTCTACCCCTTGGGAATTTACCTATTAAGTTAGGTCTACCCAAGTATATGTTAACTTGTAAATGTGGACATGACATTAGATAACATGATATGGCCAACTCGAGGTTAGACCTAGTTGTGGTGTAAATCTTCCCAGGTAACCACAACGTGGGGTCTAATGTGGGTAGTTGGTCATGTTGCACCATAAGACCCGAGGTTAGACCTAGACGTGGTGTAAATCTTCCCAGGTAACCACGGATGTCTAATGTGAGAGGTTGGGTGCGTTAAGTAATTAATGCCTCATGGTTAGGGTTAAGTCATGGCCCACTAATACTTAACCAATAATGGGGATGCGAGGATTAGATGGGGTTAAGTGGTTACACTTAACTAATTTAATCCAGGATTAGTGAGGGGTTAAAACCACACTTAACCCTCTTAGAAACCCTAGCAACGTGGTCTGTTCCAGCAGTAATCCCAGTTTGGTATCATTCACAACCCTAGGGGCTAGGCTAGGGCGGGGCACGATTACTGGACTGATGTAAGCGACCAAAGCGACGGCTGAGTGGTACAGCGGTGCGGGTCCGGCGGGCTACGTACGTGCACGTAGTCCGATGTTGGACAAACTCGAGGCACGGGTACCAGTAGGCTTAGACTGTGCATTATTTCTTAGGTGTCTGGGGTTGACACCGTAGGGCTTGATACACCCGAAGGTGGACCCAGCACAGTCTGACTACATCCATGTGGGCCGTATGGACACCAACACTTGACGTGTTAGGTTTATAGGGAGCCGATCGACTAGACCGTTGGGCTGGACCTTATACTAAGGTCACTTCATGTTATTGGGCCAAAGTGTGGGCTAAGGGATCAAGATCTGTTTTTGTGGGGTTGCTAGTACACTGTGGTGCAAAGTTTAATCTCATCTATGTGATGTCACCTTTAACTGTTTCCAGTATGTTCATCTCAGTTTCCATCATACTGTTAGCTTTATTAGTTTATAGACTGATCGTAGTAGGGCTTACCAGTCTTTTTGACTGACCTGTTTTCCTTCGCTTCTTTTCTTCCGTTCCCCCCCCCCCCACAGGTTCTCAGGGAGGGGCTACATCTGCTTAGTGGATCTTTGGCTTGCTTGTTAGATAGCTCATGTATGGATCTGAGCTAGCTGTGGCTTATCTTTTATTTCTGGGGATTAGTACTGATGTTTTACCATGTATTTTGTCATCACGTATCTAGACTTATGTTGTATTTTGGATCATGACATTTTGATATTATGTACTTGACTATGTTGGTTTTTCTGAGATGATGATGATGGGTTTTTATCTGCTACCGCTGCTTTACTTATATTTATTTTTATATATTCTGTCTTGCGATATCTCTGTGCATGTTTACCTTCACAATAACGCCCCTCCAAAGCTAGTACATTCTAAGGAGTGATCCTAGCGGAGGTGGGGTGTTACATTTGGTATCAGAGCACGAGGTTTACAAGATTGAACAAAACTTTTGAAAAAAAAAACCCTTTTGAAAAACTATTTTCAAAAACCTACTAAGTATTTTCCAAAATAAAGTCTAGATTATTTTAAGGCTAATCCCCAAAAGCCATCAGCATTATCATTCGTTCCCCTGACCTGATCTTATCTTATCTTTTGTTTCAGTATGGCTGAGAATCTTGACATCCCAGATGGAGTGAACGTACCACTCTGGTATAGGAGACTTCTAGAAGCTAGGGCGGCAGCTGGTCCCGCCAACCCTACTCCCACTCCTCCTCCTGTAATTGAGAATCCTATCCCTAATATCCCTCCTCCGGTGGTCCCTGCTCCCCCTCCTCCAGCAGTTAATATTCCCCCTCCCGTTGCTAATGTTCCTCCCCCTCCCGTTGCTGAGGCTCCTCTCCCCCCTCCTCCCCCTCAGCATCCTCAGATTGAGTTTACAAAGGTTTGTAAAGACTTCAAGGCAATGGGAGGCAAGAATTTCCTAGGCACGGAATCTTTCGTTGAAGCTAGGAATTGGCTGAAGGACACGGAGGACTTGTTTGCCATCTTTGGGATAGATGACGAGAGAAAGATCTTATTGACCGTATGGCTTTTGAAGGATGAGGCGGCGTATTGGTGGGAGGTCACCAATGGGACGAGGCCCGTTGAGACTTGGGCCGATTTGAGGGCTAGGTTTGTGACCAAGTTTCTATCTTCAGCCGAGGCGAATTTATAAATGGAGAAGTTCATTTCATTAAAGCAAGGTGACATGCCTATCAAGGAGTATGTGAACAAGTTTAATCAGCTGGCCCGCTTTGGTTTGGATATAGTGAACACCCCGGAGAAGAAGGCTCTTCGATTTGCCAGAGGATTGAATGAGCCGCTACAAGGCTTGGCGATGTCACATATTCCGCATGGAGCCACTTTCGAGAGTTTGGTCAATATGGCTCTACTTCAGGGAGATGGAAAGAAGGAAGTCAAGTCGGGCGATACTCAAGCAAAGAAGGCTGATTCTCAAGGCAAAGGCAACCAAGGTCAAAGCAGTCAAGGAAATCAGAATAAGAACAAGAAGGGCAACAATAAAGGCAAGGGGAAGTGCAATTACTGTGGCATAGCTGGGCATTTTGCTAAGGATTGCAGGAAGAAGAAAAGGAAGCTTAGTGGTGGATGCTTTTCTTGTGGAGAGACTGGGCACTTCAGCAAAGAATGCCCAAAGAAGAAAGGACAGGCTGGATCTTCAGGAGGGCAAGTTCATGCTCTCAATGCCGCTTCAGTTCCCGAGCGAGGTAGTGTTTCTGTTGAGAACCTTGTTTATATCTCTGATCTTCCAGTATGTACCTTGTTTGACTCCGGTGCATCACATAGCTTTATTTCATCTAATCTTGTTGATAGCTTGCACCTCAGTACTAGCTTAGTGGATGATCCCGTTTGTGTCTCAAATCCCATTGGGGGTTCTGCTCATCTATCTATGATATGTGAGGATCTAAGGATCTCTATACTCAGCGTTGAGTTCTTGTGTAGTGCGTATGTTCTAGGTTTCAGGGGATACGGATTGATCTTGGGCATGGATTGGCTGTCTAGATATGGAGCCATTCTGGATTGTGAGCATAGGGTTGTAAGGCTTGTGACTCGCCTGGGCAACACCTTAGAGATTTCATGCAATCCGAAGAATCCCGTCATGTTATGCTACCTAGAATCTCTCGACTCATCAGAGGAGGCCCTTCAGTCTGTAAGGGTGGTCCGAGATTATCCAGATGTGTTTGAAGAAGTTAAGGGGTTGCCCCCTAAACGAGAGATTGACTTTCACATCTATCTGGTAGACAATGCTAAGCCTGTTTCTTTGCCCGTTCGGCATATGGCTCCGCGTGAGAGACGGGAGCTGAGCAAGCAAGTGAGGGAATTGCTTGAGAAGGGCTTCATCAGAAGGAGTATATCCGAATGGGGAGCGCCTGTGGTGTTTGCAACTAAGGCAGATGGCTCTCTTCGAATCTGTGTGGATTATAGAGAATTGAATAAGCTGACCAAGAAGAACAGACACCCGTTACCGAGGATCGACGATCTCTTTGATCAACTTGTTGGTGCTTCTGTTTTCTCTCAGCTTGATCTTGCTACGGGTTTTCATCAGCTCAGAGTGGCTGAAGACAGTATAGATAAGACTGCATTCAGAACTCCAGACGGATTCTTTGAATGGCTTGTTATGCCGTTCGGTTTGACGAATGCACCCGCGTATTTTTTGGATTTGATGAGTAGGGTGTTTCGGGAGTTCTTGAATAAGTTTGTCGTGGTCTTTGTTGATGATATTCTTGTCTTCTCCAAGGATGAGGAAGAGCATGCGAGGCACCTAGCAAAGGTGATGGACACACTCAGAGCACACCAGTTAAAAGCTAAGTTCTCCAAGTGCCACTTTTGAAGAAGGGAAGTCAGATTTCTTGGGCATATCGTATCCAAGCAAGGCTTGGCGGTGGATCCCGCTAAGGTGGTTGTGGTTCAGGATTGGAAGACGCCAAGGAATGCAACCGAGGTGAGAAGCTTTCTGGGTCTTGCGGGTTTCTATCGGAAGTTCATCAAGGACTTCGCGAAGATATCCGCTCCTCTTACTAAGTTGACGAAGAAGAACTTAGTCTTTGCTTGGGATATGGATTGTGAGCTTGCTTTTCAGAAGCTCAAGAGAGCCCTTACCTCCGCACCAGTTCTAGCCTTACCCGATGGTGGTAAGATATTTACCGTGTACACTGATGCTTGTGGCACGGGATTGGGTGCCGTTCTGATGCAAGAGGGCAGGGTTATATGTTTTGGTGGGAGGCAACTTAAGGTGCATGAGAGGAGTTATCCCACTCATGATCTAGAGCTGGCAGCGATTGTATATGCTCTCAAGGCATGGCGTCATTATCTTCTGGGAGAGAGATTTGAGCTGTATACTGATCATAAGTCTTTGAAGTATCTCTTTTCGCAGAAAGATTTGAACCTAAGACAGCAGAGATGGATGGAATTTTTGGCTTCCTATGATTTTGAGATATCCTATACCCCTGGCAAGGGGAATGTTGTAGCGGATGCGTTGAGTAGGAAAAGGTTGACACTAAGTCCTCTATTTGTTGAAATGAAGAATTTAGAGTTCTTGGCGACCTTTGATTTCTCTTTGGCAATGGAGTCGGTGACCGGTTCCTTGGCATCTCTAGAGCTCAGGCCTACCCTTCTAGATCAAGTCGGGGCTTCACAGAAGGAAGACCCTCAGATAGTGGAGATCATGGATAAGCTGGTTCGAGGGGAGACATCTAGTCACCTTGCTCGATATTCTATAGACGATAAGGGTTGGCTGAGGAGGGATGGAAGGCTTTGTGTTCCGATGGTAGAAGATTTGGTGAGGAAAGTTCTTGAGGAAGCACATCGCTCCAAGATGACTATACATCCAGGTGGTGATAAGATGTATAAGGACATGAAGCGCGTTTTCTTCTGGCCTGGAATGAAGAAGGATGTGGCGGAGTTTGTCTCGAGATGTATTATTTGTCAGAGAGTAAAAGCTGAGTCGAAGAAGCCCGGTGGGCTATTACATCCGCTAGAGGTCCCGCTATGGAAGTGGGAGAGCATTTCTATGGACTTTATTGATGGGCTTCCAAGGTCCAGGAAGGGGAATACGAGCATATGGGTCATTGTAGATAGACTTACGAAGAGTGCTCATTTTATCCCAGTAAAGAGCAAAAGAACCGCATCTGGACTAGCATCAGTATATCTTCGAGAGATAGTGCGGCTACATGGAGTCCCTTCCAGCATAGTCAGCGACCGAGACCCCATCTTTACTAGTCAGTTCTGGAACAGTTTGCAGGAGGCTATGGGCACAAGGTTGAACCTGAGTACGGCCTATCACCCACAAACAGACGGCCAAACAGAAAGGGTGAATAGGGTACTTGAGGACTTGTTGAGGCTTTGCATCCTGGATTTTGGTGGTGCTTGGGAAGACCATCTTCCTCTTGTCGAGTTTGCATATAACAACAGTTATCAGGCGAGCATAGGGATGGCGCCGTTTGAGGCTTTGTATGGGAGGCCGTGCAAGTCACCTACATGTTGGTGGGAGTCCACGGATAAGCTTATACTTGGACCCGACATGATTAGGGACACATCCGAGAAGGTCGAGTTGATTAGAAGACGGATGAAAGCGGCCCAAGACCGGCAGAAATCCTATGCTGACAGGCGAAGGTCCGAATTAGAGTTTGAGGTTGGGGACAAGGTTTTCGTGAAGGTCTCTCCTTTACGGAATGTGGTCCGGTTTGGAGCTATCGGGAAGTTAGCACCGAGATTCGTTGGACCCTTCCCCATCATTGAGAGAATTGGGAAGATGGCTTATAAAGTGCAATTGCCCGAGAAGCTGTCCGGAGTGCATAATGTCTTTCATGTCTCGCATCTCCGAAAGTGCCTGCATGAGTCCGCTGAGGTGGTTGAACCTAGCACTCTTGAAGACGTGGAAGTAGAGAAAGAAGCAACTTTAAGGAAAGCTCCGATTCGTATCTTGGGGACAGAGACCAAGAAGCTAAGGAATCGTGAGGTCAGATTGGTGAAAGTTCAATGGGGTGAAGCCGAAGAGGACGCAACTTGGGAAACCGAGGAGAAGATGCGTGGGCTTTATCCATTCCTGTTTGAGGGTACACTCTCAATCTCTTTTGTTAGTATATCTTTCTCTTTGCTATCCATATTTATCTAGTTATCGTGCTAAACTTGTCATGAGAACCTTAGGTAGAAACCCTTTTGGATGAAACATGTGCTTGAGACATGTTATGTTTGATGGTTGCAAGTGGTTGCAAGTGTTTGCAAGTGGTTACTCGTGGATGCATGATACACATTAGGCACTAGATCGGCTCACACACTCCTCATATTGCATGTGCATGAGTGTTTATGCTTATTCTTGGATGAACTTTGTATGCAATCACATGGATGTTGCATATGGGTGTATGGTTGAGCACGCATATAGACATTATACATTATAGGGATTTGCATACATATGGATACATTTCACTAACATATTTTGCATTGATCATTGCATTAGATAGGTACATATACACACACTTTTGCATATGTTCATACAGCATTTAGAATCCTTTAAGGACAATGGTTGCTCGTGGACGATATATTGAGTAGATGGATGTTGGATGGTAGGATATGTTCTTTCTAACTTGAAGATTTCGGGGACGAAATCCTTTAAGGAGGGGAGAATGTAACAACCCGTATTTTCAATAAACTGTTATAACATAAATCGAGGCAGAATTTAATTCAAAGATCAGAATCAGGGGAAACGGGCTATGCCATTGCGTTCGTCTCGGAAAAATACGCGAAATAGAGTCCGAGTTTTCGAAAATCGGAGTCCGTATGACCCGGTTAAGGCCCATTGAAGTTTTCAGAAATTTCTATGCTAAAAACAGATTTAAATTTCAAATTAAAAACAGGGATTAGGACTAATCTGGGTTAGGCGGGAAAATTCCCGCCAGGGGGCCCATGTCGACAGGCATGTCGACAGGGCACCCAGGGAGTCGACAGCCATGTCGACAGCCCTGTCGACAGGGGGTGCCCAGGCAGCTCAGCCTGGTGCACCATTTCTGATTTGGGTTGGGTCATGTGGCTTGGTTCTAGAGAAATCCGAGATCTGACGGGCCAAACCTAATCTAGGGTTAATCCTAGGGCTAAAAACACTCTAATCTTCTATAAATATACCCCTAATCCTACCCTAAAGCCTCATTAATCAATCTAGCAACTAAACTATGTCAATTTGAATCCTCAAATAGCCTCCACCTAAAACCTAGCCTCCACCTTCCTCAAAGTTAAATCCTATGAAGATATGATGATCATACAACCTTTTCTATGTTGTATGAATGCTTAATAACTTGCATACTTCATTAAGTAGCAAGTTTGATTTGCTAAAGTTTGCGTTTTGGGATTTTGCAAAAGGGTTTTCTTATTTGAGGCTTTGCTTTGAGTTTTTAAAAGGGCTTCTTCATCTTATTTGGTGGATTTGTGACTTGTTTATATTTGTAAGCCCTCTTACCTTCACTTTACAAACTCTAAAGTTAATGTTTGGTGAAAGTTGAGATTTATGTGGGTCTAGTTGATTATGCATGCTTATGCGGACTCACTATGTCATGTTTTATATGGTTCACAAGTTATGCATGCCTATGCGAACTCACCATACCATGTTTTACATGTTTTATAAGTTATGCATGCATATGTGAGATTACTATGCCATGTTTTACATGATTCACAAGTTATGCATGCTTATGCGAGTTTATTATGTCATGTTCTACATGTTTCATGGATTATGCATGTTTATGCAAGATCACCTCACCATGTTATGCAAGTTTATGGATTATGCATGTTTATGCAAGTTCACCTCACCATGTTATGCAAGTTTAATGGGTTATGCATGACTATGCAAGTTCATCTTACCATGTTATGCATATTTAATAAGCTATGCATGTTTATGCGAGTTCACTATGACATGATTTGCAAGTTTAACATGTATGCATGTGTATTATGATATGTGAAGTTCATCATGTATGTTTTGCCAAGTTACCTTTTTACCCTTATGCGTTATGACGAATATATAAGCGAGATAATGACGTTGGGGGGGTTTGGGTAGACGTAAAAATACATGAAACTAAAAGATTGGGAATTTACCTATTAAGTTAGGTCTACCCCTTGGGAATTTACCTAATAAGTTAGGTCTACCCAAGTATATGTTAACTTGTAAATGTGGACATGACATTAGATAACATGATATGGCCAACTCGAGGTTAGACCTAGTTGTGGTGTAAATCTTCCCAGGTAACCACAACGTGGGGTCTAATGTGGGAAGTTGGTCATGTTGCACCATAAGACCCGAGGTTAGACCTAGACGTGGTGTAAATCTTCCCAGGTAACCACGGATGTCTAATGTGAGAGGTTGGGTGCGTTAAGTAATTAATGCCTCATGGTTAGGGTTAAGTCATGGCCCACTAATACTTAACCAATAATGGGGATGCGAGGATTAGATGGGGTTAAGTGGTTACACTTAACTAATTTAATCCAGGATTAGTGAGGGGTTAAAACCACACTTAACCCTCTTAGAAACCCTAGCAACGTGGTCTGTTCCAGCAGTAATCCCAGTTTGGTATCATTCACAACCCTAGGGGCTAGGCTAGGGCGGGGCACGATTACTGGACTGATGTAAGCGACCAAAGCGACGGCTGAGTGGTACAGCGGTGCGGGTCCGGCGGGCTACAGACGTGCACGTAGTCCGATGTTGGACAAACTCGAGGCACGGGTACCAGTAGGCTTAGACTGTGCATTATTGCTTAGGTGTCTGGGGTTGACACCGTAGGGCTTGATACACCCGAAGGTGGACCCAGCACAGTCTGACTACATCCATGTGGGCCGTATGGACACCAACACTTGACGTGTTAGGTTTATAGGGAGCCGATCGACTAGACCGTTGGGCTGGACCTTATACTAAGGTCACTTCATGTTATTGGGCCAAAGTGTGGGCTAAGGGATCAAGATCTGTTTTTGTGGGGTTACTAGTACACTGTGGTGCAAAGTTTAATCTCATCTATGTGATGTCACCTTTAACTGTTTCCAGTATGTTCATCTCAGTTTCCATCATACTGTTAGCTTTATTAGTTTATAGACTGATCGTAGTAGGGCTTACCAGTCTTTTTGACTGACCTGTTTTCCTTCGCTTCTTTTCTTCCGTTCCCCCCCCCCCCCCCCCCCACAGGTTCTCAGGGAGGGGCTACATCTGCTTAGTGGATCTTTGGCTTGCTTGTTAGATAGCTCATGTATGGATCTGAGCTAGCTGTGGCTTATCTTTTATTTCTGGGGATTAGTACCGATGTTTTACCATGTATTTTGTCATCACGTATCTAGACTTATGTTGTATTTTGGATCATGACATTTTGATATTATGTACTTGACTATGTTGGTTTTTCTGAGATGATGATGATGGGTTTTTATCTGCTACCGCTGCTTTACTTATATTTATTTTTATATATTCTGTCTTGCGATATCTCTGTGCATGTTTACCTTCACAATAACGCCCCTCCAAAGCTAGTACATTCTAAGGAGTGATCCTAGCGGAGGTGGGGTGTTACAATTGTCCTATCAATATGAAATAAATAATCAAATACGAATAATTGATTTTAAATTTTCAAAACAAAATTTGTTTCATTTTAAAAATATAATCTTCACACTCGTTCTAAGATACTACTGATCCTATCTCTAACGAGTCATTCTCGTTCGATATTACTAATCCAATATCTGATGAATTCTTTCGTATGGTTCTAAGGTGCCTTATTCTCTGAGCTTTGTAAACCAAAGCTCTGATACCAACTATGACAACCGCGAATTTCGCTCGATCCGAATCAGTCGCTAAACCGACCCAGACCGTTCGAAACGCCTGATTGTTTTGAGAACACGACAAAACAGAACGCAGACGGAAGAACATTTCATTGTATATTACAACAATGCATCAGATTACAAGAATATACAGAGTATGAATGAATATTACACTGAAATATCAGAGATTTAAATTACATTTAAATACATAGCAGCGGAAAATAACACAATACACAACTAGAAGAGATATACGAATACAAAGCTTTCCGGATATCATTCCAGCTGTAAACCAGGATCCTGTGAATATAAATCTGCAAAACCAAAACTACTAGCTGCCCGTGTCAAAATAAGGGCACCCAGAGTTTAGGTTAAAACAATAAACTCCAGGTCAGTCATGTGACTGGTGTGAGAACTAAAACAGTTATTAATCTTTATTTTAAAGTTAGGTAAATCAAGGGACCACGCCGTATAACACGGAACGGGTTTACTCCCAAGAATACCAGTGCGTAAAACAAACAGCGCAATGCTAAATAAAGGAAAATGAAGCTATTATAAGACCCAGTTCTCATCACACAATGCAACGCAAGCCGGAGGATAGGGTTTTTACCTTATAATAGCCAAGAATGATTGATACGTTTAAAACAAATCATTTGATACTATTATAAGTGCATAGTGTATAAAACAATTTCAAATCATAAGTATCAATCATAGACGGCATAAGCGCCCCATCCCACTATGTCGCCATACTAGGCTCTACAAATAAAACCGCAAAGTCACGTATTTGGAAATTGGATTTCCGTCTATGAACCGAGGCAAAAGATAGTCCTCAACCGATTCGAGACGCTCTAGCCCGCCCCTCAGGCACAGCCGCAACCGTACCTTGGATCGTCAAGGCCGGTCCACCGATGTGGATTATAATGCCTGAACACTACGTTTCTCCGCCCTATGGGGGAGTAAATGAGCCAACAAATGAATCCATCGGACCCGGATCGTCCGATCAAACCGAGGCGCCTCGCAACAGCAACAACCACATAAGTCAAACTCGTCAGGGCATGTAAAACCACTGATGCCACTTCTAGCTAGAAAGAAAACGCATGTCCCCCTTGAGGTCCGTCTCCCGTTTTTGGTTCACCACCGGGGTGTGAGGCTCGCGATTCAACGTTACACAAAGCTATGCCACACAGGTCGTGCTTTGATCATCCACCATAAGACTCTGCTTTTCAATAGAAGCCTTGATCATATTGCCACTTAGGCATGCTACACAGGCAATTCACTCCATGCGTTTGATATCCATCGATATATAACCCCTGAGCTCGTATGTCTCAGAGAAGGGCGTTAAGCAAGAGAATAAATTCTCCGTCGCCAAATAGATATATATTTAATAGAAATCAATCACACAGACTAAAATCCAATGTCAGACACATAGTCCATTTACATGTAAGTTCTGGGTCTGAACGAAGCCGGAGGCACCTAGTACCCCGCATATCCATCGATCTCCAAGTACGTCTGGACGATCACCAACTGTTTCCATCTTCTTGGGTGTACAGCCCAATCAAGATCATCAGTAATTACCCAAACGATGTGAAGACCTCCGGTCTTCAACCACCGTCTTCATCTTCGACACCACGTCGAATCAGTTATTCAGAATGGGATAAACCCGGTCTTTCTGAACAACTCGCGTATATATATAATAAACACGTGTTACACAAACACAACATATGCATCATTCCAATTCAGAATATTCTTTTATTCAAATATTCTTATATTTTGGGAAAGGTTCCCATTAATTTTATCAAAGATAAATTCTTTAAATTTATTCTTTAATCTCCTTTTAATATCAATTCAAACTAGTCGGGATTAGCGAACCACACCGAAGTAATCATTTATTTTATTCCCCAATCCCAACCTATTCATCTCATGAAGTAAAACTGGTAATACTTCATATCTAACACCACGGTGTTGTCGGTAAATTCAATTACCATTTTACGTTCAAATATAATAAAAGATTTAACTATCGCCTGGAGAAAAACTGGTGATACTCCATCCTCGATCATTTCAATCTAATTAAAGATTCAATAAAACTCCACTTAGTTTTAATCTTCACAGAAATCAAAATCCTATCTTTAACTGGGTTAAAGAACCAATGTCATTTAAAACACGGCCCACAATAAACCCAAAATCTCATTCATTAATTATCGAGTTAAAGAACAAGTGTTATTTAAAACCCTGTTCACGATAAACCCAAAAATCAATATCAATTCAATTCCAATTAAATATTATTTAATTGGTACACTTCATTAAATCTAAACAAAAGATTTAATCTTTTCTCAACTGGGCTTAAGAACAGTGTTAATGAAGACACCATTCACGACAAACCCAAATCTCGTTTGATATTAAATACAAGGCTCTGAATAGAAAATATATCGGCTTATATTCAATATCAAATTCTACGACCAACAAATATCGTATTGGAAATAACGATATAAATATATCTTTCAAATTTCCATAACAATATCTGTGTAATCACAAAATCCAACATCGAAATAATCCAAAGACCATTTCGATTCAAATCCATTCCAATTCAATTATTGGAAATTCTGGTTACTTTCAAAACCATTTTCAAATTCAATTTATTTATTTAAAAATAAATAGAATTTTAATTCTAGTTCAAAACTAGTTCATTTCGATAAAAATCTATTTTTATCTTTTAAAATATGGAGTTTTTCATCCCAATTCTTCACAAATCATTTCTTATGATTTTACACAAATTATTACTATTTTTAATAATTTTATCAGGCCCGTACAGTTGATTTCCATCAACGGCCATCGAACTGCACTTATAACGATCTTTTCCAAATTTGATTTGGACATATTTCCAAATCCAACCGTTAGATTTCTAATTTCCAATATTCATTAGAAAGCTCTTTTCGATACGAACCCAACGGTTCCGGTTTTAGGAGAATCCGACGGTCGGATCTCCCGCAATATCCGTTCGAAGTCAATGGTCGAAATTCGCAAACTGCTGCGGCGCGGCGCGTTCTATTCAGGCCATTATATTATATATATATAATATATAATATATACTTCGTCGATTTCAATTCAAAACGTGCTTTATAAATCGTTTTAAATTCATTATCAAAACGGTTTCAACTTCATATTCAATTTCAAATCAAAACTGAATATTCCAATATAAATTCATTTTAATTTCATTTCAAATCGATTTAATTCAAATTGATTTCTAATTCAATTTCAGTTCGTTTTCAATTCAATTTCAATTCGAATTCATTTCTATTCAATTTCAACTCGAATTCATTTCTATTCAATTTCAATTCGAATTCATTTCTATTCAATTTCAATTCGAATTCATTTCTTTTCAAAATATTAGATTTTGAAATCACTTTCGATATTCCTTATAAAATGAATGAAATCGATATTAATATCGTTCACGTCAAAATGGCGTCAATCTAATCAACACGGCTTCATATATTTCTATTTTCAAATATTCTATTTCAAATATTTCATTTTCAAATATTTCTATTCAAATATTTCTTTTTCAAATATTTCTATTCAAATATTTCTTTTTCAAATATTTCTTTTTCAAATATTTCTTTTTCAAATATTTCTATTCAAAACTGGAATGAAGCCCAATCAATTACCATATAATATTAATTATATGGATTTTCTACAACACATGTATATAATAACAACGATGAATAATCAACCATCATCCAAAGTGCATTCTGCACTGTATAAGCATCAAATATAAATATTTAACGCTCATAACAGTCTGTCAATCCATCGATCGACATACAACTAATTCTTGGGATTAGTGTATGTCATCTATCATCCCAATACCCGTGTGGAGTTTCAAACAATCAGACACAGATTTTATTTGTGCAGTTGGGTGATGTGTAAAATTTATCATCCCAATCAATATCAGTCAAATGTGTGTATATAAACAAATCGTCCGATTTGTTTATTTTTATTTCATTTCATATACACGTTAAAATTTCTATTTTTAACTATAAAATATTTTTAACTATATAAATATTTTATTTCATTTCACATCACATCACACAATCAACTACACATCAAAATCAAACAAACAAGCATATAAGCTGTCCATGGTCTGTGGACGACGGGTGTCGGGTGCTACTAAACACCGTCTGCATCCTAGTATATATTTTAACTAGAAAAACAAAATTAAAAGGTGAGAAGTTCTTACAGATTAGCTAATCCAACGCCACGACTCTTCTCATGTAGAAATCTTCCCCGTTCTCGCCTTTTATCACTTTCTTTGCCCGTATTCTCTGCATATGTAAAAATCGAATTTTTACTTCGCTATTCAATATATAAAAATCAAATTTTTTTCTTCGCTATTCAATATATAAAAATCGAATTTTTACTTCGCTATTCAATATATAAAAATCGAATTTTTACTTCGCTATTCAATATATAAAAATCGAATTTTTACTTCGCTATTCAATATATAAAAATCGAATTTTTTCTTCGCTATTCAATATATAAAAATCGAATTTTTACTTCGCCATCCAATATATAAAAATCGAATTTTTACTTCGTTATTCAAAATATAAAAATCGAATTTTTACTTCGCTATCCAATATATAAAAATTGAATTTTTACTTCGCTATTCAATATATAAAAATCGAATTTTTACTTCGCTATCCAATATATAAAAATCGAATTTTTACTTCGTTATTCAATATATAAAAATCGAATTTTTACTTCGCTATCCAATATATAAAAATCGAATTTTTACTTTGCTATTCAATATATAAAAATCGAATTTTTACTTTGCTATTCAATATATAAAAATCCATATTTTGCTTATATAAAAATCCATTGTCTTCCCCTTATAAAAATCAAAACTTTCTCATGATGTTTACATCATAAAAAACCGCATTTTTATTTCTGTGAACACACCATATAAATCTTATCTTTCTAATGTAAAAAAATCAAAGCTTTGTATATTTTATAGATCTATATTTTCTAAACTGGAAATCATATTTAAAACTTACTTTCGCTCGACGGAGGGGGGGGGGGGGTTAGTTGTGCGGTTCAGACGAGGAAAGAGGAGACAGGAGGGGAGTGGCGTCGATCATCATTTCAGAGGAGGAGAGAGGGAAACGAGAGGGGGTCGAGGGTGGTTGCGGAGAGGCGGGGGCGGCGCTGCATCATCGGAGGAGGGGGTGGAAGGAAGGGAATTGCGCGCTGATCGATCTGAGTTTGAGGAGGGCGTCGGGTTTCTTCTGGCTCGGACTGGAGAGTAGAAGGAGGAGAGAGCAGAGGGGCGGAGGGTGGGGATGAGCGTCGGAGGGCCGCCGGCCTTGGTGGTGGTGGGCGCGACGAAAAAGGGGGGCGACTGGGACAAGGCGCGATTTTTAATTTTTCTTTTTTTTCTTTTTACTGAATGAAATGGATCGGGTAAGGGAGGGGAGAGATAAAGGTATAGGGAGATATTTATTATATTATTTTATTATTTTATATTTCTAAAAATGTTGACTTTTTATCTCGAACTCCGAACGAGGCCCAACGACTGTCGTCTCTAGCGTATTACCCCCATTCCGAACACAATGGGATATGTTTCGTAAGCTGATTCGATCGTTTCGATCAGTTTCCGTCAAAATTAACATTTAAGTCCTTATATTGAATTTTAAACGTACATTTCAATTTACCGGGGTCACATACGAACTCGAAAAATTCCCGAAAAATATTTTCTAGCTTCGTATTGACGATACGGTCCTAACAAAACTAGTTTCGTTGAATTCTGAGACCGTTTGAAAAATGGCCATTTTCCTGTCGATTAAAATCAACGGAAACTGGTCAAACACGTTTTCCTTTGCCACGCTCACATATTGATTCGAAAAATTATGAAAATTGGAATCTAGCAATAACTTGACATCACGGATCCAACAAAAGTGGTTTCGTCGAAATCCGAGGTCGTTTGCAAAATTTCCATTTTTAAGGGCCTGAATTCCATAGCGACAATTCAGAATTTTCAACTGGACATATCTTTTGATCCCCGCTATGAAATTTAAATTTTTCGGATTCGTTGGAAAGATATTATCAATTAGATTCTATTATTTTTGGTTTCACTAAATTCCGGTTTATTTTGCACCCGGTACATTCATTTGAAGTTTGAAATCGAATTATCGAACTACCGCGCCATTTTCAATTCCTTTTATATATATATAAATAATTATTTATATTCTAACGACGATCTATATAATATATACGTTCGAATTTTATTCAAAATAAATTTCTCGTCGTTATTATTTAAAATAATTCATTTCAAATAATCAAAATTCGCTAAAATTGCCAAAATAAAAATTTTAAACTAACTCAGAATTTCCGGGTTATTACAAGTTTGAAAACTATACTCATATGATTATTTGTTTTAATATTTCTATTATATGTAAGCGAATGATGGAAATTTTACAAGCCATTAACAGTAAATAACCGCAATTAAAATGTGGTGTGCATAAGTAAGTTTTAGTAGCGTTGAAAAAGTGCTACAAATGTAATTTACAAAAGATATTGTAGCTGAAATGAAACGCAACAAAAAACATACACTACAAGAAAATATGTTTTTGATTACAGTACATAGCAGCGTTTGATGGCTAAATGCATCCGTTCGTATAAAAATAAAATAAAATATGAAATTAAGCGCAACTTTACTTATACATCCCGCCAAACTTTCACCGTACCCGCTCTCACTTTCATTATCTTCGTCCCTTGTATCTTTCGTGAAAATTACCAAATCCCTAAAATTAAATTCTTCCAAACGTAAAACAAAAGTTTATTCTTTCAGATTTAAAATAAATCATCCTTCCTTTTTTCATAAGGTTGGAATCTCTTCCCGTTACCACTTTAGCATCCGGCAAACCTGCTGCGTACGCGCATTATTTCACTTCTCAGCCTCCCATGCCATACTACATCGGTGAGCTTTTCATCAATCCTTTGATTTTTCAAAAAAAATCAAATTCTAATTTGATGCCACTTAAATTTGATTTATTTTTACTAGCTATATGACTCAGTTCAACTTTTTTATCTATATGGCTGGAATTTAATTTGAGTTCTATCACTTATTTTACTATTAATCTTAGATAATATTTTTGTGCAATTTGAGAAGAAGGAAAGCCGAAGCAGCAGGAGGTTCGGATTCGTTGAAGGCATTGGGCATATTGCAGCTGTAGACGAGGCCTTCTTTAGCTTCTTCAACTATGCCCGGAACTCCTGCTCAGGGGTTGGTGATTATATCGTTGATGTAAGTACCAAGATTTGTGTGTTTTCTTCTTTCTTTTTAAAAATTTTCCACTTCATGATTTGGATTTCGCCCTTGATCTAGTGTTTATTTTTCTATGATATTCTGGATTATCTTTTATAATGCAAAAGGAAAAAATAGATTGTGGATTCATTTTCTGATTATATATTATAATAACACATGGCGAAATTTCATTGTTTTTTTCTTTTGATTTATAGCAATGTGATTATGGTGTTGGAATAGGATGTTCATGATAATGGTAAAAAGTAATCCGTCTGGACCAGGGCTGTAATCGTCCGTATGAAATGATAAAATTATAGAAATACTAGATTTTATAGCTACCTCATATTGGCTTGTTGTAATAAGAATGTTGGAGATTGATACTACATAGTATTTATAAAGTAGAGCCACATGATCCAATGCTTTCTTACTAGCTTAAGGAAGCATGTTACTGAATTGAAGTCCAAAGGAATTCAGTGATATATAAATTGGTTAAACATCTAGTTACCCGTGAGGCACCTGCAGACGGTACAGATCAGCTAGTCGATTTTAGAAGCCGATAAATAATGAATACCAGAAGTATTTTTTATTTTCTCTGTAAAGAAAACTCATTATCTTCTCCTGCACGATTAACACGCCCTTAGCATAATGATTCCTTTATCGCTTATGACTTGTTGCTGATTTATGAAAGAAAAAAAATTTTAGGGTTGACTTAGTCCATTCATAAAATAAAAGAGATACCAAGTATGTCCTTCCAGCGTGCCCCAGATTTTGTATAAGCATACCAATTCTATCTTTACTGTATCACTTGATATCTTGCTAATAAGAGACAATATCTGGTGGCATTTCTCAAATAAGATAGAAATTTACAGAACAAAAGTGAAAACAATTTGAAGGCTTAATAGTTCATTGACAAATTCCAAGGCGACTTATTTGATACAACTGCCCATATACACTTTGATAGAAATGCATGCCGAGGGGCATCTGGGTCAGCATTTGAAAATGTAGACGAAATTGCCGATTTCATGATCTGGTTTCCTCTAACATCGTCCGAGAGAATTTTTTTTCCTGAAGTTTTTTTTTTGTTTTTGTTTTTGTTTTTTTGCAAGTGAAACTGAATTTTGTTATATGCTAATTTGTGAAGGTCAGCTAATACAGTTTTACGAAAAATAACTAAACGATGCACTGAATGTAACCTAACTGTTTCACAAGCATAAGGCAAATTCAATGTTATTTGGTTATTTACTCTATTTTGAATTTGCATACAAATAATAAACAAAGTGGCGGTTTGAAAAAATTTGTCCGAAAAGTTATTAGTAAAATGTGATGTTTTCTACATTATTCAGAAATATTTCCTAAAGGATACAGATTAGTTAGAGAGCTTGCGCCTGTAGCTTCTAAAAGCTGAGATTAAATTCTGTTTTCCTTTAGGAAATGCTATATCACCTGATGTAGTGCCTGCTTGGCCTTTGCGCCTTAAATAAAATGCTTCTGCTTTCCATCTTATGAAAATTTGACTGAAATAAGTTAAAGCAAATAAAGACAACAATACAATAATAGGACAACAAGAGTTTTCTCTAGTAAAAGAAAGAGGGAGAAGTGTTAAAAATAAAGAAGCAAAAATGCATGCAACTTAGATAAATAGGAGTATAATATAGCTAAAGTATAAATTGAGGAAAGATGGCAGTTTTGAATTTGTACAGTGATACTGATGGCAGAATTGCAGAAGTCTCGTGTGAAACCACAACGCAACAGAAGAATTTACCTTCAGCTTTTATAACCACCTTATTCCTCCATTAAAACGTGGGACTATGTGAGGCAAATCATGACACAATTAAAGCTTCACAACTCAAAAGGGGCTGTGATAAATGCACAATAGATGAACACTTTATGCTCAGGTCAGAACAAGAAGAAAAACTGTTAGTAGATCAAACATTTAATGCTACTCGTGCACAATAGTTGAACATAGTGAACCTTACCTTTTTGTTCACATATTTTAAGAATGATGTAGACAGCCTGAACATGGTAATAGTGTTCAATACATCTGTTTGGTAGTGGGTTCGATCTGGTCTTTACTGGCGTCGGGAGGCTTTGGAGGTGTTGTGATCAAATTTAGATGATGACTAGTGCTTATAAAAATTGAATACACTGCATAAAATTCGAGCGCAACAAAAGAGGAGCCGTTGTTCAAGTTGTATTTCAACTCTTGCATGGGACATCCAGTGGGAAAGAAATAATAGAATTTCAATAATCACAACATAAGTCGTTAATTAATTTTGTACACTGATCACAGAAATAGTCAAAGTGATTTTTTTTTCAAACTGATTTTTTTCTGAAAAGTTTCACAGCCGCCATTATTGCACAGAAGGAAATCCAATGTAGTAAAGGGATGAAACAAACTGAAGTGAAATCCATGCAACCGCAACTTTTGTCTACTCTTCTACACCAGGCCGGATCATGTAAAGGTTATTGAGGCCTGGCTATAGTAATTTGTGTAAATATCACTCTGCATACACAGTTTCTCTTCGCAGGATTAAAGCTTATTTTGTCTATCTTCCTGTGCATCTGTGTTACTCAGTATGTAATGAATAATTAGACATGTCAGTATATTTTGTCTACCTACCGTTTTTTTCACAATGTGAGTGATACTTAATCTGCACACCTTGATGATGTAGTCTTAGTCACGACTTTAGTTAGTTGTTCAAATTTTATTGTCTACAAGTTATATTTGATAAGACACCATTACTCAATGGAATTATTAATCCGACAATGTGAGTGATACTTAATTTGCACACCTTGATGACGTAGTCTTAGTCACGACTTGTATTTGGATTCTTATAAATTTATAATTATCTACTCAATGGAATTATTAATTCGACAAACAATATTTTCACCATTCCAACGAAATTTAAGGTGCAAAATATGATCTTTTTAAAGATCACGTGGAACTCAGTTAAAATTGGTTTAACTTGAGAAAAAAGTAGTAATAATACGTTATGTGAATAATAGATTGTCAGCTGAAAAAAATTGAGCTCAGAGGGCATAGTGTTTCTTTTTTTCTTTTATTAGGGGAAAAATAACAATTTAGCTTGTTTTTAAAACTTAATGAGGAACTTATGCCACTTTAAACACTTTTATAAATAGAAGTTAGTTTTGGTCATGTCATAATAATGTACTGCCGCCATTTGGAATGTTCGTAAGTATAATTTCCGATAAATTAACGCTATTTTTAATGTCGCTCAAATTACATTATGGCAATACAGAAGACTTTGAAAAATACTACTATGTTATTTGTTTTTTTTCAAATGTAACTGGTGTCATGTAAAATGTACTAAAACATGCTAAATAAATTTTATGTCTACCTCACAACAATACAATAATGCAATTTTATGCCATGCTTTTGCTTCCCATCTTATGCAAATTTGTTTTCGTCATTGTACAATATAGCATTGGAAAATATGTTGCATGAACATTTTACAAATCGATAAACCACATGTTTATTCTAAAGTAGGATCATATAGATAAGAATAACATGAAGTTCCATCGGCCTATTATCATTATATGTTACAAATTAATGATAATTATGCTTTAAATTAAGACAATGCATGTTTTCTCCAGGGATGTAAAAACTCATGGTAAATTGATGTGTCTACTGTTTGGATCAAATATTCCCTTAGTTTATTTATTGTTGTTGCCTTATTTACCCCATATGTTGTTAGAATTGGCTTAAGACCACCGTTATTTTTCATCTTGGCATGCAATAGCCAATCAACCATATATACAAGGTGCGCAATCTAGACATTAGATTGCCACATCAACAAGATTCTACCTTTAATGTTATCAAAGCTATTATTCAGGTAATCCTAATTGCATTCATTATTATGTATGAAATTATGTATATTTCCTTAGTTTATCACTTATTAGTCATGGGCAGAGTATGGTGGCAGTCGTGGTGGTCTCATTGATATTTTCTTTTCTTTTTTTAATAGGAAAAAAGCTACCACAATAGGCTCATAAAAAGCAGTAAAGATAAGTCAGTTTTCCCATGACTCCCCAGCCAGAAGCAGCACGGTGGTTAAGCAGACACTCCGGTACGTAAAACGCACAATGTTGTCGGTGGTACACACCTCTGTTCTTTTATTGGTACAGACAGCTATATGGCATTTAAATATTGAATCTTTCCTACTTTTTTCACAAAAAACATAAAGTAATCCAAAAGATTTATTTAGGAAACTAAACTCAGCATAATGCCAAAACTTCCAGTATAAAAGAGACTCACTGTGAAAGCGAGTAGAGTGCAGTGGTGACTGAAGAGAAAAAAATGGCTACTGCTCATGTTTGCTTTTTTCTGCTTTTGGGAATGTCACAATGGGTTTTTGTTGCAGTAGAAGATGGTAAGTTTATTTATTTTAGTTCGTTTTATTTTAATTTTGCTAAAAGCTTTAATTCAGTTTGCTTGTTCATCAATATTGGAATTTTGCATATTTTAGGACAAGGGATTCTGTCTTTTTTTTACTTTCCCTGATTTTCTTTTAAATTTGAATAGAGTGCAACCAGTTAAGATTTTGGAATCGTCGATTTGTAATCATCTTTTAGTAAATCACTCATGTCTTTGCCAATCAAATGTTTGCTGCTAACACACAATTGCACAGTAATCTTGTATAGACTATACCCATGTACTTGATGTTATTCCCCTGATAAGTTATCTTGTTTTTATTTTAAGTGTCTGGGAATATGAATAATTTCTTTAAGGTATCTTTTACTATCCTTGTATAGACTATATACCCATGTAATCATTTTTTTCAATTGTTTGCAAATACAATGATGTTATTCCCCTGATAAGTTATCCTTGTATAGAATATATAACCATGTACTTGATATTATATCCACTTGCCCATGTATCTTCTTCTTACATAGCATCAATCCTTCCACAATTCTGCATATTCGTCAGGCTTCAATTCGTTTGCTTTTTCATGAATCTTTCTCCTCGTTTTTGCCTTTATCTTATTTGCATATTTCCAATTCTCATATTTCTTCTTCCTTGACATTGCATGAATCTGGTTAGGCAATACATAGAAAGGATTCTCATACAGAGTTTGCCCACCAAAGCTACTGCCAAAAATTTTGATCGAGTTTAAACCAAATCTTGGACCAACCTCTATAAGGTTCATCTTGTCTAAACCACCATGATCCACTTTGTCAGTTTCATTATAAGGCACAAAAATCTTGTAGTTCCTGAACCATATGCGATCATCAACGATTGAAGAAACAAATACCTTTTTGTGCAAAGCATTAGCCAAAAATTTCACTGATGGACCTTTAAGGTGATTGCCAGTAAGTTTTAATTCTTCCATTTTGTGCAAAACATTAGCCAAAAATTTCACTGATGGATCATTAGGTGACATGGCCATCCGATGGTAAATATCTTTTCCCTTCCTACATTCAAAAAAGAGGCAGCTTGAGCAATTTCTCAGCTCAACCAACTCGTTAAGTGTAGCTCCTTTACTATATTTAGATTCAATTTTACTGTCCCTAGCATGCGGTAACAAGGACATCACATTTAGCATCAAATTCCTGTACCTATAGGTAATTCTTCGAGTGCATGTTATTAAAACCTTCTCTTTATTTCTAAAAAACTGGTTTATTGGTGTTTGCTTTAGTGGCTAGTCCACTTTTGAGACCTAAAAGAGTTATTTAAATCTTGGCACCTCCACTTGTTCTTCTTGCTTCGATGTTAGCTCAAAAGCTTTAATTTGCTTCCTCTTTTTCGTCGTTTTCCCCCTGAGCAGTTTGTTCTTGAAATCATGGTTTTAGTCTGTTGAAAGGATGCGTGGGCTGAGAACTATTAAACAGATTAATAATTTCTATTCAATGGGTTATTGTGATATTTTGGAAGGAGTTGTATGGTAAAGAGAGGACATAAAGGAATGGGATATGTGTGGCTTTTTTGCAGCAGTCTCTAGGTCTTACTATAATAATGTTGGAATTAGTCTTGGATATGTTAATCGGTTGTGATTATGGTTGGCTTGTATCATGTTCATATATGCTGCCTTTTGGTCTGCATGGATTTTGGTGCCTCATTATATACAGAAGTACCTGTTTCATCTGATTTGTCATGTTCACCAGTTTTTTTGCATCTCGCCAGTGTTTCCGGTTGCTCGTTTAACGTTGCACGTACTTTGTTTGGGTAGGCAATTGGTAAAAGTGTTAACTGTTTTAATTCTAGTGTGTCTGCTAGTTCTCATTAATAAGTTTCATTATTTTCCTATGCTTTCGATGAGCATAGGTAGCATACTCCATTTACTTTAGTTGTCTATTCCATCGAAGATTATGCTATGAATTTGGGTATGCCTATTTTGGTGGAAAGTTGAGGCAGTGAGTATGTTGCATGTAATGTTTGTTAGCTTGGTGAAAAGTTGAGGCACCAAATAGGTTGATGTTATGATATCTAGCTGGGATGTTTGAAATGCGTTTGATTAATGATGGATTGCTGAGGGTTTGTGGCTTTGTGGTTTAAAGGTGAGGGACAGTTTGAGATGATCGAGGAAATATTTGGGAGGGACCTAATGGGATTTATGTAGAAAATAGAGAGTGCTTAAAAACAAAAACAAAATAGTATATGGATTCAAAGATGAAAATTAAAATGCACAAAAATACGATGATGTGAGAACAATAAGCAAATAAAAATACGAAACTTGCAAATGTTGAACAGTGTAACTATAACAAAATAAAACAGATAGATACTAATTGCTTGCTTGCTAGTGTAACAAAGAATGTGAAAGAGAGTTTATGTGTAAATTAACTTTTGTAATTCACGTATTTATTTATACGAATGTGCAAAATTACTTTTGTAATTACAATACAAGTGTAACAAAACTGATATATGGCATTCAAGTACTTGTTTTGGTTTCATAATAACAACAGAATTGTGCTTTAGTCTTTGAATATGTAAATTTGCATTTTGTTTTGCTTTGTAATTTATATTATTGATTGTTAAACTCGTTTGCAGGTTAGCTATTTCAAAGTGAAGATTATCGAGAACAAAGAATTACTGGTAACCAAGCAATGAACATGATTTTAATTGCTATATATATATATATATATATATATATACATATATATATATATATACATATATATATATACATATATATATATACATATATATATATATATACATATATATATATATATATACATATATATACATATATATATATATATATATATACATATATATATATATTGTCATATTTTGTTAGTAGTATTTATGTGATTTTAATTGCTATATATATATATATATACATATATATATATATACATATATATATATATACATATATATATATATATATACATATATATATATATATATATTGTCATATTTTGTTAGTAGTATTTATGTAAACTTCTTTCTGATGGCTTGTGGTATGTGATTTATTTTATTGAAAAACTACGTGTGACGGATATTACATTTGATTAACGTGCTTTTAACTATTTGAATATAATGATCATATATTTGATTAATTGTTTGTTTGTAAATGTTAATAGTGTGATTTAATTGTTGGTTAGAATATGAAATTATGTGATTGATCGCTTGTTTTAATATGGGTATTATAAAAATTTACTGAAAATGGTAAATGTTATCAACTGTAAATATCGTCATTTTACATATGTTGTCAAACAACCGATAACTTTTAGTAGCATTTTAAAAATGCTACAGAAACAAATGTAAACTAATATAAAAAATTATATAGTTGCATTTAAAAAATGCTACAGATATCGGTTTTTAAATCGTATAATAAAAATCTTTAGTTGCATTTAAAAAACGCAACAATTTGATGATTTTTGGTAGCGTTTACTACAATGCAACAAAAAGTTTCAGACTTTTAGTTGCATGTCGTATCGCAGCATTCTCTAAAACGCTACTAGAAGTTATGGTAGCGTTTTTTCAACGCTATCAAAAGTCATTTCTGTTGTAGTGATATAGTAGGACTGAAAAACCGCTACAAAAAAATCCAAAAATGATGCAAGTATCACTTTAATAGCATTTTTAAACCGTCGCTAAAAAAACCTTTGGTAGGGTTATTAAAACGCTACAATATGTTCATTTTTGGTTGCGTTTATTAAAACGCAACAAAAACTTTTAGACTTTTAGTTGCATGTCGTACCGCAGTGTTCTCTAAAACGCTACTACAAGTTATAGTAGCGTTTTTTCAATGCTACCAAAAGCCATTTCTGGTGTAGTGTAAAAGTTTTGATTTTTATAAAGGAAAATATGATTTATTTTGTGTATAGAAATCTGATTTTTAGCTTATATTAAAAAAATGATTTTTGACTGAATGAAAAGTATGATTTTTAGAAAATAAAAGTAAGATTTTTAAGACAAAAAAAATATGATTTTTATTCATATAAAAATAGGATTTTTATATAAATAAAGAAGTGATTTTTATTCGTATGATTAGCAGATAAAAGAAATGATTTTGGTTCATATGGTTAGCATAAAAAGATAATTTTTAATCAATGAAAGCTAAGAATTTTAACCAATGAAAAGATTAGATTTTTAATCATACAAAGATAAGATCTTTAGCTATAAAAAGGATCGATTTTTAGTTATGTAAAAATACGATTTTTAGAGGATAAAAATATAATTCTTATCGTATGAATGTCATGAATGAAGTATAAAGATTGGACTTTTTTTTGTGAATGAAGGATAAAGATTTGATTTTTTTTATTAGAGGAAAGGTAAGATTTTTATGAATATGAAGGTATGATCTTTGAAAAGGTAAAGATATAATTTTTTTTAAATGTATGAGAGATGAAATTTTTATATATGTAGTGAATTAAAAATATGATTTTTATATAGATAATAAAAATATGATTTTTATATAGATAATAAAAATATGATTTTTATATTATATAGATAATAAAAATATGATTTTTATATTATATAGATGAAAAAAATATGATTTTTATATGTGTAACGAAATAAAAATTTGATCTTTATATATGTAGCGATAGGATAAAAATACAATTTTTATATATGTTTTCATTACATGAATCATTATAGAAAAATTCGATTTTTATATATGTTGTTTTGAAATAAAAATTTGATTTTTATTCTGAAAAAGGCGTTATAGAAATATAATTTTTATGTGAGTAGCAGTATAAAAATAGCGATTTTTAAATATATGAACATCATATTAAAAATGTGATTTTAATATGAACAGCGTGGAGAAAACTACGTTGGAAGTACAGGCAAATCCAGACTGTTCTGAATTTCAAAAATAAAATGGAGGAGTGGAACCCTCGGTGAACTTCTCACTTTAATTTTATTTCTAATTAAAATATATACTAGGATGCAGACGGTGCTTAGCAGCACCTGACACCCATCGTCCACAGACCATGGACGACTTGTTTGTTTGTTTAATTGTGTTGTAAAAATTGATTGTGTTATGTGGAATGGAAATAAATATTTTATTGTTAAAAATATAATTTTAACGTGTATATGAATAAAAAAAATATTTATAAACAAATTGGATGATTTGTTTATGTACACACATTTGACTGATATTGATTGGGACGATAAATTTTACACATTGCCCAACTGTACAAATAAAATTCATTATTTGTTGATTGAAACCCCACACGGGTATTGGGATGATATTTGACATACGCTAATCCCAATAATTAGCTGTATGTCAATCGATTGGTTGACAGACTGTTATAAGCGTTAAATATTTATATTTGATGCTTATGCAGTGTAGAATGCACTCTGGATGATGGTTGACTGTGTTTGATTATTGTTGTGTACATATGTGTATGAAATCCATATAATCACATCATATGGTAATTGACTGTGTTTGATCCCATTTCAGAAGGAATGAATATTTTAAAATAACGATATTTTAAAATAATGAATATTTTAAAATAATATTCAGTAAAAGATCAAAATTTGATTTTGATGTCCGATTTGGGATAGACACGAATATATTTAAATATATAAAGCTGTGTTGATTAGATCAACGCCATTTTGACGGGAACGATATTTATATCGATTTTATTCATTTCTATAATGAATATCGAAAAGGAATTGATTTCAAAATCCAGAAAATACTGTCATTTATATATCGATGATATGAAATATTCAATTTTGACTTAAAATTGAATAGGAAGTTGAAATCGTTTTGAAAACGAATTTAAAACGATTTATAAAGTACGTTTTAATTGAAATCGACGAAATATATATATATTATATATATTATATATAATGGTCTGAATAGAACGCGCTGCGGTAGTTCGCGAATTTCGACCATGGACTTCGAAAGGACATTTCGGGAGATCCAGCCGTTGGATTCTCCTAAAACCAGAACCGTTGGGTTCGTATCGAAAAGAGTATTCTAACGAATATTAGAGATTTGAAATCTAATGGTTGGATTTGGAATTATGTCCAAATCAAATTTGGAAAAGGTTGTTTTAAGTGCAGTTCGATGGCCGTTTATGGAAATCAACTGTATGGGACTTGATAAAATTATTAAAAATATCAATAATTTGTGTAAAATCATAAGAAATGATTTGGAAAGAATTGGGATGAAAAATTCCATATTTGAAAAGATAAAAATATATTTTTATCAAAATGAACTAGTTTTGAACTAGAATTATAATCCAATTATTTTTAAAATAAAATAAATTGAAGTGGTTTTAAAAATAACCAGAATTTCCAATATATAAATTGGAATGGATTTGAATCGAATTTGTCTTAGAAATATTTCTATGTTGGATTTCATGGTTATACAGATATTGTTATGGAAATATGAAAGATATATTTATATCGTTATTTCCAATACGATATTTGTTGGTTGTAGTATTTGATATTGAATATAAGCCGATATATTTTCTATTCAGAGCCTTGTATTTAATATCAAATGGGATTTTGGGTTTGTCGTGAACGGTGTCTTCAGTAACACTGTTCTTGAACCCCATGTGAAGAGAATAAATCTTTTACTTAAGATTGTTAGAGTTTCCAATTATATTTAATAATTGGAATAAAATGGAATGTGAATTGGGTTTATCGTGAACTGTGTTATTAACGACATTCGTTCTTTAACCCGATTTACAATGAAATGTGATTTGGAATTTATAAATCTTTTGTTAAGATTTATAGGAGATTTTCCAATGTAAAGTTTTCCAATTTAATAAAATAAATTGGAATGGAATGGAATTTGATTTGGTAATAATCGAAGTGAATTTCTGTGGAGGAAGACTGCTAATATATATGGAATTTAAAAGGTTTTGCCATTATTCCATTTATATTAGTAGTCGGATATGGAAGTTTATATCGATTATATATATTGATCTGTTTTCCGTGAAGATTCCATAATTAATGGAATGTGATTTTGGGTTTATCGTGAGTTGTGTTTTAAATGACATTAGTTCTTTGACCCAGTTAAAGACATGATTTATTTCCTTGATTTGAATAATCATTAAGTAATGATTTTTGGAAATTAAAACTGAATTAGAGTTTTAATGAATCTTTAATTAGATTAAAAGGTGAATTTGATAACTAAAATTATCAAATTCAAGAAATGATCGAGAATGGAGTACCACCAGTTTTACTCCAAGCGATAGTTAAATCTTTAATTAGATTTGAACGTGAAATGGTAATTAATTTTACTGATAACACCGTGGTGATAGATACAAAGTATTACCAGTTTTACTTCATGGGATGAATAGGTCGGGATTGGAAAATAAAATAAATGATTACTTCGGTAAGGATCCCTAATTCCGACTAGTTTGGATAAACCATAATTTGGTTTGAATTGATATTCAAAAGAAGATTAAAGAATAAATTTAAAGAATTTATCTTTGATAAAATTAATGGGAACCTTTCTCGAAGTATAAGAATATTTGAATAAAGGAATATTATGGATTGGAATAAGGCGTATGTTGTGTTTTTATAGCACTTGTTTATTATATACGCGAGTTATTCGGAAAGACCGGGTTTATCCCATTCTGAATAACTAATTCGACAATATGTCGAGGATGAAGACGGTGGTCGAAGACCGGAGGTCTTCACATCGTTTGGATGATTACTAATGTATTGATTGGGTTGTACACCCAAGACAAGGTAATAAGTGGTGATTGTGTAGACGTACTTGGAGATCGACCGGACATGCGAGGGCCTCTCTCCTGCATTGGACATACGGGACGAGGAATAAGGTGCCTCCGGTTTCGTTCAGACCCGGAACGAACTTGTAAATGGATGTGTGTGTCTAACATTGGATTTCATTCTGTGTGATTGATATACATCAGTTACATAGCGTGAATTGCCTGTGTGGCATGCTGAGATGCAAATGATCAAGGCTTTTGCTGAAAAGCAGAGTCTTGTGGTTGATGATCAAAGCACGACTTTAATGTAGCATAGCTTTGTGTAGCGTTAATTCGCGAGCCTCGCACCCCGGTGTGAACCAGAAACGGGAGAGGACTTCAGGGAGGGCATGCATTTCCTTCTAGCTAGGAGTGGTGTTAGCATTTTACTAGCCCTGACATTTTACTTATGTGGATGATGGATTGCGAGGCGCCTCGATTATATCGGTCGTTCCGAGGCCGATAGTTTGGTCGGGTTATTACTAGTTTACGCCCCATAGGACGGGGAAATGAATTGTTCAGGCATTTTAATCCACTCCATGTTGACCGACCTTGATGATCCAAGGCTTGCTTGCGCGCTTGCCTAAGGCTCGGGCTAGACAGTCTCGAAGCGGTAAGGACGATCCCTTGCCTTGGTTCACAGATGTAAATCCAACTTCCATTACATGACTTTGCGGTTTTGATTGTAGAGCCTAGTATGGCGACATAGTGGTATGGAGCACTTATGCCATCTATGATTGATACTTATGATTAAAATTGTTTTGACACTATACACTTAGTAATAATAAAAGATGAAATTTCACGTACCAAGCATTTTTGGAGATTATGAGGTAAAAACTCTATCCTCCGGCTTGCATTGCATTGTGTGATGGGACCTGAGTCTTATAATAGCTTCATTGTTCTTTATTTAGCATTGCGATGTTTGTTTTATGCACTGGTATTCTTGGGGGTAAACCCGTTCCGTGTTATACGTCATGGTCCCTTGATTTACCGAACTTTAAAATAAAGATTAATAACTATTTTAGTTTTCACACCAGTCACATGACTGATTTTGGAGTTTATTGTTTTAACCTAAACTCTGGGTGCCCCTATTTTCCACACGGGCAACTTGTAGTTTTGGTTTTGCAAATTTATATTCACAGGATACTGGTTTACAGCTGGAATGATATTCGGAAAGCTCTGTA
The DNA here is from genome assembly GCA_030737875.1 of Allium sativum. Lineage (NCBI taxonomy): Eukaryota > Viridiplantae > Streptophyta > Magnoliopsida > Asparagales > Amaryllidaceae > Allium > Allium sativum. The sequence goes on along the minus strand of CM060920.1, from coordinate 333,355,566 downwards.
TCCGTATATTCTTTTCAGTTGTGTTTTGTATTATTTTTCCGCTGCATTGTAATTTGTAAACCTTTGATATTTAGTAAATGTGTAATATTTATTCATAATCTGAATATTCTTGTATTCTGATGAAATTGTTGTAATATGCAATGAAATGTTCTTCTATTTGTGTTCTGATTTTCGTGTTCTCAACTCAGTTCGGTCTTTTCTTCACGGGGAAGTTTGGGTCGCTTCACGAAATAAGAAGCTCTGGGATCGTGTGGATGAATGCTACAAGACCGTGATGAATTGGAATAGCCTGGTGCAATTTTGCTTAATTTTAAATGCTTGTTTAAAATTAAATGAAACGACACTGAATCGTCGATTGAATGACTGGTGAGTTGTTAACTCACACTTTCTGGAATACTATTTAAATTGTATTATGTTATAAATACCTATTATTTAATCGATATTTATTCATATGATATGATTTTCCAATTGTTTGTATGATCGTTTGTTATTACTTGAGGATTGTTTGGATTGGTTATTGTTTATTGCTTGGATTGTTTGGTTATAGTTATAAATTTCCGTCTATGAATGAATAAACCCTGACACCATCTTCCTTTAAGAAGAAGATTCATTTTTAAATGAATTAGTTTAAATGCCTGTTTTATATGCATATATAAACTGTTATATTAACCGTGGTTCAGGGAGAAACAGGTTGAAGGGATCCAAGTGGATTCCTCAAATATTTTAATGTTATTTTTTCTTCATATTATTATTATATAAACTGTTTAACCAGTCTGTTTGGATTATGATTTTATTGTTGATTATTGTATTGGAATTCAACACTGATGCTTATTAATCAATAAACAGTACTAATTAAGTAATTGGCAGCAGATGGCCTAAAAACTCATCTTTTTTAAAGATGTTGATTCGCCGTCAGGCGAATTGACTGAATTGAAGTTATAAAATTTATTTTATAACTGAAGCTTGATTTTTAAAGTTCTATTTTATATAAATTGGTTTTCATAAAAGTTTTTATTAAAGAAAATCAATATTTATTATTTAATTTTACTACTAATTAAAAAATGATTTATTTCGACAAATTCTTGTATTTTAAATGAGTTGTATAAGAAAGTAAATCTGTAATTAACCTAAGGGTTAATAATTTGGATTAATTGTTTTAAGAACAATTAAGTGGGATTATTTAAATTAATTATGTTATTAATAAATTTAGAAGAAATGATTAACTGAACTTGATTAACAAGTTGACCATGTGTTTCGAGTTGACTAAGTCAACTGTTCCAATTAGAATTGGATATTGCATAAATTCTATTTTCAATTATAGAATAGAAATAGTTTTGACTAATAGATGTTTAAAATTAAAACCATTTCTTAAAAGGTTGAATAATCTTTTAAATTAACTATGAAATAAGATGATTATTGAGTTCATGATTATTAATAAATTTAATTATTATTTAATAACCGTATAAGAGAAATTAACTATTTTATTCTTAGTTAATGATGAAGTGAACCACTTTTACCTTAGTGAATGTTGACGTTAATTATTATTTTGAATACTAATAACTAAAGTAAAGACCTTTAAATTGGAATTCATTTAATGAAGTTTAGAGGGTTATAAGGCCTGTTTTGAAATTAAAGGAATTTCCATGTGATTTCAACCAGTCTGAACATGTTTATAATAGTTTACTAAACTTGTAGGACCAACACGAAAATTATGTTGGATTCCAGAATTTAATATATAAAAGGTTAAATGTTATAAAAGAGTTCAAGTAAGTTTATATAAATATGAGTTAAGTTTTTTTCATATCAAGGTTTAAGATGAAATTTTATAAAGAATTCTGTTTAAGGATTTAATCGAAATCCAAGTTGAACTAAGTTATAAAAACTAAGTTTTTATAAATAGATTGGTAAATGATTCAAACTATTAGAACAGGTTTATCAATTGATTTATAAACCTAAGAATGATTTATAAATGGAGCTTAAGCTTAGATGTGGAAAAGTATGTAGTTAAAAAACCAAACAGAAGCCTGAAGGTGAATAAATTGATTTCGGAATTTAAGTTCTAATGGTTCGATTTAAATTCGAATATTTTAAGAAAGAAAGGAAGTTTTATTAAGCTAAACTAAAGCAAGTTTTACAATAAGACTTATAAAGGATTCTATTTGTAATGGAATCGAAGCTTTATACACAAAGTTTATAAAGAGAATTAAGCTAATGCGATGATTTTTGACAAGCGTTTACTTAATAATTAAATTAAGTAAATTAATTAGTATGGAAACAAGATTTAGAAGATGTTAAGGAAAGATACCTAAATGAATTTGTGTAAAAGGATTGGGTAAATGAATTATTGAAATAAACCAAGATTTTTAAACAAATTGTATTAAAGAAGATAAAGCTAAGGGTTTGTGTTTAGTAAAGAATTACTTAATAATGAATTAAGTAAAAGGAGGTTTTCCAAATGCAAGTAATTGTTTATATAAACCATGTTTTAAATTAAATAGTAAATCAACCTTGTGATATTATAATTAATATCAAATTTTGAGTTACAAACCTTTATCTATCTTAAGATAAGAACGTTACCAATCAAGGTGTGAAAGGTAAATAAATACCCCAACTTGAATGATTTCACTATTATCAAGGGATGGTACTAGATTGTAATGGTAAAGGATGTTGGAAATAATTTATTATTTCTGTAAGAGAACTATTGCAACATTTATTTGCAAGGTTTAGAATTTCAATAAAAAACTATTGGGTTTTATAGTAAACAATGTATTATTGGGCAATGTTTGATCTAGATGTGAGGTGTAATCTATATTTATACCTTTTGGGTTAGGTATATAAAACTATTTTCTAATTAATGAAAATAGTATAGTTTTGGGAATACATTTATTAAAATGAATCAAGTAAATGGTAGGGATTTTCGAAGAAATGAAATGAGAGGTCATAAGAATTTGAAAATAGGCATGGAAATTGAATGATTATTTCCATAAGTAAAGTTCTCAAAACTTTAATTTGTAAAGTTGAAGTTATACAAAACTATTTGGGTTTATATAATAAAGAATATGTCACTTGACATTGTTCTGGTCCGTATAAGAATTGGTAATTGGATTTGTACGATTGAATTAAGTGTATATATATATATATATATATATATATATATATATATATATATATATATATTGACGTTTCCAAAGTAAAGGAAATAAAAGAAATGCATTTTGGAATATATAGCGATAGTTTCGAAGTAAAGAAAATAGAGATGATTTTTGTGAATAAGGTTATTATTTTTTGGCAAAGACGACCGGTTTTTTAGATGATCGCAAACACCTTTTTATCATAACTAATAATAAAAAATACAGGACAGTACAGGTGATTGTAGCTGACAATCAGCTTGTTCGGTTTTTAAGGTAGATCGTCCACTGCTTACGGCATTTATAGTGGGCCGTCCACTAATCTAAACTATATTATAGCGTTGGAGCTAGCTAGACACTAGACTACAATACAACATCTCCACGCAGGGAGTGTATTACATAATTTCTTTCATACTTGAAAAATAATTCGGTTACATAATGAAACCCAACAAATACACTAACAAAATACAAAGTACTTTGCAGCATCATGTAGTACAAGGGTCTTCACTTCATAGCATGGTAAGCAGTAGCATCATGTGGAAGATAAGAGCCTCCCTCGAGCCCGAACAACTGCACACAAGCAGGCATAGACCAGTAGGCCATAACCCATCAAAGATTACATGTATCAAAACCTACAGTATTTCGTAGAGGCCATCCTGACAATATCGTGGATGAGGACAGATAATAAAACTCATTGGTAACTAACAAAAATGAGCGTGGTTGCGTCTCCTGTATCACTAGAAACCTAATGGCCAAGCACGAATGACAAACCAAACTCACGATCATGTAGGAAAGCATAACACAGAACACGCCGTACAAAAAAAGAAATACACAGAAACTTTGGTAAATATAGCTTGCTTAGGCAAGCAAAACACCACCTTAAACGACTGCAAGGATCATTGGCAATTTGTCATCATTCCAAATGGTGTTCCACCCAAACAAAGACCATTTAACTTAGCCACTTACAGACAATGAATATTGCAAGAGCATGTTCGATAACATGACAAAATCCATGCTCCAATTTCCAAAGTGGTATCCAAACACCTCCAAATCCAACAAATACCTCAAAAATCCAAAGACAACACCTAGCCTACCAACAATACGAGTACGAGCATGCATCAAATACCCAATTTAGTAATTTGAAATACTCAATTTAGTAATTTGGACCATCACAGATCGTAGATTGAGACACAATCACAAAAAAACCAAAATAGGAGTTACTACTCACCCGTAGGCTCCGCGTTAGTTACAAACCCAAACCTCTGCGAAGACCATCAGTTGAAGAACCGCAGGGATAATTGCCTGAAATAGTAGAGAACAGAGGCTGGATTCGACATCAGCTAGGGTTTCTGAAATATTTGCTGAGTAGAGATGAGGGTGAGGTATGTAGGGGAGATCGAAGTTTGGAGCGATTTCATAGAAAAGAGCCTAGATCTGAAAATGAAAAAGAGATTATCGGTAAAAAGCTCATGGGTAGAGTAAGCATGGAAAATAGCATAGAAGTCTATGGAGATGGTAGTGAGGAAAAAGAAGATTTTGGAGGAGAAGGGTTTCGTGAAGTAGAGGGATGCCATTTCCATGACACCATTTACGAGAATTTACCAATAACGAAGCTTTTTGAAACTACTCTTCGTTAACTGAGATTATTCTAAAGTGATAAGCGGTGATTATCATTTTTAGAGCAAGGAAAACAAAAGAGATTTATTAAGTATATGGAACCGATTCGTAAGAATCGATGGAAAGATTTAATGAGTTGTTTAAATTAAAAAGGGCCTGAGCTGTTGAAATATTGATCTGTACTGTTTTAGTTTGATAATTAAAAACCCGAATATCAAATGAATATTCCCTTATTGAATTTTTTGACGAGTTAGTTCAAAACTATTGGGATGGGAACTAGACCCAAAATCGCTTCGAACCAACTTTGCATTCGAAAACTAACTTGTAGAGATGATCATGAGATGATTTGAAGACATAGATCATCGGAGCTAGAAGGCTGCTTGCTAATTTCTTTGGTTGATCACTAGGATTAAACTTATAGTAGTAACTCTGACGTTTTGGAGTATCTTCAGTTTCGTTCAGTCCCAGGACGAACTTGTATGGATGAATGTCAGATAGAGTATTTCCTAAGACCACGTATGTTGATTTTTAAAAATATACCAAGTATGGTGGCGGAGATGGCAACTTCTTTTAGCTTAACTCTCATAGTATATCTGTGCAAATAAATAAGTGATTGATGGGATCTGACAATGTATCATTTAAAGTGAATGTGCAATTTGAAAAAGCTAATCGTAACCTCAAGCCTCTTCAACCGGGAAATGACTAAAATCGACCAAGCAACATGGCTATGTTGGTTATAACCATTAGGGTATATCATCATCTGATCTAGAGAAATCAATTTTCCCTTTTTGTATGCTTCGAAATGAGTATGGTTAAACGAACAACAATCATGGTGATGAAATATTTGATACACTCAAGTTAAATGAGTGGACGGTCATATATGATAAGGTTGCAAGAAGTTCTTATTGAACCCAGTGTTCCATCCTAGAGGACACTGATCGGAAGGTGGTTCCATACCTAGTCATGTTGGAAATCCAAACTTGAATATGAGCCATAAATTTTTAAATGTATACCAACTGTTGATGTCAAAAAATGTTGTAACACCCAAAGATTCTCTGTTACTAGAGAATAGCATTTCACGTATGGAAAATGAAGTGAGGAAAGCAATAAATAACACAGGAATTTATAGTGGTTCGGCGTATGAGCGGCCTATGTCCACTTTGAAGGGGTTTGTTGATCTTTTATTCACAAATAAGGGTTACAACCATTGAACTTCATCAAGGCATTCGTTTACAAGTAATTTTATGTATTCTGGAGTTATACTGATCACATGCCAAGCCTTGGAAAAAAGTAATGCATGCTTCTTCTTCCTGAGGAGCTATGCTGCCATTAATGGAGCTCTTGGAGCTTGTAAAGCAGAAAAATCAACAAAAATCCAATCTATTGTGAAGAACGAGCAAGGGGGTATTTATCAGTAGTGGGTTCGATGGGAATAGGTCTGATTTGGGGACTACAAAGCAGAAAATCGCATCCCAGGAATGCACGAACCAGAAAATCACATCCTCCCGCCGGAAAGTGGAATATCACATCCCTCATGTATGATGCGGATTTTCGCATCCCAAGGGATGCGTTTTGTTGTACTCGGAGAGTGATGAGGAGGGATGCATCACATCAGGGGAATGTGATGGCATTGTATCATGAAGGATGCAATAACATCGCATCCCAGGGGATGCGATGATATCGTATCCTGAGGGATGCAATGAGATCGCATACTGAGGAATGCAATAACATCGCATCCGTAGGATGCAATATAGGGAGGATGTAATGGCCTACTAACGGAGTGGCGCAAAGTGGATGCATAGCGAGGTATGGTGGGATGCGTTGCAGTGGCCACGAGTTGGATGGGATGCGAGATTGATGAGGTGAGGTGACGTAGGGTGATGCGATGTGTCAATTTGTTCGAGGAGTTTTGAGGCTATTTGTAATGAGTCGCATTCTACGCATCGGAGGATCATAGAATATTTATTTCATTCTCATACGAAGTCGTATGGTCTTGTAACATTGGCGAACGACTATTGGGTCATTTCCCATGTTCATGATTTTTGCCGATTTTTAAATGACCGTTTTACCCCTGATGAATCTTGTTTCGCCTATAATTTTTGATTGGTAAGTAGTTTTGACATGAAAACACTTCCATTGGATCAGATGATGGTTTACCTTTCCGTAGAGTGGTCACATTAATTAAACGGACTTACCGTTTGGGAGATGTGGCTGAAATAAGGTTTAGAAGATGAAAACAACATAATTGGGCTTAACGGGGTGATTAGCGGCTAGGTCCATAACCCATTTCGGGATTATGGTTATGGGAGGGCTGAAATGAGTTGGAGAACCATCTCAATTCAGTTTTCCAGCCGCCATAAACATTTCTTGAACCCTAGTAATGGCCTCTACATTCCAAATCCCATTCTAATCTCTTCCTAATCGCTTTCTGCTCAATAATTAACTAAATCTACACCAAATCAAGTCAAATTAGCATAAAATTAGAGTTAGGGCTACTGCAACACATAGAGATCTGTGCTATAACAGTAAAGTTTCAGATCTAAGATTTCATTTGTGGCTAAGACTAGAGGCTGGTTAGGTGTTGATGTGCGAGTAGCTGTCCGGAGACGAGCAGGAGGCTTCCACGTACTATATTCATATATTCTCCATGTGTTGTTGTTGGTCACTGCTTTGGGCATTAGTAGTGCAGCTTTTCTATTTTTCTATAGAGACAGTATTTTGAAGTTATAATAATGGTTTGGATCATAAGTTGTACTTTGGATTCCGCTACTCTAATGATTATGGTTTAGTTTTCAGCTTATGTACAGTCTCGTCTGTTTTATATCAAGTATGTTATTATTATATTTTATCACATACGCTATGAGATATACTACAGGTTCTTGGTGATTCATCGTTTCAACCCAACCCTTTTGGCGATCGTCCCGTACTAGTCGGACATTATCACAACGCATTTTGGGGAAATGTCGGCTGGTGCAGGGCGGACTTCACACTTGGTATCAGAGCCTAGGTTGCGTAGTTTAACCTAGGGGAAGACACCAGGGATAGATAGTATGCATATATGAGAGCGCGTATTTGTGATATTTTGGTATTCAAAAACTATATATATACACACTATTATTATATCTAAGGATGAAGCCGTATTGCATTGGCACCATTAAGGAGATGGTTAATCGTTTTTCTCTTTTCAGATTGAACGATGAGCCGAAATATGAGGAGTACGGGTTTAGGAGCCAATAATATGGATGTTCCTGATATGAGAATGATGTTTACTACCTTCATGCGAGAGAAGCTTAAGGATGCTCAGGGAGTAGTTCCTAATGCTGCTAACGGTGGTGGTGCAACAGTGCAGGCGCCTAGAGCCGATTTCGCCAAGGTCTGCAAGGATTATACTAGTCTTGGTGGGAAGACGTTCCACGAAACGGAGTCAGCTACGGAGGTTCAGGATTGGCTTGATAGTTGTGAGCACATCTTCGAGGATTTGGAAATCGACGATGCAATGAAGAGAAAGCTAGCATCGCGTCAACTTCAAGGACAAGCAATGAATTGGTGGAATGCCATCAAAGCGGCTACTCCCAAGGATCAAATTATGTGGAATCAGTTCAAGACCTGATTCAGTGATAAGTTTATTCCGGCTTCTCAGAAATCAGAATTGTTTAGGAAATTTTTGGAACTTAGGCAGAATGGTAGGGCGATCTCGGAATATATTGCTGAATTCGATACCTTATCGAAATATGGATTATCTCTTATCGATACTTCCGAGGAGAAGAATGAGAAGTTCATAACTGGCCTAGATGGGTACTTGGGGGAAAGTCATATAAATCATATCAATGAGACATTCGAATCTATTATGGGGAAGACATTGAGATCGGAGAGCCTTTACCCTAAGTCGAAAACCGAGGTTGCTATTACATCTGTAGAGGAGCCAAAGCCGCAGGCAAGCGATGGAGGCAAGAATAATTCATAGAATAAGACGAAACAGGACCAGACTAAGGATGGTCAGAAAAAGAAGATTAAGAAAGAGGTCCAGTGCTTTGGTTGCGGCAAGAAGGGCCACTATATCAAAGATTGTCGAGCAAAGAAGGGGGAGAGGAAGTGCTTCAATTGTGACCAAGTGGGACATTTCAAGAATGAATGCCCGCAATCCCCTAAGGAGGAGAAGATTGTGAAAGCATATGCTATCAACGATGTTCCTTCTTCGTCGAATTCCCCTAACTATGGCGTAGAAGGGAAAAGGTTTCGTTATTCAAGTATGCTTTCCCTTTATGATGTTCCTGTTCGAGTTTTGTTTGATACCGGAGCTTCCCATTCCATTGTATCTAGTGACCGGGTAGATAGGTTGTAATTGGAACCCGAGCTTGTCGATAGACCTTTAGCTGTGACGAACCCGATTGGTGGTTCGACTAGCCTTAGTATGATTTGCCGTAATTTGGTCTTATCAAGTCATGGATGTATGTTTGCTTGTGATTTCTTTGTTTTGGGCTTTACTGGGTTTGGCATTATTTTGGGAGTCGATTGGCTCCAAAGGTATGGGGTGGTTGTAGATTGTGAGGGGTCTTCGGTGACCATCAGAGCGGATGATGGGCGGAGGGTGGTATTGAGTTGCCTACCTAGTGATGGGGTGATGACTAGTTTTCTAAATTCCCCCGACATCCCACACAATGAGTTATTGGATGTGCCTATTGCTGGCGAGTATCCGGACATCTTCGGGGAAGTGACCGGACTTCCACTACACCAAGAGATCAAATTTCGAATTGATTTAGTGAAAGATGCCAGACCTACAGTGATGCCACTTCGTCGTATGGTGCCAAGGGAGCAGCGAGAGCTCGAGGTGCAAGTGGGCAACATTTTGAAGAAGGGATTTATCCGAAGAAGTGTTTTCGAGTGGGGAGCCCCAATTGTGTTTGCTACCAAGACCGATGGTTACCTTCGCTTATGTGTAGATTACCGCGAGTTGAACAAGGTGACTAGGAAGAATAAGTATCCTCTTCCACAGATAGATGATTTGTTTGATCAACTGAATGGGGGTAAGAGTGTTTTCCCAGTTGGGTCTCGCGACAGGTTTTCATCAGCTCCGAGTAGCAACTGAGAGTGTACCTAAAACGACATTTCGGATGTCGTCTCGATTTTATGAGTGGTTGGTCATGCCACTCAAGTTGACCAATGCGCCTGCATATTTTGTGGATCGTATGAATAGGATTTTCAGAGATCAATTGAATAAGTTTGTTCTTGTGTTCGTAGATATTATCTTGGTTTACTCAAGGACAGAGGAAGAACACAAGGAACATTTGAGGTCAGTGATGGAGGTGTTGAGGTAACATCAATAGAATTGTTTCAAAGAATGGTATTGCTGTGGATCCTGCGAAAGTGGCTACGATGCAAGATTGGTTAACGCCCAAGAATGCAACAGACGTGAGAAGTTTCTTGGGTTTAGCTGGATATTATCGTAAGTTTATCCAAGACTTCTCTAAGATAGCAGCACCATTAACTAAGTTAACCAAGAAGAATCAAGCTTTCGTCTGGGACGGAAGGTGTGAGAACGCATTTAAGAGCCTAAAGGAAAGGTTGACGTGTGCACCAGTGTTAGTTATTCCTAAATGGAATGAAGAGATTATGGTATACATGGATGCCTGTGGTTCCGGACTAGAACTGTACTAATGCAAGGAGGTATGGTTGTAGCTTATGCAAGTCGGCAACTGAAACCACATGAGAAAAGGTATCCTACCCATGATTTAGAATTGGCAGCGATCGTGTACGCGTTAAAGATGTGGAGACATTACCTCTTGGGAGAAAGATTCAAGTTGTTTACCGATCATAAGTCATTAAAGTATCTTTTCACTCAAAAGAATTTAAATCTTCGTCAGCAGAGATGGTTAGAATTCTTGGCTTCCCATGATTTCAATATCGCATACACACCTAGGAAGGGCAATGCGGCAGCTGATGCATTTAGTAGGAGACATGCTAGTTTGGGGGCTATGTTTCTGGAATGGAAACAACTGGAGTATATCGTGGGATATGATTTCAGACCTAAGTGTGAATTGGATCTAGAAATGTTAGCAAGTATGACGATCGGACCGACATTGATTGAGCGGATTGGTTCCAGTCAGAGGGACGATCCTAATCTATTGGAAATCATCTCCAAGATAGAGATAAGTATCGACGGTGAGGCAACGAACAAGTATGGACTTGATCGAGAAGGATGGAATCGAAAGAATGAGAGGTTGGTTGTACCCAACGTGAATGGATTGAGAAATGAAGTGTTTAGAGAATGCCATCACTCGAAACTGACTATACATCCCGGTGGTAACAAAATGTATCAAGACATGAAGCAGACCTACTACTGGGAAGGGATGAAAAGAAACGTTGGGAAGTTTATATCCAAGCGCATGAACTACCAATTAGTTAAAGTCGAGCAAAAGAAGCCTAGTGTTTTGTTACAACCATTGGAAATTCCCGAATGGAAATGGGGACAAGTCTCGATGGATTTCATCGACGGTTTACCAAGGACTAGATCAGGTCATGATAGTATTTGGGTGATTGTTGATCAATTGACCAAAAGTGCAAGGTTTATACCCGTCAAGTCGAATAGAACGGCAACTAAGTTAATAGAATTGTATGTGAAATGGGTAGTGAGATTTGATGGTGTACCCAAAGGTATCGTGAGTGACCGAGATCCATTATTTACTAGTGGGTTTTTGAAGAGCTTACAAGAGGCTTTAGGGTCAAAATTACATCTTAGTACCGCATACCATCCCCAAACCGATGGTCAAACAGATAGGGTGAATCGTGTATTAGAGGACCTCCTAAGAGCTTGTATATTGGATTTTGGAGGTTCATGGGATGACCATTTGCATCTGGTTGAATTCGCGTATAATAATAGTTATCGGTCCAGTATTGTTATGGCTCCAATTGAAGGTTTGTATGGAAGACCGTGCAACTCACCATCATGTTGGTTGGAGACCGGTGAGAAATTTGTGCTTGAGCCAGATGTAATAAGAGAAACTTTAGATAAGTTCAAGGTTATTCAACAGAGAATGAAGGCTGCCCAAGATAGGCAGAAGAGTTATGCTGATAAAAGACGAAGAGATTTGAAATTCTCCATTGGCGACTTGGTATTCGTCAAGATTTCTCCGTTGAAGAATGTGATTCATTTTGGTAGGAGAGGTAAATGGCACCAAGATTTTTTGTCCATTCTCAGTTATCTAACAAGTTGGGAATTTAGCGTATAAAGTTGGATTGCCTGATAAGATGGAGGAAGTGCACGACGTATTTCAAGTTTCTCAGTTAAGGAAGTTTGTGCACGATTCTGATATGACTATCTCACCTGATCAGATGGATGATATCGAGGTAGAACCCAAGGCAGTTGAAAGCCGTAGACCTATTCGTATTGTCGGACACGATACGAAGCAACTTCAGAGGAAGACGGTGAAATTGGTTAAGGTCCAATGGGGTGATAACGAGAGTGACTGCACTTGGGAAACCGAGGAGAACATAAGGAAGTCACATCCAGAGCTCTTTGCCTGGTAAGGTTTTAATCGCGATGTAGTTATTCTGCATGCTAGAATAGGCTTGTTGTGTTTATTATGTATGTTTGATTGTTGCAAATGGTTGATTGTCATGCGGGACCTTTTGGATGTTTTCTTAGTTAAGGAATTTCGAGGGCGAAATTTCTTAAGGGGGGAGAGTGTAACGACCTACATTCTACGCATGAAGGATCGTAGAATATTTATTTCATTCTCATACGAAGTCGTATGGTCTTGTAACTTTGGGGAACGACTATTTGGGTCATTTCTCATGTTCACGATTTTTGCCGATTTTTAAATGACCGTTTTTCCCCTAGTGAATTTTGTTTCGCCTAAAAATTTTGATTGGTAAGGATTTTTGACCTGAAATCACTTCCATTGGATTCAGATGATGGTTTACCTTTCCATCGAGTGGTCACATCAATCAAACGGACTTACCGCTTGGGAGATATGGCTGAATTAAGGTTTGGAAGATGAAAAAAACATAATTGGGCTTAACGGGGTGATTAGCGGCTAGACCCATAACCCATTTCGGGATTAGGGTTATGGGAGGGATGAAATGAGTTGAAGAACTATCTCCATTCAGTTTTCCAACCGCCATAAACATATCTTGAACCCTAGTAATGGCTTCCACCTTCCAAATCTCATTCTAATATCTTCCTAATCGCTTTCTACTCAATAATTAATCAAATATACACCAAATCAAGTCAAATTAGCATCAAATTAGAGTTGGGGCTGCTGCAATACATAGAGATCCATGCCATAATAGTAAAGTTTTAGATCTCAGATTTCATTTGTGGCTAAGACTAGAGGCATGTTAGGTGCTGATGCGCGAGTAGCTGTCCGGAGACGAGCATGAGGCTTCCACGTACTATATATATATTCTCTCTGTGTTATTGCTGGTCACTGCTTTAGGCATTAGTATTGCACATTTTTTTTTTTTTTTATAGAGATGGTATTTTGAAGTTGTATTAATGTTTTGGATCATAAGCTGTACTTTGGATTCCGCTGCTCTGATGATTATGGTTTAGTTTTCAGCTTATGTACTATCTCGCTTGTTTTATATCAAGTATTTTATTATTATATTTTATCCCATGTGCTGTGAGATATACTACAGGTTCTTGGTGATTCATCATTTAAACCCAACACTTTTGGCGTTCGTCCCGTACTAGTCGGGCATTAGCACAACGCATTTCAGGAAAATGTCGGTTGGTGCGGGGCGGCCGTCACACTATTGCCCGCTCGATTCCTTCTGGGCTTGAATCCACAATATCTTGGTGACACTTTTGACTTGGTGTTGCGTGACAGGCCGAGTCGAGTGGGCCTAGTATATTTTTAGGAACCAGACCAAAAAGCTGGTTAACATTTGCCCCTCCCCAAAGTACGTCTTGTCTTGACATGATGTGCTTTGAGTTGAGAAAAATCACCCTTGGAATCTAGAAAGCTCTCTAAGCTATTGAGCACTTGATCGTGATCGTTCTGTTGAGCATGTCGAAAATTCTAATCTATCGATGGCTCCTCGTTTACTCATTAGATTAAACGTTAGTCGTTGACTCTCGTTTATGTTGTAACATAAATGAGTCATTGTCATCATAGTATCGCGTATACACTCACACATTTCACATGATTACATGTGATGCGATTGGAATTTGGAAATAAAGCATGAGTGTATTATTGGTTTACGACTACGCGAGTTGGATTTCAAGAAACGGTATCGGGTTGTGGATTCGGTCGCTTGTCGTACGTTCTAGGGTCGTTTAGACTTGCAAGCGTGTTATTGGTTAGAAAATCGAATCACTATCGATTATTATGGCGTCGAAAACTCGTTTGTGTGGTCGTAGTTTGAATCACGAGTCGGGAATTCCTTAGAGTTCTGGAAACTTTATTATCGTTCGTCCAACATTTTTTTGAGCGTGTACATATGTACGTTCAAATATGCATGTGTGGGCGTTCGAATGACACATATACATGTGTATTCAATATACACATGTATGTATATGGTCATTTGAATCGTAGACGACACGAATGTAACATTATATGTTAGGGATTGTGGAATGGATCGTTAAGGTAAAACTAACACTAGAGGAGGGAGGGTGAATCGTGCTTTTGAGAATTTAAACAAAATCTAAAACTTATATGAGCTACTATATGAATCAAACACCATAGAAACAATCACAGACACAAATCAAACACAAACACAAGGATAAACAAAAATTAAATGTAGAAAATGGAAGAACAAACCGGATTTTATACTGGTTCAGAATTGCTCCTATGTTCAGTCCCACACAACGCTGTATTGCACAGAGTTTTATTACTATATCAATATCCAATTGCAATCCTCTCCTTGATTTCACGGCTACAATAGATACCACCAATTCCACACACACATGATTAAGTATACTCTCCTTTATTTCATGACTACAAGGGATACCACCGATTCCGCTCTCCTTGATTTCACGGCTACAAGAGTCACACCGATTACATACACTTTCCCAAATGATTACAATATCCCTATAACTTTTCACTAGCATTTTGATTCAGAGAGTAATGAGTAGAGAGTAAGAAGAGAAATTTTTTTATGTAAATATAATTGAATTCGGCAATGTATAAGTGTAGAGATCATAAAAATGAGAAGATATAATGGTGTAAAGAAAGGAGATGAAGACGGAGAAGAAGAATTATGAAAAAATTCGAAATCAGCCCCTATTTATAACATTTGAAAGGTTGCAAATTTCTGGAGGATCACAAATAGTGAAAAGACACTTCCTTTCAATTTTCAAAAAGTGACAGTTATATGTCGACGTAGGGCAAAATGTATGTCAACATAGGGCAAAATGTATTTCTCCCCCTTTGGCATTATCAAAAAGAAATTCTAAAACTACTCCCCCTAAATCTTATAACCATCTATACATTTCCTAAATCAAAGTAAAATACTCCCCCTAAGTCCTCAATCTATAAAGCATTCCCCTTAATATTCCTTATATACTCCCCTTTAATTCTTGCCTATATAATAAAGTAATAGAAAACTTATAAAACAAGCAATATATTTAACAATTGTTTTACATACAATATTATAGGTACATATTATACATCAAATTAACGAAAAGGAATGAAAATATACGATAAGAATCGAATCAAAACCTATATTCTACTTGTCCTTAACTATAGGAGACTTGTGAGTAGGGCAATTTGGGTAATGGAGACAAAATTCTCCATTTCTTTCAATCATATTTCTGATATGATCGTATAGGACATCACCCACGCAAACGACTTGATCCTCCTCGTTTGAGACTTCTTGTTGATCCTCCTCGTTTGAGACTTCTTGTTGATCCTTCTCGGGTTCCTCTTCCTCCATTATCTCTTCTGCCTCTTCTTTTGGTTCCTCCTCTTCTTCCACAGGTTCATTATCATCTTCGATGATAATCGGATTAGCCTGATTATCCGTCATAAACTCAAGAAGACTCCTTAATACTTTTCCTTTCCTATTTTTCTCTTGACTCATCCTAATTTGTAGTACTTGTACTTCAGCGAGCATTTGTAGAGTGTATTCCATCTTTTCTTTGATTTTGATGACACGTGATAGCGTAGATCGTTGAAATGGACCTTCGGATTGTCCAGCAGATGAATCAGGGTTGATTTGGGTGTTTAAATTGGTGGAGGCCATTATTTATTTTAGTTTAGAGTTTTTGCAGAAGTGAGAAATGAAAATGAAGAAGTAAAGTCGAAGTAGAGAATTTAAATGATTATTGTAACTAACTTTTGGTGGGAATTAATTTTAAAATTTTGGCTGTTATATGTCGACATATACATAAATGTATGTCGATATACTTGTCTTTTAAATTTTATTTTTCTGATTTTTAATGTAATATATATATATATATATATTAGTATATTTGATTATTCTAACTCACTTAACGAACATTTGCCTAATTCTCTTCTAAACATAGTAAATGTTGCTTCGTTTAATGGTTTTGTTAATATATCTACTATTTGTTTATATGTTTCTATAAATTCGAGTGAAATTTTCCCTTTACTTACGTTATCTCTTAGAAAATGATGTCGTATATCGATATGTTTAGCTTTGGAATGATGGGTTGAATTTTTAGAAATATTTATAGCACTTGTATTATCGCAGTATATCGGTGATTTATTTATATTTAATCCAAAATCATTTAGAATTTGTTGCATATACATTACTTGTGAATAAGTCAAAGCAGCAGAGATATATTCTGCTTTAGTTGTTGACAAGGATACAGTATTTTGCTTCTTACTAAATCATGAGACTAGTGAATGTCCTAAGATGTGACATGTTCCACTAGTACTTTTACGATCAGATTTACATCTCGCATAGTCAACGTCATAATAAACACTAAGTCGAATGAATCATCCTTAGGATAAAATAATCCAAAGTCTGATGTATACTTTACATACCTTAGAATACGTTTTATAACCTTTAAATGTGTTTCCTTAGATTGCAATTGATAACTTGCACAAAGACATACACTATGCATTATAACTGGTCTACTAGCGGTTATATATAGTAATGATCCTATCATTGCTCTATGTAGTTTTTGATCAATGTCTTTAGATGTATCATCTTTATTAATGCTATATTAGTCGCCATCGGTGTTGGTCTCCCATTAATTGTTGTTAGGTTATATTTATTAATTAGATCTCTTGCATATTTTTCTTGATTAATAAATATCTCATTCTTTAATTGACGAATTTGTAATCCTAAGAAGAATGTTAGTTCTTCCATATGATTCATCTCGAATTCTTGGGTCATAATATATGAAAGTTCTTTATTCTTCTTATCATTTGTTGATCTGAAAATTATATCATCAACATATATCTGTAATAATTGAATATCTTTACTATTTTTCTTAATAAACAAGGTATTATCTAATTTTCCTATTTCAAAATTGGATTGTAACAAATAATTTCTTAATCTATCATACCAATCCCTATGAGCCTGTTTGAATCCATATAACACTTTCTTTAGCTTATATACGTGATTTGGTAATTTTTCGTCTTCAAATAGAGGTGGTTGCTCTACACATACGTCTTCTTTAACAAATCCATTTAGAAAAGCACTTTTTACATCCATTTGATATAATTTGAAATTATTATGGTTTGTAAATGCTAGTAAAATCCTAATGGCTTCTAATCTTGCTACAAGGAAAAACGTTTCATCGTAATCTATTCCTTCTTCTTGGGTATAACCTTGTGCTACTAGATGTGCGTTATTTCTTTCGTCCTCACCATGTTCATTCATTTTACTTTTATGAACCTATTTGGTTCCTATTATAGTCTTATCCTCAGGTCTAGGAACAAGTTCCCCTATATCATTCCTAGTAAACTGATTCAGTTCTTATTGCATAGCAAGCATCCATGAATCATCGGAAGATGCTTCCTTTGGATTATTAGGTTCAATAATTGAAATAAATGCAGTATTACTCATTTTATATAATTGATTACGGGTTCTAACAACATATTCAATATCTCCTAAGATATTTTCTATAGGACGATCTTTGAGTAATCTAATTCTTTTATTTGGTTGGTTATCTTCATGATTTATTTCATTATTTTCTTTTTCACATTCATCTTCATTGTTTTGAGTTATACTTTTATAATTTTTGTCGAAAGATACGTTCAAGGTCTCTTCTATGGTACTGGTTCTAGTATGAAAAACCTTATATGCTTTACTTCTTTCTGAATATTCGATAAATACTCCTTTATCGGATTTAGAGTCAAATTTGTCTTTAGTATTGAGTATAAAACATTTACTTCCAACTATTTTAAAATATGACACTTTTAGTTTATTACTATACAAAAGTTCATAAGGAGTTTTATGAGTTAAAGGTCTAATTGATATTCTATTTAAAATATAGCAAGTTATTGCAACTGCCTCAGCCCAAAAATTTCTAGGTAAATTACTATCAGATAACATAGTTCTCGCATACTCTTGTATTATCCTATTTTTACGTTCAACTACTCTATTTTGTTGAGAATTTCTAGGAATAGAAAAATTATGGGTTATTCCCTTTTTATTACAATATTTTTCAAAATTTTCGTTTTCAAATTCTCTGCTATGATCATTACGTATTGTATTGATTTTTAGTGACAATAAGTTTTGAATTCTTTTAGAAAAAGTTTTAAATTGATCAAAAGCATCACTTTTATTTTTAAGGAACAAAGTCCAAGTGAATCTAGAAAAACTATCGACTATTACGTAAACATATCTATTATGATTTATCGATTGAATTTGAGATGGACCAAATAAATCCATGTGAATTAACTCTAATGGTTTCGAGGTAGTAATTTCCTCTTTTGAATTAAATGAACTTCTCTTTAATTTTCCAAATTGACAAGCATTGCATACGTTATTAACTTTAAATTTCATTTTGGGTAATCCTCTAATTGAATCTAATTTAGAAATCTTAGAGATGTGTTTGAAATTTATATGAGCAAATCTCTTATGCTAGATCTAGGGGTCACTTGTATTGGCCATAAGACAGGGATTATCGTTGGATATTTTCATACTCAATATATAGATATTTTTCTTTCTATTTCCTTCGAATATTACTTTTGGATTCCTATCTTATATAAAACATTTATCCTTTTCAACGTTTATTTTATAACCCTTATCGGAAAGTTGACTTATACTTAGCAAGTTGTGTTTTAGATTCTTAACTAATAAAACATCAGAATTAGTAGGAGTTTCAGAATTACCAACATTGCCGATCCCAATAATGTATCCTTTAGAGTTATCTCCAAAGTTCACCATTCCACCATCTTCATATGTAAGATTATTGAGTAATTCAGGATTTCCCATCATATGTCTCGAATAGCCACTATCCAGTATCCATTTGTCCTTTTTAATTTCTGCCAACTACTTTCCATAATTTGAATTCTCAACACCCATGTAACACAATAGTTCGGAATTTGAATTTCCAACAACCAACTTTTTAGAATTTGAATTTTCAATAGCCACCATTTTAGGATTTGAATTACCAACAGTTGCTTCACCCATCTTTTCAACTTTTGAATTTTCAAAAGCCATAAAACACGTCTTTTCCTGTATTGAACAATATTTCAGTAGATCACATAAATTTTCAACACGATTATATGCAAACTCTTTCAACATTGATACAATCCATGAATTGACACTAGTGTTAACAAATATTTCAAAAGTTTCCATTTAAGAATTTCCAAAAATCAGATTATGAACTTTTTGAAAAACCTTGCCCGGATACCAATTGTTAGGGATTGCGAAATGGATCGTTAAGGAAAAACTAACACTAAAGGGAGATGAATAGTGTTTTTGAGAATTTAAACAAAATCTAAAATTTATTTGATTTATTATATGAATTAAACACCACAGAAACAACCACAGACATAGAATCAAACACAAACACAAAGATAAATAAAAATAAAATGCAGAAAAGGAAAGAACACACCGGATTTTATATTGGCTCGGAATTGCTCCTACGTCCAGTCCCATGCAACGTTGGATTGTGCAAAGTTTTATTACTATATCAATATCCAATTATAATCCTCTCCTTGATTTCACGGTTACAAGGGATACCACTGATTCCACACACACTTGATCAAGTATACTCTCCTTGATTTCACGGCTACAAGGATACCACTGATTCCTCTCTCTCCTCGATTTCATGGCTACAAGGGTCACATCAATTGCATACACTTCCCAAATGATTACAATAGCCCTATAACTCTTCAACAACACTTTGATTTAAAGAGTAATGAATAGAGAGTGAGAAGAGAAGAAGTTTTATAAAAATAGAAGGCAGAGTATAAGTGTAGAGAACATAAAAATGAGAAGATATAATGGTGTAAAGAAAGGAGAAAATGACGGAGAAGAAGAATTATGAAAAAATTCGAAATCAACCCCTACTTATAACATTTGAAAGGTTGCAACATTTTTGGAGCATCATAACTAATGAAAAGACACTTTCTTTCAATTTTCAAAAAGTGACAGTTATATGTCTACATAGGGCAAAATGTGTGTCGGCATATCCTTGTTCAAAATTGATTTTTGAGCATTTTTCAAGTGTTTATATATATATGCATAATTCTGGAAATTTTTAAATTAAAATATAGTGTTATAAATGAATATAACAAAGTAGGAAATCATATGAAAACATAAATATAAACTATATAAACACATTTCTAAAATTATAGAGCTAAGACTATATAAATATAAAGTGTATAAAAATGTAAATATATAAAACTTATAAAACTTGAGTTTGAAATCAAAAATAAAGTAAGGAAAGTAAAATAGAGAAGATAGAGATTGAAGATAGAATTTGAAAACAAAATTTTGAAATCAGAAATTGAAAAACAGAATTTGAATTTGAACCTGGAGTGTTATTCAGAGTCTTACATAATATAGACTCTATTACTATATTTATCTTAAGCTCTTGAAATCTTGAATACTCATGAGTCTTGAATCATCTCTGAATTCTGAATCACATAAATCTTTAAATTGTACAATCTTCAGTAATAATTCCTGTATATAAATCCTGCATATATATACATATTCTAAATAAAAGTGTTAGTATATATTTTATAATCAATTAATATTGAAATAAGGTTGTTGTCATCAAAGCTCCAATAATATATATGTATATATATACATACATATTTATTATTATTATTATTATTATTATATATTATAAGTAGCTTTCGTATCCCTGGGGGATGTGAAATCTCCCATCCTTGAAGGGAGCATAATGCACTAACGGGTCAAGGCCCGCTTCTCTTCTTCCTATATAAAAAGCCTTGAGCTGCCTCACTTCCCCTTTTGGCCTTATTTTACTTTTTTTGGCATCTAGGAGCTCGGGTTTTCCCTAAAATAAACGAATTCGAAATCGAACTTGATAGGTGGGTTTTGGAATCCTGAAGGCTTGGATTGTGACATGGATGCGAATTCGAGCCTGGAGGGCTTTGGATTCCATCTCGTTGATATCAAGATTCGATGCCTAGAGGAGCTCGATCTCATACTATTAACAGAGGAGGAGAAAATGCAGAGTGGAGAAGATGGAGAAGGAGGAGAAAGAGAAGGGAGCGCATCACATCACTCGCGTAGTGGTCTCTCGCACCAGATTGGATGCGCTATGTCGCATCTTTTGGATGGGACGCTTCGCACCCCATGGTTGCGAGGCTCCACATCCTGTGGATGCGAGACAATCGCAATCTGTGAATGCGAAAACAATCGTACCCTGGCGATTGTCTCACATTTTGTGGATGTCTTGCGCCCTGGGGACTTCGCACCCTGGGATGCGATCGTATTCTGCGGATGCGATACATCCTCGCATCCTGTGGATGTGAGATTTTGCATCTTGGGATGCGATTTTCTTGCATCTGATGGATGCATAGTCTCGCATTGATGGACGTGAATTCTTGCACTTGTAGGATGCAGAAGCTTGCCGATGGTATGGATGCGATGCAAGACTTTTGTTGAAAACTAGGATGCGAGTTTTTGAACCCAGTGAGGGATGCGAAAACTAAAGGTCCGGGAGATGCGATTTTCGTCTGATGGACCTAGGGATTTTAGACCCCTCCTGAATTAGATGCATGGCCCCTCGGCTATCAGACTCATGTTGTTTTCACGATGTTTTGTGACTGAATGGGACTTAGATTTTGCACATAGGGTTTAAGGCATATAACTCAGACTATGAACAATGACACGACTATCAAAATTTTAGATTTGTTTCCCGGCTTCAATCACGACGTGGTTGCGACTCGACGCGAATCCAATGATATAGGTTGATGACAATGATGATTATGGTTTTAAAACTAGTGATCGTCGCCGTGTCCCGACTTTGTTTATTATAATCTTATTATCATCACACTTCACTCCACGTACATGTTAGTTTACACCGACACGAGGGGTACCAGACACGAGGGGTACCGGTTTTCAATGCGATGTCTAATGCAACTATATTAAAAGCATAGCTAACAATGGAGACAAGGTCTAATAAACAACATATTTTGGTGGCTAAAGCTTCATGACAGTTGACGTCCCGGTCCGGATTGACTAGCAGTGCTAGTTTAGGGGACAGCAAGAATGAGACTTCTTCAGAGTCGACCCCCTCCTAGACTATAGGATCACCAAAAGCGCCCGACCATGGTTTGCAATCAAAAGATTCACAACAGACGGCAGAGCACTGGATTGAACTATCAGTTTTAGAAGGGGCTACTGCCATTGAGGAGAATAGTGAGGAGGAAAAAAATGTAGATATAGAGGGGAGCGATGCCTCCGAGGCTCCGGATATGATACCGGGTGTCGTCATAGTAGACAACCCACCGTATTTGGGGCCTTCGAGTTTGGATGAGGGTTCGTTGAGGCGCATTTGTACAAGGTTCAACACACCTTGGACAAATGTTTGCAGTCCCCAAAAAGAGGACAAGGTGCATGCTCCTCTAGAAGGGTACACTGCCAGGAACATGCATATATGCATTTATGGATGCGTTCCATCGTCTTCTGACTTCATCCAAGATATGTTGCGCTAGCGCTACTTCTGTCTAGCGCCAACACAACTTCATCTGAACGGGTATGCCTCCCTCCTTGGCACATGCCATTTGTTAAGAGAGTACCTGCAATTAAAACCTACTGAAGAGGACATCCGGACATTTCAGATTAAGAGTAGAGTCAACAACGCCTCTTCCATGTATTACCTGGAGGCAATACACAACCCTCGATTCATGAAGGGTCATGGAGTAGACTCGGTATGTTTAAGCATGAATGGTTCTTCGTTCCCTATCCTCTAGGATTTGGAGGCGCTGGTTGGAAGGAAGTAAGTATATTCGACTGCTTTGAGTTTAAGTGAGTTGAGTCATAGAATCTGAGTTAATCTTGGATTTCTGTAATAGTGATTCCTCAACTACCGAAGAGTACAAAGCACTAGGGGTGTATAGAGCTATTGAAAGCTATCCCCGTTGCAGCTCAGTCACAAATAATATATTAGGTGAGGATGCTCTTCGCTGGACGACCTTACTTCTCGCTAAACAAACAATATTCCGGCTGGCTGCTGCTGGGAAGAAGAATCTAAAGCAGAAGGAAGTTCTTCGGCCAATAAAAGGAAACGCCCCTTGTCATGCCCAAGCAACCCAAGGCCGTGAAGATTTGGGAAAGAAATAGTCCAGGAAACACCGGTGATGAGGAGATAGTGACTGGAGAAGAGGGTCTACTGCTTACGCCTGTACCGTCTATGATTACTAAGATGGGAACGGGAGTGTCGGATAGGATGGTTTCCCCAGTTACTACCTCTATGATCACCGCGCTATTGGAGAGAGAAGATCAATTTAAGGATTTGGACAAGGTCCCAATCGATGTTCCTCTGACTTGTCCTAGTGGCACAAGCTCTGGAAGCCTAACATTAACTATTGAGAAGATAACCACTCAAGCGAGCTTCAATCTGCTCTGTGGAGAGTGCACTTAGGGACACGTTCATAAACACTGCGTAAACAAAACATTTGTTTGTGTGTTTAGTGTGCTAGAATCTAAACTTGAATCTATTTTATGTAGGTGAAACGGTTCGTAAAAGTGGCGGTGGTAGACATTGAGGTCATGGGTCGGGAGGCCAGCGGCCAAAAAAAAGCTCGGTTATAAGTAGCTACAAGAAAGTAACCAGTCTGTCTCAGTCTTCCCTCTCCTGTAACAGCTGCGATGATCATCGGCATCAACTCAGACACTCAGAATCCCCATCACCTATTGCTTGAACATCGGGGTCAAATTCAAGATTTGAAATGTTTGGGTACATGGCCACAAGCATCGACACTTCCTCTTCCTGCACCGCCTTTGTGCCTGCTCACAAGTCCACCAACCAAATTACACTATCGATACATGGAAAGAAATTGAAGATGGACGCGTTGGCTGAAGGACCGGAGGCTTCAAAGCATACTCCCAAGAAGAGAAAAGCGATCTTGAAGTTGCTATTTCCAAAGAATCATTTTAAAGAGCTAAAATGGATGTCGGACCTCAGTCCAATTCCATGTGAGGACAATGACACGATATGGAAGAAAGTTCATGCTGCCTATCATCAATGCAGGGAGTTCAAAAAATACGCGGGGCACCTCTCGGAGTTGATCCGTAAAAAGAATGTGCAAGTGCAAAACTATGAGCTGGTCTTGTAGCCGAGCAGATGACCGTCCGCAACCGAGACAACGAGATGGGTAAGATACAACTCCGAATTACCACTATTTCCATGTATATTAGCAACACGATTAAGCCCTAACTCTTTGTTGTTGAAACAATGGAATGGATGGAGAAGTATGCGAAGCTGGAGAATGATGCACAACATGTGTGACACCCCACGTCCATTAATGTCACTCTTTATTAGAATGAATTAAGTTATGTGAAGCATTATAGGTAAATAGAAACAAAATTTCATAAGACGGATACATAAAAGGAGTAGCGGAAATTTTTAAAACTTCATTGTTCAATAGAAAAGAAAAAACATCGTAGTCTCAAATCCAGCTAGAACATCAGACTAAAATATAGGAACCAAATACATCAAACAAAAACATCTGTTTAGCGCTAAAAACCATCAGAATACAGAAATGTAAAGTCATAATACCCATAAGTAGCCACAAAAAAGTAGAAAAGTAATCGAAGCGATACATCAAAGCTGATCCAGATCCAATCAGGAACAGAAGAGAGAGAAATTTCTAATCACGGCTGAGCGTTCCCACCCTGAGAACCTGGGGGAGGGGGGGGGGGGGAAAAGAAAGAAAGGGAAACAAAAAGGAGTCAGACATAAAGTTTGGCGAGTCCAGCGACTTTTAGCATATAAAGAAGTAGTAGTATCAAGATAGGTAAATAGAACTGGATGAGAGATAACAGTAACATACAGCAGTATAAACTTGATGAACATGATAAGCAGAATAAACATGGTAATATGGACCTAACTATGCTTCTCACTTAATTCTCTGTACCAATACTAGTATAACAGGATTTATGACACGATTAGGTGTCCCCTAATTATATAATAGAAACAGAATGACCCCAATATAAATATAATGGTAGATTTAGGTGTACGCTAGTTACGTAACGGGCCTTACCCAAACAGAAATAACAAGTAGTTTAACAGAAATAACGGGTGTTACCCCAAACAGAAATAGCGGGTACCTCAACAGAAATAGGAAGGACTAGATGTACCCTAATAACTACCCCAAGCGATTGACTCCCTAATGTGTAAATACCCTGTGTTGTCCCCATGGTAAGGTGTATCACTCCCTAAATTGGAAAACTACGGAAGCACACATACTTATTTACTGGTGCTACAACGGCTTATTTTCCCTTATAGATCGGACCCATGCACGCACATGACTCCGTTGGAACGCGGTCGTACACACCCACTTTCAGATGAACCTCTTACTATCAGTTCAGTATGCGTGCCCTGACTCCTACCTAGTGTGGAGTTCCCGTTTAATACCAAAAAGGTTACTGATGGATATGGGCCCCACACAGCAGATGGCACAAGGCAAACCCCTAAGCTTGTGGTCCTAATTAACTAGTATTTTTAACAGGTTAAGTCTTATAGATTAACATGTTCATATAACCCCCACAGATTTGACAGATTTACTTAACCCTACAGATTTATCAGATTCCACAGGTTACATACAGTTTCATTAGCATGTTCCACCTAATCTTTGAATTAAGCCTACAGATTTACATGTTCATACAACCCCAAATTTCCAATCATGTTCCACAGTACAAGATATTCCCCAAATTTCCCTATTCCCTTTCCATTCCCGAACATTCCCAAATTATTCCAATTTCGTTCTTACGCATGTCTCAGCGAGATTGGCCTAGGCTCGAAGGTAACCTAGACTTATAAAATAAAAAGAAAAAAGAGAGAGGGAGAAGAACAGAAATAGGCATATAATGACACCTTAACAATAGAACAGGTGTACAAAAAAATACATGTAATTACAACAAAACTGTTTAGATATGAATCAGTTTATTTACAAGCATAGGCTCAGATATAGGTCTATTAACAGGTCAGGATTACTATTAAATTTTATATCTGAAAATAACATGAACTCATAGAGATTGGATTTAAAGAATAGAGGATAATACGCTGATGTTGTAGAAGGGATCCTTGTATAAGTCAAATAAGAATTGTCTTAATTCAATCCTAGTTTCGGCAGCATCTCCATATCCTTATCTTATATTTTTAGATCAGAAGTTTGAGGAAGAAGTATGAGGAAGTATAAATGATTTGATAGGAGTGCATGCCTTTAAATAGAGTTCACAAGAAAATCCTTAAGCGTTTGATTTCTGTTTTATTAATCCAACCGCTCAGTGAAATAATGAACCTGGTTAACAAAACAGTCCGGAAACAGAAAAATTAATCTTTCCAGATCGCGTGTGGGTCGACCCACCTACAACCTAGGTCGACTAGACTGGGTGTGGATCTCCCCACAACGGGTCTAGTTCCCGCCCTTTCCGCCTTCATTTCCCGCTTCGTCCTTTTTTCTGATTTATTTTGAACTATTTGACTTATATTTACATTTATCTTTTACAAACTTCTAACCTTTATATCTTTCTCATACGATACCCGTTTTATGCAAACTCGGAGTCTATCTGAACCAGAATTCCGAGACGAACATAATGGTATAGTCTGTTTTACTTAATTCCAAATATCCAATTAAGTATCCTCTAGTTTATTATCATTAATATTCTTTAAAATTACGGGGAGTTACATTCTACCCTACTTAAAGGATTTCATCCGTGCAATCTCCAAGTCAAGAAGAATGTTTATTACATCCACCTACAATCATCTACTCATCCACCATCTGCAGGCATCCACTGTCCTTAGGGATTCCTAATGCTTGTATGAACATATGCAAAGGTGTGTGTATATGTCCCTATTGCTAATGCGAAAATCAGGTAGTCTACTGATTCAGTCAACCTCCTTAATGCAATATGTCGGTGCCATGTATCCAAAGTGTATGCAAAGGAATCCTAATATATTATATAAGTTCTACATATGTGCATAACCATCCATCATTACGCAACATCCATGTGATGAGTCATCCATTTTTCATTCACTATAAGTAAAATGCACAAACATCCATATGCAGTATGAGAGTGTTTGAGCCGATCTAGTGCCTAGTATGTGCATATGTAACCACGAGAAACCACTTGCATCCATCAAACATAACATGTCTCAAACATATGTTTACATCCATTGGTTTTTTACCTAAAGGTCGAGGATTCAATCGATAGAATATACCCGAATGATAGAAGCAAGTATAAATAAATGCTTGGAAAAAGAAGATAAGAACGTACTCTTGAAAATAAAAGGGTACGAAGCGCGAATCTTGTCTTCAATCTCCCAAGTTGCAACTTCGTGTTCTTGTCCCCATTGCACTTTTATTAACTTAACCTCTCTATTGCACAGTTTCTTAACCTCTGATCCAAGTATTCGGGTAGGAACTCGTCTAACCGTTGCCTCCTTTTCTACCTCCACTTCCTTAAGCATGCCCATCTCAACCACCTCTGTTGTATTGTGAAGACATTTCCGCAAATGGGAAACGTGGAAAACATCATAAACACCCGCCAACCTCTCCGGTAGTCTCAACCTATAGGCCATCTGATCTATTCTTTCTACTATGGGAAATGGCCCTACGAACCTTGGCGCCAATTTCCCCATAGATCCAAAGTGAACCACATTCCTCAAAGGTGATACTTTGATGAAAACCATGTCTCCTACCTTAGACTCAATGCCAGTCCTTCTCTTATCTACGTCGGACTTCTGTCTATCCTGAGATAGCTTCATACGTCGGTGGATAAGATCAATCTTTTCTGAAGTATCTCTAATCATCTCAGGTCTAAGTAGAAGCCTATCCGTAGACTCCCACCAACAAGTCGGTGATCTGCAAGGTCTTATGTATAATGCCTTGAAGGGTGTCATACCTATAATAGCCTGATAACTGTTGTTGTAGGAAAACTCCACCAATGGGAGATGCTCCTCCCAAGTTCCTTTGAAGTCTAGGATACACAGCCTCAAAAGATGCTCAAGAACCCTATTCACCCTCTTAGTCTGTCCATTGATCTGAGGGTGATATGATGTGCTTAAACATAACTGTGTACCTAGTACCTCTTGCAAGCTCTTCCAAAGTAAAGATGGGGTCACGATCACTTACTATCCTAGAAGGTACTCCATGTAGACGGACTATCTCACGAAGATAAACCGATGCCAACCACGCTGTTATTCTCTTGCATTTAACAGGAATGAAATAAGCGCTCTTAGTGAGCCTATCCACTATAACCCAAATACTAGTGTTGCTTCTCCTCGATCTAGGAAAACTATCGATGAAATCCATAGAGATGCTCTCCCACTTCCATTGTGGACATCCAAAGGATGAAGCAAACCACTAGGGTACTTTTGTTCAGGTTTTACTTGCTGGAAAACTAAACATCGAGCTACAAACTCCGCTACATCTTTCTTCATCTCGGTCCAAAAGAAAAACCTCTTCATGTCTCGATACATCTTATCACTGCATGGGTGGATAGTCATCCTAGAATGATGGGCATCCTCAAGGACTGTCCTAAACAAATCTCCAACTCGGGGAACACAAATCCTCATATCTTGTCGTAGCCACCCTTTATCATCCACGGAATATCTACAAAGATGACTAGAAATCTCCCCTCTACTGAGCCTATCCAAGATGTTTACTATCTATGGGTCCTCTCGTTGCGGAGATCCTATCTGATCCATAAGAGTAGGCCACACCTCTAAAGATGCCAACAAACCAAGTGTATACTCCATAGATGGCCTAAAATCGAAGGTCGATAAGTACTCCAAACTCTGCCTCTCTACGAATAGAGGACTCAAGGTCATCCTCTGCCTACTCAACGCGTCTTCCACTACATTACCCTTACCAGGGTTATAAGAAATCTCAAAGTCATAGGACACTAGGAACTCCATACATCTTTGTTGTGTCAAATTGAGGTCCTTCTGCGAGAACAAATACTTGAGCGACTTATGGTCTGTGTATAACTCGAACCTTTCTCCGAGTAGATAATGCCACCAAGTTTTAAGTGCGAACATTATAGTAGCCAACTCCAAATCATGGGTAGTGTAGTTCCTCTCATGAACTCTTAGATGTCTACTACCGTAGCATACTACCATTCCCTCTTGCGTCAAGATGGCACCAAGCCTTGTACCACAAGCATCAGTGTACACTGTGAACACCTTGTTCCCATCGGGCAATGTCAAATCTAGGGCTGTTGTCAGAGCCTTCTTCAACCGTTGAAAAGCATCCTCACAATCAATACTCCAAGAAAATGACAGATTCTTCTTCGTCAGTTTGGTGAGTGGAAGTCCTTGATAAACTTCCTATAATAGCCCGATAAACCAAGAAAAGTTCTCACCTCTGTTGCATTCTTTGGAACCTTCCAATATTGAATTACAAATACTTTCGTGGGATCAACCGCTATCCCATCCTTGGAGACCACATGCCCTAGAAATCTTACCTCCTTTATCCAAAAGTGACACTTGGAGAATTTCTCCCTAAGCTGGTGTGCTCTGAGAGTACTCAAAACCTCTCCTAAATGTAGGGCATACTCTTCCTTGCTCTTTGAGAAGATCAGGATGTCATTCACAAAGACTACCATGAACTTGTTTAGAAACTCCCTAAACACCCCGCTCATCAAATCCAAGAAATACGCAGGTGCATTCGTCAACCCATAAGGCACGATTAGCTACTCAAAGAAGCCACATGGAATTCTGAAAACGGTCTTATTTATACTGTCCTCGGCCACCCTCAACTAATGATATCCCATGGCTAGATCAGAAAGCGAGAAAACAGATGCGCCAAGTCAAACAGATCGTCAATCCTTGGAAGTGGGTGCCTATTTTTCTTAGTGAGCTTATTCAACTCCATGTAATCCACACATAGATGAAGTGAGCCATCCGCCTTGGTTGTGAATACGACCGGAGCACCCCACTATGATATACTTCGCCTAATAAAACCCTTCTCAAGTAGCTTCCCTACTTGCTTACTAAGCTCCCTCCTCTCTCTCTCTAGGAGCCATGTGGCGCACAAGCAATGTGACTGGCTTCTCATTATCCACCAAGTATATCCGGAAATCAATCTCACGCCTCGGAGGTAATCCCCAACCTCATCAAAAACATCCGGATACTCATATATTATGGGTACAGATTGCAAATCATCGATAGAAGCATCAAGTGATTCTAGGAAACTAAGCATGACAGACCCCTTTGGGTCACAGGAAATCTTGAGAGTCCTCCCTCGGTAAGTCAAAAGTATAGCGGCCCTCCTTTCATAGTCTAGGATGGCACCGTACATGGCTTGCTAATCCATCCCTAGAATCTGACAGTAGCCCATAAACCAAGCACATACGCATCACACTCAAACTCGACGCCTAACACAGATATCCTAAAACCCTGACATATCATAGACAGATGAGCCATACCTCAATGGGGTTTGAGACGATAATGGGATCAGAAACAATACTAGTTATAAGGTGCAGAGACTCAACCACAGAATCAGATAAAAAGGAATGAGAAGCGCCAGAATCAAAAAGAGTCCTAACTAGATGATCGGAAAGGAAAATCAAACATTCAACAGAGACTTTCCTACCTCTTTCCGGTCCACTCGCCTCGAGACCGTGCACCTGCCCTCTAGAAGATCCTACCCTTTTCCACTGTCCTTGCTTTTTTGGGCATTCCCTAGTATAGTGTCCAACTTCACCACAATTGAAACAAGCATTCTTCCTTTTTCTACAATCCTTGGCCAAATGGCCCAAGCTCCCACAACCATGACATTTCTTCTTGTTGTAAGCCTTGTCGTTCTTCCTTTCCTTCTTTTGTGTTTCTTTCTTGGGCCACACTTTCTTGTTTTGTGTCTCATCGGTCTTAACCTCTTTCATCTCATCCTTACCATCTTCGTGCATCAGCGCCATGTCAACAAGCCTTTCAAAAGTTGCCCCCATCGGTATATGAGACAATGCCAATCCTTGGAGAGATTGATTTAGTCCTCTAGCAAATCTTAAACCTTTCTTGTGTAGGGTATTCACCAATTCCAGACCAAACCTTGCCAGCTGATTAAACTTATTAACATACACTTTAACAGACCTACTTTCTTGCTTAAGTGCTAAAAATTTCTCCATCTGCATGCTCTCTTCTACCTAAGAAAGAAACTTCGTTTCAAATTTTTGTCGGGAATCAGCCCAAGTATCTACTGGACGTCCTGCTTGTATCACCTCCTACCAAAACAAAGCCTCGTCCTTCAACCGCCACGCGACCACTGTATCTTCCTACAGTCATCAAGCTTGAAAAGGTCGAAGATAATCTCGGTCTTCCGTAACTAATTGTGTGCTTAAATATAAACTCTCAGAACCACGGAAGGGCTTTCCACCCATTACGCAAAAGTCTTTGCAAAGCTTAGAAAAGGGTAAACGAGGAGGTTGAGCTGCTTCGACTACAACTGGAGGTGGGGCCTCGAATAGATTCCATAGCCTCTATATATCTATGAAACCAGGTCGGTATCTAAATGCCTTCAGGAAGATTGGGTTCCCCAAACATGCTAAAAAGAAATGAAAAAGGGATTCAAATAGAGAACCGAAAAGATGTTTTATATGGTTTTGGGGAATATGTTTTTTTCAAAAATAATTTTTTCTTTGAAAATACTTTATTTTTGAAAATAATTTCCAAAAAATTGATCCGATCTTGCAACCTACAGCTCTGATGCTAAATGTGACTCCCCATGTCCATTAACGTCACTCTTTATCAGAATCCATTAAGTTCAGTGAAGCGTTATAGGTAAAAAGAAACATAACCTCATAAGATAGATATACAAAAAGAGAAGCGGAAATTTTTAAATCTTCATTGTTCAATAGAAAAGAAAAAAATATCGTAGTCTCAAATCCAGTTACAACATCAGACTAAAATACTGGAACCAAATACATCAGACAAAAACATCTTTCTTACGCTAAAAACATCAGAGTATAGAAATGTAAAGTCATAATACCCATAACTAGCCACAACAAAGTAGACAAGTAATCGAAGTGATATATCAAAGCTGATACAAATCCAAGCAGAAACAGAAGAGAGAGAATGTCCTAATCACGGCTGAGCGTTCCCATCTTGAGAACCGGGGGGGGGGGGGGGGGGAAGAAAGAAAGAAAGGGAAACAAAAAGGAGTCAGACATAAAGTCTGGCGAGTCCAGTGACTTTTAGCATATAAAGAAGTAAAAGTATCGAGATAGGTAACTAAAACTTGATGAGAGATAACAATAACATACAACACGTATAAACAGGATAAGCAAAATAAACAAGATAACATGGACCTAACTACGCTTCTTAATTATTTCTCTACACCAATACTAGTATATCAGGATTTATGACAGGATTAGGTGTTCCCTAATTATATAGCAGAAATAGAATGATCCCAAAAGAAATATAATGGTAAATTTAGGTTAATCCAGTTACGTAACGGGCCTTACCCAAATAGAAATAATAGGTAGTTTAACAGAAATAACAGGTGTTACCCCAAACAGAAATAGCGGATATCTCAATGGAAACAGGCAGGACTATATGTACCCTAATTACTACCCCAAGAGATCGGCTCCCTAATGTGTAAATACCCTATGTCATCCCCACAGTAGGGCGTAACCCCCTAAAGTGGCAACCTATAGAAGGACACATACCTATTTACTGGTGCTACAACGACTTATTTTCCCTTATAGATTAGTCTCATGCGCACATACATGACTCCGTTGGAACACGCCCGTACACACTCCCTTTCAAGTAAACCACTTACTATCAGTTCATTATGCGTGCCATGATTCCTTCCTAGTGCAGGATTCCCGTTTAACACCAGAAAAGGTTACTGATTGATATGGGCTCCACATAGCAGATGGCACAAGCCCCCCAAGCTTGCGGTCCTAATTAACTTGGATTTTTAACAGGTTAGGTCTTACAGACTAACAGGTTCATATAACCCCTACAGATTTAATTGATTTACTTAACCCTACAGATTTATCGGATTCCACAGGTTACTTACGGTTTCATTAACATGTTCCACCTAATCTTTGAATTAAGCCTACAGATTTACATTTTCATACAACCCCAAATTTCCAATCATGTTCCACAGTACAAGATATTCCCCAAATTTCCCTCTTCTATTTCTATTCCCAAGCATTCCCAAATTATTCCAATTTCGTTCGTACGCATGTCTCAGCAAGATTGACTTAGGCTCGAAAGTAACCTAGACTTATAAAATAAAAAGGAAAAAAGAGAGGGGGAAGAACAGAAATAGGCATATAATGACAACTGAACAGCAGAACAGGTGTACAGAAATATACATGTAATTACAGCAAAACTGTTTAGATATGAATCAGTTTATTTACAAGCATAGGCTCAGATCCTGGTTTATTAAAAGGTCAGGATTACTGTTAAATTTTATATCTAAAAATAATATGAACTCACAGAGATTGGATTTAAAAAATAGAGGATAATATGCTGATGTTGTAAAAGGGATCCTTGTATAAGTAAGATAAGAATTATCTTGAGTCAATCCAAGTTTTGGCAACATCTCGCTATCCTCATCTTATATTTTTAAATTAGAAGTTTGAGGAATAAGTATGCAGAAGTGTAATTGATTTGATAGGAGTGCATACCTTTATATAGAGTTCACAAGAAAATCCTTAACCGTTGGATTTCTGTTTTATAAATTCAACCGCTCAGTAAAATAATGAACGTGGTTAACAAAACAGTCTGGAAACAGAAAAATTAATCTCACCAGATCGCATGTCGGTCGACCCACCTACCACCTGGGTCGATCCATGGGTCGACCCACCTGACCTCAGGTTGACCCAGACTAGGCGTGGGTCACCCCACAACGAGTCTGGTTCCTGTCCTTGACGCCTTTGTTTCCCGCTTCATCCTTTTTTTGATTTATTTTGAACTATTTTGATTTATATTTACATATATCCTTCTTATATGTATACAAAATTTTAAACTTTATATCTTTCTCATACGATACCCGCTTTACACAAATTCGTAGTCTATTTGAACCAGAATTCCGAGATGAACACAACAGTATAGTCTGTTTTAAATAATTCCCATATGCAATTATGTATCCTTTAGTTTATTATCATTAATATTCTTTAAAATTATAGGGTGTTACAGCATGTTGCGACGATGTTCAAAGATACTGTAGCTCTGGGGACGACTGACATCGCAACTCTCAAAAAAGAGAATCAGGATCTGGCAGAAGAGAATCATCGTTTGTTTCAAGATCTTGAAAAAGAGCACCAGCTTTAGACAGACACGAGGCCTTGTTGAAGGAGAACAAAAGGTTGAAAGCTGAAAATGCTAAGACGCAGAGGCTCTTGAATGAAAATGCCAACCTGAAGAGGAAGCTGGAGGAGGTCAAAAATGACAAGGAGAAGGTTGAGGCTACCATGAAAGAGGTGCTGAAACAGATGGGTAGGAAAACGGCAGAACATCAGAAGGAAGTGGCGAGGATCAAGGACATAGTTGAGGATGCTGAGGCCTAGATAGAGTTGGATCTACAGCCATATGTTTGGAATATGTACGTCAAAGTGCTCAAATATCGTGGACTCTCTTGGGTTGAGGATTATCCCTGGACATTGGCTTAGGTGTGGGGCAGGATGTTGGAGTTTGGGGTCGACCTACAGGAGGTGGATGCTATAGATGAAATCAAGTTTATATTCTCACACTTGGATGAGAAGGAGTTCTTGGTGCTAAAGGAGGGAAGGCAGTTGTCGAGAGATGATGCCGAGAAGGCAAGGGAAGCAGAGCTTACTGCTGCGAAGGGGAAGATGGTGTCCACTGATAGTTTGGTTGTGGCCCTTGAGTTTATTTAAGGTAGTTCCTAATAGCAGCAAGCTACATTGTTTATCTCCGTGAGTGGTCCACAGGTCCCAGTCCCCGCCGAAACTGAGTATAACCCTGATCAACCAGGGTTGCGACTGGGGAGCATCCCTCCATTAGCAGGTGGAAGCATCATGCCTACGCGACTGCACCTCAGGTGCTAGGTAAAGTCATATCCTCACAAATGCTTAGAAGCATGGATACACAGAGATAAAGTAGACTAATTAGCCTTTCTCTTCCACGTGCAAGACCCACTAGAGACGAAGTGACCATAGACTTTAAACTAACACACCTTAGAGCCAGAGTGGAAGGTTTTGGAGAACATCTGGGCGAAGGAGGGAGTCCTCTATAAGCATTGACCCGAGCTGACTTTGCATTCATCAAGGAGATGATCAGAAAAGACGAGAAGAAGGTGAAGGTGGAAGTTGTCGGGAAGGTCGAGACTGGTGAGCATACAATACATGAGTTGGTCGAAGAACAAAGCACTCAATTGCATGCCAAGTCTGAGGAGGTTGAGGAGAAGAGGGTGGCTGACGAGCTGGCCAGGAAAACAGCATTGATAGAGGCCATAAAGAAGGCTGAGCAGAAGGATGTGTCTAAGGTGTGGGAAGATAAGGAAGCTGCGGCCAGGGTGTAGGAGGAAATAAAGAAAAAGGCCAATGCCGAGCTACCAATAAGAGGGTTGATGACATATATAAGAAGCTACAAGAGGATCATGCCAAAAAGCTTAAGGTGGGCAAGGCGACATAGCAAAAGGTGGCCGCGAAGGATGGACATAAGATAGTAAAGGGCATACGTGCGATACTGGCGTTCTATAGCGAAGTTTCCCCCAAACCTCTGAAATTGATCCTGCCGAGGCGAGGAAGTTACAAAGATCTCGAGTGGCAGTGGCGATGAGGAAGAGATCCCATTGGCATCCCTCAAGCTATCTTCTACGGTCAAGGGAAAGAAAGGGAGAGGAGAGAGCAGCTCCAGAAAGAAGAAGAAGAAGAAGAAGAAGAAGAGAAAAGGCGATGATTCGTCGAGTGGTGACTCGAGCAACAAAAAGAAGAAGAAGGGAGAGAAGGAGATGGATGAGGATGTGGAAGAGGCCGAACTTCCCAAGTGATTGTTATAGATGTCTTTTGGTTCTGTAGG
The DNA here is from genome assembly GCA_030737875.1 of Allium sativum. NCBI lineage: Eukaryota > Viridiplantae > Streptophyta > Magnoliopsida > Asparagales > Amaryllidaceae > Allium > Allium sativum. The sequence goes on along the minus strand of CM060920.1, from coordinate 333,319,260 downwards.
TCGATAGGATACGCGAGTACGAGCCTCGCTTTTGGAGGCGTGATGTGGATTTGATGTACATCACGTCGCTAGAAAAAGATTTTTTATGTAATTTGCTTTTGGTTTGCGAATGAAAGTGCTAGTTGACTCTTTTTCTATCCCATTTTGTACTAAGTGTTTGAACGCTTTCCAGTTTCTGTACTTGCACAAACCTACTTGTCCATACACTTAAGAAAACATATTTTAAGGTTTCGCTCTCGAGATTCTCGAGTCATGCGAAGTTTGTATGTGTCGACCTCTCTCTCTGGGCGTTCCTTGGTCGGAAGTTCCGAGTCATGCGGGATTCGGGTTAGAGATTGAAGGCGTCGTTGGTTTGCCAATGCCTTCCTAGATCCAAACCTTTTGGGTCGGATGCATCCAAATGATCAATCGATGTCGTACTTGTTCGGCTGACGGGCTACCCCCAATTCTAGAGACTTGGGGTGGGGTTTTTTATATTTGATCTCGTTGTTGGTTCTTGGCTCAAGTCGAGTAATTTATACTTAGCCTCTTCGTTGGTTCGAGACTTGATTCAGGGGATTGGTTCCTGGCTTCGAGGTACCGATCTAGTGTTGTGCGCTTGTGTATGCAATGTGGTAACAGTGGTTCAAGCATGCTACACAGAAAGTAAACATATCAAGAATATAAAGAACTGAAGACTATCTTTACTGATAACTTTTGTAGCTATGGCCTTTAATTTATAATGACTTGAATTTGAAGAAAAAAAATCATTGTTGGAAAGCAGTAAGTTTGTACATTAAGCTATGTGAAGTAGCATTGGAGATGTTCACTATTCCATCTCTAGGGAGTTCGGTGCCATCAACGGTCGTTACCTTGAAGGCTCCATCTCCAAGCCTCCATTGTATGACGTATGGACCTTCCCGACGATGACTGAAAACAGATGGTATAGGAAAGATCCACTTTAGGATGAGGTCACGGATGTTGAAGTTCTTGAGGCGAAACTTGGAGTTGAAATATCGGGCGACTAGTTGGCGCTGAGCGACAGGTGTGAGTGTAGATTCATCTCTTTTCTCTTTGAGTAAGTCGAGTGACTCGAAGAGGAGATTTTGTTGGTCTTCAGATCGTAGTAAGTGAATCGATAGACTGAAGTCTAAGCTTAATAGGAACGATGACTTCAGATCCATAGGCAAAGGAGAAAGGAGCATGGACAGTCGTTGACATATGGGTGGTCCGGTAGACCCGTTGGGCTAGAGGGAGTTCATCTACCCATAAGCCTTTGGCATTTTCAAGATGCTTTTTGATGATTGATTCAATCACTTTGTTAACAGCCTCGACTTGCCCATTGGCTTGAGGATGTGCTCCTAGAATCACTTTTTGATTTGGCATTGTCAAAAGGTATTGAACTCAGTGCTACCGACCTGGGTCCTATTGACGGAAATGATACTTGGGGACCCTATAATGAGTAATAATGTTGTGAATGATGAAGTTGATCACCTTCTTGGTAGCGATTGTAGTGAGGGATTCGGCTTCTGCCCGTTTGGTGAAGTAATCAACTACGACGATAGCATATTGTGCACTGCCTCTAACCATTAGAAGAATTCCGATGATATATATTCCCCACATGGCAAACAGTCAGGGGATGACCATTTGTGTTAGCTCAGTGGGAGGGGCCCTTGTAATCTTGGAAAACCTCTAGCATTTGTCGCACTTGCGGGCATAGTCCGCCTGTAACACCCCACCTCCACTAGGGTCACTCACAAAGGGAATGCACTAGTTTTGGAGGAGCGTTATCGAGGTAAACAAACACAGAAATATTACAAGACAGAACATAGATAAAACTGCAGAAGAATCAAAAGATAAATTTCATTACTTTCAAAAAGAGTCAAAACCTTTTTACATCAAATAGCCAAGGTCATTATTTTCCATTACAATAAATTCTGTCTTGCATAAATAAAGAAGCATAAACTTGAAACAACAAAAGGAGCTTAATTCCCCAAAGGTAGAAGAAATGCAGCCATAACATAGCTCAAGATCAAACCGTACATGAGATGAACCAAAAGCAAGTGAAATCCAAGCTAAGTGCTGGAGCTTCCTCCCGGAGAACCTTGGGGGGGGAATGGAAGAAAAAGAGGTGAAAGAAAACGGGTCAGTCATAAAGACTGGTAATTCCAAGTGACTTTCAGCATAAAAACAGATAAAGATAACATGACATGTATAAACTGAAAGTAATCATACGGATGATGACAAGATGGGCAAGATAGACTAAGATAACATGATAAATCAAGTATAAATCAAGTATAGCATCACGTATTCAAGGTTCGCTGCATCAACGGTACTAGAATCCCAAACCCATGTCTTATATTAATCATGAAATGATCCCTTGGCCCAATATCATGAAATGACCCATTTCTAGGTCCAACGAAACAATCCACTAGTCGATCGGCTCCCAACAAGTTCTAGCTCGTCATGTGTCTGTGTCATACGGCCCTATCACGAATGTAGTCACCTGTACTAGGTCCACCATAGTGTGTATCAAGCCATATGGTGCCAACCACCGACACGAATCAAGAATGCACAGATAAACCTACTGATGCCCAATGCCTGCTTTTTCAACTTCGGACCACGTGCACGACCATAGCCCGCCTGAACCTACACTGGTGCACCAACACAGTCATCATTCTAGTTGCTTACAATCAGCCCAGTAATCGTGGCCGACCTTGCCTAGTTCCAGGGTACCATGATACATCTAGTGGGTTACTGCTGAAATGGACCGCGTAACTAGGGTTTCCGTCTAATAGGTTAAGTGTTGTCATTTAAATTCGTGACTTAACCCCTATCAGTCTAGCATGTCAAGTTGGTTAAGTGTTGTTTTTCATGTTCATGACTTAACCCTATCATGTGGCATTAATTCATTAATGCACCCTAACCTCTCACATTAGACCTGTTGTTGTGGTCACTGGATATGTCGGGCAGTTCCGGGCAGAATTACACCACAACTCAGTCTAACCTCAGGTTTCAAGCGCGATATGACCAACTACTCACATTGGATCCTATTGTTTTCAGTCACTGGATTTGCCGGGCGGCTCCGGGCAGATTTACATTGCAAACTCAACCCAACCTCGAGTTGGCCATTTTCAAGTTCATTCTAGTGTCATGTCCATGTTCAAGTTTTCATGTCAAGTTCGTGTCAAGTATTCAAGGAAAGTTTCATGTCAAGCTTCCTATAATTACCAATTTTTCCCAACGTTACCCCGTCTAAATATTAGGCTAACAATCTTAGCCTAATTTTCCGTTCGCATGGTTTTTGGCATATAATATTAGGCTAAAAACTTAGCCTAATTTAACATACACAAAATTGGCATAAAGCAATTTATTAACATAAGCATGACATAGGCGTAAACTTGGCATCATCGGATCATAGGTGTGAACTTGCAAAATAATCAACATGAATATCATAGGTATGGTCTTGCAGCGTAGACTGAACCAACATACATATATGTGAATTTGCAATGTAGACTAAATCAACTTACATATATGTGAACTTGCAAATCAATCATGAACATATGAATAAGTGTGAACTTGAAATATGCCATAGGTTTAACATATACACATAAACATGTAGATCTAACATTTGGTCACATATGTGATATGATTTCACAACCTAAAACTTGCATAACATGATAAACTGCACAACTTGTCATAACGGGTTATACTCCAAGTTCATATACATATGAATAGACTTATTCATTAATTCCTGATTCAACATAATGATAGAATAGAACCACATGCATAGATCAACATAATAAACATTGCCCTATTATCAATTTATTTCCAAGGCATGACCTAACTGAATAAATTGATTAAAACATCGCAGGCATAACATTATGAACATGAAAAGGTTTGAATAATAATCTAGATTCAATTTCATAGTCATAATTCTAGGCAATAACCTCTTGGTCATGAATCATAGGTGATTAGTCACAATTGTCATTGTCATAGTTATAGGCAACAGTCTTATGTTCACCGTCATAGGCATAGGCATAGTCTTATGTTCATAGGCATAAGCATAGGCATAGTCTTATGTTCACAGTCATTGGCGTAGTCTTAGGCCATTAACAATAGTTTCAACGTCATAGGCAATATTCCCAATAGTCACGATCCAAGAAGAAAACAAGAATAAATATGAATCATACATAAATCAATTCCAGTTTATAATGTTCCCATATTATATTTATAGTTTTTATCTAAAAGTAACTGGAACTTACAGATCGTGGTCTAAGAAATTTAGATGCAGAAGTCAAGTCTAGAAATTGGTCGTTGAATTGCTGAATCGTTGAAACTTGCTTTGATTGTAGAAGTAAATCCCAATAAGAAATTCCTAGCCGTAGTCATCAAGAAATAATCTTCATGATTTATTTTAATTTAATTTAATTTAGAGGAAGAAGAAGAAGCCATGATCATCAAGAGTTTGAGCAGCATAAGGTTAGAGAAGAATGGTGTAAAGAGAATGAGGCTAGGAGGCTGTTTATATAGGGTTTCAAATTAATTAGAGCCGTCGATGAAGCTAGAAGAAATCAAGGCCATACCTCTCAAGAAAAGCCAATCAGAAAATGATAAGTCAGCCCTAGTGACACACCAGAGCTCAGAAATTCGACCAGAACCCGACCAGGCCAGCCAGGGCCTGACCAAGCAGGTTTCTGCTTGGCCTAGGCGCACCTGCCAAGTGCGCCAATGCAAAATTGCATGGGCGCACTTCCCAAGTGTGCCAGTGCAATTTTGTTCTGGCGCACTTCCCAAGTGTGCCAGTGCATTCTGGTCCGTTTCTGGTTTTTCTGCCTAGCTTCGTTCGTCCATATCTTCTTCGTATAGTATCCGTTTTACGCAAACTCGGACTCTATTTCAAGAAGAATTCCGAGACGATCGCAATGGCATTAACCCGTTTCCCTTGATTCTTATTTGAAAAAATTAATTCTGCCTTGATTTATGGTTTTAACACGTTATTAAAATTCGGGTTGTTACATTCTTCCCTCCTGAAAGGATTTCGTCCCCGAAATCTTCAAGTTAAGAAGAATGCAACCTATCATCCTGAAACGACCCGAACTCCCCCGATCTTCGAAGAGAAGAGAAAGAACGAATTGTTTTGAGAACACGACAAAATAGAACGCACACGGTAGAACATTTCATTGTATATTACAACAATTCCATCGGAATACAAGAATATACAGAGTATAAATGAATATTACACAGAAATATCAGAGATTTAAATTACATTTAAATACATAACAGCGGAAAATAATGCAAAATGCAACTGAAGGAGATATATGGATACAAAGCTTTCCGGATATCGTTCCAGCTGTAAACCAGGATCCTGTGAATATAAATCTGCAAAATCAAAACTACTAGCTGCCCGTGTCGAAAATAAGGGCACCCAGAGTTTAGGTTAAAACAATAAACTCCAGGTCAGTCATGGGACTGGTGTGAGAACTAAAACAATTATTAATCTTTATTTTTAAAGTTAGGTAAATCAAGGGACCACGCCGTATGACACGGAACGGGTTTCCTCCCAAGAATACCAGTGCATAAAAGGACAACGCAATGCTAAATAAAGAAAAATGAAGCTATTATAAGACCCAGGTCCCATCACACAATGCAACACAAACCAGAGGATAGGGTTTTCCCTTATAATAGCCAAAGCATGCTTGATACGTTTAAAACAAATCATTTGATACTATAATAAGTGTATAGTGTCAAAAAAACTTCAAATATAAATGTATCAATCCTAGACGGCATGGGTACCATATATCATGTCGCCATACTAGTTCTACAATTAAAACCGCAAATGTCACGTATTTGGAAATTGGATTTCTGTCTGTGAACCGAGGCAAAAGGTAGTCCTCAACCGAATTCCAGACTCTCTAGCCCGAGCCTCAGGCAAGTACTCTGTCAAGCCTTAGGAGCCACAGGGCCGGTCCACCGATGTGGATTAAAATGCCTGAACACTGCGTTTCCCCGCCCTTTGGGGAGTAAATGAGTCCAATGACACCATCGGTCCCGGATCGACCGATATATCCGAGGCGCCTCGCAACAGCAACAACCACACAGGTGAAAAGTATATAAATGTCAGGGCTGGTAGGTCACTGACACCACCCTAGCTAGAAAGAAACGCATGCCCTCCCTCGATCCTTCTCCCGTTTTTGGTTCACAACCGGGGTGTGAGGCTCGCGAATCAACGCTACACAAAGCTATGCCACACAGGCCGTGCTTTGATCATCAACCACAAGACCCTGCTTTTCAACAAACGCCTTGATCATCTGCCACTTAGGCATGCCACACAGGCAATTCACTCCATGCGATTGATATCCATCAATATATAACCCCTAAGCTCGTACGTCTCAGAGAAGGGCGTTAAGCAAGTGAATAAATTCTCCGTCGCCAAACATATGTATATTTAATAGAAATCAATCACACAGACTAAAATCCAATGTCAGACACATAGTCCATTTACAAGTTCGTTCTGGGTCTGAACGAAACCAGAGGCACCTAGTACCTCGCATATCCATCGATCTCCAAATACGTCTGGACGATCACTAACTGATTCCCTCCTCTTGGGTGTACATCCCAATCAAGATCATCAGTAATCACCCAAACGACGTGAAGACCTCCGGTCTTCGACCACCGCCTTCATCTTCGACACCACGTCGAATTAGTTATTCAGAATGGGATAAACCTGGCCTTTCTGAATAACTCGCGTATATAATAAACAAGTGTTACACAAACACAACCTACGCCTCATTCCAATTCAGAATATTCTTTTATTCAAATATTCTTATACTTTGGGAAAGGTTCCCATTAATTTTATCAAAGATAAATTCTTTAAATTTATTCTTTAATCTTCTTTGAATATCAATTCAAACTAATTGGGATTAGCGAACCACACCGAAGTAATAATTTATTTTATTTCCCAATCCCAACCTATTCATCCCATGAAGTAAACTGGTAATACTTCATATCTAACACCACGGTGTTATCGGTAAATTCAATTACCATTTCACGTTCAAATCTATTTAAAGATTTAACAATCGCATCGAGTAAAACTGGTGATACGCCATTCTCGATCTTTTCAATCTAATTAAAGATTCATTAAAACTCCACTTAGTTTTAATCTTTAACTGGGTTATAGAATCAGTGTCATTTAAAACACGGTTCACGATAAACCCAAAATCACATTCCATTAATTATCGGGTTAAAGAACAAGTGTTATTTAAAACACTGTTCACGATAAACCCAAAAATAATACCAATTCAATTCCAATTAAATATTATTTAATTGGTACACTTCATTAAATCTAAATAAAAAGATTTAATCTTTTCTCAACTAGGTTCAAGAACAGTGTTAATAAAGGCACCATTCACGACAAACCCAAATCACATTTGATATTAAATACAAGGCTCTGAATAGAAAATATATCGGCTTATATTCATTATCAAATTCTACAACCAACAAATATCATATTGGAAATAGCGATATTTAAATATCTTTCAAATTTCCATAGCAACATCTGTATAACCACGAAATCCAACATCGAAATATTCAGAAGACAATTTTGATTAAAATCCATTCCAATATAATTATTGGAAATTCTGGTTATTTTCAAAACCATTTCAAATCAAATTTATTTATTCAAAAATAAATACAATTTTAATTCCAGTTCAAAACTAGTTCATTTCGATAAAAATCTATTTTTATCTTTTCAAATATGGAGTTTTTCATCCCAATTTTTCCTAAATCATTTCTTATGATTTTACACAAGTTATTACTATTTTTAATAATTTTATCAAGGCCCGTACAGTCGATTTCCATCAACGGCCATCGAACTGCACTTACAGCGACCTTTTCCAAATTTGATTTGGACATAATTCCAAATCCAACCGTTAGATTTCTAACTTCTCACATTCGTTAGAAAACTCTTTTCGATATGAACCCAACGGTTCCGGTTTTAGGAGAATCCGACGGTCGGATCTCCCGCAACGTCAATTCGAAGTCAATGGTCGAAATTCGCGAACTGCCGCAGCGCGGTGCGTCTTATTCAGGCCATTATATTATATATATATATAATATATACTTCGACGATTTCCTTTTAAAACGTATTTTATAAATCGTTTTAAATTCGTTTTCAAAACGATTTCAACTTCTTCTCAAATTCAAATCAAAATTGAATTTTCTCCTTATAAATTCGATTTAAATTCATTTCAAATTGATTTAAATTCAAATTGATTTCTAATTCAATTTCAGTTCGTTTTCAATTCAATTCAATTTCAATTCGAATTCATTTCTATTCGATTTCAATTCGAATTCACTTCTATTCAGTTTCAATTTGAATTCATTTCTATTCAATTTCAATTCGAATTTCAATTCTTTTCAAAATTTCAGATTTTGAAATCACTTTCGATATTCGTTATAAAATGAATAAAATCGATATAAATATCGTTCACGTCAAAATGGCGTAAATCTAATCAACACGGCTTCACATATTCATATTTTCAAATATTCCATTTCGAATATTTCTATTTCAAATATTTCTATTTCAAATATTTCTTTTTCAAATATTTCTATTTCAAATATTCTATTTCATATATTTCTTTTTCAAATATTTCTACTTCTAAACTGGAATGAGGCCCAATCAATTACCATATAATGTTAATTATATGGATTTTCTACAACACAGGTATATATCAACAACGATGAATAATCAACCATCATCCAAAGTTCATTCCACACTGTATAAGCATCAAATATAAATATTCAACGCTTATAACAGTCTGTCAATCAATCGATCGACATACAACTAAACAATCGAGATTAATGTACGTCAAATATCATCCCGATACCCGTGTGGGGTTTCAAACAATCAAACACAGATTTTATTTGTGCAGTTGGGCGATGTGTAAAATTTATCGTCCCAATCAATATCCGTCAAATGTGTGTATATAAACAAATCGTCCGATTTGTTTATTTTTATTTCATTTTATATACACGTTAAAAATTCTATTTTTAACTATAAAATTTCTTCCACTATAAAATATTTTATTTCATTTCTCATCACATCACACAATCAACTACACATCGAAATTAAACAACCAAGCATACAAGCCGTCCATGGTCTGTGGACGACGGGTGTCGGGTGCTACTAAACACCGTCTGCATCCTAGTATATATTTTTAACTAGAAAATTAAATTAAAAGGTGAGAAGTTCTCACAGATTAGCCATTCCAATCCCACTATTCTTCTTATGAAGAAATCTTCGCCGTTCTTGCATCTTGTCGCTTTCTTTGCCCGTATTCTCTACATATGTAAAAATCGAATTTTTACTTTGCTATTCACTATATAAAAATCGAATTTTTACTTTGCTATTCAATATATAAAAATCGAATTTTTACTTTGCTATTCAATATATAAAAATCGAATTTTTACTTTGCTATTCAATATATAAAAATCGTATCTTTTATATTTTAAAAATCTAATCTTTTCCTTTTAAAAATATCTAATCTTTTCCTTTAAAAAAAATATATATATAAAAACTGAAATTAATGTTCAAAGCTAAAAAACTCACGGTTCCTTCTCTGGTGGTTTGAGGAGGCGGCTCGGGGGTCCTTGCAAGCGGAAGTGGCGGCGGAATAGGGATTGACGGTGGATTGAGGGAGGAGCAGGGCCCCACGGTGGTCTGACGCGGGTTTGTAGGGGATTGGGCTTGGTTTTTGGGGGGGGGGGCATCGATCTGAGGCTCGCGCATGAGGAGAGGGAGTGAGGGTCGGAGGGGCTCGACGCTGGTGGAGTGGATGGAGGCCGACGCGATGGGGAGGAGGTCATGGATCGGCGGCGTCGGCTGGAGATTAGGGCGCGATTCGGTTTTTTTTTCTGAATGAATAACAACGTGGGGGCCTGAATGTATAAAGGGAGATCATTGATTTTTTTATTTTTATTTATTTAATTATTTAATCCTAAAAAGGTACTTTTAATTTCGACCTCTAAACGAGGCCCACCGCCTGTCGTCCATAGCGTTTCACCCCCATTCCGAATGCAATGGGATATGTCTCGCAGGCCAATTCGACTTTTACGATCAGTTTTCGTCAAAATCAAAATATAACTCTATATATTGAATTTGAACGTGCATTTCAATTTACTGGGGCCACATATAGACACTAAAAATTCCCGAAAAATATTTTCTAGCTTCGTATTGACAATACGGTCCTAACAAAACTAGTTTCGTCGAATTCTGAGACCGTTGGAAAAATGGCCATTTTCCCGTCGATCAAAATCAACTGAAACTGCTCAAACGTGTTTTCCTTTGCCACGCTCACATATTGATTCAAAAAATTACGAAATTTGAAACCTAGCAATAACTTTACGTCACGGACCCAACAAAAGTGGTTTCATCGAAATCCGAGGTCGTTTGCAAAATCTCCATTTTTAAGGGCCTGAATTCCATCGCGACTATTCAGAATTTTCAACTGGGCATAAATTTTTATCCCCGCTATGAAATTTTGATTTTTCGGATTCGTTGGAAAGAAATTATCAATTAGATTCAATTATTTTTTGTTTCACTAAAATCCGGTTTATTTTGTACCCGGTACATTCAATTGAAGTTTGAAATCGAATTATCGAACTACCACGCCATTTTCAATTCCTTATATATATATATAAATAAATATTTATATTCTAACGATGATTCAAACGAATATATACGTTCGAATTATATTCAAAATAAATATCTCGTCGATATTATTTAAAATAATTCATTTTAAATAATCAAAATTCGCTAAAATTGCCAAAATAAAAATTTTAAACTGGCCCAGATTTCCGGATTATTACAATCTCCCCGACTTAAAACTTTTCGTCCCCAAAAAGGAAAGAAGCCGAAAGTTGTTTCACAAATCAACTCAACTTTCATTATTTTCATTACGGCTTAAGTTCTTCAACTTTTCAGTTTCTAAGAACTTTTCAAATTTTTCAAAAATTTGGCTAACACCCTAAATTTTCGAAAAATTTCGCCATAACCTCCCCTGCACCGGGAGCATGGGAAAATCCCGAAATTGCCATATAGGCCCTCTGATCTCAAAAAGAAAAAGAAAAAGCCAAGCGGCTAGCCAATCGGCTCATAAAATCATCATCACCCAAACAAAACAGTAAATCATGGTAAACATGTACCTATTTGTCGGGCAAACAAATTTTATTCTCTGCTCTAGCCTCCTTGCTATGACCTGTTCAATGTAAGTACATGTATATGCATGCAAATGCGACAAATTTTCAGTACAATTCACTGTTTGATACAGTTTGGCTAAAGGTTCAACATTTTAATTAATCAAACAACACAGTCAACAATAAATTAGTTGATTATCATTTAAAATTTATAACTTTGATATATAGTCTAAAAAATCAGATTTTTGATGCAAAATCACAACAACAAGCCCTATCTAATTTTGGTTCTCACACCAGTCAATAGGAAATATATAGATATTACACGTTCGTCACTCGAATATAAATTCTGATGATGATATATCAATCATCAGAATCACCCCCGGGCGACTCGATTGTAACTCTATATCTATCCAATATATCAAAACTTCGAATACACGCTAGCTAGGTGCATACGCAAAATCTTTATATATTGGATTGTCCTAATCAATATGAAATAAATAATCAAATACGATAATTGATTTTAAATTTTCAGAACAAAATTCGTTTCATTTTAAAAATATACTCTTCACACTCGTTCTAGGATACTACTGATCCTATCTCTAACGAGTCATTCTCGTTGGATATTACTAATCCAATATCTGATGAATTCTTTCGTATGGTTCTATGGTGCCTTGTTCTCTGAGCTTTATAAACCAAAGCTCTGATACCACACTGAAACGAACCGAACTCCCCCGATCTCCGAAGAGAAGAGAAAGAACGAATTGTTTTGAGAACACGACAAAATAGAACGCAGACGGAAGAACATTTCATTGTATATTACAACAATTCCATCGGAATACAAGAAGATACAGAGTATAAATGAATATTACACAGAAATATCAGAGATTTAAATTACATTTAAATACATAGCAGTGGAAAATAATACAAAACGCAACTGAAGGAGATATACGGATACAAAGCTTTCCGGATATCGTTCCAGCTGTAAACTAGGATTCTGTGAATATAAATCTGCAAAAACCAAAACTACTAGCTGCTCGTGTCAAAAATAAGGGATCCCAGAGTTTAGGTTAAAACAATAAACTCCAGGTCAGTCATGGGACTGGTGTGAGAACTAAAACAGTTATTAATCTTTATTTTTAAAGTTAGGTAAATCAAGGGACCACGCCGTATGACACGGAACGGGTTTCCTCCCAAGAATACCAGTGCATAAAACGACAGCGCAATGCTAAATAAAGAAAAATGAAGCTATTATAAGACCCAGGTCCCATCACATAATGCAACACAAACCAGAGGATAGGGTTTTCCCTTATAATAGCCAAAGCATGCTTGATACGTTTAAAACAAATCATTTGATACTATAATTAGTGTATAGTGTCAAAACAACTTCAAATATAAATATATCAATCCTAGACGGCATGGGTACCATATATCATGTCTCCATACTAGTTCTACAATTAAAACCGCAAATGTCACATATTTGGAAATTGGATTTCCGTCTGTGAACCGAGGCAAAAGATAGTCCTCAACCGAATTCGAGACTCTCTTGCCCGAACCTCAGGCAAGTACTCTATCAAGTCTTAGGAGCCACAGGGCCGATCCACCGATGTGGATTAAAATGCCTGAACACTGCGTTTCCCCGCCCTTTGGGGCGTAAATGAGTCCAATGACCCCATCGGTCCCGGATCGACCGATATATCTGAGGCGCCTCGCAACAGCAACAACCACACAGATGAAAAGTATATAAATGTCAGGGCTGGTAGGTTACTGACACCACCCTAGCTAGAAAGAAACGCATGCCCTCCCTGGATCCTTCTCCCGTTTTCGGTTCACAACCGGGGTGTGAGGCTCGCGAATCAACGCTACACAAAGCTATGCCACACAGGCCGTACTTTGATCATCAACCACAAGACCCTGCTTTTCAACAAAAGCCTTGATCATCTGCCACTTAGGCATGCCACACAGGCAATTCACTCCATGCGATTGATATCCATCAATATATAACCCCTGAGCTTGTACGTCTCAGAGAAGGGCGTTAAGCAAGAGAATAAATTCTCCGCCGCCAAACAGATGTATATTTAATAGAAATCAATCACACAGACTAAAATCCAATGTCAGACACACAGTCCATTTACAAGTTCGTTCTGGGTCTGAACGAAACCAGAGGCACCTAGTACCCCGCATATCCATCGATCTCCAAATACGTCTGGACGATCACTAACTGATTCCCTCCTCTTGGGTGTACAGCCCAATCAAGATCATCAGTAATCACCCAAACGACGTGAAGACCTCCGGTCTTCGACCACCGTCTTCATCTTCGACACCACGTCGAATTAGTTATTCAGAATGGGATAAACCCGGCTTTTCTGAATAACTCGCGTATATAATAAACAAGTGTTACACAAACACAACCTACGCCTCATTCCAATTCAGAATATTCTTTTATTCACATATTCTTATACTTTGGGAAAGGTTCCCATTAATTTTATCAAAGATAAATTCTTTAAATTTATTCTTTAATCTTCTTTGAATATCAATTCAAACTAATTGGGATTAGCGAACCACACCGAAGTAATCATTTATTTTATTTCCCAATCCCAACCTATTCATCCCATGAATTAAAACTGGTAATACTTCATATCTAACACCACGGTGTTATCGGTAAATTCAATTACCATTTCACGTTCAAATCTAATTAAAGATTTAACTATCGCCTGGAGTAAAACTGGTGATACTCCGTTCTCGATCTTTTCAATCTAATTAAAGATTCATTAAAACTCCACTTAGTTTTAATCTTTAACTGGGTTAAAGAATCAGTGTCATTTAAAACACGGTTCACGATAAACCCAAAATCACATTCCATTAATTATCGGGTTAAAGAACAAGTGTTATTTAAAACACTGATCGTCGCTGATCTATGAATTAGAAAAGCGCGACATTTGTAATAAATTCTGCAAGCATACAGGTGTGTAGCATACAGGTCGAACACAGGGAGGAAAGTTAAATTTTATTATTTATATGTTTCGTGGGCGTGTTAGGCGAAGCTGGAGGTTGAGTTTTTTTCAAAACAAAATAAAAGTGAAACTATGAATAACAGATGCAATTAAATTCACTACAGATTCGAATCAAATCGGATCTGTAGTAAATTCAATGATTAAAATAAAATAGAACACTAGAAATAAAATTGCAGAAAGGATATCAATAACTGAGAATAAAAACTAAGATTACCGCTGAATCTAATCAGACGGTCAATCACTAGTAAGAAAAATAAAAGCAAAAGCAAATTGTGTTCTAGCAAATCTAATTGACTAGACAACACAATTTGCCATGAAAATAAAATGCAGAAGCTAAAGAAACGAAAGTTTTATTAAAAATAAGAGAGTACAGAAGAATGAATTTTTTACAATGGTTACAATCACATATTTATAGATGAGAATGGGAAAACCCTAACTAGGTCTATGAATAAATGGCCCTCCTTATTCATGAATATTTCTTGCCTTCCTTGACTACCTGATTGGAGAAAATCTGGGCATACCATGGTAAATATTTTCCATATCCTTCAATTTTCCCATGTGGCTTGATTGATAGAAGATTGCATCTAATTAATTCTTCCAAACAAGGACGCTTATCAGACTCCAAAGGCAATATAAGATAAAATCTTCAAAATTGGTTTTTCTTCTTGGCAACAATTCAATCAGAAATTCTTCTAATTGAAGAATGATTTGAATTTACTTCCATGATGAGAATATGGCTATTGCTGAGATGTTAATTGGTGCACATCATAAATACATACACATGAATATGTGTATGTATATATATAACATAACACTAATCCAGATATTTCTCAAAGCAAAGGGGCCAGTGTGAACGCGCTCCGTTTCTTTAGCAAAAAGTGAGCTTGACGGGGTTCGAACTCTGGTCTCTCAGCACCAATTCCTATGCCTTTACCAGTGAGCTACTACTTCTTTTGCAATTGAAATGAATTTGATGTGAGGAAGTAGCTCTTTCTTGTAGTTGGCCTTTGATTTGAATTGAAGGAGGCATTTCTCGACATCCTGTAAAAACATACAAAAGTAACCAAAGTATCATTTATTTATTTACAAAAGACAAAGCATAAGAGTAATAAAATAAACACTTTTCAGTGTCAATCAAACACTGTTCACGATAAACCCAAAAATCAATACCAATTCAATTCCAAATAAATATTATTTAATTGGTACACTTCATTAAATCTAAATAAAAAGATTTAATCTTTTCTCAACTGGGTTCAAGAACAGTGTTAATAAAGGCACCATTCACGACAAACCCAAATCACATTTGATATTAAATACAAGGCTCTGAATAGAAAATATATCGGCTTATATTCAATATCAAATTCTACAACCAACAAATATCGTATTGGAAATAGCGATATTTAAATATCTTTCAAATTTCCATAACAACATCTGTATAATCACGAAATCCAACATCGAAATATTCTGAAGACAATTTCGATTCAAATCCATTCCAATATAATTATTGGAAATTCTGGTTATTTTCAAAACCATTTCAAATCAAATTTATTTATTCAAAAATAAATACAATTTTAATTCCAGTTCAAAACTAGTTCATTTCGATAAAAATCTATTTTTATCTTTTCAAATATGGAGTTTTTCATCCCAATTTTTCCTAAATCATTTCTTATGATTTTACACAAATTATTACTATTTTTAAAATTTTATCAAGGCCCGTACAGTCGATTTCCATCAACGGCCATCGAACTGCACTTACAGCGACCTTTTCCAAATTTGATTTGGACATAATTCCAAATCCAACCGTTAGATTTCTAACTTCTCACATTCGTTAGAAAGCTCTTTTCGATATGAACCCAACGGTTCCGGTTTTAGGAGAATCCGACGGTCGGATCTCCCGCAACGTCAATTCGAAGTCAATGGTCGAAATTCGCGAACTGCCGCAGCGCGGTGCGACTTATTCAGGCCATTATATTATATATATATAATATATACTTCGACGATTTCCTTTTAAAACGTATTTTATAAATCGTTTTAAATTCGTTTTCAAAACGATTTCAACTTCTTTTCAAATTCAAATCAAAATTGAATTTTCTCCTTATAAATTCGATTTAAATTCATTTCAAATTGATTTAAATTCAAATTGATTTCTAATTCAATTTCAGTTCGTTTTCAATTCAATTCAATTTCAATTCGAATTCATTTCTATTCGAATTCACTTCTATTCAGTTTCAATTTGAATTCATTTCTATTCAATTTCAATTCGAATTTCAATTCTTTTCAAAATTTCAGATTTTGAAATCACTTTCGATATTCGTTATAAAATGAATAAAATCGATATAAATATCGTTCACGTCAAAATGGCGTAAATCTAATCAACACGGCTTCACATATTCATATTTTCAAATATTCCATTTCGAATATTTCTATTTCAAATATTTCTATTTCAAATATTTCTTTTTCAAATATTTCTATTTCAAATATTCTATTTCAAATATTTCTTTTTCAAATATTTCTACTTCTAAACTGGAATGAGGCCCAATCAATTACCATATAATGTTAATTATATGGATTTTCTACAACACAGGTATATATCAACAACGATGAATAATCAACCATCATCCAAAGTGCATTCCACATTGTATAAGCATCAAATATAAATATTCAACGCTTATAACAGTCTGTCAATCAATTGATCGACATACAACTAAACAATCGGGATTAGTGTACGTCAAATATCATCCCGATACCCGTGTGGGGTTTCAAACAATCAAACATAGATTTTATTTGTGCAGTTGGGCGATGTGTAAAATTTATCGTCCCAATCAATATCCGTCAAATGTGTGTATATAAACAAATCGTCCGATTTGTTTAGTTTTATTTCATTTTATATACACCTTAAAAATTCTATTTTTAACTATAAAATGTCTTCCACTATAAAATATTTTATTTCATTTCTCATCACATCACACAATCAACTACACATCGAAATTAAACAACCAAGCATACAAGTCGTCCATGGTCTGTGGACGACGGGTGTCGGGTGCTACTAAACACCGTCTGCATCCTAGTATATATTTTTAACTAGAAAATTAAATTAAAAGGTGAGAAGTTCTCACAGATTAGCCATTCCAATCCCACTATTCTTCTTATGAAGAAATCTTCGCCGTTCTTGCATCTTGTTGCTTTCTTTGCCCGTATTCTCTACATATGTAAAAATCGAATTTTTACTTTGCTATTCACTATATAAAAATCGAATTTTTACTTGCTATTCAATATATAAAAATCGAATTTTTACTTTGCTATTCAATATATAAAAATCGAATTTTTACTTTGCCATTCAATGTATAAAAATCGAATTTTTACTTTGTTATAAATCGTATCTTTTCTATTTTAAAAATCTAATCTTTTGCTTTTAAAAATATCTAATCTTTTCCTTTAAAAAAAATATATATAAAAACTGAAATTAATGTTCAAAGCTAAAAAACTCACGGTTCCTTCTTTGGTGGTTTGAGGAGGCGGCTCGGGGATCCTTGCAAGCGGAGGTGGCGGCGGAATAGGGATTGACGGTGGATTGAGGGAGGAGCAGGGCCCCACGGTGGTTTGACGCGGGTTTGTGGGGGATTGGGCTTGGTTTTGGGGGGGGGGCATCGATCTGGGGCTCGCGCACGAGGAGAGGGAGTGAGGGTCGGAGGGGCTCGACGCTGGTGGGGTAGATGGAGGCCAACGCGATGGGGAGGAGGTCCTGGATCGGCGGCGTTGGCTGGAGATTAGGGCATGATTCAATTTTTTTTTTGAATGAATAACAACGTGGGGGCCTGAATGTATAAAGGGAGAGCATTGATTTTTTTTATTTTTATTTATTTAATTATTTAATCCTAAAAAGGTACTTTTAATTTCGACCTCTAAACGAGGCCCACCGCCTGTCGTCCATAGCGTTTCACCCCCATTCCGAACGCAATGGGATATGTCTCGCAGGCCAATTCGATTTTTACGATCAGTTTTCGTCAAAATCAAAATATAACTCTATATATTGAATTTGAACGTGCATTTCAATTTACTGGGGCCACATACAGACACTAAAAATTCCTGAAAAATATTTTCTAGCTTCATATTGACAATACGGTCCTAACAAAACTAGTTTCGTCGAATTCTGAGACTGTTGGAAAAATGGCCATTTTCCCGTTAAGCAAAATCAACTGAAACTGCTCAAACGTGTTTTCCTTTGCCACGCTCACATATTGATTCAAAAAATTACGAAATTTGAAACCTAGCAATAACTTTACGTCACGGACCCAACAAAAGTGGTTTCGTCGAAATCCGAGGTCGTTTGCAAAATCTCCATTTTTAAGGGCCTGAATTCCATAGCGACTATTCAGAATTTTCAACTGGGCATAAATTTTTATCCCCGCTTTGAAATTTTTATTTTTCGGCTTCGTTGGAAAGATATTATCAATTAGATTCAACTATTTTTTGTTTCACTAAAATCCGGTTTATTTTGCACCCGGTACATTCAATTGAAGTTTGAAATCGAATTATCGAACTACCGCGCCATTTTCAATTCCTTATATATATATAAATAAATATTTATATTCTAACGACGATTCAAACGAATATATACGTTCAAATTATATTCAAAATAAATTTCTCGTCGATATTATTTAAAATAATTCATTTTAAATAATCAAAATTCGCTAATATTGCCAAAATAAAAATTTTAAACTGGCCCAGATTTCCGGGTTATTACAATCTCCGCCACTTAAAACTTTTCGTCCCCGAAAAGGAATGAAGCCGAAAGTTGTTTCACAAATCAACTCAACTTTCATTATTTTCATTACGGCTTAAGTTCTTCAACTTTTCAGTTTCTAAGAACTTTTCAAATTTTTCAAAAATTTAACTAACACCCTAAATTTTCGAAAAATTTCGCCATAACCTCCCCTGCACCGGGAGCATGGGAAAATCCCGAAATTGCCATATAGGCCCTCTGATCTCAAAAAGAAAAAGAAAAAGCCAAGCGGCTAGCCAATCGGCTCATAAAATCATCATCACCCAAACAAAACAGTAAATTATGGTAAACATGTACCTATTTGTCGGGCAAACAAATTTTATTCTCTGCTCTAGCCTCCTTGCTATGACCTGTTCAATGTAAGTACATGTATATGCATGCAAATGCGACAAATTTTCAGTACAATTCACTGTTTGATACAGTTTGGCTAAAGGTTCAACATTTTAATTAATCAAACTATAATCAAACAACACAATCAGCAATCAGTTAGTTGATTATCATTTCAAATTTATAACTTTGATATATAGTCTAAAAAATCAGATTTTTCATGTAAAATCACAACAATAAGCCCTATCTAATTTTGGTTCTCACACCAGTCAATAGGAAATATATAGATATTACACGTTCGTCACTCGAATATAAATTCTGATGATGATATATCAATCATCAGAATCACCCCCGGGCGACTCGATTGTAACTCTGTATCTATCCAATATATCAAAACTTCGAATACACGCTAGCTAGGCGCATACGCAAAATCTTTATATATTGGATTGTCCTAATCAATATGAAATAAATAATCAAATACAAACAATTGATTTTAAATTTTCAAAACAAAATTCATTTCATTTTAAAAATATACTCTTCACACTCGTTCTAGGATACTACTGATC
This sequence comes from Allium sativum, assembly GCA_030737875.1. NCBI lineage: Eukaryota > Viridiplantae > Streptophyta > Magnoliopsida > Asparagales > Amaryllidaceae > Allium > Allium sativum. Next base: position 333,299,398 of record CM060920.1, on the reverse strand, counting down.
CTATCTCTAACGAGTCATTCTCGTTGGATATTACTAATCCAATATCTGATGAATTCTTTCGTATGGTTCTATGGTGCCTTGTTCTCTGAGCTTTGTAAACCAAAGCTCTGATACCACGCTGAAACGACCCGAACTCCCCCGATCTCCGAAGATAAGAGAAAGAACGAATTGTTTTGAGAACACGACAAAATAGAACGCAGACGGAAGAACATTTCATTGTATATTACAACAATTCCATCGGAATACAAGAATATACAGAGTATAAATGAATATTACACAGAAATATCAGAGATTTAAATTACATTTAAATACATAGCAGCGGAAAATAATACAAAATGCAACTGAAGGAGATATACGGATACAAAGCTTTCCGGATATCGTTCCAGCTGTAAACCAGGATCCTGTGAATATAAATCTGCAAAACCAAAACTACTAGCTGCCCGTGTCGAAAATAAGGGCACCCAGAGTTTAGGTTAAAACAATAAACTCCAGGTCAGTCATGGGACTGGTGTGAGAACTAAAACAGTTATTAATCTTTATTTTTAAAGTTAGGTAAATCAAGGGACCACGCCGTATGACACGGAACGGGTTTCCTTCCAAGAATAACAGTGCATAAAACGACAGCGCAATGCTAAATAAAGAAAAATGAAGCTATTATAAGACCCAGGTCCCATCACACAATGCAACACAAACCAGAGGATAGGGTTTTCCCTTATAATAGCCAAAGCATGCTTGATACGTTTAAAACAAATCATTTGATACTATAATTAGTGTACAGTGTCAAATCAACTTCAAATATAAATGTATCAACCCTAGACGACATGGGTACCATATATCATGTCGCCATTCTAGTTCTACAATTAAAACCGCAAATGTCACGTATTTGGAAATTGGATTTCCGTCTGTGAACCGAGGCAAAAGATAGTCCTCAACCGAATTCGAGACTCTCTAGCCCGAGCCTCAGGCAAGTACTCTATCAAGTCTTAGGAGCCACAGGGTCGATCCACCGATGTGGATTAAAATGCCTGAACACTGCGTTTCCCCGCCCTTTGGGGCGTAAATGAGTCCAATGACCCCATCGGTCCCGGATCGACCGATATATCTGAGGCGCCTCGCAACAGCAACAACCTCACAGATGAAAAGTATATAAATGTCAGGGCTGGTAGGTCACTGACACCACCCTAGCTAGAAAGAAACGCATGACCTCCCTGGATCCTTCTCCCGTTTTCGGTTCACAACCGGGGTGTGAGGCTCGCGAATCAACGCTACACAAAGCTATGCCACACAGGCCGTGCTTTGATCATCAACCACAAGACCCTGTTTTTCAACAAAAGCCTTGATCATCTGCCACTTAGGCATGCCACACAGGCAATTCACTCCATGCGATTGATATCCATCAATATATAACCCCTGAGCTCGTACGTCTCAGAGAAGGGCGTTAAGCAAGAGAATAAATTCTCCGCTGCCAAACAGATGTATATTTAATAGAAATCAATCACACAGACTAAAATCCAATGTCAGACACACAGTCCATTTACAAGTTCGTTCTGGGTCTGAACGAAACCAGAGGCACCTAGTACCCCGCATATCCATCGATCTCCAAATACGTCTGGACGATCACTAACTGATTCCCTCCTCTTGGGTGTACAACCCAATCAAGATCATCAGTAATCACCCAAACGACGTGAAGACCTCCGGTCTTCGACCACCGTCTTCATCTTCGACACCACGTCGAATTAGTTATTCAGAATGGGATAAACCCGGCCTTTCTGAATAACTCGCGTATATAATAAACAAGTGTTACACAAACACAACCTACGCCTCATTCCAATTCAGAATATTCTTTTATTCACATATTCTTATACTTTGGGAAAGGTTCCCATTAATTTTATCAAAGATAAATTCTTTAAATTTATTCTTTAATCTTCTTTGAATATCAATTCAAACTAATTGGGATTAGCGAACCACACCGAAGTAATCATTTATTTTATTTCCCAATCCCAACCTATTCATCCCATGAAGTAAAACTGGTAATACTTCATATCTAACACCACGGTGTTATCGGTAAATTCAATTACCATTTCACGTTCAAATCTAATTAAAGATTTAACTATCACCTGGAGTAAAACTGGTGATACTCCATTCTCGATCTTTTCAATCTAATTAAAGATTCATTAAAACTCCACTTTGTTTTAATCTTTAACTGGGTTAAAGAATCAGTGTCATTTAAAACACGGTTCACGATAAACCCAAAATCACATTCCATTAATTATCGGGTTAAAGAACAAGTGTTATTTAAAACACTGTTCACGATAAACCCAAAAATCAATACCAATTCAATTCCAATTAAATATTATTTAATTGGTACACTTCATTAAATCTAAATAAAAAGATTTAATCTTTTCTCAACTGGGTTCAAGAACAGTGTTAATAAAGGCACCATTCACGACAAACCCAAATCACATTTGATATTAAATACAAGGCTCTGAATAGAAAATATATCGGCTTATATTCAATATCAAATTCTACAACCAACAAATATCGTATTGGAAATAGCGATATTTAAATATCTTTCAAATTTCCATAACAACATCTGTATAATCACGAAATCCAACATCGAAATATTCTGAAGACAATTTCGATTCAAATCCATTCCAATATAATTATTGGAAATTCTGGTTATTTTCAAAACCATTTCAAATCAAATTTATTTATTCAAAAATAAATACAATTTTAATTCCAGTTCAAAACTAGTTCATTTCGATAAAAATCTATTTTTATCTTTTCAAATATGGAGTTTTTCATCCCAATTTTTCCTAAATCATTTCTTATGATTTTACACAAATTATTACTATTTTTAATAATTTTATCAAGGCCCGTACAGTCGATTTCCATCAACGGCCATCGAACTGCACTTACAACGACCTTTTCCAAATTTGATTTGGACATAATTCCAAATCCAACCGTTAGATTTCTAACTTCTCACATTCGTTAGAAAGCTCTTTTCGATATGAACCCAACGGTTCCGGTTTTAGGAGAATCTAATGGTCGGATCTCCCGCAACGTCAATTCGAAGTCAATGGTCGAAATTCGCGAACTGCCGCAGCGCGGTGCGTCTTATTCAGGCCATTATATTATATATATTTATATATAATAATATATACTTCGACGATTTCCTTTTAAAACGTATTTTATAAATCGTTTTAAATTCGTTTTCAAAACGATTTCAACTTCTTTTCAAATTCAAATCAAAATTGAATTTTCTCCTTATAAATTCGATTTAAATTCATTTCAAATTTAATTAAATTCAAATTGATTTCTAATTCAATTTCAGTTCATTCTCAATTCAATTCAATTTCAATTCGAATTCATTTCTATTCGATTTCAATTCGAATTCACTTCTATTCAGTTTCAATTTGAATTCATTTCTATTCAATTTCAATTCGAATTTCAATTCTTTTCAAAATTTCAGATTTTGAAATCACTTTCGATATTCGTTATAAAATGAATAAAATCGATATAAATATCGTTCACGTCAAAATGGCGTAAATCTAATCAACACGGCTTCACATATTCATATTTTCAAATATTCCATTTCGAATATTTCTATTTCAAATATTTCTATTTCAAATATTTCTTTTTCAAATATTTCTATTTCAAATATTCTATTTCAAATATTTCTTTTTCAAATATTTCTACTTCTAAACTGGAATGAGGCCCAATCAATTACCATATAATGTTAATTATATGGATTTTCTACAACACAGGTATATATCAACAACGATGAATAATCAACCATCATCCAAAGTGCATTCCACATTGTATAAGCATCAAATATAAATATTCAACGCTTATAACAGTCTGTCAATCAATTGATCGACATACAACTAAACAATCGGGATTAGTGTACGTCAAATATCATCCCGATACCCGTGTGGGGTTTCAACCAATCAAACACAGATTTTATTTGTGCAGTTGGGCGATGTGTAAAATTTATCGTCCCAATCAATATCCGTCAAATGTGTGTATACAAACAAATCGTCCGATTTGTTTATTTTTATTTCATTTTATATACACGTTAAAAATTCTATTTTTAACTATAAAATATTTTCCACTATAAAATATTTTATTTCATTTCTCATCACATCACACAATCTACTACACATCGAAATTAAACAACCAAGCAAACAAGCCGCCCATGGTCTGTGGACGACGGGTGTCGGGTGCTACTAAACACCGTCTGCATCCTAGTATATATTTTTAACTAGAAAATTAAATTAAAAGGTGAGAAGTTCTCACAGATTAGCCATTCCAATCCCACTATTCTTCTTATGAAGAAATCTTCGTCGTTCTTGTATCTTGTCACTTTCTTTGCCCGTATTCTCTACATATGTAAAAATCGAATTTTTACTTTGCAATTCACTATATAAAAATCGAATTTTTACTTTGCTATTCAATATATAAAAATCGAATTTTTACTTTGCTATTCAATATATAAAAATCGAATTTTTACTTTGCTATTCAATATATAAAAATCGAATTTTTACTTTACTATAAATCGTATCTTTTCTATTTTAAAAATCTAATCTTTTCCTTTTAAAAAAATCTAATCTTTTCCTTTCAAAAAAATATATATAAAATCTGAAATTAATGTTCAAAGTTAAAAAACTCATGGTTCCTTATCTGGTGGTTTGAGGAGGCGGCTTGTGGGTCCTTGCAAGCGGAGGTGGCGGAGGAATAAGGACTGGCGGTGGATTGAGGAAGGAGCAGGGCCCCACGGTGGTCTGACGCGGGTTTGTGGGGGGTTGGGCTCGGTTTTTGGGGGCGGGGGGCGTCGATCTGGGGCTCGCGCACGAGGAGAGGGTGTGAGGGTCGGAGGGGCTCGACGCTGGTGGGGTGGATGGAGGCCGACGCGATGGGGAGGAGGTCCTGGATCGGCGGCGTCGGCTGGAGATTAGGGCGCGATTCGATTTTCTTTTCTTTTTCTGAATGAATAACAAGGGGGGGCCTGAGTGTATAAAGGGAGAGCAATGATTTTTTTATTTTTATTTATTTAATTATTTAATTCTAAAAAGGTTCTTTTAATTTCGACCTCTAAACGAGGCCCACCGCCTGTTGTCCATAGCGTTTCACCCCCATTCCGAACGCAATGGGATATGTCTCGCAGGCCAATTCGACTTTTACAATCAGTTTTCGTCAAAATCAAAATATAACTCTATATATTGAATTTGAACGCGCATTTCAATTTACTGTGGCCACATACAGACACTAAAAATTCCCGAAAAATATTTTCTAGCTTCGTATTGACGATACGGTCCTAACTAAACTAGTTTCGTCGAATTCTGAGACCGTTGGAAAAATGGTCATTTTCCCGTCGATTAAAATCAACTGAAACTGGTCAAACGCGTTTTCCTTTGCCACGCTCACATATTGATTCGAAAAATTACGAAATTTGAAACCTAGTAATAACTTTACATCACGGACCCAACAAAAGTGGTTTCATCGAAATCCGAGGTCGTTTGCAAAATCTCCATTTTTAAGGGCCTGAATTCCATAGCGACTATTCAGAATTTTCAACTGGGCATAACTTTTTATCCCCGCTATGAAATTTTGATTTTTCGGATTCATTGGAAAGATATTATCAATTAGATTCAACTATTTTTGGATTCACTAAAATCCGGTTTATTTTGCACCTGGTACATTCAATTGAAGTTTGAAATCGAATTATCGAACTACCGCGCCATTTTCAATTCCTTTTATATATATAAATAAATATTTATATTCTAACGACGATTCAAACGAATATATACGTTCGAATTATATTCAAAATAAATTTCTCATCGATATTATTTAAAATAATTCATTTTAAATAACCAATATTCGCTAAAATTGCCAAAATAAAAATTTTAAACTGGCCCAGATTTTCGGGTTATTACACATCCAATCATCCATCTACTCAAAACATCATCCACAAGCAACCACTGTCCTTAAAAGATTTCTAATGCTATATGAACATATACAGAAAGTGTATGTATATGTTCCTTATCTAATGCGAATGATCAGGCCTGATTGATCTTCCTAATGCAAAATATGTTTAGTGTCATGAATCCAACATGTATGCAAATAGTCCTAGTCACATAAACACTATATGTGCGCACAAACATCCACCCATATGCAACATCACATGATAACACATTCAATTTCATCCATAAACAAGTATAAACACGCATGCATATGCAATATGAAAATGTGTCTGAGCCGATCTAGTGCCTAATGTGTGTTATGCAACCACGAGCAACCACTTGCAACCATTTGCAAACATCAACCATAACATGTTTCAATCACATGTTTACATCAAAAAGGGTTCTACCTAAGGTTCTCAAGATAGGATTGATAAGACAAGCAAGATAAAACGAAGAATATAGGAGAAGAAGTTAAAGATGTACCCCCAGAAGATCCTGCTTGCGGGGCTTGCCCTTGCTTCTTAGGGCAGTTCTTGCTGATATGTCCAATTTCACCACACTGAAAGTATGCTCCCATCTTCATCTTCTTCTTTCTACAATCCTGGACTATATACCCCTCAATACCACAGAAGTGGCATTTTCTTTTTTTCACATGTCTTGTTATCATTATTATTGTTATCATTGTTCTCGCCTCCCTTCTGGAAGTCTTTCTTCTCGTTCTGAGACTCATCCGCCTTAACTTATCACTCGTACCTTCCCTATGTAACATGTTAACAAGTCTCACGGAAACTATCTCCATCGCACGGAAAACCCTCTACAAAGCTAGAAAGAAGATTAGCCGCAGGTAAAATACTACGACTACAGATGGAGAAAAGAAAGGAAAAGAGATTCAAACGAGGAAACAAAGGATAGTTCTAATGTCTTTTAGGGTATAGCCTTTAAATAAAACAAGACTTTTCTTGAAAAATGCTTCTTTGTAAACGGTTTTGAAAACAATTTCAGAAGGTTTTAAAAACTTTTGCCCAGTCTGGTAACCTTCTGCTCTGATACCAAATGTAACAACCTACCTCCACTAGGGTCACTCATAAAGGGAATGCACTAGTTTTGGAGGAGCGTTATCGAGGTAAACAAACACAGAAATATTACAAGACAGAACATAGATAAAACAGCGGAAGAATCAAAAGATAAATTTCATTACTTTCAAAAAGAGTCAAAACCTTTTTACATCAAATAGCCAAGGTCATTATTTTCCATTACAATAAATTATGTCTTGCATAAATAAAGAAGCATAAACTTGAAACAACAAAAAGGAGCTTAATTCCCCAAAGGTAGCAGAAATGCAGCCATAACATAGCTCAAGATCAAACCGTACATGAGCTGAACCGAAAGCAAGTGAAATCCAAGCTAAGTGCTAGAGTTTCCTCCCGGCGAACCTGGGGGGGGGGATGGAAGAAAAAGAGGCAAAAGAAAACGGGTCAGTCATAAAGACTGGTAAGTCCAAGTGACTTTCAACATAAAAAAAGATAAAGGTAACATGACATGTATAAACTGAAAGTAATCACGGATGATGACAAGATGGGAAAGATAGAATAAAATAACATGATAAATCAAGTATAGCATCACATATTCAAGGTTCGCTGCATCAACTGTACTAGAATCCCAAGCCCATGTCTTATATAAATCATGAAATGATTCCTTGGCCCAATATCATGAAATGACCCATTTCTAGGTCCAATGAAACGATCCACTAGTCGATCGGCTCCCTACAAGTTGTAGTTCGTCATGTGTCTGTGTCATACGGCCCTATCACGAATGTAGTCACCTGTGTTAGGTCCACCATAGGGTGTATCAAGCCTTGTGGTGCCAACCACTGACATGAATCAAGAATGCACAAATAAACCTACTGATGCCCAATGCCTGCTTTTTCAACTCCGGACCACATGCACGACCATTGCCCGCTGAACCTACACTGGCGCACCAACGTAGACGTCAATCTGGTCGCTTACAATCAGCCCAGTAATCGTGCCCCACCCTGCCTAGTTCCAGGGTACCATGATACATCTAGTGGGTTACTGCTGAAATGGACCGCGTAACTAGGGTTTCTGTCTAATAGGTTAAGTGTTGTCATTTAAATTCGTGACTTAACCCCTATCAGTTTATCATATCAAGTTGGTTAAGTGTTGTCTTTCATGTTCATGACTTAAACCTATCAGGTGGCATTAATTCATTAATGCACCCGACCACTCACATTAGACCTGTTGTTGTGGTCACTGGATATGCCGGGCGGTTCCGGGCAGAATTGCACCACAACTCGGTCTAACCTCGGGTTTCAAGCGTGATATGACCAACTACTCACATTGGATCCTATTGTTTGCAGTCACTGGATTTGCCGGGCGGTTCCGGATAGATTTACACTGCAAACTCAATCCAACCTCGAGTTGGCCATTTTCAAGTTCATTCTAGTGTCATGTCCATGTTCAAGTTTTCATGTCAAGTTCGTGTCAAGTTTTCAAGGCAAGTTTCATGTCAAGCTTCCTATAATTACCAATTTTTCCCAACGTTACCCCGTCTAAATATTAGACTAACAAACTTAGCCTAATTTTCCATCCGCATGGTTTTTGGCATATAATATTAGGCTAAAAACTTAGCCTAATTTAACGTACACAAAATTGGCATAAAGAAGTTTATTAACATAAGCATGACATAGGCGTAAACTTGGCATCATCGACATAGTCAATATGAACATCATAGGTGTGAACTTGCAAAATAATCAACATGAATATCATAGGTATGGTCTTGCAGCGTAGACTGAACCAACATACATATATGTGAATTTGCAAGACTAAATCAACTTACATATATGTGAACTTGCAAATCAATCACGAACATATGAATAAGTATGAACTTGAAATATGCCATAGGTTTAACATATACACGTAAACATTTAGATCTAACATTTGGTCACATATGTGATATGATTTCACAACCTAAAAAGCATAACATGATAAACTGCACAACTTGTCATAACAGGTTATACTCCAAGTTCATATAAATATGAATAGACTTATTCATTAATTCCCGATTCAACATGATGATAGAGTAGAACCACAGGCATATATCAACATAATAAACATTGCCCTATTATCAATTTATTTCCAAGGCATGACTAATTGAATAAATTGATTAAAACATCGCAGGCATAAAATTATGAACATGAAAAGGTTTGAATAATAATCTAGATTCAATTTCATAATCATAATTCTAGGCAATAACCTCTTGGTCATGAATCATAGGTGATTAGTCACAATTGTCCTTGTCATAGTTACAGGCAACAGTCTTATGTTCACCATCATATGCATAGGCATAGTCTTATGTTCATAGTCATAGGCATAAGCATAGTCTTATGTTCACAGTCATCGGCATAGTCTTAGGCCATTAACAATAGTTTCAACGTCATAGGCAATATTCCCAATAGTCAAGATCCAAGAAGAAAACAAGAATAGATATAAATCATACATAAATCAATTCCAGTTTATAACATGCCCATATTAGATTTATAGTTTTTATCTAAAAGTATCTGTAACTTACAGATCGTGGTCTAAGAAATTTAGATGCAGAAGTCAAGTCTAGAAATTGGTCGTTGAATTGCTAAATCGTTGAATCTTGCTTTGATTGTAGAAGCAAATCCCCAATAAAAAATTCCTAGCCGTAGTCTTTAAGAAATAATCTTCACGATTTATTTTAATTTAATTTATTTTAGAGGAAGAAGAAGAAGCCATGATCATCAAGAGTTTGAGCAGCATAAGATTAGAGAAGAATGGTGTAAAGAGAATGAGGCTAGGAGGCTGTTTATATAGGGTTTCAAACTAATTAGAGCCGTCGATGAAGCTAGAAGAAATCAAGGCCATCCATCTCAAGAAAAGCCAATCAGAAAATGACAAGTCAGCCCTAGTGACACACCAGAGCTTAGAAATTCGACCAGAACCCGACCAGGCCAGCCATGGCCTGACCAAGCAGGTTTCTGCTCGGCCTGGGCGCACCTGCCAAGTGCGCCGATGCAAAATTGCATAGGCGTACTTCCCAAGTGCGCTAGTGCAATTTTGTTCTGGTGCACTTCCCAAGTGCGCTAGTGCATTCTGGTCCGTTTCTGGGTTTTCTGCCTAACTTCCTTCGTCCATATCTTCTTCATACGGTATCCGTTTTACGCAAACTCGGACTCTATTTCAAGAAGAATTCCGAGACGAACGCAATGGCGTAACCCGTTTCCCTTGATTCTTATTTTAAAAATTAATTCTTCCATGATTTATGGTTTTAACACGTTATTAAAATTCGGGTTGTTACACCGCCACATTCTGGTTGAGTGTAGGCAAGAATTAACCATATATGAGAATTTTTCTTACTGGATTTTCCTCTTAGTGTGGTCACCACATTTGCCTTCATGCACATCCAGTAGCACACGTTCAACATTGTTGTGGGCTACACATCGGAGTAATGGAATAGGGAATCCCATGTGGTAGAGAATCCATCTTGAATGATGTAGCAAGATGATTTACGAGTGAGTGCTCGTCTTTCCTTGTAGTGCCCAGGGAGGATTCCATGTTGCAAGTAGTTCTTGATCGGCGACATCTAAGACTCGGGATTGGCTCGACCTCCATCGTTGCGACCAAATCAGTTTGCATCTGATCAATGCTCGAAGATTCAAGTATTTCGATTGGGGCCAGCCCCATGAGTTGCACATCCCTGGCTTGCCCGCTTGGCTAATGAATCAGCTTTCTCTTTTTGTTCTCAAGGGATGTGTGTGATGATGTAGGGAGCGAGCCATGCCCCCTTGGTCTAATATTCACCCTGCACCTGGCATGCGATGAGCTGTGAGCCGGAGTATATTTGGAGAGCCTTGATATTAACTTCGACCGCAATTCTGAGTCCGGTAATCAAGGCCTCATATTCAGTATCATTGACAATTGCAGGGAAGTTGAGCTTCAGAACATAACAGATCAAGCATTCCTTTGGAGTAACGAGTACGATTCTGGCGCCAGAACACTGATTGTTAGAGGATTCATCTACAAAAGCTTCCATTGAATATTTGAAGTTTCCTCGTCTTTTGGGGGAGATTTTTCAGAAATTGTGAACTCCACTATTTAATCTACAAGGGCTTATCCGAGGATGGCTCGATGAGGCATGAATGTGATCTCGAATTGGCTTAGCTCTATATTTCATTTCAAAGTCTCCCAAATGCCTCAAATCATTGCAGGACCTGTCGCGGCTGGTCAGTATAGACTTTGACTGAATAGGATTGAAAATACGTCCTTATCTCCCAGGAGGAGATAATCAGATAGTAGGCTAGCTTTTCTAGCTTTGTATAATTCTTTTCTGCCCCTATAATTCTCTTGTTGATGTAGTAAACGGGTCATTGGACATGATCTTCGGTGCCGACAAGCGCCAAGCTAATTGCCTGCACAGAAACAACCGAATAGAGATATAAGTTTTCATGATCCATAGGTTTCGACAAGTTAGGTGATCGCTCTAAGTGATTCAAGAGGTCCTGGAATGTGTCAACGCACTCTGGTGTCCATGTGAAGTTGCGCTTCCATTTTCCGAGCAAGTCGAAAAGGGAATGCATTTGTCAGTTGCTTAAGAGATGAATTGACTTAGGGAGCCACTTTTGCGTTTATGCTTTGAACATCTTTGATGCTCCGAGGAGCTTGGATATTCCGGATAGCCTGAATCTTTTTTGGGCTAGCTTTGATTCCTTGCGAATTGACAATGAAACCCAACAATTTTCTTGATGCAATGCCAAAAGAGCATTTCAAGGGACTGAGTTTCATTCCAAACTTACAAAGGAAACCAAAAATTTCGGCGAGGTCATTGATGTGGTTGCTCAATGCACTCGTTTTCACATGCATATCGTCCACGTAGACCTCCATGGATCTCTCGATTGGGTCACTAAACATGCGGTTTACCATCATTGATAGGTGGCTCCAGCATTCTTGAGATCAAAGGGCATGACGACATAACAGTAGAGCCCAAGGTCAGTTATGAAAGAAGTGTGATCCTAATCTGGAACATACATTGAAATATGATTGTAGCCTTAGTACGCATCCATGAAGGAGAGAAGCTGGTAGCCGGGAGTTGAATCAATAAGTTGGTCGATCTTTGGAAGTAGGAAGTTATCCTTTAGGCATGCTTTGTTCAGGTATGAGTAACCAACACATGTTTGCCACTTGCCGTTAGCTTTCTTAACCCGTACTGGGTTGGAGAACCGTTCGAGTAAAGAGCACCGTGGATGAAGCCGTTATCAAGCAGCCTATACATCTCGTCTTTAAGTGTAGTCGATCTTTTAGTTCCTTAGATTCAAAACTTCTGCTTGACTAGAAGATGCTTCAGGTCGATACTGAGCATATGGCAAGCTATTCCTAGGTCGATGCCGCACATGTCAGAGTGGGTCCTAGCAAATACGTCGAGGTCGACCCATAATAATTCCATAAACTCTTTTTTTATTACGGGGTGGAGCTGCGATCCAACTTCAAGACCTTTGTCGGGTCATCGGGGTTGATCGGAACATCCACCGTTGGTTCTTCTGTGGTAACCCTCTCGAAGTAGGGCTCTTCTTCCTCCCTCGGAACGAGATCGTCAAAAATACGGCATTGGCGTATGAGTTAGGACATAGACACCTTTGATTTCAATGCGGAGATGTTCTTGGGGAAAGAAGGTAGAGGCGTTGTCTTACCATTCACTTTGTTGTGTGTGTTCTTCCATTGTGTGAGATAGCGGGCTCTACCAGTCGCTTGGTCGCCCTTGATTGTACCAATCCCATTCTCTATCGGAAATTTCATTAGGAGGGACCACGGGGACATGTTGACTCGGAATTCTACAAGGGAAGGACGTCCAAAGAAGACATTGTATGGAAAGATGACGTCGATGACCATAAAGGTAAGGATTCAGACTCGGCTCCGATCCCCCTCTCCTAAATCTACTAATAGGTCGACCATGAACACAGGTTGGTTGGAAGAACCTTTAAAGCTGTGGATCGTGGCATAGCAGAGAATCAAGTCTTGGGCCTTCAGTCTCATTTGGTCATAGGCCGCCTTGAAGAATATGTTGACCAAGCTTTTTGAGTCAATGAGAATTCTTCGAACAAAAGATGGGTCTATCTGTGCAGAGATAACGAGAGGGTCTATCATTGGGATTTTTATTCTTGTAGACTCCCTACTACAGAAGATGAGATCGTCCCGCATTATCTTCTAGAGCTTGGAGGGGACAAACTTGTCCAAAGAAGAGAAGGCTTCATAGGTGGAATGCTTTATGGAGTTGGCATACTCCTCTGTCTTGTGAAATTTGGCATGAGAGGGGTGACATCCACCGCAAATAGTGTTGATGACGATGCCATGTGGCTTTTGATTGGTTGGACCTAGGTATGCAGAAGCATCGGGGTCCGTAGGAGGAATGGAATTTATTTCAGTCGGGTTTCCCGTTGATTGGAGTTGTTGGGAAGTAGCAGTGTCAGTTGCTACAGAGGTTCTTACTAGTAGACTCTTCGATCGCTTAACCATCATAAGCAAACTCGAGTGGTTGGTTAGGAAGAAACCTGAGTAGCGCATCGAAGTCGAGATAGAAATGTGCGAAAAGAAGTGAGATTAGGCTCTCAATGAAAGCACCATAATGTTGGCATCAAAAAATGTCGTAACACCCAAAGATTTTCTATTACTTAATAGGGTTTCGCGTATCGAAAATGAAGTGCGAAAAGCAGTAAATAACATAAAAATTTATAGTGGTTCGGTTTGTAAGGGGCATGTGTCCAATTTAAAGTTGTTGTTGATCTTCTATTTACAATAAGCGTTACAAGCATTGAACTTCATCATGGCATTCATTTACAAGTTAATCTATGTATTTCGGAGTTATATTGATCATATGCCAAGTCTTGGAAAAAAGTGATGTATGTTTCTTCTTCCTCAAGAGTTATGCTACCATTAATGGAGTCCTTAGAGCTTGTAGAGCTATCAAATCAACAAAAATCCTACTCTTGTGAAGAGTGAGAAAAAGGCTACATATAGCTAGTGCATTAGGTGGGAGTAGGTGAGATTTGCGGACCACACTGAAGAAAACCTTATCCCAGGAATGCACAAATAAGTAAATCGCATCCCCCCGCCGGAAATTGGAATATCGCATCCCTCATGTAGGATGAGTTTTGTTGTACTCGGAAAGTGATGAGGGGGGATGCATTGCATCCCTTGGATGCGATTGCATTGCACCCCATCCGAGGGATGCGACGGCATTGCATCCGTGGGATGCGATGGCATCACATCGTGAGGATGCAATACAGGGAAGATGCAACGGCTTACTAACAAGGTGGCGCGAAGTGGATGCAAGTGAGGTAAATGAGGTGCAATGCGATGGATACGAGTTGGATGGGATGCGAGATTGATGAAGCGAGGCGAGGTGAGGTAGGGTAATGCGATGTGTCACTTTTTTAAGGCGTTGTGAGGCTATAACCTGCTTGATTCCTCTGGGCTTGAATCCACAATATTTTTACGATACTTTGGGATTTTGTGCTGCGCGACAGGCCGAGCTGAGTGGGCCTGGTATACTTTTAGGAATCGGACCAAAAAGCGGTTGACACCAACTATGTTGGAAAGTGAGATGCAAGCTTTCCTGCTATATTCCTATTTTATTTATAGATTGATATACATTTTTATAATATCATTGGATTTCGATATAAAAATTGAATTGGGTATCGTAAGGTAAAAACATGTGCTATGTTTATGTGTGGTTGTGTCTTACGAGAATTCCTTTCTTTAAAAGGTTTTCAAAAAATTAAGCAAGTTGTTTGTGAAGTAACTTTTCTCACTAAAAGTATCCCATACTGATACGTGTATGTAATACTCGGGTCAGATCGAGTATCTTTTCCAAGTAGCACTGGATTTGCTTAGAGCATTAGAAGAGGAACTGGAGTAGAGACGTACTCTCGTATTTTCTCATATTAATTTATTTCTACCGAGTGTATTGTATTTATCAACATTATATAGGCTAATTTGGTGATGTACTCTGATGTTGTATTCATGTATATACACTGGTTTTCTCTTTGTGTAAAGGGTTGTTGACGGTTAATATTGTCGTCACACGCAAAGATTCTCGACTACTCGAGATTAGTGTTTCACGTACGGAAAATAACAATGCAGCAGGTAAATAACACAAAAATTTATAGTGATCCGGTTTTTATTGAACCTACGTCCACTATGAAGGCTTTTGTGGAATTTATAGATTACTGAGGTTCACTACACCATATAAGCGGATCTGCAACGTCCTATTGTGGAAAATTAGCAATGGCTTTGAGCCATTGCTAAATAGCAATGGCCCTAGGCCGTTGCATCTATTCCTAGTACGGTTAAAGCTCATTGTAAAATTTAAAATGGACTTTATCCGTTCTAAAATAAGTAGCCCCCTTTAATACATCCACCCCCCACGCGTTACCACTTTCCTATTTTTATTTTCATGTAGAAAATGAAAATCAAAGGTGCATACCTAGATCTAAAAACTCGATCTCCTGATACCCCGTTTATCTTGTAATCGGCCTCCCTTCTAACCATCGTCATTGTCTCATAATCAGCCATCATCAGGTAATCTTGTAATCTCCTAATTTTGTGGGTATCGTATCTCAGTGTCGTGACCTCTATAATCAACATTACTGGTATGATACCCCAATTATCTACCCTCGTCTGCATTTGTTTACTTGAATTATCCTTGTAGCATTCACCATTATGATCAGTGTCGTTCATGCTTAAATCAAAAATGTTGAGAGTGATACCACAGGCGAAATAGGTAATAAGACAATTATAGAAGAAGCTGTAAATGATTGGCATGGCCCTAGAGGAGTTTAAGAACATATGCATAGAGTCTGAGGAGTATATTTTACTTTTATTAACATTTGATATCATTCTCGTTATCTTAACTTATACATAGGGATGCATGTTCTTGCTGTTTTACCTGTGTACAATTAATGTCAAGGCGGAAATTACAAGGTTAATTTTATAAGTTAACATAACCATTAGGTAAAGGCAATATCACATGACTGCGAAAGTATGAAATTTCAAGAATGATCAAATAGTGACACATAATATGTAAATGTTTGATATGCAAGCCCATTGTGATGATAAGAATGGAAATCAAAATTTATTCCAATAATAATAGTAGTATTTTCTCCTATTATCTTGGTGTTTACCTTAAAGTAAAAAGTGAAGTAAAGATAAAGAATGTGAAAAGATGGAGAGAGAAGAGTGTGTGTATGGATGAGTGGGTGGGTGAAGTTTTTGCTGGTATCCATGTCATTGTTTTCTCCTAAATGAAACTGTATGAAATTGCAATTTTTTTAATCACTTTAATGAATCATGAAATTAGGTTTAGAATATGTTTGGTTAATTTCAGTTTCTTTTGCCAAATGAATCATGGGATAGATGAATACGACAAATTATCTATTTCAGTAACTGGAAACAAAATATCTTCCCGTATTGAGGTCAATTCTGTTTGCTGCAACTTTGAATAATAGTTGTAAGTAAACATCATATAATTTTAGTTTGTTATTGAACTGGTAGGAAGTCATTTGTGGACACAAACAATTTATGGAGCATTTATGCTTTAAGATCAAGTGAGCTCATTTTACACAAAATTTGAATTTTTTTATAGCAGTTTAAATAAGATACGTACCTCTTAATTTTTATAGACTTGTAGCCAACTTTGCAACACTAATCTTGCAACGAGGACTATTGAGACATATTTGGCTTCCATATCCATTATTGATGAGCCAAGGTTTCCCTTTTCATGGACTTTTTATTGGGTGGTATCTGACCATATAACTCTATTTCTTTCTTTTTCGAAAGTTTATATTATGGATATAATAAATTTCAGTCATTTATAATAAAAGAGCCAAAGAAAGTGTACTAATGTTATTTAATCAAATCGAGTTTTTGCAAGTTGTGGTGATTTGTTACTTTATACTGCTTACATAAAGCTGTTACAATAGTGTTTAGTCAAATTATGAACTTGCAAACACTCATAGAAGTAGCAAACATTTTAGATGTCACACCCTTTTTGTTTTTGCATTAGGATCATGGCAACTTCATACAGCAATAAATGCATAAGCTCATACTATTTTTTGTGTACTAATGTAGTAGTGGTAGAAGTATTAACGTTCAAGTAAGTTCTATAAAATACTGTACCCGGAACCTTTTGTTTCAAAGTCTTTTTGTTGCATTGTTTAGAATTGCTGACATATACAAATTTCTTTTCAACCTCTAGTTTGTTTCGCACGACGTAACTTGTAGTATTGGCGTTACCAAGCATTGTATAGCTAGGAAATTTCTTTGTGCATGTTATTCACAATGCCAAATAATTTATGAAGTTTAATTTTCTTACTATTATGGGTGAATTCATTACTTTGTTGGAATAGAAGTTAGTGATTTTAGAAATTCTGAATTCAATTATAAAAATCTTTATTTTGATAACTCTGATCTTATAGTTAACTAGATTCATGCACGGCTAGTTGTTGTGCTTGCCTGCATGTATGAATAACCCTTGTTTTGAGATCAAACTGGGTTCCCAATGCTTAGTTCCAATGAGCATCGACAAAGGAATAACATGAAGCCTTGTCGGCTCTACTAATTATCACCATCTATCCACCAGTGGTTCACCATTCATTGGTGGTTGATAACCTGGAGTAGACATAGCTCCAAGTTGTCCTCTATCTTGAGCCAACAAATTTTGATTTCTTTTTTGGTTCTTATCTCTAGTTAATGTACTCTATTTTCTTCCTTCACCGATGATTCTTTGCGATGGTTTGGTAATATATTGCTTTAGTTCTCATATGCACTTCCAAATGACAAGACCCACAGTGAGTGAGGCTTGATTAAGTGCATAATTAAAAGTCATTTTATCGACTACTAGAATACCTTATGTCTGCAATAGTTACATACCAGTAGGTTGTGCATAGACCTATATATGTGTTGTTAGGCTTCAGTTTAACAATTCAATAGGTGAGATATTTTTTTCATATATGCATGCCTAGTCTTCTAACTAGTCTCTTAGGAATTTAGTACATTATTTTATAAACTACTTGAGCCTTCTTAGCTGTGAACTGTTACATATATGTGTATATATTAGTTGTTGTTCCTTTATTATGCGTGCATTAAATATCCCTTTTTATACAAATATCGTTTCACTCTGTTGATTTACCAATTTCAAACTTGCTACTTATAAGCTTACTAAATTCGATTTATAAATCACTTGATTTCATCGTGGATTTCAATTTCTGGGTAGTGATGTATGAATTTGCAGAAACCGTATACGGATTCATTTTTAAATACATATTAGTTTTCCAAATATTTAAAGTTTCTTTTCTATATGTATTTCAAATAAATATGTGAACCTATGGAAGATATATATGAATTGGGTACAACATGTTAAAGGATGCATGTGAATGGAAGTGATTAGATTAGCAGAAGTTCTTCCTATATTAGGTAAGAAGTGAATGAAAGGGATTAGATATCTAAATATTTTATTTTGAGCTATTTGCCTGCATTATGGAAATTTCTTTCTATATTTTCACAATGCATATACGACCCACTTACCTATTTCGGGATTTCAACTGTTATCTGCTCCTGTTTGAGTTTTGGATACATGTTAACAAAAATTTATGAATAGCAATTTTTTATAAACAGTATAATTTTGAAGTAGTGTTTGAAGAACCTGTTCAAACAACCATCCTTTTTGGTTAGTAATAAAGATAACATGCTCCTATTTGCCGATGGGCATATTATTTGGAACGTTTTGTTTGGTTTTTTAATGTCTAATTTGAAAACAATAATAAATTTATCTTCTTAAAAATTTACATCCAATCTTATGAAAATTGTTAAGGATTGTTTCCAAAAATTAGTATTTTCTGAAAAGTCGTGCGACTTAGAGTAGGAACTTCTATATGGAATGTGCAAAAGTATATATAATAAGATATCTTAGCTTATAAAATGGCTATGCAGGTAAAAATCTAATAAATTGAATATTGATATGTCACAGACAAGAAATGCAATAAGTAAAAAGACACCAGGAATTTTATACTGGTTCGGACTTCTCGTCCTACGTCCAGTCCTAGACTCCTTCTGGAATTCACTATCAAAATCCTCTCTTCATCCGGAGGAACAAGTTTAGAACGATCCGAGCCCCAATAAGGATCAATCTGAGCCCCAAAAAGGATCACTTCCCTGAGAACCAAAACCGGTCTTTTACAAATTACAAGAGTTTGACTTCTTCTTGTGTTCTTGAAACACTGAAATAACCAATGACTGAGTACACTCTTCCTATAATCTTATCCTCAAGAGTATAATGTGTATGTGAAGATTGAAGGAAGTATATTACTTATTGAATCAAGAGATATGAAATAATTTCAATGATTCAACAAGTAACTTGAATATATGAAAGATTTTTAGAATGCAAGAGTATGGAAATGTAGATCAGAAAATAAAAGAGATTTTGAAAGATTCGGTGATTTGAAAACTAAGTTTGAAGTGTGTATATAATAGTTAAAAGGTAGTGATCCTTCATGAAGAATTTAATCAAAGAGATGCATCCATTTCTTTTCAGAAATGAAGAGAAACCCCTTCAAAAAAAAATGACAACCTTTCATAAAAATGGTTGTTGTTTTGAATAAGTCAATCGGTCTATAAATCATCAGTCAACTGGTTAATAATACTGAAAATCATATATATTTAAAACTTGTAGAAACTAGCCATTACTGGGCAAAATAAGCTTGACCAGTCGACTGGTTCACCAGTCATCAGCTAACTATTAAGTATATTTTGTCCAGTCATGGCTATTTATAGCCATTTTCATATATATATATATATATATATATACATATATATATATATATATAATGTTTTGTGATATACTATGAGGATAGATTTTAACAAATATCTAACACGACTAAATACTCACATATATATATATATATATATGAACTTAGCTCTTCAATATAATCTTCATTGATCTCCATTCCTTTGTTGTCATGAATTGAAAATTTCGTGAATCAACATTCTCCCCCTTTTTTGATTGATGGCAACACCTTTTATTTTTGTTGAGATAATGGATTTTCTCCCCCAGAATATATGCTTGTATATGTTCATCTCCCTGACTAAAAAGCTTATTTGCAACATTTTTTTATGTATATTATATATATATATATATATATATGATAAAATTACCGTTTCCTGTAATAAAATGTTATTGTATGATAACATACACACATTTCTACCCGTTTGTCATCGATTGAAAAGAGTAAGTATCATGAGAAAGCAGTAATCGAGCATAGTAGAGAACATAAATAACAATAGCATCTTCAGGAGATATTCGATCATGTGCTTTCGATAAACGAGTTTTTGTTTTCACAGATAATAAGAGGTACCGAAATAGCCTTCTTTTTAATATGGCGTACCAGCAAAAAATATGATATATATACTTTGGTACCCACTTCCTTCATTAGGGTCCAAGGGTTAGATGGAAGGTAACCATACCGAAGAGGGTTTAATGGAACCTTTAAAAATGAAATTTTAATTATCGAATACTGAATTAAAATAATCATCGATATATTTTTCTCTGTTTTTTCCAACTTATAGGAACCCAAATACTTAAATAACTTATACTGGTATTTCGTTTTGTACTTCTAGACTTACTATAGATATCTCTAGTCATAGAAGTATTCGAATTTGTATAATGATTGGATCTTGGATTTACTCATGCATTAGCACTAGCAGTGCTATTTTTATTATATATAAAAGCATATCTAGTACTAGTTCTATGATTGGTTTTATTATATCTTAAAACGCTTTTATCATGTAAAGGCCTTGAACTAGACAAAATCTCGTTTAAATCATTCTGACCTTTATTAAATTTCGCGAACTTACTTGTACATTTTTCAAATTTTATTCCAAAGTTGTGATTGACATTTTCAAAAGAAATTTTGCTGGTTTTCAAGATATCAATTTTCTTATTTAATTCAGAATTCTCCCTTTTTAAAGTATCATTCTCATTTTTGAGATCAAAAATTTGAGATTTTGAAATATCTAAAGAAGATTGTAATCTTTTAAAATTTTCTTTTGAGTCACAAATTTCATTTTGCAAAACATTATTACAAATTTTTAACAAATCATATTCTTTAGATAATTCTAGATTCTTTTCAGTAAAAGCTTCATTCTTCTTTTTGAGAGACAAAATAAAAGAACTAGAATTGTTTAAAGAATCTGCTAAAGTTATTATTTTATTTTTAAAAGATCGATTTCCTTTAAAAGAACATTGTTTTCATCTTCTAGTCGCTCATTTTTTTGAAGGAAATCTTTTGAAAAACAAGCTCTTCTAAGGTATTTTTAAAAAAAATTGGTTCGTTTTTCTAAAAAATTGTTTTCATCTTTTAATTGGGAATTTTCTTGCTCACAATCTTTAAACTTGGCTAAAATAATTACATTAAGTTTACCCAAACTTTTAAAATCTTTTAACAATTTTTTATGGTCTAACAAAAGATCTTTATATAATGAATCTACACATACCGATTGTGATCTGACTTTATCCATGAGACATTTGCTTCCTTGCTCTCTTGATTCTGCTTTGTTGCTCTTCATTTTCTAATCCCTTGACAAGATTTCTTTATTTCCATTTATTATAGGATGTTGTTATGATTACTAGAACGCCAGACTCTAATACCAAATGAAAAGTCGTGTGACTTAGAGTAGGATCTTTCTATATGGAATATGCGGAAGTATATATGATATGATATCTTAGCTCATATAATAGCTATGCAGGTAAATATCTAATAAACTAAATATTGGTATGTCACAGATAAGAAATGCAATAAGTAAAAAAACACCAGGAATTTTATACTTGTTCGGACTTCCCATCATACATCTAGTCCCAAACTCCTTCTTGAATTCACTATTATTACCCTCTCTTCATCCGCAGAAACAGGTTTACAGCGATCCGAGCCCCAACAAGGATTACTTGCCTGAGCACCAACACAGGTCTTTTACAAATTACAAAAGTTTGACTTCTGCTTGTGTTCTTGAAACACTGAAATAACCAATGATTTAGCAAACCCTTCCTATAATCTTATCCTCAAGAGTATAATGTGTATGTGAAGATTGAAGAAAGTACATTACTTATTGAATCATGAGATATGAAATAATTTCAATGATTCAACTAGTAACTTGAATATATGAAAGCTTTTTAGAATACAAGAGTATGGAAATGTAGATCAGAAAATAGAAAAGATTTTGAAAGATTCGGTGATTTGAAAACTAAATTTGAAGTGTATATATAATAGTTAGAAGGTAGTGATCCTTCAAGAAGAGTTTAATCAAAGAGATGCATCCATTTCTTTTCAGAAATGAAGAGAAACCCCTTCACGAAAAATGGCAACCTTTCATAAAAATGGTTGTTGTTTCGAATCAGTCAACTGGTCTGTAAATCACCCGTCAACTGGTTAAGAATACTGAAAATCATATATATTTAAAACTTGTAGAAATTAGCCATTACCGGGCAAAATAAGTTTGACCAGTCGACTGGTTCACCAGCCATCAGTCAATCGGTTAAGAATATTTTTTCCAATCATGGCTATTTATAGCCATTGTCATATATATATATATATAACACGACTAAATACTCAATCATATATATATATATATATATATATATATATATGAGGCAGGTTCGAGGGCACCCGTAACAGTGCAGCACCCCAAATGCCCCTTATTCTCCACCAAGCATTTCTCCTTCTCTCTCCTTCCACTAATTCTCTCACTTCCCACTCACTTTCTTTAATATAAATTGGTGGTGGATATCTGAGGCATTTGGGGTGCTCCATTTTTGGGGTGCTGCTGATCCCTTGCCCATATATATATATATATATATATATATATATATATATATATATATATATATATATATATATATATATATGAACTTAGTTCTTCAATATAATCTTAATTGATCTCTATTCCCTTGTTGTCATGATTCGAAAATTCCGTGAATCAACATTTTCTAACACAAAACTTAAGGCAAAAAAATATCTTACTCAAACATTGTCATAGCATGAATAGAATGACATTCGTTTGTGCTGCTAGGAAGTGACAACTTTTAGGAAGGGTTTATTAAAAAAAAGTTTAAGTAAAAAATATCTTACTCAAATCAGTATTATTAACGAGTAAACACCGTTTGAGTAAACTCGTTACACAGAGATAGTCGATTGTATTTCTTTGTGTGAAGATAATGGGTTTATTAAACCCGATGTTTTCCCCTTATGTTTTGAGTAAGATATTTTATTGTAATAATTATTAAACCCGTTACACAAATCCAAGCCGGTTTCCCTTAAGTTTTGCATGGGCCTTCGAAGAAGGAAAATTTATACCCTATTGTACAAAATCATAAAACTGTACTTTCTTTTACAAGCCAAATTTTCTCCTTTAGACTGCACCGTTGTTCATCCAATTCAATTTCTGATCACCTGTAGCTACCCAATTGGACCTGATCTACTCGTATGTGGTCTCTATGGCTTGCCTGAATATAAGACATGGACTATTTTCTACGGTTCAAACTATGTATGTGCATAGAATAGTACATTCTACTATTTACAAGTATTTTTTTAAGATTAAACAAAACATTTTTTAAGCATTTTTCTTACTAACCTAAAAACACTTACACCTTAAGAAGATTAAAAACCTTTGAATAATATTTCTAAGGTCCTGTGAATATCTGGCATGTGAAACAGTGTTCGGTTATGATATATATGTAAAATTGGATGAAGATAATTTCATCAAAATAAAATACATCTTAAAGGGGCAAATATATCTCATCTAGCCAAATTTATTATTTCCATTACTATAGGTAGCTTTTGCAGTACGCCACAAGCATGGGTTTATGGATGTTTACTAAAATAAAGATTGCAAATTGAATGGAATGACAAAAGGTATAGCTAGCTCGCATAAATTGAATTGCTTCTCTATATGTTTATGTAAGAGCAGCTGATGCATGTAAATGTTTGGTTTTGTGGTGATTTATACCATGTGTGCATGTCCTACGCAAAATATAAACCCTGTGTTGCATGTTATGTAGCGAAAGAGGTTACTTCCTGCCTTATTTTTTCTTGTTATTCCTTTTGTCTTTTGGAATATGTGAGATTATAAAAAATCTGGCTTTAGTTTTCAGTGCCTGATAAGAACAGTGTATCTGTTTTATGGATAGTCTGTGGCAAGTTGTTTTGAAACCAAGACTTTTGAATGTGGCCTGACTGACTATCTATTGATCTTTGACCGTTTTTGTTATTCTTTTTTGTAGGAATCCAGTAAAATTATTCATATAGAGGCATTTCATGTATTAAAGGTACTAGATTATATAAGTATCAATCTCTAACAATTTATATTTATAAGCTAGATTGCAATATTGTTGGGAAACAACGGCTGAGTCGCGGACTAGGTCGCTTTCTTGAAGACGATTCGGCATCTGGTCGGAGGTGCAAACCAGTTCGTTCCTTCGTCGCCGCCTCTAGGATAAAACAGCCTCTAATACAATAACTGATTTGCTTGCACAACAAATCAGTGCAGATTTGCACTTTCTGTAAAAAATATTGCTCGAAAATTTCTGAAAAAAGAATTTTAATGGTGGCTGAGAAAAGAAGAGAATTGGCGATTCGGTCTATTTATCGTCTGAAGTAATGACAATATATAAGACGAGAATTAGGGTTAGGGTTGCTGATTAGTGGGCCGCTAAAATTGAGGGATAAGAGTTTTTGCCGTTGCAGAAATAAGGCTAAGTTTTATGGTCAAAAAATATAAGTGTCTACACCACAAAGCCCAAGCCCGAGCCCGAATCGGACCGGACCGGGTCGGGTCGAGTCGAGTCGGTCACTCGTGAGCGCGTGTGTGGTGGTCATGATGCATGGTCTCCCTCCTCAGAACAAAGCATGTATTAGGAGCCCAAGGCACCAACATGATTTCTTAGAAACAATTATAAATACTTGCCTCTTCTATATAATCCCATGATGTGGGACTATTCACCCATAGTAGCCATTCATACACTTATTCCATTATTTTTAATAATTCACTAATGTTAATAAAATATTTCCAACAATCCCCCACTTGAATTTTTAAAAATATTTTCGAGCAGTTTCTTAAAAAACATAAGATTGTGCATAAACAAAGGTGTCTTTCGACTTGAACCTTTGCATAGTGAATAAGATTCAGTTTTTACTAGAGTGACACGTAGTCTTGAACTCTATTCCTGACATCAAACCACACACAACCTTTTCTATAGTGCAATCAAATAAGCCCGTGCATTTATGTCCATGCACGTCTATCCTAGTTTAGTGAATGCTCTAGAAGTTTTGCCCGAAACTCCATAGGAAATGACCACATTTCAACATTCACAAAGGTGAGTCTATCAAGAGCACTCCTGAAGGTAGGTACTCCACTCCACATAGAGTATAGATCTCATTAAGAGTTTCTATTAACACATCCTCTAATCACTTTAGGAATACATGCTTCTTGGTTTACTAAATAGCATGTTCAACTCATATCACTACACAACTTGTTATTACCCATTGAACCTAGTTCTTGGGATCTCCAGTCATTTAGGTCGGGTTACCATTGTGCGTGGCTCAAAAATCTAAGGGCAATAGTCCCATTCTTTTAGAAGAGTTATGGACTTTCTCTCTGGACAGTCCTTTCGTCAAAGGATCTGCCTAATTTTCCTCACTACATACGTAATCCACTCTAACGGTACCTGTGGAAAGTAGTTCTCTAACCGCTTACCGTTATAATAACGGTTCTGAATTTTTGTAATAGCCGCGGTACTATCGCAATGTATCAACACAGCCGGTATCGGTTTTTCCCATAAGGGAATCTCAGCTAGCAGATTTCTCAAATACTATGCCTCTTCACTACCTGTAGCTAGTGCTATCATCTCAGACTCCATAGTAGACTGAGCCAAAATAGTATGTTTCTTGGATTTCCAAGAAACAGCTCCTCCAGCGATGCTAAATATATTACCACTGGTCGCTTTAGAATCATCAGATAAGGTATTCTAGTGTGCATCGGAATATCCTTCAAGTACAGCTGGAAACCTTTCATAATGTAATCCAAGGTTCATGGTTCGTTTAAGGTATCTCATTATCCTTTCAATAGCTTGCCAGTGCTCTATACTAGGTCTACTGGTAAACCTGAACAATAATCCCACGACATAGGCAATGTCGGGTCTAGTACAATCAGTGGCATACCAAAGGCTGCCAATGATGCTCTCATAATCAGACTGTCTTACACCTTCACCAGTGTTCTTAAATAACTTTACACTGTGATCATATGGTGTACTTGCAGGTTTACAGTCAAAGTAATTATATTTCTTCAGTGTCTTCTCAATGTAATGAGATTGATCCAAAGAAATTCCCTTTTCTGACCTAGTAATCTTAATACCAAGGATTACACTCGCCTCACCTAGATCTTTCATGTCAAAATTAACACTTAATAAGGATTTGACTGAGTTTATAGCATGAATATTTGACCCAAAAATGAGTAGGTCATCTACATAAAGGCATATAATAGTGCAAATGTCATTCTCAGATTTGTAATAAATGCATTTGTCACTTTCATTAACTTTAAAACTATTTGAAATGATTAAGTTATCAAATTTTTCATGCCATTGTTTAGGTGCTTGTTTTAAACCATATAACAATTTATCTCATTTACATACTTTATGTTCTTGACCATGTACTACAAATCCTTCAGACTGGTCCATATAAATTTCTTCGTCTAATTCACCATTCAAAAAAGCAGTTTTAACATCCATTTGGTGTATAAGTAAATTATGAATGAAGCAAGTGAGATTAAAACCCGAATGGATGTTATTCTTGTTACAGGTGAAAAGGTGTCAAAGAAATCTATATTTTCTTTTTGTTTAAAACCTTTAGCAACTAGTCGTGCTTTATATTTATCTATATTGCCATCAGGTTTTAATTTCTTTTTAAGTACCCATTTACAACCTATAGATTTACAACCAGGGGGTAAATCTACCAAGTGCCAAGTCTTGTTGGATTCTAAAGAATCCATCTCATCATTTATAGCCTCTTGCCAAAAATCGGCATCTAAAGAAGTTAAGGCCTCTTGGAGGTTTATGGGATCCTCCTCAGTAGTAAAAGCACAAAAATCTGAACAAAGTCTTTTATGGTTCTTGCTGTTTTACTTCTTCTAGGTTCAGCTTCAGAATTTTCATTAAGTTCTGTTCTAATTGGCATATTTGAAGTGCCCCCACTATTCCTTAATTTAAAAGGAAATTTAGTTTCATAAAAATCGGCATCATTTGATTCAATTATATTATGTGCATTAAGGTCATAAAATCTATATGCTTTGCTATTAGTAGCATAGCCTATAAATGCACATTCTTATGCTCTACTTGCCTATTTTATTCTCTTAGGGTCTGGAATGCGAACATAAGCTAAACAACCCCAAGTTCTAAAGTATGAGACATTGGGTTTATGATTCTTTAAAATTTCATAAGGAGAAATTTTATTCTTAGATTTGGGGATTCTATTCAGAACATAGCATACAGTCAATAAAATATACCCCCACCAATGTTTTGTTGCACCAGAATTTAATAATATGGCAACTACTAGTTCGGTAAGGGTCCTATTTTTCCTTTCTGCTTTACCGTTCATTTCAGGAGAATAGGGTGCAGTTCTCTCATGTACTATACCATGTTGTTTATAGAAATCTAGAATTGAATTAGATTCGTATTCTGTTCCTCTATCACTACGAAGTCTCTTAATTTTTCTATTTTCTTGATTCTAAATCTCAGTTTTGAATGTTTTAAACATATCAAAAGCATCACTTTTATTTTTCATAAGGTATACATATGTGAAATCAGAGCAGTCATCAATAAAAGTGATAAAATAACGATGTCCCTGCCTAGTCAAAGTGCCATCTAGTTCACATATGTCAGAATGAATCAAGTCTAAGGGTTCAGAAACTTTATCAACAGATTTGTGAGGTTTCTTTGTGATTTTGGCTTGTGTACAGAATTCACATTTATCAAGTTCAGATTTTGTCATTTTAGGTATCATATCTAGGGTGCTCATGTTACGGATTATTCGATTATTGAAATGACATAATCTAGAATTCCAGATATTAAAATCACACAACATGTAAGCAGAAGTAATCACTTTATTAGATTCAACATTCATTTTAAACATACCCTCACAAGCATAACCCTTTCCCATAAAAGTTCCCTTATAAGTTAGGGTGTACAAATCAGCCCCAATTACTTGAGTGAAACCAGCCTTATTAAGGAGGAAGCCAGAGACCAGATTCTTCCTTATTTCTGGAGTGTGCATAACATCTTTCAGAATTACAGTTTTTCCAGAGGTGAACTTGAGTTCCACATTGCCAATCCCCGCAACTCTAGGGGTGTGAGAATCTCCCAACAGCACTTTCTGATTTTTAGCAGCCGTATATGTCGAGAACATGCCACGATCATAGCAGACATGGCGAGAAGCACCAGTGTCTACCCACCATCCCTCTGATCCACCAACAAGGTGAATCTCAGTAATCATAGCCGTAAGAGGCTCCTCAGTCAGGTTAGCCTGCGGTGGAGAGCTTGGCCTGTTCCGACACTTACGTGCCATATGACCTGGTTTTCCACAGTAGTAACATAGAAACAACTGTCCAGAGTCATTCTTTTGGGCTGGTTTCTGCTGTCCTTTTGGGTTTCCTTGCGGATTCCCATTCTGTTTTTTGCGCCTGTTCTGATTCTTAAAATATTTCTGATTTGGTTTCAGAACAGCGGGAGTGGTCTTCTTAGTACTGTTGTTATTCACAATTAGCACCTCTTCTTTCTGGTCCTGCTTGCGTGCCTCCTCCTCAATACGGAGGCGTGTAATCAAGCTCTCTAAGGAAAATTCCTTAGTCTTATGTCGTAAGACATTCTTAAAATCTTTCCAGCTTGGGGGTAATTTGTCAATGATAATAGCAATTTGAAATTGTTCGTCCAAGACCATACCTTCGGAGATGATCTCATGAGTTATTTTCTGCAGCTCATGAGACTGCATCTCTACCGATCTATCATCAGTCATCTGGTACTTTAGGTAACGGCTCACAGCATATTTCTTTGCCCCTGCCTCCTCAGTATCATACTTCTTTTTCAGTGCTTCCCAGATGTCCTTTGCTGTCTTTTCATCTGAGTTATAGTAATCATACAGATCATCGCTCATTCCGTTCAGAATAAAGTTCTTGCATAAGTAATCCTGTTCAGTCCAGGTCTGCAGTTGCTTTGACTGTTCAGTCCATGATGCCATTTTCGCCGCATCAGCCTCGTCAGGTTTATCTGGAAGCTGCAGTTTGTCAGTAGTTAGTGCAACCACAACCTTTCTGATGGTGAGGAAGAACTCCATCTTCTGACGCCATCGTTTGAAATGCAAGCCTTCAAATCTGAATGGAGCAGCAGTCACGAGAGGGTTCTGGAAAGCAGAGGGTGGAGCAGAATCGTCTAGGGTTGAGTTGGAAGCCATTGTTTCAGATAGTCTTCAAATTGTTGGGAAACAATGGCTGAGTCGCGGACTAGGTCGCTTTCTTGAAGACGATTCGGCGATCTGGTCGGAGGTGCAAACCAGTTCGTTCCTTCGCCGCCGCCTCTAGGATAAAACAACCTCTAATACAATAACTGATTTGCTTGCACAACAAATCAGTGCAGATTTGATTTGCACTTTCTGTAAAAAATATTGCTCGAAAATTTCTGAAAAAGAATTTTAATGGTGGCTGAGAAAAGAAGAGAATTGGCGATTCGGTCTATTTCTCGTCTGAAGTAATGACAATATATAGGACGAGAATTAGGGTTAGGGTTGCTGATTAGTGGGCCGCTAAAATTGAGGGATAAGAGTTTTTACCATTGCAGAAATAAGGCTAAGTTTTATGGTCCAAAAATATAAGTGTCTACACCACAAAGCCCAAGCCTAAGCCCGAACCGGACCGGACCGGGCCGGGTCGAGTCGGTCGGTCGCGCGCGCGTGTGTGGTGGTCATGATGCATGGTTTCCCTCCTCACAATAAAGCATGTATTGGGAGCCCAAGGCCCCAACCTGATTTCTTAGAAACAAGTATAAATACTTGCC
Organism: Allium sativum; assembly: GCA_030737875.1. Classification (NCBI taxonomy): domain Eukaryota; kingdom Viridiplantae; phylum Streptophyta; class Magnoliopsida; order Asparagales; family Amaryllidaceae; genus Allium; species Allium sativum. The sequence continues at coordinate 333,269,261 of CM060920.1, read as the reverse complement.
TCTTCTATATAATCCCATGATGTTGGAATATTCACCCATATGAGCCATTCATACACTTATTCCATTATTTTTAATAATTCACTAATGTTAATAAAACATTTCCAACAAATATATTATCACTTTTTGCCCGTACGGTTATTTGTTACTAACTAAAATGAGCCTGCTGAAATTGTGACAATTTTAACTACTAATTTACGTACTTTATAACAGGATCATTTGCTGTGATATTTTTAACGGTGCACTGCCTTGTAATCGCCTATAATAATTACACAGTAGTTGAAACTTGTATCGATTGACAGTTTTTGCATGTATTTACGCCTGATTCTATTTCTGCTTTGGTATTATAATTTTATAATAGTGTTATATTTCTGATATTAAAATTCGCATTTTTTAATGGTATGAAGGTTGCATTTATAATTGTTATAGTCATGAGCGTGCATCTATTAATGAGGATTGTAGCTTCCCTTCTCCTGGTTTATTCGTATGAAACTAACAACCATTTTATCTACGTTTTACATTTGTCTAGAAAAGTGTTTTTAATAGGTTAAAAAGAATCACTATTTGCTTTCATAGGACCACAAGGGTTTCACATGCAGGGTTTAAAAGTTGACTTCGGATTTTATTAATATTTCCTTCTCTTATGTTAGTTTTCTACCAAAGTCCTAATAGTGATACTGGAGACTGAAAGTATGTAAAAAATATTCACCTTTTCAATGATTTCAAGCTGGGCAGAGGTGAGATAATTTTTGTTATGAGTTAGTTATTCATTGGCCTTTTTCATTTCCAATACCTTGTAGTATCATGAAACATCTTGGGTTCCCTACTACTTGAGAACATTTGTTTATTATTATGTTGATTCAAGTATGGATCTGTATGATTTGTACATCACATCTACTTTGATTTTTTATTTTTTTCCTTTAATTATGTGATATGAGAAACTGATTTTGGGTATATTGATATGATATCATAGGGAGTCTATTAGGCATAAGCTTGAAATGGATGCTGATCTCCGATTCAAAAAGTTTGGAGAAAAAAATTATATTTCTAAATAGAGTATGAAATTCCAGCAATTGTATGATTATTTTGGTGAAGTTGAAATGCACAGTAATGCGCGATAAATTATTATTGAACCTTGTAACGTTATTTTGACTACTGGTATTGAATGTTGTATTACACGTAAATTTTTAGAACTTTAAAGTATGTAACAGTATATATTGTTGAGCTTTAAAAGTTTGTTGTGAAGTTTGGTTTTATGCTGAATCTATCAGAAATTTCTAGTTTATCGATATTTCTTTTGTGGTGTTATGTAAAATATGCAAAACGTTTGTACCAAAAAGGAAGTACTAAAGGAGAATGAAAAGTAAACTTTTTTAAATAATACCAATTAGCAACGGCTAAAAGTCGTTGCTAAATAGAAAAAAAAAAAGGAATGGCCTTTAGCCGTTGCAAAGGAAAATTTTGCAACGGGCTTAGGCCATTGCAAAGAATTCGCTACTCCAGATTTTGCAATGGCTTTGAGCCGTTGTAAAATCAATTTGCAATGACTTTAAGCTATTGCGAAATAGAGTTTTTGGTGTAGTGGTTACAAGTACAAGGCATCTTCATACAAATTTTGGCTAAGTAATCGGAAGTCATATTTTGCATATGTCAAGTCTTGGGAGAAAAATATAAGTTCTTCTTCTTCCTTGAGTTGTAGGCAACCATTAATGATGTTCCAAGTCCTTGTGGAGCTCTCAAATCATGCAAAATCCAACCCTTTTGAAGAATGAGGATGGGGATATTTATAGGTAGTGGATTAGGTAAGAGTAGGTGAGATTTGGGGACTACAACAGTAGTTTTTCACATCCTAGGCCACCTCTTCGAAGAATTTCACATCCCTCACCAGGTTCGGTAAAATTTCGCATTTCTCTCAAGAGATACAAATTTCGCATTCCAGCAGGTGCGAATTTCGCATCCCGGAGGGATGCATTTTATCACATCCAGAAATGGATGCGATATATCACATCCAGAGGGATGTGAAGTGTCGCATCCTAAGGGATGCGAATTATCGCATTATGAGGGATGTGATTTATTGCTGCATGAAGGATGCGAGTTTTGGGTAGGGGATGTTATGTATATTTGTGATGAACGATACAAGATGAGAAATCGAGGCATTGGTCTCCGTTTTGAGGGATGCGAATTTATGTGTATGAGGGGTTATGAGGCTTACTCTCACACGACTCCTTACAGGCTTGAATACTGAGTGTTTTAGTGGTACTTCGAGCTTTGGTGTCACACAAAGTACCGAGTCAAGTGAACCTGGCATGCTTTTGGGAACCGTATGAAAAAGTCGGTTAACAATTGCCCCCCTCCCCCAAAGTACGTCTTGTCTCGACATGATGTGCTTTTAGTTGAAATCATCGCCTTTGGAAGTTGAAAAACCTCCAACCTATTTTGTATGCTTGGTCATGATCGTTCTGTTGGCGTGTCGAGGATTCCAATTTCCCGGTAGCTTACTTTAACGTCAAATTCATGTCAACTCATGAAATTAAACATTACTCGTCAACTCTTTCTTATGCCGAAACATAAAGGAGTCGTTGTTGATGTAGTATCGCGTATACGTTAACAAGTTTTTACATGATCCCATGCGACGATATCGGAGTTTGAAATAGATTATGAATAGTAAACCTGCCATCGGTTTATGACTGCATGAGTTGGCATTCAAATATGATATCGAAAATGTAAACTCGATTGCTTGGCATACGTCATTTAAACTCATGAACATATAATCGCTTAGCGGACTAAATTGATATTGATTATTATAATTTTGAAAACACGTATGCACTATTGTGACCGGAGTCACGAGTCAAAAGTCTCTTGAAGTTTGGAAATTTCATTCTCACATTTCACTTTTTTTTTAACTTTGCATCCCAAATGAATTTTGCATCCCCCATGGGATGCGAATGCTTAAACGGGCCAGGCCCTATTTCTCCCCTCCCTACATAAAATACAACTCAAAATTCCTCCCCACCTTTACTTTGCCTATTTTCTCACATGCGGGGAACCCGTGCATTTTATTAAAAAAGAAAATGAACTCGAACTTGATTAATATTTTGGTGGGTTTTTTGAACTGATTCCGGATTCGAAATCGATAAACTATCTAGCCGATGGATTGAAATCAAGTTCGGGACTTGAGTGGAGTGTGGGATTCGATTTGGTGCTTAGGTGGAGGAGGCGGAGCAGACGAGAAGGAGAGGAAAAAGAAGGACACAACGAGGAGAGGAGTGGCCAGCTGTTTTGCATCGCCTTTTTAGGTTGCGACTTTTCGTATCACTCAGGGGGCATTTTTTCACAACCTAAGGATGCGAAATTTCACAACATGAGGGATGCAATTTTTCGCATCCTGGAGATGGTAAATTTCACATTACGAGGGATGCAATTTTTCGCATGCTAGGGATGCAAAATTTCGCATTTGCAGGGACGCGATTTTTTGCATCCTGAGGGATGCGTTTTTTCCGCATTCGAGGGATGCGGTTTCTGGCATTCGAGGGATATGAATTCTTGCTCTTTGCAAGGATGTGAAGCAGGAGTTGACCGGAGTACAGTGGAGTGTGGGATTTGAATTTCGTGAGGAAGGAAGGGTGTGGAGTTTTTTGATGGGGATGCGAATTTGTCAAGACCTAGGGTATGCGAAATTTCGCATCCTTGGGACTTAGTCGAATTCGACCCCCGTTTTAGATGGATCTCGTGTTCCTTATTGTGAGTTCGAATCCCAGAAGATTCACTACTCGATTTATGTTGTTTTCACGATGCTACATGATTAAATCAGATTTAGGTTTGAACGACTGCCTTTACGCTCAGACAATAGTCGACAATTCAGACTTGCACATAGTTAGAGAATAAACTCGAATTGCAAACATATAACTGAACTACTAGCCTTTAGATTCGTTTTCCGATTCCAATCACAATGTAGTCGCTACTCGATGTGAATATAGCGATATTGATCGACGATAACGATGGTTATAGTTTTAAGAACTAGTGATCCTTGCTGTATCCCAAATTCTTTTATTATAATTGTATCCGCATCACACGACACTGCACGTTCATGTTAGTTCACAGCAACAGAAGAGGTACAGGTTATTCAATATGATATATAATGCAATTATATTGAAAGTAGAGCTAGCAATGGAAATAAGATTGTCTAAGAGATTTCAGGATTTGGAAGCTAAAGCTTCGTAACACTCACTATCCTAATCTGGGTCGTCCAGTAGTACTGGTTCGGAGAACAACAAGCTTGAGACCTCAAAAGCATCCACCATCTTCCAGCTCATAGGATCGCCGAAGGCACCCGACTAGAGTGTGCAGTCGAAAGAGCTATTGTAAATGACTAAGCATCTGACTGAGCTAAAGATGTCAGAGGGGACTAGGCGAAAGAAAAAAATCCCGAAGAGGAAGGAGACATGGATATCACGGAGGGAGACTCTCATGAGGCATCATATATGATGGTGGATGCTGTTATAGTCGACAACCCAGCGGATCTGGTAGCTTTACATATGGATGAATGTACGTTGAGGTGCGTATGTAAGTGATTTAGCATACCTTGGGACGACGTTCGCATTCCTCAAGATGAGGAAAGGGCACCCGCACCCCTCGAAGGTTATATTACCTGCAACATGCATATGTGTGTTTTTAGATGCATGCCCCCATTTTGCGACCAAGATATGCTGCGTTGCTTCCATTTGGCCCAACGCAGTTTCATCCGAATGTGTATGCCTTTCTCCTTGTACCTGCATCTTATTCAGGGAGTACCTGTATAGGGAACATACTAGAGAGGACATCTGGTACTTTTTTCAGATAAAGAGGAGGACCACCAGCACGCCTTCCCTGTTTTACCTGGAGGCACAAACCAGCATTCAATTCATTTTGGGGACGTGGAGTAGGATAAGTGTTTTTAAGTATGATTGGTTCTATGTCCGCTGTCCTCCAAAATTCAGGAGGTGCTTGTTGATCGAAAGTAAGTATCTTAGTGCTTTGGGCTTATAGTCAATCGAGTCGTAAGCTCAAGCCTAATTTTTTTTCTGTAAAAGACATTCCTTCTGTACCCAAAGGCACAATATATCGAGAGCGTCTTGAAGCACCGAGGGTCATACCAGTTGAGGATCGTTCTACTGAGAATATCCTAGATGAAAATTTTCTTCGCTGGACGGGCTTATTTCCCGCTAATTGTACGATGTTCCAGTCAGCTATCGCCAGAGGAGAGGGAGAGGTGGAAACTGAGGGAGCAGAAAGTCCTCTAGGTCGCAAAAGGAAGTTGCCCCTATCATGTCCAAATGACGCAAGGCAACTAGGACTCAAAAAGAAACCAGTGAGGACCGCGATAGTGATGAGGAGACGGTTGCTAGAGATGAAGGTCTACTGCCTACTTCCGTCCCTCTTGTGATAGCTGAGGCGAGGACGGAAGCATCTCCTAGGCCGGCTTCTCCAGTAATTACCTTTGAGACCATCGCATCACTAGAAATGAAGGGTAAGTTTAATTATTTGGATAAGCTACCGCTTGACATTACAATTTCTTGGCCTAGCCGCACAAGTGTAGAAAGCTTATCACTAACCGGTGGGAGATCACTCCTTCAAGCGGGCCTAAATCCTATATGTAGAGAGAACACTTATGACACACACTCATAAACAATGCATGACGCAGCAATTATTTACATGTGCAGGGCATTCGATTCTAACCTTGAATTTGTTCCATATATGTGAAATGGTTTGAAGAGTGACAGGAACTGAGGTTAAGGATCTAGGGCCATTGACCTAAGAGGAGCGGGCTTATCAAGAGTTTTAAAAGAGGCACTAAGCTGTTTAAAGAGCTCCCACACTCTCATGATCATGGTAGTGTGCATCGTCATAGAGATCGACCCGGACGTTCAAAATCCACTCCATCCCTCACCCTGTCGTATGGTACAGATTCAAGACTGGACATAGCAAGCGCCAGGTAGTCGTCATCAACAATCCCTCTTTATATTCCACCCTTGGCACATGTGCTACTTCCAAAATTAAGGAGTTGGCACCTAAGGATAAGATATCTAGGAACACTGGAGTGTCAAAGAGGGGGCCTCAGTTGACCAACATGTCAAACATTCTAGAGCTCACTCCTGAACAGAGGAAGGCGATATTGAGGGAGCACTTCCCCGAATTTTACTTTGATGAGCTGGTATGGCTGCTAAACATCCATCTGATCCCCCAAGACATGGACAAAGACGTGTTGGATAAAGTCTTTGATGCCTTCCTCCAGTACTAAAAAATGAATAGGCATGCGGGGCACCTCTCAGAGCTAATATTCAAAAAGAAATTTGGGATTCAGGACTTGAAGCTGGCCCTCAAAGCTGAGCTGGAGAGTGTCCAGAATTGGGACAATGAGTTTGGTAAGATAATTTTTGAATTGTAACTTTTCTCTTATGTTTATATGCTAATTCTTTATTGCTAAAACAACACAACTGAAATAAGACTACAAGAAAGTTGAAAAGGATGCGAAGTAGGCTCGAGAGTCATATAGAGATACGGTGGTCAGGGTCTCGTCAGAGAACATGGCTCTCAAGCAGGATAATGAAGCTATGCCGAAGAGAAATCTTAAGCCGGAAAAAGAGAGTGAGGAATTGCACCAGCTCCGCACGGATTTTAAGGCTCTTATAGCGAAGAACAAGAGAATGAAGGAATATAATGCGTTGGCACAGCGTCTCATGAAGGAGAATGAGGAGCTTAAAAAGACACTAAAGTTGAGAAACGCCGAACTTGTTCAGGCTGCGAAAGAGAAAGTTGATGCAGAGACTACGAGAAGAGATGTGCTAGCTCAAGTAGAGAGTTTTAAGGCCGAGGTGGAGAAACTTAAGGAGAGTATCGAGGATGCTGATGCCAAGGTGAAAGAGTTCAGGAGCCATATATTTGGGGAATGTATATTAAAGCGCTTTGATTCCGCAAAATCTTGTGGGTCGATTATTATCCCCAGACTATGTCCTAGACTTAGGACTAGTTGCTAGAGTTTGAGGCTCGGACGCAACAAGTGGATGCGATAAATGACTTTGAATTTATGAAATTCCATCTGATCAAGGAAGGGCACTTGACGTAGCAATAAGGAGGAGATTGTTACGAGCTGATGCTAATATGGCGAGGTTGGCAGAACTTGTTACTATCAAAGGAAAGTCGATGACTACCGAGAGCGTGATTGTTGCTCATGAGTTTGCGGGAGGAAGTTCCCAACAACAAGTTATGCTGTCTGCTTCCGCCAGCGGTCTAGTGGTCCTAGCCGTTGCTAATACAGAGTATGACCCCGACTTCCCGGGGTTAAGACAAGGAAGCTCCTTTCAAGCAACAACCGAGGGTATTACTCATGTTGCGTTTGCGCCATATGTGTTTGGAGGTAAAGTCTCATTATCACGAATGCTTGGAAGGGTGTGATCACTAAGTCGAAGAAGACTAATTCGTCTTCCTTGTGTAGTCCCTTCGGAGCAGAGGTAACAACGGGCTTGGCGCCGACACTTCCTCTATTACACAAGGTTGCAATGGGATTGCAGGGAATACATTTTGGAGAAGGCGGCGGTCCACTGGATACATTTTCTGACGTGGATCTTAGGCTCTCTAAGGACCTTCTGAAGGTGGAAGCAGAGATTACGGATGGAGAGCCCTAAGCGACTGTAACGATGGATGCAAAAGTGCAAACAGTGTATGATTTGGTGGAGACATAGAGGGCCCAAATAACCGCCAAGTCTTAGGAGCGGTAAGAGAAAAGAAAGGCACATGAGGAAGCCCTGCGTACTGCTCAGGTAGAAGCCAAGAAAAAGGCCGAGGATGAGGCGGTAATTAAGGTGCAGGCGGAGAAGAAGAAGACAGCTGATGACAATGCTTCCCAGAAAAAAGATGCGGATGAGGCAGCTAAGAAGATGTTTGACGATGAGGTTGCTAAGAAGAAGGTCGGCGAGGTGTTTAGGATGTTGCAAGCTGATGGAGCATGCAAGTTAATACCGAACGGTTGGCTAAACAAAATGCAGCAAGAGAGGCCAAGAAGAAGGCTGAGCTGAAAGAGAAGAAGACCACAAAGACCTGGAAGGAGGGCATTAAGGCGATACTAGACCATGCCACCGACGTTAATTCCAAACCCCTGCAAAGGATCCTGCCCATAATCAGGGATGTCACTGAGATTACGAGTGGCGAGGATGACGACGGGAAGTCTAGGTAGTGTCTCACAAGTCTGCCTCTCCGACCAAGGGTAAGAGGAGAAGAGGTGGAGGAAGCTTTGAGAAGAGGAGGAAGAAGACTGGAGATGACCCATCCAGCACTGAATCTGCAAAGAAGAAGAAGGAGAAGGACGGATTGTCCAAGTGACGGTTATAAAGTTTTGGTTATGTAAGTCGATAGTATACGCGAGTACGACCCTCGCTTTTGTGGGCATGGTGTGGTTTTCATGTACACCATGTCATTTGAAAGAAAGATAGTCACTTGTAGTTTGCTTCTTATGCGAATGAAAATTTTCAGTTGACTTTGCGTATACCACATGTTGCGTTTAGTGTTTAAACTTTCGACTACGCTTTTTAGTATTTGTTCTTGCATAAATATACACACTGTCACACTTGGGAAAACATTGTTTGTGGCTTTGCTCTTTAGATTCTCAAGTCATGCGAAGGCTGTAGGTGTTGACTTCGCTCTCGAGATTTCCTTGGTCGAGAGCTTCGAGTTGTGCAGAGTTTAGGTTCGGTAGCTCCCCTACCGGGATATCCTTGCAGTCGTTGACTCCGAGTCATAAGGAGGCATGGACGTCATTGACTCATCTTTTAAACTCTTCCATCATTTTGTTTGGGTTAGAGTTTGAGGGCGTTGTTGGTTCGCCAGTTTGGTACCCAGATCCAGGCCCTTTGGGCCGAATGGGGCCATGCAAGCTGCTAGTGGGTTGCCTCCAAGTCCAAAGACGAAGGAGTGGGGATGAATGCTCAAGTTAACGAGCATCCCGAGTTATTTATACTCGGTCTTGTCATTTGTCCGAGAAACTAGTTCGAGTTATTTATACTCGACCTCATCGTTGGTTCGAGACTCAAGTTTAAGTTATTTATACTTGGCCTCGTCGTTTATTCGAGACTCAAGTTAGAATTATTTATACTCGACCACATCGTTGTTCGTGACTCGAGTTAGGTGATTGATTCCAAGCTTCAGGGTGCATATCCAGCGTAGTGCGCTCATGTATGCAAGTTAGTTGTAACAGTTGCTGAAACATACTAAGCAGAAAGTAAAACACACCAAGTACATGGACATTTGAAACTTTCTTTATTGATAACTTTGGCAGTAGTGGCCTTTACTTTACATTTTCTTGAATTGAAGAAAAGAAAACATTGTTGAAAGCCTCTGGTTTCGTGACCTGCGGACCTTACCAACGAGGACTGAACCAGTAGATGTAGGATAGATCCGCTTCAGGACGAGGTCGCCAATGTCAAAGTGCTTCGGCCGGAATTTGGAGTTGAAATGTCGGGGGACTAGTTGACGCTTAGCGGCGTCTCTGATTTCTGCTACGTCTCTTTTCTCTTCGAGTAAGTCAAATAACTCCAAAAGGAGGTCTTCGTTGGTCTTCGGATCTTAGTAAGTGACTTGATGAAATTGGATCTTGAGCTCTATGGGTATAACGTCTTCGGATCCATAGGAGAGAGTGAAAGGAGTATGACCAACCATTGACTTATGAGTGGTCTGGTAAGCCTAAAGGGATAGAGGGAGCTCATCTACCAATAAGCCTCCAGCCTTTTGCAGACGCTTCTTGATGATGGATTTGGTCACTTTTTTATAGCCTCGACTCGCCCATTCGCTTGAGGATGAGTTACTGCCAAGAATTTCTTTTCAATATTATGTCATCGACAAAAGGTCTTGAACTCACTGCACTCGAATTGAGTCCCATTGTTTGAAATGATAGCCTAAGGGACTCCGAAGCAAGTGATGATGTTTTGTACAACGAAGTTTATCACTTTCTTGGTAGTAATTATAGTGAGGGGCTTAGCTTCTTCCCAATTGGTGAAGTAATCAACTACAACGATATCATAGCGTACAACGCCTCTGACCATCGGAAGAGTTCTGATGATGTCTATTTCCCATATGGCAAATGGCCAAGGACTAACCATCAACGTTAGCTCGGTATGCGGGGCTCTTGGAATATTAGAAAGCCTTTGGCACTTGTCGCACATATAGGCATAATCTACAACATCTTGATCAACTGTTGGCCAGAAGTAACCATATCTGAAAATCTTCCTTGCTAGAGTTTGACACATAGTGTGGAAAACATACTCACCTTTGTGCACATCCAGTAGTACACAGTCGACATCGTTGTGGGCTACACACCGCAGTAGTTCTTAATCGTTGTCATCCAAGACTCGGGTTTGGGCTCGATCTCCATCATTGTTGTTGAATTGGACTGCATTTGCTCGATGCCCGGATAGTCAAGCACTTCGATTGGTATGAGTCCCAAGAGTTTCGTATCTCTAGAGCATGCCAGCTTGGCTAATGAATCATCTTTCTCGCATTGTTCTCAAGGAATATGCGTAAGGATGTAGTGGTCAAAGTTGGTAAGAAATTCGTGGACCTGAGCAAGATAAGGAGCAAGTCGTGCCCCTTTGGGTTGATATGCATCCCGCACCTTGCTTACGATGAACTGTGAGTCGAAGTAAATCTAGATACCTTGATATTGAGTTTAGTTGCAATTCTAAGTCCAACGATCAAGGCTTCATATTCTGCATCGTTATTGGTTGCAAGGAAGTCGAGTTTTAGAGTAAAACAGTTTGATTGTTCCTCAGAAGTAATGAATACGACTCCGGAGCTAGAACAGTGACTATTAGATGATCCATCGACGAACAGCTTCCATTGAATGTCTAGAGGCTCACAATCTTCTGGAGGAGGCTCTTCGGTAATAGTGAACTCCGTTATGAAATCTACGAGTGCTTGTCTGAGGATGGCTAAACGAGGGATGAAAGTAATTTCAAGCTGGCTTAGTTCTATGTTCCACTTCAAAAGTCGCCCTGACGCCTAAGGTCATTGCAGGACCAGTTGTAGCAGTTGGTCAATGTACACTTCGATTGGATGGGACTGAAAGTATGGTCGTAGCTTCTGGAAAGAGATCAACAGGCAGTAAGAGTGCTTCTTAAGTTTTGGATAATTCTTTTCTGCTCCAGTCAACCCCTTGGTGACGAAGTAGACGGGTCGTTGGACACAATCTTCTTCACGTACAAGCGCTGAGCTAATAGCCTGCATAGAAATAGCCAAATAGATGTACAAGTCTTCGTGATCTATGGGTTTGGACAAGATAAGCAGTCGCTCTAAGTGATTCAAGAGGTCATGAAATAAAATAATACAATCCAATGTCCATGTAAAGTTGTGCTTCCCTTTTCTAAGAAAGTCGAAAAAGGGAATGCATTTGTCAGTAGCTTTAAAGATGAATCGACTTAAGGAGGCCACTTTCCCATTTAATCATTGAACATCCTTGATGCTTTGAGGGGCTTGGATACCCCGAATAGCTTGAATTTTTTTCTGGATTGGCTTTGATTCCTCGAGAATTGACAATGAAACCCAGGAATTTTCCCAGTGCAACGCAAAACGAGCATTTCAAGGGATTGAGTTTCATGCCATATTTACGAAGGAAATCAAACATTTCTACGAGGCTGTTGAAATAGTCGTTCGATACCCTCGTTTTCATGATCATGTCGTCCATGTAAAACTCGTGGATCTTCCGATCTGGTCCTTGAAGATGTAGTTGACCAGTTGTTGATAGGTGACTCCATCATTCTTGAGACCGAAAGTCATGACAACATAGTAGTAGATCCCAAGGTCGGTTATGAATGAAGTGCGCTCCTAATATGGAAGGGACATGGGAATCTGATTGTAACCTGAATACGCATCAATGAAATAGAGAAACCAGTATCGGTAGTTGAATCTACTAGCTGGTCAATCTTTGGAAGTGGAAAGTAATCCTTTGAGCAGGCGTTGTTCAAATATGAATAGTCAAACATACATTCTCCACTTGCCACTTTCTTTCTTGACCAAGACCGGGTTGGTGACCCATTCGCGGTAGATGGGATCATGGATGAAGCCGTTGTTGAGCAGCGTATCCACTCTTTGAGTGTCATCGATCTTTCAATTCCCAAGATTCGATGCTTCTGTTTGACTGGAAGATGATTCGGGTTGATACTAAGCATGTGATAAGCGATTCCTATGTCGATGCCACACATATCTGAGTGGGTCCAAGAAAATACGTCGAGGTTGGCCCTTAGAAAGTCCACAAGCTCTTCCATTATTGTAGGGTGGAGTTGCGATCCAATTTCAAGACCCATGTTGGATCCACAGGGTTGATTGGAATGTCGATAGTCGTGTCCACCAGGGTAGCCCTCTCGAACTTAAGCTCTTCGTCTTTCCTTGGATCGAGATCATCGGAAAGAGGGTAGTGACATCTAAGTCAGGACCCAGACTCTAGTGATTGTTATGCACTGGTGGTTTTGGTGTAGAGAGGGGGCTCCATGCTATTGCTTTCCCCTTGTTGATAGCATGCTTCCACTTGGCGAGGTAACGAGCTCTAGCTATGGCTTAGTCGCCCTTGATGGTTCCGATCTCATTCTTGGTTCGGAATTTCATAAGAAGGGACCAAGGTGCCATGTGGACTCTGAACTTTGCAAGGAAAGGGTATCCGAGAAAGACGTTGTAAGGAAATATGACATCAATGACAACAAAGGTGAGGATACGAACTCTACTTCGATCCCAATCACCGATCTCGAGCGTTAGGTCTACCATTATAACCGGCTGGTTAAAAAAGCCATTAAATCCACAAACAGTGGCATGGCAGGGCTTCAAATCTTTGGCCTCAAGTTTCATCTAGTCATAAGTTGACATGAAGATTATGTTGATAGGGCTTCCAGAATCAATCAGGATTCGTTAGACATAGGCAGGCCCCGTATGTATAGAAATAATGAGAGGGTCTATGGTTGGGATTTCAATTCTCGTAGACTCTCTCGTAGAAAACAATACCATCCTGCATCGTCTTTTGAAGCTTGGCAGAGACATATTCGTCCAAAGAGGAGCATGTTTTGTAGGTGGTATACTTGATGGAATTGGAATGTTCCTCGATACGCCAAAAGTTCTCATTTACGGGGTGAGGCCCACCTCAAATGGTGTTGATCATGATTCCACATGGTCTCTGGTTAGACCACCCTAGATCCGCATTGGCTGGAGGAAGAACAAGCATTGAAGGATCCGCATCTGCTTTTGGAGGTGAAGGATTTTGAATGTACTGCTCTAAGTGTTTATCTCAGATGAGATTTTATATAGCATCCTTGAGGTGGTGGTAGTCGTTAGTGTTGTGTCCAAACATATCATGGAATCTGCAGTCTTCGTCAGATTTCTTCTCGCCTCAGGATATTCTCTCGTATTCGATTTCTTGTGCATGATAGTATTATAGGTCTCATGATATATTCACTCTAGCTCTTGGTTGAGTGGAGTGTAGTTCCTGTAATTCGGGAAGCGTTCGTGTTTCTTCGGGTCTCCAGGTGCCTGGTTGTTATTGCGATAGCCACGTTTGACATTGTTCATCTTGGGCTTGAATGAGATCGACCTTTACCTTTTTCGAAAGATTCTCTGACCTATTTTCCTTTTACATTGTCCACGATGGTGCCTGAGTGTGGGCTATTGGGGTGGTCGCCTTGAGCATCCCTGTTGCGCCATGCTTCCTCTTGATGCAGAAACTGGCTGAGCTTCTTGTAGAAAGCTTCCAAGGTATTGGGCTACTTTTTGTCGATCCATGCTCCAAACTCGGAGTTAAGCAGGATGCCCTTAGCAAGCTAGACAAGAACTGTGCATGGCTCTGGATCGTGCCGGCGAGGGCAGTGTTGAAATACTCAAGATAGCTTTTGAGGGTTTCTATCGGACCTTGTTAGAGGCTAGAAAGAGTGAGAGTATCCTTCGGCCTGGGTATATTCATTCTAAATTGTTTACCCTTTCAAAAGCTAGTTGGTCGAAGGTTGAGATAGATCAAGATGGATGTCGAGTAAACCCGAGCAGAGCTGTGTCTTCCAAGAAAATGAGGAAACATTTGGACTTGATGGAATCAATGGCCCGAATGGAGTCCATATTCCATTCATAACGGTTTAAGAAGTTGTAAGGATCGACCTTTCTTGCGTAAGCTGCTAGCTAGGGGATATTAAAGCGTTGGGGGCACTCGGCTTCATGCACGACCCTAGTGAAGGGGTTAAATCTCATGATGATTTCCCACATGTAGTTGATGTTTCTCTGCATCTCTCTTATGATCCTTCGGATCATCTCAGGGAGTTACGTAGGTTGAATCTCCACTAGAATCTAGCGATTATGGTTCAACTCGCAAGTTTTGGGCCGTGGGCGTCTTCGGGGATGAATGTCGGGATCATCTTCATCCATATCATCCACTTCATTTACTTGATTCTGGTAGGGTTGATGAGGTTGGGATTTAGCCTGTTGGTTTTTATTAAGTTGAACTTGGGCCTATTGGACTTTTGAATGCGTGGGCCCCAAATTCAGAGTGACGGCGGTTGGGTTCTTTCGTGGAAGGGGTCGGTCACTAGGACCTGGTTTATCATTAATAATCAATTGGCAATGGTCGCGTTGATGCGTTCCCTCGCAGGAAGTTACGGTAGTTCCATTACTATTTCCGTTGTCGTTAACATTGGCATTAGTATTGGCGAGGGCATTGGCGTTAGCAGTAGTCCTCCTTCTTTGGCTGCGGCCCCCAAAGCGAGTGGCGAAAGAAGAACTTTCTAAAGGCATTGAGTTGCGAACGAGTGCTGTTATTGTTGAGTTGAAGATTAGCGATGTGGCGTTGACTGTCCTGGAGTCGTTGCATAAGCTCAATGTTTGTCTTCAACGCGTCGGTAAGCTCTTGAGTTATGTCTTCAGTTTTTTGTTAAGCTCGTAAAGATGAGCTTGGGTTGCTGGAGCATCGCGGTCGTAAAGTGGAACAAATTTCCATGTCAGTTGAGTTTTCCATGGATTGGGGCTAACGAAAAGCAGCAGTGTTGGCCACAGCGGATGTTCCGACTGTATGAGTCTTTCCTTTTTAGCCATCGTAAGCAGACTCGAACGGTAGGGTGAGAAATACCTGAGTAGATCTTCGAAGTCAAAATGGAAGTTGCACAGAAAGAAGTAAGTCAAGTTCTCAACGAAAACACCAAAGTGTTGATGGCTAAAATTGTCGTCACACCCAAATATTCTCGACTATTCAAGAGTAATGTTTCGCGTATGGAAAATAACAGTGCAGTAAGCAAATAACATAGAAATTTATAATGGTACAGTTTGTATTGAACCTATGTCTAATCTGGAGGCTTTTACGAATTTTATTAATTATTGATGGTTACAAGTACAAGGCATGGTCATACAAATTTTGGCTAAGTATTTGAGAGTCATATTTTGCATATGTCAAGTCTTGGGAGAAAATATAAGTTCTTCTTCTTCCTTGATTCTAGGTAGCCATTAATGATGTTCCAAGTCCTTGTACAGCTCTCAAATCATGAAAAATCCAATCCTTTTGAAGAATGAGGAAGATGGTATTTATAGGTAGTGGATTAGGTAGGAGTAGATGAGATTTGAGGAACACAACAACCGTTTTTCGCATCTCATGCCGCCTCTTCAAGGAATTTTGCATTCCTTCCTCGGTTCGGTAAAATTTCGCATCCCTCTCAAGGGATACGAATTTTGCGTCCTGGAGTGATGTGATTTATCGCCACATGAAGGATTATATTTGTGATAAACGATATAGGATACGAAATCGTAGCGTTAGTCTCTGTTTTGAGGGATGTGAATTTATATGTTTGAGAGGTTGTGAGGCCTATGCTCATATGACTCTTTCCTGGCTTGAATCCTGAGTATTTTAGCAACACTTCGGGCTTTGGTGTCACACGGCGGACCGTGCCGAGTGGGCCTGGTATACTTTTGGCAACCGAGCGAAAAGGCCGGTTAATAAGGGTATTGATATATTTTATTTTATTTTATTCATTTCACTGTGAAATTCGTGTCTATTATGATTCTGTTGCGTTATGTTCTTCTCCTTCTTCTATTCTAACTTTTCTTTCTTTCTCTCGTCCTCTAATTTATTTCTTCTAACCATCTACTTTTCAGTGCATTTTTAGTTGACATGTGTAGTTAAATGTCGGCTTAATCTGTACTGAAAAAGTAGGTCATTACAAGCTACAACTTTCATTCCTTGTTTAACTCCTTATTATTATGTGCTTTGTTATTTCGCTCTTTCCGTATTTGGTGTATAATTGAAATTTTTATTGGCTTAATATGACTCTTCCCATTGATCACCTATAAAATAATAGCTGATTATTTGTATTTTTGATCTTGTGAGCTAAAAATTGTATCAAAGCCAAAAATCAAGATGAAAACATTAATTCAGGTTAAATTAAAGACAAAGACAGAAGAGAAACACATATCACATATTTTTTTTATAATGTTGGCATAATCTATGGCCTATGTCACATCGGTCTATTATATTACTCATTTTCTCCTTGGATTACAATTAGTTTCTCTTAGAACTAAAATCAAAATGAGTGTTAGTGTGTTTATAGAAGAGAATAGATGTAAATAATATTTACTATATTTGGTTGTAAATAAGATGATATTTATAAAGAAACAAATGGTATGAAGTCAAAAGTCTGCTTGGATTGAGGTCCATACGGTAGCATATAGTCACATAAGGGAATTTTGAGGAACAAGAGTTAAATTTATAACTTAGTACAAACCTCTAAGTTAATACGATACCAAGTTAAGGGTATTGATGTAAATCTAAGTCATTCACTTGCTTTTCTTTTCTATCTTCTTCTTGGGTTATTCCTAGCTCCTTTCATTTGGCTTTGAGTTAATTCTTGTGGTCATTTTGATACCTAATTTCCTTGCTTCCTTCCCATCAATTCTTGGAATTGTCCAAACTCTGGATAAACAACTTGATTCCAAGTCAAGGAGTAAAATAGGAGTTGCATGAGGCTTGAGAAATGAGAGAAAGTGAGTTGATAGGCCGATGTCGACCTATGATAGCTCGAGGTTAAGTTATGGTCTTATCCATTTTTCCACTCAACTTTCTAAAGATATGTTTTCATGTCCTTCTTATCATGCATCTAGTTCTACAAAACGTTTAGTTTGTTTCACTCTTTTAAGTCTAGTTAAAATCTTCTGTAGCTCGAAGTTGGTTAAACATTTACTCTCCAAAGTATGTCTATCGAAAGTAAGGAACGTTTTGCTCAAGAACGACCTCACATAATCAACTTCTTATGGTTTAGCTCTTTTGCGCCTTCAATCAAGCTTTTTGGCTTCTTCAATCTCAACTAATCATTTTATAGTATTATTTCTTAAATCTAGGTCTACGTGTTTCCACCTAGGGTTTTTATTACTTACTCCAATAATGAGGCACTCAAATCTTCTTATAAAGTCTCCCTCTACACTTAGGCTCGATCTCATTATATCGTTTTTCTTCCAAACTAAGTGTAACACCCCATGTCCATTAATGTCACTCACAAAGGGAATGCATTAACTTCCATGGAGGTTATAAGTGAATATAGAACAGAAAAATTATAACAAGACAGATAATAAATAGTACTTGGAAATCTAAAACTTCATTTTATTGCAGCGGAAATTAAACATGTTTGTTACATCATAAAACCAAGTACAATATCCATCTTCATAAAAACAAAATACATAATCCCATTACATAAATAGCCATTAAAAAGATAACAAGCTGAACTTTACTTCAACGGTCCAAGCTTTCCAAGAGAGATGAAGCAATCCAATCAAACTCCACTAGAGCTAGGCCCAATCTGAGGACCTGGAGGGGGAAAAAGGATAGAAATAGAGGGGGTCAGACATAAAGTCTGGCGAGTATGATAATTCTAACAATACTATTATCAAAATAACTAGACTAAGGCATAAGCTGGAAGACAAGTAAATGTCTATGAACTCTTAGGAAGATAAAGATAGCGTTTAAGATAACGTTAAAGATAACGGTAAAGGCACACCTAATTACTAACGAATGATTACTTCACTGCACCGCACATTACTGCACCACACCAGCCACCCTATTGTTTGATCCCACTTGCTTCACACAGAAACTTTATAAATAGCCTTACGTACCCCTAGCTGACTACATACCCTATCTCCACTAGGAGTACCCCACTACCCACTTTCGATCGGCTCTCTACTCGTAGATACCCGTACTGGCCCCACAGTGGGGTGTATCACTCCCCTAAAGTGGCAAGCCGATACAACTTAAGAATGCACGGCTTATACCTACACGATGCAACAACGTCTTACCTACCAGCCCGGGTCCACACACGCATATGAAACCCGTTGGACTTGCGTTGCCACTGCTCCCCGTTTTGGCCTCTTACAGTCAAACCCAGCATGCGTGTCCCGTCCTCGACTTGGGTCGAGCCCACAAAGATACGTTTGGGATATTGGTCGAAATGGGCCCCACAAGCTACCCACCTAAGCTTGTCACTAGTATATCCCACTTAACCCTCTTAGTCATGTTCATTTACATGTGTGTTTGGTTAAGTCTTACTAATCGTATTTCACATGCCACTAAGGGCACCCCCTAGATTCCTCATGCCACCCAAGGCACCTACTTAACCCCCATGTCCCACCTTACATGTTTATCTGGTTAAGTATTTCTTAATTCATTCAGGCCATAACCTCATAAAGACCTCTCACATTAGACTGACATTTATGGCAGCTAGATTTGCCGGGCGGGTCCGGGCAGTCTTACACCATAAAAGAGTCTAACCTCGTGTCTTTACAACCGTTATGCTTTAGTTTAGGCCTAGGACCTCTCACATTGGGCTGACATTTGTGACCACTAGATTTTCCGGGCGGGTCCGGGCAGGTTTACGTCACAAACGAGTCCAACCTCGTGTCCTAAGCATTGATTAACACTTAAAATCTTTTACCCCAGTTTTAATAATTCCCTATTCAAATTATTAATTAAGTCAACTTTTAATGATGTCCATAATTGACTCAATTATGGCCATCCACTTATGGCATGCAAAATCATATCAATTGCACCCCAACTTTTTAATATTAAATCCTTAATATTACCCCTACCCCACGTTTATACGTTCGCTTATTCAACGCATAATATAGGCTAGACTTGTATAGTCTAACACCCAGCACAAAGATAAATTATCACAACATATAGACAATTAAAATAAATCTAATCATAATAGGGGTGAAACTTGCATAAACTACACATGTTAAGGATCAAAAGGTGTCAACTTGTTAAATGTCTCAATTTATATGATATGATCATAACCCAAATCTATACATAAACTTGCATATGGGGTTTTTAGGCAACATAATGATGGTGTGAACTAGCATAGGATATCACATATGTCATAGCATAATTCTAGATGTCATAATAGATGTCTTGGTATATGTTCATAACTTTTCTAATCAATCTAACTTGCATATGTGACTTGTCATATAGATCAACATAACCCAAACATGATGATTTAATTAATATGAACTAACTAGCATAGATGGTAACATCATGGATTTTTTAACATGTATGATTCATCACAACTTAGTATAGAAACTTTCAACATACATAACATCATCATAGCATGATTTACAACATATAAGATATCATCATCACATAACATTGGATTTACAATATACATGATAGCAAAAGGGGTTTACAACAACATATATGATAATTCACATCATCTACTCATAATCCATTCATAACTCAACCTAATTAAAATGATAATAATCTTGTTAAGATCATCATACTCACAATTTAGAGAAGAAAAGAGAGAGTTTTGCTTTGCTTTAGGGTTGAGAGAATTAGAATTGAATTTGCTTTTCTTCTTTCTTAGTTGGCGGCGCCTCCATTGATTTCCATGGCGACGGTAACTATTCTATTTTAATTAGGTTTAGGGTTAGCATTAGGATGTATTTATATGTGTAGGAAATTATTTAGGACCATTAGATTAATCCTGAACCATGAGAACCAATCAAATGCAAAATCTGCATTTGAGCGAATAGGCCCACGGGTTGACAGCCAAACACCCTGGATTAACCCCTAGTCGACCCAGCAAGGCTCGGGTCGACCTCAAAAATGGGCCGGTTCGGTTATTTCCCCTCCCAATTCGTTATTTTGAACTTTTTCGCATATTTATTTATTTAATTTTTAATTTATATATATATATATATATATATCAATATATATATTTCTCTGCGCAACCCATTTCACTTAATTCTTTTCTAAAAATTAAGTATACTTTAATTTGTGAATTTTAATGTTATAAAATTACGGGGTGTTACATTCTCCCCTCCTTAAAGGATTTCGTCCCCGAAATCTCCAAGTCAAGAAGAATGTATATCCTACCATCTAATCGTCCATCTACTCAACCATCAAACACCAGCATCCATTGTCCTTAAAAGACTTCTAATGCTTTAATGTTTATATGCACAGTGTGTATATGTCCATATCTAATGCAAAATTAGGCGGTCTACTGATTCAGTCGACCTCCTTAGTGAAATTCATGATAGTGCCATGCGTCCAATATGTATGCAAAAGATTCCTAATGATACATATTAATTCTATATGCGTGCACAACCATCCACCCGAATGCAGCAACTATATGATAATACAACCATTATACATCCATTTTACTAAATACATCCATATATATGCAATATGAAGTGACTGAGCCGATCTGGTGCCTAATAGTGTGTGTATATGCATCCACGAGCAACCACTAGCAAACACTTGCATCCACTTTGCATCCACCATACAAAACATGTCTCAAACACATGTTTCAACCATAGGATCATCCTAACTAAAGGTCAAAGATACTAGCGAGAGGATATACTAAAGATAAGATAAGTACAAGCTAAGCGATAAAGGAGAAATTAAAGGACATACCCTCAAAAAGAAAAGGGTATCGTGAACGCATCTTCTCTTCCGTCTCCCAAGTAGCGTTGCTCTCATCATTTCCCCATTGCACTTTGACTAGTCTGACCTCTCAATTCCTCAACCTCTTGATCTCCAACCCAAGAATGCGCGTAGGAGCTCATCGAATTGTCACATCACGCTCTATCTCCACCTTTCTAAGAAAGCTCGGCTCTACCACTTCCGCGGTCTCATGCAAGCACTTCCTAAAATGTGACACATGGAATACGTCGTGTACACCACTAAGTCTCTCGGGCAACTCCACTCTATACGCCATCTGTCCAATTTTCTCCTTAATAGGAAACGGCCCTACAAACCTTGGTGCTAATTTCCCAACGGACCCAAAGCGAACAACGTTTCGTAATGGAGACACTTTGACAAAGACCATGTCCCCAACTTCAAACTCGAGATCTGTCCTCCTCTTATCCGCATAAGATTTCTGCCTATCTTGCGCTGCTTTCATCCTCCTTCGAATCAAGTCGATCTTCTCCGAAGTCTCCCTAATCATATCGGGCCCAAGTAAGATCTTATCCGTAGATTCCCACCAACATGTAGGTGAATGACAAGGTCGTCCATAAAGAGCTTCGAATGGTGCCATACCAATGCTGGACTGAAAGCTGTTATTATATGTGAACTCCACCAATGGAAGATGCTCTTCCCACGTACCCCCAAAGCCTAGGATACATAGCCTCAACAGATCCTCTAGAATGCGATTCACCCTCTCGGTCTGGTCGTCCGTCTGAGGATGATATGCGGTGATCAAACATAACTGAGTCCCTACCGCCTCTTGTAAGCTTCTCCAAAATTCGCTAGTGAAAATAGGATCGCGGTCGCTCACTATGCTAGAAGGAACACCGTGCAAACGAACAATCTCTCGAACGTATACGGAGGCTAACCATGGAGAAGTCCTCTTACTCTTTACGGGAATGAAATGGGCGCTTTTAGTAAGTCTATCTACTATAACCCAAATTCCCGTATTACCCTTCCTTGATCGCGGTAACCCATCCACAAAATCCATCGAGACACTTTCCCACTTCCATAGTGGAACCTCCAATGGGTGAAGCAACCCACCGGGTTTCTTTTGCTCCGCTTTTACTTGTTGGCACACCAAGCATCTAGCGACATACTCGGCCACATCTTTCTTCATGCCGGCCCAAAAGTAAACTCTCTTCATGTCTTTGTACATCTTGTCCCCGCCGGGATGAATGGTCATCTTCGAATGATGTGCTTCATCAAGAATAGTCTTCCTTAGGTCATCGTCTTTTGGTACACAAAGTCTACCGTCCCTACGTAACCAACCCTTATCGTCTAGGGTATACCTACGGAGATGGCTTGATGACTCCCCTCCTTTGAGTTTTTCTACTAACTCAACCAACTGCGGGTCGTCTCGTTGTGCCTCGCCAATCCGTCCCAAAAGCGTAGGTCTGACCTCCAAGGATGCTAGCAAACCGGGTACAAAGTCAACGGAAGGTCTAAAGTCAAACATCGAAATGAATTCTAAACTTTGCCGCTCAACAAACAAAGGACTTAAGGATAATATTTTTCTACTTAAGGCATTGGCCACCACGTTACCCTTGCCAGGGGTATATGCTATCTCAAAGTCGTAGGACGCTAAGAACTCCATCCACCATTGCTGCCTTAAGTTCAAGTCCTTTTGAGAGAATAGGTATTTCAAAGATTTGTGGTCAGTGAATAGTTCGAATTTCTCGCCAAGAAGATAATGATGCCAAGACTTAAGCGCGAAAACAATAGCGGCCAACTCTAGGTCATGTGTGGGGTAATTCTTCTCATGCGCTCTCAATTGCCTTCCACCATAGGCTATTACCCTGCCCTCTTGCATTAAGACTGCGCCTAGTCCTGTCCCACAAGCGTCATTATAAACGGTAAACGGCTTACTCCCGTCTAGCAATACTAAGACTGGGGCTGAAGTCAAAGCTCTCTTCAAACGTTGGAACGCATCATCACAATCTACGTCCCATGTGAAAACTAGGTTCTTCTTCGTCAAGCGTGTCAATGGAGCTGATATCTTTGCGAAGTCTTTGATAAACTTCCTATAGTAGCCAGCCAACCCCAAGAAACTTCTCACTTCGGTAGCATTTTTAGGGACCTTCCAATCTTGGATGGCCACCACCTTCGCGGGATCTACAGCTATCCCTTCTTTGGAAACCACGTGTCCTAAGAACCATACTTCCTTCCTCCAAAAGTGACACTTAGAAAATTTAGCTTTAAGCTTATGCGCTCGAAGAGTCTCCAACACTTCCCTAAGATGTAGGGCATGCTCTTCTTCATCCTTAGAAAAGATCAAGATGTCATCTACAAAGACTACCACAAATTTGTTAAGGTAATCCCTAAACACCCTACTCATCAAATCAACAAAATATGCTAGGGCGTTTGTCAAACCGAAGGGCATTACTAGCCATTCATAGAAACCGTCCGGAGTCCTAAAGGCAGTCTTGTCTATGCTATCCTCAGCCACTCTCAACTGATGGAAACCAGTGGCTAAGTCCAACTGCGAAAACACTGAGGCGCCAACTAACTGATCGAAGTGATCGTCAATCCTCGGCAGTGGGTGTCTGTTCTTCTTAGTAAGTTTATTAAGTTCTCTATAGTCCACACAAAGTCTAAGGGACCTATCCGCCTTCGTGGCAAATACTACTGGAGCACCCCACTCCGATATACTTCGTCTTATGAACCCCTTCTCAAGCAACTCCTTCACTTGCTTATCGAGTTCCCTCCTTTCACGTGGAGCCATGTGGCGTACTGGCAAAGATACTGGTTTCGCATTATCCACAAGATATATTCGAAAATCTATCTCCCTCTTCGGAGGCAAGCCCTTCACCTCCTTAAACACATCCGAATATTCTCGGACCACTCTAACAGATCGTAGATTTTCCTCAGACGCGTCAAGCGATTCTAGATAACTTAGCATAACCGAATTTATAGGATTACAGAAGATTTCGAGAGTGCTGCCAAGGCGAGTCACGAGCCTAATTACTCTCCTTTCACAATCAAGAACGGCCCCATTTCTGGATAACCAATCCATTCCTAAAATTAGCCCATAGCCCGTGAAGCCCAACACATAAGTATCACATCTAAATTCAACGCTAAGTATGGAAATTTTCAAATCCAAACACATCATGGACAAATTAGCTGAGCCCCCTATTGGATTCGAAACAACTAAGGGATCCTCTACTAAACTGGTGTTTAAGTGCAGTGATTCAACTAATGATGTAGAGATAAACGAATGTGATGCACCCGAATCGAATAAGGTACGAACAGGATGATCAAAAAGAAAAAGTAAGCTTTCAACAGAAATGGTTCTACCTCGTTCTTGCAGCGGTGGGACCGCGAGAGCCTGAACTTGTCCCCTTGCCTGCCCTGGTGCCATAAGAGCCTGCACCTGTCCTCCCGAGGTAGCTCCTGCCCTCTGCCCCTTCTTTGGGCAGTCCTTCACTAAATGTCCCGCATCGCCACAATGAAAACAGCCTGTCTTCTTTTTCTTTCGGCAATCCTTGCTGAGATGGCCTGGTGTCCCACAGTTAAAACATTTCTTCTTTCCCTTGCCGTTATTGTCTTTACCACCCTTCTTGTTTTGTTGTTGTGGTTTCTTCTGATCCCCCTACTTCTCGGGTGCCTTATCAGCTTTAGCGCTTTTCTCCTCATGCATAAGCGCCATTTCTACTAACTTCTCAAAGGTGGCCCCCATAGGGATGTGGGTCATAGCGAACCCTTGCAATGGTTCATTCAAGCCATTCACGAACCTCAGCGCCTTCTTCTCCGGCGTGTTCACTAAGTCCAAGCCAAACCTTGCTAACTGATTAAATTTATTGACATATTCTTTCACTGATGAGCTTCCTTGCTTCAATGTCAAGAACCTTTCAATATATAGATTTTCTTCCGTCCTTGAGAGAAACTTCGCCTCAAACCTACGTCTGAAATCCGCCCAAGAGTCAACAGGACGCTCCCCATTAGTGACCTCCCACCAAAACGAGGCCTCTCCCTCCATCAACCAAGCTGCTAATCGAAATCTCCTCCCTTCTTCTACTTCAAAGATTTCTAGCAATTCTTCCACCTCCTTAAGCCAATCTCTAGCTTCCACAAACGTTTCTGACCCTTGAAATGGTTTTCCACCCATAGCCTTGAATTCCTTGCACGTCTTTGCAAAAGTATCTACGCGAGGAGGAGGAGGAACGGGTGGAATTGGTGGTGGAGGAACATTGGCTGGACCTGCAGCGGCCCTAGCCTCTAATAACCTCCTATACCATCCTGGTATCGTTACAACGTCGGGTAGATTAAGATCTTCAGCTATGCTGAAACGAAAAAGGAAAGATTCAGAATGGAGAATTCGAAAGAAAAAGATATGTGGCTATTGGGGATTATGTTTTTTTTCTTAAAAACTTTTCTCTTTAAATTTCTCATTAAAACATGTTTTTGAAAACACTTCTTCAAAAAATAACTATTTTTCTAAAGTATTTTAATCTGTTCTGGTAACCTTAAGCTCTGATACCACGTGTAACACCCCACGTCCATTAATGTCACTCACAAAGGGAATGCATTAACTTCCATGGAGGTTATAAGTGAATATAGAACAGAAAAATTACAACAAGACAGATAATAAATAGTACTTGGAAATCTAAAACTTCATTTTATTGCAGCGGAAATTAAACATGTTTGTTACATCATAAAACCAAGTACAATATCCATCTTCATAAAAACAAAATACATAATCCCATTACATAAATAGCCATTAAAAAGATAACAAGCTGGACTTTACTTCAACGGTCCAAGCTTTCCAAGAGAGATGAAGCAATCCAATCAAACTCCACTAGAGCTGGGCCCAACCTGAGGACCCAGAGGGGGAAAAAGGATAGAAATAGAGGGGCTCAGACATAAAGTCTGGCGAGTATGATAATTATAACAATACTATTATCAAAATAACTAGACTAAGGCATAAGCTGGAAGACAAGTAAATGTCTATGAACTCTTAGGAAGATAAAGATAGCGTTTAAGAGAACGTTAAAGATAACGGTAAAGGCACACCTAATTACTAACGAATGATTACTACACCGCACCACACATTACTACACTGCACCACACCAGCCACCCTATTGTTTGATCCCACTTGCTTCACACATAAACTTTATAAATAGCCTTACGTACCCCTAGCTGACTACATACCCTATCTCCACTAGGTGTACCCCACTACCCACTTTCGATCGGCTCCCTACTCGTAGATACCTGTGCTGGCCCCACAGTGGGGTGTATCACTCCCCTAAAGTGGCAACCCGATACAACTTGAGAATGCATGGCTTATACCTACACGATGCAACAACGTCTTACCTACCAGCCCGGGTCCACACATGCATACGAAACCCGTTGGACTTGCGTTGCCACGGCTCCCCGTTTTGGCCTCTTACAGTCAAACCCAACATGCGTGTCCCGTCCTCGACTTAGGTCGAGCCCACAAAGATACGTTTGGGATACTGGTCAAAATGGGCCCCCACAAGCTACCCACCTAAGCTTGTCACTAGTATATCCCACTTAACCCTCTTAGTCATGTTCATTTACATGTGTGTTTGGTTAAGTGTTACTAATCGTATTTTACATGCCACTAAGGGCACCCCCCAGATTCCTCATGCCACCCAAGGCACCTACTTAACCCCCATGTCCCACCTTACATGTTTATCTGGTTAAGTATTTCTTAATTCATTCAGGCCATAACCTCATAAAGACCTCTCACATTAGACTGGCATTTATGGCAGCTGGATTTGCCGGGCGGGTCCGGGCAGTCTTACACCATAAAAGAGTCTAACGTCGTGTCTTTACAACCGTTATGCTTTAGTTTAGGCCTAGGACCTCTCACATTAGGCTGACATTTGTGACCACTGGATTTGCCGGGCGGGTCCGGGCAGGTTTACGTCACAAACGAGTCCAACCTCATGTCCTAAGCATTGATTAACACTTAAAATCTTTTACCCCAGTTTTAATAATTCCCTATTCAAATTATTAATTAAGTCAACTTTTAATGATGTCCATAATTGACTCAATTATGGCCATCCATTTATGGCATGCAAAATCATATCAATTGCACCCCAATGTTTTAATATTAAATCCTTAATATTACCCCTACCCCACGTTTATACGTTCGCTTATTCAACGCATAATATAGGCTAGACTTGTATAGTCTAACACCTAGCACAAAGATAAATTATCACAACATATAGACAATTAAAATAAATCTAATCATAATAGGGGTGAAACTTGCATAAACTACACATGTTAAGGATTAAAAGGTGTCAACTTGTTAAATGTCTCAATTTATATGATATGATCACAGCCCAAATCTATACATAAACTTGCATATGGGGTTTTTAGGCAACATAATGATGGTGTGAACTAGCATAGGATATCACATATGTCATAGCATAATTCTAGATGTCATAATAGATGTCTTGGTATATGTTCATAACTTTTCTAATCAATCTAACTTGCATATGTGACTTGTCATATAGATCAACATAACCCAAACATGATGATTTAATTAATATGAACTAACTATCATAGATGGTAACATCTTGGCCTTTTTAACATGTATGATTCATCACAACTTAGCATAGAAATTTTCAACTTACATAACATCATCATAGCATGATTTACAACATATAAGATATCATCATCACATAACATTGGATTTACAATATACATGATAGCAAAAGAGGTTTACAACAACATATATGATAATTCAAATCATCTACTCATAATCCATTCATAACTAAACCTAATTAAAATGATAATAATCTTGTTAAGATCATCATACTCACAATTTAGAGAAGAAAAGAGAGTTTTTCTTTGCTTTAGGGTTGAGAGAATTAGAATTGAATTTGCTTTTCTTCTTTCTTAGTTGGCGGTGGCTCCATTGATTTCCATGGCGACGGTAACTATTCTATTTTGATTAGGTTTAGGGTTAGCATTAGGATGTATTTATAGGTGTAGGAAGTTATTTAGGACCATTAGATTAACCCTGAACCATGAGAACCAATCAAATGCAAAATCTGCATTTGAGCGAATCGGCCCACGGGTTGACAGCCAAACACCCTGGATTAACCCCTAGTCGACCCAACGGGGCTTGGGTCGACCTCAAAAATGGGCCGGTTCGGTTATTTCCCCTCCGAATTCGCTGTTTTGAACTTTTTCGCATATTTATTTATTTAATTTTTAATTTATATATGTATATATATATATATATCAATATATATATTTCTCTGCGCAACCCATTTCACTTAATTCTTTTCTAAAAATTAAGTATACTTTAATTTGTGAATTTTAATGTTATAAAATTACGGGGTGTTACACTAAGACTTGATCTTTTTGGAACATTTATCATCCATTTTGAGATTTCAATCAGCAATAAACCCAACCAATCAATAAACTCAACAATTAAGATGCTCATTATCATATTTCAATTTAATATTGATGTTGTCAAACTTTTATATAATCAATCATGAGAAAACTCACCTTATTGTCATGTTAATCCTAGATGTTCGGTGGGCTCAAAGGCTATGCGATTGGCTGCTTGATGGATGACGAGGTGGATGACCAGAGGTTGCGACTTTGCTTGATGACATCGGTGGCTTGTGAAGGATGCTCGCTTCAATTAGGAGGAGGACAAGTTGAGTAGGGTTCAGTGGTGGTGGCGATTTTGTTTATAGAAGGAGGATGTTGATTTCACGATTTAATGAAAATAGGGATTTCGGTGGTGATTGATTTGGAGGACATTTTCTTCTTCTCTACCAATATAAAGTTAAGAGGAGGTAGGGTTTCTTTTGGCCAAAATAAAAATGGGAAGGAAGCAAAGGAAAGCACGTGTTGGAGATACTCAAAAAAAATTACATGTGTTAAAGGTGTGGAGTTAAATTCTAACAAGTGTGATGTAAAAAATTTAATAAAAAAACCTTTTTTCTTATAACAAATTTTTAATAAAATAAATTCTCTTAAAACAAATTTTAATTTTAGTGATGAATAGGAGTAGTCTGTAAATTTGAATTTGCTCAAATTCTAAAATGTTAAGTTTCTACAGTTTATCGAGATATAAGAGTTCAATTTCATGTTTATTTTAACAAGGTCTAAATCAACTTATCGTTTATATTTTATATTATTAAACAATCATATATAAGTTAAGTTTCACTCAAAACTAAATTCAAATATATATATATATATATATATATATAATAAATTGGATTGTAATTTCTAAGTTAAATTTTCAAGTTTATATTTCAAAATCAAGTCAAATATTCAACAAATTAGGTTAAATTAGTATATAATATAAATATATACCTGAATTGTGACTAACCATTCACATTTAAATATCAAAATTTATTCACACATAAGATTTTTATTTAAAAAGACCCAAGTTCAAATAAACTAGATTTAAAATTTTAAATGAAATCTTAAGTATAAACATTTATTCTAATATAAGATTTTAAATTAATTTCATATTTAAATGTTAAAATTATTGTGTTATTACAATTTCCCCTAATCAAATCTTTTCGTCTTCGAAAAGGGGTGGTTGTTAAAATTTTGCTTAGGTGTAACTATAATATTCTTACTTATACTAATTTTACTAATCTTGAAACTTTTTAGAACAAACTAAATTATAGGAAATAAAATTCAAAAAAATTTCCATATGATTAACTTTGTCAAAAATCTTTGTATTAAAACTTGAACTTTTTAAACTTATAATTGGACAAAGAATCTTTGTTTTGCGAACTTTTTTGGAGAGAACAAAATAACAGATTAGTGCTTTGCTATATTTCAAAGTAGCGAGTTTGAAAAACATTTAAATCCTTAAAATAATTTCTTTGATTTGAAATTCTAATTTCATTTTAAACCATTGAAATACTATGTATTCCATATCAAATCATACCTAACCAAATATATAAATATATATATATATACACGTATAAGATTTACTTAGATTAAAACAAGTTATTGTGTAACGACCACGGATTTTTCGACCCTGGAAATCAACACGAAATACCATGTCGACATTTAAGCACCGAAAATACCGGAAGTTATGAGAAAGAAAACAGAGGGTGAGATAAGGAAAGAAAGAAATAATAGAAGAATAAGGAGAACATCAGAAAACTCATAGCGGAATGAATAAAATATATTATCAAATGCTTTATACAAAAAAACTGTATATATATGATTACAAAATCAGAGTATACATTTAAATCAATACAACACCCAGCGGAAATAAACTAGTACCAGTGAGTATATGGAATACGTCTCGACTTCAACTCCTTCTCTGTAACTCGAAGCGAAATATAACCTGGAGATATACTAGGTCTGACCTGAGCACATTTGAAGCAAAGCAAAATTCACCCAGATCAGTCTGGAATATTTTCAGTGGTAAATTCATATGGCAAACAGCTTTTTTAACTTTAGGAAATCTTTTTGAAAGAAAGGATAATAGTAAGACCAGTCCACACATAAACACGGACGGTTTTTACCTTACTATGACCCAAAACATTTTTGAAATCAATATCTTATCTGATATTATAATAGTGTCTATCAAATCACAAATAAATATCAATCTAGCAGAACGCTTGCATCTCACGCTCGCTACATATATAGTGTACAATCAAAACCATGGGCGCTTATTGGAGATTGGATTCCGACTATGACAAGGTATGGACCCATCTGCCGATAGTGTATCTCTAGAGAGGAATACACTGGGTTCAACAAGAATGTCTTGCAACCCGGCCACACATGACCGACCACTCATTTCTCTTGAGTGTATCAAATATATTGCCACCTTACGGCTGCGCAGCTACCGTTTTCCCGGGAGATACATAAATGAAAAGAAGTAACAAATATTCTCTAAATGATGACAATACACCCTAACGGGTGCGACCCACATAGCCATGTTGCCTCCCCAATTTTTCTTATTTCTCGGTTGTGAGGCTTGAGGTTATAAATCTTTTTTTTTGACATCTGCTCACCATTCGCTTTGAACTCCACATTGTCATGTCATCTAGGAATAGGATGAACCGAAGGCACTCTCCTATTGCATCCTATATAGGAATCACCCCAAGAATCAGTAGCGAGAAGCCCTTGCAATCCATAGATTCCAACCACGATAGAACCACAGTGTATCTCAAGGGGCCAACCAGAGAGTATAAGTAGTTCTTCCATTTTATGAGGATCTACGATCTTCAATGCTCCATCTTCATTTGCTGCTAGTTGGTTCCGTACACAACGTTGGATCGAAGTGGTTTTGGGTCTAGTTCCCATCCTGGTCTCTTCGAAACAACATGTCAAAAGGTCCAATGATATATTCATTAATAGTCGGATTTTTAACTATCGACTCACACTGTACGGTGAAGTATATTGGAAGCTATTTTATCAATCAATAAAAATTGATTTCACATTCTCTTATCTAGATCTCATTATTCCTTATATGGAAATTAATATCATATCGTTGTTTACCAAGTGCCATTTCATTTCTTTATTCCAAAACATTACTATATACCCGCCAAATCTCTTCTATTTCCTTTTTGCTTTGCGCAAATATCTTACATCCTTAACTCAAAGTTAACGATAAATTCAAACTCGAGTTAAACAATGTTTAAGTATACATTGTTTTATTTAAAACTAACCAATTCAAATTATCATTTTAAAATCTTGTCAATGATGTCACAATATTTCTCTTGTAGAAATAATAACCAAATTTGAACACTCCTATCGTTTCAAACTAATATCATCCCTCGATAATAGTGAAGCCGTTCAAGTTGGGGTATTTTAGTTACCTCTCAGACCTTGATCGACAACATTTTTATCTCAGAATAGATAAATTTTTTAACACAACTTATCACTTCTGATACTATCGGTTCAGTTTAATGGTTTATTCAAAACATGGTTTTAATAACCATCCCTTGATTTGGCGTATCTAATCTCATAGTAAATCTCTTTTACTTTTTACTCAAGCAAACCAACACGCAACTTTTTGGTTTTAAAATTCTGTAATATAACTCATTATCATTTGGATCTATTTTAAACCCCACTTACCATGTCCCTTACACAAATTCAACTAAGTTCTTGCCTTTGCAAGTCTTCTTTTACACAAAAACATTTCACTTAATCTAATCTTTTGAACAAAAACTTATTTCGAATTTATCGCTTGGGTTTAACTTTGTTTACGAAAATTGGAATAAAATTCTTTAAATTACTATATTAATCTTCCTCCTTTAAAAGTCATATTTCAATTTTATCTTTGTTTACTAATTAAGTGAACAAAACTTCCTTTAAATCTTTTACGACGTATCCTTTATATTTTGAAAACTTCTTCCCATCTTTTCACTTGTACTTAGTTCAATTATTGAGCAATCACAAACGGCATATTAGTTTTAGTATTACTTCACCCTTAACATAAATCAATTTAGTTCTATTTCAACCTATAAACCTATTTAAAACTTGGTATTCACTTACCAATATCCTCTTCGATTTACTTAATTGGAATTCAAATCTTCTTATGAAATCAATTTATCGCTTTCTTTTGAAATCATATTTCACCTTATCTTACTTAATTAAATAATTAAGTAAAAACAATTCTTATTGAAATCTTTGCATTACTAGTCTCTTTACAAGCTTCAAATTATAGCTTGGATTTTATTATCCAATGTTTTGTGGAAATCTCTTTCCAATTGCCTTGCTTATACTTAATTTAATCATTTAGTAACACTTACTTTAAAACGACAAATTAGCTTTATATCTTGTTTTGTAACTTTGGTATAACCTCGCCTTTACACGATTTATGTTTAAACCTGATCACTTCTTAATTTCCGTTCATTTAAGAAGTGAATTACTTTAATCATTATTAATTAAAATAATTTATTCCATTATTAACTAAAGTGAAATAGTTACTTCATTCAAACTAGATCAGCTAATCACTTATCGATATTATTAAATGATAAATACTTCATTTGATTTATCAGTAGATAAGCAACTTTAAATATAATTAAAAAATAATTAATATCTTAGAATATTATTAAAATAAAATAATTATTCGTTAGACCATTTTCATTAGATTAATCGAAGAACGATCAATACTAATTATCACTCAATTTTAACAGTTGTCTTCGTCAACTTGAACCTAAGTTATTTATTAACTGATTCCGATTACTTCTCCAATTAGAATAATATATTTAATCTAATTATATTGCTTAAATGTTTTATTTAAACAGTTATTTTCAAAACAATCTCCCGTAGGTTAAATTCTACTTCTATGCTGATAAAACTTATTACAATTGCTACAAAATATTATATAACTATTTTTATAACACCATTTATAAATATCGTCTTATTTTAAAGCTTCTATTTTAAATAGAAATAAATTTTAAAACTTTACTTCAATTATAAAATAAATTTTATAGTTTCTATTTACGTCATTTGCCTAACAGCGAATAAATGTCTTAAAAACAGTGCTTTAGATCATTTGCTGCTAATAACTTAATCAATACCACCTATTGATTAAAACATCACACAACGTTGAATTTCGATTCAACGTTCAATACCCAATCAATAATCAACATTCAAATAGAATGTAATGTTGTTTGGGTAAACAGTTCATATTTGGGTGATATGAAAAAAAATAAACAACATATAAAATATTTGAGGAATCCGGTCGAATCCCTCCAACCTGTTCTTCCCTGCATCACGGACCATAATAATATTTGACAATTATTTAAATAAATCATCCAATATGACATATTATAGATGTTGACGACCATTGAATACACAATAAGCAAACAAAGCATCCAGTCAACCAATTCTATGATTAACGATGAATTATATTTTAATATGAATTTAACACATTATGGAATTCCAGAAAAGTGTGAGAATTAACTCACCTTTGTTTCCAATGGACGGTTCGCGTTGCTTCATTAAATTTTAAACCGACGTTTAAAATTAAACGAATTTCCAATCGTTTCCAGTTCCAATCCGAACAGTTCAACAGCGTAATCTTCGTCTCTGTGACTTCATCGCCTCTTGTTTCGTCTAATTCTGTTAACATATGTACGTATTATCGATATTACAAGTTTGGGCAAACATTGTACAAATTAATTTATTTGATTACTATAAACATTATTTAATATAAAATTAACTAACTTTTAATCAACCTATTATTACCTTAATCAACAGGTTTTTACCCACGTGTCGACTTACTGCTGTCGTTCTCAACTGCAACGCCATGCCACCATTGTCTCGTTCTTCTACTAAAAATCATTTCAGTAGAAAACATCACCCTGTCGAATATCCCCCTGTTCACCTTCTCTGTTTGTGTTTAGATCACCATGCATGCCTCACTTTAGAAACCCTAATCCTGCTACAGCGCATGTCAGGCACTTCCACCTGCTGACACGCCAACATTCCTTTGCCATCTTTCTCACCCACTATCGTCATGAATTCCGGCTCCACTTCAAAGGGAACAACACATGGACCGATTCCTCTACACATTCACTTCCATTACTATAGCTAAACGTGTTCAGCCCATGTAGACCCGTCAACTTCACCATGACAAAGCTTCCACTTCACTGCTCTCAAACCTCGCACCCATCATTTTCTTCATCAGGCGCCATGCAAAAGAAGAAAACCCTTTACCAAGTTGTCCCCTGCGCAAGAACACTTCACCTTATTGCCACGCAGAAAATACTTCACCTTCCACTCGAGCTAACACCTCAATGTATATCCATTCTTTTTATTATAAACCTAAGAACCCCTACCCCTCACCATTTCTATTTGCTTCCATCCACTACAAATTCTTCTTCTTTTATATAAATATTCCCTATAGCCTTTTGTACCCAATTTAGAGCATCTGAACCATTTGCTCACCGAAATCAATGAAGACTGGCCCATCTCCTCACATTTACATATTATTCCCTACAGGCAAACACGGAAGCCCACCCTCCAGTTCA
Source organism: Allium sativum (assembly GCA_030737875.1). Taxonomy (NCBI): domain Eukaryota; kingdom Viridiplantae; phylum Streptophyta; class Magnoliopsida; order Asparagales; family Amaryllidaceae; genus Allium; species Allium sativum. The sequence goes on along the minus strand of CM060920.1, from coordinate 333,234,332 downwards.
CTCAATTGCACCATCTCTTCCCTACTATTTCAATGTCCCTGCATGTCTTCAGGTTCGAAAACAGTCCGCCTCCTTCTCGCTACAATGTCCATTTTTCCGATCCCTAAACTGCTCCGGTACTATACCAGACACAACTCTTGTAGCATGCACTCAGTGACTCACCTATCGCACAATCCTTGAAATGACCCCCCTTTCATTTTCTTAGTCCAACCCTTTGGCTAAAAATTCATGGTTGCAGAGATAAAAGTTCTTTTCTTGAATTTAAAACAAGCTTGCGTTGTTTGTTGCTTGCTGAAGAAAGAACAAGGGCGTGCGTTATTTATATACAGAGAAGCTTGGTTCCCAAGCTTTAGATGGTAGGGTTGCAGTGGTAGGCTGGGTCTGTGATTGATAATGAAGGCGAAAGTCTGGGTAATGGAGAAAACATAGATATGCGCAAGTTACAGTATATAGGATAGGTAGCTGTAATGTACTTCTAGGAATGTGCAAACTGATCTTTCATATAAAGAGATCTATGTAATTGGGTTTCTAAGCAGGCATGATCTTAGCTGTGTGTCTTGTGTCTTGGGAGTACAGAGTAGGTTAGGGAAATATTTACATAGATAGCTGTCTTCTTTTCCGATCTTGTGAAGTGAAAATACTTGCAGTATTCAATACGTTGAAAAGAAATTGAAGCTTCAGTGACTTTTCCTTTCGTTCTTCAGTGGTAGGTTCAGCTATCGTAGCTTTACAGAGTAGGGGGAGCTTCAGCTATGTCTTATGTTTTTAGTAGAGGGGTAGGATTAGTTGTTCTACATCATTGTGGACACGATAAATACAGGGTAGGTTCTTCTTTTGATGGAGAAAAGATGGAACAAGGTAGGGCGACGTAGTGTTTTCAAATGGGCACATGCAAAAGAAAAATAGGCATGTACCTAGCTGCTTAAGGGAGCTGTGGGTTGTTCTATTAGGGGTAAGGAGACTGTAATGGGCATGGGCGTGATAGAACAAAATGGATACATTTCAAATTTGTCTCTATGCTAGGTCCAGGTAAGTGTCAAAAAAATATGTATCTATATAGGACAGTACATAGGTTTTCATGATGTTGTGAGTTTGTATTGGGGTATTTAGTTCCTTAAGGCATAAGAAATTGATTTGGGTATGCTAAGTTCTTACATGTGCCGGCTTGCGTTGTTATTTATGATAAAATTTATTATATGTTTTACAATTTTCTATGGTGGTAATGCACCGTGTTATATAGAATTTTGTTCATGTCCATGCCGCTTTGGATAGAATTAAAAATACTATCGCGTACAGCAGTGTGCCACGATCACAAAAATATAATAATATCGATAGTTTAACTTATATTGTGAAAACCCAAAATGCTGATATATGGTGCAAAATACTCTGAATAAAAAGTTGCGTATTTTCCAAATTAAAAATTACGGTAAAATTCTAAAAATTAAATTATAATTATGTCTCAAAGGTCTCGTCCAAATTCGAAATCAATATTTAATTATATTAAATTATTGTTATGGTTTATAAACAATTTCATAGCGTTTTTTCTGAAAATTTGAAATTGACGTAACTTGCAATTTATAACATGAAATCTTCATTTTTCTCTTCGATTAGAAAAATATAATAAAATCGATTCAAACGTTTCTTGTTTTACTGAAATCCGATTTATATCGGATCCTGTATATTCAATTGAAGTTCAGAATTCAATATTACGAACTGCAGCGTCATTTCGAGCTCGTTTTAATTGTATTATAAATTATATATATATATCGAACTCCATTTTAAATAAATAAATTCGATATAATATCAATTACACTTCCAATATAATATATAAAACACATTTAAATATTCCAATTTAAATGACCGAAAATCTGGGATGTTACATTCTTTCCCCCTTAAAAGAATTTTGTCCCCGAAATTACAACTTAAGGAGAATGCTCCAAAAAGAATTATTTTAAAATGATTATTCCTGAATTATCGTCAAATAAATTCAAACTCATAAAATTTCACCAGCACCTCCACTGTACAGCTCGATCAGAACAACTACAACTGCAACGCTGAGCCTCAACTTCTCCAAAATAAAACCAAAGCCAAATGGCTACTCAACTCAAGGGTATAGAATCAATCAACAACCCATAATATATTAAGGTTTACCTTTTTGTTGGGCACTCAATTCCAATTTCGAAGCAACTTGACAAACTTCTCTTTGTCTATACTACTAGTCTGTACTTCAATCTCTAAAATCAAGCCAATTTCCATAGCCGTCTAGTATCTGCACTTATCTCAACTTGTAATGCCAGTAACAAATACAGGTTAAAATAATCCTGTTTCATTTCATAACTGATCTTATTTCCAATTTACTATAATGGAATTTAATTTCAATCCATTCAGTCATCTTTATTGACCCGTTTTATCAATATCCAATAAACATCCAAATCGCTTGAATTATATTCAACATTTATACTTACCGGTCTGCATGCACTTTAGTTTAACATACATTAATATCAATTGATTAATATATGATTGATTTTCATTTATATTTTATTGACTTATGTCAATTTGTATCTCAATATCCAGGTCAAATTTTGATTCACATTTGAAATTCATGCTTGGTTAATCCTTTCAATAACCAAACCAATTCAATCAACCAATTAATATTCAATCACACAAGGCACAATCAAAAAACCAAATCATTCTGATTCATATTTATCTTTAATCTTAACTTTGATTCCAAATTAAACTTTACATTGAAGTTTTTATTTTCAAATCTCATATTTGAAATTCCTATCTAGTTAAATTATTTCAATTTTATAATCCACAATGAATTCTGATTCAAATCAACATTAGTCGATTGATAAAATAATAATTTAAGAAAATTACACTTTTACTGCTTTGTAAAATATACTGAGCCAAAAATAATTTTAAAAATAATTTTGTAACAAATTACAAATACGTACACTAATATATATACTCACACTCAATCTAGGATATTACTAATCCCATCTCTATTGAGTTACACCACAGAGCCAAGGTTATTACTAAACCATATGCTCTGATACCACTGTAACGACCATGGATTTTTCGACCTTGAAAATCAACACAAAATACCATGTCGACTTTCAAGCACCGAAAATACCAGAACGTTATGAGAAAGAAAATAGAGGGTGAGATAAGGAAAGAAAGAAATAATAGAAGAATAAGGAGAACATCAGAAAACTCATAGCGGAATGAATAAAATATATTATCAAATGCTTTATACAAAAAACTGTATATATATATGATTACAACATCAGAGTATACATTCAAATCAATACAACACCCAGCGGAAATAAACTAGTACCAGTAATTGTGGAATACGTCTCGACTTCAACTCCTTCTCTGGAACTCCAAGCTAAATATAACCTGGAGATATACTCGGTCTGACCCGAGCACATTTGAAGCAAAGCAAAATTCACCTGGACCAGTCTGGAATACTTTCAGTGCTGAATTCATATGGCAAACAACTTGTTTAACTTTAGAAATCATTTTTGAAAGAAAGGATAATAGTAAGACCAGTCCACACATAAACACGGATGACTTTTACCTTACTAGGACCATAAACATTTTTGAAATAAATATCTTATCTGATATTATAATAGTGTCTATCAAATCACAAATAAATATCAATCTAGCAGAACGCTTGCATCTCACACTCTACATATATAGTGTACAATCAAAACCGTGGGCACTTATTAAAGATTGGATTCCGACTATGACAAGGTATGGATCCACCTGCCGATAGTGTATCTCTAGAGAGGAATACACTGGGTTCAACAAGAACGTCTTACAACCCGGCCACACATGACCGACCACTCATTTCTCTTGAGTGTATCAAATATATTGCCACCTTACGGCTGTGCAGCTACCGTTTTCCCAGAAGATACAGAAATGAAAAGAAGTAATAAATATTAATATTCTCTAAATGATGAAAATGCACCCTAATGGGTGCGACCCACATAGCCATGTTGCCTGCCCGATTTTTGTCATTTCCCGGTTGTGAGGCTTGAGGTTATTAATCTTCTTTTTAGACATCTGCTCACCATTCGCTTTGAACTCCACATCGTCATGTCATCTAGGAACAGGATGAACCGAAGGTACTCTCCTACTGCATCCTATATAGGAATCACCCCAAGAATCAGTAGCGAGAAGTCCTTGCAATACATATATTCCAACCACGACAGAACCACAGTGTATCTCAAGGGGCCAACCAGAGATTAAAAGTAGTTCTTCCATTTTATGAAGATCTACGGTCTTTAATGCTCCATCTTCATTTTCTACCAGTTGGTTCCGTACGCAACGTCGGGTTTTTAACTATCAACTCACACAGTACGGTTAAGTATATTGGCAGCTATTTCATCAATCGTTAAAAATTGATTTCATATTCTCTTATCTCGAGTCTCATTATTCCTTATACGGAAATTAATATCATATCGTTGTTTACCAAATGCCATTTCATTTCTTTATTCCAAATCATTACTATATACTCGCCAAATCTCTTCTATTTCCTTTTTTGCTTTGCGCAAATCATCTTATGTAATGACCCAGATTTGGTTAATTTATTTTAAAATATTTAATATCGTTTTAAATATTGAGTTTGTAATATAAATGGAATTTCTCGTTTTAATAATCAAAAATGGTTTATTTAAAATATATATATAATTATCGAAATACGAAATGAATTTAATTTAATTCAAAATTTAAATCTGAATTGAAAACAGTTCAGATGATCAATACAAACTTCTGTTTGAATTAGAATAATAATATTAATCTATTATTCTAGAATTTATCTATTTTGAATTTAAATTATATTATATCGATTTAATATTGTTATTTTATATACGTTCAAATTAAATTGTATAGTCTATTTCGTTGAATTCAAAATAGCGTTATAACATTATAACGATGGTCGGTACGCTAAAATAGCGGTTCACGATTTTTAATTATGAACCCCGATTTATTTGATCAGTGGATAGGATCGAAATCAGATCGATATCTGTTTAAAAAGTAATAAAAATCTCTTTAAATCAAATCGCATTAAATAAACATCAATTCAAAATCAAATTTTATGTACCTAAGCTACCCTATCGATTCCTTCACCCTGAAGTAACATTCATCTATATAAATGCGATTAACTCCCTGTGTATTTCCTTCTCCATTTGCATTACTCAGAAGAAAAACTGAATAAGGTAATTCGAAATGGAGTAGCTACATTTGTTCCTTTCTCATTTTTTCTACTCGAAAGTTTCAGCAAACTAAAATTGGAAGGGGCCGAACCGTTTTCTTTCTGCATTCCAAATCGAAACCGCAAAACCCATTATCCTTCAAATCAAAATATAAAAATGGCAACCGATTATTGTTCTTTGTTTCAAATCCTCCGAGAGATGCTAATCGATATTTACCCTTGAAATAGAAAAATGGGGGAAAGGCTAAATCATTCATCGCGATTCAGAACCGTGGTTTTTCTAAAGCTCGATGCATAGCTGGAGATTATCGCGATTACAAGAAGGTGATGAGCTCGAGTCAATAGCTGGGAACTCGCGAATGGATTTCACGCCATCGTGGCCTCGGATTGGGGAGGTTCGACTTTGTCTAGGGTTCGACTTTGTCGGGTTCGAAGGGGACCGTGGCATCGCAGTTAAGAAGAGCAACTGTTGTGCGATTCAAAAGGGAATTGAGTGTTCTGGAGGAAATCGCAATAATACTATAAGGGTCGGATTGGGTAAGGGTTCAGCGGTTGAAGGATGAGGGCAGTTCAGGTCAGTGTTCTTGAGGGATGGTGGAGGTTGTTTTATTGTTGTTGTTAGTGATCTGAGGAAGACAACAGTACAAAGTTGGGAGTTATTAGTTATGGCAGTGGAGAAGGTCAGTTTTAGAAATGGAGGAACACGGCCTGTAAACTGTAGAGATAAGGGTGTTCGTTGGTTTCAGAATTTCATTTGGGAAAGAAGCAGAAAATAAAAGGGGATTAAGGTAAATTATTTAATTTCTTAGTTAATCAATAATGTTTACTTTATAGGTATACAACTTAGGAAAATAATAATATTAGGTTGTTAAGTTAATTATTATTAATTAAATTAAATCAGTTTAATTTATATTAAATTTGTAACAACTATATTTATTCATACTAAATCAGATACAAACAAAATAGTTGAGTTACAACCATGACAAAATTATCCTCGCAATGGAGTTGGTTTTGGAGTTTTTGATGTCAATTGGAATCAGCTTTGGGATTTTAGTTTAAATCGAACATCATTCGATTTAAGTTAGAATCGTATCGGATTAGCAAATAAAAATCATGGTGAGTAAATCTCACTCACCTTTTATTTAAAATTATTTTTATCAGTTAAAAATAATTGTTTGTTGCTTGTTTGAATGCTTTCTAGTTGTTTTAAAAATATTAGTTATTTAGGGTGACTATTATATATACATATATATTGGTTTGCTGGTTGGATTTCCTGCAGTATCATTAGCGGATGCCCGCAGTTTATAGCGGATGATTTCCCTATGCACCCCACAAATATATATTAGTGGATGACCTTCTATACCGCGATATTCTGCCACGAAGCAGGATGGGTATTATTTATGTTGACTAACGTCTGTGGATGCAGGAAAAACAGGTTGGAGGGATCCGACTGGATTCCTCAAAATATATTATTTGTTTGTTTGTTTGCTTGATTTCATATATATTCATATACGATGTGTTAAAAATCAAATGATTGAAAATTGGATGATTTGATTGTTTTAAATATCACTGGGCTAAGTGTTAATTTATTTAAAATATCGTGAAAAGGATATTTGAGATTTAAAAAGGAAAATTCTATTTTTAAAATAGAATTTGAAATTTTAGAATGGAATAAAAATATTAACCTGTTTTAATAAAATAAAAACAAGTAGTTCTTTTATAAACAAAGTTTATAAATGAAGTGAAAAGAATTATCATTGGATCATTCAGAAATAAAAATACGAGTGTGAAATTGAAAAGGGAAATCTACTTTCCAAAAATAGAAATATCGATTTCAAAAGAAATCGAAATCGAGACTTGTTTAAGAATGAATATAAAATTTAAAAAGGAATTGCAATAGAATTTGAATTCAAAGGAATTGAAATAGAATTTGAATTCAAAGGAATTGAAATAGAATTTGAATTTAAAGGAATTCAAATAGAATTTGAATTCAAAGGAATTCAAATGGATTTGAATAAAAAAGTTCAAATGAAATTTAAAATAAAGAATTTGAAAATAGAAGTGAAATGGAGTTAAATATAGAAATTCAAATGTAATTTGAATATAGAATTCAAATAGAATTCAAATGGAATTTAAACATAGGGAATTCAAATTTAGAATTTGAATATAGAAATTTAAATGGAATTTGTTTATAGAAATTTAATGGAGTTTGGATATAGAAAATTCAAATATGAATTCAAATATAGAATTTGAATATAGAAATTCAAATAGAATTTGAATAAAGAAAATTTAAATAAAAATTCAAATAGAATTGAAATGGGAATTTGAATATATAATTCAAATAGAGTTGAAAGGGGGATTCGAATATAGAATTTAAATAGATTTGAAATGGAAATTGAATATGGGAAATTTAAATAGAATTGAATTGGAATTTAAATATAGAAGATCGAAGTATAAATAAATTATAACCGATTAAGTGAAAATCGACGATTTTAGATAATCAGAATTTTTGAGTTGAATTGGGAAAATTGGTTTAATATATATTAAAAATATATTAGAATGGAGTTCAATTTATTACAAACGAAGTTTAAACGTTTATATATATAAATATAATTAAATGAACTCGCCACAGCGCGGCAGTTCGTAAATTGTCGTTTCGAACTTCAATTGAGTATACAGAACTCGATTGAAGTTAGAATTCTTTGAAACAAGAAACGTCAGGACCGATTTGATAATAGTTTTCTAATGGAGGAGAAAAATTTGGATTTCGTCGAATAGATTTTGAGTTATATCAAAATCAAAATTTCAGAAAAATAGCGCCATAACCATTTAAAAACCATAACGGTTTATTTTATTTTATAAAAGGACTTTAAGCGAATAAAATCCGAATTTCTATTTAGAAAATTTCAGATTTTGAGTTGTAAATTATATGTGAACTCAAGTGGAGTAATGAATTGATTTTTGAAATAGAAATCAGATTTTTGATTATTGAATAGAATTAACTAATTCGAATAGTAATTAGTTAATGAGATTTTGAATTAATATTGGGCTTTGAATAAGTGAATTCGATTTGAAAATTTATATTCGAAATCGAAAAGGAAACTAGAATTGAAATTGAAATTCAATTTGGTTATGAGCAAGTTAAATATATTGTTTGAACATGTTATGTTCAAACGAAGAAGTGAAATGGGCAAAACAGCTAACTAAAGAATAAATGAGCCAAACTGAATTCAAACGATTGGATAGTGTTGAATTGAAAACACGTGAGCATGTGTTAGACAGGTATGGGATGAAGTATATGAAGATTTTAATTTATGTGCCTGACAAAAAGGTACATGTTTAAATTCATATATGAGATTTTATGCGCCCTATCGGCAAGCCGCTTGGCTTTTTCTTTTTCTTTTGGATTGGTGAGGGCTGTGGGAGGCTATTTGAAATATCCCGATGCCCCCGGTACAAGGGAGGTTATGGCGAATTTTTCCGGGAATTTAAGGAGTTAGAATATTTTTAAGAAAATTTGATAGTTAGAGATAAATGTATCGATATATATAGAATTCGATAAGTAAACGAATTTAAAAATAGAATGTTCTAAACAAAAAGGAAATCGATAGGCTGGTAATAGAAAGAGAAACATATATACGTTTAAAAATGAATAATTTGTTTGTATGGTGTTGATTATTCGAGGTAAGTGGTTTTGTCTGTTTTGAAGTTAATGATGTTTTCAGTCAAGGTCTGAGAGGTAATTTTACCCCAACTTGATTGATTTCATTTTTAATTGATAAATAGCATGATCCAATTTCGAAGAGAAGTGTTGGATAATAGTTAGTTGAATAAAATATTTTGGATTGTTGTAATGATGTTTTACCCAGCATTCGTTTTAACCCAAGTGATGGAATTTTGGAAATATAAAAGTAAATATTTCCTGAGTATAATTAAAGTAGTTGGGAAAGAGATAAGTGATTGAAATTGTTTCAATTTCAAATAGAATATACTTTCTAAGTGTAGAAAATAAAAGAAGGCGAGATATAGAAATATTTTCCAAAGAATGTAAGAGACCGAGATGATAATTGAAAATATTTGTTTAACAAATATTGATAAGGAAATGGAGAGGGTGATTTAATTAATGAATAGTAATCAAGGGGCCCTGTGATTGTTTGATTGTTTTGAATGGATGTTTGTTTTTCTTCGATAGTTAAAGAACCGACTATCGAAGTGTTTGCCAATATCGTTGTAAATATGGAGAGACTGGTTGGATTATTATCCGTGAACTACTCTGTATTGGCAGTAGCGTTGCGAATCAGATTATACGAAGGTAATCGAACACGGTGTAAAGTGCAAGGGCTTTTTCTATTAATAGAAATTGTGCCTTCGGTTTCGTTCAATCCCAGAACGGACGTAAATGGATGAATGTCTGACAAAGTATTCCCAATGATCGAATATGATTGTTCTGTACAAATATACATGGTGGTAACGGATTTATTCCCTTAGCATAACATCCATAATATTTGTGCAAATCAATTAATGATTAACGGATCTGACAATGTGGCATTCAAAGTGATTGTGTTATCAATGAATAGAAAGTAATCGTAGCCTCAGGCCTCAACAACCGGGAAATGACAAAAATCGGGCAAGCAGCATGGCTATGTGGGTCGCTCCCATTAGGGTGTATTATCACCTATCTAGAGATTCATTTAATTCCTTATTCTATTCGATGCTGTCCCATTCGGGAAACGGTTGCTGATCCCAACCGTTGGTGATATACATTCGATACACTCAAGCGAAATGAGTGGTCGGTCATGTGTAGGCCGGGTTGCAAGATGTTCTTGTTGAACCCAGTGTATTCCTCTCTAGAGATACACTATCGGAAGGTGGTTCCATACCTTGTCATGTTGGAAATCCAATCTCCAATAAGCGCCCTATGGTTTTTGATTTTATATTATATATGGAGCGTGAGATGCAAGCGTTCCGCTAGATTCTATTTATTTGATTAGACATTATTATAATATCACTGGATTTTTGTATCAAAGTGTTTAGGTTATAGTAAGGTAAAAACCGTCCATGTTTATGTTTGGGCTGGTCTTACTATTATCAATTCTTTAGAAAGGATTTTGAAAATTAAACAAATGATTGGAGTTTACTCACACCAGTCCCATGACTGACCCAGATTTTATTTTGTTTTGTTTTCCCTAAACTCTTGGGTGCCCAAATTTGTACGGGCAGTCAAGTAGTCGGGATTTTACAGATTCATTTGGAGGAGCTGGAAGCAGGAGGCTTCACCAGTTAGCTATAGACTATTATATTTCCACTGTGTATTGTGTAGTATCTGGAAATAGGTATTTTTTAACTATTCCAGGAATAACTGTTGTGCTCTGATGATGGTATGTATATTAAGTTACTGATTTGTATTTCAAAAAGTTATGTTATCTAATATATTTTATTCGTTCCGCTGTGAGTTTGTGATCTTCATTTTCTTCTATTCTAATATTTCTTTCTTTCTATTTCTCATCCTCTAACTTCTTTCTAATAAGGATTCGTATCTCTGTGCAATTTGGGTTGGACGTGTGGTGTTATTAGTCAACTCAGATAGTACGGATTTGCGGGCCGTTACATCTTACATCCTTAACTCAAAGTTAACGATAAATTCAAACTCGAGTTAAACAATGTTTAAGTATACATTATTTTATTTAAATCTAACCAGTTCAAGTTATCGTTTTAAAATCTTGTCACTGATGTCGCAATATTTCTCTTGTAGAAATAATAACCAAATTTGAACACTCCTATCGTTTCAAACTAATATCATCCCTCGATAATAGTGAAGCCGTTCAAGTTGGGGTATTTTAGTTACCTCTCAGACCTTAATCGACAACATTCTTATCTCAGAATAGATAAAGTTTTGAATGCAAAACTTATCACTTCTGCTACTATCGATTCAGTTTAGTGGTTTATTCAAAACATGGTTTTAATAACCATCCCTTGATTTGGCGTATCTAATCTCATAGTAAATCTCTTTTACCTTTTACTTACGTAAACTAACACGCAACTTTTTGGTTTTAAAATTCTGTAATATAACTCATTATCGTTTGGATCTATTTTAAACCCCATTTACCAAGTCCCTTACACAAATTCAACTACGTTCTTTCCTTCGCAAGTCTTTTTCTACACAGAATCATTTCACAATCTAATCTTTTGAACAAAAGCTTATTTCAAATTTATCGCTTGGGTTTAACTTTGTTTATGAAACTTGGAATAAAATTCTTTAAATTACCATATTAATCTTCCTCCTTTAAAAGTCACATTTCAATTTTATCTTTGTTTACTAATTAAGTGAACAAAACTTCCTTTAAGTCTTTTATGACATATCCTTTATATTTTGAAAACTTCTTCCCATCTTTTCACTTGTACTTAATTCAATTATTAAGTAATCACGAATGATGTATTAGTTTTAGTATAACTTCTCCCTTAACAAATCGTTTTAGTTCTGTTTCAACTTATAAACCTATTTAAAACTTGGTATTCACTTACCAATATCCTCTTCGATTTACTTAATTGGAATTCAAATCTTCTTATGAAATCCATTTATCGCTTTCTTTTGAAATCATATTTCACTTTATCTTACTTAATTAAATAATTAAGTAAAAGCAATTCTTATTGAAATCTTTGCATTACTTGTCTCTTCACAAGCTTCAAATTATAGCTTGGATTTTATTATCCAATGTTTTGCGGAAATCTCTTTCCAATTGCCTTGCTTATACTTAATTTAATCATTTAGTAACACTTACTTTAAACGACAAATTAGCTTTATATCTTGTTTTATAACTTTGGTATAACCTCGCCTTTACATGATTTATGTTCAAACCTGATCACTTCTTAATTTCCGTTCATTTAAGAAGTGGATTACTTTAATCATTATTAATTAAAATAATTTATTCCATTATTAACTAAAGTGAAATAGTTATTTCATTCAAACTAGATCAGCTAATCACTTATCGATATTATTAAACGATAAATACTTCATTACTGATTTATCAGTCGATAAGCAACTTTAAATATCATTAAAAAGATAATTAATATCTTAGAAAATTAAAATAAAATAACTATCCGTTAGACCATTTTCATTAGATTAATCGTAGAACGATCAATCCTAATTATCACTCAATTTTAACAGTTGACTTCGTCAACTTAGACCTCAGTTATTTATTAACTAATTCCGATTACTTCTCCCATTAGATTAATATATTTAATCTAATTATATTTCTTAACTGTTTTACTTAAACAGTTATTTTCAAAACAATCACCCATAGGTTAAATTCTACTTCTATGCTGATAAAACTTATTACAATTGCTACAAAATATTATATAACTATTTTTATAACACCATTTATAAATATCGTCTTATTTTAAAGCTTCTATTTTAAATAGAAATAAATTTTAAAACTTTACTTCAATTATAAAATAAATTTTATAGTTTCAATTTACGTCATTCGCCTAACAGCGAATAAATGTCTTAAAACAGTGCTTTAGATCATTTGCTGCCAATAACTTAATAAATACTGCCTATTGATTAAAACATCACACAACGTTGAATTTCAATTCAACGTTCAATACCCAATCAATAATCAACATTCAAATAGAATGTAAAGTTCTTTGGGGTAAACAGTTCATATTTGGGTGATATGAAAAAAAATAAACAACATATAAAATATTTGAGGAATCCTGTTGGATCCCTCCGACCTGTTCTTCCCTGCATCACGGACCATAATAATATTTGACAATTATTTAAATAAGTCATCCAATAGGACATATTATAGATGTCGACGACCATTTAACACACAATAAGCAAACAAAGCATTCAATCAACCAATTCTATGATTAACGATGAATTATATTTTAATATGAATTTAACATATTATAGAATTCCAGAAAAGTGTGAGAATTAAATTACCTTTGTTTCCGATGGACGGTTCGCGTTGCTTCGTTAAGTTTTAAACCTACGTTTAAAATTAAACGAAATTCCAATCGTTTCCGGTTCCAATTCGAATAGCTCGTCAGCGTAATCTTTGTCTCCGTGACTTCATCGCCTCTTGTTTCGTCTAATTCTGTTAACATATGTACGTATTGTTAATATTACAAGTTTGGGCAAACATTGTACAAATTAATTAATTGGATTATTATAAACATTATTTAATATAAAATTAACTAACTTTTAATCAACCTATTATTACCTTAATCAACGGGTTTTTACCCACGTGACGACTTACTGCTTCCGTTCTGAACTGTAACGCCATGCCACCATTGTCTCCTTCTTCTACTTAAAATCACTTTAGTAGAAAACATTACCCTGACGAATTTCCCCATGTTCACCTTCTCTGTTTGTGTTTAGCTCACCATGCATGCCTCACTTTAGAAACCCTACTCCTGCTACAGTGCATGGCATGCACTTCTACCTGCTGACACGCCAACAACCCGTTGCCATCTTTCTCACCCACTATCGCCATAAATTTCGGCTCCACTTCAAGGGGAACAACACATGGACCGATTCCTCTACACATTCACTTCCATTACTACAGTTAAACGTGTTCAGCCCTTGCAGACCCGTCAACTTCACCGTGACAAAGCTTCAACTCCACTGCTCTCGTACCTCGCACCTATCATTTTCTTCATCATGCGCCATGCAAAAGAAGAAAAACCTTTATCAAGTTGTCCCCTGCGCAAGAACACTTCACCTTATTGCCACGCAGAAAATACTTCACCTTCCACTCGAGCTAACGCCTCAATGTATATCCATTCTTTTTATTATGAACTTAAGAATCCCTGCCCCTCACCATTTCTATTTACTACCATCCAGTACAAATACTTCTTCTTTTATTTAAATATTCTCTATAGCCTTTTGTACCCAGTTTCGAGCATCCGAACCATTTGCTCACCGAAATCAATGAAGATGAGCCCATCTCCTCTCCTTTACATATTATTCCCTACATGCAAACACGGAAGCCCACCTTCCAGTTTACTCATTTGCACCATCTCTTCCCTGCTATTTCAACGTCCCTGCATGTCTTCAGGTTCGAAAACAGTCCGCCTCCTTCTCGCTACAATGTCCACTTTTCCAATCCCTAAACTGCTCCGGTACTATACTAGACACAACTACTGTAGCATGCACTCAGTGACTCACCCATCGCACAATCCTTGAAATGACCCCGCCTTTCATTTTCTTAGTCCAACCCTTTGGCTAAAAATTCATGGTTGCGGAGATAAAAGTTCTTTTCTTGACAAGCTTGCGTTGTTTATAGCTTGCTGAAGAAAGAACAAGGGCGTGCGTTATTTATATACAGAGAAGCTTGGTGCCCAAGATTTAGATGGTAGGGTTGCGGTGGCAGACTGGGTTTGTGATTGATAATGAAGGCGAAAGTCTGGGTAATGGCGAAAACATAGATATGCGCAAGGTACAGTATATAGGATAGGTAGCTGTAATGTACTTCTAGGCATGTGCAAACTGATCTTTCATATAAAGAGATCTATGTAATTGGGTTTCTAAGCAGGCATGATCTTAGCCTGTGCGTCTTGTGTCTTGGGCGTACAGAGTAGGTTAAGGGAATATTTACAAAGATAGCTGTCCTCTTTTCCGATCTTGTGAAGTGAAAATACTTGCAGCATTCATTACGTTGAAAAGAAATTGAAGCTTCAGTGGCTTTTCCTTTCGTTCTTCAGTGGTAGGCTCAGCTGTCGTAGCTTTACAGAGTAGGGGGAGCTTCAGCTATGTTTTGTTTTTTCAGTAGAGGGGTAGGATTAGTTGTTCTACATCACTGTGGACACGATAAATACAGGGTAGGTTCTTCTTTTGATGGAGAAAAGATGGAACAAGGCAGGGTGAGTAACGTTTTCAACTGGGCACATGCAAAGGAAAAATAGGCACGTACCTAGCTGCTTAGGGGAGCTGTGGGTTGTTCTATTAGGGTTAAGGAGATTGTACTGGACATGGGCGTGATAGAACAAAATGGGTACATTTCAAATTTGTCTCCATGCTAGGCTCAGGTAAGTGTTAAAAAAATATGTATCTATATAGGACGGTACATAGGTTTTCATGATGTTGTGAGTTTGTGTTTGGGGTATTTAGTTCCTTAAGGCGTAAGAAATTGATTTGGGTATGTTAAGTTCTAACATGTGCCGGCTTGCGTTGTTATTTATAATAAATTTTATTATATGTTTTACAATTGTCTATGATGGTAACGCACTGTGTTATGTAGAATTTTGTTCATGTCCACGCCGCTATGGACAAAAATAAAAATACCATCGCGTACAGCAGTGCACCATGATCCCAAAAATATAATAATATCGGTAGTTTAACTTATATTGTGAAAACCCAAAATGCTTATATAGGGTGCAAAATACTCCAAATAAAAAGTTGCGTATGTTCCAAATTAAAAATTACAGTAAAATTCTAAAAATTAAATTATAATTATGTCTCAAAGATCACGTCCAAATTCAAAATCAATATTTAATTATTGTTATGGTTTATAAACGATTTCATAGCGATTTTTTGAAAATTTGAATTGGACGTAACTCGCAATTTATAACATGAAATCTTCATTTTTCTCTTCAATTAGAAAAATATAATAAAATTGATTCAAACGTTTCTTATTTTACTGAAATCCGATTTATATCGGATCTTGTATATTCAATTGAAGTTCAGAATTCAATATTACGAACTACAACGTCGTTTCGAGCTCATTTTAATTATATTATAAATTATATATATATCAAACTCCATTTTAAATAAATAAATTCGATAGATTATCAATTATACTTCCAATATAATATATAAAACACATTTAAATATTCCAATTTAAATGACCGAAAATCTGGGATGTTACATATTGATTCAAAAATCAAAAAAATTATTTAATTTGTTTTTAACATACAAAGTTCATTTATTATCAAAATTATTCAATTTGTTTAACACCATTAGATTTTAACAATATAACCACCAACGATCATATTCAGAGATCAGTACCGCAAAATACAAAAAATATATTACTCAAGTACAAATAAATTGAAAATATGAAAGGTTGAAGTGTATCTATAGTAACTCTAAAAACCCATTAAGATGACCTCCCTTGGTCACGGCTACATCCATACTCTGGTATAGATACCCCACAAAAAGCTGAACTCCAATCATATTCCTGAGCCAATCCTAAATCCATAACTGACTCTATGTAACCAAGACTGGTTATATCATTTATCGATGTAAAGAAAGAGCTCCCATTAAGTATAACCCAATTTTTTTTAGCAATATGATCTACCTTGTTCAAATTATTCGTTATGTAGTCCTTAGGAGAATATTTAATCAAATAAAGTATGAAAACATTTCCAATGCTGGTATATTTTTCAATAAGTAGCAGTAAAATTTGACTAGCATTGCCAAATCAATTCCATAGCTCATCATATGGAATATGCCGGATATTCAGCCCAACAGATATATATATCAACATGGTAAAATCTAAAAGTGTAAAACAAATCTCAATAATCAAAAATAAGAAATATGAGTAGTAAATCATCATCGCTCAATTATGGCATCCATGATTCTACCAAATGTTTTCAATATTGAATCTCTAATATATGGATGGACTTTTAGCTTTTTCTGCCATTTTAACATTATTGAAAATGATTCATCACATCTCATATTATCGCGATTATATTCATAACATAGTTTTAATGTAAACTAGGAACATAAGGATTTTAATAACCGTAAAAGTAACATATAACTATAATAAACAATGTACCGTAAGCTCTTTCCTGATCGCGAATTTGTGATGTACTCCTTCTCGAAGGCTAGTAATGGACGGGAACATACATGTAGGAGAAATCACATTAACTACACCAACTTCAAATCCATCGTCATCGGCACCAACAGCTTGTCTACTTCTTTTAGAGGTTTTTCTTCTTGTATATTGTCAACGGAACTAGATCCTACCATGTTAATGTTTTCCATCCTAAAATTGAATTTTGCTTTTATAAAACCCTAGAATTTGGAAATTTACAAATTCTTGCTTTACTATGAAATTTTGTTGGTGATTTGATAAGGAAAAAATTGAAGATTGAATATAAATTAAGGTTGGTATGATTTGTACCAAATTTCCTTGACTTTTTTTAATGTAGAGTGGGTTCAATGAAGTAGAGACATGATTTTTTTTGAAAATAACAACTCTTGGGTTTTCTAAAGTGGTATGCAGGGCATAACGCGGTTCTATATATTAAAAATAAAAATTACCTATGAACGGTTTGTTGGGAAAAACACACGATTGAGACAACTCAAACCAATCCCTAACGTAGCGGAAAAACAAGCTAGATCTTGCTAGATAGTGCACAGACAACCAATCTATGATCAAACCAACCTCAAACGACTCAAATCCTACCAAAAACACAAAACAAGCAATATAAAATAACGATAACAATAAACTAAATCACACCAAGACTTATAGTGATTCCACTTATGATTTGTTAGTGTACATCCACTTTGAGAGAGGGTTTTATTGTCAACCAATGAGAAGAGTACGAGAGACTAATTAAAATGATGTAATATTCAATAGTGAATATATGTTTGTGGAGATTAGAATTCAAGAAACAATTAAGATTGTCAAGCCCTAATTAATGGAAGACTAAACCCTTGCTTTGATGGATTAACCAATCCTCATCTTTTAAATCTGTGAAGTAGCTTACATACTTGTGTAGAAACCCTAGGCAAATGTCCAAAATGCCTTTGTAGATTCACAAATCAACACAAGACTTCCTAGGCTCGAAATCATCCCAGGTTCCATTCTAGATGTATGGAATCTTATTTGGGATACTCCCCGGCTCGTTTCAGATGTCTGGATTTCTTCCAAGACGTTTGGAATTCTTCCCAAACGCCTGAATGACATCTCTGGTTATTCACAAACATATTTCAAACATCTAGCACCTACTCCCAAACGTCTGAACCGCATCCAGATCACTACATTTTGCTTTCTTCACCATATCTTCCATATACAAGCTCTGATCAGTAAACTATTTTCTCTTACACGAAGCTACTTCTATCCTCTCTACCATATAGTGTCGCCAAAATTCATCACTGTTCACTGTATAGGTTATCTAAAAAATACAAATAACCCCTTCATGTTGAATTAGCAGGCTTTGTGCTATTTAATTTAGCATTCCTCCTACAAAATATACTAAGCTACAAGAGATGCATTTAAAGCAAAAAAATTCATTAATTCAATGAGTTAAAATAATGAATAGTTTTGATTTATTTTTTAAAGTAGTGTTTCGAGTAACAGTAAACACGGGGTTCATAGCCAATCATAGACGAAGTATAAATGCTGATCTTTATTATTGATTTTGATAACGATTTAACAACATTCATTTTTAGAAGAGATTCGATAATGTTGAGCAAAATGGAAAAATGAATTCTAGATAAATTTACAATGATACAAGTGTTGTATTTATAGTAATATACAGACTTATTTGAAATGGGCCTTTGGTCTAAAATTATTCAGAATTATAATGGGCTTGTTGTATGAATAAACCCGATTTGCTTTGGTTTTAACATAACCTTATCGACTGCATTCTTTCATTATCTTTATTTGCCCTCCTTCAAATCAATATTAGGGTTTTTCTCATGGTTTTTGCTGCTGCGGCGATTTTCCACTTTCACTCCTTTAATCTTGAGATCTATATATAGATGAATTGGCTATCTTCTTCGCTTCTATAGCTTGATTTGTCTAAGATCTAATATTTTGAGCTAGTTTCCTTTTGTATTGATGATCTTTGCTCTCATGTTCACGAAGATTTGGCTGGAAGCTTGTTTCCTTTTGCTGCTTCATAGATGATTGTGAGCTAGATCTATCTTTTATAGATCTGGCTTTTTGTCAGTTGTCTACGGTTTAAAGGACTCTGAGATCTGCTCGAAACTTTTAGAAGTTCTGATATGAGAGAGCCTTTGTAAGAGTATCAGCCCGTTGGTAAGTAGCAGGTATGCAACGACCCGTAAATTCTACCGATTTGAGCTGACTAATATCCTACACATTCAACTCAAAGTGCACGAAAGTTCAGATCATTAATAGGAAGAAATCAAAGGATGAGATAGAAAAGATAGAACTAATAGAATAGAAGAAGAAGAACACAGCTGAACATAATCAGAGCAAACAAGAATCTCACAATGGAACGAATAAAATATATTATATACCACTTTGAAATACAAATCAGAATTTGTATGTAATAAACCGCAAAATCTGGGCCAGTTTAAAATTTTTGTTTTGGCAATTTTAGTGAATTTTGAACATTTAAAATAGATTATTTTAAATAATATCGACGTGAAATTTGTTTTGAATAGAATTCGACGTATATATTATATATGCCGTCGTTAGAATATAAATATTTATATATAATTATAAATAGAATGGAAAATGGCGCGGTAGTTCGATAATTCGATTTCAAACTTCAATTGAATGTACCGGGTGCAAAACAATCCGGATTTTAGTGAAACAAAAATTAATAGGATCTAATTGATAATATCTTTCCAACGAATCCGAAAAATCAAAATTTCATAGCGGGAATCAAAAGATATGTCCAGTTGAAAATTCTGAATAGTCGCTATGGAATTCAGGCCCTTAAAAATGGACATTTTGCAAACGACCCTCGGATTTCGACGAAACCACTTTTGTTGGGCCCGGAATGTGAAGTTATTGCTAGGTTTTAAATTTCATAATTTTTCGAATCAATATGTGAGCGTGGCAAAGGAAAACGCGTTTGACCAGTTTCAGTTGATTTTAATCGACTGAAAAATGGCCATTTTTCCAACGGTCTCAGAATTCAACGAAACTAGTTTTGTTAGGACCGTATCGTCAATACGAAGCTAGAAAATATTTTTCTGGAATTTTTCTAGTTAGTATGTGACCCCGGTAATTTGAAATGTACGTTTAAAATTCAATATAGTGATTTAAATGTAAATTTAACGAAAACTGATTGTAACAGCCGAATCAGCTTACGATACATATCCCATTGTGTTCGGAATGGGGATAATTAGCTATGGACGACAGTCGGTGGGTTGGATTTCGAGTTCGAATTAAAAAGTACCTTTTTAGAATTTAATTAAATAATATATATATTTATAAATTTATAAAAGCCCCCTTGTTCATCCTTCCCTCAGACCCCCGACCCCCCCCCCCCCCCCCGTTGACTTCAAACAAAAAAAAAGCCCCCAATTGCGATCGAGCTCCAGCCGCCCTCCCTCCCCGACTCACCGCGCCGCCTGCCTAGACCACCGCCCTCCCTCTGGCCCCCCTTCGACCCTTTCGAGCCTCACCCCTCCACTCGAATCCACGAAGACCCGACACCCGTCGCCCCTCTCTACTCCTCCAACGATGAAGAAGCAGGCCCCCTGACCCAAATCGAAGGCACCGCCCCTGAAACTCCACCCTCCGACCAATTGAGGTGTCAATCCCCGACGACCCGAAATCCTGGCGCGTCTCCCTCATCACCAGACCCCCCCTCCAATGTGAACGACAGTGAAGTCAGGTAATTTAAAATTAATTTATTTATTGTGTTAGTTAGCGTTGATTACAAACGGATTTTTATAAAAGAAAAGTTGATATTTTTAATTGTTTAAAGTTTGACTTTTATGAATTTGGAAAAGATTTGTTTTTTTATTTACATGAAAGAATGAATTTTTATTTACATAAAAGAATGGACTTTTGTATACATGAAAGCTTGGATTTTGATTTATATAAAGGTTTGATCTTTATTATAGGAAAGAAGTGGTTTTAACTATAGATAAGAAAAAGGGTATGGTTTTCATTAGTAGAAAGGATAGATTTTTAATTTGAGTAAAAATATGATTTTTATATTTTTAAAGAATTAAAAATATGATCTTTATATTTTTAAAGTATTAAAAATATAGTCTTTACTATATTGATGATGTAAAAATATGATTTTCGTTTATGTAGAGAATTAGGAATATAATTTCTACATGATAGCAATATTAAAAATTGCATCTTTATATGTGTAGAAAAATAAAAATGTGATTTTTATAATGAGGTATATGAAAAAGTTCAATCTTTATATTTGAAAAACTAAAATCTTTTTATGTAAAAAGGCGAGATCTTTATATAGAAAATAGAGAAGTAAAATATGATTTTTATATATTGAACATCATAGTAAAAATTAGATTTTTATATATTGAATCGCATAGTAAAAATTCGATTTTTAAATATATGAAGTGATTATAGAAATATGATTTTTAAATTGAACGTGAATAAATAAAAATGTGATTTTTATTTTAAAGACATCAAAATATAAAAATGTGTGATTTTTATATATATAGTGACTACGGGCAACGAAGATGACGAGGATGCGATAGCAATGAAGATTTCTATCAATGAAGTGCCGTGGAGCTAGGATAGCTATATGTGAGAATTTCTCACCTTTCAATTTCTTTTCTAGATATATATATATACTAGGATGCAGACGGTGCTTAGTAGCACCCGACACAATCGTCCACAGACCATGGACTTGTTTGTTTGATTGCAAAAATAAGTTAGATTATTTGATTGAAATTGAATTGTTTGGGTGAATTGAATGAATTTGATTGATGTGTGAATGGCGTGGGCCTTCACTGGACCGGGGATAAGGCTAGGCCTCGTCCCGTTTCTAGTATCGTGCCGTTATGCCGCCGAAATTTTCTAAAATAAGTTAGAAAAATAAAAATATCACTTTATTTAAAGAATGAACTGAATAGAAATTCATATGTTGGAATAAAATGTTTTTATCGTTAAAAATATAATTTTTAACGTGAAGTGAATAAAATAAATATTCATTTACAAACCCGACGGTTTGTTTATGTACACCTATTTGAAGGACATTGATTGGGTCGATAAATTTTACACATCGCCCAACAGCACAAATAAAATATGTGTTTGATTGTTTGAAACCCCACACGGGTGTTGGGATGAAATTTGAAGTTCACTCATCCTGATTTATTAAATATGTCGATCGGTTGATTGACAGGCTGTTTTAAGCGTTAGATATCTATATTTGATGCTTATACAGTGTAGTGCACTTTGGTTGATGATTGATTATTTTTCCATGCTATTATATACATGTGTTGTATGAAAATCCATATAATTAACTTTATATGGTAATTGATTGGGTCTCATTCCAATTTGAAAAATAAAGAATATTATAAAATAAAGGTTCATGTGTTGACAGTACTCATCCATTGAGATTGGTCATGTGTTGAACGAAATATTTTGATAATAACAACTATTTTGAAAAAGAAATATTTGAAATAGAATATTTGAAAATAGAAATTCATGAAGCCGTGTTGATTAGTTTGACGCCATTTTGACGTGAACGATATTTATATCGATTTCGAAATGAATTGAATTGAAAACGATTTCGAAATGAATTGAATTGAAAACGATTTCGAAATGAATTGAATTGAAAACGATTTCGAAATGAATTGAATTGAAAACGATTTCGAAATGAATTGAATTGAAAACGATTTCGAAATGAATTGAATTGAAAACGATTTCGAAATGAATTGAATTGAAAACGATTTCGAAATGAATTGAATTGAAAACGATTTCAAAATGAATTGAATTGAAAACGATTTCAAAATGAATTGAATTGAAAACGATTTCGAAATGAATTGAATTGAAAATGAATTCAAATTGAATTGAAAGCGAATTGAAATGAATTCAAATTGAATTGAAATTTGAATTGAATAGAAATGAATTTTGAAACGAATTTATAAAGAAGAATTCAATTTTGCTTTGAATTGAAATGGAAGTTGAAATTGCTTTCGAAACGAATTTTAAAACTATTTATATAATTCGTTTTGAATAGAAAATCGACGAAATATATATTATATATTATATATATAATATAATGGCCTGAATAGAACGCGCCGCGCCGCGGCAGTTTGTGAATTTCGACCATTTATTTCAAACGGGCATTACGGGAGATCCGACCGTCGGATTCTCCTAAAACCGGAACCGTTGGGTTCGTATCGAAAAGAGCTTTCTAACGAATATTAGAAATTTGAAATCTAACGATTGGATTTGGAGTTACGTCCAAATCAAATTTGAAAAAGGTCGATGTAAGTGCAGTTCGATGGCCATTGATGGAAATCGACTGTACGGGCCTTGATAAAATTAGTAAAAATAGTAATAATTAGTGTAAAATCATAAGAAATGATTTAGAAAGAATTGGGATGAAAAACTCCATATTTGAAAAGATAAAAATAGATTTTTATCGAAATGAACTAGTTTTGAACTAGAATTATAATTCTATTTATTTTTAAATAAATAAATTGAATTCGAAAAGGGTTTATAAAATAACCAAAATATCCAATGATTGCATTGGAGTGGATTTGAATCGAAATTGTCTTCGGAATATTTCGATGTTGGATTTCGTGATTATACAAATGTTGTTATGGAAATTTGAAAGATATAGATTCATATATCGTTATTTCCAATACGATATTTGTTAGTCGTAGAATTTGATATTGAATATAAGCCGGTATATTTTCTATTCATAGCCTTGTATTGAATATCAAATGTGATTTGGGTTTGTCGTGAATGACGTCTTCACTAACACTGTTCTTGAACCCAGTTGAGAAAAGATTAAATCTTTTTATTTTAGATTTAATGAAGTGTACCAATTAAATAATATTTAATTGGAATTGAATTGATATTGATTTTTGGGTTTATCGTGAATAGTGTTTTAAACAACACTCGTTCTTTAACCCGATAATTAATGAAAGGGGATTTTGGGTTTACCGTGAACTGTGTTTTAAATGACACTGATTCTTTAACCCAGTTAACGATTAAAACTAAGTGGAGTTTTAATGAATCTTTAATTAGATTGAAATGATCGAGAATGGAGTATCACCAGTTTTGCTCCAGGCGATAGTTAAATCTTTAATTAGATTTGAACGTGAAATGGTAATTGAATTTACCGATAACACCGTGGTGTTAGATATGAAGTACTACCAGTTTTACTTCATGGGATGAATAGGTTGGGATTGGGAAATTAAAACAAATGATTACTTCGGTAAGGTTCGCTAATCCCGACTAGTTTTGAATTGATATTCAAAAATAGATTAAAGAATAAATTCAAGAAATTTATCTTGGATAAAATTAATGGGAACCTTTCCCTATGAATGTGAAATCAGAAACTAATTGTCGGTTAGCTAAGCAGAATGGTTTTCTGGATATTGATCTGATGTTGGTTTCGGCCTTCGGGGTTAATATTTGGGAAATTATTCTCTTGATTAATTTATGGTTAGTGACTGATGAATTGGAATGAGGCGTATGTTGTGTTTGTGTAACACTTATTTAAAATATACGCGAGTTATTCGGAAAGACCGGGTTTATCCCATTCTGAATAACTGATACGACGATAAGTCGAAGATGAGGACTGTGGTCGAAGACCAGAAGTCTTCACGTCGTTTGGGTAATTACTGATGATCTTGATTGGGCTGTACACCCAAGAAGATGGAAACAGTTAGTGATCGTCCAGACGTACTTGGAGATCGATGGATATGCGGGGTACTAGGTGCCTCCGGTTTCGTTCAGACCCAGAACGGACTTGTAAATGGACTGTGTGTCTGACATTGGATTTTAGTCCGTGTGATTGATCTCTATTAAATATATATCTGTTTGGCGGCGGAGAATTTATTCTCTTGCTTAACGCCCTTCTCTGAGACGTACGAGCTCAGGGGTTATATATTGATGGATATCAAACGCATGGAGTGAATTGCCTGTGTGGCATGCCTAAGTGGCAATTGATCGAGGCTTCTGTTGAAAAGCAAAGTCTTGAGGTGATGATCAAAGCAAGGCCTTTGTGGCGTAGCTTTGTGTAACGTTTACTTCGCGAGTTTCACACCCGGTATGAACCAAAAACGGGAGACGGACCTCAGGGAGGGCCTGCGTTTCCTCCTAGCTAGAAGTGGCATCAGTGGTTTTACATGCCCTGACGAGTTTGACTTATGTGGTTGTTGCTGTTGCGAGGCGCCTCGGTTTGATCGGACGATCCGGGTCCGATGGAGTCATTCGTTGGCTCATTTACACCCCAAAGGGCGGGGAAACGCAGTGTTCAGGCATTTTAATCCACATCGGTGGACCGGCCCTGACGATCCAAGGGTCACTCGAGCTCTGATCCTGAGACTCGGGCTAGGCAGTCTCGAATCGGTTGAGGACTATCTTTTGCCTCGGTTCATAGATGGAAACCCAATTTCCAGATACGTGACTTTTGCGGTTTTATCTGTAGAGCCTAGTATGACGACATAGTGGGATGGGGCACTCATGCCGTCTATGATTTATATTTATGATTGAAATTGTTTTTGACACTATACACTTATTATAGTATCAAATGATTTGTTTTTAAACGTATCAAGCATGTTTGGCTGTTATAAGGTAAAACCCTATCCTCCGGCTTGCGTTGCATTGTGTGATAGGACCTGGGTCTTATAACAGCTTCATTTTTCTTTATTTAGCATTGCGCTGTTTGTTTTTGCACTGGTACTCTTGGGAGGAAACCCGTTCCGTGTTATACGGCGTGGTCCCTTGACTTACCTAACTTTAAAAATAAAGATTAACTGTTTTAGTTCTCACACCAGTCCCATGACTGACCTGGAGTTTATTGTTTTAACCTAAACTCTGGGTGCCCCTATTTTGACACGGGCAGCTAGTAGTTTTGGTTTTGCAGATTTATATTCATAGGATCCTGGTTTACAGCTGGAATGATATCCGGAAAGCTTTGTATCCGTATATCTCTTTCTAGTTGTGTATTGTATTATTTTCCGCTGCTATATATTTAAATGTAATTTAAATCTCTGATATTTCTGTGTAATATTCTTTTATACTCTGTATATTCTTGTAATCTGGTGCATTGCTGTAATATACAATGAAATGTTCTTCTGTATGTGTTCTGTTGTGGTTTGTTCTCGAACTATCTGACGCTTTCCTTTACGGGGAAGTTACGGGTTTTCACAGTTGGTATCAGAGCTTTGGTTTACAAAGCTCAGAGAACAAGGCACATTAGAACCATACGAAAGAATTCATCAGATATTGGGTTAGTAATATCCAATTAAAATGACTCGTTAGAGATGGGGTCAGTAGTATCCTAGAACGAGTGTGAAGAGTATATTTTTTAAAATGAAAACAAACTTTTTTTTGAAAATTTAAATCAATTATTCGTATTTGATTATTTATTTAATTGATTGGGACAATCTGATATATAAAGATTTTGCATATATGTCTTGCAAATATGTATTCGAAGTTTTAATATACTGGATAGTTATAGGATCATACTCTAGTTGCCCGGGGATAATTCTGGTGATGGGGCACCGTCGCCAGTATTTATTTTCGAGTGACGAAAGTGAGATTTCTATATATTTCCTATTGACTGGTGTGAGAACCAAAATTAGATAGGGCCTATTGTTGTGATTTGGCATCAAAAATCTGATTTTTGACTATATATCAAAGTTATGAATTTGAAACTCTAATTCACTAATTGATTGATGTTTGTGTTGTTTGTTCATTTGTTTGCTAATTTTGAACCATTATGCCTAATTGAACCAAATATTGAATTATATTGAAAATTGGTCGCATTTGCTTGCGTATACTTGTACTTACATTGAACAGGTCATAGCAAGGAGGCTAGAGCCAGAGAATAAAATTTGTTTGCCCGACAAATAGGTACATGTTTACTACATAATTTACTGTTTTGTTTGGGTGATGATGATTTTGTGAGCCTATTGGCTAGCCGCTTGGCTTTTTCTTTTTCTTTTTGAGATCTGAAGGACCGGGGAAGCTATTTGAAATTCCCCGATGCTCCCGGTGCAGGGGAGGTTATGGCGAAATTTTTCAAAAATTTAGGGTGTTAGCCAAATTTTTGAAATTTTGAAAATTCTCAGAAACCAAAGGGTTGGAGAATGGAAGCCAGATCGAACGTAGAGTTAATTAATCAAACCACTTTCGACTTTGTTCCTTTTCGGGGACGAAAAGTTTTAAGTGGGGGAGATTGTAATAACCCGCAAAATCTAGGGCAGTTTAAAATTTTTGTTTTGGCAATTTTAGTGAATTTTGAACATTTAAAATAGATTATTTTAAATAATATCGACGTGAAATTTGTTTTGAATAGAATTCGACGTATATATTATATACGCCGTCGTTAGAATATAAATATTTATATATAATTATAAATAGAATGGAAAATGGCGCGGTAGTTCGATAATTCGATTTCAAACTTCAATTGAATGTACCGGGAATCCGGATTTTATTGAAAAAAAAAATGATAGGATCTAATTGATAATATCTTTCCAACGAATCCGAAAATTCAAAATTTCATAGCGGGAATCAAAAGATATGTCCAGTTGAAAATTCTGAATAGTCGCTATGGAATTCAGGCCCTTAAAAATGGACATTTTGCAAACGACCTCGGATTTCGACGAAACCACTTTTGTTGGGCCCGGAATGTGAAGTTATTGCTAGGTTTTAAATTTCACAATTTTTCGAATCAATATGTGAGCGTGGCAAAGGAAAACGCGTTTGACCAGTTTCAGTTGATTTTAATCGACTGAAAAATGGCCATTTTTCCAACGGTCTCAGAATTCAACGAAACTAGTTTTGTTAGGACCGTATCGTCAATACGAAGTTAGAAAATATTTTTCTGGAATTTTTCTAGTTAGTATGTGACCCCGGTAATTTGAAATGTACGTTTAAAATTCAATATAGTGATTTAAATGTAAATTTAACGAAAACTGATTGTAACAGCCGAATCAGCTTACGATACATATCCCATTGTGTTCGGAATGGGGATAATTAGCTATGGACGACAGTCGGTGGGTTGGATTTCGAGTTCGAATTAAAAAGTACCTTTTTAGAATTTAATTAAATAATATATATATTTATAAAAGCCCCCTTGTTCATCCTTCCCTCAGACCCCCCCCCCCCCCCCCCCCGTTGACTTCAAAAAAAAAAAGCCCCCAATCGCGATCAAGCTCCAGCCGCCCTCCCTCCCCGACTCACCGCGCCGCCTGCCTAGACCACCGCCCTCCCTCTGGCCCCCCTCCGACCCTTTCGAGCCTCACCCCTCCACTCGAATCCACGAAGACCCGACACCCGTCGCCCCTCTCTACTCCTCCAACGATGAAGAAGCAGGCCCCCTGACCCAAATCGAAGGCGCCGCCCCTGAAACTCCACCCTCCGACCAATTGAAGTGTCAATCCCCGACGACCCGAAATCCTGGCGCGTCTCCCTCATCACCAGACCCCCCCCCCCTCCAATGTGAACGACAGTGAAGTC
Organism: Allium sativum; assembly: GCA_030737875.1. Classification (NCBI taxonomy): domain Eukaryota; kingdom Viridiplantae; phylum Streptophyta; class Magnoliopsida; order Asparagales; family Amaryllidaceae; genus Allium; species Allium sativum. The sequence continues at coordinate 333,205,775 of CM060920.1, read as the reverse complement.
AGGTAATTTAAAATTAATTTATTTATTGTGTTAGTTAGCGTTGATTACAAACGGATTTTTATAAAAGAAAAGTTGATATTTTTAATTGTTTAAAGCTTTGACTTTTATGAATTTGGAAAAGATTTGTTTTTTTATTTACATGAAAGAATGAATTTTTATTTACATAAAAGAATGGACTTTTGTATACATGAAAGCTTGGATTTTGATTTATATAAAGGTTTGATCTTTATTATAGGAAAGAAGTGGTTTTAACTATAGATAAGAAAAAGGGTATGGTTTTCATTAGTAGAAAGGATAGATTTTTAATTTGAGTAAAAATATGATTTTTATATTTTTAAAGAATTAAAAATATGATCTTTATATTTTTAAAGTATTAAAAATATAGTCTTTACTATATTGATGATGTAAAAATATGATTTTCGTTTATGTAGAGAATTAGGAATATAATTTCTACATGATAGCAATATTAAAAATAGCATCTTTATATGTGTAGAAAAATAAAAATGTGATTTTTATAATGAGGTATATGAAAAAGTTCAATCTTTATATTTGAAAAGCTAAAATCTTTTTATGTAAAAAGGTGAGATCTTTATATAGAAAATAGAGAAGTAAAATATGATTTTTATATATTGAACATCATAGTAAAAATTAGATTTTTATATATTGAATCGCATAGTAAAAATTCGATTTTTAAATATATGAAGTGATTATAGAAATATGATTTTTAAATTGAACGTGAATAAATAAAAATGTGATTTTTATTTTAAAGACATCGAAATATAAAAATGTGTGATTTTTATATATATAGTGACTACGGGCAACGAAGATGACGAGGATGCGATAGTAATGAAGATTTCTATCAATGAAGTGCCGTGGAGCTAGGATAGCTATATGTGAGAATTTCTCACCTTTCAATTTCTTTTCTAGATATATATATATATATATACTAGGATGCAGACGATGCTTAGTAGCACCCGACACAATCGTCCACAGACCATGGACTTGTTTGTTTGATTGCAAAAATAAGTTAGATTATTTGATTGAAATTGAATTGTTTGGGTGAATTGAATGAATTTGATTGATGTGTGAATGGCGTGGGCCTTCACTAGACCGGGGATAAGGCTAGGCCTCGTCCCGTTTCTAGTATCGTGCCGTTATGCCGCCGAAATTTTCTAAAATAAGTTAGAAAAATAAAAATATCACTTTATTTAAAGAATGAACTGAATAGAAATTCATATGTTGGAATAAAATGTTTTTATCGTTAAAAATATAATTTTTAACGTGAAGTGAATAAAATAAATATTCATTTACAAACCCGACGGTTTGTTTATGTACACCTATTTGAAGGACATTGATTGGGTCGATAAATTTTACACATCGCCCAACAGCACAAATAAAATATGTGTTTGATTGTTTGAAACCCCACACGGGTGTTGGGATGAAATTTGAAGTTCACTCATCCTGATTTATTAAATATGTCGATCGGTTGATTGACAGGCTGTTTTAAGCGTTAGATATCTATATTTGATGCTTATACAGTGTAGTGCACTTTGGTTGATGATTGATTATTTTTCCATGCTATTATATACATGTGTTGTATGAAAATCCATATAATTAACTTTATATGGTAATTGATTGGGCCTCATTCCAATTTGAAAAATAAAGAATATTACAAAATAAAGGTTCATGTGTTGACAGTACTCATCCATTGAGATTGGTCATGTGTTGAACGAAATATTTTGATAATAACAACTATTTTGAAAAAGAAATATTTGAAATAGAATATTTGAAAATAGAAATTCATGAAGCCGTGTTGATTAGTTTGACGCCATTTTGACGTGAACGATATTTATATCGATTTCGAAATGAATTGAATTGAAAACGATTTCGAAATGAATTGAATTGAAAACGATTTCGAAATGAATTGAATTGAAAACGATTTCGAAATGAATTGAATTGAAAACGATTTCAAAATGAATTGAATTGAAAACGATTTCGAAATGAATTGAATTGAAAACGATTTCGAAATGAATTGAATTGAAAACGATTTCAAAATGAATTGAATTGAAAATGAATTCAAATTGAATTAAAAGCGAATTGAAATGAATTCAAATTGAATTGAAATTTGAATTGAATAGAAATGAATTTTGAAACGAATTTATAAAGAAGAATTCAATTTTGCTTTGAATTGAAATGGAAGTTGAAATTGCTTTCGAAACGAATTTTAAAACTATTTATATAATTCGTTTTGAATAGAAAATCGACGAAATATATATTATATATATAATATAATGGCCTGAATAGAACGCGCCGCGGCAGTTCGTGAATTTCGACCATTTATTTCAAACGGACATTACGGGAGATCCGACCGTCGGATTCTCCTAAAACCGGAACCGTTGGGTTCGTATCGAAAAGAGCTTTCTAACGAATATTAGAAATTTGAAATCTAACGGTTGGATTTGGAGTTACGTCCAAATCAAATTTGAAAAAGGTCGCTGTAAGTGCAGTTCGATGGCCATTGATGGAAATCGACTGTACGGGCCTTGATAAAATTAGTAAAAATAGTAATAATTAGTGTAAAATCATAAGAAATGATTTAGAAAGAATTGGGATGAAAAACTCCATATTTGAAAAGATAAAAATAGATTTTTATCGAAATGAACTAGTTTTGAACTAGAATTATAATTCTATTTATTTTTAAATAAATAAATTGAATTCGAAAAGGGTTTTGAAAATAACCAAAATATCCAATGATTGCATTGGAGTGGATTTGAATCGAAATTGTCTTCGGAATATTTCGATGTTGGATTTCGTGATTATACAAATGTTGTTATGGAAATTTGAAAGATATAGATTCATATATCGTTATTTCCAATACGATATTTGTTAGTCGTAGAATTTGATATTGAATATAAGCCGATATATTTTCTATTCAAAGCCTTGTATTGAATATCAAATGTGATTTGGGTTTGTCGTGAATGGCGTCTTCACTAACACTGTTCTTGAACCCAGTTGAGAAAAGATTAAATCTTTTTATTTTAGATTTAATGAAGTGTACCAATTAAATAATATTTAATTGGAATTGAATTGATATTGATTTTTGGGTTTATCGTGAACAGTGTTTTAAACAACACTCGTTCTTTAACCCGATAATTAATGAAAGGGGATTTTGGGTTTATCGTGAACTGTGTTTTAAATGACACTGATTCTTTAACCCAGTTAACGATTAAAACTAAGTGGAGTTTTAATGAATCTTTAATTAGATTGAAATGATCGAGAATGGAGTATCACCAGTTTTGCTCCAGGCGATAGTTAAATCTTTAATTAGATTTGAACGTGAAATGGTAATTGAATTTACCGATAACACCATGGTGTTAGATATGAAGTACTACCAGTTTTACTTCATGGGATGAATAGGTTGGGATTGGGAAATTAAAACAAATGATTACTTCGGTAAGGTTCGCTAATCCCGACTAGTTTTGAATTGATATTCAAAAATAGATTAAAGAATAAATTCAAGAAATTTTTCTTGTATAAAATTAATGGGAACCTTTCCCTATGAATGTGAAATCAGAAACTAATTGTCGGTTAGCTAAGCAGAATGGTTTTCTGGATATTGATCTGATGTTGGTTTCGGCCTTCGGGGTTAATATTTGGGAAATTATTCTCTTGATTAATTTATGGTTAGTGACTGATGAATTGGAATGAGGCGTATGTTGTGTTTGTGTAACACTTATTTAAAATATACGCGAGTTATTCGGAAAGACCGGGTTTATCCCATTCTGAATAACTGATACGACGATAAGTCGAAGATGAGGACGGTGGTCGAAGACCAGAAGTCTTCACGTCGTTTGGGTAATTACTGATGATCTTGATTGGGCTGTACACCCAAGAAGATGGAAACAGTTAGTGATCGTCCAGACGTACTTGGAGATCGATGGATATGCGGGGTACTAGGTGCCTCCGGTTTCGTTCAGACCCAGAACGGACTTGTAAATGGACTGTGTGTCTGACATTGGATTTTAGTCCGTGTGATTGATCTCTATTAAATATATATCTGTTTGGCGGCGGAGAATTTATTCTCTTGCTTAACGCCCTTCTCTGAGACGTACGAGCTCAGGGGTTATATATTGATGGATATCAAACGCATGGAGTGAATTGCCTGTATGGCATGCCTAAGTGGCAATTGATCGAGGCTTCTGTTGAAAAGCAAAGTCTTGTGGTGATGATCAAAGCAAGGCCTTTGTGGCGTAGCTTTGTGTAACGTTTACTTCGCGAGTTTCACACCCGGTATGAACCAAAAACGGGAGACGGACCTCAGGGAGGGCCTGCGTTTCCTCCTAGCTAGAAGTGGCGTCAGTGGTTTTACACGCCCTGACGAGTTTGACTTATGTGGTTGTTGCTGTTGCGAGGCGCCTCGGTTTGATCGGACGATCCGGGTCCGATGGAGTCATTCGTTGGCTCATTTATGCCCCAAAGGGCGGGGAAACGCAGTGTTCAGGCATTTTAATCCACATCGGTGGACCGGCCCTGACGATCCAAGGGTCACTCGAGCTCTGATCCTGAGACTCGGGCTAGGCAGTCTCGAATCGGTTGAGGACTATCTTTTGCCTCGGTTCATAGATGGAAACCCAATTTCCAGATACGTGACTTTTGCGGTTTTATCTGTAGAGCCTAGTATGACGACATAGTGGGATGGGGCACTCATGCCGTCTATGATTTATATTTATGATTGAAATTGTTTTTGACACTATACACTTATTATAGTATCAAATGATTTGTTTTTAAACGTATCAAGCATGTTTGGCTGTTATAAGGTAAAACCCTATCCTCCGGCTTGCGTTGCATTGTGTGATAGGACCTGGGTCTTATAACAGCTTCATTTTTCTTTATTTAGCATTGCGCTGTTTGTTTTTGCACTGGTACTCTTGGGAGGAAACCCGTTCCGTGTTATACGGCGTGGTCCCTTGACTTACCTAACTTTAAAAATAAAGATTAACTGTTTTAGTTCTCACACCAGTCCCATGACTGACCTGGAGTTTATTGTTTTAACCTAAACTCTGGGTGCCCCTATTTTGACACGGGCAGCTAGTAGTTTTGGTTTTGCAGATTTATATTCATAGGATCCTGGTTTACAGCTGGAATGATATCCGGAAAGCTTTGTATCCGTATATCTCTTTCTAGTTGTGTATTGTATTATTTTCCGCTGCTATATATTTAAATGTAATTTAAATCTCTGATATTTCTGTGTAATATTCTTTTATACTCTGTATATTCTTGTAATCTGGTGCATTGCTGTAATATACAATGAAATGTTCTTCTGTATGTGTTCTGTTGTGGTTTGATCTCGAACTATCCGACGCTTTCCTTTACGGGGAAGTTACGGGTTTTCACAGTTGGTATCAGAGCTTTGGTTTACAAAGCTCAGAGAACAAGGCACATTAGAACCATACGAAAGAATTCATCAGATATTGGGTTAGTAATATCCAATTAGAATGACTCGTTAGAGATGGGGTCAGTAGTATCCTAGAACGAGTGTGAAGAGTATATTTTTTAAAATGAAAACAAACTTTTTTTTGAAAATTTAAATCAATTATTCGTATTTGATTATTTATTTAATTGATTGGGACAATCTGATATATAAAGATTTTGCATATATGTCTTGCAAACATGTATTCGAAGTTTTAATATACTGGATAGTTATAGGATCATACTCTAGTTGCCCGGGGATAATTCTGGTGATGGGGCACCGTCGCCAGTATTTATTTTCGAGTGACGAAAGTGAGATTTCTATATATTTCCTATTGACTGGTGTGAGAACCAAAATTAGATAGGGCCTATTGTTGTGATTTGGCATCAAAAATCTGATTTTTGACTATATATCAAAGTTATGAATTTGAAACTCTAATTCACTAATTGATTGATGTTTGTGTTGTTTGTTCATTTGTTTGCTAATTTTGAACCATTATGCCTAATTGAACCAAATATTGAATTATATTGAAAATTGGTCGCATTTGCTTGCGTATACTTGTACTTACATTGAACAGGTCATAGCAAGGAGGCTAGAGCCAGAGAATAAAATTTGTTTGCCCGACAAATAGGTACATGTTTACTACATAATTTACTGTTTTGTTTGGGTGATGATGATTTTGTGAGCCTATTGGCTAGCCGCTTGGCGTTTTCTTTTTCTTTTTGAGATCTGAAGGACCGGGGAAGCTATTTGAAATTCCCCGATGCTCCCGGTGCAGGGGAGGTTATGGCGAAATTTTTCAAAAATTTAGGGTGTTAGCCAAAATTTTGAAATTTTGAAAATTCTCAGAAACCAAAGGGTTGGAGAATGGAAGCCAGATCGAACGTAGAGTTAATTAATCAAACCACTTTCGACTTTGTTCCTTTTCGGGGACGAAAAGTTTTAAGTGGGGGAGATTGTAATAACCCGCAAAATCTAGGCCAGTTTAAAATTTTTGTTTTGGCAATTTTAGTGAATTTTGAACATTTAAAATAGATTATTTTAAATAATATCGACGTGAAATTTGTTTTGAATAGAATTCGACGTATATATTATATACGCCGTCGTTAGAATATAAATATTTATATATAATTATAAATAGAATGGAAAATGGCGCGGTAGTTCGATAATTCGATTTCAAACTTCAATTGAATGTACCGGGAATCCGGATTTTAGTGAAACAAAAAATGATAGGATCTAATTGATAATATCTTTCCAACGAATCCGAAAAATAAAAATTTCATAGCGGGAATCAAAAGATATGTCCAGTTGAAAATTCTGAATAGTCGCTATGGAATTCAGGCCCTTAAAAATGGACATTTTGCAAACGACCTCGGATTTCGACGAAACCACTTTTGTTGGGCCCGGAATGTGAAGTTATTGCTAGGTTTTAAATTTCATAATTTTTTGAATCAATATGTGAGCGTGGCAAAGGAAAATGCGTTGACCAGTTTCAGTTGATTTTAATCGACTGAAAAATGGCCATTTTTCCAACGGTCTCAGAATTCAACGAAACTAGTTTTGTTAGGACCGTATCGTCAATACGAAGTTAGAAAATATTTTTCTGGAATTTTTCTAGTTAGTATGTGACCCCGGTAATTTGAAATGTACGTTTAAAATTCAATATAGTGATTTAAATGTAAATTTAACGAAAACTGATTGTAACAGCCGAATCAGCTTACGATACATATCCCATTGTGTTCGGAATGGGGATAATTAGCTATGGACGACAGTCGGTGGGTTGGATTTCGAGTTCGAATTAAAAAGTACCTTTTTAGAATTTAATTAAATAATATATATATTTATAAATTTATAAAAGCCCCCTTGTTCATCCTTCCCTCAGACCCCCCCCCCCCCCCCGTTGACTTCAAAAAAAAAAGCCCCCAATCGCGATCAAGCTCCAGCCGCCCTCCCTCCCCGACTCACCGCGCCGCCTGCCTAGACCACCGCCCTCCCTCTGGCCCCCCTCCGACCCTTTCGAGCCTCACCCCTCCACTCGAATCCACGAAGACCCGACACCCGTCGCCCCTCTCTACTCCTCCAACGATGAAGAAGCAGGCCCCCTGACCCAAATCGAAGGCGCCGCCCCTGAAACTCCACCCTCCGACCAATTGAAGTATCAATCCCCGATGACCCGAAATCCTGGCGCGTCTCCCTCATCACCAGACCCCCCCTCCAATGTGAACGACAGTGAAGTCAGGTAATTTAAAATTAATTTATTTATTGTGTTAGTTAGCGTTGATTACAAACGGATTTTTATAAAAGAAAAGTTGATATTTTTAATTGTTTAAAGCTTTGACTTTTATGAATTTGGAAAAGATTTGTTTTTTTATTTACATGAAAGAATGAATTTTTATTTACATAAAAGAATGGACTTTTGTATACATGAAAGCTTGGATTTTGATTTATATAAAGGTTTGATCTTTATTATAGGAAAGAAGTGGTTTTAACTATAGATAAGAAAAAGGGTATGGTTTTCATTAGTAGAAAGGATAGATTTTTAATTTGAGTAAAAATATGATTTTTATATTTTTAAAGAATTAAAAATATGATCTTTATATTTTTAAAGTATTAAAAATATAGTCTTTACTATATTGATGATGTAAAAATATGATTTTCGTTTATGTAGAGAATTAGGAATATAATTTCTACATGATAGCAATATTAAAAATAGCATCTTTATATGTGTAGAAAAATAAAAATGTGATTTTTATAATGAGGTATATGAAAAAGTTCAATCTTTATATTTGAAAAGCTAAAATCTTTTTGTGTAAAAAGGCGAGATCTTTATATAGAAAATAGAGAAGTAAAATATGATTTTTATATATTGAACATCATAGTAAAAATTAGATTTTTATATATTGAATCGCATAGTAAAAATTCGATTTTTAAATATATGAAGTGATTATAGAAATATGATTTTTAAATTGAACGTGAATAAATAAAAATGTGATTTTTATTTTAAAGACATCGAAATATAAAAATGTGTGATTTTTATATATATAGTGACTACGGGCAACGAAGATGACGAGGATGCGATAGCAATGAAGATTTCTATCAATGAAGTGCCGTGGAGCTAGGATAGCTATATGTGAGAATTTCTCACCTTTCAATTTCTTTTCTAGATATATATATATACTAGGATGCAGACGGTGCTTAGTAGCACCCGACACAATCGTCCACAGACCATGGACTTGTTTGTTTGATTGCAAAAATAAGTTAGATTATTTGATTGAAATTGAATTGTTTGGGTGAATTGAATGAATTTGATTGATGTGTGAATGGCGTGGGCCTTCACTAGACCAGGGATAAGGCTAGGCCTCGTCCCGTTTCTAGTATCGTGCCGTTATGCCGCCGAAATTTTCTAAAATAAGTTAGAAAAATAAAAATATCACTTTATTTAAAGAATGAACTGAATAGAAATTCATATGTTGGAATAAAATGTTTTTATCGTTAAAAATATAATTTTTAACGTGAAGTGAATAAAATAAATATTCATTTACAAACCCGACGGTTTGTTTATGTACACCTATTTGAAGGACATTGATTGGGTCGATAAATTTTACACATCGCCCAACAGCACAAATAAAATATGTGTTTGATTGTTTGAAACCCCACACGGGTGTTGGGATGAAATTTGAAGTTCACTCATCCTGATTTATTAAATATGTCGATCGGTTGATTGACAGGCTGTTTTAAGCGTTAGATATCTATATTTGATGCTTATACAGTGTAGTGCACTTTGGTTGATGATTGATTATTTTTCCATGCTATTATATACATGTGTTGTATGAAAATCCATATAATTAACTTTATATGGTAATTGATTGGGCCTCATTCCAATTTGAAAAATAAAGAATATTATAAAATAAAGGTTCATGTGTTGACAGTACCCATCCATTGAGATTGGTCATGTGTTGAACGAAATATTTTGATAATAACAACTATTTTGAAAAAGAAATATTTGAAATAGAATATTTGAAAATAGAAATTCATGAAGCCGTGTTGATTAGTTTGACGCCATTTTGACGTGAACGATATTTATATCGATTTCGAAATGAATTGAATTGAAAACGATTTCGAAATGAATTGAATTGAAAACGATTTCGAAATGAACTGAATTGAAAACGATTTCGAAATGAATTGAATTGAAAACGATTTCGAAATGAATTGAATTGAAAACGATTTAGAAATGAATTGAATTGAAAACGATTTCGAAATGAATTGAATTGAAAACGATTTCAAAATGAATTGAATTGAAGACGATTTCGAAATGAATTGAATTGAAAATGAATTCAAATTGAATTGAAAGCGAATTGAAATGAATTCAAATTGAATTGAAATTTGAATTGAATAGAAATGAATTTTGAAACGAATTTATAAAGAAGAATTCAATTTTGCTTTGAATTGAAATGGAAGTTGAAATTGCTTTCGAAACGAATTTTAAAACTATTTATATAATTCGTTTTGAATAGAAAATCGACGAAATATATATTATATGTATTATATATATAATATAATGGCCTGAATAGAACGCGCCGCGGCAGTTCGTGAATTTCGACCATTTATTTCAAACGGACATTACGGGAGATCCGACCGTCGGATTCTCCTAAAACCGGAACCGTTGGGTTCGTATCGAAAAGAGCTTTCTAACGAATATTAGAAATTTGAAATCTAACGGTTGGATTTGGAGTTACGTCCAAATCAAATTTGAAAAAGGTCGCTGTAAGTGCAGTTCGATGGCCATTGATGGAAATCGACTGTACGGGCCTTGATAAAATTAGTAAAAATAGTAATAATTAGTGTAAAATCATAAGAAATGATTTAGAAAGAATTGGGATGAAAAACTCCATATTTGAAAAGATAAAAATAGATTTTTATCGAAATGAACTAGTTTTGAACTAGAATTATAATTCTATTTATTTTTAAATAAATAAATTGAATTCGAAAAGGGTTTTGAAAATAACCAAAATATCCAATGATTGCATTGGAGTGGATTTGAATCGAAATTGTCTTCGGAATATTTCGATGTTGGATTTCGTGATTATACAAATGTTGTTATGGAAATTTGAAAGATATAGATTCATATATCGTTATTTCCAATACGATATTTGTTAGTCGTAGAATTTGATATTGAATATAAGCCGGTATATTTTCTATTCAGAGCCTTGTATTGAATATCAAATGTGATTTGGGTTTGTCGTGAATGGCGTCTTCACTAACACTGTTCTTGAACCCAGTTGAGAAAAGATTAAATCTTTTTATTTTAGATTTAATGAAGTGTACCAATTAAATAATATTTAATTGGAATTGAATTGATATTGATTTTTGGGTTTATCGTGAACAGTGTTTTAAACAACACTCGTTCTTTAACCCGATAATTAATGAAAGGGGATTTTGGGTTTATCGTGAACTGTGTTTTAAATGACACTGATTCTTTAACCCAGTTAACGATTAAAACTAAGTGGAGTTTTAATGAATCTTTAATTAGATTGAAATGATCGAGAATGGAGTATCACCAGTTTTGCTCCAGGCGATAGTTAAATCTTTAATTAGATTTGAACGTGAAATGGTAATTGAATTTACCGATAACACCGTGGTGTTAGATATGAAGTACTACCAGTTTTACTTCATGGGATGAATAGGTTGGGATTGGGAAATTAAAACAAATGATTACTTCGGTAAGGTTCGCTAATCCCGACTAGTTTTGAATTGATATTCAAAAATAGATTAAAGAATAAATTCAAGAAATTTTTCTTGGATAAAATTAATGGGAACCTTTCCCTATGAATGTGAAATCAGAAACTAATTGTCGGTTAGCTAAGCAGAATGGTTTTCTGGATATTGATCTGATGTTGGTTTCGGCCTTCGGGGTTAATATTTGGGAAATTATTCTCTTGATTAATTTATGGTTAGTGACTGATGAATTGGAATGAGGCGTATGTTGTGTTTGTGTAACACTTATTTAAAATATACGCGAGTTATTCGGAAAGACCGGGTTTATCCCATTCTGAATAACTGATACGACGATAAGTCGAAGATGAGGACGGTGGTCGAAGACCAGAAGTCTTCACGTCGTTTGGGTAATTACTGATGATCTTGATTGGGCTGTACACCCAAGAAGATGGAAACAGTTAGTGATCGTCCAGACGTACTTGGAGATCGATGGATATGCGGGGTACTAGGTGCCTCCGGTTTCGTTCAGACCCAGAACGGACTTGTAAATGGACTGTGTGTCTGACATTGGATTTTAGTCCGTGTGATTGATCTCTATTAAATATATATCTGTCTGGCGGCGGAGAATTTATTCTCTTGCTTAACGCCCTTCTCTGAGACGTACGAGCTCAGGGGTTATATATTGATGGATATCAAACGCATGGAGTGAATTGCCTGTATGGCATGCCTAAGTGGCAATTGATCGAGGCTTCTGTTGAAAAGCAAAGTCTTGTGGTGATGATCAAAGCAAGGCCTTTGTGGCGTAGCTTTGTGTAACGTTTACTTCGCGAGTTTCACACCCGGTATGAACCAAAAACGGGAGACGGACCTCAGGGAGGGCCTGCGTTTCCTCCTAGCTAGAAGTGGCATCAGTGGTTTTACACGCCCTGACGAGTTTGACTTATGTGGTTGTTGCTGTTGCGAGGTGCCTCGGTTTGATCGGATGATCCGGGTCCGATGGAGTCATTCGTTGGCTCATTTACGCCCCAAAGGGCGGGGAAACGCAGTGTTCAGGCATTTTAATCCACATCGGTGGACCGGCCCTGACGATCCAAGGGTCACTCGAGCTCTGATCCTGAGACTCGGGCTAGGCAGTCTCGAATCGGTTGAGGACTATCTTTTGCCTCGGTTCATAGATGGAAACCTAATTTCCAGATACGTGACTTTTGCGGTTTTATCTGTAGAGCCTAGTATGGCGACATAGTGGGATGGGGCACTCATGCCGTCTATGATTTATATTTATGATTGAAATTGTTTTTGACACTATACACTTATTATAGTATCAAATGATTTGTTTTTAAACGTATCAAGCATGTTTGGCTGTTATAAGGTAAAACCCTATACTCCGGCTTGCGTTGCATTGTGTGATAGGACCTGGGTCTTATAACAGCTTCATTTTTCTTTATTTAGCATTGCGCTGTTTGTTTTTGCACTGGTACTCTTGGGAGGAAACCCGTTCCGTGTTATACGGCGTGGTCCCTTGACTTACCTAACTTTAAAAATAAAGATTAACTGTTTTAGTTCTCACACCAGTCCCATGACTGACCTGGAGTTTATTGTTTTAACCTAAACTCTGGGTGCCCCTATTTTGACACGGGCAGCTAGTAGTTTTGGTTTTGCAGATTTATATTCACAGGATCCTGGTTTACAGCTGGAATGATATCCGGAAAGCTTTGTATCCGTATATCTCTTTCTAGTTGTGTATTGTATTATTTTCCGCTGCTATATATTTAAATGTAATTTAAATCTCTGATATTTCTGTGTAATATTCTTTTATACTCTGTATATTCTTGTAATCTGGTGCATTGCTGTAATATACAATGAAATGTTCTTCTGTATGTGTTCTGTTGTGGTTTGTTCTCGAACTATCCGACGCTTTCCTTTACGGGGAAGTTACGGGTTTTCACATTGTATATACATACCATATCAGAATATAACTCATATACATCACAGCGAAAATAATCTCTAATAACTAGCGGTGAAGCTTCCTGCTTTGAGCTCCACCAAGTGAATCTGCAAAACCTGAAAACTTGACTGCCCGTACAAATTTGGGCACCCAAGAATTTAGGGAAAACACAAACAAAATAAACTTTGGGTCAGTCATGGGACTGGTGTAAATTCCAACCATATAATTTAACTTTGAAAATCCTTTTGAAACAAAAAGATAATAGTAAGACCAGCCCACACATAAACACGGACGGTTTTTACCTTACTATAACCAAACCATTTTTGATATCAAAATCCAGTGATATTATAATAATGTCTAATCAAATAAATAACCAAATAGCAGAACGCTTGCATCTCACGCTCCACATACATAGTATAAAATCAAAAACCGCAGGGCACGTATTGGAGATTGGATTCCAACTATGACAAGGTATGGGACCACCTCCCAATCAGTGTACTCTAGAGGGGATACACTAGGGTTCAACAAGAACATCTTGCAACCTGGCCCACACATGACCGACCACTCATTTCTCTTGAGTGTATCGAATATATTGCCACCTATGGTTGGGCCCATATAACCGTTATCCGAAGATACAGAAACGAAAGAAGAACAAATACGAATTTTCTCTAGATGGTGACAATACACCCTAATGGGAATGACTTATATAGCAATGATGCCTGCCCGGTTTTTTTCATTTCTTGGTTGTAAGGCTTGAGGCTTTGTCTATCTTTTCAGAACATGTGTCCACCATTCACATTGAATTCCACATCGTCAAACCTGTCAATTCACTAATCGATTTCCAAAAATATCATGGGTATAAAAAGCTAAGAGGAACGAATTCCTCTACCACCAGACGTAGTACCTTTAAGAGATCAATCGTACGTGATTTGTTAGGTATATTCTGTCAGACACTCATCCATACAAGTTGTCCTGGGACTGGACAAAATGAAAACACCATTCTAGAATAGAATGACCCTTGCATTTCACTTCGTCTTCAATTGTATTCAGCATAATCAAATTCGCAGCGCCTATGCTTATACGGAGTGGTTTTCGGATAATATATCCAACCGGTCTCTCCATATAGACAACGATGGTCAAAACATTTCAATAGTTGGTTATTCAACTATCGAAGTAAAATAAACATCCATTTAAATTTACACTAAGCATCAACCAAATCACTGGCCCTTTTATTTAACATTACTTTCCCAATTTTCCATATCTTCCTAGATATTTCTCAAAACCCGTTTAGCTTTTCACATTTCTTGGAAAACATTCCCAGTTATTATAGACTCTTATTCTCCCATGTTCTAGAAAATATACGCTATTAACGTTCAAAATATTTCCATTCTTTTCACATTCTTTATTTTCTACAATTGGATAATATACCCTATCTATATTGGAGAAATATGTCCCATTTCATTATAAATATTTTAATCTGCCAAACGTTCACTTTTAAAACATTATTCACTTTAAATGTGAATATTATCCCTATTATAGAAATCTGAACCCCTTTATCAAATAACTCTTTATTCAAGTAATAAATACTCTTATCTTGTTTATCGAAAACTCTTTCATAATATTGAATTCCCGTTCCACTTTAGAAACTCTGTTTCTAAGTCGACTTCTTGCTAAATCAATATCAAGTTTATAACTAAATATTGATTACATATCCTTATTCTAATCTATTGGTTCAAAACTAAATATTAACTTATCCTATCAGATTATAATTCCTAAAAATAATTTACTTTAATACATTCGACATCGTCGGATTATAGTTCCAATTCGTAATAGTGTCATATATAAAAATCACGCTTAAGCTTGGTCAACAACGTTAGTTTATCGTTACAGTTCAAAAATCGCAATGTGCTGCGATATCCCCTTTATAACTAATCTCGACATAACAATCACGCTTAAGTCTAGTCAACAACATTATTTTATCGTTATAGTTCAAAGACTTACTATACGCTGCAATATCTTTTTTATAACTAATCTTGACATCAATTTTCGTTACTAAATGATACCATTCCTCGATAATAGTGAAGCCGTTCAAATTGGGTATTTTATTTACCTCTCAGATCTTGATCGACAACATTCTTATCTTAGAATAGATATAAGTTCGTAACTCTAACCCCTTATTACTTATAATATCCATTAAACCGTATTTCTTCCTTAATTTGAAATATGGTTTTTATAACACCATATCCTTACTTTGAAACTTGGTTGTTCATAACTATTTATATTAATTCTTTGTTTCATCTTACTTATACAATTCCATCTATAACATGTTCTATCAAAAATCATTAGCACTCTTCGTCTTCTGACATTTTACTTTCCATTCGAATCATTTCATCTAATTCAGATAAACATCTCATACAAACTCAATATTATATTAAATGAATTCCATTTAAGAATAATTACTTTAATTAAAATAATTACAAAGAAATTAACTTCACCATAACTGAAGTAAAACGATTTTACTTTATTATCAATTTAACTAGATTGGTTGCTTACTTTATTAAACAATGACTGATTCTACTTGTTCAATAATCAATCGAACTTTATTAATTAAAAAGCTAATTAATACGAAATCTTATTAATTTTGATTAATTAATTTCTAAGCTATTATCATTAGATTAATTGAAGACCAATTAATCTAATAATGAATTTCCAATAAACAATTGATTTAATCAACTTTAAACCCTTAGTCAATTTATTAACTGATTCTAATTACTTCTTACTATTAGATTAATATAATTAACCTAATAATATTTCTTAACTGTTGCTTTAAAATAATTATCCAAATTATTCACTCATAGGATAACTACCGCTTAATAATTTATTTAAATGTCAAATAATCGTTTATATTTACTTTATAAGATGAACTATAAAATACCAGTTTATAATAGAACTTCAATTATAGTTTAAAACTTCTCTTTAATTATAAAAATATAATTTTTATAATTAACTCCGTTGAGTTGTATGTTGGCCAATCAACTTCTTAACAAAAAGATGGGTTTACGGTCGGTGCTACCACTTTCTTAATTGATATCGTCTATTTGATTTAAATCAAGCTAACGTTGTTCATTCAACATCAATATCCACACACTGTTTTAATGTAATTTGGGTTCAAACATTGCATATATAAATAATATAAAACAACCAGTACATATAAATATCGAGGAATCCGGTTGGATTCCTCCAACCGGTTTCCGCATCCACAGATGTTAGTCAACACTATTTAAACTAATTCCATACTAGGGAATATTGTAATCGATGGAATCAGTATCCAACCAATGATGTGTATATATGCAATGATATATCTATTTCAACCAATTTAATTGTAATCTACCTAAATGACCATCACGCAACATTCAACCATTATTAAAATATAATTATAATATTTTAAAATAGATCAGAGTCAGTGAATTTACTAACATTTGTGCGTTAACCGTTAAATAACGATTTGCGTCAGTCGATTAAACCAGGCATTCAGTTCTGCCATAAATTCAACGTGCTTCAAAGTGCTCCAAACCGACTTTATAGCGTCGCCAGCTTCCATCGATTCCAACAGATCCGAGTTCGTCGCATGCGCTATAATTTAAGTAGGAAGCCTTCTTCTTCGTTCAAGAATAACACGGTTGTTTCTCTATTTCAATTGGTCCTTCCAGCCACATCAACACTTTAGTCTTCAACCAACTGTCTATGCTTCTCTCATAACTTAAAAACCCCGTAACCACTGTTTAAAACAATTCTTCTTCCCCGAGATCCCGTAGTCATTCCATCATCAAGCGTTTAGTATTTGAATTGGCCCATCATCAAGCGTTAGGCCCAAGAATCCAAACCATAACAAACCGTATCCCCTTCGTCTTGTTACCCGACCCATTTCCTGTACACCATTCATCTTTCCCTTTGCCAAACTCCATTTCTTGGTTAAAATCATATCGGCAACACCCACAAACATCATACCCAGTGCACTACCCTCCCTCACACAGATTTTGCTCCTCCTGTATCATTGTCTAAACCGCACAGAAACTTCAATTCCCTTCCATGTTTCTCCTTTAACTCGTCCCCTACATGACCCATTGGCACACCCTTAGGTAAAACCGTGCTTTCCAGTGAACCACGCACTCATGTTCATACCTGCTCACGTCTGTGTACTCCATATGGCAACACATCTTTACGCATATCATTTTCAAAGCTTGACCGTGACCCAAAAGTCTCAAAAGAATTGTTACCCGACTCTAAGACTTACATGGAACCAGATGTGAAACCCAAGCGATCAGTATTTGCTTCCATTTGTAGAACCCTACCTCTCACGTTATAACCCGACAACAACCCATACTACTCTCGCACCGTTTACAAGGTACAGGAGATGGAAGAGATTCTCACTATGGATCTATATATATTTATTTGAATGATAGAGGAGAATGTAATTGGTTGTAAATTCTTTGTTGCCTTGAAACTAGAGCGAAATGAAAAAGGTGCGAAGGGGAAGGAAATGAATGCAAACAAGAGAATGTTGCCGGTGAATCACGTATATATAGGAGTGGTTTTCTTCATGGTTAAGTCTTAGGGAACTTGCGAAAATTAATGGATTTCTAAAAAACATGGACAAAGCTAGCATTGATGCATATTTATAGGATTAAGATCCTTCTGGCGAAGGTATTAGAATACATCATAAGTTGTTGATAGTATCTTTGGCATATGGGGGTTTACGGGTTTGCTGCATGATTTGGTACCTTCCATATCTGCGTGATATGTGACCATTCATAGCTGTTAGGGGTTGATATATAAGTTTTAGGCCCGTTTTAAATCCTTGTGCATGAAGCGACTTGGTAGACTATAGCTACAATCTTTCATACATCTGTGTCCACTACCTTGCTTAAGAGTTAATGTGTGGTATTATATATATCTATATATTTATGGATTGTATGGCATAGAATGGAATAGGACTGCTCTATTCCTTTCACATGAAGTCATAGGGTATGGATTGTATTTAATTTG
The DNA here is from genome assembly GCA_030737875.1 of Allium sativum. Classification (NCBI taxonomy): domain Eukaryota; kingdom Viridiplantae; phylum Streptophyta; class Magnoliopsida; order Asparagales; family Amaryllidaceae; genus Allium; species Allium sativum. The sequence continues at coordinate 333,187,599 of CM060920.1, read as the reverse complement.
ATGAAGACTAAAGAAATAGGATATGAGTCAATGTCCATGTAGATGAGTGTAAGCTCTTGTGCGTGGATTTCTGTTTATATTTGTTTAACTGCTTCCATAATGCATCACTTTGAAATGAGCATTGAGATTCACTTTTGTATTTGTGGTTTTAAACTTTAAGTGTACCGTGATACGTAAGATTTCATTCCTATCTGAGCCACTACAGACAAAAATAAGAATACGGTCGTGTCCAACGAGGTGCCACGACCCCAAAAATATAATAATATCGGTAGGTTAAGTCATATTGTGAAACCCCAAAATGTTGTTACAGGATGCAAAGCACTCCAAATAAAAAGTAGCTTTTTTTAGAAGTAGAAATAAAAAGTAGCTTATTTAATTAATTAAAAATTACAGTAAAATTCTAAAAATTAAATTATCACTACGTCCCAAAAGAATCTTGTCAAAATTCAAATCCGATGTTTAAATATATTTAAATAACCGTTATGGTCCATATACGATTTCATAGCGACTTTCTGAATATTTGATTTGGACATATCTTGCAATCTATAAAATGAAATCTCCATTTTTCACTTCCGCTAAAGAAATATAATCAAACAGATTCCAATGGTTCTTGTTTCGAAGAAATCCGACTTATGGGTCCTGTACATTCAGTTGAAGTTCTGAACGTTAAATTACGAACTGCTGTTATATTACAGGCTCAATTATATTTAATTTATATTTTTATACGTTCAACTTCATTTTAATTAAAATATAAATCAATTTATATTACAAATTCAATATTTAAACCAATTTAAATATTCAAATACAAACCGATAAAAATGCGGGATGTTACATTCCTTCCTCCTTAAAAGAATTTCGTCCCCGAAATTACTAAGGCAGGAAAATGCTTTAATTCGTATTAGTTTGGTTAAAGTCATTTATTTACTTCTTAACTTGTACTTCTACTAAATCAATTAAAATATTAATTTTCTTCTTATTAATGAATATTTTCAAAATTCTAAAAATTTTCTGCTAGCTTAAATTTTCGGAGAATTTCGTCAGCATCTCTTTTGCACGGCTCATTCGGTACTACTACAACTTGCCTCTCTGGGCTTTTCCAATTCAAAAGAAAATCAGATAGCCAAGTGATTTGCCGAAAGAACTCAAAAATCTCATACTCAATATAATGTAAACTTGTACCATTTTGTTGGGCATTTAAATCTCTGCCATGTGCTATCACTTTAACACATATCCAAGCATCCTTGGTTGATCTCTCATTAATCCATTTTCAAACCAATCTTTCGCTTTTATTAAGCCAAATTTCATTTCTAATTCCAATTCCAATATTAATTCCAAATTATTACTTAACAATTTAATCTCATTCCAGAGTATCTCTAATCCAATCCAATTTCACTCAGCATTATTTTATTCTTATTCAATTTCTTTACCAAGTTAAATTCTAATCCAATACGATTTCCCCTTTACCGGATTCAGTTCAATTCCACTTTTATTTAACTACGTTTCTAATTCCAATTTATTTATGTACTTATACCCTTTCACTATATTTAACTCATAAGTTAAATTCAAATTTCGAAATTCAATTTCCTAGGTTTTATTTCAAATCAGTCTGAAATAATATATATTATATATATACACATAGCAATAGCAATTCAAAAAAATTGAATTTCTAAACAATTTATTTCCTCAAAATAATTCAAAAAAAAATCAATGGTAGTAATCCTTCACTTAGAAACTCGAAAATGAACACTAATGATATCGCGATCCATCATCGGTATTATTTTCTAGCCGCCGAAGTGAATTCAATACTATATTATTACGTACAAACTCATTTTTAAACACTTCATTTGAAATTACATCAAAATATCCTTTACCATACTCAGGAAAACAATTTCAAATTTCCTAGAATTTTAAAATTCCCTTATATTAATCCAAATTTATTTACTTTCCAAGTTTCTAGAGTTTTATTTCAATTCTGGTTTTAAATTCAGATTTGATCTATCTGATTTTATAAATTACATTATACGAGTTCTGACGGGTTATTTACATAACCATCTTAACCATAATCTTGTTCGATTATAATAACAACCAATACATCCAATATATGTTAGATAATTCTAATATATATGCTTTCTTTATATCAAAGTATATTTTGGGTAAGATTATTTCATTTACCCTCTTTTCAAAACATACTTTGTCGAATTTCTCTGTTCAAAAGTTTAGAAATACCTATCGACACAGTTTGCATTACTGTTTCGACCAGAATTCATAAACCACTCGCCAAACCAATCAACACAATATAAAACAGTTTTTATATCAATTTACAAATACGCTCATATATACACACTCAAACTCAATCTAGAGTATTACTAACTCCATCTCTATTGAGTCACGCCACAGAGCCAAGGTAATAACTTAACCTTTAGCTCTAATACCACTGTAACGACCCATAAATCCGTACCGATTTGAGCTGACTAATATCCTACACATTCAACTCAAAGTGCACAAAAGTTCAAATCATTAATAAAAAGAAATTAGAGGATGAGATAGAAAAGACAGAACTAATAGAATAAAAGAATAAGAAGTTCATAGATGAAAATAATTAGAGTAAACACGAATCTCACAGCGGAACAAATAAAATATATAATATACCACTTTGAAATACAAATCTAAATTTGTATATGCATACCATATCAGAATATAACTCATATACATCATAGCGGAAATAATCTCTAATAACTAGCGGTGAAGCTTCCTACTTTGAGCTCCTCTAAGTGAATCTGCAAAGCCTGAACACTTGACTGCCCATACAAATTTGGGCACCCAAGAGTTTAGGGAAAATACAAACAAAATAAACTCTGGGTCAGTCATGGGACTGGTGTGAGTAAATTCCAACCATATCGTTTAACTTTGAAAATCCTTTTGAAACAAAAAGATAATAGTAAGACCAGCCCACACATAAACATGGACGGTTTTTACCTTACTATAACCAAACCATTTTTTATATCAAAATCCAGTGATATTATAATAATGTCTAATCAAATAAATAATCAAATAGCAGAACGCGTGCATCTTATGCTCCACATACATAGTATAAAATCAAAAACCGCAGGGCGCTTATTGGAGATTGAATTCCAACTGTGACAAGTTATAGGACCACCTCCCAATCAGTGTACTCTAAAGGGGATACACTAGGGTTAAACAAGAACATCTTACAACCCGACTCACACATGACCGGCCACTCGTTTCTCTTGAGTGTATTGAATATATTGCCACCTACAGTTGGGCCTATATAACCATTATCCGAAGATACATAAACGAAAGAAGAACAAATACAAATTTTCTCTAGATGGTGACAATACACCCTAATGGGAATGACCCACATAGCCAAGCTGCCGGCCCGATTTTTTTCATTTCCTAGTTGTAAGGCTTGAGGCTATGTCTATCTTTTCAGAACATCTGTCCACCATTCACTTTGATTGCCAAATCGTCAAACCCGTCAATTCACTAATCGATTTCCAAAAATATCATGGGTATAAAAAGCTAAGAGGAACGAATTCCTCCGCCACTAGACGTAATACCTTTAAGAGATCAATCGTACATGATTTGTTAGGTATACTCTGTCAGACACTCGTCCATACAAGTTGTCCTGGGACTAGACAAACAGAAAACACCATTCTAGAACAGAATGACCCTTGCATTTTACTCCATCTTCAATTGTCTTCAGCATAATCAAATTCGCAGCGCCTATGCCTATACGGAGTGGTTTTCGGATAATATATCCCATTGGTCTCTCCGTATCGATAACGATGGTCAAAACACTTTGATAGTCGGTTCTTTGACTATCGAAGTAAAACAAACATCCATTTAAATTTACACTAAGCATCAACCAAATCACTGGCCCTTTTGTTTAACATTACTTTCCCAATTTTCCATATCTTCCCAGATATTTCCCAAAACCCGTTTAGCCTTTCACATTTCTTGGAAAACATTCCCAGTTATTATAGACTCTTATTCTCCCATGTTCTAGAAAATAAATGTTATTAACATTCAAAATATTTCCATTCTTTTCACATTCTTTATTTTCTACAATTGGATAATATACCCTATCTATATTGGAGAAATATTTCCCATTTCATTATAAACATTTTAGTATGCCAAACGTTCACTTTTAAAACATTATTCCCTTTAAATGTGAATATCATTCCTATTATAGAAATCTGAACCCCTTTATCAAAAAACTTTTTATTCAAGTAATAAATACCCTTATCTTGTTTATCAAAAACTCTTTCATAATCTTATATTACCATTCCACTTTAAAAACTCTGTTTCTAAGTCGACTTCTTGCTAAATCAATATCAAGTTTATAATTAAATATTGATTACATATCCTTATTCTAATCTATTGGTTCAAAACTAAATATTGACTTATCCTATCAGATTATAACTCCTAAAAATAATTTACTTTAACACATTCGACATCGTCGGATTATAGTTCCAATTCCTAATAGTGTCATATATAAAAATCACGCTTAAGCTTGGTCAACAACGTTAGTTTATCGTTACAGTTCAAAACTCGCAATGCGATTTCCCCTTTATAACTAATCTCGACATAACAGTCACGCTTAAGTCTAGTCAACAACGTTATTTTATCGTTATAGTTCAAAGACTTACTATACACTGCAATATCCCTTTTATAACTAATCTTGACAACTATTTTCGTTAAAAACTGATACCATTCCACGATAATAGTGAAGCCGTTCAAGTTGGGGTATTTTATTTACCTTTTAGATCTTGATTGATAACATTCTTATCTTAGAATAGATATAAGTCCGTAACTCTAACCACTTATTACTTATAATATCCATTAAACCGTATTTCTTACTTAATTTGAAATATGGTTTTTATAACACCATATCCTTACTTTGAAACTCGGTTATTCATGACTATTTATATTAATTCTTTGTTCCATCTTACTTATACAATTCCATTTATAAGTTCTTTTATCAAAAATCATTAGCGCTCTTCGTCTTCTGACATTTTACTTTCCATTCGAATCATTTCATCTAATTCAAGTAAACATCTCATACAAACTCAATATTATCTTAAATGAATTCCATTTAAGAACAATTACTTTAATTAAAATAATTACATAGAAATTAACTTCACCATAATTAAAGTAAAACGATTTACTTTTTTATCAATTTAACTAGATTGGTTGCTTACTTTATTAAACAATGACCGATTCTACTTGTTCAATAATCATTCAAACTTTATTAATTAAAAAGTTAACTAACACAAAATCTTATTAATTTTGATTAATTTATTTCTACGCTATTATCATTAGATTAATTGAGACCAGTTAATCTAATAATCAATTTCCAATAAACAGTGGATTTAATCAACTTCAAACCCTCAGTCAATTTGTTAACTGATTTTAATTACTTCTTACTATTAGATTAATATAATTAATCTAATAATATTTCTTAACTGTTTCTTTAAAATAATTATCAAAATTATTCACTCGTAGGATAACTACAACTTAATAATTTATTTAAATGTCAAATAATCGTTTATATTTACTTTATAAGACGAACTATAAAATATCAGTTTATAATAGAACTTCTATTATAGTTTAAAACTTCGCTTTAATTATAAAAATATAATTTTTATAATTAACTTCGTTGATTTGCATGACGGCCAATCAACTTCTTAACAAAAAGATTGGCTTACGGTCGGTGCTGCCACTTTCTTAATTGATATCGTCTATTTGATTTAAATCAAACTAAAGTTGAATTTTCATTCAACATCAATATCCACACACGGTTTTAATGTAATTTGGGTTCAAACAGTGTATATATAAATAATATAAAACAAACAGTACTTACAAATATCGAGGAATCCAGTTGGATTCCTCCAACCGGTTTCCACATCCACAGATGTTAGTCAACACAATTTACACTAATTCCATACTAGGGAATATTGTAATCGATGGAATCAGTATCCAACCAATGAAGTGTACATATGCAATGATATATCTATATCAACCAATTTAATTGTAATCTACCTAATCACACAACATTCAACCATTATTAAAATATAATTATAATATTTTAAAATAGATCAGAGTCAGTGAATTTACTCACATTTGCGCGTTAACCATTAAATAACGAACTGCGTCAGTCGATTAAACTGGGAGTTTAGTTCTGCCATAAATTCAACGTGCTTCAAATTGCTCCAAACCAAATTTATAGCGTCGCCGGCTCCCGTCGATTCCAACTGATCCGAGTTCGTTGCATGCGCTATAATTTAAGTAGGAAGCCTTCTTCTTCGTTCAAGAATAACATGGTTGTTTCTCTATTTCAATGGGTCCTTCCAGCCACATCAACACTTCAGTCTTCAACCAACTGTCTATGCTTCCCCCATAAATTAAAAACCCCGTAGCCACTGTTTAAAACAATTCTTCTTCCCTGAGATCCTGTAGTCATTCCATTCGCCTACTGTTTTAAATTTTCCCTTTTCTTCTTGGCCTTAGTATTTGAATTGGCCCATCATCATGCATTAGGCCCTAGAATCCAAACCGTAACAAACCGCATCCCCTTCATCTTGTTACCTGACCCGTTTCATGTACACCATTCATCTTTCCCTTTGCCAAACTCCATTTATTCGTTAAAATCATACCGGCAACACCCAAAAACGTCATACCCAGCGCATTACCCTCCCTCACACAGATTTTTCTCCTCCTGTATCATTGTCTAAACCGCACAGAAAATTCAATTCCCTTCCATGTTTCTCCTTTAACTCGTCCCCTTCCTGACCCATTGGCACGCCCTCAGGCAAAACCGTGCTTTCCAGCGAACCACGCACTCATGTTCATACCTGCTCACGTTTGTGTACCCCATTTGGCAACACATCTTTACGCATATCATTTTCAAAGCTTGATCGTGACCGAAAACTCTCAAAAGAATTGTTACCCGACTCTAAATCTTATATTGAACCAGATGTGAAACCCAAGCGATCAGTATTTGCTTCCATTTGTAGAACCCTACCTCTCACGTTATAACCTGACAGGGACCCATACTACTCTCGCACCGCTCACAAGGTACAGGAGATGGAAGAGATTCTCACTACAAATATATATATATATATATATTTGAATGATAGAGGAGAATGGAATTGGTTGTAAATTCTTTGTTGCCTTCAAACTGGAGCGAAATGAAAAGGTGCGGAGGGGAAGGAAATGAAAGCAAACAAGAGAATGTTATGGGTGAATCACGTATATATAGGAGTGGTTTTCTTCATGGTTAAGTCTTAGGGAACTTGCGGTAATTAATGGATTTCTGAAAAACATGGACAAAGCTAGCGTTGATGCATATTTATAGGATTAAGATCCTTCATGGAGAAGGTATTAGAGTACATCATAGGTTGTTGTATAGTTTCTTAAGCGTATGGGGGTTTATGGGTTTGCTGTATGATTTGATACCTTCTATATCTGCGTGATATGTGACCATTCATAGATGTTAGGGGTTGATGTATAAGTTTTTGGCTGGTTTTAAATCCTTGTGCATGAAGCGACTTGGTAGACTATAGCTACCATCTTTCATACGTCTGTGTCCACTACCTTGCTTAAGAGTTAAGGTGTGGTATTATATATATCTATATTTATGGATTGTATGGTATAGAGTGGAATAGGACTGCTCTATTCCTTTCACATGAAGTAATAGGGTATGGATTGTATTTAATTCGATGAAGACTAAAGAAATAGGGTATGAGTCAATGTTCATGTAGATGAGTGTAAGCTCTTGTACGTGGATTTCTGTTTATATTTGTTTAACTGCTTCCAGAATGCATCACTTTGAAATGAGCATTGAGATTCACTTGTGTATTTGTGGTTTTAAACTTTAAGTGTACCGTGATACGTAAGGTTTCGTTCCTATTTGAGTCGCTACAGACAGAAATAAGAATATGGCCGTGTCCAGCGAGGTGCCATGACCCAAAAAATATAATAATATCGGTAGGTTAACTCATATTGTGAAACCCCAAATGTTGTTACAGGATGCAAAACACTCTAAATAAAAAGTAACTTATTTAATTAATTAAAAATTACAGTAAAATTCTAAAAATTAAATTATCACTATGTCCTAAAAGAATCTTGTCCAAATTTGAATCCGATGTTTAAATATATTTAAATAACCGTTATGGTTCATATACGATTTCATGGCGACTTTCTGAATATTTGATTTGGACATATCTTGCAATCTATAAGACAAAATCTCCATTTTTCACTTCCGCTAAAGAAATATAATCAAACAGATTCCAACGGTTCTTGTTTCAAAGAAACCCGACTTATAACGGGTCCTGTACACTCAATTGAAGTTTAGAACGTTAAATTACGAACTGTCGTGATATTACGGGCTCGATTATTTTTAATATATATTTTTATACGTTAAACTTCATTTTAATTAAAATATAAATCCATTTATATTACGAATTCAATATTTAAGCCGATTTAAATATTCAAATACAAACCGATAAAAATGCGGGACGTTACAAGGTAAGTGCCTAACTTCGAGATTTCCTTTTTGAACCTGTTCTCTTACAATGTATTGATCGATTTCAATATGCTTAGTTCTTGAATGTAGAATTGGATTCAATGACATGTGTATAACATGTCACAACATAATATCGATTTTCTCACTGTTATGTTTAGTTCTGATAGTAAGGACTTTAACCACATTATTTCGGCAGTTGCATTTGCTATACTTCTGTATTCGCCTCTATAGTTGATCTGAAGATTGGTGACTGTTTCTTGGAGCACCATGATACTGTGTTATTTCCAATGTATATACGGTAACCTGTTGTTGACTTTCTATCATCTGGGTCAGAAGCCCATTCAGCATCTGTGAATCCAGTTACGTTGAAACTACTGTTGGCTCTGATTAGGAGACCATATTTCATAGTAGCCTTTAAGTATCTTAGAATTCTTTTAAATGCTCTCTAGTTTGTATCTAGAGGTGCCTGCATAAATTGACAAACTTTGTTAACACTGAACACACTATCTTGTCTAGTAATAGTTGCATACTGAAAAGCACCAAATACAGTTCTATATTATTTTGCATTATATATGGGTTCTCCCTTGTGTTTAGAGTAATGATGACTGCTAATCATTGGTATTGGTTTCCCTTTTGCATCACTCATTTATGTTTTTTCCTTAAATTCTACTGTATATTTTCTTTGAGAAAGAACTATTTATGTTGGTGATCTTGTTTTTACTTCTATTCCCATGAAGTAGTTTAATTTTCCCAGATCGTTCACTAATAATTGTTTGTCCAACTGTTTGACAATCTCATTAGTTTCATTTGCATTACTTCCTGTAATGATAAGATTATCAACATAAATTATAATATATATAGTAAAATGCTTGTTAATTTTGATTAATAATGAGTTATCTGATTTGTAAAATTGAAAGTTCATCGTATACAATGTGTTTTCAAATTTGTCAAACCATACTCTAGGTTCCTGCTTTAGGCGATAAACGATTTTCTTAAGGTTGCACACATATTCAGGTTGAGTGTTGTTGCCCTGAGGCTGATCCATATAAACATCCTCCTTTAGTATGCCATTTAAAAAGGCATTATTGACATTTATTTGTCAGAGGTGTCACCCTTTGCTTACAGCTACAATGATTACAACTCTAATTGTTGAGTGTTTAACAACTGGGAAGAATGTTTCTTTATAGTCAGAGTCTTGTTTCTATGAGAATCCTTTGTGTAATGTCCCGCATTTTTATCGGTTTGTATTTGAATATTTAAATCAGTTTAAATATTGAAATCGTAATATAAGTGGATTTATATATTAATTAAACGAAGTTGAACGTATGAAAATATATATTAAATATAAACGAGCTCATAACGACACTGCAGTTCGTAATTTAACATTTTGAACTTCAACTGAGTGTACATGACTTGTTTTAAATTGGATTTCTACGAAACAAGAAACGTTAGGATCTGTTGAACTGTATCTTTCTAATGGAAGTGAAAAACCAAGATTTTGTGTTACAGATTGTGAGTTACGTCCAAATCAAATATTCAGAAAGTCGCTAAAGAATCGTTTATCGACCGTAATGGTTTATTCGATATAACTAGATATCGGTTTCGAATTTTGACAAGGTTCTTTTGAGACGCAGTGATAATTTAATTTTTAGAATTTTACTGTAATTTTTACTTAATTAAATACGTAACTTTTTATTTGGAGTATTCTGCACCCTGTATCAATATTTTGGGGTTTCAATATATGAGTCAATCTACCGATATTATAATATTTTTGGGATTATAGCACATTGCTCGACTCAATAATATTTTTATTTTCGTTGATAGTGGCTCTTAATATGATAAAACTCTGTATAGCGTGGTACCTTAAAATTTAACGTGTATACGTAAATTAAAATCTAAAATTTCAGTACACTATTTTTCACTCACCTCATGCAGCTATACACGTGATGTTCAATTCCAATCCTACCAACGTATAGACTCCAAAATCTTCATGTCAAAGCATTTTAATTTTATATCGTAACCTATATCTATGTACGTTCAAAACCCCCAGCTAATCTATATTGGTTTCACATGCCTACTACCAAGCTATAAAATAGCAAGGAAACCATCAGCAAGCTGTCATTTCTTCACGGTGTCTTCAGTGTGCGGTTCCAAGAAAATCAATCTTAGAACCTACAGATCTTATCGAAGAGGGATGTACACCCTATGACCCTCTGTTCCTTTGTCGTCACGGCTTCTAATAATATAAACACATGGAGCATGTTCTCTTTCAGCAAATCAACATTTAAATCTAATAATAACAACCGAGGAAGTTAATAAAATAAGTAAAAATACGCAGTGTATTTTCTTATCTATCCAGCTACCGTATGCTATCCTATATTTCAAAGCAGAGAGGTTGTCTCCTTTCAACATCCAAACAGTGATTGAAATGAAAATTCATAACCATCAGAGAAAAGAAAATTCAAGGCAGTGCGTAGCCTCTATAACTCTACCATACGTGCTTGCCAAGTAACAAACACCTTGCGTGCCAAGGATCATCCTATTATAAATACCCCTGCTCATTTCTTCCCTCAAGCCAAAAAACAAAAACAACATCCATTCGTGATCTATAAAATAAATATTTTTTCGCACCACTTTCTTCATTGTAAATAGTGAAACCAAGCTTGTTTATTTGCTTACGGAAAGCTATCCCCGCTCACGTGCATTTTAATGGGTTCAAGGCATAGTGCGTTTGCAATTTCTTCCATACAGTGCGAGGAGTTTGGCGATTCCTGAAATATGGGTGCGATGGGTTTTGAAAACCATGGGGTGTTTAATGATAAAGGAGAAGGTTGAGCTGTTATTGCAAAGTAAAGTATTGATTTAAAGAAGAAAGGGGAGGTGCGAATGAAGTGGTCTGGTGTATGCAAAGGGAAGCTACATGGTGCATGCGGTATTGATAATGAAGTTGGGAACCATGTTGTGCATGGGTTGGTACATACATGCGGTTGCATGTTTGGGTAATCGGGGAGGAGTCATGTAAGGGATGGAGAGGCTGCTATGTACCACGTGTCTGGGTAGTTGCGGTTCAAAGTATGGACTGATATGTTGACATAAAATGTTTAGTGAAGTCAAGATCAAAGCCACGGACACAACGTTGTACAGAAGCAGTAATGCTTTATGGTGAAGTATATGTCACTATACTAGGAGCGGTTTTCTAATTCTGGGCGAAGGGGCTACTGTACAAGCGAGTATGGTGAGGAATACCTGGAAGAAGCAGCAAATCGTAAAAAAAAATGGCTACGTACGGGAACCGGTTTAAAGAGATCCGGAGCATGTTACGGTTTTAGAGGAAACAAGACGGTCGATCCTACCAACTGACGCAAATCGTTATTTAACGGTTAACGCGCCAAGGTGAGTAAATTCACTGATTTTGATCTATTTTAAAATATTATAATATTGGTTGAATGCTAGGTGATGTTCACTTCGGTAGATTACAATTAAATTAGTTGAATTATATATCGTTGCATATATACAAATCATTGGTTGGACTGATTCCATCGATTATAATATTTCCTGGTATGGAATCAGTGTAAATTATTGACTAATATCGGTGGATGCAGGAAACCGGTTGGAGGAATCCAACCGGATTCCTCAATATTTATATGTACTGTTTGTTTTATATAGATGCACTGTTTGAACCCAAATGACTTTTGAAACCTTGTGTTGATATTAGCATTGAATGGAAATTCAAACGTTATTTTGATTAAATCAATAGATGATATCGATTAAGAATGTGGCAACAACCAACCATAAATGTATCATTTGTTTTAACCGCTATTGTTTTACCAAAATCCCACCGTGTGCGAAGCACGTGTTTCACCATACTTACTAAATGATTTGGTAAGTGGATTCTTATATTGATAAGATTAATAAGTAAGTAGGCGGGGATTAACTTGATGATTAATAACAAGAATTTATTGTTTTAAGAACGATTAAATGAGATATTTACAAATAGATTATGGATGATTTCATATTAAGTAAGATTAGTTAGAATCGATTATTGTTTATTTAATAGCAAATGAGATTATTTAGAAATAAATTATTATTCTTATAGTGATCGATACAAGTGAGATTATTTGGATTAATAAATGTTATTTATTCAAAATAAAAAGATTTGTTAGAATTGATTAGTAGTTTAATCATGGCTAAATATATACCAAGCAAACTGTTTTGATCAATAATTGGTTATTTAATTAAATTAGATTGGGCTGATTAATCTAATATACTAAATTAATGAATAGTTGTTTTAGTTTAAATAAGATTTTAAAGTATAAAGGATTTGTCTAAAGAAGACAAAGCGAAGAGGAATGTTTAATAAGGGATTTGTCTAAGAAAGACGAAGCGGGGAGAAATGTTTAAAAATGGATTTGTATAAGTTAATGTAATTAACCGAGTTTTCAAAATAAGGATATGGCGTCATAAAACCATATTTAAAATATAGCAAGAAGCACGTTTACGGATTTTAAAGTATAAGGGGGTGGAGTTACAAATTTATATCTATTCTAAGGTAAGAATGTTATTGATCAAGGTCTGAGAGGTTAAAATACCCCAACTTGAACGACTTCACTATTATCGAATGACGGTATTTGTTTGTAACGAAAAGAGATGTCAAGATTTTTGTAACGAAAAGAGATGTCAAGATTTTTGTAACGAAAAGAGATGTCAAGATTTTTGTAACGGAAAGAGATGTCAAGATTTTTGTAACGGAAAGAGATGTCAAGATTTTTGTAACGGAAAGAGGCGTCGAGATTAATTATAAAGTGGAATATAGTAGCGTATTGCAAGTCTGTAAACTATAGCGATAAAATAACGCTGTTGGCTAGGCTTAAGCGTGACTATTATGTCGAGATTAGTTATAAAGGAGAATATTACAGCGTTTGACAAGTTTTTGAACTATAACAATAAAGTAGCGCTGTTGACCAAGCTTAAGCGTGATTATTAGATATAGCACTATTTCCTAGAGAGGTTTGAAACTCACTTAGCCAAGTGATAAGGAAATAATTATGTCTTTCCGAAGTAGTGATATAGTTGGATTTGGCTATGTCGAATTGTATGTATATAATCGATAATGATATTTATTGTTAAAACCAAGTTAGTTTGATTTAATGGGATCAGTTTCTATGAGAGATAACATTTGCGATTTAAAGTGAATTATGTTTAAAAAGCAATCATTGTAGAATTAAATGGTTATATTGGGAATTGGAAATATTTTCCAACATAAATAATGCATATATAGGAAATAAGAAGTGTGAAAAAGCGAGAAATGTTTTCGAACGTTAATGACATATGGTTTCAAGAATATGGAAAAATAAGGGTTTATAATATTTGTAAATGTTTTCCAGAGCGTGAAGGGCTTAACGAGCTTTGAGAAAATATCTAGGAAGATATAGGAAACGGGAAAATATTAGAAAGGGGCAGCGATGTGTGATGTTTGAATGGATGTTGTTTTTACTTCGATAGTTAAATAACCGACTATCGAAGTGTTTTGACCATCGTTGTCAATACGGAGAGACCGGTTGGATATATTATATAAAACCACTCCGTATAGGCATAAGCGCTGCGAATTTGACTATGCTGAAGACAATTGAAGATGGAGTGAAATACAAGGGTTGTCCTGTTCCAGAATGGTGCTTTCTGTTTGTCCAGACCCAGGACAACTTGTATGGACGAATGTCTGACAGAGTATCCCTAACAGTCACACAAGACGATCTTTTCAAGGTATTACGTCTGGTGGCAGAGAAATTCGTTTCTCTTAGCTTTTATACCTGTAATATTTTTGGGAAGATCAACTAGTGATTTGACGGGTTTGACGATGTGGCATTCAAAGTGTATGATGGCCAGATGTTCTGAAAGGTAGACGTAGCCTCTAGCCTCACAACCGGGAAATGACAAAAATCGGGCAGGCAGCATGGCTATGTGGGTCGCTCCCATTAGGGTGTATAATCACCTATCTTGAGAAATTCCTTTTGTTTCTTAATCTATCGATTCTGCCCATTCGGGAATGGTGGTTTGAGTCCAACCGTTGGTGATATACATTCGATACACTCAAGCGAAATGAGTGGTCGGTCATGTGTGGGCCGGGTTGCAAGACGTTCTTGTTGAACCCAGGTGTATTCGCCTCTAGAGATACATCATCGGAAGGTGGTCCCATACCTTGTCATAGTTGGAATCCAATCTCCAATAAGCTCCCTGCGGTTTTTTTTGATTTTTTACTATATATGTAGAGCGTGAGATGCAAGCGTTCTACTATTTGGTTATTTATTTGATTAGACATTATTATAATATCACTAGATTTGATATCAAAAATGGTTTGGGTTATAGTAAGGTAAAAACCGTCCGTGTTTATGTGTGGACTGGTCTTACTATAATCCTTTTCTTTCAAAAGATTTTTGAAGTTAAACCATATGGTTGGAGTTTACTCACACCAGTCCCATGACTGACCCAGAGTTTATTTTGTTTGTTTTTCCCTAAACTCTTGGGTGCCCAAATTTGTACGGGCAGTCAAGTGTTTCAGGCTTTGCAGATTCACTTGGAGGAGCTGGAAACAGAAGGCTTCACCATTAGTTAGATAGAGATTATTTCCACTGTGATATGATGTATTGTACTCTAATAATGGTATGAATATACAATACAGATTTGTATTTCAAAGTTATGTTATATAATACATTTTATTTGTTCCGCTGTGAGATTTGCATTTACTCTGATTCTGTTCAGTATGTTCTCCTTCTTCTTCTTCTATTCTATTAGTTCTATCTTTTCTATCTCATCCTCTAATTTCTTTCTATTAATGATCCGGTATTTTCGATGTCTGATTAATTGACATAGTGTTTATGTGTCGATTTTCGGGTCGAAAATCTCGTGGTCGTTACAGTGGTATCAGAGCTGAAGGTTAAGTGATTACCTTGGCTCTGTGGCGTAACTCAATAGAGATGGAGTTAGTAATACTCTAGATTGAGTTTGAGTATATATATATATATGAGCGCATATTTGTAAATTAATATAAAAACTGTTTTATATTGTGTTGGTTGGTCTGACGAGTGGATTACGAATTCTAGTCGATACAGTAATGTAAACTGTGTCGATAGGTGTTTCTAAACTCTTGAACAGAGTAATTCGACATAGTATATTTTGAAACGAGGATAAATGAAATAATTTATCCAAAAATATATTTTGATATGAAAAAGTATTTATATTGGAGTTATTACAATATATATATATATATATATATATATATATATATATATATTGAATGTGTCAGTCGTATTTATAATCGAATAGGGTTATAATTGAATTGGTTATAAATAACCAATAAGAATTCACATAAGTATAATTCAAGTGAATTGAATCTGAATTTAAAACCAGAATGGGATTTAAACTTTGGAAATATGGAAAAGTAGTTGTACATGGATATGAACTGTATATATGGAAATTCTAAAATCCTGGGGAGATTTTAAATGTTTTCCAAGTATTGTTAAAGATATTTTGAAATAATTTCAAAATGAAAGCATTTGAGAATGAGTTTTGGAAATAATATAGTATTGAACTCACTTTGATCGCTGGGAAATAAATTCCGATGATGAAGTCGACCTTTATCGGTATTCATTTTCGAGTGCTAAGTGACGGATTACTACCAAAAGGTTTTGTTTTTGAAGTGTTTTGGGAAAACACGTTGTCAGAAATTCAAATGTTTTGAATGGTCATGTTATAGGTATATATGTGTATATGATCTCAAACTAATTTGAAATGAAAACTCCAGGAATTTGATTTCTGAAATTTAAATTTTACTTATGAAATATATGAATAAAGAATTTAACTAAGTCAAATAAAATTGGAGTTGAATTAAAGCCAAGTAGGTGAAAAACGCACTAGAATAAGGATTTGACTTGGCAAAGTAGTTGAGTTGTGGAACCGAACTTGGTTGGGAAATTTGATTAGTTGGAATTGGAATTGAACTGGAGTTTGAAAAAGAAATTTGAGTTGGGATATAACAGAATTATTGATTAAGGATAAATTGACTCGAGATCAGTTGGAGATGCAGTTGGGTATGCTGAATGGATTGCAAATGGAAGCGAGAAAGTTGGATGCCCGATAAAGGGAGAAGGCCCAGAGTGGCATGTGGTAGTAGTACCGAATGAACCGTGCAGCAGAGAGGCTGACGAAATTCTTCGAAAATTAAAGTGTTAGAAAATTTTCAGAATTTTGAAAATTTACATTACAAAGAAAGGAATTAATATTTAATTGGAATTAATCAATTCAGTTGAAACTGAAATTATGAAGTAAACCAAAAATATTTTTAACCTATTTACAACAAAAATTGTAGCACTTTTCCTAGCTTAGCAATTTCGAGGACGAAATTATTTTAAGGGGGAAGGAATGTAATGTCCCGCATTTTTATCGGTTTGTATTTGAATATTTAAATCAGTTTAAATATTGAAATCGTAATATAAATGGATTTATATATTAATTAAACGAAGTTGAACGTATGAAAATATATATTAAATATAAACGAGCTCATAACGAAGCTGCAGTTCGTAATTTAACGTTTTGAACTTCAACTGAGTGTACATGACTCGTTTTAAATTGGATTTCTACGAAACAAGAAACGTTGGGATCTGTTGAACTGTATCTTTCTAATGGAAGTGAAAAACCAAGATTTCGTGTTACAGATTGTGAGTTACGTCCAAATCAAATATTCAGAAAGTCGCTATAGAATCGTTTATCGACCGTAATGGTTTATTCGATATAACTAGATATCGGTTTCGAATTTTGACAAGGTTCTTTTGAGACGCAGTGATAATTTAATTTTTAGAATTTTACTGTAATTTTTACTTAATTAAATACGTAACTTTTTATTTGGAGTATTCTGCACCCTGTATCAATATTTTGGGGTTTCAGTATATGAGTCAATCTACCGATATTATAATATTTTTGGGATTATAGCACATTGCTCGACTCAATAATATTTTTATTTTCGTTGATAGTGGCTCTTAATATGATAAAACTCTGTATAGCGTGGTACCTTAAAATTTAACGTGCATACGTAAATTAAAATCTAAAATTTCAGTACACTATTTTTCACTCACCTCATGCAGCTATACACGTGATGTTCAATTCCAATCCTACCAACGTATAGACTCCAAAATCTTCATGTCAAAGCATTTTAATTTTATATCCTAACCTATATCTATGTACGTTCAAAACCCCCAGCTAATCTATATTGGTTTCACATGCCTACTACCAAGCTATAAAATAGCAAGGAAACCATCAGCAAGCTGTCATTTCTTCATGGTGTCTTCAGTGTGCGGTTCCAAGAAAATCAATCTTAGAACCTACAGATCTTATCGAAGAGGGATGTACACCCTATGACCCTCTGTTCCTTTGTCGTCACGGCTTCTAATAATATAAACACATGGAGCATGTTCTCTTTCAGCAAATCAACATTTAAATCTAATAATAACAACCAAGGAAGTTAATTAAATAAGTAAAAATACGCAGTGTATTTTCTTATCTATCCAGCTACCGTATGCTATCCTATATTTCAAAGCAGAGAGGTTGTCTCCTTTCAACATCCAAACAGTGATTGAAATGAAAATTCATAACCATCAGAGAAAAGAAAATTCAAGGCAGTGCGTAGCCTCTATAACTCTACCATACGTGCCTGCCAAGTAACAAACACCTTGCGTGCCAAGGATCATCCTATTATAAATACCCCTGCTCATTTCTTCCCTCAAGCCAAAAAACAAAAACAGCATCCATTCGTGATCTATAAAATAAATATTTTTTCTCACCACTTTCTTCATTGTAAATAGTGAAACCAAGCTTGTTTATTTGCTCACGGAAAGTTATCCCCGCTCACGTGCATTTTAATGGGTTCAAGGCATAGTGCGTTTGCAATTTCTTCCATACAGTGCGAGGAGTTTGGCGATTCCTGAAATATGGGTGCGATGGGTTTTGAAAACCATGGGGTGTTTAATGATAAAGGAGAAGGTTGAGCTGTTATTGCAAAGTAAAGTATTGATTTAAAGAAGAAAGGGGAGGTGCGAATGAAGTGGTCTGGTGTATGCAAAGGGAAGCTACATGGTGCATGCGGTATTGATAATGAAGTTGGGAACCATGTTGTGCATGGGTTGGTACATACATGCGGTTGCATGTTTGGGTAATTGGGGAGGAGTCATGTAAGGGATGGAGAGGCTGCTATGTACCGCGTGTCTGGGTAGTTGCGGTTCAAAGTATGGACTGATATGTTGACACAAAATGTTTAGTGAAGTCAAGATCAAAGCCACGGACACAACGTTGTACAGAAGCAGTAATGCTTTATGGTGAAGTATATGTCACTATACTAGGAGCGGTTTTCTAATTCTGGGCGAAGGGGCTACAGTACAAGCGAGTATGGTGAGGAATACCTGGAAGAAGCAGCGAATCGTAAAAAAAAATGGCTATGTACGGGAACCGATTTAAAGAGATCCGGAGCATGTTACGGTTTTAGAGGAAACAAGACGGTCGATCCTACCAACTGACGCAAATCGTTATTTAATGGTTAACGCGCCAAGGTGAGTAAATTCACTGATTTTGATCTATTTTAAAATATTATAATATTGGTTGAATGCTAGGTGATGTTCACTTCGGTAGATTACAATTAAATTAGTTGAATTATATATTGTTGCATATATACAAATCATTGGTTGGACTGATTCCATCGATTATAATATTTCCTGGTATGGAATCAGTGTAAATTGTTGACTAACATCGGTGGATGCAGGAAACCGGTTGGAGGAATCCAACCGGATTCCTCAATATTTATATGTACTGTTTGTTTTATATAGATGCACTGTTTGAACCCAAATGACTTTTGAAACCTTGTGTTGATATTAGCATTGAATGGGAATTCGAACGTTATTTTGATTAAATCAATAGATGATATCGATTAAGAATGTGGCAACAACCAACCATAAATGTATCATTTGTTTTAACCGCTATTGTTTTACCAAAATCCCACCGTGTGCGAAGCACGTGTTTCACCATACTTACTAAATGATTTGGTAAGTGGATTCTTATATTGATAAGATTAATAAGTAAGTAGGCGGGGATTAACTTGATGATTAATAACAAGAATTTATTGTTTTAAGAACGATTAAATGAGATATTTACAAATAGATTATGGATGATTTCATATTAAGTAAGATTAGTTAGAATCGATTATTGTTTATTTAATAACAAATGAGATTATTTAGAAATAAATTATTATTCTTATAGTGATCGATACAAGTGAGATTATTTGGATTAATAAATGTTATTTATTCAAAATAAAAAGATTTGTTAGAATTGATTAGTGGTTTAATCATGGCTAAATATTTACCAAGCAAACTGTTTTGATCAATAATTGGTTATTTAATTAAATTAGATTGGGCTGATTAATCTAATATACTAAATTAATGAATAGTTGTTTTAGTTTAAATAAGATTTTAAAGTATAAAGGATTTGTCTAAAGAAGACAAAGCAAAGAGGAATGTTTAATAAGGGATTTGTCTAAGAAAGACGAAGCGGGGAGAAATGTTTAAAAATGGATTTGTATAAGTTAATGTAATTAACCGAGTTTTCAAAATAAGGATATGGCGTCATAAAACCATATTTAAAATATAGCAAGAAGCATGTTTACGGATTTTAAAGTATAAGGGGGTGGAGTTACGAATTTATATCTATTCTAAGGTAAGAATGTTATTGATTGAGGTCTGAGAGGTAATTAAAATACCCCAACTTGAACGACTTCACTATTATCGAAGGATGGTATTTATTTGTAACGAAAAGAGATGTCAAGATTTTTGTAACGAAAAGAGATGTCAAGATTTTTGTAACAAAAAGAGATGTCAAGATTTTTGTAACGGAAAGAGATGTCAAGATTTTTGTAACGGAAAGAGATGTCAAGATTTTTGTAACGGAAAGAGGCGTCGAGATTAATTATAAAGTGGAATATAGTAGCGTATTGCAAGTCTGTAAACTATAGAGATAAAATAACGCTGTTGGCTAGGCTTAAGCGTGACTATTATGTCGAGATTAGTTATAAAGGAGAATATTACAGCGTTTGACAAGTTTTTGAACTATAACAATAAAGTAGCGCTGTTGACCAAGCTTAAGCGTGATTATTAGATATAGCACTATTTCCTAGAGAGGTTTGAAACTCACTTAGCCAAGTGATAAGGAAATAATTATGTCTTTCCGAAGAAGTGATATAGTTGGATTTGGCTTTGTCGAATTGTATGTATATAATCGATAATGATATTTATTGTTAAAACCAAGTTAGTTTGATTTAATGGGATCAGTTTCTATGAGAGAGAACATTTGTGATTTAAAGTGAATTATGTTTGAAAAGAAATCATTGTAGAATTAAATGGTTATATTGGGAATTGGAAATATTTTCCAACATAAATAATGCATATATAGGAAATAAGAAGTGTGAAAAAGCGAGAAATGTTTTCTAACGTTAATGACATATGGTTTCAAGAATATGGAAAAATAAGGGTTTATAATATTTGTAAATGTTTTCCAGAGCGTGAAGGGCTTAACGAGCTTTGAGAAAATATCTAGGAAGATATAGGAAACGGGAAAATATTAGAAAGGGGCGGCGATGTGTGATGTTTGAATGGATGTTGTTTTTACTTCGATAGTTAAATAACCGACTATCGAAGTGTTTTGACCATCGTTGTCAATACGGAGAGACCGGTTGGATATATTATATAAAACCACTCCGTATAGGCATAAGCGCTGCGAATTTGATTATGCTGAAGACAATTGAAGATGGAGTGAAATACAAGGGTCGTCCTGTTCCAGAATGGTGCTTTCTGTTTGTCCAGACCCAGGACAACTTGTATGGACGAATGTCTGACAGAGTATCCCTAACAGTCACACAAGACGATCTTTTCAAGGTATTACGTCTGGTGGTAGAGAAATTCGTTTCTCTTAGCTTTTATACATGTAATATTTTTGGGAAGATCAACTAGTGATTTGACGGGTTTGACGATGTGGCATTCAAAGTGTATGATGGCTAGATGTTCTGAAAGGTAGACGTAGCCTCTAGCCTCACAACCGGGAAATGACAAAAATCGGGCAGGCAGCATGGCTATGTGGGTCGCTCCCATTAGGGTGTATAATCACCTATCTAGAGAAATTCCTTTTTTTTCTTAATCTATCGATTCTGCCCATTCGGGAACGGTGGTTTGAGTCCAACCGTTGGTGATATACATTCGATACACTCAAGCGAAATGAGTGGTCGGTCATGTGTGGGCCGGGTTGCAAGACGTTTTTGTTGAACCCAGGTGTATTCGCTTCTAGAGATACATCATCGGAAGGTGGTCCCATACCTTGTCATAGTTGGAATCCAATCTCCAATAAGCTCCCTGCGGGTTTTTTTGATTTTTTACTATATATGTAGAGCGTGAGATGCAAGCGTTCTACTATTTGGTTATTTATTTGATTAGACATTATTATAATATCACTGGATTTGATATCAAAAATGGTTTGGGTTATAGTAAGGTAAAAACCGTCCGTGTTTATGTGTGGACTAGTCTTACTATTATCCTTTTCTTTCAAAAGATTTTTGAAGTTAAACCATATGGTTGGAGTTTACTCACACCAGTCCCATGACTGACCTAGAGTTTATTTTGTTTGTTTTTCCCTAAACTCTTGGGTGCCCAAATTTGTACGGGCAGTCAAGTGTTTCAGGCTTTGCAGATTCACTTGGAGGAGCTGGAAACAGAAGGCTTCACCATTAGTTAGATAGAGATTATTTCCGCTGTGATATGATGGATTTTACTCTGATAATGGTATGAATATACAATACAGATTTGTATTTCAAAGTTATGTTATATAATACATTTTATTTGTTCCGCTGTGAGATTTGCGTTTACTCTGATTCTGTTCAGTATGTTCTCCTTCTTCTTCTTCTATTCTATTAGTTCTATCTTTTCTATCTCATCCTCTAATTTCTTTCTATTAATGATCCGGTATTTTCGATGTCTGATTAATTGACATGGTGTTTATGTGTCGATTTTCGGGTCGAAAATCTCGTGGTCGTTACACTTTGGCCACAAGTCTGGCTTTATATCTGTCTATTGTACCATTTGGTTTTCTTTTAATATTGCATGTACATTTGCACCCAAAGATATTTTTGTTCTCTGGACTAATTCCCAAGTTTGGTTTTGTGTGAAAGCTTGATACTCAGTATCCATTGTTGTTCTCCAGTTACTATCAGTTTTAGCTTGATCACAGATAACTAGTTCCTCAACTGTGGTAATAGCAATATATAATTTGGGTTTAAAAGTTCCACTTTTAGCTCTTGTGATCTTGGGTGTGTGGATGTTAATTGAGGTTGAGTTGAAGGTTGGTTGTCATCATTTAAGATTTGATTGTCATCACTTGTTCTTTCATCCTCTTGATGACTAATGTTTTGATCCTCACTTTGTATGTCAGGTGCATCTCCATCATGACTGGATGATTGAACAATATCGCAATGTAGTGGTATTGTTTTATCATGAGCTCTTATAGTGTCACCTGCACTCAATAGATCTGAATACACAGGTTATGTTGGTATGGAAACATTTGCATCATGTATCTTATTTGATGCTTGAATATTTTCAGACTTATATGGAAAGGTTTTCTCACTGAATACAATATGTCTACTTATGAATATCCTTCCAATATTATCTAAACATTTATAACATTTTTGGTTTGAGCATAACCTATAAAGGTACAGGGTTTTGATCTGAATTCTAATTTATGCTTATTATATAGTCATAGATATGGATAACACAGATATCCAAATGTCTTTAAATAACTATAATCTGGTTTTGCACCTATTATCTTTTATTGTGAACTAATTCCTTTCAATACTTTGGTTGGCAATCTATTTATTAAGTAGACTGCAGTACTAAAGGATTTAGGCCAAAATTTTAATGGCATTCTATCCTGAGCTAATAGTATTAGACAAGGTTCTACTACATATCTGTGTTTTCTTTCTACAAGACCATTTTGATCTGAGGTATATGGACAAGTTGTCCTATGGAATATTCCTTTTTTTTTAAGAAAATAGTCTTTTAGAGGCTTGTATTCAATACCTCCATCAGACTGAAAGACTTTAACTAGTGAATTTGTTTGCTTTTCAACCTGAGTAATAAAATGTATCACAGTATTGTAAGTTTCAGATTTGGATTTCATGAAGTATATCCATGTATATCTATTGTAAACATCTACAAATGATATATAGTACTTATATCAATATCTGAACTAATTGGTGTAGGAACCCATAGATCAGTAACTATCAAGCTTAGGGGTTTTGTGTATTTAGTATTGGAATCATTAAAAGGTAATTCATGGCTTTTTCCCATTTGATAGTAAGTGCATATATGTGGTAAAGAAATATCATCAAACTTAATATTGTTTTCCATAAGAAATTGTTTCACAATACTAGTACTGGGATGACCCAGATTATTGTGTCTTGGATTGAAAACATTGTTTTCCTCTACCACATTATTTTCACTGATATTACATAGCATATTACTCTCCATACTATTGTTGTTCTTGTTTTGAGTGAACTTGTACAGCGCCTTCACTTCATTACCCTGTAGCAAAATGTTCAAAGTATGTCCCTAACTAAACAGTATTTAGGATAAAATTCAAAGTATACTTGATTATTAGTAGCTAACTGGGATATACTTAAAAGGTATTTCTTAATATCAGGAACTCTTAATAACTTATTTAAGACCAGTTGATTATTTCCATGTAAATAACCACAACCAGTATGAGTAATGTTGATAGGCTTACCATTTTCAATGCACATAGTCTGATCACCTCTGTACTCCTTACAACCTGTATTTGGATTGTCTAGGTTGTTTATCAAATGATTGGTTGCTCCTGAATCTAGATACTAGCTTTCGTCATTTATGCTTTCCACCCTGGCAATATCTGCTTAACTATTTGATCTGTTGTCACCTTGTAAACTTTGTTCTTATTGCACATGAGCCACATTAGCACTTGATTGCATGTTCTTTGGTTATTCCTCGTTTGATTTGGTGTAAAACTTTGGTTGAAACTAAAATAGCATTTGAATGCTGTGTGACCAATTTTCTCACATATTTGGCATTTTGGTCGATTACTATTGTTATTAATTCTGCCACTTCCCTAGATCTTCTGCTGTAACCATATCTTTGAGTTTGAAATTTGGTTCTTGAATCTTTTTTTATTATTGCTAGCATAATTGATGCTTAACTCGCTTTCTTGAGGCCTTTTTCTTTTTAATTTGGCTTACTATGCAAGTAGGATAGAATGAACTTCTTCCATAGGTAGACTAATCCTTTGTGATAAAATGATTGCTTCAACTGCTTCATATTAATTGCTAAGCCCATTTAGGATAGTTAATACTTGTTCTGATTCTGGGACTTTGTGCCTTGCTGCTTCTAATTGATCACAGATAGTTTTCACCTTAGCAAGTTATTCTCTCATGCTATTATTTTCTTTCTTGAATTATGCAGTTGTCTTCTATAGTGCATTATCTTGGCATATGATTGAGAATTGAAATTCTTTTCAACATTAACCTATATTTCATTTGCAGAATTACACCCTATAACCTGAGATAGTAGGTTATTGCTGATAGATGATAACAGCTAGACACTTATTAGCCTGTCTCGTCTGTGATACTTAGTGTAATCTTCATTGGTAATAACTCTGTTTTCTTGATCTGTGATGAATTTTGGTGAAATTTGCAGGGTGCCAAAGAGACGTCCCTCTAATCCATATCCTTAGATAGCAGTCTCTATCTGAAATTTCCATAATAAGTAGTTGTTTTCTTCTAGCTTGACTATGATAAGCTTAATTTGTAGGCTTATCACAGTCTTGACTAGTTGATCCACTACTGATATAGTGGGTGCTGGTCGATTCAGGGATGTTGATTGATTTTGTGATGCGGATGAACCTATGGCTAGAGTTGCATCACCCATGATGCAGAGACTTGAATGAAGACACAATAATTGACTGGCAGAATTTTGAATGAGATCACCTTCAAGATGCCGAAAATAAGGGAGAAAATCAGGTAATCTGCAATTTGTTGCCTATTATATGATGAAATGGTTTTTAATGACTGGCACAAGTATGGAAGTTTTCTTGAACTGATTTCTTGATTTTCTTCGTGACTTGATTTTGGTTTTCTCTTAAATTTTCTGCTCTACTCTAATGTTTAGATCAATTGCAGCCAATCTGAGGATTAAGCGAGGCAATGATCTAATTGAGTCAACTCTCAAATGATGAGTTACCAACTCAAATGAGAGGAACACCCACGTGATGAGATTACTCTGATGGGTGTAAAGAGAACTTTCACCTCTTTGGTTAGATCGAAATACGATTGCTAAAAATCTTTAAGCTCATACCATATAAGAAAATGTTGATATTTATTATTGATTTTGATAATGATTTTATAGCACTTATTTTCAGAAGAGATTTGATAATGTTGAGCAAAACGGAAAAATGAATTCTTGATAAATTTACAATGATACAAGTGTTGTATTTATAGTAATATACAAACTTATTTGATATAGGGCCTTTGGTCCAAAATGCTTCATAATTATATTGGGCCTATTGTATGAATAAACCTGATTTTCTTTGGTTTTAACATAACCCTATCCGCTGCATTCTTTCGTTATCTTTATTTCGAAGATGCATATAAATAATAATTGAAAACATAATATTTCAAATGAACCTTAAAAAGCACAATTGTAGAGTCCTTCCAAACAAATATTGCATGGTAACTAGTAATCTAGATGGAGATGCATGAAGCTAAACGACCATATTCATAAATATATGTAGTCATATAAGCAAACTTTTCCTACGCACTTCTCAACATACAACAAAAAATGAGATGCTACTTGCAATGGACCCTTATCTTTAGCTTCTAGCTATACTCAAAACGATGCACACCTTGATTAATAATTCTGCGAAATATATTACACAATATATAACAAACATAGTTTTGCAATTATCTAAAAAAACTAAACCAATCCAAATAAAAATTTGTCCCTTAAAAGACTTACAGTGTTAGACTTATTTATAAGGCATTCAAACAATTCAGAAATAATTGCTATTCACAGTTTAAAATTTTATAGCTAACAAAACTAAACTATCCAAAATAACTAAAAAAAACTACTCTCTTCAGGAGATCAACATGATTCAAACATGCCTGACATTTCATAAAATTACATTGTGTTGCTTGGTTTGGAATATGCAGACTTGGGTATGAAGCGTACATTTCTAGCTCATTTAAGTATCTAGTTTTTTGTTAGTTATACATGACACACGCACACGCACACACACACACATATGTATATATACCTACATACACACATACACACACACACACATATATATATATATACACACACACACACATACATATGTATGTATTAGAAAAAATATTCAAATTTGACACACAAAGTACTAATATATGTATCTGCGTGTTTGTATGTGTATGATTTAGAAAAAAGATTCAAATAAGATGCTATAATTCTTTAATTTTACTTTTTTTTTACAGAAAGGAAACTATATACCGAAAGGGAGAAAAATCGCCTTTCTCCAATGGTTACAAAAGCAGATTTTGCAATTAATATGACTACAGAATTTGAAATACAGAAATCTTAACAAATGGATACAATGTATAAAATAGATAAAGAAGGAAACAAGCTCTAAGAAAAGGTGAGCCACAAGGAGAGCAAAGTCCCAGAGCCCCGATGTAGACAGAGAAGAGCGAAAGGCCAGCTATAACTGCAATGAGGTCAGCAAAAGACGACAGTTGCCTCCAAACCAGAAGGAAACAGAAAGCAAATCTTCACCCAATCTTTTACCCAATCCAGAAAACACGTCAGTCCTAGCCAGTCTACTTCACACTCAAGCTCCAGCTCCTACAACCCTTCCTAATCCATAAATATGTAAATCCAAGACCTGTATGACTAGCAAACAACATTTGTTGATAAAAAGGGGGATCGGTGAAGGAAGTGTGAACCGACATACAAACATAAAAAACCAACCAATTCCTGCACAGCGAGAAGGCGAAACAGAAGTAATATCAAAATACAAGCTAAAAGCCATGAGCGGGTGCTAAAGGATCCCTTAAAAGGGTACCGCGAAAAGCAAGGAACACGTCATTCCTTACCCTCCGTATGATAGTAGGAGGATCCATGGGAGACTCATTAAAATTGGCCTTATTCTGCGAGCACCAAATATGCCAGCAGATAAGACAAGTAATAACTCGGAAAAAATGAAGCGGATAGATTTGTCTGAGATGCTTGTCCACCAATATCTCAAAAGATCAGAGAGAGAAGAAGCATTACTCCGAAGACCGACCAAATTTCCTATAACGACTCGGGATTTTCGACTCCGAAAATCAACACAAAACTGCCATGTTGACTGAACATCGGAAATACCTGATCATTATTAGAAAGAAGTCAGAGGGTGAGAATAGATAAGATGGAAAGTTAGAATAGAAGAAGAAGAAGATCATCACAGAACCGAGTCAGAGTCATACGAATCTCACAACGGAACGAATAAAATATAATATAACATAACTTTGAAATAAAACAGTATATATATACAATAACATTATCAGAGTACAACACTTATACACAGCGGAGATAACAATAGTTATAAAATCCTGAAGCCTCCTACTTCAAGCTCCTCCAAGTATATCTGTAACCGGAACTACTTGACTACCCATACAAATTTGGGCACCCAAGAGTTTAGGGAAAACAAAACAAAATAAACTTTGGGTCAGTCATGGGACTGGTGTGAGTAAACTCAAATCATTTGGTTTAACTTTTCAAAATCCTTTTCAAAGGAAAAGATAATCGTAAGACCGATCCACACATAAACACGGATGGTTTTTACCTTACGATAACCTAAAAACAGTTTTGGAAATCGATACTTTTCTGATATTATAATAATGTCAAATCAGAAGTAATTAACAATCTAGCAGAACGCTTGCATCTCACGTTCCATATATATAGTATACAAACAAAAACCGCGGGCGCTTAGTGGAGATTGGATTATGACTATGACAAGGAATGGGACCACCTGCCGATAGTGTATCTCTAGAGGCGAATACACTGGGTTCAACAAGAACATCTTGCAACCCGGCCCACACATGACCGACCACTCATTTCGCTTGAGTGTATCGAATGTATATCATCAACGGTTGGGAGCTACCCACCATTTCCCGAAAAGGGACAGCATCGAACATAGATAAAAGAATGAAATGGATTTTCTCTAGATAGGTGATATACACCCAAATGAAAGCGACACACATAGCCATGCTGCCTGCCCGATTTCTGTCATTTCCCGGTTGACGAGGCTTGTGGTCATACGTATCTTTTGAAACACTTGACCACCGTTCACTTTGAATGCCACATCACCATACCCGCCAAATCACAAATTGATTTCTCCAAAAAGTACCACGGGTATAAAGCTAGAGAAATGAATTCCTTCGCCACCAAACGTAAGTACGTTTGAAGAGATCAACTTATGCGATCCGTTACATATACTCTATCAGACATTCGTCCATTCACGTTTGTCCTGGGACTGGACAACCCGAAGGCACTATTCTGAAAATAGGATAGCCCTTGCATAACTCCATCTTCAATATTTGATCGCAACGCTAATGTCCATACAGAATGGTTTTCAGATAATGAATTTGATCCCGGTCTCTCCGTATTAATGACGTAAAATGGTCAAAAACTTAGATAGTCAGTGATTTAACTATCAAAGAAAAACAGGTGTGCAACCAACGATCTTATTTCCAAATAGAAATTCGATCGATCAAATCATCAATCCACATTTATCTCTTTATCTCAAATTATCTTCAATTTATCTATTTCCCCATTTCTATACATTTGTAAATTCTTATTTTCCACATTTAGAAAACATTTCTGGTTCTTATTTGAGAAAACATTTCCAGACTTCTTTATCGGATTTAAACTGATGTTTAAATAAAACATCGCTTTGCCCATTCAAGCCATTTCACTCACTAACTAAATTCACTTAACCAATCTTCACAATCGAACCTTATCTACTCCTTAGCTAAAAACGAAGTCAATCAAGTTGGGGTATATTAACCTCTCAGACCTAAACTAAACAACATTTCTAACCTCAAAATAGACAAAGTTCACCCTTTACAACTTTAACAACTTCCTTACATAACTCTCTGATTTTATATACGAAGCCACTTATTTTACCGAAATCTTTTGATTTTAACAGTAGAGTTATAATCTCAGACTTTCGAAATGAAATAACTTAAGTATAACCTTTATATCTTAATTTGGGTAAATAAACCAACAACTAATTTATTCACCAATAAGTAAAACTTGATTTGAAACGGAAAGTAAATATCACTTTCCTTAATTCGATATGATCGAATTCCAATGTATAATTCACTTTCGTATAATCATTATTTGATAACTCTCTTTCAAATAACTATATTCGATTCCTCTATTCGAATATTAATATTCGATAATCCTTTCTTCGAATAAGTATATTCGATAATCAAATATCGGTTTCCAACCGAATACTAATTTCCTTGTTAAATCCTGTTTTATCCAATATATAATTTCTTCAAATAAATTATTTAAAAAAAAATCTGGCTTAGTTGATTTCTAATGACAAATCTTTACGGATTTTATTTAATCCCTTTTTACATTTCGATTATCGAAATGGATTTCATCGCTCCTTTTTTTAAAACAACTCCACTTTCCCAAATTCACTATTGAATTTGCAAATCCCTATTATCCATTGATAATTATATTTAAATTCATATAAAAACCTTGGTTTATAAATCACACCACTTGTTTCCATTTTCAAACAAGTTATTTATTTGCAAAATCCCTACTTAATCCCTTTATTCACATCAAATGTGAATAATATTTCTTTTATACAATCTCTTTAGTTTGATTTCGTATTTAAAAACAATATCTCATTTTCCATTTCTATTTATATTTCTATTTTCAGAGTTATTTGCATAAAATCGCCTTTTAACTTCTAACACTTAAAATCTTATTTAAATTTCCCTTATTTAATTACTCATCGGCCCGTCACAATTCCCGATCCGCTTATTTTCCTTCTTCCCTGTATATCCCTCCGTGTACACTTCCTGCTATGTTCAGCAAAACCCGCAACTACCAAACCTTATGCCTTCATATCCTTCACGTTGGATATATATATTTGTTTTATTTTTCTAAATTTGGGCTTTGACCAAATTTTTTGGCCCACTTAAACCCCTAAAAACGCTCCAACATAACAGCCTTCTTCCTCAATACATACGCATCATGCTCCTCCATTTTCTCTGCTATTTCCGAAAACTCCCAGTCCACCACTTCCTCATTTCCTCGCTAAAAATCTTGCCACCATCACCACCTTCTTCACCTTCTCAAGCTACACCCCTCCGGCACCACACACACGAACTCGCACCCCCTTCAAATACCCACGTCCGGCCGCCACAACTGCCCATCGAACCCCCCCCTTCCAGTCGCTACCATGTCCGAACCCGTGGCTAATTCGAACCACAAAGCCTTGCTTAGCTCCCTGATCCGCAACCTCTTTTCCCACTCTCGTTTATTGTTTTCTATATTATTATTTTTTGATTTCTTCCTGAACCCGATGAGATGAAGGGGAATAGTTGTTGTGTATTTATAGTGTTTTGATCCTTGGTTGCCATGGTATTGGTGTGGTAGGATATATATTAGGCAAGTAGCATGTGATTTCTTCTTACATTTCGAAGCTCTGGTGTTGATTTGATAACTCGTTTCTGCATGGTGAAACATCAATAGTTGGTTTTTATTTTGAACGGTGTAGCTGGAAGTATAAAGCAGGCTATTGATTAAAAAATACATTTGTTACTTCACTTCTTATATAGCTGTTCTTCTCAGTATATATAGTATAGGTTATGTTGTCTTCTCATAAGTAGACTTAGTAGCTGCATTTAGAGGGTCACAATTCACGAGGTTAAGTTGGCTTTAAAACTATATATAGAGATATAGGTGATAGAGTATAGGGTTTAGATTTGCAGTGATTCTTCGTAGGCATGTGTCTTTGTTCAATTTTCATAAAAAATTGTTGCTAAAGTACACAGCACGGTGATAGACAAGGGATGGGCCAGAGGTCTTGTACATAATAGGCTTGCCGTAGAGTTAGACTTGCGTTGGATCAGATTTGTATGTGTTTCATTTTCAAACAACTGTAGTTGTACGTGATACAGTGATAGTGTATAAAGATTGATATATGTTAGCTTAGGGGAATTCGTTGGAATATGGAGTCATCACGAAGGAAATATATGAGATGAAGTATGGAGCAAAGTATGGAACCCCTTATTCAAGCTGTTATACAGTCCGTAGTTTGGAAAAAGCAATGTATAAGTCATGCAAATATATATAAGATTTAGCGTAACCATTACATAAGGTTTCGTTCATGTCCGAACTGCTACGGACAGAAATAAAAATACCATCGTGTCCAGCGAGGTGCGACGATCCCAAAAATATAATAATATCGGTAGGTTAACTCATATTGTGAAACCCCAAATATTGATATAGTGTGCAAAATACTCCAAATAAAAAGTTGTGTATTTAATTAATTAAAAATTACAGTAAAATTCTAAAAATTAAATTATCACTACGTCTCAAAAGAACCTTATCTAAATTCGAAACTGATATCTAGTTATATCAAATAAACCGTTACATTCGATAAATGATTTTATAGCAATTATTTTAAAATTTGATTTGGACATAAATCAAAATCTACATGACGAAATCTCGATTTTTCTCTTCCATCAGAAAAATATACTTCACCAGCTCCTAATGTTTCTTGTTTCACAAAAATCCGATTTAAAACGGCTTCTGGATATTCGTTTAAAGTTCGAATCGCCAAATTATGAACTGCCGCGCCATTTCAAGCTCAATTATAATTATAATATAATTTATACGTTCAAACTTCGTTTAAATAATATATTCGTTATTATAATTCAACCCTAAAATGAATTATATCTTATAAGTGATCTAATTCACACAATATTGGGAATTCAACTATTTCCGACCATTTCGAAAATACGTATATTATTCTTATTATATATATTAATTAAATATAAATATTATTTAATTCAAGTTATCGATATCGCCAAATCGATATTAAACAATTAAATAAATTAACTATTCAGCCGTTAAAAATGCGGGACATTACATTCTTCCCCCCTTAAAATAATTTCGTCCTCGAAATTGCTAAGGTAGAAAACAAACCCTGTTAACTGGGTTAAAAATTATTCGTTTACCTTTAACTTTAGTTTCAACTGAATTAATTTTCTTCCAATTTAATTTTTAGTTTATTCTTATTAACGAAAATTTTCAAAAATTCTAGAAAAAAATTAACCCCCGAAATTTTCGGGAAATTTCACCAGCACCTCCTTTGTACCGGTCAATAGTCCAAACACCAACTTGCTTCTCCAGGCCCTTTCCTTTCAAAAAGAAAATCCAAAAGCCAAACGGCTTGCCGATTCGGCACATAAAACCTCATATGGAAATTTAAACATGTACCTTTTTGTCGGGCATATAATTAAACCCTTGCACTTGCTTCTACTCAGTACCTGCTAATCATATATCCATCTATACTAATCGAGTTCCAATCAATTTCAATCAATCAAATCTCAAATCCAATCGAATCAAATATCATTCTCAAACTTCAAATTCCATTACCAATTCCAACTCTTACTTACCAGTCAGATATACTTAACTAAATTCATAACTCACAATCCAATTTTATTCGATATTGTTCTATTTCAATTCAATTTCCAGTTAATTGGTTCCAATTCAATTCATATTCGCTTTCACCAATTTCTGTTTAAATTTGTTTTGTTCAAACAATCTCCCTCGGGAGTTTTTAAGCAGTTTAGCTCTTTCAAAAATCAAATATTCCCTTTTCAGGATTCAAAACAACTTATTTTCCTCAAAACAATTCAAAACAGTATCTTGGTAGTAATCTGTCACGTAGAACTTGAAAATGAACACTGATGATGTGGCCAGTATCATCAGAATTATTTCCCAGTGATAAAAGTGAGTTCAATACTATATTACTCTAAAAACCATTTTTAAACAAATTTCATTTTGAAATCTTTTCAAAATATCATTCACAATACTTGTAAACAATTTAAAATCTCCCCGGATCTTGAAATTTTCTTATACTTAATTCAAATTCATATACGAACACTTCTCCACGTTTCAGAATTTTTAATTCCAAATTTCTGATTTAAATTCAAATTTAATTAATCTGCTTTTATGTTATACGAACCCTAATTGGTTATTTATATAACAATTCAATTATAATCAACCAACACATCCAACATACTATAATAATTCAAATATAAATATTTTCTTTATATCGAAATACACTTTGGGTAGAATTATCTCATTTACCCTCTTTCAAAGCATATTATGTCGGTTTATCGTATTTGAGTGTTCAGAAACCCCTATCGATATAGTGGATCAAACTGATCAACCAGAATTCACAAACTACTCAACCAATAAATCTCCACAATATAAAACAATTTCATAAAATCTACAAATACGTTCACTCGTATATATACACTCAAACTCAATCTAGGGTATTACTAAACCAATCTCTACTGAGTCACGCCACAGAGCCAAGGTAATCACTTAACCTTAAGCTCTGATACCACTGTAATGACTCGGGATTTTCGACTCTGAAAATCAACACAAAACTGCCATGTTGACTATTCGAACATCGGAAATACCTGATCATTATTAGAAAGAAGTTAGAGGGTGAGAATAGATAAGATGGAAAATTAGAATAGAAGAAGAAGATCATCACAGAACCGAATCAGAGTCATACGAATCTCACAGCGGAACGAATAAAATATAATATAACATAACTTTGAAATAAAATAGTACATATATACAATAACATTATCAGAGTACAACACTTACACACATCGGAGATAACAATAGTTATAAAATCCTAAAGCCTCCTGCTTCAAGCTCCTCCAAGTATATCTGTAAAGTTCGGAACTACATGACTACCCGTACAAATTTGGGCACCCAAGAGTTTAGGGAAAACAAAACAAAACAAACTCTGGGTCAGTCATGGGACTGGTGTGAGTAAACTCAAATCATTTGGTTTAACTTTTCAAAATCCTTTACAAAGGAAAAGATAATCGTAAGACCGATCCACACAAACACGGATGGTTTTTACCTTACGATAACCTAAAAACAGTTTTGGAAATCGATACTTTTCTGATATTATAATAATGTCTAATCACAAGTAATTAACAATTTAGCAGAACGCTTGCATCTCACGTTCCACATATATAGTATACAAACAAAAACCGCGGGCGCTTATTGGAGATTGGATTCCGACTATGACAAGGTATGGGACCACCTTCCGATAGTGTATCTCTAGAGGCGAATACACTGGGTTCAACAAGAACATCTTGCAACCCGGCCCACACATGACCGACCACTCATTTCGCTTGAGTGTATCGAATGTATATCACCAATGGTTGGGAGCTACCCACTGTTTCCCGAAAAGGGACAGCATCGAACATAGATAAAAGAATGAAATGGATTTTCTCTAGATAGGTGATATACACCCTAATGGGAGCGACCCACATAGCCATGCTGCCTACCCGATTTCTGTAATTTCTCGGTTGATGAGGCTTGAGGTCATACGTATCTTTTGAAACACTTGACCACCATTCACTTTGAATGCCACATCGTCATACCCGCCAAATCACAAATTGATTTCTCCAAAAAATACCATGGGTATAAAGCTAGATAAACGAATTCCTCCGCCACCAAACGTAAGTACATTTGAAGTGATCAACTTACGAGATCCGTTAGATATACTCTGTCAGACATTCGTCCATTCACGTTTATCCTGGGACTGGACAACCCGAAGGCACTATTCTGCAAACAGGATAGCCCTTGCATAATTCCGTCTTCAATATTTGATCGCAACGCTAACGTCCATACATAGTGGTTTTCAGATAATGAATCTGATCCCGGTCTCTCCGTATTAATGACGTAAAATGGTCAAAAACTTCGTTAGTCGGTGATTTAACTATCAAAGAAAAACAGGAGTGCAACCAACGATCTTATTTCCAAATAGAAATTCGATCGATCAAATCATCAATCCACATTTATCTCTTTATCTTAAATTATCTTCAATTTATCTATTTCCTCATTTTTATACATTTGTAAATTCTTATTTTCTACATTTAGAAAACATTTCTGGTTCTTATTTGAGAAAAAAATTCCAAACTTCTTTATCGGATTTAAACTAATGTTTAAATAAAACATCGCTTTGCCCATTCAAACCATTTCACTCACTAACTAAATTCACTTAACCAATCTTCACAATCGAACCTTAACTACTCCTTAGCTAAAAACAAAGTCAATCAAGTTGGGTTATATTTACCTCTCAGACCTTAACTGAACAACATTTCTAAGCTTAGAATAGACAAAGTTCACCCTTTACAACTTTAACAACTTCCTTACGTAACTCTCAGATTTTATTTACGAATCCACCTCTTTTACCGAAATCTTTTGATTTTAACAGTAGAGTTATAATCTCAGACTTTCGAAATGAAATAACTTAAGTATAACCTTTATATATTAATTTGGGTAAATAAACCAACAACTAATTTATTCAACAATAAGTAAAACTTGATTTGAAACGGAAAGTAAATATCACTTTCCTTAATTCGATATGATCGAATTCCAATGTATAATTCACTCTCGTATAATCATTATTTGATAACTCTCTTTCGAATAACTATATTCGATTCCTCTGTTCGAATAACTAATATTCGATAATCCTTTCTTTGAATAACTATATTCGATAATCAAATATCGGTTTCCAACTGAATACTAATTTCCTTGTTAAATCATGTTTTATCCAATATATAATTTCTTCAAATAAATTATTTTAAAAAAACATCTGACTTAGTTGAATTTTAATGACAAATCTTTACGGATTTTATTTAATCCCTTTTTACATTTCGAATATCGAAATGGATTTCATCGCTCCTTTTTTCAAAACAACTCCACTTTCCCAAATTCACTATTGAATTTGCAAATCCCTATTATCCACTGATAATTATATTTAAATTCATTTATATACCTTGGTTTATAAATCATACCACTTGTTTCCATTTTCAAACAAGTTATTTATTTGCAAAATCCCTACTTAATCCCTTTATTCACATCAAATGTGAATAATATTTCTTTTATACAATCTCTTTAGTTTGATTTCGTAATTAAAAGCAATATCTCATTTTCCATTTCTATTTATATTTCTATTTTCAGAGTTATTTGCATATAATCTCCTTTTAACTTCTAACACTTAAAATCATATTTAAATTTCCCTTTTTCAAATGCTGAATTCATATTTCATAAAATATCGGTGTTAAAACCGATTTCCCCTTCTCCATATAAGTTCGACTTATATACATATTTTCATTTAACAAAAGATAAATATATTCATTAAATTTATAAATATTATTCATAAATTAAATGTCTCCATTTATCTGATAAACGGATTTGTATTTAATATCTACTATCAAACCATCTCCTCTTTGTTCTTTGTATCTTGTCAATTTTCCTTTCTTTTTTATTTCAAACATCTCCTTTTATAAAATCTATTTGATTTTTATAAAAATCCTTTAAATTCAATTTTCCACTTCACAATTTCCTTTACTATAAAATCCTTTGATTTTATATAAACATTCTTATTTCATTATACACTTCGAAAATTCCTTTTTATCATTTCAGGTTTTTCTTTGGTATTTAAAGGTACCAAATAACATTGGTCAAACATACATAACCAACAACAGGTCATAAATCACATCGTATATCACAATATATGAAAAACAGTAAATAAATGTTGAGGAACCCAGTTGGGTCCCTCCGACCTGTTTCCCTGCATCCACATATGTTAATCAACATAAATAACATTAGTATGAAATATTCTGATAAACAAAATAAATATTTGATTAACAATTTATATATATCGTTATCGATATTTTCAACCAACTTGTAACAACCCGTTTTTTATAACATGTTAAAACAAGAAATCTAGGCAGAATTAAATTTTAAAGTTAGAATCAGGGGAAACGGGTTACTCCATTGCGTTCTTCTCGAAATTTTACATAAAATAGAGTCCGATTTTTCGAAAATCGGAGTCCGGATGAAGAAGTTATGGTCGGTACAAGTTTCAGCAGTTTTTAGGTAGCACTGGACCAAGGGGTCGACCATAGGGTCGACCTACCCCCCTACCCCCCAGGTCGACCATAGGGTTGACCTACCCCCCAGGTCGACCATAGTGTCGACCTCCCCCCCTTACAGGTCGACCTGGTCGGCTTGGTTTGACCCAGAACTCATTTTTGAAGACTGAGACGTGTTTTGACGGTCTGGATTGATTCTAGGGTTAATCTAAGGGCCTAAACTAGTTGCTACACCTATAAAAACACCCTTAGACCTAACCTGATTCATATAAAATCATTCTTATACTATTAAGCTTCTAAACTCCCTCTTGAACCATGGCCGCCACCCCAAAATTAAAGTGCAAACATTCAAACTCAAATCAATTCGAAGAACAAAGCTTCAACAATGGTTCAAACAACAAATCAACACTACTACAAACGTTCTATGACAATTTCAGTTCCTAATTCACTAGCCATGCTCTGTAGTTCTAGTTGTTTTTAGATTTAAACATTTAATTATAATGTAGCCATGGAATAAAGTGGAATTGGATTTAAGTATGTTTATCGATTCTGATCTATTTCTGTTGCTCCTTTAATCTTGTGTTTTGGGACTTGTCTATCATTATGCTCATGACAAGTTTATGATCTATTCAGCAGTTTTCTTGATTCATAATGAAGTTATCATCAAGTTGTAATATTTATGCCTATGATGATGTTTTCCTCTGATCTCATTTTTATTTAATTTCTATCTCCCCCAATTTATTTTCTTTCATGAACCTTGGTCAATTTCGGACCTTGGCCTAAAATCGCGATTTGCGTACGATATGTATACGGGGGAATTATGGGATTATTGCCTATATGAATATGATGTAATAATTGGCAACATGAAATTGGATATTATCATTGTATTTTCAAGTTTGGGCTTGATCTGTAAATTTTGGTATAATCTTGTTATGAACAAATTTGCATAAATATTATATACATGGAATTTGGCACAAATAGGATCTATGTAATGTAACATGAGATTTGGTCTATATAACATGTATGTAATTTGGCATGTAAATTAAACCACGAGTTCGGGCCTATGTAAATTAAATCAAAAGATTAGGCTTACGATTGGGCATATGTAGAATTGGGGATTTGAATATAAAAGCAATTGTAAATTTGATAATTGGCATAAATATGTATTATGAACTTGGGTAGTTGGTGTGTGTTGTAATAAAAAGATTACAGGTTGGGATAACTACATCATGAATCATGATTTGGGTTTATTTGGGCATGATACATGCAATTTTGGCTAGAACTCGATATGGGTAAAATAGCGTAAACTTGGCATACATGTAAATAGGCAAGAATTGGACATATGTAATCTGACTAGAATTGGGTATATATGTCCATATATATATATATATATATATATATAAATTGGCATGTAATTTTGGAACTTGGACATATGTTTATTAATATGTAAAGTTGGGAATTTGAAACATGAAAATGACTGTGTATTGGATGATTGACTTAAACACGAACATGAACATTTCGATATGTTAAACACATGAACTGATATTGGGGTTTTGGGTGGAATACGACCATTAATGAACCTTTGACACGAGGTTAGACTCAGTTTGTGGTGTAAATCTGCCCGGAACCGCCCGACAAATCCAGTAGCCACAAAGTGTCAGTCTAATGTGAGAGGTCGATGGCCAAATTGTAGGCGTAACGATTTATGACACGAGGTTAGACCCAGTTTGTGGTGTAAATCTGCCCGGAACCGCCCGGCAAATCCAGTGGCCACAAAATGCACGGTCTAATGTGAGAGGTCATGATTCGTTCGTCATAATGAATGAATTAAGGAATACTAACCATAATAAGACGTGGGTATGGTTAGAGGGTTAGGTGGGATGACATGGAATTTGACATGTAAATGTGGACCTAACCGGTATGAGTTAAGAACATGTAAAACTTATAAATGTGGGCTTAACCAACATAAAAGTTAATCAGACCAATGGGTGGGTTAAGTAATATGGCTAGATTAATGACACTTAACCAATTTGACACGATGACCTGATAGGGTTAAGTCATGAACCACTTGAATATACTAAACCAATTTGACACGATGATTTGATAGGGTTAAGTCATGAACCACTTGAATATACTTAACCAATTTGACACGATGACCTGATAGGGTTAAGTCATGAACCGCTTGAATATACTTAACCAATTTGACACGATGATTTGATAGGGTTAAGTCACAAACCGCTTGAATATACTTAACCAATTTGACACGATGATTTGATAGGGTTAAGTCATGAACCACTTGAATATACTTAACCAATTTGACACGATGACCTGATAGGGTTAAGTCATGAACCACTTGAATATACTTAACCAATTTGGCACGATGATTTGATAGGGTTAAGTCATGAACCACTTGAATATGGTGGACCTAGCACAGGTGACTACATTTCGTGATTGGGCCGTATGACACAGACACATGAACGAGCTAGGACTTGTCGGGAGCCGATCGATTTATAGATCATTACGTAGAATTCGTTAGGTAGCGTAATCCCTAGTGGTGCTAGGTGGCATAAACCCTAATCGAATCTAGAAAACGTTCAATATGTAGCATAACCCCTAGTGGTCCTAGGTGGCATAAATCCTAGTTGAACACGTGATAGTTCATGATAAGGAAACCTAGCCAGAACAAGTGTGGCAGTCAAAACGGTTTCAAGAATGGTGGCACTACGTTGAAGTAGTATAGAAATACGTGATGAAACTCGTACGATATACGGCAAGGGACTGTACATATACATGGAAAGGATGATACGGGTTGGGGTACTAGTACTGTTGGTGCAGAGAATATAGGAAATCAAAGAAAATAGGGGAATGGTGAAGCTTAGAAATCTCGCGATGTTATATTTAATAGAAACCTTGCAATGTTATACTTGATTCATCGTGCATGTAGCTTACCTTGTCATCATGCTTATGTTTACTTTCAGTTTATTCATGCCATATTATCTTCACCTGTATTTATGCTGAAAGCCACTAGGACTTACTCAGTCTTTATGACTGACCCGGTTTGTTTCGCCTCTTTTTCTTTCGTTCCCCCCCCTCCAAGGTTCACAGAGTGGGAATACAGCTTAGTTCGGATCTTACCAAGCTCCAAGGCTCCTTCATGTACTGTTTGGATTTCTCTTGGCTATGGCTTGCTTTGCTGCTTTATTGGGGAATACTACAATTTCATGCTTCTTTGCTTTTTAGCAAGACAGATTTCGATGTAATGGATTTAGTAGCATTTTGATGTAAAAGGCTTTAGACCCTTCTAGATTTTAAAGCAATGAAATTTGGTTCTTCTTCCGTTGTTTTATATGTTCTGTCTTTTAATATTTCTATGTATGTTTACCTAGATAATGCTCCACCAAAGCTAGTGCATTCCCTTTGTGAGTGACCCTAGCGGAGGTGGGGTGTTACATTTGGTATCAGAGCAGAAGGTTACCAGACTGGGTAAAAGTTTTTAAAACTTTTGAAATTATTTTCAAAACCATTTACAAAGAAGCATTTTTCAAGAAATTTTTTATTTTTAAAGGCTATTCCCCAAAGGCCATTAGCATTATCCTTTGTTTCCTTGTTCGAATCCCTTTTCTTTCCTCCATCTGTAGTCACATTAGTTCCATCTGCGACTAATCTTATTTCAAGCTTTGTAGGGTTGCCGTACGATGGAGGTAGTTCTCGAGAGACCTGTTAACACGTTATATAAGAGGGGATAAGAGTGGTTAAGGCGAATGAGGCTCAGAACAAGAAGGTAGAAATGTTTCTATAGGAAAGTCTAGTTTATATTTCTATCCTGTTTGTACCCTTTTTGATTACGGTACATTGCATCCTTTTTATTTCTGCTTCGATAGTTAAGTCTCTGCACCTTAGTACTAGCGTAGTAGAGGATCCCATTTTATTCTCAAATCCTGTTAGGGAATTGGCTAATTTATTCATGACTTGTTTGGATTTGGGAATGTCTATGCTAAGTGTTGAGTTTAGAAGTAAAGCTTATATCTTTGGGCTATGGGTTGATTCTAGGGATGGAGTGGTTATCCAGAAATAGTACTATTCTCGAGTATGAAAAAGGGTAGTTAGATTCTTGACTTGCCTTGGTAATGCCCTCGAAGTCTAGTGTAACCCATAGGGTTCTGCCATGCTTAGTTACCTAGAATCTCTTGACACATTTATTGGTCCGCTCGAGTAATGTTCGCCACTAAGGCGGATGGTTCATCTCGCTTATGCATGAGTTATATAAAATCACCTTAGTAAGTACACTTGGCAACATGGTTGACATCTGTTTATTTGCAAGAGATAATACTTCTGCATGGAATACCCTATAAACGAGATCTGAGATTCACTAGTGAATTTTGGAGAGCTTGCATGAAACCATGAGTACGCAGTTATGTTTGAGCCGAGTATACTAGAAGAAGAATAAATGAAAATGGGACGAGAGACAACAGTGAAATGAGTTCCAACTCATATTTTGGAAACAAGAATTAAGAAGCTACGAAATTATGAAGTTAAAGATGGTGAAAGAACAACGGAGTTAAGCTCAAGGAAATGTGGCTCAAAAGATTGAAGACTAGGTACGCGTATCATATCTCTTTTTAAGAGTATATCCTTGATCCCTCTTTTCCTGTAGAGCTTATTTGCATGCTATCTTTTAAGTATATCCTCTCGGTCCTATTCTCAATCCCATTTATGTTAGAAACCCCATAGGGAGCATGAATCGTCTATTAGTAACACATTTTGGGGCTTGAGGTTGTCCGTTGGGTTGACTAAACTCTTTGGGTTTTATAGGATATGGGCTGGTGCTTAGGGAGTTCTTCTTCTATTCAGTATATATGTGACGTAGATTTTCAGCTTTGACATTGCCTAATGGGCACAAAGTTTTTACTTGCTTCTATCATTCGGCTATACCTTTAGGTAGGAAATAATGGATGTAAACATGTGTTTGAGACATGTTATGGTTGATGGTTGCAAGTGGTTGCAAGTGTTTGCTAGTTGTTGCTCGTGGATGCATGAACACACATTAGGCACTAGATCGGCTCAGTCACATCTCATATTGCATATGCATGAATGTTTATACTTGTACATGGATGAAATCGAATATGTTATCATGTGGATGATGCATATGGATGGATGTTTGTGCACATATACTGTTTATGTGACTAGGACTATTTGCATACATGTTGGATTCAAGGCACTAAACATATTTTGCATTAAGAAGATCAATCAGGCCTGATCATTTGCATTAGATAAGGAACATATACACACACTTTCTGCATATGTTCATACAGCATAAGATATCTCTTAAGGACAATGGATGCCTGTGATTGATGATTGAGTAGATGGATGATTGGATGGTTGGACACGTTCTTCTTAACTTGAAGATTTTGGGGACGAAATCCTTTAAGGAGGGGAGAATGTAACAACCCGTATTTTTATAACATGTTAAAACAAGAAATCAAGGCAGAATTAAATTTTAAACTCAGAATCAGGGGAAACGGGTTACGCCATTGTATTCGTCTCGAAATTTTACATAAAATAAAGTCCGAGTTTTCAAAAATCGGAGTCCGGATGAAGAAGTTATGGCATGTACAAGTTTCAGCATTTTTCAGGCAGCACTGGACCAGGGGGTCGACCATAGGGTCGACCTACCACCCCCCCCCCCCAGGTCGACCATAGGGTCTACCTACCCCCCAGGTCGACCATAGTGTCGACCTCCCCGCCTTACAGGTCGACCTGGTCGGCCTGGTTTGACCCAGAACTCATTTTTGAAGCCTGAGACGTGTTTTGACGGTCCGGATTGATTCTAGGGTTAATCTAAGGGTCTAAATTAGTTGCTACACCTATAAAAACACCCTTAGACCTAACCTAATTCATATCAAATCATTCTTACACTATTATGCTGCTGAAATCCCTCTTGAACCATGGCCGCCGCCCCCAAATTAAAGTGCAAACATTCAAACTCAAATCAATTCGAAGAACAAAGCTTCAACAATGGTTCAAACAATAAACCAACACTACTACAAACGTTCTATGACAATTTCAGTTCCTAATTCACTAGCCATGCTCTGTAAGTTCTAGTTGTTTTTAGATTTAAATATTTAATTATAATGTGGCCATGGAATAAAGTGGAATTGGATTTAAGTATGTTTATCGATTCTGATCAATTTCTGTTGCTCCTTTAATCTTGTATTTTGGGACTTGTCTATCTTTATGCTCATGACAAGTTTATGATATATTCAGCAGTTTTCTTGATTCATAATGAAGTTATCATCAAGTTGTAATATTTATGCCTATGATGATGTTTTCCTCTGATCTCATTTTTATTCAATTTCTATCTCCCCAAATTTATTTTCTTTCATGAACCTTGGTCAATTTCGGACCTTGGCCTAAAATCGCGATTTGCATACGATATGTATACGGGGGAATTATGGGATTAT
The DNA here is from genome assembly GCA_030737875.1 of Allium sativum. Lineage (NCBI taxonomy): Eukaryota > Viridiplantae > Streptophyta > Magnoliopsida > Asparagales > Amaryllidaceae > Allium > Allium sativum. The sequence continues at coordinate 333,143,246 of CM060920.1, read as the reverse complement.
TGCCTATATGAATATGATATAATAATTGGCAACATGAAATTGGATATTATCATTGTATTTGCAAGTTTGGGCTTGATCTGTAAATTTTGGTATAATCTTGTTATGAACAAATTTGCATAAATATTATATACATGGAATTTGGCACAAACAGGATCTATGTAATGTAACATGAGATTTGGTATTTATAACATGTATGTAATTTGGCATGTAAATTAAACCACGAGTTCGGGCCTATGTAAATTAAATCAAAAGATTAGGCTTACGTTTGGGCATATGTAGAATTGGGGATTTGAATATAAAAGCGATTGTAAATTTGATAATTGGCATAAATATGTATTATGAACTTGGGTAGTTGGCGTGTGTTGTAATAAAAAGATTACAGGTTGGGATAACTACATCATGAATCATGATTTGGGTTTATTTGGGCATGATACATGCAATTTTGGCTAGAACTCGATATGGGTGAAATAGCATAAACTTGGCATACAGGTAAATAGGCAAGAATTGGACATATGTAATCTGACTAGAATTCGGTATATACATCCATATATATATATATATATATATATATATTGGCATGTAATTTTGGAACTTGGGTATGTTTATTAATATGTAAAGTTGGGAATTTGAAACATGAAGATGACTGTGTATTGGATAATTGACTTGAACACGATCATGAACATTTCTATATGTTAAACACATGAACTGATATTGGGGTTTTGGGTGGAATACGACCATTAATGAACCTTTGACACGGGGTTAGACTCAGTTTGTGGTGTAATTCTGCCCGGAACCGCCCGGCAAATCCAGTAGCCACAAAGTGTCAGTCTAATGTAAGAGGTCGAAGGCCAAATTGCAGGCGTAACGATTTATGACACGAGGTTAGACCCAGTTTGTGGTGTATATCTGCCCAGAACCGCCCGGCAAATCCAGTGGCCACAAAATACACGGTCTAATGTGAGAGGTCATGATTCGTTCGTCGTAATGAACGAATTAAGGAATACTAACCATAATAAGACGTGGGTATGGTTAGAGGGTTAGGTGGGATGGCATGGAAATTTGACATGTAAATGTGGACCTGTAACAACCAGTATTTTCAATAACCTGTTATAACATAAATCGAGGCAGAATTTAATTTATAAATCTGAATCAAGGGAAATGGGCTATGCCATTGCGTTCGTCTCGGAAAAATACGCGAAATAGAGTCCGAGTTTTCGAAAATCGGAGTCCGTATGAAGAAGATATGGACGAACGAAGTTAGGCAGAAAAACCGAAAACAAGCCAGAATGCACTGACGCACTTGTGAAGTGCGCCAGCACAAAAATACACTGGCGCACTTGGGAAGTGCGCCCGTGTCGAGCCAAAAACCTGCACAGCTTTCTGGCTTGACCCTGGCTGGCTTGGTGCACCTGTTTTGGTTCTCTGGTCTGTTCTGCTGGCCTATGACGATTTTTGATGGTTTAGATCTAAACTAGGGTTAATCCTATGGCCTAAACTAACCTAAACTTCTATAAAAGGACCCCTAAACCTAGCCTAAATCATCATTATTCATTCAAGTAACTAAACTATGGCAAAATCAATCCTCTCATGGCCTCCACTCTCTTCATAAAATTTCTAAATTGTTTCTATGAGAGATTTTCCATGCATACAAGTGTTTTCAAGCTTGTATGAGTGTCATTAGCTTGCATTCAAGTCAAGTTTCTATATTTGCATCATAAAGCAAGGGTTTTGATCATTTTGGCTCAAGGGTTTTTATGTTAGAGCTTTCATTTTGGGTCTATTTTATTGCATAAGGGCTTTGTCATATCTTTTGTGCCTTCATAGCAAAGTAAGCCCTTTCCCTACTCTTATATATTAACAATGAAGTTAAATGTTCATGTTGCAAGTTTGGATTTGATCATTGAGTATGATACATGCTATCATGTCATGCAAGTTTATGAAGTCATTATCTTGATCTTGTGGGCTAAAAGCAACAACCTTTATGTTGAAATGTTGCATTATGCAACATGAGAACCCTCATAACCTTTATGTCAACTTGCATATGAAATCATAACCCTTATATGATGATATATGCAAGTTACTAGTCATCATTCCATGTCTTTTGTCACCATGATTTGCTTATGTGCCAAGTTTGGGTTTATGCATGTTTTTGAGGCTTAAGAATGTAACATGCAAGTTAATGAACACATTTGTGCCTCATTTGCCACCATGATTAACTTGTGGCTTAATATCCATTTTTGTCATGCCTTCGCCAAGTCTCTCCTTTTAATCCATTACGTTGTTGCGAACGTATATGCGAGTTTAAAAGCGTTGGGTTATATTATGGGTAATTTCTAATGACATGAAAATACAACTTGAAAACATGACTTGAAATATAACATGGAAGTTGACATGTGAGTATGTTTGAAAATATGAAATTGGGAATTCACCTATTAAGTTAGGTCTACCCATACTATGGAATTGGGAATTTACCTATTAAGTTAGGTCTACCCATATTCTTAAAAACTTGAATATGAACATGACACTAGACTAAACATGAAAGTGACCAACTCGAGGTTGGGTTGAGTTTGCAACGTAAAACTACCCGGAACCGACCGGCCTAACTAGTAGTTGCAAACAATAGGACCCAATGTGAGAAGTTGGTCATGTTGTGCTTGAACCCGAGGTTAGACCAAGTTGTGGTGTAAAGCTACCCGGAACCGACCGGCTTAACTAGTAACCACAACAAAGTCTAATGTGAGAGGTTGAGGTGCATTAAGTAATTAATGCCACATGATAGGGTTAAGTTAATTTGATTAATGACTCTTAACCAAATATGACATGGACAATGGGTTAAGTAAATTGATTAGGCCAATGATACTTAACAAAACATGACAAGGTTGGGTAGGTTAAGTAACTTGATTTGCCTAATGACACTTAACCATTTTTATACGACTAGTGGATGGAGTTAAGTTAACCAACACTTAATCAATCCAACACGATAATTTGGTAAGGTTAAGTAAGTTTTCTTAGTGACACTTAACCGAAAAATACAGTTAATGGATGGGGTTAAGATTAGACTCAACTAGTCTAAACATGGAAATCGGATGGGGTTAAGTTAGCCTAGACTTAATTAATCCCACTTGGCAGTTTAATGGGGTTAAGTTAAACACTTAACTAATCTAACATGATGATTTGATGTGGTTAAGTGACCTATACTTAACCAATCTAACTCGTTAATTTATTGAGGTTAAGTTAACCTATACTTAACCAATCTAACGTGAAAACATGATAAGGCTAAGTCACGAATCGCTTAAATACGCTTGACCGATTTGACTCAGTAATTTGATAGGGTCAAGTTAATATATACTTAACCAACTTGAGCATGGTTTGTAGGGTTAAGTCTTGAACTTGGATACTTAGCCAATTTTGACATGATTTGTAGACGGGTTAAGTCATGAACTTAAGTGACACTTAATCCATTATATAAACCCTAGTTCTGAGGATTAGGTGGATAACCGTAGTTAACAAGGATAACGGGAATAAGGCTAAGTGGTAAACCTTAGTTGAAGAATAACTAAGTAATGATTCTTAGTCAAGGAAATTTAGACCAGTTCATGAGTAACCTGATACGGTAGGTCATCGTTTAAGTATACGAGTAGGAGCAAGTATCTGATTTAGATAAAGGCTCCAGCGAACTGGGTAACGAAGCAGCGGCTTCGGGGAACGTGAGGATATTCTTGGTATCCCTCTGTGAGCTGCCAGGTGATCATACTAGGCTCATGAGAGGTTAAGGTCTGCGTTAGAAGAACCAAGAGTATGCCTTGGTTGCTATACGAGCGACCTAAAGACGGGGATGGATAGGGGATAGTCGACGATACACGGTCGTACCCTAGATAGCATTTCGTCAGGCTACCTACCATCTTTGGTCAAGCGTGTACGTACGGAAAGGCAGAGAACACCCAAAAGACCATAATTGCTATCTAATTATGGTTGCGGTAAGGCTAGGATTGTGGGTTGGCCAGTAGTGTGTTCTCATCCAGGATTTATCCTGTCTTGTCTTTCACTAGTTGAGGGAGTGGTCTCGTGGGACCATAGCCACGTATAGAAAAAAACAGACCTTAGCATCTGCATCGGCAGATAAATCGAAAGCTCCCGACCGAGTCCTGTATTTCCTGGTCTTCCCTGTGACAGGACTCGGATGGCACGATGTGATACATGTGCATACAGTCATGGAAAAACGATTCACGATGAATGCGTGGGAAAAAGGGCGCGGTTGACGGTTAGCGTAAATCCTAGTGGCCCTGGGTTGTTGAACCAAAACCGAGATACGAAACGTGCAATAGGTAAGCATAATCCCTAGTAGCCCTAGGTAGCATAAGTCCTGGTTGTACAAACGATGATTCATGTTGAAAGACCCTAGTTAGATGTAGGGTGACAATCCAAAACGATCTCAAGGATCGTGAAACTATGTTAAAGTAGTATAGAATCTCATGGGAAAGCTCGTATGGTCTACGGTAAGGGACTGAACATTTACATGGAATAAAACACACGAGTTGAGTAACCTATATATGCGATATATTAGGTTGACATAGACCATTACACGACTTTTGAGTAAGGGTCATTCATGGTTAACACATGATACGGTGGGGATACTAGTACGGTAGGTGCAGAGCTAAAAGACAGGATAGATACCATGGGATGTTATACGTGATAGATATCTTGGGGATATTATACTTGACAGGAACTTGACGATGGAATACCTTGTTTTATCTTGACACCGTAATTTATCATGACACCTTAGTTTATTTGAGTTCAGTAGTTCATCCTGTTATTTTGATTTAGCTTATCTATCTTGTCATCATGCTTATGTTCATCTCAGTTTCTCATGTCAGTTAACTTTACTAGTTTTTATGCTGATAGTAGATAGGGCTTACTCAGTCTTTTTGACTGACCCATTTTGTTTCGCCTCTTTTCTTCCGTTTCCCCCCCCAGGTTACAGGGAGGAAATACTGTTGTTTAGTTCGGACTTCTTCTGCTTGAAGGTCATCATGGATGGCTTGGACTTTTCTTGGCTATGGCTACCTTACTGTTTTTACATGGGGAATAATTTATGAAAAAGTCTTTATGCTTCTTTACTATTGCAAGACAGGTTTTGATGTACTCTGATGTAAAAGGATTTAGACCTTAATTATTGATGTTTATGAAAGTTCGATTTTACTTCCGCCATTTTTATATGTTCTGTCTTGTGATATTTCTGTGCATGTTTACCAATAATGCCCCTCTAAAGCTAGTGCATTCCTTTGCGAGTGACCCTAGCGGAGGCGGGGTGTTACAGGACCTAACCGGTATGAGTTAAGAACATGTAAAACTTATAAATGTGGGCTTAACCAACATAAAAGTTAATCAGACCAATGGGTGGGTTAAGTAATATGGCTAGATTAATGACACTTAACCAATTTGACACGATGACCTGATAGGGTTAAGTCATGAACCATTTGAATATACATAACCAATTTGACATGATGATTTGATAGGGTTAAGTCATGAACCACTTGAATATACTTAACCAATTTGACACGATGACTTGATAGGGTTAAGTCATGAACCACTTGAATATACTTAACCAATTTGACACGATGATTTGATTGGGTTAAGTCACGAACTGCTTGAATATACTTAACCAATTTGACACGATGATTTGATAGGGTTAAGTCATGAACCACTTGAATATACTTAACCAATTTGACACGATGACCTGATAGGGTTAAGTCATGAACCACTTGAATATACTTAACCAATTTGATAGGGTTAAGTCATGAACTACTTGAATATACTTAACCAATTTGACACGATGATTTGATAGGGTTAAGTCATGAACCGCTTGAATATACTTAACGAACTTGACACATGATTCGTAGGGCTAAGTCATGAACTTGAACGACGACACTTAGCCAATTTGACATGACACGTAGGCGGGTTAAGTCACGAACTTGAATGACAACACTTAACCAACTTGACATGCTAGACTGATGGGGTTAAGCCTCGAATTTAAATGACAACACTTAACCTACTGGACGAAAACCCTAGTTACGTGGTCCTTTTCAGCAGTAACCCACTAGATGTATCATGGTACCCTGGAACTAGGCAGGGTGGGGCATGATTATTGGGCTGATTGTAAGCGACTAGAACGACGGCTGAGTTAGTGCGCCATTGTAGGTTCAGGCGGACTATGGTCGTGCACGTAGTCCGAAGTTGAAAAAGCAGGCATTGGAGACCAGTAGGTTTACACTGTGCGTGCTTGATTCTTGTCGGTGGTTGGCACCCTAGGGCTTGATACACCCTATGGTGGACCTAGCATAGGTGACTACATTTCGTGATTGGACTGTATGACACAGACACATGAACGAGCTAGGACTTGTAGGGAGCCGATCGATTTATAGATCGTTACGTGGAATTCGTTAGGTAGCATAATCCTTAGTGGTCCTAGGTGGCATAAACCCTAATCGAATCTAGAAAACGTTCAATAGGTAGCATAATCCCTAGTGGTCCTAGGTGGTATAAATCCTAGTTGAACACGCGATAGTTCATGATAAGGAAATCTAGCCAGAACAAGGGTGGCAGTCCTAACAGTTTCAAGAATGGTGGCACTACGTTGAAGTAGTACAGAAATACGTGATGAAACTCGTACGATATACGGCAAGGGACTGTACATATACATGGAAATTATGATACGGGTTGGGGCACTAGTACAGTTGGTGCAGAGAATATAGGAAATCAAAGAAAATAGTGGAATGGTGAAGCTTAGAAATCTCGCGATGTTATACTTTATAGAAACCTTGCAATGTTATACTTGATTCATCGTGCCTATAGCTTACCTTGTCATCATGCTTATGTTTACTTTCAGTTTATTCATGCCATATTATCTTCACCTGTTTTTATGTTGAAAGCCACTAGGAGTTACTCAGTCTTTATGACTGACCCAGTTTGTTTCGCCTCTTTTTCTTTCGTTGCCCCCCCTCCCAGGTTCGCAGAGTGGGAATACAGCTTAGTTCGGATCTTACCAAGCTCCAAGGCTCTTTCATGTACTGCTTGGATTTCTCTTGGCTATGGCTTGCTTTGCTGCTTTATTGGGGAATACTACAATTTATTTTCATGCTTCTTTGTTTCTGAGAAAGACAGATTTCGATGTAATGGATTTAGTAGCATTTTGATGTAAAAGGCTTTAGACCTTTCTAGATTTTAAAGCAATGAAATATGGTTCTTCTTCCGCTGTTTTATATTTTCTGTCTTGTAATATTTCTGTGTATGTTTACCTAGATAATGCTCCACCAAAGCTAGTGCATTCCCTTTGTGAGTGACCCTAGCGGAGGTGGGTTGTTACACAACTTAACTAGCAGTTCAGCCAAACAACCAACACACAGCAAACAACCATTATTTATCAATCCTAAAAATACTTTATAAAAATATGAATGAGCAGAGTTAGTGAGATTTACTCACCTTGGTCATTAATCGTTAAATAATGATAAACGTTTGTTGATTCGCTTACCGTTCTATTTTTCCATAATTTGTAACGAGCTCGAATTCACTTGAGACTGGTTCCATTTCGTAGCCTATGTTGATATGGTTTCAACGTGACAGACAGTTCGTATTTCTGACACCGTTTGATCAAAGTATTCTGTTTACAAGTTAGCACATAAATTAAATAAAAATTTAAAACTAAATTCCCTTTTATATAAATATAGGCCTCACCGTTTGTTTAATTACTCATCAGCCCATCACAATTCCCGATCCGCTTATTTTCCTTCTTCCCTGTATATCCCTCCGCGTACACTTCCTGCTATGTTCAGCAAAACCCGCAACTACCAAACCTTTTCCCTTCACATCCTTCACGTTGGATATATATATTTGTTTTATTTTTCTTAATTTGGACTTTGACCGAATTTTCTGGCCCACTTAAACCCCTAAAAACGCTCCAACATAACAGCCTTCTTCCTCAATACATATGCATCCTGCTCCTCCATTTTCTCCAGCTATTTCTGAAAACTCCCAGTCCACCACTTCCTCATTTTCTCGCTAAAAATCTTGCCACCATCACCACCTTCTTCACCTTCTCAAGCTACACCCCTCCAGCACCACACACACAAACTCGCACCCACTTCAAATACCCACGTCCGGCCGCCAGAACTGCTACCACAACTGCCAACCGAACCCCCTCCTTCCAGTCGCTACCATGTCCGAACCCACGGCCAAATCGAACCACAACGCCTTGCCTTAACTCCCTAATCCCCAACCTCTTTTCCCACTCTCGTTTATTGTTTTCTACGTATATTTTTTCCCAATTTCTTCCTGAACCCGATGAGATGAAGGGGAATAGTTGTTGTGTATTTATAGTGTTTTGGTGCTTGATTGCCAAGGTATTGGGTGTAGTAGGATATATATTAGGCAAGTAGCATGTGATTTCTTCTTACATTTTGAAGCTCTGGTGTTGATTTGATAACTCGTTTCTGCATGGTGAAACATTAGTAGTTGGTTTTTATTTTGAACGGTGTAGCTGGATGTATAAAGCAGGCTATTGATTAGAAAATACATTTGTTACTTCACTTCTTACATAGCTGTTCTTCTCAGTATATATATAGTACAGGTTGTGTTGTCTTCTCATAAGTAGACTTAGTAGCTGCATTTAGAGGGTGACAATTCACGAGGTTAAGTTGGCTTTAAAACTATATGTAGAGATACAGGTGATAGAGTATAGGTTTTAGATTTGCAGTGATTCTTCGTAGGCATGTGTCTTGGTTCAATTTTAATAAAAATTTGTTGCTAAAGTACACAGCACGGTGATAGACAAGGGATGGGCAGGATGTCTTGTACATAATAGGCTTGCCGTACAGTTAGACTTGCGTTGGACCAGATTTGTATGTGTTTTCATTTTCAAACAACTGTAGTTGTACGTGATACAGTGATAGTGTATAAAGATTGATATATGTTAGCTTAGGGGAATTCGTTGAAATATGGAGTCATCACGAAGGAAATATATGAGATGAAGTATGGAGCAAAGTTTGTAACCCCTTATGCAAGCTGTTATACAGTCTGTCGTTTGGAAAAAGCAATGTATAAGTCATGCAAATATATATAAGAATTAGCGTAACGGTTACATAAGGTTTTGTTCATGTCCGGGCTGCTACGGACAGAAATAAAAATATCATTGTGTCCAGCAAGTTGCGACGATCCCAAAAATATAATAATATCGGTAGGTTAGCTCATATTGTGAAACCCCAAAATATTGATATAGGGTGCAAAATACACCAAATAAAAAGTTGCGTATTTAATTAATTAAAAATTACAGTAAAATTCTAAAAATTAAATTATCACTACGTCTCAAAAGAACCTTGTCTAAATTCGAAACTGATATCTAGTTATATCAAATAAACCATTACGGTCGATAAACGATTCTATAGCGATTATTTTAAAATTTTGATTTGGACATAAATCAAAATCTACACGACGAAATCTCGATTTTTCTCTTCCATCAGAAAAATATACTTCACCAGCTCCTAACTTTTCTTGTTTCACAGAAATCCGATTTATAACGGCTTCTGTATATTCGTTTAAAGTTCGAATCGCCAAATTACGAACTGCCGCGCCATTTCGAGCTCGATTATAATGATAATATAATTTATACGTTCAAACTTCGTTTAAATAATATGTTCGTTATTATAATTCAACCCTAAACAGAATTATATCTTATAAGTGATCTAATTCACACAATATTAGGAATTCAACTATTTCCGACCATCTCGAAAATAAATATATTATTCTTATTATGTATATTAATTAAATATAAATATTATTTAATTCAAGTTATCGATATTGCAAAATCGATATTAAATAATTAAATAAATAAATTATTCAGCCGTTAAAAATGCGGGACATTACATTTTCGAAGTAGTTCTAGACAGCCCTAGCACAACGGCTGAGGAATAATAAATGAGCATTGGACTCCAAATCACCAGCTCGGCAGCACCTGCAATGGGATACTAACGGAATGTTAATTCTCTAGAGATTCTCGTCTAGTGGTAACCCTTCTTGAAGAGTTCTCCACATAAATTCAGAAACTTTCGGAGGTAGCTGGACATGCCAAATGAAAGAGAAAAGAAAGAGCTTTGGAGATGGGCTTCTTGCCGCACTCGAAGCCAGCTTGATCAAAAAAGGAGAGTCATCCCATCCTGATCCACCACTATGTGAATTGTAACAGGGTTTCAAGGATTGCATCCGTTTCCATGTATCACTAGCATAAGAGGGGACTCCAAATTCATGACCAGAAGTCTGCGGTACTTGGCATGGAGAAACATCGCCTAGAGTGAGTCGTTAGCTACAAACCGAACCTACAACTTGCAAGCAAAAGCAGCGTAAATATATTTAGAATTTCGAAGGCCCAGATCTTCGCTTTTGGAACAAAAGATGATGTCCCAAGAAACCAGTGATGACGATTGGCGTTATCCCTTTTTCCCCAAGGATGATGCCAAGGACCGGTAAGAGCGGAAGGAAGAAGTAGGCGTCATAGCAGCAAAGACATGCAATCCTATAGAGTCAAGAACGGATTTTATAAGAGGCAGTCTCCTGCCCTCCTGCCAGAGAGAGGAGAGTCGCGTTCCACCTAATAATCTTACCCCTGAATTTGTCAGTTAAGGGGTCAAATAAGGCGTTAAGTTTCCTAACTCGATATAGCATAATACCGAGGTAAGGAAAAGGGAAGGAGGCAGCCTTGAATCCGGTGAAGGTTTCAATCCAAGGAGACCTTATTGGGGACAAGTCTGTCGCGAGGACGAAGTAGCTTTTAGTAGAGTTAACGAGTTGGCCCGAAGACCTCTCGTACTGCTGAATGAGGCTAAGAAGACGATGGATGGAACGACAGTTACCATTGGTGAAAAATGATAATGTCGTCCGCGAAAGATAAGGAGGAAATGAGAGGACAACCGCAAGAGATGCCGAATCTCTGAATCTGACCCGTTAATGTGAGAGAATGTAAACCTCGCACGAAAGGATCGGCGGCAATGACGAACAAAGTCGGAGAGAGGGGGTCTCCCTGACGAAGACCCCTTCCCGACTTAAAAAACACGTAAGTCGATCCGTTGATGAGAACGAAGAACCAATAGATGGAAATGATCTGCCAAATAATGTCGATAAGGGATTTCGGAAAACCAAAAGCCCTTATCACTTTGATGATGAAAAACCAAGACCTACGGTCATAATCTTTAGCCATGTCAAGCTTGACGACTAAGTTAGAACTTTTGATCTTGCGACCAATCTGGGAGATCAGCTCCGGGACCTGAAGGTCGTTGTTCGTGATCAACCAGCCTTTAACGAACCCATTCTGAGAGGAAGAAATAATATGTTCTAGAAAAAGTGCTAGACGAGAAGTTAGTACCTTGGAGATAATCTTGTTAAAGAAGTTACACAAGCTGATCGGATGAAATTCCTCTTTCAAAAATCCGCACATGAGAGAGGATTTTCGCTTTTGGGAATAAGGACCAAATTGGTGGAAGTCCACCCCTTAGGGGGATCTCCACCGGAGAAAAAGGATTGGATGAAAAGACATGAATCCGACTGAATGATCGGCCAAGCACTCCCGTAGAACACTCCATTAAAACCATCATGCCCACTCGCAATGTCCTTGCTGAGAGCAAAGATGCAATCTCGGATTTCGTCGGAGGTAGGAGAAGCGACAAGGTTGGCATTATCAGACAGTAAGACTAATCTAGGGTTAAAAGCTAAAAGGGACGCGTCTGATACAAACACCAAATCTGCATCTAGAAAGGACTAAAAGTGAGATAAGATCCACTCTCTAACCTCCTCCGGAGTCGAAACCATAGAAATATCAGGGCACTGTATTTGGAAAATAGAGAGGAGGTTGTTCTTCTTACGGATAGAAGAATGAAAGAATTTGGAGTTCGTATCACCTTCAACGACCCACTTGATCCTAAAATTTTTGCGAGAGAATTTGTTCTCAATACGGAGCTCCGACGAGAAGGCGAGCTAGACTAGCACCCACGCCTCCTTATTAGCAGTAGAAGGATCCTCGTCAAAAGAGGCTTTTGCTAATATAAGAATCTCTTCGGCCGCTCTGACATAGTCGAAAATATTCTTGAAAATATGCATGTTCCAAGCCTTAAGGCAAGCTTTGAGACATTTCAGCTTAAGAGAAAATACAACAAAAGGAGAGCCCAGTATAGGAGAGTTTCAGGGATCAACCATAACCTGCTAAAATGTGTAGTGAGATATCCACATAATCTAGAAATGAAAAAAAGAAGGAACAGTCAAGAGAAAGGAGAACAACGTAGAATCATCAGAGCATGGTTCGAAAAGGTACGATGCAGATGGGAAATAGAGAATGAGAACGGAAGGCCAAACCAACCATCCACTCCGAATACCCTGTCAAGTCTAAAGATGATACGGTTAGGCCCTTCCTAGTTGTTACACCAGGTAAAGGCCGAACCCATAAAAGAAACACCAAAGCCCAAGTCTAAAGATAAGTCGCCGCCTAAGTCTAAAGATAAGTCACCGCCTAAGACTGAAACACCGAAGCCCAAGTCGTTAAGCGAGAGGATGTCAGACCATAGGACCAGTTGCTCAATCCGATCACACTTAGCGTAGAACGTAGAAAAGAAGAAGTGAGAAGGAACAAAGTGAGAAGAACAGACCACAGAGAGAAGCTGAACAAAATCGAAACAGGACGAACCGTGATGTCTTTGGACCACATGATCCAAATATTGTCAGAGACATTGACTTACATTGGCTAAGGCAGCGCCAAAGCTAATGGAAAGAGAAGACTTAGTGACCTCGTCCAGGCTCATGATCTAGAAGTGCCACAAGACAAACCGAATGCTTCTTAACGATGATTTTGAGCCTACCCAAAGATGCATCGTTTCTTATATCATGAATGTTCCAGAACAGGAGATTCGTCATTAAGGAGCAGAAGAAAGAGGGAAGAGACAAAGAAAGGAGAGACCCAGAACATCAGGAAAAATCGATATGCAAGATCAGCTCAAATAAGATAAAGCGTATGTCGAGTAGATCAAACGATCTGCTCGGACGCCAGAATCTTATTAACAGCTCAAATGACTAGTGGTGTAGCTCCTATAACCCAAAAAAAGGGCAGTAACGCGACATAATTTCAATGACAAGTCCGAAAAAAAGTGATACCTAAACTCACACCATTAGACTTAACCTTGCATTATAGATGAATACATATTATATTCTTAGTGACATATGTATAGATGTTGACTCAATCATTTTCTCTAGAACAATAAGTTCGTTAAATTCTTATTCACTTAAAGACTCCAAGACTGTGTGCAACTTCCTTCAAAGTTGTTCCTTCTTAACGAGCCTTTTTTAGCTACAACAGCAGCTTTATCATACCATATTTTATAGTTAAGAGATGCAGGAAGTTGTTAACCCCGTTATTAACGCAGTTCGAAAATTATTACAATGACCATCTAGTGAAGCAATCGGTTGCGCGTCATAATATCGGATCGGTTGGTTAATAACTAACGGGTCTGGCCGGTCACATTATATACGACCAATCGGTTGCGTTGTAAGCGATGGGTTAGTCTCACTGGCTGCTACTTGGTCGGTCAACAAGGCCTCGGTAAGCTCAGCATCTGGTCCGTCACCTCCACAAGTGTCCGGTCGGTCAGGCATCAAACAAAATGGAACATGCATATATAAAGACGTGCGCACATATATACGTTACGAATCTGGCATGAGGTTACCATGCAAATGAAGTCTATTTGATAGAGTACCAGAACATTATGGAACCACTTGCAAACTCAAACCTGGTCGGTTTTGGAGGGGAGAGCACCGACCGGTATTAAAATAAAGACGCTGGACAGTCAGTTCCCAATATGGGTGTACAGGCATTACACTTGAGTCATGCACAAAGTTGAATGCATGGAAATGCAACACATTTTCACAGGGTATTCATAACACGAAACAAGTACCGACCAACATGCTTGGGGCCAAACGCATCAATATGGGTTGGCTCCAATACGTGATGGAGTAGTATTCATGTGAATATGATGGATTGTTTCCAATAAAAGTCCACGTGACAAGTTATAACATGGATTAAGTTCAATACTTCATGAATGGGACAGTTACAAAGCAACAAACTGACCGGTCTATAACAGCAATACTGATCGGTTCCATTGGTACACATGTGATGTGATGGAATGAGCATGATATAGTCAACACAGCTTCCTATAAGGAAATATCCTGAAATAAATACATGAGTATATGAAGACATGGCATCAAACACGTTAGCAAGAAGGACCATCGCTATTAGAAGTAACAGGCGTGTACGGTCTCATTTATGAATTATCATCCAAGATAACACGTGATCGGTTGGTAGAACTACATACGTGGTCGGTTGGTAGAATTACATATGTGGTCGGCATTAGACAATAAGAAGCGGATCAGTGAAAAGTTCTCTAACCGATCGGTAGCAGATTCATTTAAACCGGTCGGTGGTCCACGTCCATAACCGAGTGGTACCCTACCGATCGGTACCCAATGACAGTTAGGTACAGTTGTACTTAGTGGTCGTTTCGTAAATATCGCTAGATATCGATCGGTACCCAGAACCCCATATTTACAGTAGTGCCACTACCTCCAAACTCCGCCTATAAATAGCCCACTTCTCTACCATTCAAGGGGGCAATTTTCATTCCTTCCATGAAGTGCCGCCAAATTTGATGCTCTTCTCCAACTTTATTAATCTCTTCCAAAGATCAAAACACCTTCATGCGACATGAAATAGATCACATCTTCTCCAACCTTAATTAGAGATTATCTCAAGCTCTCTCTATTCTCCTCCATCAGCAAACGGATCAGAACTCCTCCTTCCTCCGTTAGAGATCATTGAAGCTCTGATTCATATCGCTACCGCCATGGATTCATCATTGATTCTCTAAGCGCTCAAACCGTGGAAAACATATTCTCACATTCATCGCATTCATAGAGATCTATTCATTTTCATAATGGATTGGAGAGAACCTAGCTATTAAAGAGAGGAAAATTATTGTACAAAGAGAGAATGAGCTAAATGAAAGAGAGATGTATCTTGCAATATCTCATATGATAATGGAAATACCCTTCAAAGTGGACGTAGATCTTTTCTAGATCGAACCACAATAAAAATTTCCTTGTTCTTTACTATTTTCTCTTTATTTTTTGATTACGTGGTTCCATATTCTAACCTAACCATTTGCTGAAGTGCTTATAAAGCACCTTTTGTGTTGGAATCGAATTTCGGTTTTAACATTTGGCGCCCAACGTGGGGCTGCGTTCGCTTCTTCTTCCTTCACACTTCCCTCAATCTTAAGAGCCTACCATTGAAGTTCTAATCCTATCTCTACCATAGATTCCGCAAATCTAAGATCTAAACCAATTGACGAACTCTCTTCCAAATTCAAAGCCTTGTCCGAGATCATAGCTAAATCTAAGAAGGCCGCTAGCAAAACAGTTAAAGAAAATAGCAACGTTGTTAACAAATAAATTACTCCACTCACTAACCGCTTCGAAGTTGGAGAAAATCCAGTGTCCGGAGCTGAAGTGACTAAAGCTGAATTAGATGTTGTCGTCGCCAACTTAAGTCAATGCATGGAAGCCTCCAACAAAGCTTTAATCGATGCTAATAAAACTTTCGTGGATGCTAATCAAGCTTTAATGGATAAAGTTAGTGCTCTCCTAAATGCTCAAGCGAATCCCGCTCCTCCTCCGAAAATCCGTGTCAACCTCGAAGAGAATGCGAATTCATCGGCCTCCGATCCTCACAATGACAACATGGAAGGAGTTGTTGATAGAGACGACACTAATATCGAAGACTCCAAGTTGAAAGCTAAAACCATTCCGATCGAAATAACCGACGAGTTGCAAGTCCTGTCAAGGGGGCACCTTCCCATAGTGGAAGTAAAAGACCTAGATCATCTAAACGTGATCGCTCGCCACGACGAGCATCCAGAAAAGAGATCGAAGTCCGCTCTCCGGAACAACACAACTCGAAGGAATATATCGTGGATATGGTAAAGCAAATCATGAAAGATAACATGCCTAGCAAGGATAGTGAAAGAGAATGGGACTTCTCCCTTGGAAAAAATCCATTCGCAAAGAGGATCTGCAAGGCTGAATTCCCCAAAAAGTTCATTCACCCTACTCTGTCTTCGTACAATGGGACTTCTGATCCGAATCACTTCCTATACAAATACGAGTGGCACATAAATGCAGCCAAGGCAACAGACGAGGTCAAGTGCTTGTGCTTCCCTCTCTACCTAGAAGGCGTCGCATCGTTATGGTTCACGAGACTACCGCCCAAATCCATTGACCGATTTGATGATTTGACTCTGAAATTCAAAGAGCATTTCAAGTTGCAGGCTACCAAGGCTAAAGACGTTATTTCCTTGACATCGATGAAGCAAAATCTAGGAGAGTCTGTTAAAGACATCCTCAACAGATTCCACAATGCTTTGGCCGAAGTAGGGAATGTTGAGCCCCGTATGATCTTAAATGTCCCTGATGGCGCCATAGATGAAAAGAGTGAATTTGGTAAATGGATTAAAATGAAAGAGCTAAACACACTCGAGAAATTCTATAATAATGAGTACCGACACCTGAAGAACCTCATCGAGGAATTGATCAGGAAAAACAGGCTGCAGCAGTATGTAAAGAATCCGCAGACCATGAATCCTTCTGCAACTCCCCAGGGACATGAGGCATCAAATGATCAATCTGGTTAAAGCAACGTCGCTTTTGCTCAAACCATTCCAAGGCTGATTATCAACTGATAACCATTGATTGTGCTCCAATTTCAATGGCTCAGAATAAACGATCAACATCGCCACCGCTTTACTTCATGCTCTATTTCCTGCTTTAGTTGATGCTTTACTTTCTGTTATATTCAAAACTTCTTATAAACAGACTGTAATAACCTACAAGTGATGCACTGAACATTAGCTCTACAACTAAGAGCATATCTGTCTGAATGAACTACTGGCTTGCAAAATTTCATGTCAAATCAAAACTTTCTTAAAAGGTGATTTAATATTGCAGGACATTTGTCGAGCGCTTGTTCTTGTGAAATCTGACAAAACATAGTGACCCCAACAACACTAGTTCAAGTGCCAAATGCTATAAATATCAACATGCACAAATGTGAAAATAGAAAAGCACCGCCTTGAAAAGTGAATGGGAAGAGTTGCCAAAATTCAAACAACGAGCAAGCGCCACGACAAACAAATGAGGGAGCTATAACCTTTGTCGAGGGGCACTTCCTCAAGTGGGAGGTTCAAAGATTCAGTTCCTAAACTGAAATAGCCTACCAAGTCGAGCGTCCGACAAATGAACTAATAGCTGCCCCCTTCGACAATACAACAACTGCTCCAACTCGTTTGCATAGCATCTGGAATCCCCAGATGTGAAGAATGGAAAACATTTGCGTAGCATCTGGAATCCCCAGATGTGAAGAATGAAAACCATTTGGGTAGCACCTGCAATCCCCAGATGTGAAGAATGAAAACCATTTGCGTAGCATTTGGAATCCCCAGATGTGAAGAATGAAAACCATTTGCGTAGCATCTGGAATCCCCTGATGTGAAGAATGAAAACCATTTGCGTAGCATCTGGAATCCCCAGATGTGAAGATTGAAAACCATTTGCGCAGCCTCCGAAATCCCCAGTTGTGAAAAATGAAAACCATTTGCGTAGCATCTAGAATCCCCAGAAGTGAAGAATGAAAACCATTTGCATAGCATCTGAAATCTCAAATGTGAAGAATGAAAATTCGTTTGCGTAACATCTGATTATTTCATATATAAAGAATATCAGACCTCCAATTAATTCACGTGACATCTGATCATTTCAGACACGATAAATTATTGGGTATTAAATCCCGAGACTTCCCCTAACGGGGGCACAAAACCAAAAGTGGTCCCCTAGCGGGGGCACAACATGTAAAGTCCTCCCCTAGCGGGGCCACAAAGATATAAAGCTTCACAAAGTAGAATTGCTAAACTAACCAGTGAACGTCGAAATTCCCGTTGTATTGACGAAGCTCAAAAGTTTCATACATGTTGGCAAGCACATACATCTTCGACTGACAAAGTTAAAGTTTCTGAAAAGTCAACTACGATTAAGGAAACCCGAAAAACTAATCACATCGAGCTTTTGCGATTCGAGACAAGTCCGCGTCAAAGATTGGGGAACGCCAAAATAAATGTACACTTGATTAAAAAATACAATGAGTTAGAACAAGATGACATATTTTCGGCAGATCATTAAGGGAACAAAGAATAGTCAAAGACTGGTTCGATTACAATCCAAAGGCTGCAGTCGCTCTGACCTCAAAAATCCAAATCGAAGTTCTAACTTGAAAAGGTGTGCGTTTTATAAAATGTGAACTGCCGTACAAGATTATTTGAGACCGAGCCTTGAAATCTGTATTCGATATATATATCGATTAGCGGAACTCAAGTGTCATTGTGAATTCGGATTAAAGTATCGTATTTATGCGGACAATGTTAAATGAATTATAAACAATTAAACAAAACAGCACTGCATAAGCACGTTACTCAATCCTAGTCACAGAATTCAATATAGTTAATTTTTTAACTAATCTGTTATTGATGTGGACGATCAATAGCAAAGTATAAGTCTAAAATCGGGCAAGTGCTTGTTTTAATTACAGAGCAGGCAGCATGGACCATATGAGTTCAAAGCATGATTTGCCATAGCAAACAAAAGCTACAACTGGATCTCAATGCAAAGCACGTCAACAACACCGTTCATTTCGAAGCCCGCATTTCCCGCAAGCAAAAAATACAAGCTTCGAGGGGAAAATGTTAACTTCGTTATTAACGCGGTTCGGAAATTAATATGATGACCATCTAATGAAGCAATCGATTGCGCGTCATAATATCGTATCGGTTAGTTAATAGCTAACAGGTCTGGTCGGTCAAATTATACACGACCGATCAGTCGCATTGTAAGCAATGGGTTAGTCTCACCAACTACTACTTGGTCAGTCAGTAAGGCCTCGTAAGCTCAGCATCTGGTCGGTCACCTCCACAAGCGTCCGAGCGGTCAGGCATCAAACAAAATGGAACATGCATATATAAAGACGTGCGCACATATATACGTTACAGATCTGGCATGAGGTTACCATGCAAATGAAGTCTATTTGACAGAGTACCGGAACATTATGAAACCACTTGCAAACTCAAACCTGGTCGGTTTTGGAGGGGAGAGCACCGACCGGTATTAAAATAAAGACGCTGGACGGTCAGTTCACAATATGGGTGTACAGGCATTACACGTGAGTCATGCACAAAGTTGAATGCATGGAAATGTAACACATTTGCATAGGGTATTCATAACACGGAACATGGACTGACCAACATGCTCGGATCCAAACGCATCAATATGGGTTGGCTCCAATACATGATGGAGTAGTATTCATGTGAATATGATGGATCGTTTCCAATACAAAGTCCACGTGACAAGTTATAACGTGGATTAAGTTCAATATTTCACGCATGACACGGTTACAAAGCAACAAACTGACCAGTCTATAGCAGCAATACCGATCGGTTCCATTGGTACACATGTGATGTGATGGATTGAGCATGATACAGTCAACAGCTTCCTGCTAGGAAATATCCTGAAACAAATACATGAGTATATGAAGACATGGCATCAAACACGTCAGCAAAAAGGACCATCGCTATTAGAAGTAACAGGTGTGTACGGTCTCATTTATGAATTAGCATCGAAGATAACACGTGGTCAGTTGGTAGAATTATATATGTGGTCGGTTGGTAGAATTACATACGTGGTCGGCATTGGACAATAAGAAGCGAATTAGTGAAAAGTTCTGTAACCGATAGGTAGCAGATTCATTTAAACCGATCGGTGGTCCACGTCCATAACCGATCGGTATCCAATCACAGCTGGGTACAACTGTACCCTGTGGTAGTTAAGTAAATATCGCCAGATACCGATCGGTACCCTGAACCTCATATTTACAGTAGTGCCACTACCTCCAAACTTCGCCGATAAATAGCCCACTTCTCTACCATTCATGGGGGGCAATTTTCATTCCTTCCACGAAGTGCCGCCAAATTTGAAGCTTTTCTCTAACCTTAATAATGGCTTCCAAGGATCAAAACACCGCCATGCGACATGAAATAGATCACATCATCCCCAATCTTCATTACAGATTATCTCAAGCTCTCTCTATTCTCCTCTATCAACAAACGGATCGGATCTCTTCCTTCCTTCGTTAAAGATCATTGAAGCTCTGATTCACATCTCTACCGCCATGGATTCATCATTGATTATCTAAGCGCTCAAACCGTGGAAAACATATTCTCACATTCATCGCATTCATAGAGATCTATTCATTTTCATAATGGATCGGAGAGAACCTAGCTATTAAAGAGAGGAAAATTATTGTACAAAGAGAGAATGAGCTAAATGAAAGAGAGATGTATCTTGCAATATCTCATATGATAATGGAAATACTCTTCAAAGTGGACGTAGATCTTTTATACATCGAACCACTATAAAAATTTCCTTGTTCTTTACTATTTTCTCTTTATTTTGTGATTACGCAGTTCTATATTCTAACCTAACCATTTGGTGAAGTGCTTATAAAGCACCTTTGGTGTTGAAATCGAATTTCGGTTTTAACATTTGATGCCCAACGTGGGGCTGCGTTCGCTTCTCCTTCCTTCACACTTCCCTCAATCTTAAGAGCCTACCATTGAAGTTCTAATCCTATCTCTACCATAGATTCCGCAAATCTAAGATCTAGACCAATTGATGAACTCTCTTCCAAATTCAAAGCCTTGTCCGAGATCATAGCTAAATCTAAGAAGGCCGCTAGCAAAGCAGTTAAGGAAA
The DNA here is from genome assembly GCA_030737875.1 of Allium sativum. Lineage (NCBI taxonomy): Eukaryota > Viridiplantae > Streptophyta > Magnoliopsida > Asparagales > Amaryllidaceae > Allium > Allium sativum. The sequence goes on along the minus strand of CM060920.1, from coordinate 333,122,315 downwards.
ATGACAACGTTGTTAACAAATAAATTACTCCACTCACCAACCGCTTCGAAGTTGGAGAAAATTCAATGTCCGGAGCTGGAGTGATTAAAGCTGAATTAGATGTCGTCGTCGCCAACTTAAGCCAACATATGGAATCCTCCAAGAAAGCTTTAATCAATGCTAATAAAACTCTCGTGGATGCTAATCAAGCTTTAATGGATAAAGTGAGTGCTCTCCTAAACGCTCAAGCGAATACCGCTCCTCCTCCAAAAATCCATGTCAACCTTGAAGAGAATGTGAATTCATTGGCCTCCGATCCTCACAATGACAACATGGAAGGAGTTTTTGACAGAGACGACGCTAATATCGATGACTCCAGGTTGAAAGCTAAAAACCATTTCGATCGAAATATCCGACGAGTTGCAAGTCCTGTCAAGGGGGTACCTTCCCATAGTGGAAGTAAAAGACTTAGATCCTCTAAACGCGATCGCTCGCCACGACGAGCATCCGGAAAAGAGATCGAAGTCCGCTCTCCGGAACAACACAACTCGAAGGAATATATCACGGATATGGTAAAGCAAATCATGAAAGATAACATGCCTCGCAAGGATAGTGAAAGAGAATAGGAATTCTCCCTTGGCAAAATCCATTCTCAAAGAGGATCCGCAAGGCTGAATTACCTAAAAATTTCACTCATCCTACTCTGCCTTCGTACAATGGGACTTCTAATCTAAATCACTTCCTATACAAATACGACTGGCACATGAATGCAGCTAAGGAAACAGACGAGGTCAAGTTCTTGTGCTTCCCTCTCTACCTAGAAGGCGTCGCATCGTTATGGTTCATGAGACTACCGCCCAAATCCATTGACCGATTTTATGATTTGACTCTGAAATTCAAAGAGTAGTTCAGGTTGCAGGCTACCAAGGCGAAGGACGTTATTTCTCTGACATCGATGAAGCAGAATCTAGGAGAGTCTGTTAAAGCCTTCCTCAATAGAATCCACAATGCTTTGGCAGAAGTAGGAAATCCTAAGCCCTGCATGATCTTAATGTCCCTGATTGGCGCCATAGATGAAAAGAGCGAATTTGGTAAATGGATTACAATGAAAGAGCCAAACACGCTCCAGAAATTCTATAAAAAACAGAGGAGTACATGAGAGCCGACGCTAATCCTGTACCTCTTCAGATTATTGATGCCAACCCACTTCTTGAAGCTCCCAAAAATACTGTTGCTCAGTATAATCAGAAGAACACTCAAGGGAAGAAGCGCGGCAAAGATGGAAACTGTAACAACCCGAAAATCTGGGCCAGTTTAAAATTTTTATTTTGGCAATTTTAGCGAATTTTGATTATTTAAAATGAATTATTTTAAATAATATCGACGAGAAAATTTCTTTTGAATAAAATTCAATCGTATATATTATATTCATCGACGTTAGAATATAAATATTTATATATAATTATAAATAGAATTGAAAATGGCGTGGTAGTTCGATAATTCGATTTCAAACTTCAATTGAATGTACCGGGTACAAAATAAACCAGATTTTAGTGAAACCAAAAATAATGGGATCTAATTGATGATATCTTTCCAACGAATCCGAAAAATTGAAATTTCATAGCGGGAATCAAAAGATATGTCCAGTTGAAAATTCTGAATAGTCGCTATGAAATTCAGGCCCTTAAAAATGGAGATTTTGCAAACGACCTCGGATTTCGACGAAACCACTTTTGTCGGATCCGTGATGTAAAGTTATTGCTAGGTTTGAATTTTCATAATTTTTCGAATCAATATGTGAGCGTGGCAAAGGAAAACGCGTTTGACCAGTTTCAGTTAATTTTAATCGACTGGAAAATGGCCATTTTTCCAACGGTCTCAGAATCCGACAAAACTAGTTTTGTTAGGACCGTATCGTTAATACGAAGCTAGAAAATATTTTTTTGGAATTTTTGGAGACAGTATGTGACCCCAGTAAAATGAAATGCGCATTCAAATTCAATATATAGAGTTATATGTAGATTTTGACGGAAACTATTCGAAACGATCGAATCAGCTTGCAATATATCCCATTGTGTTCGGAATGGGGGTAAAACGCTATGGACGACAGGCGGTGGGCCTCGTTTCGGGGTCGTATGCAAAAGTCAACTAAATTGAATTAAAAATAATAAAAAAATAAGATCTTTCCTCTCCTCCCCTTAAATTCTGCTGCCCCCCCTTCTCCTTCATTCGATTCAGAATCAAAATAAAAAAAATAAAAAAAAAGAGACGATGACGGAATCGCGCAGCCCCCCCCCCCCCCCTCGTCATCGACGACGATGCCCCCCACCTCCAGAGTTGGCCGCAGCTTCGCCCCCCCCCCCCTTTTTTGCTCTTCCGCGACTGCAACGCCAAACCCCCCCCCCCCTCGCGATCCACCACCGTCGACGATAGCCCCCCCCCCCCAACCGCCGCCTGCCCCCTGACCCACATCCGACGCCCGCAACCGCCGCAGCTCCTCGAGCTCTATAAATCACGCCGTGGTGATGGGTTTTTGGGCGTCGTGATGGCCAGAATCGAAACCAAAGCCGCCGACGCTCGATATCGATCTTCTGGCCCTGGAGTGTTGCGAGCTGGGCGTGGGGCACATCGCCAGAAAGCAGACGCGAAGGCCGAGGCTGTGGACACCCCTAATTGTCACCCCGCGCCTCGGATTTTGGGCTAGGAACGAAACCCTAGTTGGAGCTCGGTTCAGACATGATGCAGTGAGTTTATTTTAGTTTATTTTATTATTTAAACATATTTAAAAATTCTGACTTTCAAAGAAGAAAATAAATCTGCATTGTTTCCTTTTAAATAGAATAGCATTGGGATGAAAAAAAAAGATTCTTAATTTATGTAACAGCTTTAAAAGTAGGATTTTTAATATTATAGAGTTATGATTTTTAATATCAAAAATGTAGGATTTTTGATATGTGAAGAGCGTTATATAAAAATTTGATCTTCATAACGAACTAGCGATATAAAAAATATAATCTTTGTTTTAAAATAGAAAGATCTTTGTTTTAAAATAGGAAAATATCATCTTTGTTTTAAAATAGGAAAATATAATCTTCGTTTAGAAAATATAAATATCTTCGTTTAGAAAATATAAATATCTTCGTTTAGAAAATATAAATGTCTTTGTTTAGAAAATATAAATATACATTGTTTTGAAAAGGAAAAATAAACATTGTTTTTATTTTATATGCATAGCATGGAAAAAAGATAACATTGTATAAAAATATGATTTTTAAATTGAAAGTGAATAAATAAAAATGTGATTTTTATTTTAAAGACATCAAAATATAAAAATGTGTGATTTTTATATATGTAGTGGCTACGGACAACGAAGATGACGAAGATGTGATAGCGATGAAGATTTCTATCAATGAAGTGCCGTGGAGCTAGGATAGCTATCTGTGAGAATTTCTCACCTTTCAATTTCTTTTTTTCTAGTTATATATATATACTAGGATGCAGACGGTGCTTAGTAGCACCCGACACAATCGTCCACAGACCATGGACTTGTTTGTTTGATTGCAAAAATTAGTTAGATTATTTGATTGGATTGAATTGTTTGGTGAAATGAAATTGATTTGATTGATGTGTGAATGGCGTGGGCCTTCACTAGACCGGGGATAAGGCTAGGCCTTGTCCCGTTTCTAGTATCGTGTCGTTATGCCGCCGAAATTTTCTAAAATATGTTAGGAAAATAAAAATATCATTTTATTGAATAAATGAACTGAATAGAACATTCATAGGTTAAATAAAATATTTTATCGTTAAAAATATAGTTTTAACGTGGAAGTGAATAAAATAAAATATTCATTTACAAACCGGACGGTTTGTTTATGTACACCTATTTGAAGGACATTGATTGGGTCGATAAATTTTACACATCGCCCAACTGCACAACTAAAATTTGTGTTTGATTGTTTGAAACCCCACACGGGTGTTGGGATGAAATTTGAAGTTCACTCATCCTGATTGATTAAATATGTCGATCGATTGATTGACAGGCTGTTATAAGCGTTAGATATCTATATTTGATGCTTATACAGTGTAGTGCACTTTGGTTGATGGTTGATTATTTTGCAATGCTATTATATACATGTGATGTATGAAAATCCATATAATTAACATTATATGGTGATTGGTTGGGCCTCATTCCAATTTAGAAAATAAAGAATATTATAACATAAAAGTTCATGTGTTGACTGTACTCATTCGTTGAGATTAGTCATGTGTTGAATGAAATATTTTAATAATAAAATTTGCATCTTTATCAATATAAAATAAAGGTTCATGTGTTGACTGTACTCATCCATTGAGATTAGTCATGTGTTGAACGAAATAATTTAACAAAAATTGTCACACGTGGACAGTACTCATTCGTTGAGATTAGTCGTGTGTTGACAAGAATAAATATTCATTTGTTGAATAGAATATTTGAAAGTAGAAATATATGAAGCCGTGTTGGTTAGATTGACGTCATTTTGACGTGAACGATATTTATATCGATTTTATTCATTTTAAAATGCATATTGAAAAGTGATTTCGAAAACGCATATTTTGAAATGAAATCAAAACGAATTGAATATAAAACGATTTCGAAATGAATTGAATGTATAACGATTTCGAAATGAATTGAATATATAACGATTTCGAAATTAATTGAATATATAACGATTTCGAAATCAATTGAATATATAATGAATTCGAATTGAATGGAAAACGAATTTGATTTCAATTGAATAGCAAACGAATTCGAATTGAATTGAATAGATAACGAATTTGAATTGAATTGAATATAAAACCCATTCGAATTGAATTGAAAACGAATGCGAATTGAATTGGAAACAAATTGAAATGAATTCAAATTGAATTGAAATTTGAATTGAATAGAAATGAATTTTAAAACGAATTTATAAAGAAGAATTCAATTTTGATTTGAATTGAAATGGAAGTTGAAATTGCTTTTGAAACGAATTTAAAACTATTTATATAATTCGTTTTAAATAGAAATCGACAAAATATATATTATATATATTATATATATAATATAATGGCCTGAATAGAACGCGCCGCGCCGCGGCAGTTCGTGAATTTCGACCATTTATTTCAAACGGACATTACGGGAGATCCGTCCGTCGGATTCTCCTAAAACCGGAACCGTTGGGTTCGTATCGAAAAGAACTTTCTAGCGAATATTAGAAATTTGAAATCTAACGGTTGGATTTGGAGATACGTCCAAATCAAATTTGAAAAAGGTCGCTGTAAGTGCAGTTCGATGGCCATTGATGGAAATCGACTGTATGGGCCTTGATAAAATTATTAAAAATAATAATAAATTGTGTAAAATCATAAGAAATGATTTGGGATGAAAAACTCCATATTTGAAAAGATAAAAATAGATTTTTATCGAAATGAACTAGTTTTGAACTAGAATAGTAATTTATTTATTTTTTTAAAATAAATAAATTGGATTTGAAATGGTTTTTGAAAATAACCAGAGCTTCCAATAATTGCATTGGAATGGATTTGAATCGAAATTGTCTTCGGAATATTTCGATGTTGGATTTCGTGATTATACAGATGTTGTTATGGAAATTTGAAAGATATAGATATATATATCGTTATTTCCAATACGATATTTGTTAGTCGTGGAATTTGATATTGAATATAAGCCGGTATATCTTCTATTCAGAGCCTTGTGTTTAATATCAAATGTGATTTGGGTTTGTCGTGAATGGTGTCTTCATTAACACTGTTCTTGAACCTAGTTGAGAAAAGATTAAATCTTTTTATTTAGATTTAATGAAGTGTATCAATTAAATAATACTTAATTGAATTGATATTGATTTTTGGGTTTATCGTGGACAGTGTTTTTAAATAACACTCGTTCTTTAACCCGATAATTAATGGAATGTGATTTTGGGTTTACCGTGAACCGTGTTTTAAATGACACTGATTCTTTAACCCAGTTAAAGATTAAAACTAAGTGGAGTTTTAATGAATCTTTAATTAGATTGAAAAGATCGAGAATGGAGTATCACCCGTTTTACTCCAGGCGATAGTTAAATCTATAATTAGATTTGAACGTGAAATGGTAATTGAATTTACCGATAACGCCGTGGTGTTAGATATGAAGTATTACCAGTTTTACTTCATAGGATGAATAGGTTGGGATTGGGAAATTAAAACAAATGATTACTTCGGTAAGGTTCGTTAATCCCGACTAGTTGAATCAAAATTCAAAAGAAGATTAAAGAATAAATTCAAGGAATTTATCTTTGATAAAATTAATGGGAACCTCTCCCTATGAATGTGAAATTTAGGAACTAACTGTCGGTTAGCCAAGCAGAATGGTTTTCTGGATATTGATCTGATGTTGGTTTCGGCCTTCGGGGTTAATATTTGGGGAATTATTCTCTTGATTAATTTACGGTTAGTGACTAATGAATTGGAATGAGACGTATGTTGTGTTTGTGTAACACTTATTTAAAATATACGCGAGTTATTCGGAAAGACCGGGTTTATCCCATTCTGAATAACTGATACGACGATAAGTCGAAGATGAAGACGGTGGTCGAAGACCGGAAGTCTTCACGTCGTTTGGGTGATTACTGATGATCTTGATTGGGCTGTACACCCAAGAAGATGGAAACAGTTAGTGATCGTCCAGACGTACTTGGAGATCGATGGATATGCGGGGTACTAGGTGCCTCAGGTTTCGTTCAGACCCAGAACAGACTTGTAAATGGACCGTGTGTCTGACATTGGATTTTAGTCCGTTTGATTGATCTCTATTAAATATATATCTGTTTGGCGGCGGAGAATTTATTCTCTTGCTTAACGCCCTTCTCTGAGACGTACGAGCTCAGGGGTTATATATTGGTGGATATCAAACGCATGGAGTGAATTGCCTGTGTGGCATACCTAAGTGGCAATTGATCGAGGCTTCTGTTGAAAAGCAAAGTCTTGTGGTTGATGATCGAAGCACGACATTTGTGGCGTAGCTTTGTGTAACGTTTACTTCGCGAGTTTCACACCCGGTATGAACCAAAAACGGGAGACGGACCTCAGGGAGGGCATGCGTTTCCTTCTAGCTAAAAAGTGGCGTCAGTGGTTTTACACGCCCTGACGAGTTTGACTTGTGTGGTTGTTGCTGTTGCGAGGTGCCTCGGTTATATCGGTTTCGGCCGATGCATTCTGGTCGGCAGACGGACCAGACTTACGCCCCAAAGGGCGGCGAAACGCAGTGTTCAGGATTTAAGTTTAATCCACATCGATGGACCGGCCCTGTCGCTCTAAGGGTCGATGCGTTCTGTCCCTGAGACTCGGGCTAGACAGTCTCGAATCATTTGAGGACTATCTTTTGCCTCGGTTCATAGATGGAAATCCAATTTCCAATATGACATTTGCGGTTTTAATTGTAGAACTAGTATAGCGACATGATATATGGTACCCATGCCGCCTATGATTGATACTTATGATTTGAAGTTGTTTTATACACTATGCACTTATAATAGTATCAAACGATTTGTTTTAAACGTATCAAGCATTCTTTGGCTGTTATAAGGGAAAACCCTATCCCCCGGCTTGCGTTGCATTGTGTGATAGGACCTGGGTCTTATAACAGCTTCATTTTTCTTTATCTAGCATTGCGCTATTTGTTTTATGCACTGGTATTCTTGGGAGGAAACCCGTTCCGCGTTATACGGCGTGGTCCCTTGATTTACCTAACGATTTAAAATAAAGATAATAACTGTTTTAGTTCTCACACCAGTCACATGACTGACCTGGAGTTTATTGTTTTAACCTAAACTCTGGGTGCCCCTATTTTCCACACGGGCAGCTAGTAGTTTTGGTTTTGCAGATTTATATTCACAGGATCTTAGTTTACAGCTGGAATGATATCCGGAAAGCTTTGTATGCGTATATCTCTTCTAGTTGTGTATTGTATTATTTTCCACTACGATGTATTTAAATGTAATTTAAATCTCTGATATTTCTGTGTAATATTCATTTATACTCTGTATATTCTTGTAATCTGATGCATTGTTGTAATATACAATGAAATTTTTTCTGTATCCGTTCTGTTTTGTCGTGTTCTCAAACGATAGAGCGTTTCGAACGGTCTAGATCGGTTTAGCGACTGGTACGGTCCGAGCGAAATTCCTTGCCGACACAGTTGGTATCAGAGCTTTGGTTTACAAAGCAGAGAACAAGGCACATTAGAACCGTATGAAAGAATTCATCAGATATTGGATTAGCAATATCCAATGAGAGTGACTCGTTAGAGATGGGATCAGTAGTATCCTAGAACGAGTGTGAAGAGTATATTTTTAAGGTGAAAACAAATTTTGTTTTGAAAATTTAAATCAACTATTCGTATTTGAATAATTTATTTATATTGATTTTGGACAATTCAGTATATAAAGAATTTGCATATACGCCTTGCAAACGTATATTCAAAGTTTTAATATATTGGATAGATATAGCATCACACTCTAGTCGCCCGAAGATGATATTGATGATAGCGATCGCATCATCAACATTTATGTTCGAGTTTCGAAGGGGTGATTTTCTATATATTTCCATTAGACTGGTGTGAGAAACAAAACTAATATAGCTAGAATACATTGTTGTGATTTGGCATCAAAACGTGATTTTCTTTATATATATCAAAATTATGAATTTGAAACGTTAATCCACTAATTGATTAATGTTTGTGTTGTTTGTTTAATTGTTTGATAATTTTGAACCATTATGCCTAATTTGATCAAATAATGAATTGTATTGAAATTTGGTTGCATTTGCTTGCATATACTTGTACTTACATTGAACAGGTCATAGCAAGGAGGCTAGAGCAGAGAATAAAATTTGTTTGCCCGACAAATAGGTACATGTTTACTACATAATTTACTGTTTTGTTTGGGTGATGATGATTTTATGAGCCTATTGGCTAGCCGCTTGGCTTTTTCTTTTTCTTTTTGAGATTAAAAGGACCGGGGAAGCTATTTGAAATTCCCCGATGCTCCCGGTGCAGGGGAGGTTATGGCGAAATTTTTCGAAAATTTAGGGTGTTAGCCAAATTTTTGAAATTTTTTGAAAATTCTCAGAAACTGAAAAGTTGGAGAATGAAAGCCAGATCGAACGTAGAGCTGATTAATCAAACCACTTTCGACTTTGTTCCTTTTCGGGGACGAAAAGTTTTATGTGGGGGAGATTGTAACAACCCGAAAATCTGGGGCAGTTTAAAATTTTTATTTTGGCAATTTTAGCGAATTTTGATTATTTAAAATGAATTATTTTAAATAATATCGACGAGAAAATTTCTTTTGAATAAAATTCAGTCGTATATATTATATTCATCGACGTTAGAATATAAATATTTATATATATTTATATATAATTATAAATAGAATTGAAAATGGCGCGGTAGTTCGATAATTCGATTTCAAACTTCAATTGAATGTACCAGGTACAAAATAAACCGGATTTTAGTGAAACCAAAAATAATGGGATCTAATTGATGATATCTTTCCAACGAATCCGAAAAATCGAAATTTCATAGCGGGAATCAAAAGATATGTCCAGTTGAAAATTCTAAATAGTCGCTATGAAATTCAGGCCCTTAAAAATGGAGATTTTGCAAACGACCTCGGATTTCGACGAAACCACTTTTGTTGGATCCATGATGTAAAGTTATTGCTAGGTTTCAATTTTCATAATTTTTCGAATCAATATGTGAGCGTGGTAAAGGAAAACGCGTTTGACCAGTTTCAGTTGATTTTAATCGACTGGAAAATGGTCATTTTTCCAACGGTCTCAGAATCCGACGAAACTAGTTTTGTTAGGACCGTATCGTTAATACGAAGCTAGAAAATATTTTTCTGGAATTTTTGGAGACAGTATGTGACCCCAGTAAAATGAAATGCGCATTCAAATTCAATATATAGAGTTATATGTTGATTTTGACGGAAACTATTCGAAACGATCGAATCAGCTTGCAATACATATCCCATTGTGTTCGGAATGGGGGTAAAACGCTATGGACGACAGGCGGTGGGCCTCGTTTCGGGGTCGTATGCAAAAGTCAACTAAATTGAATTAAAAATAATAAAAAAATAAGATCTTTCCTCTCCTCCCCTTAAATTCTGCTGCCCCCCCCCCCACCTTCTCCTTCATTCGATTCAGAATCAAAATTAAAAAAAAAAAAAAAGACGATGACGGAATCGCGCAGCCCCCCCCCCCCTCATCATCGACGACGATGCCCCCCACCTCCAGAGTTGGCCGCAGCTTCGCCCCCCCTTTTTTGCTCTTCCGCGACTGCAACGCCAAACCCCCCCCCCCCCTCGCGATCCACCACCGTCGACGATAGCCCCCCCAACCGCCGCTTGCCCCCTAACCCACATCCGACGCCCGCAACCGCCGCAGCTCCTCGAGCTCTACAAATCACGCCGTGGTGATGGGTTTTTGGGCGTCGTGATGGCCAGAATCGGGGCCAAAGCCGCCAACGCTCGAGATCGATCTTCTGGCCCTGGAGTGTTGCGAGCTGGGCGTGGGGCACATCGCCGGAAAGCAGACGCGAAGGCCGAGGCTGTGGACACCCCTAATTGTCACCCCGCGCCTCGGATTTCGAGCTAGGATCGAAACCCTAGTTGGAGCTCGGTTCAGACATGATGCAGTGAGTTTATTTTAGTTTATTTTATTATTTAAACATATTTAAAAATTCTGACTTTCAAAGAAGAAAATAAATCTGCATTGTTTCCTTTTAAATAGAATAGCATTGGGATGAAAAAAAAGATTCTTAATTTATGTAACACCTTTAAAAGTAGGATTTTTAATATTATAGAGTTATGATTTTTAATATCAAAAAGGTAGGATTTTTGATATGTGAAGAGCGTTATATAAAAATTTGATCTTCATAACGAACTAGCGATATAAAAAATATAATCTTTGTTTTAAAATAGAAAGATCTTTGTTTTAAAATAGGAAAGTATAATCTTTGTTTTAAAATAGGAAAATATAATCTTTGTTTTGAAATAGAAATATCTTCATTTAGAAAATATAAATATCTTCGTTTAGAAAATATAAATATCTTCGTTTAGAAAATATAAATATCTTCGTTTAGAAAATATAAATGTCTTTGTTTAGAAAATATAAATATACATCGTTTTGAAAAGGAAAAATAAACATTGTTTTTATTTTATATGCATAGCATGGAAAAAAAGATAACATTGTATAAAAATATGATTTTTAAATTGAAAGTGAATAAATAAAAATGTGATTTTTATTTTAAAGACATCAAAATATAAAAATGTGTGATTTTTATATATGTAGTGGCTACGGGCAACGAAGATGACGAAGATGCGATAGCGATGAAGATTTCTATCAATGAAGTGCCATGGAGCTAGGATAGCTATCTGTGAGAATTTCTCACCTTTCAATTTCTTTTTTTCTAGTTATATATATATATACTAGGATGCAGACGGTGCTTAGTAGCACCCGACACAATCGTCCACAGACCATGGACTTGTTTGTTTGATTGCAAAAATTAGTTAGATTATTTGATTGGATTGAATTGTTTGGTGAAATGAAATTGATTTGATTGATGTGTGAATGGCGTGGGCCTTCACTAGACCGGGGATAAGGCTAGGCCTTGTCCTGTTTCTAGTATCGTGTCGTTATGCCGCCGAAATTTTCTAAAATATGTTAGAAAAATAAAAATATCATTTTATTGAATAAATGAACTGAATAGAACATTCATAGGTTAAATAAAATATTTTATCGTTAAAAATATAGTTTTAACGTGGAAGTGAATAAAATAAAATATTCATTTACAAACCGGACGGTTTGTTTATGTACACCTATTTGAAGGACATTGATTGGGTCGATAAATTTTACACATCGCCCAACTGCACAACTAAAATCTGTTTTTGATTGTTTGAAACCCCACACGGGTGTTGGGATGAAATTTGAAGTTCACTCATCCTGATTGATTAAATATGTCGATCGATTGATTGACAGGCTGTTATAAGCGTTAGATATCTATATTTGATGCTTATACAGTGTAGTGCACTTTGGTTGATGGTTGATTATTTTGCAATGCTATTATATACGTGTGATGTATGAAAATCCATATAATTAACACTATATGGTGATTGGTTGGGCCTCATTCCAATTTAGAAAATAAAGAATATTATAACATAAAAGTTCATGTGTTGACTGTACTCATTCGTTGAGATTAGTCATGTGTTGAATGAAATATTTTAATAATAAAATTTGCATCTTTATCAATATAAAATAGAGGTTCATGTGTTGACTGTACTCATCCGTTGAGATTAGTCATGTGTTGAACGAAATAATTTAACAAAAATTGTCACACGTGGACAGTACTCATTCGTTGAGATTAGTCGTGTGTTGACAAGAATAAATATTCATTTGTTGAATATAATATTTGAAAGTAGAAATATATGAAGCCGTGTTGGTTAGATTGACGTCATTTTGACGTGAACGATATTTATATCGATTTTATTCATTTTAAAATGCATATTGAAAAGTGATTTCGAAAACGCATATTTTGAAATGAAATCGAAAAGAATTGAATATAAAACGATCTCGAAATGAATTGAATGTATAACGATTTCGAAATGAATTGAATATATAACGATTTCGAAATGAATTGAATATATAACGATTTCGAAATGAATTGAATATATAATGAATTCGAATTGAATGGAAAACGAATTTGATTTCAATTGAATAGCAAACGAATTCGAATTGAATTGAATAGATAACGAATTTGAATTGAGTTGAATATAAAACCAATTCGAATTGAATTGAAAACGAATGCGAATTGAATTGGAAACAAATTGAAATGAATTCAAATTGAATTGAAATTTGAATTGAATAGAAATGAATTTTAAAACGAATTTATAAAGAAGAATTCAATTTTGATCTGAATTGAAATGGAAGTTGAAATTGCTTTTGAAACGAATTTAAAACTATTTATATAATTCGTTTTAAATAGAAATCGACGAAATATATATTATATATATTATATATATAATATAATGGCCTGAATAGAACGCGCCGCGCCGTGGCAGTTCACGAATTTCGACCATTTATTTCAAACGGACATTACGGGAGATCCGTCCGTCGGATTCTCGTAAAACCGGAACCGTTGGGTTCGTATCGAAAAGAGCTTTCTAACGAATATTAGAAATTTGAAATCTAACGGTTGGATTTGGAGATACGTCCAAATCGAATTTGAAAAAGGTCGCTGTAAGTGCAGTTCGATGGCCATTGATGGAAATCGACTGTATGGGCCTTGATAAAATTATTAAAAATAATAATAAATTGTGTAAAATCATAAGAAATGATTTGGGAAAAATTGGGATGAAAAACTCCATATTTGAAAAGATAAAAATAGATTTTTATCGAAATGAACTAGTTTTGAACTAGAATAGTAATTTATTTATTTTTTTAAAATAAATAAATTGGATTTGAAATGGTTTTGAAAATAACCAGAGCTTCCAATAATTGCATTGGAATGGATTTGAATCGAAATTGTCTTCGGAATATTTCGATGTTGGATTTCGTGATTATACAGATGTTGTTATGGAAATTTGAAAGATATAGATATATATATCGTTATTTCCAATACGATATTTGTTAGTCGTGGAATTTGATATTGAATATAAGTCGGTATATCTTCTATTCAGAGCCTTGTGTTTAATATCAAATGTGATTTGGGTTTGTCGTGAATGGTGTCTTCATTAACACTGTTCTTGAACCTAGTTGAGAAAAGATTAAATCTTTTTATTTAGATTTAATGAAGTGTACCAATTAAATAATACTTAATTGAATTGATATTGATTTTTGGGTTTATCGTGGACAGTGTTTTTAAATAACACTCGTTCTTTAACCTGATAATTAATGGAATGTGATTTTGGGTTTACCGTGAACCGTGTTTTAAATGACACTGATTCTTTAACCCAGTTAAAGATTAAAACTAAGTGGAGTTTTAATGAATCTTTAATTAGATTGAAAAGATCGAGAATGGAGTATCACCCGTTTTACTCTAGGCGATAGTTAAATCTTTAATTAGATTTGAACGTGAAATGGTAATTGAATTTACCGATAACGCCGTGGTGTTAGATATGAAGTATTACCAGTTTTACTTCATGGGATGAATAGGTTGGGATTAGGAAATTAAAACAAATGATTACTTCGGTAAGGTTCGTTAATCCCGACTAGTTGAATCAAAATTCAAAAGAAGATTAAAGAATAAATTCAAGGAATTTATCTTTGATAAAATTAATGGGAACCTCTCCCTATGAATGTGAAATTTAGGAACTAACTGTCGGTTAGCCAAGCAGAATGGTTTTCTGGATATTGATCTGATGTTGGTTTCGGCCTTCGGGGTTAATATTTGGGGAATTATTCTCTTGATTAATTTACGGTTAGTGACTAATGAATTGGAATGAGACGTATGTTGTGTTTGTGTAACACTTATTTAAAATATACGCGAGTTATTCGGAAAGACCGGGTTTATCCCATTCTGAATAACTGATACGACGATAAGTCGAAGATGAAGACGGTGGTCGAAGACCGGAAGTCTTCACGTCGTTTGGGTGATTACTGATGATCTTGATTGGGCTGTACACCCAAGAAGATGGAAACAGTTAGTGATCGTCCAGACGTACTTGGAGATCGATGGATATGCGGGGTACTAGGTGCCTCAGGTTTCGTTCAGACCCAGAACAGACTTGTAAATGGACCGTGTGTCTGACATTGGATTTTAGTCCGTTTGATTGATCTCTATTAAATATATATCTGTTTGGCGGCGGAGAATTTATTCTCTTTCTTAACGCCCTTCTCTGAGACGTACGAGCTCAGGGGTTATATATTGATGGATATCAAACGCATGGAGTGAATTGCCTGTGTGGCATACCTAAGTGGCAATTGATCGAGGCTTCTGTTGAAAAGCAAAGTCTTGTGGTTGATGATCGAAGCACGACCTTTGTGGCGTAGCTTTGTGTAACGTTTACTTCGCGAGTTTCACACCTGGTATGAACCAAAAACGGGAGACGGACCTCAGGGAGGGCATGCGTTTCCTTCTAGCTAAAAAGTGGCATCAGTTGTTTTACACGCCCTGACGAGTTTGACTTGTGTGGTTGTTGCTGTTGTGAGGCGCCTCGGTTATATCGGTTTCGGCCGATGCATTCTGGTCAGCAGACGGACCAGACTTACGCCCCAAAGGGCGGCGAAACGCAGTGTTCAGGATTTAAGTTTAATCCACATCGGTGGACCGGCCCTGTCGCTCCAAGGGTCGATGCGTTCTGTCCCTGAGACTCGGGCTAGACAGTCTCGAATCGGTTGAGGACTGTCTTTTGCCTCGGTTCATAGATGGAAATCCAATTTCCAATACGACATTTGCGGTTTTAATTGTAGAACTAGTATGGCGACATGATATATGGTACCCATGCCGCCTATTATTGATACTTATGATTTGAAGTTGTTTTATACACTATGCACTTATAATAGTATCAAACGATTTGTTTTAAACGTATCAAGCATTCTTTGGCTGTTATAAGGGAAAACCCTATCCCCCGGCTTGCGTTGCATTGTGTGATAGGACCTGGGTCTTATAACAGCTTCATTTTTCTTTATCTAGCATTGCGCTGTTTGTTTTATGCACTGGTATTCTTGGGAGGAAACCCGTTCTGTGTTATACGGCGTGGTCCCTTGATTTACCTAACGATTTAAAATAAAGATAATAACTGTTTTAGTTCTCACACCAGTCACATGACTGACCTGGAGTTTATTGTTTTAACCTAAACTCTGGGTGCCCCTATTTTCCACACGGGCAGCTAGTAGTTTTTGTTTTGCAGATTTATATTCACAGGATCCTGGTTTACAGCTGGAATGATATCCGCAAAGCTTTGTATCCGTATATCTCTTCTAGTTGTGTATTGTATTATTTTCCGCTGCGATGTATTTAAATGTAATTTAAATCTCTGTTATTTCTGTGTAATATTCATTTATACTCTGTATATTCTTGTAATCTGATGCATTGTTGTAATATACAATGAAATTTTTTTCTGTATGCGTTCTGTTTTGTCGTGTTCTCAAACGATAGAGCGTTTTGAACGGTCTAGATCGGTTTAGCGACTGGTTCGGACCGAGCGAAATTCCTTGCCGTCACAGAAATGGTAACAAGGATAATAAGAAGTCTCACCTTTTCAACTTATCAGAGCTGACTCCTTTGAACGACGCCGCCGAAAATATCTATCTTGCAACAAAGAATTTTAAGGAGTATGCATAGCCAAATCCAATAAGGATAAGTGGCAAAACAGCAAACTCGGGAAAGTTTTGCAGATTTCACAACCAGCCTGGTCACAACACTAATGAGTGCCGACACTTGAAGAACCTCGTCGAGGAATTGATCAGGAAAAAGACTGCAGCAGTATGTAAAAAAATTCGCAGACCATGAATCCTTCTGCAACTCCCTAGGGGCAAGGGGCATCAAATGATCAGTCTGGTCCAAGCATAGCTTTTGCTCAAACCAATCCAAGGCTGATCATGATTGTGCTCCAATTTCAATGGCTCAAAATAAGCGATCAACATCGCCACCACTTTACTTCATGCTTTATTTCCTGCTTAAGTTGATACTTTACTTTCTGCTTTACTTTCTGTTATATTCAAAACTTCTTGTAAACAGTCTGTAATAATCTGCAAGTGATGCACTGAACATTAGCTGTAACAACCCGTATTTTCAATAACCTGTTATAACATAAATGGAGGCAGAATTAAACTGTAAAATCTGAATCAAGGGAAACGGGCTATGCCATTGCGTTCGTCTCGGAAAAATACGCGAAATAGAGTCCGAGTTTTCGAAAATCGGAGTCCGTATGACCAAGATATGGCCTCGCGAAGTTTCACAAAAAATTCCCAAATTAAAGTATACTTAATTAAGTGAAATGGGTTGCGCAGAGAAATATATATATATATATATATATATATATTGATATATATATATATATAATTGAAAATTAAATAAATAAATATGCAAAAATGTTCAAAACAGCGAATTGGGAGAGGGGAATAACCGAACCGGCCGATTTTTGAGGTCGACCCGAGCTCGCTGGGTCGACTAGGGGTTAATCCAGGGTGTTTGGCTGTCAACCCATGGGCCGATTCGCTCAAATGCAGATTTTGCATTTGGATGGTTCTCATGGTTCATCTTTAATCTAAAGGCCCTAGATGGTTCCTACACTTGACTTCTTCCCCAAGACATGCTTTGATGGCTTGGATTGAATCTAGGTTTAATCCTATGACCTAAAACACTTGCCTAATCTATAAATAAGACCCTAACCTATCCTAAATCCTCATTATTCATTCATGCAACTAAACTATGGCAAAATTTTACCTCTCATGGCCTCCACTCTCTTCATAAAATTTCTAAATGGTTTCTATGAGAGATTTTCCATGCATACAAGTGTTTTCAAGCTTGTATGAGTGTCATTAGCTTGCATTCAAGTCAAGTTTCTATCTTTGCATCATAAAGCAAGGGTTTTGATCATTTTGGCTCAAGGGTTTTTATGTTAGAGCTTGCATTTTGGGTCTATTTGATTGCATAAGGGCTTTGTCATATCTTTTGTGCCTTCATAGCAATGTAAGCCCTTTCCCTACTCTTAGATATTAACTATGAAGTTAAATGTTCATGTTGCAAGTTTGGGTTTGATCATTGAGTATGATACATGCTATCATGTCATGCAAGTTTATGAAGTCATTATCTTGATCTTGTGAGCTAAAAGCTACAACCTTTATGTTGAAATGTTGCATTAGGCAACATGAGAACCCTCATAACCTTTATGTCAACTTGCATATGAAGTCATAACCCTTATATGATGATATATGCGAGTTACTAGTCATCATTCCATATCTTTTGTCACCATGATTCGCTTATGTGCCAAGTTTGGGTTTATGCATGTTTTGAGGCTTAAGAATGTAACATGCAAGTTAATGAACACATTTGTGCCTCATTTGCCACCATGATTAACTTGTGGCTTAATATCCATTTTTGTCATGCCTTTACCAAGTCTCTTCTTTTAATCCATTACGTTGTCGCGAACGTATAAGCGAGTTTAAAAGCGTTGGGTTATGTTATGGGTAATTTCTAATGACATGAAAATACAACTTGAAAACATGACTTGAATTATAACATGGAAGTTGACATGTAAGTATGCATAAAAACATAAGCTTGGGAATTTACCTATTAAGTTAGGTCTACCCTTTGGGAATTTACCTATTAAGTTAGGTCTACCCAAATGCTTGAAAACTTGTAACATGTTTTGGGAAACATGATGGACATGACACTTAGATAATATAAGTGTGGCCAACTCGAGGTTGGGTTGAGTTTGCAACGTAAAACTACCCGGAACCGACCGGCCTAACTAGTAGTTGCAAACAATAGGACCCAATGTGAGAAGTTGGTCATGTTGTGCTTGAACCCGAGGTTAGACCAAGTTGTGGTGTAAAGCTACCCGAAACCGACCGGCTTAACTAGTAACCACAACAAAGTCTAATGTGAGAGGTGAAGGTGCATTAAGTAATTAATGTCACATGATAGGGTTAAGTTAATTTGATTAATGAATCTTAACCAAATATGACATGGACAAATGGGTTAAGTAATTTGATTAGGCTAATGATACTTAACAAAACATGACAAGGTTGGGTAGGTTAAGTAACTTGATTTGCCTAATGACACTTAACCATTTTTATATGACTAGTGGATGGGGTTAAGTTAACCAACACTTAATCAATCCAACGCGATAACCTGGTAAGGTTAAGTAAGTTTTCTTAATGACGCTTAACCGAAAAATACGGTTAACGAATGGGGTTAAGATTAGACTCAACTAGTCTAAACATGGAAATCGGATGGAGTTAAGTTAGCCTAGACTTAATTAATCCCACTTGGTAGTTTAATGGGGTTAAGTTAAACACATAACTAATCTAAACATGATGAATTGATGTGGTTAAGTGACCTATACTTATCCAATCTAACTCGTTAATTTATTTTGGTTAAGTTAACCAATACTTAACCAATATAACGTGAAAACATGATAAGGCTAAGTCACGAATCGCTTGAATACACTTGACCGATTTGACTAAGTAAATTGATAGGGTCAAGTTAATATATACTTAACCAATCTAGAATGATAATTGGACGAGGTTAAGTCGTGAATTGCTTAATATACTTAACCAACTTGAGCATGGTTTGTAGGGGTAAGCCTTGAACTTGGATACTTAGCCAATTTTGACAGGATTTGTAGACGGGTTAAGTCATGAACTTAAGTGACACTTAATCCATTATGTAAACCCTAGTTCTGAGGATTAGGTGGATAACCGTAGTTAACAAGGATAACGGGAACAATGCTAAGTGGTAAACCTTAGTTGAAGAATAAATAAGTAATGATTCTTAGTCAAGGAAATTTAGACCAGTTCATAGATAGATGAGTAACCTGATACGGTAGGTCATCGTTTAAGTATACGAGTAGGAGCAAGTATCTGATTTAGATAAAGGCTCCAGTGAACTGGGTAACGAAGCAGCAGCTTCGGGGAACGTGAGGATATTCTTGGTATCCCTCTATGAGCTGCCAGGTGATTATACTAGGCTCATGAGAGGTTAAGGTCTGCGTTAGAAGAACCAAGAGTATGCCTTGGTTGCTATACGAGCGACCTAAAGACGGGGATGGATAGGGGATAGTCGACGATACACGGTCGTACCCTAGATAGCATTTCGTCAGGCTACCTACCATCTTTGGTCAAGCGTGTACGTACGGAAAGGCAGAGAACACCCAAAAGACCATAATTGCTATCTAATTATGGTTGCGGTAAGGCTTGGATGTGGGTTGGCCAGTGTTGTGTTCTCATACAGGATTTATCCTGTCTTGTCTTTCACTAGTTGAGGGAGTGGTCTCGTGGGACCATAGCCACGTATAAGAAAAACAGACCTTAGCATCTGCATCGGCAGATAAATCGAAAGCTCCCGACCGAGTCCTGTATTTCTTGATTTGCCCTGTGACAGGACTCGGATGGCACGATGTGATACATGTGCATACAGTCATGGAAAAGCGATTCACGATGAATGTGTGGGAAAAAGGGCGCGGTTGGCGGTTAGCGTAATCCCTAGTGGCCCTAGGTGGTTGAACCCAAACCGAGATACGAAAACGTGCAATAGGTAAGCATAATCCCTAGCAGCCCTAGGTAACATAAGTCCTAGTTGTACAAACAATAATTCATGTTGGAAGACCCTAGCTAGGTTTAGGGTAACAGTCCAAACCGATCTTAAGGATCATGGAACTATGTTAAAGTAATATAGAATCTCATGGGAAAGCCCGTATGGTCTACGGCAAGGGACTGAACATTTACATGGAATAAAACATACAAGTTGAGTAACCTATATATGCGATATATTAGGTTGACATGGACCATTACACGACTTTTAAGTGAGGGTCATTCTTGGTTAACACATGACACGGTGGGGATACTAGTACGGTAGGTGCAGAGCTAAAATACAGGATAGATATCACGGGGCGTTATACGTGACAGATATCTTGGGGATATTATACTTGATAGAAACCTGACGATGTGATACCTTGTTTTAGCTTGACATCGTAATTTATCATGACACCTTAGTTTATCTGAGTTCAGTAGTTCATCCTGTTATTTTGATTTAGCTTATCTATCTTGTTATCATGCTTATGTTCATCTCAGTTTCTCATGTCAGTTAACTTTACTAGTTTTTATGCTAATAGTAGATAGGGCTTACTCAGTCTTTTTGACTGACCCGTTTTGTTTCGCCTCTTTTCTTCCGTTTCCCCCCTCAGGTTACAGGGAGGAAATACTGTTGTTTAGTTCGGACTTCTTCTGCTTGAAGGTCATCATGGATGGCTTGGACTTTTCTTGGCTAATGGCTACTTTACTGTTTTTACTTGGGGAATAATTTATGAAAATGTCTTTATGCTTCTTTACTATTGCAAGACAGGTTTTGATGTACTCTGACGTAAAAGGCTTTAGACCTTATTTATTCATGTTATGAAAGTTTGATTTTACTTCGGCTATTTTATATGTTCTGTCTTGTGATATTTCTGTGCATGTTTACCAATAATGCCCCTCTAAAGCTAGTGCATTCCTTTGCGAGTGACCCTAGCGGAGGCGGGTTGTTACACGTGGTATCAGAGCAGAAGGTTACCAGACTGGGCAAAAGTTTTTAAAGACCTTCTGAAAACTATTTGAAAAAAAAAACCGTTTACAAAGAAGCATTTTTCAAGAAAATTTTCTTTTTAAAGAAAAAGGCTATTCCCCAATGGCCATTAGCACTATCCTTGTTTCCTTAATTGAGTCTCTTTTCCTTTCTTTCCTCCATCTGTAGTCACAGTAGTTTTAACTGCGACTAGTCTTTTCTACCTACGAAAGTGCTTTCCATACGATGGATGTGGTTCTCGAGAGACCAGTGGCCGCGTTATAAGAAAGGATCGTGAGAAAGAAGGATAAAGGATACGAGCTTAAGGATGAGCAACTTGTTGGTATGGCTTAGTCCTCAAAGGAGGGAGAAAGATGAACAATGAAACCCATGACGAGAGAGTACCTTTGGCATGGTAAAACGGGGCGGATAGTTAAGTATTATGGGACAAGGACAAGATCACCGGGAGGGCAGTAGTATGCTCTCATTTCTAGAGTACCTCGGAAGGAGGGTAACGATCTTGTTAAAGGTTTAGCTTTTCTTCTCTATCATCCCGTTAGGACTTCGTTGTTCGTATCATTTAAGTCTGCTTCGATAGTTGAGTCTCTGCACCTTAAGTACTAGCGTAATAGAGAATCCCATTTTTGTCTCAAAGTCCTATTGGAGAATCAGTCCATTTATACATGACTTGTTTGGATTTGGGAATGTCTATGCCAAGTGTTGAGTTTGGAAATAATGCTTATGTTTATAAGCTATGGATGGATTCTAGGGATGAAGTGGTTATCCAGTAGGGGGTGCCACTCTCGGTTTTGATAGGAGGGTAGTTAGACCTTTTGACTAGCCTTGGTAATGCCCTCGAAGTATCGGGTAACCTTTTTGAGGTTCTGTCATGAGTAGTTACTTAGAATCCCTTGATGCCTTTATTGGAAATTTGAAGCCCGATCGAGTGGTGTTCGCCAATAAGACGGATGGTTTACTTCATTTATGCATGGGTTATAGAGATCACCCTAGTAAGTGCGCATGATAACCTGATTGACATCTGTTTACTTTCAAGAGAAAGTTCTTCTACATGGAATGCCTTATAGTATATAAACGAGATCCAAGATTCACTAGTGAATTTTGGAAAGCTTGCATGAGATCATGAGTACGCAGTCATGTTTGCGTCAAGTATTCTAGGAAAAGGATAAGTGCAAGTGGAATGAGAGGCGACGAAGAAATGAGTTCCAGCTCATGTTATGGAAACAGGAATAAGAAGCTACAAAATCGCGAAGTTAAAAGACGACTTTGATGGTCAAAGACTAGATACGCGCATGATATCTCTTTTTGGGAGTATATCCTTGATCCCTGTTTTCTGTAGAGCTTACTTGTAGGCTATCTTTTGTGGACATCCTCTCGGTCCTATTCTCCGTTACAAACCTTGTAAGGAGTTTGTCCTGTTTATCTTCTCGACCCTGTTTCAGGGAATTCTATGTAGAACCCTATGGATGTAAACATGTATTTGAAACATGTTATAATTGATATGGTTGCAAGTGGTTGCTCGTGGACGCGCGAATACACATTAGATACTAGCTCGACTCGGTCACATTTCATATTGCATATGCACGAGTACTTATACTTGTTTATGGATGAAATCGAATGTATTATCATGCGGTTGTTGCATATGAATGAATGATTGTGCACGCATATAGTATCTATATGACTAGGACTATTTGCATACATGTTGGATTCATGGCACTATACATATTTTGCATTAGAAAGATTATTCAGGCCTGATCATTAGCATTAGCTAAGGAACATGTACACACACGTTTTGCATATATTCATACAGCATTAGAAATCATCTAAGGACAATGGTTGCTTGTGGATGATGTTTTGAGTAGATGGATGATGGATGGTAGGATATGTTTTTCCTAACTTGGAGATTTCGGGGACGAAATCTTAAAAGGTGGGGAGAATGTAACAACCCGTATTTTCAATAACCTGTTATAACATAAATGGAGGCAGAATTAAACTGTAAAATCTGAATCAAGGGAAACGGGCTATGCCATTGCGTTCGTCTCGGAAAAATACGCGAAATAGAGTCCGAGTTTTTGAAAATCGGAGTCCGTATGACCAAGATATGGCCTCGCGAAGTTTCACGAAAAATTCCCAAATTAAAGTATACTTAATTAAGTGAAATGGGTTGCGCAGAGAAATATATATATTGATATATATATATATATAATTGAAAATTAAATAAATAAATATGCAAAAATGTTCAAAACAGTGGTTTCAAAAAAAAAATGTTCAAAACAGCGAATTGGGAGAGGGGAATAACCGAACCGGCCGATTTTTGAGGTCGACCCGAGCTCGCTGGGTCGACTAGGGGTTAATCCAGGGTGTTTGGCTGTCAACCCGTGGGCCGATTCGCTCAAATGCAGATTTTGCATTTGGATGGTTCTCATGGTTCATCTTTAATCTAAAGGCCCTAGATGGTTCCTACACTTGACTTCTTCCCCAAGACATGCTTTGATGGCTTGGATTGAATCTAGGTTTAATCCTATGGCCTAAAACACTTGCCTAATCTATAAATAAGACCCTAACCTATCCTAAATCCTCATTATTCATTCATGCAACTAAACTATGGCAAAATTTTACCTCTCATGGCCTCCACTCTCTTCATAAAATTTCTAAATGGTTTCTATGAGAGATTTTCCATGCATACAAGTGTTTTCAAGCTTGTATGAGTGTCATTAGCTTGCATTCAAGTCAAGTTTTTATCTTTGCATCATAAAGCAAGGGTTTTGATCATTTTGGCTCAAGGGTTTTTATGTTAGAGCTTGCATTTTGGGTCTATTTGATTGCATAAGGGCTTTGTCATATCTTTTGTGCCTTCATAGCAATGTAAGCCCTTTCCCTACTCTTAGATATTAACTATGAAGTTAAATGTTCATGTTGCAAGTTTGGGTTTGATCATTGAGTATGATACATGCTATCATGTCATGCAAGTTTATGAAGTCATTATCTTGATCTTGTGAGCTAAAAGCTACAACCTTTATGTTGAAATGTTGCATTAGGCAACATGAGAACCCTCATAACCTTTATGTCAACTTGCATATGAAGTCATAACCCTTATATGATGATATATGCGAGTTACTAGTCATCATTCCATATCTTTTGTCACCATGATTCGCTTATGTGCCAAGTTTGGGTTTATGCATGTTTTGAGGCTTAAGAATGTAACATGCAAGTTAATGAACACATTTGTGCCTCATTTGCCACCATGATTAACTTGTGGCTTAATATCCATTTTTGTCATGCCTTTACCAAGTCTCTTCTTTTAATCCATTACGTTGTCGCGAACGTATAAGCGAGTTTAAAAGCGTTGGGTTATGTTATGGGTAATTTCTAATGACATGAAAATACAACTTGAAAACATGACTTGAATTATAACATGGAAGTTGACATGTAAGTATGCATAAAAACATAAGCTTGGGAATTTACCTATTAAGTTAGGTCTACCCTTTGGGAATTTACCTATTAAGTTAGGTCTACCCAAATGCTTGAAAACTTGTAACATGTTTTGGGAAACATGATGGACATGACACTTAGATAATATAAGTGTGGCCAACTCGAGGTTGGGTTGAGTTTGCAACGTAAAACTACCCGGAACCGACCGGCCTAACTAGTAGTTGCAAACAATAGGACCCAATGTGAGAAGTTGGTCATGTTGTGCTTGAACCCGAGGTTAGACCAAGTTGTGGTGTAAAGCTACCCGAAACCGACCGGCTTAACTAGTAACCACAACAAAGTCTAATGTGAGAGGTGAAGGTGCATTAAGTAATTAATGCCACATGATAGGGTTAAGTTAATTTGATTAATGACTCTTAACCAAATATGACATGGACAAATGGGTTAAGTAATTTGATTAGGCTAATGATACTTAACAAAACATGACAAGGTTGGGTAGGTTAAGTAACTTGATTTGCCTAATGACACTTAACCATTTTTATATGACTAGTGGATGGGGTTAAGTTAACCAACACTTAATCAATCCAACGCGATAACCTGGTAAGGTTAGGTAAGTTTTCTTAATGACGCTTAACCGAAAAATACGGTTAACGAATGGGGTTAAGATTAGACTCAACTAGTCTAAACATGGAAATCGGATGGGGTTAAGTTAGCCTAGACTTAATTAATCCCACTTGGTAGTTTAATGGGGTTAAGTTAAACACTTAACTAATCTAAACATGATGAATTGATGTGGTTAAGTGACCTATACTTATCCAATCTAACTTGTTAATTTATTGTGGTTAAGTTAACCAATACTTAACCAATATAACGTGAAAACATGATAAGGCTAAGTCACGAATCGCTTGAATACACTTGACCGATTTGACTAAGTAAATTGATAGGGTCAAGTTAATATATACTTAACCAATCTAGAATGATAATTGGACGAGGTTAAGTCGTGAATTGCTTAATATACTTAACCAACTTGAGCATGGTTTGTAGGGGTAAGCCTTGAACTTGGATACTTAGCCAATTTTGATAGGATTTGTAGACGGGTTAAGTCATGAACTTAAGTGACACTTAATCCATTATGTAAACCCTAGTTCTGAGGATTAGGTGGATAACCGTAGTTAACAAGGATAACGGGAACAATGCTAAGTGGTAAACCTTAGTTGAAGAATAACTAAGTAATGATTCTTAGTCAAGGAAATTTAGACCAGTTCATGAGTAACCTGATACGGTAGGTCATCGTTTAAGTATACGAGTAGGAGCAAGTATCTGATTTAGATAAAGGCTCCAGCGAACTGGGTAACGAAGCAGCGGCTTCGGGGAACGTGAGGATATTCTTGGTATCCCTCTATGAGCTGCCAGGTGATTATACTAGGCTCATGAGAGGTTAAGGTCTGCGTTGGAAGAACCAAGAGTATGCCTTGGTTGCTATACGAGCGACCTAAAGACGGGGATGGATAGGGGATAGTCGACGATACACGGTCGTACCCTAGATAGCATTTCGTCAGGCTACCTACCATCTTTGGTCAACCGTGTACGTACGGAAAGGCAGAGAACACCCAAAAGACCATAATTGCTATCTAATTATGGTTGCGGTAAGGCTTGGATGTGGGTTGGCCAGTGTTGTGTTCTCATACAGGATTTATCCTGTCTTGTCTTTCACTAGTTGAGGGAGTGGTCTCGTGGGACCATAGCCACGTATAAGAAAAACAGACCTTAGCATCTACATCGGCAGATAAATCGAAAGCTCCCGACCGAGTCCTGTATTTCTTGATTTGCCCTGTGACAGGACTCGGATGGCACGATGTGATACATGTGCATACAGTCATGGAAAAGCGATTCACGATGAATGCGTGGGAAAAAGGGCGCGGTTGGTGGTTAGCGTAATCCCTAGTGGCCCTAGGTGGTTGAACCCAAACCGAGATACGAAAACGTGCAATAGGTAAGCATAATCCCTAGCAGCCCTAGGTAGCATAAGTCCTAGTTGTACAAACAATAATTCATGTTGGAAGACCCTAGCTAGGTTTAGGGTAACAGTCCAAACCGATCTTAAGGATCATGGAACTATGTTAAAGTAATATAGAATCTCATGGGAAAGCCCGTATGGTCTACGGCAAGGGACTGAACATTTACATGGAATAAAACATACAAGTTGAGTAACCTATATATGCGATATATTAGGTTGACATGGACCATTACACGACTTTTGAGTGAGGGTCATTCTTGGTTAACACATGACACGGTGGGGATACTAGTACGGTAGGTGCAGAGCTAAAATATAGGATAGATATCACGGGGCGTTATACGTGACAGATATCTTGGGGATATTATACTTGATAGAAACCTGACGATGTGATACCTTGTTTTAGCTTGACATCGTAATTTATCATGACACCTTAGTTTATCTGAGTTCAGTAGTTCATCCTGTTATTTTGATTTAGCTTATCTATCTTGTTATCATGCTTATGTTCATCTCAGTTTCTCATGTCAGTTAACTTTACTAGTTTTTATGCTAATAGTAGATAGGGCTTACTCAGTCTTTTTGACTGACCCGTTTTGTTTCGCCTCTTTTCTTCCGTTTCCCCCCCCCCCCCCCCCCAAGGTTACAGGGAGGAAATACTGTTGTTTAGTTCGGACTTCTTCTGCTTGAAGGTCATCATGGATGGCTTGGACTTTTCTTGGCTAATGGCTACTTTACTGTTTTTACTTGGGGAATAATTTATGAAAATGTCTTTATGCTTCTTTACTATTGCAAGACAGGTTTTGATGTACTCTGATGTAAAAGGCTTTGGACCTTATTTATTCATGTTATGAAAGTTTGATTTTACTTCCGCTATTTTATATGTTCTGTCTTGTGATATTTCTGTGCATGTTTACCAATAATGCCCCTCTAAAGCTAGTGCATTCCTTTGCGAGTGACCCTAGCGGAGGCGGGGTGTTACATTAGCTCTACAACTAAGAGCATATCTGTCTGAATGAACTTCTAGCTTGCAAAATTTCATGTCAAATCAAAACTTGCTTAAAAGTTGATTTCATATTGCAGGACATTTATCGAGTGCTTGTTCTTGTGAAATCTAACAAACATAGTGACCCCAACAACACTAGTTCAAGTGCCAAATGCTATAAATATCAACATGCACAAATATGAAAATAGAAAAGCACCGCCTTGAAAAGTGAATGGGAAGAGTCGCAAGGATTCAAACAACGAGCAAGCAGCACGACAAACAAATGAGGGAGCTATAACCTTTGTCGAGGGGCACTTCCCCAAGTGGGAGGTTCAAAGCTTAGTTCCTAAACTGAAATAGCCTGCCAAGTCGAGCGTCGGACAAATGAACTAATAGCTGCCCCCTTCGACAATACAACAACCGCTCCAACTCGTTTGCGTAGCATCTGGAGTCCCCAGATGTGAAGAATGAAAATCATTTGCGTAGCATCTGGAATACCCAGTTGTGAAGAATGAAAACCATTTGCGTAGCATCTGGAATCCCCATATGTGAAGAATGAAAACCATTTGCGTAGCATCTGGAATCCCCATATGTGAATAATGAAAAGCATTTGCGTAGCATCTGGAATCCCCAGATGTGAAGAATGAAAAACATTTGTGTAGCATCTGGAATCCCCAGATGTGAAGAATGAAAAACCATTTGCGTAGCATCTGAAATCTCAGATGTGAAGAATAAAAATTCGTTTGCATAGCATCTGATTATTTCAGATATGAAGAATATTAGACCTCCAATTAATTCACATGACATCTGATCATTTTAGACACGACGGATTATTGGGCATTAAATCCCAACACCTCCCCTAGCGGGGACACGAAAACAAAAGTCCTCCCCTAGCGGGGGCACAACATGTAAAGTCCTCCCTTAGCGGGGGAATAAAGATATAAAGCTTCTCCAAGTAGAAGTGCTAAACTAGTCAGTGAAAGTCAGAATTCCCATTATATTGATGAAGCTCAAAAGTTTCATACATGCTGGCAAGCACATACAACTTCGACTGACAAAGTTAAAAGCTTTTGACACATCAACTATGATTAAGGAAGCCCGACAAACTAATCACATCGAGCTTTTTTGATTCGCGACAAGTCTGCGTCAAAGATTGGGGAACGCCAAAATAAGTGCACACGTGATTAAAAAATATAATGAGTTAGCACAAAATGACATCTTTTTGACAAATCGTTGAGGGAACAAAGAATAGACAAAGACTGGTTCGATTACAATCCAAAGGTTGCGGTCGCTTTGACCTCAATAATCCAAATCGAAGTTCTAACTTGAACGGGTGCGCGTTTTATAAAATGTGAACTGCCGTACAAGATTACTTGAGACCGAGGCTTGAAATCTGCATTCGAATATATATATATATATATATATATATATATATATATATATATATATATCAATTAGCGGAACTCAAGTGTCGTTGTGAATTCGGATTAAAGTATCGTATGTATGCGGACAATGTTAAACGAATTACAAACAATTAAACAAAATAGCTATGCATAAGCACGTTACTCAATCCCAGTCACAAAATTCACTATAGTTCATTATTTAACTAATTTGTTATTGATGTGGATGATCAATAGCAAAGTATAAATCCAAAATTGTGCAAGTGCTTGTTTTAATTACAGAGCAGGCAGCATGGACCATATGAGTTCAAAGCATGATTTGCCATAGCAAACAAAAGTTGCAACTGGATCTCAATGCAAAGCACATCAACAACAACGTTTATTGAGAAGCCCGCATTTCCTACAAGCAAAAAATACAAGCTTCGAGGGGCAAATGTTAACCCCGTTATTAACGTTGTTCGAAAATTAATACGATGACCATCTAGTGAAGCAATCGATTGCGCGTCATAATATCGGATCAGTTGGTTAATAGCTAACGGGTCTGGTCGGTCACATTATATACGACCGATCGGTCGCGTTGTAAGCGATGGGTTAGTCTCACCAACTACTACTTGGTCGGTCAGCAAGGCCTCGGTAAGCTCATCATCTGGTCGGTCACCTCCACAAGCGTCCGGTCGGTCAGGCATCAAACAAAATGGAACATGCATATATAAAGACGTTCGCACATATATACGTTACGGATCTAGCATGAGGTTACCATGCAAATGAAGTCTATTTGACAGAGTACCAGAACATTATGAAGCCACTTGCAAACTCAAACCTGGTCGGTTTTGGAGGGGAGAGCACCGACCGATATTAAAATAAAGACGCTGGATGATCAGTTCGCAATATGGGTGTACAGGCATTACACGTGAGTCATGCACAAAGTTGAATGCATGGAAATATAACACATTTGCACAGGTTATTCATAACACAGAACATGGACTGACCAACATGCTCAAGGCCAAACGCATCAATATGGGTTGGCTCCAATACATGATGGAGTAGTATTCATGTGAATATGAAGGATCGTTTCCCATATAAAGTCCACGTGACAAGTTATTACAGGGATTAAGTTCAATACTTCACGCATGGGACGGTTACAAAGCAACAAACTGACCGGTCTATAGTAGCAATACCGATCGGTTCCATAAGTACACATGTGATGTGATGGATTGAGCATGATACAGTCAACAACTTCCTACAAGGAAATATCCCGAAACATATACATGAGGATATGAAGACATGGCGCCAAACACGTCAGCAAGAAGGACCATCACTATTAGAAGTAACAGGTGTGCATGGTCTCATTTATGAGTTAGCATCCAAGAAAACACATGGTCGGTTGGTAGAATTACATACGTGGTCGACATTAACAATAAGAAGTGGATTAGTGAAAAGTTCTCTAACTGATCAGTAGAAGATCCATTTAAACCGATCGGTGGTCCACGTCCATAACCGATAGGTACCCTACCGATCGGTACCCAGTGACAGTTGGGTACAACTGTACTTAGTGGCAGTTTCGTAAATATCGCCAAATACCGATCGGTACCCTGAACCCCATATTTACAGTAGTGTCACTACCTCCAAACTTCGCCTATAAATAGCCCACTTATCTACCATTCAAGGGGGCCAATTTTCATTCCTTCCACGAAGTGCCGCCAAATTTGAAGCTCTTCTCCAACCTTATTAATGACTTACAAGGATCAAAACACCTTCATGCGACACGAAATAGATCACATCTTCTCCCATCTTCAGTAGAGATCATCTCAAGCTCTCTCTGTTCTCCTCCATCAACAAACGGATCGGATCTCCTTCTTCCTTCGTTAGAAATCACTGAAGCTCTGATTCACATCTCTACCGCCATGGATTCATCATTGATTCTGTAAGCGCTCAAACCGTGGAAAACATATTCTCACATTCATCACATTCATAGAGATCTATTCATTTTCATAACAAATTGGAGAGAATCCAGCTATTAAAGTGAGGAAAATTATTGTACAAAGAGAGAATGAGCTAAATGAAAGAGAGACGTATCTTGCAATATCTCATAAAATAATGGAAATACTCTTCAAAGTGAACGTAGATCTTTTCTAGATCGAACCACTATAAAAATTTCCTCGTTCGTTACTATTTTCTCTTTATTTTTTGATTACGCGGTTTCATATTCTAACCTAACCATTTGGTGAAGTGCTTATAAAGCACCTAGTGACAGATGCAATAATTTAGATATTCTTTGATAATTTTCTTTAATTCGCCTCACACAATTTTTTCGCAAATGAAAGGGATGCATCCCCAAGTAGTCACAAAGGACGAAGAAGACCACTAGCAATCACCGGTTTGAAAGCATTTAGTCTGAAATGTCCATTTGATCCACCTATAGTAGTGGCTACATGATTACCCATTATACTTGAGCACAGACCATGGTGAAAGCTTCACACTGAGTAGGATTAACATTTCATGGTGTTATACTGCCACCAGGCTCCTTTCCAAGCAATATTAGCTCTCATAGTCCACAGCGTGGGCCACTTCCAAGGAGCTGTTTGACATTTGCAACCTTCATCAATGAAGCAGAAATGGTGTTCAAGGCTCCACTAATCTCAACAACAGCATCATGTGCAGCGAACGCTTCAAATTCATTATATCGTAATAAATGGTAAACCTGTCTCTTCGGCTGCAACGGCTACAATCTTAATATCAAAACCTTTCTTAGAGCTTAACCCAGTGCCGACTGCAGCACCCCCTTGTGCAAGCTGGTACATGCAAAGTAAAGTGTCTTTCACTCGAGCAATCCCGTATTTTATAACCTGTGTAGCATTTCCACTGAATTCTTGTCCCAGAGTTAATGAAGTTGCATTTTGAGTATGACTCCGCCATATCTTGATAATATCTTTGAACTCGACAGGCATTACATGTCATTTTTTCCACCTCAAGTCCAATATCCGATCATGCTTCGCATTTTTCCTAAGTAATAATGTGCTATCATGATACGAATCAAAACCTCAACTTTAACCAATATATCAGAAACAAATCCAACTGAAAAACAGAAACAAAACCCAAAGCTTGTTCATTTGATAATACTGTAATTTAACTCACCACTGTAGCATAGGGTCTAGCTCGAACCGATACACGAGCTTTTCTCATTGTGGTTTGTTAAAGCTTGGACATCAGAAGCTATTTTGGGGTTAGTTAAACTTCTACCATGTTCTTGACTACGATTAGCAACAGATCTTTCATGAGACAATTCATTTTCTTGAGTACTCACTTCAGTAGTAGACCGAGAACGCTCCTCGCTCACTTCACCGGTCAGTGCTGGGACCAAATTCATGAACTGCCCAGGCATAGTCATAACCTTTTCCTGCTTCTTTATCCCTTCCAATTTCAATTCATCCGTCACCTACATTTTTATATTAAATTATGTTGTATTACAAGGATTTTACATGGTTTCATTTTGAAAATAAACAGGTAGTAGTTGGCTAAATTTATGCATTAATAGTCCCATTTTGTTGACCGTTTTACTACAGAAGCACGGTGTAACGCATATTCAAAGCATTATAGTTGTTGATGGTCTGGATTATCACTCTTACTTCCATAGTTCTTGTCACTTGAGCTTTAAGTGCCTCTACCTGAAATAAAACAAATAAGAATTATCCCAAGTTCAAGTTTGTAATTCTTTGATTAAATAATTAAATAGTTGAAAATTCATAATCGTCCCTCTTGCTTTTTGATCATCTTTAGCATGGTTTAAATATGATACTTTTGTAAAGATGCTTAAGTATTAGATTTTTCTTTATAGAATAGCAATCTTTTCCACATATAACAAGGTGTACTACTAATTATGTGCAGAAATAATTTGACACCAAAATATAAAATCAGAACAAATAAACGTAATTAACAAACTATGGAAACACACAATTCATTTGGCAGACCTCATGATATCTGAAAAACCGACCATGATGATGTTGAAAAATAAACCAAATTTTGGATGGCTTGCGTTTATAAATTGGATTAAATATTAATTGAGGTTAAACTATTTTCTTGTAATACAAACTTGTGGATAACGTTTAATCGTATCCTTATCAAAAGGTATATATTTCTCATTTTCTACCTTAAGTCCAATGTCCGATCATGCTTAGCATTCTCCCTAAGTAATGTGCTATCATGATAACCAACATTTCAGAAACAAATTCAACTGAGAAACAAAAACAAAAGTGGAAGGTTGTTTATTTGACAATATAATAATTTGGTTCGCAATGGTAGCATCAGAGCGAGCTTGAACTAATACATGAGCTTCTCTCACTGTGGCTTCTTAAAGCTTCGGCATCAGAAGCTATTTTAGGGACCGTGATCAAATTAAATTTGCATTGAACTTGCAATCTAGATACGAAAATCAAAAGAGACGGTGGGTTAAGCAAACAAAAATTACTGTGAGTAAATGAAGCATAGAAAAACCATCAACCAATACAAAATCTACAATTAAATATAAAAATGAGATTTTCAAATCTACTTCAAATATTTATAAGCAACTTATTAATCAAATGTAACCATGCATAAAACATTAAATAAATCATCATCATGATTCTTGTGGGCTAGTTGATAAGTTATACTTTCGTAGGACATAGCGAAGCCTCCAGTGACGACAACAGAAAGTTCTAGTTTTAAGCTTTTAAAAAAAAACTCACCTGAAGAACAAAAAGCCGTTGAAGCTTAACATTATGCATTCCACTAACATTCGCAGGCAAAATTCCAGCACCACAGTTGTTTAGACCATTAAACAAAACCCGTTCAAAACGAAATTTTGCTTTTCAGACACTAATCCAGCTCCTTCCAACTCACTAACGCATTTTATCGTCCATTCCCGACTCAGTCTCAACCCAGATCTTTCCCCAATCTGCTTCATAATATCTAAATTAGGATTATCAAGGATATTAGGGATCAGAATGGAGAAATTGTTGAAAGCATCAAAAAAAGAAGGTAACTCATTGTTGGAAATCTCGGTTCGTGATGAGGACCGGTGGAGCAGGTTGCGGTTGATTATAACTAGAATTTAGAGAGATTTCATCTTCATTAGAAAAGCTGGGAAGCCTGAGGATTCTACTCCTTAACATTAGTTCCAATTTATTGTTAATTACTATTTGCCTCTTGGAGGCGATTTCTAGGTTTGTTAGATGGAGAAATTTAGGGTGCGTTTGGTTTACTATTTTGAGAAAGGATAACCAAACGCATTTTGAGAAATAGTGAAAACATTCAAAATGGAAAATTGAAAACAACCATGAAAACTCAAAATTGAAACCAAACGCACCCTTAGGAATTGATCCAAGGGAAGAAGAACCGACTAGATGGGAAAACTGGGAATAGATCTGAGGGAAGGAGAAAGAAATACAGAAATTATGAGTGATCGGCCAGATTATGAAATTGAATAATGTGAATAAGAGATGAAACCAGAATTGAAAAATGCAGTGATTGGAGCGTTAGAAGAAGGAGCAATAAGAGGAGAAGAACATGGAAGTAGAACACGGTACAAACAACATAAAAGAACGAAGGATGTAACTTTTGTTTGAGATGAAATTGATTTTTCCTTACAGCAAGAAAAAACTACATAAGTATACAGCCATTCAAGTTCCTTTTTTAAACAGTAAATAATACCTTACAGACTGCAGTTGGAGCAACTTCTCCATCCTTCACTTCTCATTCAATTTTCTTTGCTTTGGATCTAAAATACATATAAAACACACAGGGGCCTAATATACATAATAGCCATCACATACGCGCAGAGTGCACATGTTACCAAAAATGTAAGCATGATGAGCATTACATGTGTAATATACATATTTATCAGGATTATGGTTCAAAACAGAGACTAAATCAAAATGATCACTTCCTACATGGTTCTCAACAAAACAAACACATTACATATTCAAGAGACAAACATGTTGAGATTTCAGGTGCCAGGACAGTAAACCTGATACTGCGCTAGAAAACAGGATACAAGAAAGCTAAAGCAAACACAAACCTTGAATTCAAAATAAAATCAGAGGTTGCTATGGAGTACACAGTCCAAGACAAAGCTAAAGCAAGTCTGTTTTGAGATAGGAAAGAAATAAAGAAATATTTTAACTTGTTCCATCTCTACTCTAGACAGAAACCATGCTCTCAATGTAACCTTCAATATGTAACGCTTTCTGAACCCCGACTTTCTTTGCTTCTCCTGTAGCTATGCAGTACAAGTACAATTCATGACCAGTTTCATTGTCGTGCTTGCTGACCAAAATAAAATCTCCATTCTTTGAAAGATATAATAGCCGATTAGCTAGCGAACGTGACAAGATCGTATCCTTGAGCTTATACAATTTATTCCAAGACCCTTTCATACCAAATTGATCCATCGTCCAAATTTCATAATAACAACCATATCCTATTCGATGAATGCGTTCCATGTAAGCAAATTTGTCATTGACGAAAGCAAGAGAACACTCGGCACAACTTCCGCCGTCGCTGGGCAGTGATATAGTTCCATACACTTCTTTAGTCAAATCAAAGTAAAATACGAGAACAGTATCTTCAGTGGAGGATCCTGCTATCCATAAACACATTTCATTCCTACATACTGCATTATTAAAAATATCAACCCATCTGATAGGAAAATCATTCCCTTCATATACAGTTCGCCATGAATCGGCTCTCAAGGTATACACCTGAACTAGAGCGTCATTCAACGTTTTTCCATGACTATCCAAACTTATACTAACAATCTTATAATCATTTGTTTTGATATCAAAACCAAGAGCAAAATTGTTACTTAAGCTCGTATTACGCTTTGAGAAATATGATGATTCTGGTAGTTGTCTCACTTGTTTTGTTGCAGGGTTCCATAAAGAGAGACGCCGACATCTACCTAAGTACTCATATGCCAAACATAAAATACCGTTGCAAGAACCAACGATATCAAACCCTAGGGAGATGCCCTCCAAATTCATTTGTGAACACACTTCATGGTTTCTATCAGACATCATAAATACCTTACCATCATCATCGCAAACAATCAGATTGTTCTTTTTACTATTACGATTGAGTTGTTCGGTGATAAAGGTAGAACTTTCGATGATAGAGCACCATGACTTGCAGACCGTTTTGAATCGTAATAAAGAAACCACTGGCAATAAGAGTAAAATGTCAAACAACACTGCTTCAGGCACAACAGGTCCACAATCCATCAAGAACTATCTGGTGATTCTGAAACAAAAGTACCCAAAGATACAGCAACTAGTAAATCTGACAGTTTTATAATATTAAACAAAGAATATAAAAAAATTATTTGCAATGCATACGTGAATAAGAGTAGTGGCCAAACAAAATCTAGCTTTTTATAAAGTTACCACAGCATACAAAATTACAAGTGGGAACAAAGCAAGTTGAACAGACTGAAAAAGAGTAATACTTAACTAAAGAGATGGAAACGATACAAAGTTAAATTCGTTTAACTATGATCATCGACGAATCAAAATTTCCTTTACCAAGCTTGAATTTTGAACTGAATCCATATGATCAAAAGTATTAATCTATGTTTCATTGTACTTCAAACCAAAACTACATAAATTAAAATGAACTACATGATTCAAATTAGATTTTCCAAACCAGCTTTTTTCATGAATCAATACAAGCATTCTACACGTTGAGTTGTTAATTTTATATACATGTACATATTTTCAGGTATGAGGTAAAAGCAGGAGACCGCGTAAATGTAATATGCTAACAACTTCCTATCAATTTGATTTACTCTTCAGTGTAATCAAATAGGAAAATATCAACCGAAAAAGAAAAAGGAAAAAAATCAGTTGCAAATTAAAGAAAGAAAAATATTTGTCAACAGTTCAATATATGTTCTTAATATCCGTTGGGAACACTACTCTACTAACAGTACATGAATTCATTGATTCGAAAAAAATGAACATACTTTTATATAGAATTGAAATTAGAAACACTAGCAGTCTAGCATATTAATGAAATTATACATGAACCAAATCTTCTAACTAATTTGGTTTTATCCCCAACAAAATCTAATAAGAAACTAAAAATTATTATAGTTTAATTCGTTTCACATTATGAAGAAGATGAAGGCATTTGTTCAAAACTGAATTTATCTTCAAAAAATCAAATGATCCAACAAGCATTCACAAGCGGATAGAATATTATAAATATTTCTTACAGAGAGGATATAGACCATCTGCTCAAGCAAAACAAACATCTGTAGATGCCAAGTTAAAACAAAAGGAAGAATAACATTATCACTGAATAAACTAGGCTTCCTTTATTAGTAAAAACAATCTCAAAGGACAGTACATACTTAAACCAAACAGATTACGTAATAACCGACACTACTAAAAAACATCCATATAGAGACTGAAAAATTAAAACTGAAATTACCCAGTCTTTAAACGGAGACTGAATAAAAACTGAAAAATATAGTCTTTAAAATTTCATTTTAAAGACTGAGATTCAGTCTTAGATCAGTTAGTAATTATTGAGACTACTTAGAAACCAAACATCGGTCTTTATTTCATAATTTAAAAAGTTTTAAAATAATTAAACATTCATTTGTTATTATCTTACGCAAATGGAATGATTAATATTGGTAACTCATGTGAATGCCGTCAAAACTTATAACGGTTTACAAGACCTATTTATCGATTACTTAATGTAACAACCCATTTTTTAAAGACAATTCAAGTCGGTAATAAACCATACATATCCAACTCAAACTATTACAAAATGACGAATTATTAATTGAGTGTAATACAAGAACATAAAATAAGAAAAGAATGAAGTAAACAATGCACAGAATTCCATATCGGGACGATATGATATAATAATAACATAAACAATTCATACAATTTTTAAATAATATACACTTGATTTTAACTTATTCTGAATTCAAGCGATAATTTTTCGATTGAAATTCAGTTTCATTATTAAATATGACAACAACCAATCAATAAGGATCCAATCAGTTTAATTTCAATATACGGTAGCGATTAACAGTGGTGTCAAAAGTCAATGTAAAATTTAAGTTACTTAATGATAATTCAATAAACTAACTAGCATAAATGTATAACGTGAGTTCAATTGATTTAATTCACGTGAAAACATAAATGTGAGTTATAACACTTAGGTAGCGTTTGATTTTCCAACTGGCAAATTAAAGTTCGCGTCTACGTCCGATGCGTCGGACGCGTCAACCGTGGGACCCACACATTTGCCCCTTCGAGACAAACGGTTGAAAAGTTGGCTTTCGCGTCGGACGCCATGAATTTACTGGAACTGCCGATTCTCTTCACTTCACCTATACATACCAACTCATTTCCATCTTTTTCCACCACCAAATCAAGCAAAAAACCCAAAAATTCAAGCTCCAATCTCCGTCAACTCGTCAATTTTTTCAGGTTTCTGCTTCTGTATTTGTATTTTTTAGCTTCTTTACTCCCATATATTTTTTTCGTAATTTTTGTGAGATTTTTTTTCCAGAATGGTAGGAAGTCAGTCTTCATCTACCCGTTCCATTGCCGAATGGAACAACGACATGACCAACACTTTCATCGATGTGTGTATGGAACAGATGTCAGTACATAGCTTCAGATGCTCCACCAGTTCATCAGCGTGAGGCTCAGCTCTATGGCGATTTAACTCGTGGCGATACTGCGGAGATCTCGAGTCGTCAGGCTCGTATGCCGGTCAGGTCCGATGCTGGCCCTTCTCGTTCAGCTCCTCCGTCCATGGGCCGAGATGAGCTTACTGCCCTGCGTATGTCGATATGTCATGACAATGATGAGATACAGGAGTAGGAGGTGGCGGTTGTTCTGTCAGAGAATGACAGAAAGGGTCACAACCCTATTTATTTACTGCTTGACAAGCCCGCATAGCTTAGGCGTTGTGTTATGCATTATGTTATGAAGCTGAGGGCTGGACAGATGTGATTGTGTTTGCATGTTTGAATTGTGTTGTACTTATGTTTTTTTTATTGTGTTGTAGTGGTGTTTTGTTTTGTAATGGTGTCGTAATGTATTGTACTTTCAATTCTGCACTTTCAATTCCTCAATTTCAATTCCGCAATCATATAAGTTCATTTCTGCAATTTGTATTCTGCATTCTACTATTATGTTTGACAATAAACAAACACAAACACAAACAATAAAATAATAAATACAAAAACAACAACTTTGCCTCTTCCAATTTCCCCTTTCATAAAAAAAAACGCATTCCCCATTCGCAACAATTTCCCTTCAAAATAACTCTTCCAAATACCTCTTCCGGTTCAAAATCAAACGGATCCTTAGTTTTAGCTTTCCCTTTCAAATCAGGTATGGATCCTCCACTTCTTCCATAAATTTTCCACTTTGATATTCCATGTTGTTTTATTAATATATATATATATATATATGTGTGTGTGTGTGTGTGTGTGTTTGTGCGTGTGTTTTGATGGTTTTGGAAGGAATAGAGTAGTTTGTAAATATATAGATGTGAAGAAAAAGAATTGAAAGAAAGGAAAAAAGATTTGAAAGAAAAAAAATTGAAAGAAAGAAAAAGATTTGAGGAATTATTTTTTGAAAGAAAGTGAACGAAGGATTCGAAAAAGAAGAATATTAAGATCTTAAGAAGATTTGGAAAGAAATAAGAAAAAACGAAAGTAGATTACAAGGATGAAAAGAAGAAAAGATATGAACACAAGCTTCAAGAAATGAATCATATACATAAAGGGAATGGAAGAGAGAGGAAAATAACATGAACAAAAAAGAGGAAAAGTAAATCAATGCAGACAAAAATGGGAAGAGAAAATAACAAAATGAGGTGACAGTTTTGGTAGATGAAAGTTTAAAAGGAAAGCTAGATGAAAAGAAAAACAATAAATAAACAGAATAAAAATCAAATAAACGAAGGATCAACAATTAATATCCTTAACCACTATATATAAATTTATACTCATTTCTTTTTCTACGTTCTTATTGTATTAAACATAAACATAGTTTCTCCTTTAAAACCATTGATTACACTTATTTTTAGTCGTTTTTAAACTAAGGACTTTAATTAATTTAATAGCAATTAATTTGAATGATAAATTTTAAAACCAATTTCAGATACTGTCGAAATAAAAACAATTGTATTCTAATTGTACTAATTCAAACATATTTTAAAAGTACTGAATACAAACATTAGTTATGAATTTCTAATTAATAAACATTTCATTACTACTACAAATAACATAACTAAAATACAATTTATATTATTATAATTTACTGTGATAAGCTACGTTTTTTATCCTAATTCAGGCTATTCACTAATAAGATTCGAGGTATGTTTTTATTTCTAAAAAGTTTCTCTTCAGTTGATTACGCAGAAAATAAGGTAACAATTAAGAGATTAGTAAAGAACACATGTAATGAATTAAGCGTCTGTTGGGTAATTGAAAAGGTGGACCAATAAGTATTTATTTCTAATTCAACAATCAAAAGCGAAAGGTTAATTTTTTCCCAGAATTCCAAGAAGCAATTCACAGATAAGAGGGAAAGAGGCTAGCGAGATTACGTGTACATACACACTATTTGATTTTGCGTGTTTTACAATAAAAATTAAATATACGGAGTAACAGATGTCCGAATTTTACAAAAAGAATTATGACGTCTACATCAGAAAATATTCTAGTATTTTCTTCTAAAAAAGAAATATTTGAATTTCAAAAAAATATTTTGAGCGAATTTATAGATTTTAACTACAATCGCGCGAATGGATAAAACTTGCACGTTTTACTATGAATTTTTTCTTCTTATTTCCATTTAATTAGACGTATTCCAAATATCTGATTTCATAATTAAATTTAATTATTATTTTTTACGTTATATTCATCGTTAACTACGTTACTTAAAATTGTGCGTTATCGTGAATCGTCAATGTTTTCTTTCTATAATTATAATTGTATTCATACCAAAAACGTTTATTATATCATTCTTAATTATTGTTTTATTTCCATCTCAAAAAATTTAAACAAACCATGAATAATTATTGTTACTCTAAATATTCATTACGAGAATGACATTTTTAAATTTTATATAAGTTTCATTTTGTCAAGTCATAAATTTTATTATTTGAAAGTTAACTTTGAGATTATTCATTAATAGCATTTTAAATTTCTAATTTATAACCATTTTCTTTAAAAATTTAAATTTAATTTAACATTTAAGTGGTCCAAATTTTGCGATCGTTTATCTTTAATTGGCTTGCCACGCAAACTTCTTCTATGCTTAACATATAGTAATCGTCCGTTCCAACCCACTAACTTCCCCAATTTTGTTTCCTTCACCTTTAACAATGGCGACTTAAATTAAATTTTCACATCCACCAACGACATCGCTTAAATGCTCACACTTCAATCTTCCCTTTTTGCTACATCTTCCGCCTTCAAATCGACGCTCTCTCACCGCGAACATCGCGTCTAATGGCAATCTGCTTGGAGGTAAAAAGTCATCATTTAACCTTTCTAGTTCTAATCAGGTACTTTCCCAACTTTTATTGGGGCCAACATTGTCAAATTATAGTTAATTGAAACAACCCTTTGAGATTTGAATATGTGTGCAATAGACATAGTTAATTGTACAATAAATAACCGTATGTAGAACAACGGATGTATTTGTGTGAGTGGAAAGCGTGTTTACTGATTCATAATTTGGTTTCTCTTTCATAGAAATTTGTTTTCATTTATTGCTTTCTTTTGTTTCAAATTCATTCATTTCAATTTATTGTTTCTTTATTTCTTGATAGACAACGCAAGAAAGCGTGTTTACTGATTCTAGGATTTATTATTTTCACATTATAGTTAGGAAAATCTTCACTAAATAAATAGAATATATGATTCATTGAATTTTATATTTGAAAATCTGGAAAACCAACCCATAGCTATTCACTATAGTTCCCTTTTATGGTTGGCTTAATGTATCTTAATTTAATTCTTTAGGCAGTTATGGTAATTAAGCAATGAAAACTAAAATAGGTAAGATGTCACCAACAATTGTCGGAAAAGCTTACCGTGAATTCATGTTTAGACGTTCACTCTATCAGTCTGCTTCTTATGCCGAAGCAAGAAGCAACAATTTTCATTTTGGAAAAGCTGATATCTACAATCCTAAGGTACTATTATACCCACAGTTTCAGTTTGGTTTCTTTCTTATTCAATGTTCAATTCTCAGTATAGCTTATATGCT
Organism: Allium sativum; assembly: GCA_030737875.1. Classification (NCBI taxonomy): domain Eukaryota; kingdom Viridiplantae; phylum Streptophyta; class Magnoliopsida; order Asparagales; family Amaryllidaceae; genus Allium; species Allium sativum. Next base: position 333,079,921 of record CM060920.1, on the reverse strand, counting down.
AGAGTTCTGGTTTTTCCATGAATGTTTGCATCTTGTTTGTCTACTCTATTTATGATGCTAGTACATATATTATTCTAATTCAAGAAAATTTGTACAAATAGTTTGAATTCTACTATTGCGTTTGAGAGTCCAGACTAATTCTTTGTTCAAATAAATGTAGAGGCTATGAAAAAAATGTTCTTCTCTTTAAGGCAAAATTTGTTATCAAATTGGCAGCTGGAAAACTTTGTAGAATTTGCCATGTCACATGCTTTAGCTAATCTATGTAGAAGCAAGCATTCGTGCAGGTGCTGCTGAAATTTTATTCCCCTTTGAAAAACAGATCATTTGAGGGAACATAAAACCAAAAGTGGATGCTTAATTAATTTGAATTGGCCTAAGATAAGTGAATGAAGTAAATCAGAAATTTATATCATTTGGATAAAATTATGTTAAATTTACAACTGTATATTAGCTCATATTTTGATTAATTCTAGCATGCGTACAAAATTTAGTTTTCTAGAATGTTGTCGAATCCAAACAAACTAAAACTGCATATCTAAATTGCAAATAAACGTTCAACGCATAATATACTTAAATAGATTAGTTTGAGTTTAGTTGTGAGTTGACAGATGCATTTTTAATAGCACTTGTATCTATTTTATGTACCAGATCATAAATATACGTCGTTAGAAGTATATTCGTTGCAGCAATCGTCTTTGCATTCCAACGCATTCAGGACCATACAACAAAACATGACATTTTTTGATCTAATACAACAACTGCCATTTGTGCAACAATATTAACATATGCATCAGCTTTAAGGATTCTCTATGCATTATCAGTCACCACGGAATTTCGAAGAACATCTACATCATGAGAGTATGGATTGATTTCTTTTTGACTTTACTTGTTTGCTTCTTTTTTTTTCCTTGTTGATATAATATATGTACATATGCTAGTGCACTATTTGCCTTTCTTTCAAAGTAATGGCCTTTTTTGCTTTTAGAAGTAGCATGTATAATGAACATATCCAATTATCTTTTTGTTAGTGTAATCTGTTTGAACCTGTTATCTTAGTTGTTAACCCCGTTGTGGAAAACGCGGTTCAGAATTATGATGTATTCACGAAGCTTGGCACGCGGCTTCATTTCGCTCGCGGCTTCATTTTGCTCGCACAACAGCTTAGCTCGCAGCTACCTTTAGCTCATGACTTCATCTAGCTCGGCGTTTCAACTAGATCACGCCTCGGTTAGCTCGCTCATATCAGCTAGGTCGTTGTCGTATCATCAGCTTTTTGTCATCGTTCAGTCATTCAGACCATCATGCCTTGGGTCATTCTTCTTCATCAGCAGGTTGTTTCCCAAGTGAAGGTAGTGAAGGTGATGTGGCATCATACAAGCATATACAAAGTAACACATTGTTGTACTTTGCACGAGATGGTTTATTCCAGAAAAGCAACTGAAAAAGAATGGACATGTCGTCAGCAAAGCAATTGAATCAACCAGCTCCATAAAGATTGATGTGCCACATCATAACTAATATATGGAAACACATAAAACCCCAACTTTTAGCTCGTTCCAGCTTTTAGTTCGTTCCAGGCTTTCATCTTATACCGTTCCATCATGTTTGGGTCGTCCGGCACTTTTACTAGCTCGTAGGTCGTTCACCCTCTTCCCAAGGTCGTTGATATAATCACACCATTAGGCTGTCAGGTCGTTACATGCTATCAAATTGTTGCATGACGTTAGCTCGTTAAAATGGCCATCAGACCATTCACCGGCAATATGCATGAAGGACACGTGGTGCTGATGACAGCTGACGTGGATTTGGGATGTCAAGACCTCTTTAGGTCGTTGCTAGCACGAAGTAGAGGACGAGTAAATCTACACATATCAGATTGTTTCACATTCAACTGGGACGGTCTCCAGATGATAAAGCAACATACATATTGCCATATACGTGACACCCTATCAATGAATGCATGTACGATTCCTTTGGTACGAAGGACAGCTGTTAAAAGACTCACGTTAGTGCTTGTAAAAACAATTAGATCGCTGAGAAGGTTTGCGAGTAGGTCGTCGACTTGCTACAAAATCCATCAGATCGTTATTAGGCTACAAATGCTCAGCCACGTATAATTATACATCGACTATTAAAGACAGTCAAGTCATAATGAACAGAGAGTCAGTGATACACTAGTATATATTTAGGCACGTGGTACTCTATGTATTTCGGGAACAGCTGTAAAGTGGAATCTATGAGCTGTATTGTCTCTAGACCGTGTTGTATACTCAGATCGTTACTTTTGTGAATGGGAAACACGGTTTAAGTTTTCTGTTAGGTCGTGATGCATGCTTTAGGTTGTTTCATGCTACCCAAGAAATGGACCTACGACCTAAGGGTCTGCACCCATGTTTACAACACTGCCACAACCTCTAAATCACTCTTATAAATACCCTCCATATTTCACACTTGTGAGGGGATCGAATTTCACTCCGACAACAAGGTGCCGCCAAATTTAAAGCCCTCCTCCAACTTCATTAATGGCTTCCTAAGCACACTCTTCTTCCTCCAACATCAAGAGGATCTCATCTTCTCCAAACACCATTAATTCTCACTCCAAGTCAATCCAAGTGATCTCCAACCGCCATTGCTCCTCTTCAAAGCACAGATCTAACACCATGTTCATGATGGAATCAAGGAAAATTATCTAATCACAAGATCTATTTCGTTCCTTCTCGAATTCAAGTGGGATCTAAAGCGGAAGGAGAACAAAAAGTGGAGAATCGTTGTAAAGAGTGATCAAGTGTAGTAAACGAGATGTATGAGATGATGTTATATGTAATTCTCTTCATCATGATGAAAAGCACTTCAAAAGTGGACGTAGATCTTCCATAGATTAAACCACTATAAAAACCCCTTGTCTCTTACTTACTTTTTCCCGCTTTTTACTTGCATTTGTATTTGTGGCTCCTGTTAATTTCTTACCGAATTGGTGAAGTGCAATTTTTGCACCTTTGGTGTTGAGATCTAATTTGGATTTTAACATTTAGCGCCCACCGTGGGGCCACGTTCATAGAAAACTTCATGGTGAAAAAGAGGATTCAACTTTCTTATTGGAATTCGCAAGGTTGGCATGCGGCATATGTCTTGCGGCATGATTCATAGCGCGATGAATCAGTTCCATTTCACACATCACGAATTAAATCGTTCCCGACCACTTTCACGACATGGCACTTCCATATTGGTGATTCATAGCGTTCAAATGACTTGGCAAGCCTCTACAATCCAAAACTTGCTAACGTGTCATGCATGAACCCATATTTCAATATATGATGAATGCTCACAAACGGCTTTCCACGGTATGAATGATCCGGCCAATCACCATGTTTGAACCATTTTTGATAACACGCGGCTTCATTTCTACGTATTAACGACCTAAAGTCGGTCTTGTTATCAACGATGACTTGATATTATCATTGGTTGCAATCCATGCATTCTTCCGTACGTGTAACTTGCTTTATATGCAACCAATTGAAGCCTCACACAACTTAGAGGCACGTATTATCTGCTACCAACCAGTCCTGACGACCTAAGATGGTAATAACGACCTAAGAAACAGAGCACGACCTAAAGAGAGTAGGCTCGACCTTGTTTTAGCGGCCTAAATGGCCTTTGACGAGTTACGAGCTAACTGAGCTGACGACCTAAACTCATTCCATTGCATTATGACCCAACATGGTCCAATCTGCCGAGCTTTTGCCACGTGGCAGCGATGTGTCCTGTTCATACTAATGTTCTCATATAAAGAATCCATCCACCATTTATTCATGTATCTTGGTTCATAATTGTTATGACTTAGATTATGGTCTTAGTGAACTAACGATCCAAATCGTGCACACAAACAAGCTCATCAAATTTGCGTCTTAACTGGTGCAAACGGTTTAATATGCACAGAACGACCCAACTACATCTTACACTGTGCACGATCTATACCATCTCGAGGACCTAATTGGTCTTAATGAAGCCGAAACGAGCCAAATGCACGAGATCTGAATGATCTGAGAATGGTGAACGACCTACATCACCTGTGAGCTAACCATATGGCAAACTTGAAAGCATTGTGCTCGTAACGTCCTAAATGGTCTTAACGACTTAAATGGTCTGGCAAACTACCGTTGGGTCGTATACACGACCTAAGTGATCTTGACGATCTAAAAACGGCGGAACAACCCAAATGTGTTGATTTACTGTCTGATCTGTGGTTCTTTTAAACAGTTGACACACTATTTTTCGAACCGCGTTTTCACAACGGAGTTAACACGCAACTTGAGTGTATCCTTTGTAGCCAACTTCAGCTTACGACATGAAGTAAATAATATGTATAAATGTCATACACTTCAACCATGTGATGCGCCTTGCTTTACCTTGAGGCCGTGAATGACTTGCAACGAGAACTTCTTAAACGACATGGACGGCTTGGTCCCGAAAATGTAGAGCGGCATGGTATTTGCTATTACGTCTTGACAGTATGTCATGGACATCTTAACCTCCATCTCGCATATACCACAACCTGGGTTGCCTTATATGGTCTCCAACTATGCCACGTGTAACATTATATACCATGTAATATAATCAATCCGCACACATTTGGCTGAACACGGCTTGATTATGTTTGCATCATGGAAGGCGCTAACGGCATGGAAGCTTGTGAGGCAGTTTGTTGCGTTGTTTGGACGACATGAACGATCTAAGATGTTTGCTCAACGTCCTACCATGTCAGCGGTCTGACTTGCTTTGCTCAGAATTTTGCCACGTCACTTCATATGACCGGCTCAAGCCATTCCGGGTCATCATGTTTACTTCTAGAAGTTGGTGTCTTACAGCGACATCCCAAAGATGAAGCTGCAAAGCTAAATCACTATCGCCTGGCATGAGAATGAAAAATATATTGTTTTGCAATTCAGTCCAATATCAAGCATAACCTGAAGCTAGGTCCTCGTATCATAGCATCATGGTTCAAATCTGGTTCAAAGTTGAATGGGATTCACCATGACTAATCATTCTCTCTATCCTGCATCGTCATCACTAGCAGCCTCTGATTATGCAGGTTAACGTGTCGTCACCTCCATGCACTAGCAGCTCAGCGTCGTCCAAAATCAATCTCATTTTGAATGGAGTTGTTGGGCAAATCTGACAAGCAGGAAACTGTCAATACAATTGCTAGTCGTTCCCCACTGTTCCCATATTTATGACGCCAAAATGAGGCAGTGATCAATGTGTATGAGCAAAAAGTTCTACCAAAAGGAATTGCACTTGCATGGGAATCGACTCTCAAAGATTAATCAATTCAATATCAACTTTTGAAGAACTTCGGTTACTTTAAACTCAGAACAAGAATGCAATACTTACTGTCATCGCACCACATTAATTCAGCCCATTTAGGCCAGAGCCAAGTTTGTTTGGGATCCATGCTTCTACTACAACTTGCAAATCATCCAAGATCTTCAGATTTCTACCAGAACTGGCTACAACAAAACGAGTTGATCTCTCTTTAATAACGAGTGCAAGCTAGTGACGGTTTAGAAAGTTCAAATGTTCAAAGGTCTTGAATAATGACCATTCGTATCAACTCTTTGCTAAAAATATTTCTCATCCCAAGGATGAACACACCATGACTGAGGGCATTGTATCCAAACATTTATTATTTTCGTTATTGACGAAACTTGTATTCAATCAAATTTTACAGTTCCATGCAAAGTTCTACTGCAAGCTTAAAATTGCATGATTCTAAAAATGATTTAATATTACACGCAATTCAAGGAATGTTCGCTTTTTCGCTTCCTTGTAGTTCAACGAGTCTGAATGATACTTACAACACGCCTCGACGATGATATTCCAAGTGTCGAGTGCAACAAGCATCATTCCGCATGTAAAGCGAAGATGTAATGCACCATCTTGAAAATCGAAAAGGGGAATCACTTAAGGTCCAGTAACAAGAAAAGGAGCAAGCAGTGCACTTAAAAAGATCGCCAAAGCCAGATTTACTCAGCCTGATAACGACAAATGACACCTGATGAGTGCTTGCTCCGTTGAAGATTGACAATGCTTCACGACCCCCAACAACACTAGTCCAAGTGACAAATATACTCAAATGTAGAAATAAAAAGCACTGCCTTGAAAAGTGGATCGGAGAAGTCGTGAAGAGTCAAACAATGAGCAAATGTCGTGGCAAACGAACCAAAGAACTGTGAGTTTCACCGAAAGGGCATCTCTTCGAGAAAAGGTTCCATGGCCAGCATACTACATCAGCAAAAAGCTTATCGGGGCAAAGCTGAACTATCCTAAGTTGGAGAAGTTTGCGTATTGTTAGCCCATCGCCTCAAAGAAGCTAGGGCCATGCTTTCAAGCCCACTCTATCAAAATTCTTACCGATTAGCCGCTAAAGCAAGTTCTCTTCCGCCCAGAGACTTCGGGAAGATTATTGAAGTGGAATATTGAGCTTAGCCAATATAACATCACTTACCATCCTCGAAGAGCTATAAATGAGCAGGCTTTAGTCGATCACATCGCTGAGTTCACTAATAAAAAGGAAGAGAAGGACGAACCAGTTGAAGATATCATCTTCCAAAAGAACGTTAACACATCCATGACCTAGCAAAGCCTGGTGACCGTTATAGCACATTTATAAATGGGATAGCTCAAACGCCCATTGCTTAATGCTCAAAACATCATCCGCAACAAATACGAAGGTGTGGAGCACAGTCTGGCAAATAAGGGACATCAGGAGTTGAACGGTCGAATGATGCAGCGTTCAGACTACAAACAAAGTTATAAACTTCACCGTAGGGGCACCTTCTTAATTGCAAGGTCCAGGACACTAGTTCTAACAAATCGTAGTAAAACCCGATGAAAGGACTAGCGTTGGCCCCGTGAAACGACGCATCTTCCAAAAGAACGTTAACACATCCATGATCTAGCAAAGCCTCATGACCGTTATAGCACATTTATAAATGGGATAGCTCAAACGCCCATTGCTTAATGCTCAAAGCATCATCCGCAACAAATACGAAGGTGTGGAGCACAGTCTGGCAAATAAGGGGCATCAGGAGTTGAACGGTCGAATGATGCAGCGTTCTGACTACAAACAAAGTTGTAAACTTCACCGTAGGGGCACCTTCTTAATTGCAAGGTCCAGGACACTAGTTCTAACAAATCGTGGTAAAACCCGATGAAAGGACTAGCGTTGGCCCCGTGAAACGACGCAACTTTAAACTAAAGATCTCCCCGAGGGGCACCCAGTTGGTTGCCGGTGCCATTAATACATGGCCCGAGTGCGAAAAACCCTGGTCTTTTAAAACAAAGACCTCCCCGAAGGGCACCCAGTTGGTCGTCGGTGCCATTAATACATGGTCCGAGTGCGACAAACCCGGGTCTTTTAAACCAAAGACCTCCCCGAGGGACACCCAGTTGGTCGTCGGTGTCATTAATACATGGCCAGAGTGCGACAAACCCGGGTCTTTTAAACCAAAGACCTCCACGAGGGGCACCCAGTTGGTCGCCGGTGATATTAATACATGGCCCGAGTGCGACAAACCCGGGTCTTTCAAACCAAAGACCTCCCCGAGGGGCACCCAGTTGGTCGCCGGTGTCATTGATACATGGTCCGACTGCGACAAACACTAGGTTTTTGAACCAAAGACCTCCTCGAGGGGCACCCAATTAATCATCGACGTCATTGATACATGGCCGGATTGCGATACAAACACTGAGCTATTAAACCATAGACCTCCCGAAGGGCACCCAGCCGGTCATCAGTGTCATTTATACATAGTCTGACTACGATAAACCCTGGCATTCTAAAGACCTCTCCGGGGGCATCCGACCATAAGCCAGATCTTCTAAATTCGGTTAGTGACGGACCTAAAGCCCTTTTCAAAGGCGCCCTACAAATTCTAAAAGTGGCAGAATCATTCAGCCACAACGAATAACGAGTTTACTAAAAACCTTTATAGAGGCACCAAAACCAAGACCTCTCCAGGGGCATACGTTCAAATCTGATCTCTGAAAGGCCTGGATTACCAGGTTAGCGAGAAACATCATGATAAAATACAAGACCCCCCAAGTAGAGGCACAATAACAAAAACTCCTCTCCATTGAAAGGTATGAGCTTGATCGATTAAACCGGAAACCCTTGGGTCATAAGCGAGCCAGGAGATTCCAAATATAGTCAATCACAAATATCATGCCTAACCTTTAAAATTCGTGACAAATTTTGGTATTAAGGCATTACCACCGCATTACAATAATGTTTACTTAAGCATACCATGAACTCGTCACGACTTCACACTGAAGGTTTGGCACCTGCAAGGATTACCCTGACTAACAAAGTTGAACCTTGAAATGGCTAAGGCAAACTCGAAAACTTCGATACTGTGATAAGCACAAATGTGATTGTTCACGGAAAAGAGTCTCGAAATTGTCCCAGCTAGAATCAAGGAAATTCACTAAAATTGATCAAGTAAATCCAGCTAATAATGATTTGTGGCTACAACTGAAAAACCAATTTACAAAAATGTACCACGAAGTCATTTTAGTGTCAAACATTGCAATACCAAAATGACTTGTAGCATAAAAATTTGTGTCGCGAGCATGAGAAGAAAACAAGTGTGGAATGCAAAACAAGAAAGTACGACAAAGCTAAAGCAAAAGCTTAGGTACAACCAGCAGAACACAGTTTCATTGCAACAACACAGAGCCAGATCACATAATCACAAGTCAGGTACAAAAGTATTAGACATAAATGTGCGTAGAGTAACATAAAGCAGCAAGTGGGGATCGACACCCGCATATACAACCGATCTGAATGCAACATATAAAAGGAAATAACAGAAACCAAAGAAAGCCGGTCCCAAGCACTACTTCTTCTTTCCATTTTTGAATCACCAGACCTCAAGCACGGTTTGTTAACTTTGGAAGGAGAAAATGTTTCAGCTGACTGGTTTCCATCTTTGACTCCCAAACCTCAGCTGAGCCAAGAGCGTAGCAAAATCCAAACACTTTTTCAATACAAACTCTTAGGTGGAACTTTCCAATACAACATCTCTGTCAGAGGCCAAGGCATCCGATGCTTTAGCCATACAGCGAGAAGCAGAAAAAATTCCTCGAGAGGGAAAAGGATCGAGTAAGTACAGGTAGTCCAAATCACGAAGAAACCCTTTTGTGAAGCTCTAAATAAGCCGGTAAAAGTAAAAAGACTTTGCCAACAAATTAGAAGCTTCTACTGCGACAATCTAAGTCAAGGAAATTCGACAAGATTGATTACATTCATCTCACGCAATTCGTGATGACCCATGGTAAAAGAGTAACATGACCACATTAAGAATTGGACAATGTTCGGAAAACGTATCACGGGTTCATCACGACATCGCGATAAACAAAAACCCGATTTACACTCAACAGAAAGGCAAATATACTCAGAAACGCGTAAGCCAAAGTGTGCAAACAACGGGAGATCTATCCATGGAGGTTCGGCAAAAAGACTTTGCTTTATAAAAAATATAGGGACATTTGAAAATTCTGAAAAAATCAATATGACTTGATATGTCGATAAATCTCAATAAAGATCAACCTTGAAGGTCCGATTAGTTAAGCATCGACTGGTTTTGAGCCTCTTAATGAAGAAAAAGGTGAGTACATCGGTCAAGACGGATCTAAGGCAACCGCTTCTGAAAATGAATCCCTTTGCTAAGAAAATTAAGAGTCATTCAACACAAACGCTTCCTCGTCCATAAAACTCCAATCATATATGACTCAAAGAACCTGATGGTACTCTGCTTCAAACCCGAAGATGAATGATGCTCAAAAGGTGACTATGCTAATATGGTGTAGTTCGGATCCTATAGGGCGGTAACATTTTTCTAGCAATTGAAGTTACTATCCATCAACGGCGTCAACATGAGTTATAAAAGAAAAGGTTGAGCAATAGTCATGCATAGGGGCAAACCATTGTTAAGTAAAGATTCAAAGTTATAGCCTGGGATAGTCCACGATGACAAACACCGTTACAAGGGATAACAATTCTGCGAGGTTGCAATATACTAAAAGAGCATCTCAAAATACAAAAAGATCCAATATGGGTAAATGCAGGAATAACGCTAGTTCCAAGGCTTAATACCCTCAGAGTGGATACTACAAAAGGCGGCATATAAAATGCCGTTCCGGCACAACTTATTAAGCAATGCACATAAGCTACTCATTTCCCTGAAAATCCTGCGGTCATGGCTACTCAAGAGGATTAGCGGAAAGCATTAGACAAGCCGACTGGGCAACGCTAATAATTGTATGGGACAGGCTAAACTCAGAATTCCATTAAACGAATTATCAGGTTTTCTGGATGAGTATACATACCAAGAGAAACTCTCCAATAAAACCGGATGAACGTTGCACCATTGTTCATAGAAATAAGGCAAAAGGCCAAAACGAGACCAATGTGTATCATGGACTAGTTCAAAAGCTGTGTAAATTCAAACTGGGATTTCTGAGTCCAACCAAGCTACTGTGACAGAGACAAAAGGCGGACAATCAGTAAATTTCACTTTCCCTGGCAGTTCTACGTCAAATTTGGGAATGTCGAAATAAGTGCACACTTGATTAAATACGTATCAAGTTAGCACAGAATGATGTCTTTCCGGCAAATTATCAAAAGGACGATAAATAACCAAAGACTGACTCGTTTACAATTCAAAAGCTGCAGTCGCTTTAGCCTCAAAAACTTAAATCGAAGTTTCAATTTGAACAGGTGTACGTTTCGTAAAACATTAACCATCATATAAGTCATTGAAAATGATGCTTGGAATCTACAATCGATATGTGTCGACTAGTGGATTTCAAAAGCCACTGCGAATTCGAACTAGAGTGTCGTATCTATACAAGCACAGTTTGACAAGTTATAAATTAAATTGTTGAACGAGCTAATCCTGTATGGGCAAGACATTTAGTTCAAATTTTAAAATTCACCATAAGTCATTCCTTAATGATTAACTGGTCCATTATCGAAATGGACGATCAATGGCGATGAATAAGTCCAAATTACACAAATGTTTGTTGCTTTCATAAGACAGGAAACAGTCCATAAAAGCGTTCAATTTTCAAGGCATAACTATGGGTTGTCCAAAGTCGTGGATGCTCGAATACAATGAATCTTAAAAGCAAGACTTAAGGTCGAGGCCTTAGACGTTCAATCACCAAAAACATAGGTCATATATCGACCTAAACCATAGGTCGTTCAACGACATAAGACTTAGGTTGTTCAAACAACCTAACGTCAAAGGTCGCATAAACGATCTAGGGATCCAACCGCATGGTTCCTGGAGGATATCAGGTCGTTCGCCAACCTGACCACATGGACTGTTCAATGACACACCTAGGTCACCAACGACCCGAGAGCATAGGTCGTCCAACGACCTAATGGCACATCGCGATTTCTGATCAGGACCTTGAAACTGCTCAAAGACGTTCAGTCATCAAAGCACAAGTTGTAACACACAACTCAGCGCAAGCCTTTCAAAACCATCAAAAGGTGCATACGATCCATCGAAGCTCGAGATCCGTCAAACGCTATTATAGCTGATTATTTCGAAGCCCGTGTTTTATAGAAACACAAGCTTCAAGGGGCAAACGTTAACCCCGTTGTGGAAAACGCGGTTCAGAATTATGATGTATTCACGAAGCTTGGCACATGGCTTCATTTCGCTCGCGGCTTCGTTTAGCTCGCGCAACAGCTTAACACGCAGCTACCTTTAGCTCGTGACTTCATCTAGCTCGGCGTTTCAACAAGATCACACCCTCGGTTAGCTCGCTCATATCAGCCAGGTCGTTGCTGTATCATCAGCTTTCTGTCATCATTCAGTCGTTCAGACCATCATGCCTTGGGTCGTTCTTCATCAGCAGGTCGTTACCCAAGTGAAGGTGATGTGGCGTCATACAAGCATATACAAAGTAACACATTATTGCACTTTGCACTCAATGGTTTATTCCAGAAAAGCAACTGAAAAAGAATGGACATGCCGTCAGCAAAGCAATTGAATCAACCAGCTCCATAAAGATTGACGTGGCACATCATAACTAATATATGGAAACACATAAAACAGCAACTTTTAGCTCGTTCCAGCTTTTAGTTTGTTCCAGGCTTTCATCTTATACCGTTCCATCATGTTTGGATCGTCTGACACCTTTACTAGCTCGTAGGTCGTTCACCCTCTTCCCAAGGTCGTTGATATAAACACACCAATAGGTTGTCAGGTCGTTACATGCTATCAAATTGTTGCATGACGTTAGCTCGTTAAAATGTCCATCATGCCATTCACCAACAATATGCATGGACACGTGGTGCTGATGACGGCTGACGTGGATTTGGGATGTCAGGACCTCTTTAGGTCGTTGCTAGCACGAAGTAGAGGACACGAGTAAATCTACACATATCAAATTGTTTCACATTCAACTGAGACGGTCTCCAGATGATAAAGCAACATACATATTGTCATATACGTGACACCCTATCAATGAATGCATGGAGGATTCTATTGGTACGAAGGACAGCTGTTAAAAGACTCACGTTAGTGCTTGTAAAAACAATTAGGTCGTTGAGAAGGTTTGTGAGTAGGTCGTCGACTTGCTGCAAAATCCATCAGATCGTTATTAGACTACAAATGCTCAGCCACGTGTAATTACACATCGACTATTAAAGGCAGTCAAGTCATAATGAATAGAGAGTCGGCTATACACTAGTAGTATATATTTAGGCACGTGGTACTCTATGTATTTCGGGAACAGCTGTAAAGTGGAATTTATAAGTTGTATCGTCTCTAAATCGTGCTTGTATACTCAGATCGTTACTTTTGTGAATGAGAAACACGGTCTAAGTTTTCTGTTAGGTCGTGATGCATGTTGTAGGTTGTTTCATGTTATCCAAGAAATGTACCTACGACCTAAGGGTCTGCACCCATATTTACAACACTGTCACAACCTCTAAATCACTCCTATAAATACCCCCATATTTCACACTTGTGAGGGGATCGAATTTCACTCCGACAACAAGGTGCTGCCAAATTTAAAACTCTCCTCCAACTTCATTAATGGCTTCCTAAGCACACTCCTTCCTCCAACATCAAGAGGATTTCATCTTCTCCAAACACCATTAATTCTCACTCCAAGTCAATCCAAGTGATCTCCAACCGACATTGCACCTCTTCAAAGCACAGATCTAACACCATGTTCATGATGGAATCAAGGAAAATTATCTAATCACAAGATCTATTCCGTTCCTTCTCGAATTCAAGTGGGATCTAAAGCGGAAAGAGAGCAAAAAGTGGAGAATCATTGTAAAGAGTGATCAAGTGTAGTAAACGAGATGTATGAGATGATGTTATTTGTAATTCTCTCCATGATAATGAAAAGCACTTCAAAAGTGGACATAGATCGAACCACTATAAAAAACCCTTGTCTCTTACTCTTTCCCGCTTTTTACTTGCATTTGTATTTGTGGCTCCTTTTAATTTCTTACCGAATTGGTGAAGTGCAATTTTTGCACCTTTGGTGTTGAGATCTAATTTGGATTTTAACATTAACTTTCTTCTTTAAATGTTGTATGTACACACATCTTCTAGAATACATGTGTTGTTGTAAATTGAGGGCTTTATCATTTGTGTGTTGTTAGATAATATGCAATTTCTACATAATAGTGGATATATTTTGGTATGTATGAAATTGTGATGTTGATATATTAAAATTTTATAATGAATCATATTTTACTAATTTGGATATTATAAATGTTTCAATTATGTTAATTTAAGACTGATAAAAGACAGAATTTTTGTCTTTAAAATTCAGTTTCAAGTATATTTAAGACTACAATATCAGTCTTTAGATTTTAAGACTGAAATGTCAGTCTTAATATTTTTTTGCGACTAGGAATTCAAAGACTGAAATTTCAGTCTTTGATCAATCTTTAAATATAATTTAAAGACTGAATTGCTTGTTTAAAGACTATAATTTGCAGCCTTTAATCTGATTTTTTTTTTTTTTTGGTAGTGGGGCCCAGCAATTTCTGTGCCATGACTAATCAGCTTTTAATTTTACGTGCCTTAAAAAAAAGAACAAATAAAGATGCAACTACGAATAAATATAACATAATGCTTCAAATCAATTGTTTGCTTGTTCCAATCAGAGCCGGTTCTGACGCTTACAATGCCCGGATCAATTTATTAGATGCTGCCCTACTGTAATATTTTGTGTAATGACACCAAATAAAATTTTAATTTATAAGGTGTAATTAAGTATTGAAAACTCAATATTGCAATTATGAACTAACATTACAAACAAGAAAAATAAAAATAACATGACTATGACGTCAAAATGTATAAATAATAATTCAAATAACGCAGCATTCTCTTTTGTTTTTTTTATGGAAACTTCTAGATGGTTGTTTTTGTGTTGCAACTGGCTTTTATTTTTTTCAACTTAGATTGCGATTCATGTAAACAGAAATCAATATTAACATAAAACTGTATAACTTTTGCAATGCTCGGTTCATTAAAATTATGAATGAAAGTTGACATTAGTATTTTAACATTAACTAACATTTAGAAATTCTAATACATCATCTACTTTCTCCAAAGTCCTAAATCTAAGAAAGTCAATAGCTTTCTTTCTTTTATTATTTGAAATTAGAGACAATAATAGACTTGTTATTAACAAACACCTTTCATTTTCCAAGCTAACATAGCATACAGCTTGAATCAACAAAAATTGCACAAAACATGGTGTAAGTTTACAAGTTTGTACCAAAATTTGATTTTTAACACAATTTTACCTGATGCGAAATCAAGGGGAATGCTAAGGCAAAGAGGAGATACCGTTTAATCTATACATACATAAAATTCAAAATTAAACTATTTGAAAGTTACCTTGCACAGATAGATTAGACGTGTACTAATTAATTCAACAAAAAGGCAAGAATTTTGTGCAGGATGTTTTGATTATTAGGGTTAGAGTATTATACTAGACTGCTGGCTTATTTGTCCTATTCCCTCTTCTTCCTTGCGGCTCTCCTTCTCTTCTTCCTTGTGCCTTCCTCTGCTTAGTTCGGCAATTCATCTTCCCTGCCCTCTTCTTTCTTCCGTATGCGCAGCAGTGTTCTTTTCTTTTTGGTTCGTGCGTTTGCGTTCTTCTAGCAGCAGCCATTTTTTAATGCCCCCTCCGATCTGCTGCCGCGTGCCATGGCCCAGTTTGCACTGGGCCAGGGCCGGCTCTAGTTCCAATTACGTGCCACTGTTTCAGTTTTTGGTTCCAAGAACCATGTTTCATCTTCCAGTTTACTTTCAGCACGATTCCGAATGTTCAACGGAGTTACTTTGAGTTGATTTGAAGTTGGAGAAAATATTTTTATTGAATTGGAGAAAATATATTCCGAATGAAAATATTTTCTCCAACTTCAAATCAACTCAATGACCATAGTAACTTGAAGGTATTAACGGAGTTGTTAAACATATAGCTTATAGAAGAAAGAAAAACTAACAACTCCCCTCACGATATTATCTACAACAGAAAAGAAAAAAAAATAGAAATAAAATTTGAGCTACAACTACAAGATGAAAACAGCGAGTGAGATTTGGGGAAAAAAGTTTCAAACCTGTTCTTACGATGCAGAAATTTGCGAGTCCGATATGGGCAAAAGGTAGAAAGCAAACAGACACAGGGCAACATGGAAAATTAAAGAACCATTTATTTGGGGGTGCGTCTATTAACACCCCAGTAATTGCTCTTCGGCCCCCGCTGATTAAACAATAAAATATACACCCCATGATTTTCTCTTCCCACCCCATTTAATCCAAAAATGCCCTTATTGCATTTTCATTCTCAATACTATTTTTCTAGTTTCTAACTTGCAACTTTTTCTACTACTCATTCTTTAAAATTTTGTTTGAATTAATTAAAATTTGTGAACTGTTTAAGTCTTGGTCTCAAAACACATAATGATACACATTGCTAATTGTACTGTTTTTAAATTTTTAATCATTATTTTAATTTTTTAATCATGATTTATAACTTCTATTTTTTATTTTTATTTTTTTAATGCTCATATACAATGCTGATTTTTATATTTTAAATTATTGTTTGCAATTTAGCCTCGAACATCCTATATGTATATGACTGATATATTTTTAATCATTGTACAACATGACAACATTAGTTAGGCAAGTTATTTAATCAGTTGTTAAAGGGTAAATCTGAAAATAAAATTCTGAAATTTTAATCGGGGGGTGAAGAGTAAATCATGGGGTGCAAATAGCCAGACCCTTTATTTGGGCTTAATTGGAATTCAACTATATATTTATATTGGGCCATATCTTCCAAAAACATTTTTCAATTCCTAGGAACCCATTTACAAATGGGCTGACGGTAAGTGTGTGCAAGTGAGAAGATGTTGGGGTAAAATAATGCATACTGCATTTTGTAGGAAGAGGTTTGCTGCATCTCCTGCGCGACTGCCAGCTACACTCCCAACAGTATTGGCTGCATAAACACATGCGGACCCCTCCATCGAATTGTTAAAATTAAGATAACACGCTTTGATCATGAAGCAAATATAGTTGTTAGTCGTTTTGGAATGACTCTACATAGCAAAACACTTTATAGGAAATTTATCCAAAAGAAGCATGCTTTAATGGACTCCAATCCCAAAAGCATGGTTAGATGTCTACAAATAATTTTTTTTAAGAAAGGGACTAGCCTTGCATGTGTAGAAAGAGCTGGTGATCAGCAATATTCAGTTCAAACCGAATTGACTGATCAAACCGGTTCATTTCGGTCTGTTTGGTTCAATTTTAAAACTAAATCGATTTGAATTCGGTTTGTAAAATAATTTCTTTTTGTTATCGATTTAATCGAATTAACTGAACTATTAATCTAGTATCTGTTGACACTTTTTTGTCAAAACTGTCACACGTCAAGTATTCAGTGAGCGACGCGTTCAAGCGTCAAAAAACACAAAGCAGCAGGGTCGAAGTCGCGTCGCAAACACAAGGAGACCCGAAACCTCTATCAGATGGCATCTTTTGGGCCCAATGAACTATTAGGCAAACCATCATTCGGTGGGGGTCTGGGGCCCCACAGTCCCGGCAGCGATCGACCTAGCCGGTTAGGTCGAACCAGTGAACACCCCCAATTCATCCAATTTTCTCCATGCCGAAATCCCAGATCCCTTCAATTCGGACCAGCAAAACCGCGAATTCTCTCACTTCGCATTCAGAAACTTTGATTCCCTCGACAGCACGATCTCGGCCCCCTCCTCCATCAAATTCGTATCCCGTGGTGGGGTGCGAATTTCGCACCCCCCCCCCCCTCCGGGGTGAGGTGCGAATTTCGTACCCCTCACCAAGGGGTGCGTATTTTTTGTAAGGAGACTCTTGTTTGGGCTTAAAGTTAAAGGTTGCGGTCCTCATTTCCTACCTACTCCCACGTAACATCCCTCCTATAAATACCCCAACCCTTGGCCTTCATTGAGATCTTTCTCCCTTGGAATTTTTGGACCTTGAGAGCTCCAAACACTCATTAATGGCTTCCAATACCTTCACCATGCATGACCATCGGAGATGGCATGAATAATTAAAATATGATGTGCATGTTTTCCATCAACACTTGAACATTAACAGGGATTGTTATGCTACTTTTAAACTTTATGGACATGAACTGAAACAACTCGGAAAATCAGAACCAATTTAAAAAATTTATTTTAGCAATTTTAATGTACTTGGAAGATTTAAAATGATTTATTTTAAATAATAACGACTAAAAATTTATTTTCGACGAAGTTAGAACGAATAAATTTATTTTAATTATAAAACGAGTCTAAAATGGTGCGGTAGTTTGAAAATTCGATTTCTAATTTCAATTTAATATACGGAATTCAATATAAGTCAGAATTAGACGAAACAAGAAATATTGGAATCTGATTAATAATATCTTTCTAACGGATCTAAGAAACTGAGATTTCACTTTGTGAATTGAAAGTTATATCTAGTTTAAAATTCAAAAAAGTCGTTGTGAAATTTATATATATATTAAATATATAAATAGCCCTTAAAAGTAGCCATTTTGCAAACGACCTCCGTTTTCGACGAAACCACTTTTGTTGGATCTGGAATGTCTAATTATTGCTAGATTCCAAAATTCATAATTTTTGAAATTAATATGTGAGTGTGGCAAAGAAAAACGTGTTTTGACAGTTTTAGTCAAATTGGATCGACCAGAAAATTGCCAATTTTTAAACGATCTTCAAATTCGACGAAATTAGTTTTGTTAGGACCGTATCGTTAAAATATAGCTAGATTTATTTTTTGGTAATTTTTGGAATCAGTATGTGACCCCGGTAAATTAAAATGCATGTTTAAACTCAATATATATTGATTTATATTTTAATTTTGAGAAAAACTGACCAAAACAGTCGAATTGGGTTACAAAACATATAGTATTGTGTCCGGAATGGGGGTAATCAACTAGGAATGACAGTCGTTGGGGGTACAATTGGAGTTCGTATGCAAAAATCACTTTTAAGGATTAAATAGAATTAAATAATATTATTAAATATATATATACCCCACTTTTTAAGAAACTCTAACCCTAACTAAATTACCGCCGTCGGTTCGTTTTTGAAGGCTGATTTGCTTCCGTTCCTTCCTCGATTTTTCTACTAATCCGATTAATAAAATTCCAAACTTAGGAAGGAAAAATTGAAGAACGCAGCATGCCCTATCTGATCAACGGTTAGGATCGGAGATGATTGTCTGTGGTGTTGGAATTTGGAGCTCCAAGGTGCTTCGTTCGCACCTGTATTTCGAGGCGTATGGTTGACCGATTGGCGAGCGCTAGGGGGGGATGTCGGCGGCGTTCAACCGCGTGGGGGTGGCACCACCGATGGTGGTCCGACGGCCTGAGCAGGTCGGGGCGTGGGGATGTTCACAGCGACGGTTTTGGGTTTCTGCCGTGTCCAGTAATTCGACGGGGTGAGGAAGAAAAGGGGTTTTCCCTTAATTATGAAATTAATTAACTAATTAGTTATTCAAATTATGTAATTAATGTTTAAAATGCCACAACTTGCTCAACCGAAACCGGAATTGAACAATTTCAGATCCGTTGGATTCCTCTTGGCGAGAACAATATTTCAGAACTGACTAGAAGAAAATTGGAAGCAGTTTCAAATTTTGATTAACTTAAACACCGGGTTTAATACAATTAAAATAATCGTTTTTAACGATTTCAAAACCGATCAAGGTAAGACCTTCTCACTAAAATTGTTTCTGTGCAGTTATTTATTTTATAACTGCATATATGAAATGCTCCCCGTCGTCCACAGACCATGGACGACTTGTTTGATTGTATTGTGTTGTAGAAATTGATAATGATTGTGATGTGAATTGAAAATAAAATATTCATGTGCTGAATAAAATGTATGAACCATGAAAATATCATTTTTATTGAATGAACAAATTAAATAAAATATTCATGTGTTGAATAAAATATTTTATCGTTAAAAATATAATTTTTAACGTGTATATGAATGAAATAAATATTCATTTACAAATCGGACGATTTGTTTATAACTATTTTATTAATGATATGGAATAATTTTTAATGCGAACGATATTTATATCGATTTTACACATTTTTATAATGAATATCGAAAAGGAAGTGATTTCAAAATCTAATGTTTTGAAAATATTATCATTTATATATTAATGATATGGAATATTCAATTTTGATTTAAAATTGAATATGAAGTTGAAATCGTTTTTAAAATGATTTATAAAATACGTTTTAAATGGAAATCGACGAAATATATAATATATACATATATATATTATATATATTAAATGGCCTGAATAGAACGCGTCGCGCCGCGACCGTTTGCGAATTTCGACCATTGACTTCGAATTGATGTTACGGGAGATCCGACGGTCGGATTCTCCTAAAACCGGAACCGTTGGGTTCGTATCGAAAAGAGCTTTCCAACGAATATAAGAGATTTGAAATCTAACGGTTGGATTTGGAATTATGTCCACATCAAATTTGGAAAAGGTCATTGTAAGTGCAGTTCGATGACCGTTTATGGAAATCGACTGTACGGGCCTTGATAAAATTATTAAAAATATCAATAATTTGTGTAAAGTCATTATAAATGATTTGGAAAGAATTGGGATGAAAAATGCCATATTTGAAAAGATAAATATATATTTTTATCGAAATGAACTAGTTATTAACTAGAAAGATAATCCATTATTTTTAAATAAATAAATTGGATTGAAATGGTTTTGATATAACCAGAACTTCCAATATATGAATTGGAATGGATTTGAATTGAAATTATCTTTGGAATATTTTGATATTGGATTCCGTGATTATACGGACATTGTGGAGGAATTTGGAAGATATATATATCGTTATTCTAATACGAATTTGTTGATTTTAGAATTTGATATTGCATATAAGACGATATATTTTCTATTCAGAGCCTTGTATTTAATATCAAATGGGATTTTGGGTTTGTCGTGATTGGTGTCTTCACTAACACTGTTCTTAAACCCAATTGAGAAAAGATTAAATCTTTTTATTAAGATTTAATGAAGTTTACCAATTAATTAATATTTAATTGGAGTTGAATGGAAATTGGTTTTTGGGTTTATCGTAAACGGTGTTTTAAATAACACTTGTTCTTTAACCCGATTATTAATGGAATATGATTTTGGGTTTATCGTGAACGATGTTTTAAATAACATTTGTTCTTTAACCCGATTATTAATGGAATATGATTTTGGGTTTGTCATCAGCAGGTGTCTTAAATAACACTGTTCTTAAACTCAGATGAGAAAAGAATAAATCTTTTAATTAAGATTTAGAGAAGAATTACCAATTAATTAATATTTAATTGGAATTGGAATGGAATGTAAATTGGGTTTATTGTGAACTGTGTTTTTAACGACATTTGTTCTTTAACCCAATTTACAGAAAAATGTGATTTGGAACTTATAAATCTTTTTATTAAGATTTAGTGGAGATTTTTCAACGTAAGGTTTTCCAGTTTAATATATTAAATTTGAATTGAATGGAATTCGGTTTGGTAATAATTAAAGTGAACTTCTGTGGAGGAAGACTGTTAATATATATGGAATTTAAAAGGATTTGTCGTTATTCCATTTATATTATTTGTCGGATACAGAAATTGATATCGATTATATATTAATATGTTTTCCATGAAGATTCCATAATTAATGGAATGTGATTTTGGGTTTATCGTGAACTGTGTTTTGAATGACATTAGTTCTTTAATCCAGTTAAAGATAGGATTTATTTCCTAAGTTGAATAATCATTAATATTGATTTTTGGAAAGATTAAAACTGAATTAGAGTTTTAATGAATCTTTAATTAGATTGAAATATAAATGTGATAATTTAAATTATCAAATTTAGGAAATGATCAAGAATGAAGTATCACCAGTTTTGCTCCAAGCGATAGTTAAATCTTTAATTAGATTTGAACGTGAAATGGTAATTCATATTTACCGACAACACCGTGGTGTTAGATATGGAGTATTACTAGTTTTGCTCCATGGGATGAATAGGTTGGGATTGGGAAATAAAAAAATGATTACTTTGTTAAGGTGCGCAAATCCCGACTAGTTTGGATAAACCTTAATATGGTTTGATATCCAAAGGAAGATTAAAGAATAAATTTAAAGGAATTTATCTTTGATAAAATTAATGTGAAACTATCCCTAAAGATGTGAATATTTAAATAAAATAATATTCTGGATTGGAATGTGGCATATGTTGTGTTTGTGTAACACTTGTTTATTGAATGCGCGAGTTATTCGGAAAGGTCGGGTTTATACCCATTCTGAATAACTGATTCGACGATAAGTCAACGATGAAGACAATGGTTGAAGACCAAAGGTCTTCACATCGTTTGGATGATTACTGATGTCTTGATTGGGTTGTACACCCAAGATGAGGTAATAAGTGGTGATCGTCCAGACGTACTTGGAGATCGGCGGATATGCGAGGGCCTCTCTCCTGTATTGGACATATGGGACGAGGAATAAGGTGCCTCCGGATTCGTTCAGACCCAGAACGAACTTGTAAATGGACTTTGTGTCTGACATAGGATTTTATTCTGTGTTGATTGATCTCTATTAAATATATATCTGTCTGGTGGCGGAGAATTTATTCTCTTGCTTAATACCCTTCTCTGAGACGTACGAGCTCAGAGATTATATATCGATAGACATCAGTCGCATGGCGTGAATTGTCTGTGTGGCATGCCCGAGTGGCAAATTATCAAGGCTTCTGTTGAAAAGCAGAGTCTTATGGTTGATGATCAAAGCATAGCTATAATATAGCGTCGCTTTGTGTATAGCGTTAATTCGCGAGCCTCACACCCTGGTGTGAACCAGAAACGGGTTGAAGGACCCCAGAGAGGACATGCGTTTCTTTCTAGCTAGGAGTGGTGTCACGGTTTTACAAGCCCAAACATTTTACTTATGTGGATGTTAGAAAGCGAGGTACCTCGGATATATCGGTTACTACGGAGCCGATGGATATTGAGTCATCTGGCTTATTTACGCCCCATACGGTAGGGAAACGTATTGTTCAGGGATTACCAATCCACTTAAAATGTGGACCGGCCTTGGTGTTCCTAGGTGCAGTTTCAGCCGTAGCCTGAGACATGGTTGGCTAGATTGTCTCGAATTCGGTAAGGATGATCTCTTGCCTTGGTTCACGGATGGAATCCAACTTCCAATATGACATTTCGGTTTTAATTGTAGAACTAGTATGGCAACATAGTGGGATGGGGCGCTCATGCCGTCTATGATTGATACATTTATATTTGAAGTTGATTTCTTTACTTGTAGCAATTATAAATGATTAAATTTCGCATATCAAGTATTATTTGGCTATTATAAGGTAAAAACTCTATCCTCCGGCTTGCGTTGCATTATATGACGGAACCTGAGTCTTATAATAGCTTCACTGTTCTTTATTTAGCATTGCATTGTTTGTTTTATGCACTGGTATTCTTGGGGGAAAACCCGTTCCGTATTATACGGCGTGGTCCCTTGATTTACCTAACTTTAAAATCAGATTAATAACTGTTTTAGTTCTCTCACCAGTCACATGACTGACCTGGAGTTTATTATTTTAACCTAAACTCTGGGTGCCCTTATTTTCCGCACGGGCAGCTAGTAGTTGCGTTCTGCAAATATTATATTCACAGGATCCTGGTTTATAGTTGAAGCGATATTCAGAAAGCTCTGTATCTGTGTATTTCTTTCAGTTGTGTTTTGTATTATTTTTCCGCTGCTATGTATTTAAATAATTTAAATCTCGGATATTTATCAAATGTATATTATTTATTCATACTCTGTTATATTTGTTACGACCCGAACTTCCCCGTGAAGGAAAGCACGGATTGAGTTGAGGACAAGACAAATCAGAACACAAACAGAAGAACATTTCATTGCTTATTACAACAATTTCATCAGAATATAAGAATCTACAAAGTATGAATAAATATTACACATTTACTAAACATCGGAAATTTACAAGTTACAATACATCGCAACGGAAAATAATACAAAACACAACTGAAAGAGATACACGGATACAGAGCTTCCGAATATCATTCCAGCTGTAAAACAGGATCCTGTGAATATAAATCTGCAAAACCCAAACAACTAGCTGCCCATGTGGAAAACAAGGGCACCCAGAGTTTAGGTTAAAACAATAAACTCCAGACCAGTCATGTGACTGGTGTGAGAACTAAAACAGTTATTTAAAACTTTACTTCAAAATCAGATATATCAAGGGACTATGCCGTATAACACGGAATGAGTTTCTTCCCAAGAATACCAGTGCATATAACAAAACAACGCAATGCTTTTTTGAAAAAAATGAAGCTATTATAAGACCCAGGTCCTATCACATAATGCAACGCAAGCCAGGGGATAGGGTTTTCCCTTATAATAGCCAAACATGCTTGGTAAGCTAAAACAAATCATTTGATACTATTATAAGTGCATAGTGTATAAACAACTTCAAATATAAATGTATCAATCCTAGACGGCATGGGTACCATATATCATGTCGCCAATACTAGGCTCTACGATCTAAACCACGAAATGTCGTATTGGAAGTTGGATTTCCATCTGTGAACCAAGGCAAGGGATCGTCCTTACCGCTTTGAGATGCTCTAGCCCGCCCCTCATGACTCAGACTCAAGTGGGCCCTTGGATCGTCAGGGCCGGTCCACACGATGTGGATTAAAATGCCTGAACACTGCATAAAGACCATCCATCGGCTCCGCAGAGACCGATATAACCGAGGCACCTCGCTATCCATCATCCGCATAAGTAAAATATCTGGGCGTGTAAAACCCAAAACACCACTCTTAGCTAGAAGAAAACGCATGTCCTCCCTGAAGTCCCCTCCCGTTTTTGGTTCACACCGAGGTGTGAGGCTCGCGAATTAACGCTACACAAAGCTATGCTATATTAAAGTCGTGCTTTGATCATCAACCACAAGACTCTACTTTTCAACAGAAGCCTTGATCATTTGCATCTCCGCATGCCACACAGGCAATTCACGCTATGCAACCGATGTATATCAATCACATAGAATGAAATCCGATGTCAGACACGCATTCATTTACAAGTTCATTCTAGGTCTGAACGAAACTGGAGGCACCTTATACCTCGCATATCCGGTCGATCTCCAAGTACATCTGGACGATCACCACTTATTACCCTGTCTTGGGTGTACAGCCCAATAAAGACATCAGTAATCATCCAAACGATGTGAAGACCTCCGGTCTTCTACCACCGTCTTCACCCTCGACATATCGTCGAATCAGTTATTCAGAATGGGACAAACCCGGTCTTTCTGAATAACTCGCATATATAATAAACAAGTGCTATAAAAACACAACATATGCCTCGTTCCAATCCAGAATATTCTTTTATTCAAATATTCTTATACTTTGGGAAAGGTTCCCATTAACTTTATCGAAGACAAATTCTTTAAATTTATTCTTTAATCTTCTTTTGGATTTCAGTTCAAACCAAACTATGGTTTATCCAAACTAGACGGGATTTGCGAACCTTACCGAAGTAATCATTTGTTAAATTTCCCAACCCTAACCTATTCATCCCATAAAGTAAAACTGGTAATACTTCATATCTAACACCATGGTGTTAACAGTAAAATTAATTACCATTTCACGTTCAAATCTAATTACAGATTTAACTATCCCTTGGAGCAAAACTGGTGATACTCCATTCTCGATCATTTCTTGAATTTGATAATTTTAGTTATCAAATCCACCTTTCAATCTTTTTAAAGATTCATTAAAACTCTAATTCAGTTTTAATTTCCAAAAATCATTACTTAATGATTATTCAAATATAGGAAATAAATCCTGTCTTTAACTGAGTTAAAGAACTAATGTCATTTAAAACACAGCACACGATAAACTCAAAATCACATTCCATTAATTATGGAATCTTCACGGAAAACAGATCAATATATATAATCGATATAAACTTCCGTATCCGAATAATAATATAAGTGGAATAACGGCAAAGCCTTTTAAATTTCATATATATTAGCAGTCTTCCTCCACAGAAATTTATTTCGATTATTACCAAATCGAATTCCATTCAATTCCAATTTAATATGTTAAATTGGAAAATTTTACTTTGGAAAATCTCCTTTAAATCTTAATCCATAGAAATTTATTTTGATTATTACCAAATCGAATTCCATTCAATTCCAATTTAATATGTTAAATTGGAAAATTTTACTTTGGAAAATCTCCTTTAAATCTTAACAAAAGATTTATAAATTCCAAATCTCATTTCACTGTTAATCGGGTTAAAGAACGAATGTCTTTAAAACACAGTTCACAACAAACCCCATTCACATTCCATTAATTATCGGGTTAAAGAACAAGTGTTATTTAAAACACCGTTCACAATAAACCCAAAAATCAATTCCAATTAAATATTATTTAATTGGTACTTCATTAAATATAAATAAAAAGATTTAATCTTTTTCTCAACTGGGTTTAAGAACAGTTTTAATGAAGACACCATTCACGACAAACCCAAATCCCATTTGATGTTAAAAACAAGGCTCTGAATAGAAAATATACCGGCTTATATTCCATATCAAATTCTACGACCAACAAATATCGTATTGGAAATAACGATATAAATATATCTTTCAAATTTCCATAACAATATCTGTATCATCACGAAATCCAACATCGAAATATTTCGAAGACAATTTCGATTCAAATCCATTTCCAATTTATATATTGGAAATTCTGGTTATTTTTAAAACCATTTCAAATCTAATTTATTTATTTTAAAAATAATTGGATTATAATTCTAGTTCAAAACTAGTTCATTTCGATAAAAATCTATTTTTATCTTTTCAAATATGGAATTTTTCATCCAAATTCTTTCCAAACCATTTCTTATGATTTTACATTAATTATTAATATTTTTAATAATTTTATCAAGGCCCGTACAGTCGATTTCCATAAACGGCCATCGAACTGCACTTACAGCGACCTTTTCCAAATTTGATTTGGACATAAATCCAAATCCAACCGTTAGATTTCAAATCTCTAGTTTTCGTTAGAAAGCTCTTTTCGATACGAACCCAACGGTTTCCGTTTTAGAATAATCCGACGGTCGGGTCTCCCGTAATGTCCGTTCGAAGTCAATGGTCGAAATTCACGAACTGCCGCAGCGCGACGCGTTCTATTCAGGCCATTATATTATATTTATAATATATATAATATATATTTTGTCGATTTCCATTTAAAACGTATTTTATAAATCGTTTTAAATTCATTTTCAAAACGATTTCAACTTCTTATTCAATACCAAATCAAAATTGAATATTCCATATCATTAATATAAAAATGATAGTATTTTCAAAATATTAGATTTTGAAATCAATTCCTTTTCGATATTCGTTATAAAAATGAATAAAATCGATATAACTATCATTCACTTCAAAATGGTGTCGATCTAATCAACACGGCTTTATATATTTAAATATATTCGTGTCCATCCCAAATCGGACATCAAAATCAAATTTTTGATCTTTTACTGAATATTATTTTGAAATATTCTTTTCTTCTGAACTGGAATCAGACACAGTCAATTACCATATAATGTGGTTATATGGATTTCATACAACACATGTATACAACAACAGTGATAAATAATCATCCATCATCCAAAGTGCATTCTACACTATATAAGCATTAAATATATATTTAATGCTTATAACAGTTTGTCAACCAATCGATTGACATACAACTAACTATTGGGATTAGTGTATGTCCAATATCATCCCAATATCGGTGTGGGGTTTCAATCAACAAATAATGAATTTTATTTGTGTAGTTGGGCGATGCGTAAAATTTATCGTCCCAATCCATATCAGTAAAATGGGTGTTCATAAACAAATCGTCTGATTTGTAAATGAATATTTATTTTATTCACATCAATGTTAAAAATTATATTTTTTAACGATAAAATATTTTATTCAACATATGAATATTCTCTTCAGTTCATTTATACAATAAAAATGATATTTTTATTGTTCTAACATATTTTAGAAAATTTTGGCGGTATAACGGCGCGATATCAAAATCGGGTAATGTCTAGCATTACCCATCTCTTGATATTGGCTCGCGCCATACTCACATAACAATTCTAATCCATTCATTTCACCCAAACAACCAAATTCAACCAAATAATCTAATCACCCAAACTAATCAATCAAACAAGCCGTCCATGGTCTGTGGACGACCGGTGTCGGGTGCTGCTAAGCACCGTTTGCATCCTAGTATATATTTTAACTAGAAAATAAAACTAAAATGAGAAGTTCTCACCTTTGGGTTCCACTCCGCCATTCTTTAACGGACGATAGTTTGGATTCTGTTCAAAATTCCAACGCCATCTTCTTCACGCTGTTCATAGTAAAAATCGTATTTTTATTTCACCGCTACATAGATAAAAATCACATTTTCGCCATATTTATAAAAATCAAATTTTTATAGCGCTAAAAATCGAATTTTTTTATAACTAAAAATCAAATCTTTTCTATCATAAAAATACAATCTTTTTCAAATTAAAAATCTAACCATTTCATGAATTAAAAATCATATTTCTCTTTAATCAAAAATCTATTCTTTGTTGTGTTAAAATCATATTTTTAATTCGCTACTCATATAAAAATTATATTTTTACCATGGTAATATATATATATATAAAGATGCCACTTTAATCATATCACTATTTATATAAAAATCAAATTTTTATACTATAACTATATAAATAAAAATCATATTTTTATTCGTTGGAAATATAAGTATAAATAAAAATCCTATCTTTTCATACATATATAAAAATCAAATTTTTATTATCATACATATATAAAAATCATATTTTTATTATTAAAAATCACTTATTTATATAATTAAAAATCGCTCCTTTATGTAATTTAAAAATCGCTATTGTACATAATTAAAAATCCTACTTTATCAAGGAATAAAAATTCAGAAAAACTTACAATCTCTAGGAATTTTTGAAAGGTAGAGGGGTGCTCACGTGGCTGACAGGCAGAAGGGGGGAAGCTGGTGCACGTGGTGCTGGTGGGTGGCTCGCCGGCGCCGTCGGCGGTTAGGGCTTCTGTGGCATCTCGATTTGAGGAGGGGGTTTGGGACTACGGGCTTTGGCCGGTTCGAGATAGAAGGAGGGAGGAATGGAGAAGGAGGCAACGGTAGGGGGGTGGGCGCCGATCGTTGGAGGCGCGACGAGGTCCCGGAGGGGGGGCGACGGGATTTGAAAGAGTTTTTTTTTCTTTTCTTATCTTTCTGTTAATCGGGGAAAAGAGAGTGAGGAAAGATAGAGAGAGAGGGGTAAGGGTCATTATACAATTATTTTATTTTATTTTAATTTTCCCAAAAGGTTGACTTTATATTCGATCTCTAAATGACACCCAATGACCATCGCTCCTAGCCAATTACCCTCATTCCAAACACAATGAGATATGTATAGCAAGCCAGTTCGACTGTTTCCATCAGTTTTCGTTCCAATTAAAATAAAATCATTATATTGAATTTTAAACGTACATTTTAACTTATCGTGGCCACATACTGTCTCCAAAAATTCCAGAAAAATAAATATGGCTATGTTTTAACGATACGGTCCTAACAAAACTAATTTCGTCGAATTTGGAGACCGTTTGAAAAACGGTCATTTTCCAGTCGATTAAATTCAAACTGAATTGACCAAACACGTTTAAATTCGCCACACTCACATATTAATTCCAAAAATTATGAAAATTGGAATCTAATAATAATTTGACATTCCGGATCCAACAAAAGTGGTCTCGTTGAAAACGGAGGTCGTTTGCAAAATTTCCATTTTAAGGGCTATATTTTCCATAGCGACTATTCTGAAATTTCAACTGGGCATAACTTTTTATTCCCGCTATGAAATTTCAATTTTTCGGATTCATTGGAAAGATATTCTCAAATAGATTCTAATATTTTTGGTTTCGCTAAAATCCGATTTATTTTGAATCCTGTACATTCGTTTGAAATTTGAAATCGAATTTTCAAACTACCGCGCAATTTCCAATTCCTTTTATAATTAAAAATAAATATTTATATTCTAACGTCGATTCAAATAAATATATATGTTCTAATTCTATTCAAAATAAATTTCTCGTCGTTATTATTTAAAATAATTTATTTTAAATATCCAAAATTCATTAAAATTACCAAAATAAAAATTTTAAATTGGTTCTGATTTTCCGGGTTGTTACAATCTCCCCTACTTAAAATCTTTTCGTCCACGAAAAGGAACGGAGCTGAAAGTTGTTTTACAAAGCAGCTCAACTTTCATTATTTTAATTATGGCTTATGTTCTTCAACTTTTCAGTTTTTAAGAACTTTTCAATTTTTTCAAAAATTTGGCTAACACCCTAAATTTTTGAAAAATTTCGCCATAACCTCCCCTGTACGGGAGCACCGGCAAAAATCCCCAAACCACCACATAGGCCTCTCCAATCAAAAAAGAAAAAGAAACAGCCAATCGGCTTATAAAATCATCAAAAACCCCAAGAAATACAATAAACATGTACCTATTTGTCCGGCAAACAATTTTATTCCTCTTCTCTAGCCTCCTTGCTATGACCTGTTCAATGTATATACATGTATATGCATACAATTCCAAGCAATTTCATTTCAATTTAATATTTGATACAATTTGGTTATATGTATCATTATTTCACATAATGCTTTCAACAATTCTATTAAACTAATAGTCAAACAACACAATCAGCAATCAATTAGTGAACTAACTTTCAAATTCATAATTTTGATACATATACAGAAAATCATGTTTTTGATGCAAATTCACAATAAATAAACCCTATCTAGTTTTGGTTCTCACATCAGTCAATTGGAAATATATAGATGTCCCACTTTTGAAACTCGAAAATAAACTACTGATGTCGTACGTCATCAGTAGAATCATGCCCGGGCGACTGGAGTGTGATTCTATATCCATCCAGTATATTAAAACTTCGAATACACGTGGATCAGATGTATATGCAAAATCTTTATATACTTGATTGTCCAAATCAATTTAAAATAAAATATTCAAATACATTGAATAAGGTTTAAATTTTTAAAACGAAATTTGTTTTCAATTTTATTTTAAAAATATCACACTTCACACTCGTTCTAGGATACTACTGATCTTATCTCTAACGAGTCATTCTCATTGGATATTACTAATCCAATCTATGATGAATTCTTTCGTTTGGTTCTAACGTGTCTTGTTCTCCGAGCTCTGTAAACCAAAGCTCTGATACCAAAATGTTACGACCCGAACTTCCCTATGAAGGAAAGCACGGATTGAGTTGAGGACAAGACAAATCAAAACACAAACAGAAGAACATTTCATTGCTTATTACAACAATTTCATCAGAATACAAGAATCTACAAAGTATGAATAAATATTACACATTTACTAAACATCGGAGATTTACAAGTTACAATACATCGCAGCGGAAAATAATACAAAACATAACTGAAAGAGATACATGGATACAGAGCTTTCTGAATATCATTCCAGCTGTAAATCAGGATCCTGTGAATATAAATCTGCAAAACCAAAACTACTAGCTGCCCGTGTGGAAAATAAGGGCATCCAGAGTTTAGGTTAAAACAATAAACTCCAGGTCAGTCATGTGACTAGTGTGAGAACTAAAATAGTTATTTAAAACTTTACTTCAAAATCAGATATATCAAGGGACTATGCCGTATAACACGGAACGGGTTTCCTCCCAAGAATACCAGTGCATATAACAAAACAACGCAATGCTTTTTTGAAAAAATGAAGCTATTATAAGACCCAGGACCTATCACACAATGCAACGCAAGCCGGGGGATAGGGTTTTCCCTTATAATAGCCAAACATGCTTGGTACGTTAAAACAAATCATTTGATACTATTATAAGTGCATAGTGTATAAAACAACTTCAAATATAAATGTATCAATCCTAGACGGCAAGGGTACCATATATCATGTCGCCAATACTAGGCTCTACAATCTAAACCGCGAAATGTCGTATTGGAAGTTGGATTTCTGTGAAAACCCGTAACTTCCCCGTAAAGGAAAGCGTCGGATAGTTCGAGAACAAACCACAGCAGAACACATACAGAAGAACATTTCATTGCTTATTACAACAATGCATCAGATTACAAGAATATACAGAGTATAAATGAATATTACACAGAAATATCAGAGATTTAAATTACATTTAAATACATCGCAGCGGAAAGTAATACAATACACAACTAGAAGTAGATATACGGATACAAAGCTTTCCGGATATCATTCCAGCTGTCAACCAGGATCCTGTGAATATAAATCTGCAAAACCAAAACTACTAGCTGCCCGTGTCAAAATAAGGGCACCCAGAGTTTAGGTTAAAACAATAAACTCCAGGTCAGTCATGTGACTGGTGTGAGAACTAAAACAGTTAATCTTTATTTTAAAGTTAGGTAAATCAAGGGACCACGCCGTATAACACGGAACGGGTTTCCTCCCAAGAATACCAGTGCATAAAACAAACAGCGCAATGCTAAATAAAGAAAAATGAAGCTATTATAAGACCCAGGTCCCATCACACAATGCAACGCAGTCGAGGATAGGGTTTTCCCTTATAACAGCCAAAGAATGCTTGATACGTTTTAAAACAAATCATTTGATACTATTATAAGTGTATAAAACAACTTCAAATCATAAGTATCAATCATAGGCGGCATAAGCGCCCCATCCCACTATGTCGCCATATATAGGATTACAATTAAAACCGCAAATGTCACGTATTTGGAAATTGGATTTCCGTCTATGAACCGAGGCAAAAGATAGTCCTCAACCGATTCGAGACGCTCTAGCCCGCCCCTCAGGAACAGCCGCAACTGCCCCTTGGATCGTCAGGGCCGGTCCACACGGAGTGGATTATTATGCCTGAACAATACGTCTCCCCACCCTATGGGGTGTAAGTCTGGTCCGTCAGCCGACCAGAATGCATTCGGCCGAAACCGATATAACCGAGGCGCCTCGCAACCGCAACAACCACATAAGTCAAACTCGTCAGGGCGTGTAAAACCACTGACGCCACTTCTAGCTAGAAAGAAACGCAAGTCCTCCCTGAGGTCCGTCTCCCGTTTTTGGTTCATACCGGGTGTGAAACACGCGAGGTAAACGTTACACAAAGCTACGCCACAAAGGCCGTGCTTTGATCATCACCACAAGACTTTGCTTTTCAACAGAAGCCTTGATCATTTGCATCTTAGCATGCCACACAGGCAAACCATCCTATGCAACCGATATCAGTCACACAGAATGAAATCCGATGTCAGACACACAGTCCATTTACAAGTCCGTCCTGGGTCTGAACGAAACCGGAGGCACCTAGTACCCCGCATATCCATCGATCTCCAAGTACGTCTGGACGATCACTAACTGTTTCCATCTTCTTGGGTGTACAGCCCAATCAAGATCATCAGTTATCACCCAAACGACGTGAAGACCTCCGGTCTTCGACCATCGTCTTCATCTTCGACTTATCGTCGTATCAGTTATTCAGAATGGGATAAACCCGGTCTTCCCGAATAACTCGCGTATATTTTAAATAAGTGTTACACAAACACAACATACGCCTCATTCCAATTCATTAGTCACTAACCGTAAATTAATCAAGAGAATAATTTCCCAAATATTAACCCCGAAGGCCGAAACCAACATCAGATCAATATCCAGGAAACCATTCTGCTTGGCCAACCGACAGTTAGTTTCTAAATTTCACATTCATAGGGAAAGGTTCCCATTAATTTTTATCAAAGATAAATTCTTGAATTTATGCTTTAATCTGCTTTTGAATATCAATTCAAACTAGTCGGGATTAGCGAACCTTACCGAAGTAATCATTTGTTTTAATTTCCCAATCCCAACCTATTCATCCCATGAAGTAAAACTGGTAATACTTCATATCTAACACCACAGTGTTATCGGTAAATTCAATTACCATTTCACGTTCAAACCTAATTAAAGATTTAACTATCGCCTGGAGCAAAACTGGTGATACTCCATTTTCGATCATTTCAATCTAATTAAAGATTCATTAAAACTCCACTTAGTTTTAATCTTCGACTGGGTTAAAGAATCAGTGTCATTTAAAACACGGTTCACGATAAACCCAAAATCCCATTCATTAATTATCGGGTTAAAGAACGAGTGCTATTTAAAAACACTGTTCACGATAAACCCAAAAATCAATACCAATTCAATTCCAATTAAATATTATTTAATTGGTACACTTCATTAAATCTAAATAAAAAGATTTAATCTTTTCTCAACTGGGTTCAAGAACAGTGTTAGTGAAGACACCATTCACGACAAACCCAAATCACATTCATTAATTATCGGGTTAAAGAACAAGTGTTATTTAAAACACTGTTCACGATAAACCCAAAAATCAATACCAATTCAATTCCAATTAAATATTATTTAATTGGTACACTTCATTAAATCTAAATAAGAAGATTTAATCTTTTCTCAACTGGGTTCAAGAACAGTGTTAGTGAAGACACCATTCACGACAAACCCAAATCACATTTGATATTCAATATAAGGCTCTGAATAGAAAATATATCGGCTTATATTCAATATCAAATTCTACGATTAACAAATGTCGTATTGGAAATAACGATATAAATATATATCTTTCAAATTTCCGTAACAACATCCGTATAATCCCGAAATCCAACATCGAAATATTCCGAAGACAATTTCGATTCAAATCCACTCCAATGCAATCATTGGAAATTTTGGTTATTTTCAAAACCCTTTTCAAATTCAATTTATTTATTTAAAAATAAATAGAATTATAATTCTAGTTCAAAACTAGTTCATTTCGATAAAAATCTATTTTTATCTTTTCAAATAGGGAGTTTTTCATCCCAATTCTTCACAAATCATTTCTTATGATTTTATACAAATTATTACTATTTTTAATAATTTTATCAAGGCCCGTACAGTCGATTTCCATCAATGGCCATCGAACTGCACTTACAGCGACCTTTTTCGAATTTGATTTGGACATAATTCCAAATCCAACCGTTAGATTTCAAATTTCTAATATTCGTTAGAAAGCTCTTTTCGATACGAACCCAACGGTTCCGGTTTTAGGAGAATCCGACGGTCGGATCTCCCGTAATGTCCGTTTGAAATAAATGGTCGAAATTTACGAACTGTCGCGGCGCGGCGCGTTCTATTCAGGCCATTATATTATATATATAATATATATAATATATATTTCGTCGATTTCTATTCAAAACGAATTATATAAATAGTTTTGAAATCGTTTCAAAACCTATTTCAACTTCCATTTCAATTCAAAGCAAAATTGAATTCTTCTTTATAAATTCGTTTCAAAATTCATTTCTATTCAATTCAAATTTCAATTCAATTTGAATTCATTTCAATTCGCTTTCAATTCAACTTGAATTCGTTTCAATTCAATTCGTTTCGAAATCGTTTTCAACTCAATTCATTTCGAAATCGTTTTCAATTCATTTCATTTCGAAATCGTTTTCAATTCAATTCATTTCGAAATCGTTTTCAATTCAATTCATTTCGAAATCGTTTTCAATTCAATTCATTTCGAAATCGTTTTCAATTCAATTCATTTCGAAATCGTTTTCAATTCAATTCATTTCGAAATCGTTTTCAATTCAATTCATTTCGAAATCGTTTTCAATTCAATTCATTTCGAAATCGTTTTCAATTCAATTCATTTCGAAATCGTTTTAAAATCGATATAAATATCGTTCACGTCAAAATGGCGTCAATCTAATCAACACGGCTTCATAAAGTTCTATTTTCAAATATTCTATTTCAAATATTTCTTTTTCAAATATTTCTATTTTAAAACTGGAATGAGGCCCAATCAATTACCATATAAAGTTAATTATATGGATTTTCATACAACACATGTATATCATAGCATTGAAAAATAATCAACCATCAACCAAAGTGCACTACACTGTATAAGCATCAAATATAAATATCTAACGCTTATAACAGCCTGTCAATCGATCGATCGACATATTTAATCAATCAGGATGAGTGAACTTCAAATTTCATCCTAACACCCGTGTGGGGTTTCAAACAATCAAACACATATTTTATTTGTGCAGTTGGGCGATGTGTGAAATTTATCGACCCAATCAATGTCCTTCAAATAGGTGTACATAAACAAACCGTCGGGTTTGTAAATGAATATTTATTTATTCACATTCACGTTAAAAATTATATTTTTAACGATAAAACATTTTATTTCAACATATGAATTTCAATTCAGTTCATTCTCAATAAAATGATATTTTTATTTTTCTAACATATTTTAGAAAATTTCGGCGGCATAACGGCACGATACTAGAAACGGGACGAGGCCTAGCCTTATCCCCGGTCTAGTGAAGGCCCACGCCATTCACATATCAATTTTAATCAATTTCATTTCACCAAACTATTCAAATCAACCCAAACAATCTAACTAACAACACAGCCAAACAAACAAGTCCATGGTCTGTGGACGATTGTGTCGGGTGCTACTAAGCATCGTCTGCATCCTAGTATATATATATATAACTAGAAAAGAAATAGAAAGGTGAGAAATTCTCACCTATAGCTATCCTAGCTCCACGGCTCTTCTTATGCAGGAAATCTTCACTGTTCTCGTCTCTTATCGCTTTCGTTGTCCGCTTTCACTACATATGTAAAAATCGAATTTTTACTTCGCTATTCCATATATAAAAATCGAATTTTTATTTCAAAGTTCAATATATAAAAATCGAATTTTTACTTCAAAGTTCAATATATAAAAATCGAATTTTTATTTCAAAGTTCAATATATAAAAATCGAATTTTTATTTCAAAGTTCAGTATATAAAAATCGAATTTTTATTTCAAAGTTCAATATATAAAAATCGAATTTTTATTTCAACTTCGTTATAAAAATTATATTTTTATCCTTTCTATAATATAAAATCGCCTTTTCATGTATAAAAATATCGCCTTTTCATGTATAAAAATATCGCCTTTTCATGTATAAAGATCTCGTTTTCTAAATTATAAAAATCAATTCTTTTCTACATTAAAAATCAATTCTTTTCTATGCAATAATATATATATAAAAACTGATTTTAATTTATGCTAAAAAACCAGATTTTTAAATTTATAAAAACCCATTTACAAAATAAATAAAGGAAAACGAATAAAAATAGAATATAAAACTTACAGTTTTTAATCTGGAAGGGGGGGAGATGCCGCAGTCGCTCATGGTGGGGGGGGGGGGGAGCAGGCGCGGAGGAGGGTGGCTCGGGTGTCGTCGGCGGTGGAGGCTACGTTGGCCAGACGGCTCGACTGTTTTTTGGGGGGTCTCGGTTCTGGAGAGAGAGAAGTAGCGGTGGAGAGGAGGGGGTAGGGGGGGTCAGCCGGCGGTGGGGTGCGCTCGTCGGGACGTGGTGGCGATTTCGAGGGAGGCGGCGGCGATTTAGAGATCGGGCCTTTTTTTTTTTTTGATTATTGCAGAATGAAATCGGGGGGGGGGGGGGGGCAGAGGAAAATAAAGGAGGGAAATATTTTTTTTTTTATTAAATTAATTGCATAAAGTTGACTTTTACCCATGACCTCGAAACGAGGCCCACCGCCTGTCGTCCATAGCGTTTTACCCCCATTCCGAACACAATGGGATATGTATCGCAAGCTGGTTTGATCGTTTGAATCAGTTTCCGTGGAATTTACATTCAAAATCATTATATTGAATTTTAAACGTACATTTCAATTTACCGGGGTCACATTCTAACTCTAAAAATTCTCGAAAAATATTTTCTAGCTTCGTATTGACGATACGGTCCTAACAAAACTAGTTTCGTCGAATTCTGAGACCGTTAGAAAAATGGCCATTTTCCAGTCGATTAAAATCAACTGAAACTGGTCAAACGCGTTTTCCTTCGCCACGCTCACATATTGATTCGAAAAATTATGAAATTTGGAATCTAGCAATAGTTTGACACTGCGGATCCAACAAAACTGGTTTCGTCGAAATCCGAGGTCGTTTGCAAAATGTCCATTTTTAAGGGCCTGAATTCCATAGCGACTATTCAGAATTTTCAACTGGACATATCTTTTGATTCCCGCTATGAACTTTTGATTTTTCAGATTCGTTGGAAAGATATTCACTATTAGATTCCATTATTTTTGGTTTCACTAAAATCCGGATTGTTTTGCACCCGGTACATTCAATTGAAGTTTGAAATCGAATTATCGAACTACCGCGCCATTTTCAATTCTATTTATAATTATATATAAATATTTATATTCTAACGACGACGTATATAATATATACGATCGAATTCTATTCAAATAAATTTCTCGTCGATATTATTTAAAATAATCCATTTTAAATAATCAAAATTCGCTAAAATCGCCAAAATAAAAAATTTTAAACTGGCCCAGATTTTACGGGTTGTTACAATCTCCCCCACTTAAAACTTTTCGTCCCCGAAAAGGAACAAAGTCGAAAGTGGTTTGATTATTCAGCTCTACGTTCGATCTGGCTTCCATTCTCCAACTCTTTAGTTTCTGAGAATTTTCAAAATTTCAAAAATTTGGCTAACACCCTAAATTTTTGAAAAATTTCGCCATAACCTCCCCTGCAATGGGAGCATCGGGGAATTTCAAATAGCTTCCCCGGTCCTTCAGATCTCAAAAAGAAAAAGAAAAAGCCAAGCGGCTAGCCAATAGGCTCACAAAATCATCATCACCCAAACAAAACAGTAAATTATGTAGTAAACATGTACCTATTTGTCGGGCAAACAAATTTTATTCTCTGGCTCTAGCCTCCTTGCTATGACCTGCTCAATATAAGTATATGTATATGCAAGCAAATGCGACCAATTTTCAATCTAATCCAATATTTGATTCAATTAGGCTAAATGGTTCAAAATTATCAAACAATGAACAAACAACACAGACATCAATCAATTAGTGAATTAGAGTTTCAAATTCATAATTTTGATACATATACAAAAATCAGATTTTTGATGTCAAATCACAACAATAAGCCCTATCAAATTGGTTCTCACACCAGTCTAATGGAAATATATAGAAATCTCCCTTTCGTCACTCGAACATAAATTCTGATGACGATGCATCAATCATCAGAGTTCTCTCCGGGCGACTAGAAGGTGATTCTATATCTATCCAGTATATTAAAATTTCGAATACACGCGGATCAGACGTATACGCAAAATCTATATATACTGGATTGTCCACATCAATATAAATAAATAATCAAATACGAATAATTGATTTATATTCCAAAACAAGATTTATTTTCCATTTTCAAAAATATACTCTTCACACTCGTTCTAGGATACTACTGATCCTATCTCTAACGAGTCATCCTCATTGGATATTACTAATCCAATATCTGATGAATTCTTTCGTACGGTTCTAATGTGTCTTGTTCTCTAGCTTTGTAAACCAAAGCTCTGATACCAACTGTGAAAACCCGTAACTTCCCCGTAAAGGAAAGCGTCGGATAGTTCGAGAACAAACCACAGCAGAACACATACAGAAGAACATTTCATTGCTTATTACAACAATGCATCAGATTACAAGAATATACAGAGTATAAATGAATATTACACAGAAATATCAGAGATTTAAATTACATTTAAATACATCGCAGCGGAAAGTAATACAATACACAACTAGAAGTAGATATACGGATACAAAGCTTTCCGGATATCATTCCAGCTGTCAACCAGGATCCTGTGAATATAAATCTGCAAAACCAAAACTACTAGCTGCCCGTGTCAAAATAAGGGCACCCAGAGTTTAGGTTAAAACAATAAACTCCAGGTCAGTCATGTGACTGGTGTGAGAACTAAAACAGTTAATCTTTATTTTAAAGTTAGGTAAATCAAGGGACCACGCCGTATAACACGGAACGGGTTTCCTCCCAAGAATACCAGTGCATAAAACAAACAGCGCAATGCTAAATAAAGAAAAATGAAGCTATTATAAGACCCAGGTCCCATCACACAATGCAACGCAGTCGAGGATAGGGTTTTCCCTTATAACAGCCAAAGAATGCTTGATACGTTTTAAAACAAATCATTTGATACTATTATAAGTGTATAAAACAACTTCAAATCATAAGTATCAATCATAGGCGGCATAAGCGCCCCATCCCACTATGTCGCCATATATAGGATTACAATTAAAACCGCAAATGTCACGTATTTGGAAATTGGATTTCCGTCTATGAACCGAGGCAAAAGATAGTCCTCAACCGATTCGAGACGCTCTAGCCCGCCCCTCAGGAACAGCCGCAACTGCCCCTTGGATCGTCAGGGCCGGTCCACACGGAGTGGATTATTATGCCTGAACAATACGTCTCCCCACCCTATGGGGTGTAAGTCTGGTCCGTCAGCCGACCAGAATGCATTCGGCCGAAACCGATATAACCGAGGCGCCTCGCAACCGCAACAACCACATAAGTCAAACTCGTCAGGGCGTGTAAAACCACTGACGCCACTTCTAGCTAGAAAGAAACGCAAGTCCTCCCTGAGGTCCGTCTCCCGTTTTTGGTTCATACCGGGTGTGAAACACGCGAGGTAAACGTTACACAAAGCTACGCCACAAAGGCCGTGCTTTGATCATCACCACAAGACTTTGCTTTTCAACAGAAGCCTTGATCATTTGCATCTTAGCATGCCACACAGGCAAACCATCCTATGCAACCGATATCAGTCACACAGAATGAAATCCGATGTCAGACACACAGTCCATTTACAAGTCCGTCCTGGGTCTGAACGAAACCGGAGGCACCTAGTACCCCGCATATCCATCGATCTCCAAGTACGTCTGGACGATCACTAACTATTTCCATCTTCTTGGGTGTACAGCCCAATCAAGATCATCAGTTATCACCCAAACGACGTGAAGACCTCCGGTCTTCGACCATCGTCTTCATCTTCGACTTATCGTCGTATCAGTTATTCAGAATGGGATAAACCCGGTCTTCCCGAATAACTCGCGTATATTTTAAATAAGTGTTACACAAACACAACATACGCCTCATTCCAATTCATTAGTCACTAACCGTAAATTAATCAAGAGAATAATTTCCCAAATATTAACCCCGAAGGCCGAAACCAACATCAGATCAATATCCAGGAAACCATTCTGCTTGGCCAACCGACAGTTAGTTTCTAAATTTCACATTCATAGGGAAAGGTTCCCATTAATTTTTATCAAAGATAAATTCTTGAATTTATGCTTTAATCTGCTTTTGAATATCAATTCAAACTAGTCGGGATTAGCGAACCTTACCGAAGTAATCATTTGTTTTAATTTCCCAATCCCAACCTATTCATCCCATGAAGTAAAACTGGTAATACTTCATATCTAACACCACAGTGTTATCGGTAAATTCAATTACCATTTCACGTTCAAATCTAATTAAAGATTTAACTATCGCCTGGAGCAAAACTGGTGATACTCCATTTTCGATCATTTCAATCTAATTAAAGATTCATTAAAACTCCACTTAGTTTTAATCTTCGACTGGGTTAAAGAATCAGTGTCATTTAAAACACGGTTCACGATAAACCCAAAATCCCATTCATTAATTATCGGGTTAAAGAACGAGTGCTATTTAAAAACACTGTTCACGATAAACCCAAAAATCAATACCAATTCAATTCCAATTAAATATTATTTAATTGGTACACTTCATTAAATCTAAATAAAAAGATTTAATCTTTTCTCAACTGGGTTCAAGAACAGTGTTAGTGAAGACACCATTCACGACAAACCCAAATCACATTCATTAATTATCGGGTTAAAGAACAAGTGTTATTTAAAACACTGTTCACGATAAACCCAAAAATCAATACCAATTCAATTCCAATTAAATATTATTTAATTGGTACACTTCATTAAATCTAAATAAAAAGATTTAATCTTTTCTCAACTGGGTTCAAGAACAGTGTTAGTGAAGACACCATTCACGACAAACCCAAATCACATTTGATATTCAATATAAGGCTCTGAATAGAAAATATATCGGCTTATATTCAATATCAAATTCTACGATTAACAAATGTCGTATTGGAAATAACGATATAAATATATATCTTTCAAATTTCCGTAACAACATCCGTATAATCCCGAAATCCAACATCGAAATATTCCGAAGACAATTTCGATTCAAATCCACTCCAATGCAATCATTGGAAATTTTGGTTAT
Source organism: Allium sativum (assembly GCA_030737875.1). Taxonomy (NCBI): domain Eukaryota; kingdom Viridiplantae; phylum Streptophyta; class Magnoliopsida; order Asparagales; family Amaryllidaceae; genus Allium; species Allium sativum. The sequence goes on along the minus strand of CM060920.1, from coordinate 333,037,900 downwards.
TTTCAAAACCCTTTTCAAATTCAATTTATTTATTTAAAAATAAATAGAATTATAATTCTAGTTCAAAACTAGTTCATTTCGATAAAAAATCTATTTTTATCTTTTCAAATAGGGAGTTTTTCATCCCAATTCTTCACAAATCATTTCTTATGATTTTATACAAATTATTACTATTTTTAATAATTTTATCAAGGCCCGTACAGTCGATTTCCATCAATGGCCATCGAACTGCACTTACAGCGACCTTTTTCGAATTTGATTTGGACATAATTCCAAATCCAACCGTTAGATTTCAAATTTCTAATATTCGTTAGAAAGCTCTTTTCGATACGAACCCAACGGTTCCGGTTTTAGGAGAATCCGACGGTCGGATCTCCCGTAATGTCCGTTTGAAATAAATGGTCGAAATTTACGAACTGTCGCGGCGCGGCGCGTTCTATTCAGGCCATTATATTATATATATAATATATATAATATATATTTCGTCGATTTCTATTCAAAACGAATTATATAAATAGTTTTGAAATCGTTTCAAAACCTATTTCAACTTCCATTTCAATTCAAAGCAAAATTGAATTCTTCTTTATAAATTCGTTTCAAAATTCATTTCTATTCAATTCAAATTTCAATTCAATTTGAATTCATTTCAATTCGCTTTCAATTCAACTTGAATTCGTTTCAATTCAATTCGTTTCGAAATCGTTTTCAACTCAATTCATTTCGAAATCGTTTTCAATTCATTTCGAAATCGTTTTCAATTCATTTCATTTCGAAATCGTTTTCAATTCAATTCATTTCGAAATCGTTTTCAATTCAATTCATTTCGAAATCGTTTTCAATTCAATTCATTTCGAAATCGTTTTCAATTCAATTCATTTCGAAATCGTTTTCAATTCAATTCATTTCGAAATCGTTTTCAATTCAATTCATTTCGAAATCGTTTTCAATTCAATTCATTTCGAAATCGTTTTCAATTCAATTCATTTCGAAATCGTTTTAAAATCGATATAAATATCGTTCACGTCAAAATGGCGTCAATCTAATCAACACGGCTTCATAAAGTTCTATTTTCAAATATTCTATTTCAAATATTTCTTTTTCAAATATTTCTATTTTAAAACTGGAATGAGGCCCAATCAATTACCATATAAAGTTAATTATATGGATTTTCATACAACACATGTATATCATAGCATTGAAAAATAATCAACCATCAACCAAAGTGCACTACACTGTATAAGCATCAAATATAAATATCTAACGCTTATAACAGCCTGTCAATCGATCGATCGACATATTTAATCAATCAGGATGAGTGAACTTCAAATTTCATCCTAACACCCGTGTGGGGTTTCAAACAATCAAACACATATTTTATTTGTGCAGTTGGGCGATGTGTGAAATTTATCGACCCAATCAATGTCCTTCAAATAGGTGTACATAAACAAACCGTCGGGTTTGTAAATGAATATTTATTTATTCACATTCACGTTAAAAATTATATTTTTAACGATAAAACATTTTATTTCAACATATGAATTTCAATTCAGTTCATTCTCAATAAAATGATATTTTTATTTTTCTAACATATTTTAGAAAATTTCGGCGGCATAACGGCACGATACTAGAAACGGGACGAGGCCTAGCCTTATCCCCGGTCTAGTGAAGGCCCACGCCATTCACATATCAATTTTAATCAATTTCATTTCACCAAACTATTCAAATCAACCCAAACAATCTAACTAACAACACAGCCAAACAAACAAGTCCATGGTCTGTGGACGATTGTGTCGGGTGCTACTAAGCACCGTCTGCATCCTAGTATATATATATATATAACTAGAAAAGAAATAGAAAGGTGAGAAATTCTCACCTATAGCTATCCTAGCTCCACGGCTCTTCTTATGCAGGAAATCTTCACTGTTCTCGTCTCTTATCGCTTTCGTTGTCCGCTTTCACTACATATGTAAAAATCGAATTTTTACTTCGCTATTCCATATATAAAAATCGAATTTTTATTTCAGAGTTCAATATATAAAAATCGAATTTTTACTTCAAAGTTCAATATATAAAAATCGAATTTTTATTTCAAAGTTCAATATATAAAAATCGAATTTTTATTTCAAAGTTCAATATATAAAAATCGAATTTTTATTTCAACTTCGTTATAAAAATTATATTTTTATCCTTTCTATAATATAAAATCGCCTTTTCATGTATAAAAATATCGCCTTTTCATGTATAAAAATATCGCCTTTTCATGTATAAAGATCTCGTTTTCTAAATTATAAAAATCAATTCTTTTCTACATTAAAAATCAATTCTTTTCTATGCAATAATATATATATAAAAACTGATTTTAATTTATGCTAAAAAACCAGATTTTTAAATTTATAAAAACCCATTTACAAAATAAATAAAGGAAAACGAATAAAAATAGAATATAAAACTTACAGTTTTTAATCTGGAAGGGGGGGGAGATGCCGCAGTCGCTCATGGTGGGGGGGGGGGGGAGCAGGCGCGGAGGAGGGTGGCTCGGGTGTCGTCGGCGGTGGAGGCTACGTTGGCCAGAGGGCTCGACTGTTTTTTGGGGGGTCTCGGTTCTGGAGAGAGAGAAGTAGCGGTGGAGAGGAGGGGGTGGGGGGGTCAGCCGGCGGTGGGGTGCGCTCGTCGGGACGTGGTGGCGATTTCGAGGGAGGCGGCGGCGATTTAGAGATCGGGCCTTTTCTTTTTTTTCTTTTTTTGATTATTGCAGAATGAAATCGGGGGGGGGGGGGGGGGCAGAGGGAAAATAAAGGAGGGAAATATTTTTTTTTTTATTAAATTAATTGCATAAAGTTGACTTTTACCCATGACCTCGAAACGAGGCCCACCGCCTGTCATCCATAGCGTTTTACCCCCATTCCGAACACAATGGGATATGTATCGCAAGCTGGTTTGATCGTTTGAATCAGTTTCCGTGGAATTTACATTCAAAATCATTATATTGAATTTTAAACGTACATTTCAATTTACCGGGGTCACATTCTAACTCTAAAAATTCTCGAAAAATATTTTCTAGCTTCGTATTGACGATACGGTCCTAACAAAACTAGTTTTGTCGAATTCTGAGACCGTTAGAAAAATGGCCATTTTCCAGTCGATTAAAATCAACTAAAACTGGTCAAACGCGTTTTCCTTCGCCACGCTCACATATTGATTCGAAAAATTATGAAATTTGGAATCTAGCAATAGTTTGACACTGCGGATCCAACAAAACTGGTTTCGTCGAAATCCGAGGTCGTTTGCAAAATGTCCATTTTTAAGGGCCTGAATTCCATAGCGACTATTCAGAATTTTCAACTGGACATATCTTTTGATTCCCGCTACGAACTTTTGATTTTTCGGATTCGTTGGAAAGATATTCACTATTAGATTCCATTATTTTTGGTTTCACTAAAATCCGGATTGTTTTGCACCCGGTACATTCAATTGAAGTTTGAAATCGAATTATCGAACTACCGCGCCATTTTCAATTCTATTTATAATTATATATAAATATTTATATTCTAACGACGACGTATATAATATATACGATCGAATTCTATTCAAATAAATTTCTCGTCGATATTATTTAAAATAATCCATTTTAAATAATCAAAATTCGCTAAAATCGCCAAAATAAAAAAATTTAAACTGGCCCAGATTTTACGGGTTGTTACAATTTCCATCTGTGAACCAAGGCAAGGGATCGTCCTTACCGCTTCAAGATGCTCTAGCCCGCCCCTCATGACTCAGACTCAGGTGGGCCCTTGGATCGTCAGGGCCGGTCCACTCGATGTGGATTAAAATGCCTGAACACTACATTTCCCCGCCCTATGGGGCGTCAATCTGGTCTGCATAAAGACCATCCATCGGCTCCGCAGAGACCGATATAACCGAGGCGCCTCGCTATCCATTATCCACATAAGTAAAATATCCGGGCGTGTAAAACCCAAAACACCACTCTTAGCTAGAAGAAAACGCATGTCCTCCCTGAAGTCCCCTCCCGTTTCTGGTTCACACCGGGGTGTGAGGCTCGCGAATTAACGCTACACAAAGCTATGCTATATTAAAGTCGTGCTTTGATCATCAACCACAAGACTCTGCTTTTCAACAGAAGCCTTGATCATTTGCATCTCCGCATGCCACACAGACAATTCACGCTATGCAACCGATGTATATCAATCACATAGAATGAAATATGATGTCAGACACACATCCATTTATGAGTTCGTACTGGGTTTGGACGAAACTGGAGGCACCTTATACCTCGCATGTTCGGTCGATCTCCAAGTACGTCTGGACGAACACCACTTATTACCTTGTCTTGGGTGTACAGCCCAATCAAGACATCAGTAATAATCCAAACGATGTGAAGACCTCCGGTCTTCTACCACCGTCTTCACCCTCAACATATCGTCGAATCAGTTATTCAGAATGGGATAAACCCGGTCTTTCTGAATAACTCGCGTATATAATAAACAAGTGCTATAAAAACACAACATACGCCTCATTCCAATCCAGAATATTCTTTTATTCAAATATTCTTATACTTTGGGAAAGGTTCCCATTAATTTTATCAAAGATAAATTCTTTAAATTTAATCTTTAATCTTCTTTTGGATTTCAATTCAAACCAAATTATGGTTTATCCAAACTAGTCGGGATTAGCGAACCTTACCGAAGTAATCATTTGTTAAATTTCCCAACCCCAACCTATTCATCCCATGAAGTAAAACTAGTAATACTTCATATCTAACACCACGTGTTATCGGTAAAATTAATTACCATTTCACGTTCAAATCTAATTATAAATTTAACTATCGCTTGGTGCAAAACTGGTGATACTCCATTCTCGATCATTTCTTGAATTTGATAATTTTTGTTATCAAGTTCACCTTTCAATCTTTTTAAAGATTCATTAAAACTCTAATTCAGCTTTAATTTCCAAAATCATTACTTAATGATTATTCAAATACAGGAAATAAATCATGTCTTTAACTGGGTTAAAGGACTAATGTCATTTAAAACACAGCTCATGATAAACTCAAAATCACATTCCATTAATTATGGAATCTTCAGGGAAAACAGATCAATATATATAATCGATATAAACTTTCGTATCCAACTAATAATATAAATGGAATAACGACAAAGCCTTTTATATTCCATATATATAAGTAGTCTTCCTCCACAGAAATTCACTTCGATTATTACCAAATCGAATTCCATTCAATTCCAATTTAATATGTTAAATTGGAAAATTTTACTTTGGAAAATCTCCTTTAAATCTTAACAAAAGATTTATAAAGTCCAAATCTCATTTCACTGTAAATCGGGTTAAAGAACGAATGTCGTTAAAACAAAGTTCACAACAAACCCCATTCACATTCCATTAATTATCGGGTTAAAGAACAAGTGTTATTTAAAACACCATTCACGATAAACCCAAAAATCAATTCCAATCAAATATTATTTAATTGGTTCTTCATTAAATCTAAATAAAAAGATTTAATCTTTTTCTCAACTGGGTTTAAGAACAGTGTTAATGAAGACACCACTCACGACAAACCCAAATCCTATTTGATATTAATACAAGGCTCTGAATAGAAAATATATCAGCTTGTTTTCCATATCAAATTATATGACCAACAAATATCGTATTGGAAATAACGATATAAATATATATTTCAAATTTCCATAATAATATCTGTATAATCACGAAATCCAACATCGAATTATTACGAAGACAATTTCGATTCAAATCAATTTTCAATTTATATATTGGAAATTCTGGTTATTGTTAAAACCATTTCAAATCCAATTTATTTATTTTAAAAATAATTGGATTATAATTCTAGTTCAAAACTAGTTCATTTTGATAAAAAACTATTTTTATCTTTTCAAATATGGAATTTTTCATCTCAATTCTTTCCAAACCACTTCTTATGATTTTACACTAATTATTAATATTTTTAATAATTTTATCAAGGCCCATACAGTCGATTTCCGTAAATGGCCATCGAACTGCACTTACAACAACTTTTTCCAAATTTGATTTGGACATAATTCCAAATCCAACCATTAGATTTCATATCTCTAATATTCTTTAGAAATTTCTTTTCGATACGAACCTAACGGTTCTGGTTTTAGGAGAATCTGACGGTCGGATCTCCCGTAATGTCCGTTCGAAGTCAATGGTCGAAATTCGCGAACTGCCACAGCGCGGCGCCTTTTATTCAGGCCATTATATTATATATATAATATATATTTCGTCGATTTCTATTTAAAACATATTTTATAAATCATTTTAAATTCGTTTTCAAAACGATTTCAACTTCATATTCAATTCCAAATCAAAATTGAATATTCCATATCATTAATATAAAAATGATAATATTTTCAAAATATTAGATTTTGAAATCAATTCCTTTTCGATATTCATTATAAAAATAAATAAAATCGATATAATTATCGTTCACGTCAAAATGGCGTCGATCTAATCAACACGGCTTTGTATATTTAAATATATACGTGTCCATCCCAAATCGGACATCAAAATCAAATTTTTGATCTTTTACTGAATATTATTTTAAAGTATTCTTTTCTTCTGAACTGGAATCAGACACAGTCAATTACCATATAATGTGATTATATGGATTTCATACGACGCATGTATACAACAACAGTGATAAATAATCATCCATCATCCAGAGTGCATTCTACACTATATAAGCATTAAATATAAATATTTAACGCTTATAACAGTTTGTCAACCAATAGATTGACATACAACTAACTATTGGGATTAGTGTATGTCCAATATCATCCCAGTAACCGTGTGGGTTTTCAATCAACAAATAATGAATTTTATTTGTGTAGTTGGGTGATGTGTAAAATTTATCGTCCCAATCCATATCAGTAAAATGGGTGTTCATAAACAAATCATCTGATTTGTAAATGAATATTTATTTTATTCACATCAACGTTAAAAATTATATTTTTAACAATAAAATATTTTATTCAACATATGAATATTCTCTTCAGTTCATTTATACAATAAAAATGATATTTTTATTGTTCTAACATATTTTAGAAAATTTTGGCGGCATAACGGCGCGATATCAAAATCGGGTAATGTCTAGCATTACCGCTCTCCTGATATTTGCTCGCGTCATACTCACATAACAATTCTAATCAATTCATTTCACTCAAAAAACCAAATTCAACCAAATAATCTAATCATCCAAACCAAACAATCAAACAAGTCGTCCATGGTCTGTGGACGACGGGTGTCGGGTGCTGCTAAGCACCGTCTGCATCCTAGTATATATTTTAACTAGAAAATAAAACTAAAGCGAGAAGTTCTCACCTTTGGGTACCACTCCGCCGTACTTTAACGGGAGATGGTTTGGATTCTGTTCAAAATTTCAACGTCATCTTCTTCACGCTATTCATAGTAAAAATCACATTTTTATTTCACCGCTACATGGATTAAAATCACATTTTTATCACTTCGCCATATTTATTAAAATCAAATTTTTATAGAACTAAAAATCGAATTTTTATATAACTAAAAATCAAATCTTTTCTATCATAAAAATACAATCCTTTTCAAATTAAAAATCTAACCATTTAATGAATTAAAAATCATATTTCTCTCTAATCAAAAATCTAATCTTTGCTATGTTAAAAATCATATTTTTAATTCGCTACTCATATAAAAATTATATTTTTACCATGGTAATATATATATATATATATATATATAAAGATGCCACTTTAATCATATCACTATTTATATAAAAATCAAAATTTTATACTATAACTATATAAATAAAAATCATATTTTTATTCACTAGAACTATAAATAAAAATCCGATCTTTTCATACATATATAAAAATCGAATTTTTATTATCATACATATATAAAAATCATATTTTTATTATTAACAATCACTTCTTTATATAATTAAAAATCGCTCCTTTATGTAATTTAAAAATCGTTATTGTACATAATTAAAATCCTACTTTATCAAGGAATAAAAATTCAGAAAAACTTACAATCTTTAGGAATTTTTAAAGGTAGAGGGGGTGCTCACGTGGCTGATAGGCGGAAGGGGGGAAGCTGGTGCTCGCGGTGCTGGTGGGTGGCTCGCCGGAGCCGTCGGCGGCTAGGGCTTCGGTAGCGTCTCGATTTGAGGAGGGGGGTTTGGGGCTACGGGCTTTGGCCGGTTCGAGATAGATGGAGGGGGGAATAGAGAAGGAGGGAACGACAGGGGGTGGGCGCCGGTCGTCGGAGGCGAAACGAGGTCCTTGGGGGGGGGGGGAGGACGGGATTTGAACGAGTTTTTTTTTTCTTTTCTTTTTATTAATCGGGGAAAAGAGAGTGAGGAAAGAGAAAGAGGGGTAAGGGTCATTATATAATTATTTTATTTTATTTTTCCCAGAAGGTTGACTTTATATTCAAACTCTAAATGACACCCAACGACCGTTGCTCCTAGCGAAATACCCTCATTCCGAACACAATGTGATAAGTATCGCAAGCCAGTTCGACTATTTCCATCAGTTTCCGTTCAAATTAAAATATAAATCATTATATTGAATTTTAAACGTACATTTTAATTTACCGGGGCCACATACTGTCTCCAAAAATTCCAGAAAAATAAATCTGGCTATGTTTTGACGATACAGTCCTAACAAAACTAATTTCATCGAATTTGGAGACATTTTGAAAAATGGTCATTTTCCAGTCGATTAAATTCAAACTAAATTGACCAAACACGTTTAAATCCGCCATGCTCACATATTAATTCCAAAAATGATGAAAATTGGAATCTAACAATAATTTGACATTTCGGATCCAACAAAAGTGGTCTCGTTGAAAACGGAAGTCGTTTTTAATGGCTATATTTTCCATAGTGATTATTCTGAAATTTCAACTGGGCATAACTTTTTATTCCCGCTATGAAATTTCAATTTTTCGGGTTCGTTGGAAAGATATTCTCAAATAGATTCTAATATTTTTTGTTTCGCTAAAATCCGGTTTATTTTGAATCCTGTACATTCATTTGAAATTTGAAATCGAATTTTCAAACTACCGCGCCATTTCCAATTCCTTTTATAATTAAAAATAAATATTTATATTCTAACGTCGATTCAAATAAATATATATACGTTATAATTCTATTCAAAATAAATTTCTCGTCGTTATTATTTAAATTAATTCATTTTAAATATCCAAAATTCATTAAAATTGCCAAAATAAAAATTTTAAATTGGTTCTGATTTTCCGGGTTGTTACAATATTCTTGTATTCTGATGGAATTGTTGTAATAAGTAATGAGTTGTTCTTCTGTTTGTGTTCTGATTTGTCGTGTTCTCAACTCAATTCGGGCTTTAATTTACGGGGAAGTTCGGGTCGCTTCATGAACACTAAACTTGGATATTGTTGACCAAGTCAACGCTTCTCAACGAAGAAGAAGAAGAAGGGCAATTTAGTCAAAGTGTAGAACAAACATATATTTTGTTATTCCATTGTAACACTTTGTACTTAGCTATTGTCCGAACTTGTACAACTTTGTAATCGACAAAAGATATGATAAATGGTGATTATAAATTGGACGTAGGCGTTAGTGCTGAACCACTATAAAAGTTGTGTCTCCCCGCATTTACGTTGTTTATGGTTATTTGGATAATTGTTCACACATACACATTGAGTGTTGGCGTGCGACAATTTTTCCCATCAACAGTATCTAATTTACAGTGTTGTAGTACTTTAAATAATTAGTTTAGTGATAAAATACGAAGACATGTGTTATAAATAGGTCAAATTTTATTGTAAACATAAAATTTGCAATATAAAATTTCTCCAAACATGAATTTACATTTTACTTTGAGTGAATTCACCATTTAAATAATAACACATCTTTCAAGTTCAGTTAAATCGGTTACCGACCGAGTTAACCGAAATTAATTTGGTTTGGTTTGAAAAAATTCGATTTTGATTCGAGTTGAGTTTTTTTTATCTCAATACCAATCGAACCAACCGAACGCTCACCTGAGTGATCACACCATGAGTTGCACAAGGTATGTGTTAGAAAATTAATAATATAAATATTTTTGAGGGTTTGAATTTATAATGGTAATTGAGTTGTGTGCTGAAATTATTATCTTTAGGTAAGTATTTTTTGTTATGTGCTATATGCATTTATACACATATATAAAAAATTAATTTTTTATTTTTGTGGATAAACCGAATCAAATGTTGATTTGTTACCTTTTACCACTTAGTATTTGTTTAGAACATAAATGAAAATAGGTATTCATAACAAAATTTAGAATTAATATTTTATAAACTTCAACTAGTAAATTATATATTTTATTGAGAAAAATGAATGATTCTCTATTGGAGTAGGATAACACTCGTATATTTTATTCTACACTTATAACGGTGTTTTTAACAACGATGACAAATACCTATAAGCTTGTATATTTTATTATATAAGAAAGCCAATGTAGTACTGGCTTTTCATTTGTCCTAATTATTTTCAACTCAAATACTTCGTCGTATTCATTTAAAAACGTTTTGCTTTTTTATCCCCGGAAAATATTTTGTCTCATATTTCCACTAACCGAATATTTTGTAGGAATAACGGCTATAAAGCGACTGCCAGCTATACTCGCCATAGGTTGTATAAACGGATGTAGACCCCACCACCAAATTGTTAAAAAGTAAAATAACACACTTTGACCAATAATGAAGCAAATATAGTTGGTAGTAGTTTTAGAGAGACTTTACATAGCAAACCTCTTTGTAGGAAAATTACTCGAAAGAAAGCATGCTTCAATGGATTCCAATACCGAAAGAGTGATTAAGTGTCTAAAAATAATAATATTTTAGAAAGGGACTAGCATAGCATGTGTAAAAAGGATTGGTGGTCACACCTTGAGTTGCACAAGGTATGTGTTAGACAAATGATAGTATAAATATTTTCAAGGGTTTGAATTTATTATGGTCATTGAGTTGTGTGCTGAAATTTTTATCTTTAAGTACTTTTTGTTATGTGTAATATGTATTTATATACATATATCAAAAAATTACTTTTTTGTTTTAGTAGACAAATCAAATGTTGAATTGTTACTATTTAGCATTTAGTATTTATTTGTTTAGAACACAAATGAAAATTGGTATTCATAGAAAAAGTTAAAATTAATATTTTTGTAAACTTCAACTAGTAAATTATATATTTTATTGAGAAAAACGAGTGATCCTTTATTCGAGTATGATAACACTTATGTATTTTATTCTATACTAATAACGTTGTTATTAACAACTATGACAAATAGTTAAAACCTCATCAATACTATTATAATACAAGAAAGTCAATGTAGTTAAAACCTCATTGATACTATTATAATACAAGAAAGTAAATGTACTATTGACTTTTTCAATCCTCCAGTTTGTTTTCAACTCAAATACTTCATTCCCATTCATTTAAATACATTTTGCTTTTTGATCCCATGAAACTATTTTGTCTCGCAATTCCACTAACCGAATATTAAATAAAGAGAGAATTAGACCGAAGGAACAATCTGAGAACATTTTTAGTTTGAAGAACACTAGTTTTAAATTTTAGTCCGAAGGATAGTAAAATGATATATTCATATAGCATTACAAAAATATAATGCCATGTTCATACGTCATTTCACGTATACAATATTATGAAACAAAACAATGAACGAAACAATTGCATGGTAGCAACGAACCATCAAACTACTTGCGTTAACCTCATATGTACTCTCGTCATCTAACCAATATTAAAAACGTACATGTTGTCATATATGAATAAATGAACTCATATAAGCATACAACTACCAATTCATACCAAATAGTGCACTGTATTATAAGTTAAATATGTATGCAAATACTACAACTCAAATAAAAATGAACTAGACATGCATTCCATCACCAATTAAACTGTACGCACTTTTGCATTATATTATATTATATTGCCTCCAACTGTGGAATATTCTTTCTAGCTAATGCTTGTTAGAGCAACTCCAATAGTCTTACGAGAAGTAATTTTATGTCTCGTAAGGTTAAGGGGAAAATCAGTAGATACTCCCAACAGGCGCGCGCTAATTTATCAGCGCCTTATGATAAGACGTCGATAAATTCGGCGCTCGACCTAGGGTGCTAATAAATAGCGCCCTAGACCAGAAAATATTTTCAAAATCTCATTAAATTTCCTTTTTAATATTTTTATTTGAAGTTTACGTTGATATGCCGTCGCGCGTCACCAAGATCGTCCGACGAACCGTTCAAGCGTAGATGGATAAGACAGCCAGTCCTGTGCACACCCCTCCTATACCTAAGACGACGATTGTGGACCTACGGATTCTCCATGAGTTACCTCAGGGTTTCACTCACAGTATATTCATAGCTCTTGACATCATTGAGGTAAACTTTCTGAATTTAACATAATTTTTTAGTGCATAGCTTAATCATATACCATCATTTGTAGGTAGTATGTAGTGTTATTTTAAAGTATAGTAACCAATAACAAATGTCTTTTTACTAGTCCCGCTACATTAGCATGCGTGGCAGTTGGTCGAAGTTTATTACATGTACTTTTGACGTACCCCCTATGATATTCGAGAGAGGCAACTTGCTAGTCTGTTTGGTTGTTTCTTAGTGATTCGATCAACCTGGTCCTTCGATCGACCATTGCTAGGTGCCTTAGTTGAGAGATGGTGGTCTACCACACATACTTTTCACTTTCCAGATTTTGAGCTAGGTATCACCCCAACGTTTTATTATATGCTTACGGGGATTGAGATAGGCGCAGCTGATAGAGTGTCATATGCATTTGAATTTAGCTATGAGTAACCCGAGTCGTACTTGTTGTATTTTCCTGATTTCGTCGTCGATTATATATCCCGTGGAGCAGTTACACTTACATATTTACATGAGTTTATTGTAGCACATATGGGTACTGAGGCTATGCAGGAGGTTGTGTTCTGAGCTTCCCTTTTATATCTCTTTAGTTCGACATTCTTTTCGAACCAAAAAGTACGATTTGATTGGGCCACCTAGCATCACTAGCCGATTTAGAGCATCTCCATATGATTAACTGGGGCTCAACTATTTTGAGATGTCTATACACTGCACTTAACTTGTATGCTTTTGGAGAGGTGGCGCAAATGATTGCATTTTGGTACATGCTGCCGTGTTGGTACTACGAGTGCACGATCAACATGCATCCATGCATTATTGAGGCCGTCAGTCGTGTCACTGAGTCTTATTTCTCACGCATGCATCAATGAGAGAGTATACACATAGTCTAGCGTACTCCAACTAGTGTCAGATGTGACCTGATGGAGACCCGATCTCAGAATGATCTGAGGTCTAGGGCCAACATTTTATGAGCATCGTGAGCGTCTTATTGGATTGCTCTTACACAAGCAGGCTAGCTATGTGATGCACACCCTTTATCCATTGCATACCGTTTATCTCTACGACGTGTCGTCTTGCTCCCACTTACCTTCCTGTTTGGTACTTGAGAGACCAATGTTATTTTAAGGGGACGAGTGAGTTGCGTGTACCGAAGATCTACTTTCATCCGATCATCTTTTCGAGATGCGCCGTACCGTCGGCAGACAGTACATACAAGATCTTAGACAGTGAGGGTGGGTGGGTACACAGACTTTTTTCTTATTGGGAGTTGATTTTGATAGTAATTGGCATAGAGTTGCTCCTCGGCCGTACTTATTGCTAGATTACAGTCGGGGAGTGAATTTTGATCACATAGATCCACGAGTGACTATGGTTAGAGTTCATTCACCAACATTTACTTTTGATCTGACCCCATCACAATACTCCGATTATCCTATGGATTATGCTCTTAACAATTCATTTAGGGCATACGATCTTAGCGGTACATTGGTCTCCAAGTCTATTGTTTATCCACCTGATCACATGTTTGCTGGTATCCCCACCGCGGGACTGTATCCTCTGCATGAGGTAATATTCATACTTGTTAAATTATTTGCTTATACGTATTTAAGATATATAAAGTGAGTGTAAATGGTCTTCTATTATAGTTTGCACCTAGGCTAGACCAGCACAGATGGCATATAACCGCTATTCAACATATGGTATTGCTATGTTCAGAGTCATTGTATCAGCAGCACCAAGCGGTAGTGCAGAATTTGCAAGGACAGATCGACGACCTACAGGATCGACTAGAGGCGTTAAGTGGTGGTGGTGCAGGAGGATAAGGAGGTGGTAGTGACAACGATGATGTTGACATGGACGAGGATGAAGATGATGAGGAGCCCGAGGACGACGATGACGATGGTGATGCTGTGGATTTATGATGATGACGATGAGGATCACGATGGTGATGTTGTGGATTTATGATCACGATCCATTACGTACATTATTCCATGATGTATATATGTATATGTCATGTCGTACTGGATTATATGTTCTCATGTCATGTTTATATGTTATGTTTATTCACATTGTACTGGATTATACGATCTATCTGTCATGTTTATTCATGTTGATGGTTGATTGGTCATTCCCTGTAACTGAATCATGTGAGAAATGACAGTAGATGTTGCATAAATCGTAGACCTCCTCGCTTGTCCACGGAAGAGTTGATTGTTTGCTTGGATGAGTAGCTAGGTCTTACTCGGTGTTGTCTTAAGAAAACCGACTTTCGTCCATCGTCGGATGTGAAAATTCTCCAAAAGGTGAAGACATTATTAAGTTACTTTGAGATTTATTAGATAGAAAGGAAGAGAAATTGTGTTGTGGTGTAGAATGTACGGTATTTGATAACTTATAATTGAAAATATAACCGTTGTAGCAGTATTATGATAGTTTTATAGCCGCTGGAAGAAAATATGACCATTTTATAGTCGGAGGAAGAAAATATGACCGTTTTATAGCCGTTGGAGGCATAAACAACCGGAATTTAGCCGTTAGGGAGAGTAGGGAGTAGAGCGCCGATTTTTTCGGTGTGCGCCGATAGTTTCGGTGCCCAGGACCAATTCTGAATTCAGAATTGGTCTCTGAATATTATCCTTAATATTATGATCTTGAAGTGCCATTGGGTTCGAATATTGAAGTTTACTGGGAATTCAGAACTTGAATTGTTTGCTGTTGGAGTTGCTCTTACTGTATGTCTTAAATTTTTATATGTGGAACCATTTATCAATAACTTTGATTGTTTATTGGCTTTATTTTCGATAATTGATATCATAAATATTAAGACTTTACAGTGAATGTAAATTGGGTGTCCAGGATGTAATGACGCCTGCACGGTTGACATGGCAATCATCAAATCTATGGTAAAAGTGATGATGGTTATGATATAGTACGTATTTCGATTAGTACCAGTTAACGCAAATAATATTTTAAGCCATCTAATTGTATTATCTTCATTAACTAATTTTGGAATCTTTGGGTTTAAATAATACAGTTCCAAAACGTACTAATGCTTTTACATCCAGATGTATACGAAGGGCCAAACAATTAGAAACAAAAGCTTGCAAATTCTTAGCCTTTAAAGTGTTACATGTGCAATGTTATATAAATATAGTGTTATATATTTGTAATGCTAAATAAATATACCATTTATTGTCCGCGGCAGTAGCTCAGTGGAAAGGCGTGTTCCTACCTGGTAATAGGTCAGGAGTTCGATGCTTGCGCTGGGCAACTATCCCCCAAGTAAATTATACCTGGTATAGTGGATGTCCAAGGTGAACTGCGATAAGCTATATAAGCTTGCGGTGGCGGACTGGGTAGCCCTATACCTTCCAAGATGAGCGATTTTTCAGTAGTCTTCGATAACCGTTCATTTTTTTAATATATTATTTATTGTGTCCTTCAAACTAAAATTTAAAACATGTGTCCTTCAACCAAAAATTGTTTTCATGTTTTTTCTTTAGCCTAATTCTCTCTTAAATAAAGTAGTATACAATCCTACCTCTTATGTCCCCAATGCTTTAGCAAGTTATGTTTTCCCAACGTTGCTTCCTCTTCTTAACGGTAAAGCTGTATATGGAGGGTTTTCTAATGCTTCCATCATCGTTCTCCAACTTACTTGTATTCATTTCTATCACAACAATTTGTTTTCCTCCCCTACCTTCCATCTCTATTGATTTTTCTAGTAACAACTATGCTGCCATTAATTTCTTCAACTTTATTTTCTATAAGCACTTATTTGATAACAATTTGGATGCAACCTTAATTGTTCAGATATATTGTTTTTTAGGTATGATTTATTTGTTTTTTATATTTAATTCAGTTCTTTTTTTTATCTCTTCTGCTTTTTTACAAAAGACGTTTTTCGATATTAACTTAGCCAATTCTGTTGCAACTTAGCCCCTAATTTTCAAAAAAAAAAAAAAAAAGCGAAGTTGTCCCCCATTCATAAAAAAACCCGAAATTACCCTTCCACGCACTGGCAGTGCATGGTGCCCTTAATGGAACATGCACTGCCAGTACATGGTGGACATAAATAAAATAAAATAAAAATAAAGCAGAATTTTAAAACAGAATTAAGTAAAGGGCATTTTGGTCATCCATTTTTTTTTACAATAGGGGCCAACTCAGCAATTTATTGAGTTGCAATAGAATTTGTCTATCATCTATAGTCTTTGTTGGCTGTGTCTGATAGTTTCTTTAAATATGTTTCTCCTAATTTCTTTACAGCATCTCAATATGTAATTTATCTATTTTTTGGACACTTTGATGTGGCCAAACTAGTTTTCTAAGCTAAAATGGAAAAACAATAGCCCACAATTTATTTATTTTGTGAATTAAATATATAATGATCATGAAAAAATGTTGATATATGAAACAATTTGGAAGCAATCTATTTTCTATAACTAGCTTGGTCCAATAACGTTTTGGATTCAACCACAAATTTTCATAAATATTGTTGTTCATGTATGAATTATTTGAAACAATGCTGCAAGATAATGAAAAGAAAGGAACATTATACATTCATGAATACTTTCATCATTGGTGGTCGTATAAATGTTGTTAACATAAATATATTTAGGTGGACTATTGTTGAACTTAGATTTGGTTCAAGCTTTGGATATGAAAGCAACACATAACTCAATGTTTTTACCAAATATCTGAAGTTCGAAATGATCCTATGTGCATATGAACATAACGTTGGTACTTCCCATAGCTTCACTTTTGTAGGTATAGTTGTTAAAAATGCCTGATATGCAACTATTAGACAAATAAAATTGAATTGTACAATTGAATAATGATAGTCACATAAACCGTTACGGTTATACATAAAACTTATCTTAAATTTTGGTTCCCTTGATTATATTCAAATATACACTATATTATTATGCAAAATTAAATTTCATGTCAGTTGTATCCAAACTTAATGTGCAACAAGTTGTCCCTCCTTATAATTTGTGTTCTTTCTACATATCTGAGATAGTAAAATCAAACTTTTACATAAAAACTCTAATAGAAATGATAAAGTTTAGTTATTTATCTTCATCTCAAGGTTTGAACTGAAATGATAATCCTTATATTACTTCTTACTATATATGCACTGTTCGGTTGTCCAATTTTCTTTTCAATCTTTCTTCTCATGTTGCACCACAATTCAGTCAATTGTTAAACATTGCCTTTTCGATTTTTAATTATTTAGCTCCTCTTACTGATTTTCTTCTTCAATCATTCGCTATCTCTTGCTCAATTGTTTTGAACTTATACATATCAACATTATTGACTTTTCAACCTTTATTGAATTAAAGATCTGAATCTTCCCCTTGCCTGTTTTTCAAGTATCATCTACGTTGATGTTTTTTTAATTTGATTGATTTTGTGGATTTCATGTTTATTAGAAATTCAACATATGTTGTTTGGCTTGTTTAGGTCTACAAGATGTGTATTGAATTTATGTCAATTTCAATTATCAACTCAAATATGATATTTACCCTTTTTTTTGCAGAGCAAGCGGGGTTGAATTGCCCCTACCATATTTATTAATGAAACAAGGAAACAAAAAAACATACAATGTCAAACAATACGAATAATAGAAAGGACCATTAAATGTTTAGGAGTAGCAGCCCCACTAAACACCTTAATGTTCCTCTCCATCCGCAGCAAATATACAAACTTCTTAAGGACTTTTAATAATAATGACCCATTAATGCCTTTCCATCTTGTAGATTTGAAAGTAATGAACTAATCTTCTGCTGAGTTAAAACCAGGAGAGTGTAGACCAAAGTGACGGAGGACATGCATCCAAACATCACTTGTGAATTCACACTCGAAAAATAAATGTGGAATAGTTTTTGCATGCAAGCAGCAGAAAGCACAAGAATCATCATCAATAATACCAACCTCCTTTAGCTTCTTCCTAGTTAGTATACCATTATTAAGCACTCTCCAAAAAAACAAAATTTCCTTTGGCACGTGATTCGATATCCAGATTCTAGTATACCATGGGAATATATCAACATCATTAATTTTCAACAAAGTATTATAAACATTACTAAACGAATGAAATGAAACTTCCCTGACCAAAGAGCATGACAATCTGACGGAAAGGAGGTTCTCAACAGTTCATTCCATACAGAGCGAATCAGAGAGGAGCTACAGTTTGGTAGAGAGAGAACCCCATTTGCAGAAACACTTGCCAAAGTAGTCTATTCATTAATACCAGTAGAGTATCTGCCATTAAAGCCAATAAAATTGGCAAGAATAATTCCATTTAAAGGCCACGGGTCGAATCAAAAGAATACATAATGGCTGTATTTCATGTTGGAGAATGGAGTTTTGATGACAACAAACTTATTTCAATTATCATTGATTATAAAATATATACTAACACTTTTTGTATAGAATATATATATATATATATATGTACAGGAATTATATACAGAAAATATTATTGAAGACTGTACAGTTATGAAGATAATAGAGATTCAAAGATCATAGAAATTTTAAGACTCATGAGTAATCAAGATTTCAAGAGTTCAAGATTAATATAGTTATAGAGTCTAGATTTTGTAAGACTCTAAGTAGCACTCCAGGTTCAAATTCTAATTTTCAAATTCTGATTTTCAATTCTATCCTCAATCCTCTCTATTTTATTTTTCTATTTGTTTCTATTTTTATTCTTCTTTGTTTTTTAAACTTAAGTTTTTATATATACTTTATATTTATACTTTATATAGTTTAAAACCTTATAATTTTATAAATATATATTTATATAGTTTAAATTTATGTTTTTATATGTTTTTCTATCATATAATATTAATTTACAACACTGGAATTTTACTCAAGAATTTCTAGAATTATTTTTATATCAAAACACTTGAAAAATGCTTTAAAATTTAAATTTTCAAAGGAGTATGTAGACATAACAAAAACTCCATGTCGACATATAACTGTCACTTTTTCCAATTTTGAAAGGAAGTGTCTTTTCACTATTTGAAACGATTCAGAACCGTTACAACCTTTCATACTCTATAAAAAGGGGTTAAAACTGAGTTTTTTATCATCTCTTTTTCTCTAACTTCATCCTCTTTCTCTCCACCATTATTCTTAATCATTTTTATGATTCTTACACTTATACTCTGCCGAATTCAATTCTGTTTTGATAAAAGTTTTTCTCTCTACACTCTCTACTCTCTGAATCAAGTGCTATTGAAGAGTTATAGGGCTATTTTGTAATTGCTTAGGTTGAATAAACCTTGTTTGTAAGTCAAAGAGGAATCAGTGTATCCTTGTAGCCGCGAAATCAAGGAATATGAGTCTGTGTGCCCTTATTGAGTCGTGAAATCAAGGAATAGGAGTCGGTGTCTCCTTGTTGAGTCGTGAAATCAAGGAGCGTGTATTTGACTATTGGAAATAGTAATAAAACTCTGCGCAATCCAGCGTTATGCGGGACTGGACGTAGGAGTAATCCGAACCAGTATAAAATCCGGTATGTTCTTTCCTTTTCTGCATTTTTATTTATGTTTATTTTGCATTTGTATTTAAATCTGTGTCTGTGATTGTATTTGTGGTGTTAGATTCATCTCGTAGTTAACATTAGATTTAAATTTTGTTTAAAGTCTTACGAAAACTATTCACCCCCCCATCTAGTGTTTGCTTTGCCTTAACGATCCATTCTGCATTCCCTAACAATTGAACTATAAAATATAAACATAGTTTATAGGATTCATATAGACAGGGGGAGTATTAAAAGGATCATCATCAACATGTATGAATAGGTATGATATTTTACTAATAAGGTTGTCATCATCAAAAAGGGGAGATTGTTGGAGAATGGAGTTTTGATGACAACAACTTTATTTCAATTATCATTGATTATAAAATATATACTAACATTTTTATCTAGAATATATATACACACACATATATACATATGCAGGATTTGTATACAGGAATTAATACTGAAGACTATACAGTTTAAGAGCTTTAAGAGATTCAGAATTCAGAGTAGATTTAAGACTCATGAGTAATCAAGATTTCAAGAGTTCAAGATAAATATAGTAATAGAGTCTAGTTTATGTAAGACTCTGAATAGCACTCCAGGTTCAAATTCTGTTTTTCAAATTATCTGTTTTCAAATTCAAAACCTTTTTCAAATTGATTTCAAACTTCTCTCAAAATAATTTTTAATCTTCCAAGAATTTCAAACTTATGATTTCAAATATATTTTCTAATTTATAAGTATTCTTATTTTTATAGTTTTATTAAATATGTTTTACTAAGTTTATATTTGATTATTTAAACTCTAAGTTTTCATATAACCTTTTGTTTATATATAGTTTATAAATATTTCTTTGTAAATTCTTATATATATTAATAATTATATTATATATGTTTAGAATTATATTATATATATTTTTTATATCACATGTATATTAAGTTTTTAATCATATGTTTAATTAATATTTTCTTATGTTTTTATACTTGAAAAATAGTGTTTTATACACTACAAGAAATTTGACCTTTACCTACCAATATTTGACCTACCATAGATATGGGTAGGTAAAGAGAACCTTTATCTACCTATATTCGTTGGTAAAATTTATTGGTAGGTAAATATTATCAATGTTATAAAATTGTTAAAGGATGATTATCTACTAATAATTATAGGTAGGTAAATGTATTACCTACACATATACAAAAGGGGAAGTTTTTTGTGATTAGCCCCTACATTTTTCTCATATCATTTTAAACTTTCATTAAAAATAATGCTGAGTCTTGTGATGATGTGTCAAAAAAGTATATTCTAGAAATTTTTGTGAATTGAAGATTTCGTTTACATATCCTAGCAATGTTTTTTGTAAAATCATTTCTTTATTAATTATTAATAATTATTTTGAGATATGAAATAATTAACAGCTAATGAATTGATAAACTATAATTAAATTGTAAATAATTAATATTAAATAATCATTCGTTAATAACTAATTATAGATTGTTATTTTTTTCAAAACAATTGATTAACTTTAAAATTTTCTAAAATGTTTCATAATTTCACGCTAATATGTCATCATGTGAAATTACTAAAACATATTTTCTCTAGTTTATTGCAGAGACAAAATCTATACCATCCTCTCCGGCAATAAATTTAATAGCTTATTTTAAGTTAAATCTAATGGTACAAATCTCAATCCACGTGATCTCTTTTATGGCCTCAATCCACGTAGTTTCTTTTGATTGACTACAATATAAACCACAAAAACTGCCACTACAAATAAATACCAATAATCTTGATGACAACTATATATTATAATTGCTATGTTTACATCCCTTTCTAAAACAAACGAGGTTGTCTTACTTTAAAACTTAATTGATTTTCTTTTCTTTCTAAAAACATGTTTCAGGAAATAACCCAATAACTATATTTTTTTCACTTTCTACACAATAACAGCAAAATAATAATGATGTAGGCATCTGATAAATTTGCGTCTATGTATTTTGCAGGCCAAATTAGTATATTTTCTAGCCCCAGCTCCAAAATAATTGTCTAAATCAATTACATTCATGCATATAAGGAATAGATTCAATGATATAAGGAAGAGATTCATGCAGATAAGGGAATTAATTACATTCATGTATATCCTCTTATTCTTCTTTTCTTTTATTCTCTGCTATTCTTACACATGATATTTGGATAATATAATATACATTCAATTCCATTTTAATATTAGGTCTATATTTATAGACATATGAATCAATTCCATCTTGTTTTTTTGTGTGTGTGTATATATATAAAGAGTTTATTTTAAATAACTTATGTCTTTTTCTTTAATTCCTTTTCCATTTATTTCATACTTGTTTTGTTAAAACATGGTTGACATTAGCCTTGCTTAACGTTTGTGTTAATTTATCAAGAGTTACTATTTGATGTTTGTATGAAATAAATGGTAACATGTTAAGATGATTAATTTATACATGGTAGACTCCATACTTGGTATAAATGGCAACATATTAACGTTTGTGTTAATTTATTTCATACTTGTATAAATTAGTTGCAGTTGATTAACGTTAATTTATACATGGTAGCATTTATAAATGTTAACATTTGTATAAATTAATTTATTTAATAAATGGTTAACATTACATGATACCATGTTAATTTACGTTAATTTACATATTAAATGGTACCATGTTAATTACATATAAATTAATGTAAATTAATATGGTACCATTTATTACATGGTAATAAATTATTTGTATAAATGGTTACATGGTAGCATTTATTAACGTTAATAACTGCTTACACTTGTATAAATTAACGTTAATCAACTTTATACTTGTATAAATTAACATGCTACCATTTAATGTTAGTTAACGTTAAAACAAGTATAAAATAAATGGTAACATATTAACATTTATGTTAATTTATTTCATACTAGTATATAGGGTGGAAGCTAGAAGGCCTGAAACATTATTTGTCAGAATATGCGAATTTTAAATCTAAAGGTTGAATTCACGGGGACTCTACCTACCATGATGTGTTGTATGGCCATGATTGTTCTGACATTTTTCCTTACCCTATTTCGCGGGCCTACCAACATTGCTGTAGTATATATTAACGTTAATATGTTACCATTTAATATCTGAAATCAAACCATTTAATTTATTTCATACTAGTATAAGTTTAATATGGTAACATATTAATGTTAAAACAGATATGTTAATATTAAAGTTAAAACAAATATGTTACCATTTAATATTAACGTTAAAATAAACATGTTAATATTAACGTTAAAACTAATATGATAATATTTAATAATAGTTTAAGTATATATCAACGTTAAAACAAATATGTTACCATTTAATATACTAACATATTAACGTTTGTGTTAATATTTATGTTTGTGTTACTATTTAATTTATTTCATACTAGTATTAGTTTTCTCTGCTACTGTTGTTTCTTTGCTGCAAGCTCCGCTCTAAAATCGAACCCCTTTAATTTCTCAGATCCTTTTTGTCCTTCTCAGTCGACCTCCTCTTCATCTCCATATGATATATGTCAGTCGAATTCTAGAATGCTGATTTGTACGCTAAATTAGCAAATTTATGAGTCTACTTTTGCTCTATATTCAGTTGGACTTTGCTGTCATTTTTAGTTTCTTGCAGGGTATCATCAATTTTTTTGTGTAACAAGGAAGGCCCTTGTACAATAGGAAAGTTAAATGATTATTATACCCATATGGATACTTTATCAAGTACACTCATGGTTAATCGACATAGTGGTGTTGATGTAGATGATGTTTGTTAAGCGTACCTACTTTCTCCATTCGTTGAAATATTTCGCAGAAGCATATCATTTGGTTGCAGGAAAAAACAACTTAACTGGGCGTTTTGAGTTGCTACTGGATGTAAGATAAGGGGAAAATACGTGAGTGCATTATTGTTATACATTCAACAATCAAATATGAGTTTTGGTCCGCTAAGGTGAGTTGGTCTTTTAGAGCATCAAAAAGTTTGGTTGAATTTCGAATTGAAATACCATTGCTTATGTTCTATCAATGAATCATGGTCAATATTGTGACATTTTACAATGTTGAAATAAGCGTTTGAAGCCTCCTATGATATCAAAATCATGCTACTGTGATAATTTATTTTGCATTTTTATGTGTAAAATAAACATCAAATGTAATTTAGTTTTAGTTCTTAAAATAACAAACTACTACCTCTGATATTTCTGCTAAGGCGTGTATTTTTTATAGCGATAATAATATATCCCAACATAATGCTTCTCCTTTCTTGTCCAAAATCCTTGAAACAAAGCAATATTTTGTTTGTTACTGCGGTCATTTGTAAAAAAATGAGGTTCTTTTAAAACTTATAATTCTAACCACTTCTTGTAGCTTCAAAGGTGGTCCAGGTATAGATTTCCACCGAGGGAAAAACTCTTCAGCAGAGACCGTCAGAGGTTGCAAAAACTTATTCAATACGTTTGGTAACCGTAATTTGGTAGAACCTGCCGCTGTTCGAGTGTGTGTGTGTGTATATACATACATACATACATACATACATACATATATATATATACATACATACATACACACACACACACACTCGTTTGACCCTGTTTAGAAAAATGATGAGAAACAACCCAACTTACCGAGGTAAATCAAATTTATGTTTTTGAATTAAATTGTTTCTTTTTCAATTTACTGTGCTATTTTATTATGATAGCTACGACTGGACAAATTCTGGAGCAAGATGCCGTTGACTAAAACTAGAGTGAGAGTGTGAGTGACTCTGTACATGTATATGAGTGAATGAGTATGTAATAATGAACCAATGTATACGAGTGAAATGTCATGAGGAATTGTATGTATAAGTGATTGTGTAATAGTGAGGAAATAGTATGTGTACTATTCGAACGTGTAATAAATATTTATGTGAATAAATATTTTTTATTTGTTTAAAAATAAATTTTGTGTAAATATTCAATTCTTGTAAATATTTGTTTATAGTAAAGAATCCCATATATGTCATATGCACTAATCAAATGATGACACATGGACAAAATATTGTTTTACACATGAACCAACCATTAAATGCCAAGTGTCGGCATTAATATATGCCATGTGTATACTACTACAATGTAATAACCCGGAAAATCTTAGCCAATTTTAAAATTTTATTTTGGCAATTTTGATGAATTTTGAATATTTAAAATGAATTATTTTAAATAATAATGACGAGAAATTTATTTTGAATAGAATTAGAACGTATATATTTATTTGAATAATCGTTAGAATATAATTATTTATTTTTAATTATAAAAGGAATTGAAAATGGCGCGGTAGTTTGAAAATTCGATTTCAAATTTCAAATGAATGTACAGGGTTCAAAATAAGCCGGATTTCAGCAAAACCAAAAATATTAGAATCTATTTGAGAATATCTTTTCAACGAATCCGAAAAATTGAAATTTCATAGCGGGAATAAAAAGTTATGCCCAGTTGAAAATTCAGAATAGTTGCTATGGAATTCTGGTCCTTAAAAATGGGAATTTTGCAAACGATCTCTTTTTTTCGGCGAAACCACTTTTGTTGGATCCGGGATGTTGAATTATTGCTAGATTCCAAAATTCATGATTTTTCGAATCAATATGTAAGCGTGGCGAAGTGAAACGTGTTTTGACAGTTTTCGTCAATTTCGATCGACCAGAAAATGGTCATTTTTCAAATGGTCTCAGAATTTGACGAAATTAGTTTTGTTAGAACCGTACTGTGATTACGAAACTAGATAATATTTTTAGGGTTCGTATGTGGCCGCGGTAAATTGAAATGTACGTTTAAAATTGAATATATAGAGTAATATTTTAATTTCAGAGAAAACTGAACGAAACAGCCGAACTGGCTTAAGAATCATATCCCATTGTGTTCGGAATGGAGGTAACGTGCTAGGGGTGACAGTCGTTGGGTTTGATTTAGAGTCCGAACGAAAAAGTGACTTTTTGGAGAAGGAAATTAAAATAATTAATTAATTATATAATGGCCCAACCCCCATTATCTCTCCCACTTAACGTTCAAATCAGAAAGATTAAAAAAACAGAAAAGAAGACGACGCGATACCCCAGACCCCTCCCCCTGTCCGTCCATCGTCGTCGCCGTGCCACCCACGACCCCCCTCGATCTAGTGAAGCCCCCAACCTTCGCCCCTCCTCTCTCCGAATCCCTAAAACCCCAAATGACAGAAAACCGACGTCACCGCACCTCGTGGCCCTGCCACCACCACCGAACGCCAGCGGCCATCCTCCGACCTCAGGCGATAGCGCCCCCCTCTCGCTAAAATCAGTAAGAGTTTTTTTTATAACTTTGTTTTTTTATTTACTTATATGATTTTTGTGTTAATGAAAAAATATGATTTTTATGTTAACAAAAAGGGGATTTATATGATAATAAAGATAGAATTTTTATAGGTAGAAAGTTTGATTTTTTATAAAGAAAAAAAATACGATTTTTATTTATTTACATAGGATAAAAAGCTTTGATTTTTAACATAGATTTTTTTTTTGATTTTTCTTTAATGATAAGATTAGATCTTTCATTAATATAAAGATTAGATTTTGAAATTATAAAAAGATAAGATTTTTATTTATATTTCTAGCGAATAAAGATATAATTTTTATTTATTTAGTTATTGTATAAAAATTTGATTTTTATAAATACAGCGAAGTAATAAAAATGTGATTTTTATTTTAAAGGTAGCGGTATAAAAATATGATTTTTATAATATAGAGATAATAAAAATATGATTTTTATATATAGAGAGAAAATAAAATTGTGATTTTTATAAATAAAATACGATGCTTATAATGCTTTCATTATAATAAAGATACGATCTTTATATGGATATCATTAAGATAAAAATTCGATTTTTATTATATAGGAAGCGAAATAAAAATTCGATCTTTATATAAGAAGTAGAAATATAAAAATATAATTTTTATATAGGAAGAAGCGTTGTAAAAATATAGAAGTAGAAATAAAAATATGATTTTTATTTATTGGAATAGAGCGATAAAAATATGATTTTTATATATGAACAGCGTGAAAAGAATTGAGATGGAACTGGTGGAAAACAAATCCAAATCTGAACCGTTCAGAATTAAAGAATGGCGGAGTGGAACCCAAAGGTGAGAACTCCTCACTGTAAATTTCTTTATACAGTTATCTATTATGTAACTGCATATATAAATTGTTCCCCGTCGTCCACAGACCATGGACGACTTGTTTGTTTGATTGTGTAGTTGATTGGATTATTGGTTTGAATTTGGTTGTTTGGGTGAAGAGGAAGTGATTAGATTGGTATGTTTATGGCGTGGGCCATTATTAGACTGGGGATAAGGCTAGGCCTTATCCCGTTTCTAGTATCACGCTGTTATGCCGCCGAAATTTTCTAAAATATATTAGAAAAATAAAAATATCATTTTTGTTGTGTAAATGAACCGAATAAATATTTTATCGTTAAAAATATAATTTTTAACATGTATGTGAATAAAATAAATATTCATTTACAAATAAGACGAGTTGTTTATGTACACTGATTTGACTGATATTGATTGGGACGATAAATTTTACACATCGCCCAACTGCATAAATAATATTTAGTGTTTGTTGATTGAAACCCCACACGGGTATTGGGATGATATTGGGCATACACTAATCCTAATAATTAGTGGTATGTCGATCGATTGATCGACAGGCTGTTATAAGCGTTAAATATTTATATTTAATGCTTATACAGTGTAGAATGCACTCTGGATGATGGATTGTTGTTTTCATTGTTGTTATACCCATTGGTTGTGTGAAATCCATATAATCAACATTATTTGGTAATTGACTGTGTCTGATTCCAGTTCAGAAAGAATGAAAATTTTGAAATAACGATTATTTTAAAATAACGAATATTTTCAAACAATATTCAGAAAAGAATCAAAATATGATTTTGATGTCCGATTTGGGATGGACATGAATATATTTAAATATATAAAGCCGTGTTGATTAGATTTACGCCATTTTGACGTGAACGATATTTATGTCGATTTTAATCATTTTTATAATGAATAGCGAAAAGGAATTGATTTCAAAATATAACGTTTTGAAAATATTATTATTTATATATCGATGAAATGGAATATTCAATTTTGATTAGAAATTGAATAGTAAGTTGAAATCGTTTTGAAAACGAATTTAAAACGATTTATAAAATATGTTTTGAAAGGAAATCGACGTAATATAATATATATATATATTATATATATATAATGGCCTGAACAGAACGCGCGGCGCTGCAGTAGTTCTCGAATTTCGACCATTGACTTCGAATGGACATTACGTGAGATCCGACCGTCGGATTATCCTAAAATCAGAACCATTGAGTTCGTATCGAAAAGAGCTTTCTAATAAATACAAGAAATTAAAAATCTAACAGTTGGATTTGGAATTATGTCCAAATCAAATTTGGAAAAGGTCGCTGTAAGTACAGTTCGATGGCCGTTGATGGAAATCGACTGTACGGGCCTTGATAAAATTATTAAAAATATCAATAATTAGTGTAAAATCATAAGAAATGATTTGGGAAGAATTGGGATGAAAATTTTCAAATTTGAAAAGATAAAAATAGATTTTTATCGAAATGAACTAGTTTTGAACTAGAATTATAATCCCATTTATTTTTAAAATAAATAAAGTGGATTTGAAATGGTTTGAAAGTAACCAGAATTTCCAATAATTGAATTGGAATGGATTTGAATCGAAATTGTCTTTGGAATATTTCGATGTTGGGTTTCGTGATTATACAGATATTGTTATGGAAATTTGAAAGATAAATTTTTATCGTTATTTTCAATACGATATTTGTTGGTCGTAGAATTTGATATTGAATATAAGCCGATATATTTTCTATTCAGAGCCTTGTATTTAATATCAAATGGGATTTGGGTTTGTCGTGAATGGTGTCTTCATTAACACTGTTCTTAAACCCTGTTGAGAAAAAGATTAAATCTTTTTTATTTAGATTTAATGAAGTATACCAATTAAATGGTATTTAATTGGAATTGAATTTGAATTGATTTTTGGGTTTATTGTGATCGGTGTTTTAAATAACACTTGTTCTTTAACCCGATAATTAATAGAATGTGATTTTGGGTTTATAGTGAACCGTGTTTTAAATGACATTGGTTCTTTAACCCAGTTAAAGATAGGATATGATTTCCCATGTTAAACAATCATTAATATTGATTTATGGGAAGATTAAAACTAAGTGGAGTTTTAATGAATCTTTGATTAGATTGAAATGATCAAGAATGGAGTATCAGCAGTTTTTCTCCAGGCAATAGTTAAATCTTTAATTAGATTTGAACGTGAAATGGTAATTGAATTTACCGATAACACCGTGGCATTAGATATGAAGTATTACCAGTTTACTTCATGGGATGAATAGGTTGGGGTTGGGAAATTTAACAAGTAATTACTTCGGTAAAGTTCGCTAATCCAGACTAGTTTGGATAAACCATAATTTGGTTTGAATTGATATTCAAAAGAAGATTAAAGAACAAATTTAAAGAATTTATCTTTGATAAAATTAATGGGAACCTTTCCTAAAGTATAAGAATATTTGAATAAAAGAATATTATGAATTGGAATGAGGCGTATGTTGTGTTTGTGTAACACTTGTTTATTATATACGCGAGTTATTCAGAAAGACCGGGTTTATCCCATTCTGAATAACTGATTCGACGATGTGTCGAGGATGAAGACGGTGGTCAAAGACCGGAGGTCTTCACATCGTTTGGATAATTACTGATGATCTTGATTGGGCTGTACACCTAAGAGGAGTGAATCAGTTGGTGATCATCTAGATGCACTTAGAGGTCGATGGATATGCGAGGTACAAGGTGCCTCCGGTTTCGTTCAGACCTTGAACGGACTTATAAATGGACTGTGTGTCTGACATTGGATATCATTCTGTTTGATCAATGGATATCGGTTGCATGGAGTGGTTTGCCTGTGTGGCATGCTAAGATGCAAATGATCAAGGCTTCTGTTGAAAAGCAGAGTCTTGTGGTTGATGATCAAAGCACCGCCCGTGTGGCACAGCTTTGTGTAGCGTTAATTCGCGAGCCTCACACCCCGGTTGTGAACCAGAAACAGGAGAGCACATCAGGGAGGGCATGCGTTTCCTTCTAGCTAGGGTGGTGGCAGTGACCTACCAGCTGTAACAACCCGTATTGTACGCATCGGAGGATCATAGAATATTTATTTATTTCTTATACGAAGTCGTATGATCACGTAACTTTGGGAAACGACTATTGGGGTCATTTCCCATGTTCATGATTTTTGCCGATTTTTAAATGACCGTTTTACCCCTAGCTGATCTTGTTTCGTCCATAACTTTTTATTAGAAAGGAGTGTTGACCTAAAACTACTTCCATTGGATTCGAATGATGGATTCTCTTTCTGTAAAGTGGTTACATTAGCCAAACGGACTTACCGTTTGGGAGATATGACTGAAACAAGGTTTAGAAAGTGAAAAACAGCTTAATTGGGCTAAACCGGGTAGTTAACAACTAGGCCCATAACCCATTTCGGGATTAGGGTTATGGGGAGGCTGATAGGGTTTGGGAAATCATTTCATTTTAGTTTTTGAGCCGCCACTTTCATTCTTGAAACCCTAGTAATGGCCTCCACTCTCTAAATTTCTTCAAAACATCTTTTTGGCTTTCCTAATCACATATTAGCAAGATCTACACCAAATAAAGGCGGATTAGCATCAAATCAAGGTAGGAACTGCTGGTAAGCATTGGAGTTTGACCCAAACAGAGAATCATTTCAGATCTATAGTTTACTTTGTGGCAAAGGTGAGTGATTTGAATTGTTTTTCACAAATTACGGCTAATTATGGTAATTAGCGAAGATTAGCGAAATTATGGTTCAGAAAAATCTAGAAAAAATCCTAAAATTCTAAAACACCATTTTATGCCTCTGATATGAATTTGGGTTAATTTCGACTAATTTTGCAAATCCCGGAATTCGGGGGATTAAGAGGTGATTAGTGGAAATTAGCGAATTTATGCATGTTAAAAATCTGGAAAAATATTTATAAATTGCTAAATATTGTTTTAGACCTCTGTTAGAAGTTTGGGTTAATTTGGTTAAGTTTTGTTAATCCTATGCTTAGTTGTTCTTAAACATGCTTAAGGGGAAATATGGTATTTTGGTTATGTTTGATCCATTCTAACCCATCATATTGTTGTTTTGGTGTTTGAGGTCACTTCTACATGTTGCTATGACTGTTTGGAATGATTTGTGATTGATTAGAATAGTTAGAATGGTCGAAAACGCCGTCGGATGGCATAAACAACTCGCTGGACAAAGTGCAGGAAACGCACAGGGACCGGACCAGATCGGATGGGGGAGGTCCGAACCGAACCGTTTGTGTGGCCCATCCACGATCCGCCCCTTTGCACCCGAACCGAGCCTGCATGCCACGAGTTGATCTGAAACTTGGAGGAGATCACGACCGGACCGAACCGCCTGGAGTTCTCCGACCCGATCCGCTTGTGGTGATGGAGACCGACCCGATCTGCCTGGAAGCTCGTGAATAGGTGGCCAAGGAGGTGCAACTCGCAAACCGAACCGCCCATGGAGTATTCTTCTCTGACTCGAACCCGATGGCATCCTCCGATCCGACCCGAAGGAACTTGTCACAAACCGAGATGTTAAGCATGACCTGGGTGGTATCCGAACCGATCCGGAGCTTGGCTACGAACCGAACCACCATGAGTTGGAGCATGGAGCACGACCCGACCCGATCCGGTGCATCATGGAGGGACTTGAGGAACTCGATCCGATCCGAGATGATGAAGCAATCCGAACCGAACCAAGGAAGAAGGAGAAGACCAATCCGGTGATGACCAATAACCCGAGATGCAAAGGTAGTCCAAATGGAAGTTAGAGCTCAGGATCCAGATGGGAACCAATGAGTTCACTTCATGATTGGGCTTTGCTGCCGGACGTGTGCAAAGGGATTGTCGGTATTCATAACTTTGGTTCACCAATAAGAGATGGATAGTGGGCTTGTAGTGATAGTTACATGGGATTGGATTCTGTCATGGCCCAAAGTATTAGGTGACCAAAGTAGTGGATATCGTATGCTTTACGCACTGAGTGAGGGATGTGAGGATGATTGCTATGCTTGATTGCTTGACATCACTGTGACATGCACACCCCCACCTCCGTTATCTTTACACCATTTGAAATGGCACCTTAGAGTGTTGTACAATATGTAGTGCTAACTCTTTGGTTGCAGGTCCAGGTTCAGGTATGTTTTAGTCTACCTGTTATTGTTTTGTTTAGATGCATATCGCTCATACCAGGCTTTATGTCTGACCCAGAGTTTTATGTCTCCTCTTATTACTCTGGGTGCTCACACGAGTAGACTAGAGACAGGTTAGCTGGTGATGCGCGAGTAGCTGATTCGGAGGCGAGCAGGAGGCTTCCACGTATGATATATAGATATTCTCCCTGTGTCGTTGGTGGTTGCTACTTGGGCATTAGTAGTGTACCTCCTTTATCTTGCTTTTGCTTTTCGAGACAGTTTGAAAAGTTGTAATAATGTTGGCTTTGGATCATAAGCTGTATTTGGATTTTCCGCTGCTATGTTAGTTTATTCTCAGCTTATGCACTGTCTCACCTGTTTTATGTCAAGTACGTTGTTATTATATTTTGTTCCATGCGCTGTGAGACATTCTACAGGTTCCTTGTTAGTTCATTTCCTTCTTCCCTTTTTCCTTCTGACGACCGTCCCGTGCTAACTGGACATGTGTACAACGCACCTTTGGAGTAAATGTCGGTTGGTGCGGGGCGGGCCATCACACTTGGTATCAGAGCTCTAGGTTGCATAGTTAACCTAGGGAAAGACACAAATAAGAGATAATACGTATATGAGAGCGCGTATTTGTGATTACTTTGGTTTTCAAAAGCTATATATATATATACTATTAGTAGTATAAGAATGAAGTCGTACTGCA
Source organism: Allium sativum (assembly GCA_030737875.1). Lineage (NCBI taxonomy): Eukaryota > Viridiplantae > Streptophyta > Magnoliopsida > Asparagales > Amaryllidaceae > Allium > Allium sativum. The sequence goes on along the minus strand of CM060920.1, from coordinate 333,004,801 downwards.
CTAGCACCACTATGGGGTCGTTAATCGTTTTCTCTTTACAGATTGAACGATGAGTAGAGACACCAGAGGTGCTGGTAGAGGGACCAACCATGGGAATGCTCCTGACATGAGGACAATGTTCACTAACTTCATGAGGGAGATGCTTAGGGATGTTCAGGGACCAGTTCCCAATCCCGGAAATGGTGGTGGTCCAGTAGTGCAGGCGCCTAGGGTCGATTTCGCCAAGTTGTGCAAGGATTACACTAACCTTGGTGGGAAGCCGTTCCACGGAACGGAGTCAGCCACAAATGTTCAGGATTGGTTGGATAGCTGTGATCGTATCTTCGACGACTTGGGTATTGAGGATGCGATGAAGAGAAGGCTAGCATCTCGTCAGCTGCAAGGGCGAGCGATGAATTGGTGGAATGCCATTAAGACAGCTACTCCAGAGGATCAAGATACCTGGAATCAGTTTAAGACTCACTTTTTTGATAAGTTTATTCCAGCTGCTCATAAATCAGAATTGTTCAGGAAGTTCTTGGAGCTTAAGCAGAATGGTAGGGCAGTCTCGGAGTACATCGCAGAATTCGATACTTTATCGAAATATGGATGGTCCTTTATCGATACAGTCGAAAAGAAGAACGAGAAGTTCATAACTGGCTTGGATGGGTACTTGGGGGAAAGACTTATAAACCATATCGATGAGACGTTCGAGTCTATTGTAGGAAAGGCATTAAGGTCAGAGAGCCTTTTCCATAAGTCGAAGACTGAGGTTGCTATGACATCTGCAGAGGAGCCAAAGCCGCAAGCAGGCGGTGAAGGCAAGAAGAATTCTCAGAACAAGAGGAAGCAGAACCCGACCAAGGATGGTCAGAATAAGAAAAATAAGAAAGATGGCGAATGCTTTAGTTGTATCAAGAAGGGCCACTATGCCAGAGATTGTCGAGAAAAGCCTGGGGAAAGGAAGTGCTTTAACTGCGGCCAGGCGGGACATCACAAGGATGGTTGCCCACAACCTCCTAGGGAGAAGCAGATTGTGAAAGCGTATGCTATCAACGCTGTTCCTTCTTCGTCGAATGCTCCAAGTGCGGTGCAGAAGGGAAAGGGTGTCATTATAAAAGGTATGCTTCCTATTTAAGATGTTTCTGTTCGGGTATTGTTTGACAAACCCGATATAGTCGATAGACCTCTAGTTGTGACAAACCCGATTGGTGGTTCGACTAACCTTAGCATGATTTGCCGTAACGTGGTCTTATCGAGTCATGGATGTATGTTTGTTTGTGTTTGCTTTGTTTAGGCTTTACTGGGTTTAGCATTATTTTGGGGAGTCGATCTACTCCAAAGGAATAGGGTGGTATTAGGTACCTACCTAGTGATGGCGATAGTAACTGGAGTTAAGGAAGCTAAGAGGTTATCCTTGTAATAAGTTCTAGTTGTCTCTGGGAGGCAAATGAGTACTCCAGTGCTAGATTGTTTTGCTAGTATCACCTCACGTGGGTTGTCCGAACTCGGAGAAGATGTTCCTTGGGTGTTTGTCTGATATTGGTTTAGGCCTTTGGGGCATGTGCTTGGGGAATGTCGACTTCGACTAGGATGGTTTGCGTGAGGGGTAAATAGTTGCTGTGATTTTTCATTGGATGATATCTTAGTTTACTCGAGGAGTGATGGGCAGACGGAACATGATAAGACTGTTCAATGGTATAGACTGCCCAGAGTTAGACTCGATAGGGTTATGAGATTGCTCGAGTGGGACTCGAGAAAGATGCAAAGTAATGGATTGTTTAGGACCCTATGTTGATGTTCTCTATTGGATAGTAGAACTTTGAAGGAATAGGATGTGTTCGTTGATCATGGAAGATACAACGAAGATTAGGGCGATTCAAGTTGGACTTGAACTCGTAAAAGAAAATGGGTGTTCGTTGATCTTGGAGATGCAACAAATAGGGAGACGACTCACGTTGGACTAGAGTTCGTCACTAATGTATACTCAAGACTGGGTCTGAGTTATATATTGACTCGAGTTGGACTCGAGAAGGCTGCAAGGAATTGGATTCGGCTTGAGTTGGACTCGAGAGGGCAGCAAGACAATGGATAGACTTGGGTTGGACTCAAGTATTTTAGGCGGACTAAAAGCAGGGGTATCTGGGGACGCCCGTTACCCTGGATCCGTTGGACGTGATCTAGTTATCCTTGGAGGATAAACGTACGTTGGACGTACGGTAGTCCATAGGGAGGCGGGGCTTCCATTGGCCTGGGATTGGTTGGACCAGTCAAGTAGGCATCGGTGTATATATGGAGGCTGGGCTTCCATTAGTTATTGATGTTGGTTGGACCAGATATACTAGAATCGACATATTGGGATTGGTTAGACCAGTCATGTAGGTGTCGATGTGTTTATGAATTTAGCAGGTGATAGGTAGGACTTGTTTGATGGATGTTATGGTTGCTATGTTTGTTCATATTTTTCTTCCCTTGAGTAGACTATCACCTATAGGGTTCCAGCGATGGGGAACAAAGTGATCGTCGTAGGACTATGAGCCAGTGCAGTAGAGTCGTCATGACTCGAGGGGCAAAGTGGACATAGTAAAGGATTAGTAAGGCTATGAGCCAGTGCAGTGGAGTTGTTATGACTTCATGGGGGCAGAGTCGACATAGCAAATGACTAGTGGCTATGGATCAGTGTAGTGGAGTCGCCATGACTCCATGGGGGCAGAGTGATCATAGTAAAGGATTTGGGTGCGGTAATAGTTGCATTGAGTAGGAGAAATGCCAGTTTAGGGGTTTTGTTTCTAGGATGGAAGCAACTAGAGTATATCACATGATATGATTTCAGGCCCAAGAGTGAATTGGATTCAGAAACACTAGTAAGCTTGACGATTAGATCGATTTTGATTGAGTGGATTGGTTCCAGTTAGAAGGACGATCCTAATCTACTGGAAACCATCTCTAGGGTAGAGATGGGTATCGATGGAAAGGGAATGATCAAGTAAGGATTTGATCGAGAAGGGTGGCTTCGAAAGAATAAGGGACTAGTTGTACCCAACGTAGATGGACTGAGAGATGAAGTGCTCAGAGCATATCATAAGTCGAAATTGACTATACATCCCAGTGGTGACAAGATGTAAGCAGATCTACTACTGGGAAAGGATAAAGAAAGACGTTGGGAAGTTTATGTCCAAATGCATGAATTGCCAGTTAGTTAAAGCTGAGCAAAGGAAGCTTAGTAGTTTGTCACAACCGTTGGAAATGAGAACAAGTCTCAAATGGATTATATTGATAGTTTTCCAAGGACTAGGTCAGGTCATGATGGTATTTGAGTGAATTGTATATTAGAGAATGAAGGCTACCCAAGATAGGCAGAAGACTTATCTCGATAAGAGACGAAGAGATTTGGAATTCTTCATTAACGACTTGGTGATCGTCAAGATCTCTCCATTGAGAATGTGATTCGGATTGGTTGGAGAGGTAAGTTAGCACCAAGATTTGTTGGTCCATTCCCAGTCCTCGAGCAAGTTGGGAATTTGGTGTATGAAGTAGAGCTACCTGACAATATGGCGGGAGTTCACAACGTATTTCATGTTTCCCAGTTAAGGAAGTTTGTGCAAGACCCTAATGTGGCTATTTCACCAGATCGGTTGGACGATAGCGAGGTTGAACCCGAGGCGGTTGAGAACCGCAAGCCTATGCGTATTGTTGGGAATGATATGAAGCAGCTTCGAAGGAAGGCGGTGAAACTAGTCAAAGTCCAGTGGGGTGAGAATGAAAAAGACTATATTTGGGAAACAGAGGAGGATATAAGGAAGAAGTATCCAGAACTCTTTGCCTGGCAAGGTTTTGGTAGTGATAGTTTCTTCCCTTGTTAGTAAACCGCATGCTAGGATAGACTTGTTTTGCATGTTGATTGTTGTTTTATGGTTGATAGGCATGCGGGACCCTTTGTGTGTTTTGGTTAGGGAATTTCGGGGGCGAAATTTCTTAAGGGGGGGGGGGGGAGAATGTAACAACCCACATTCTACGCATCGGAGGATCGTGGAATATTTATTTATTTCTTATACGAAGTCGTATGATCACATAACTTTGGGAAACAACTATTGGGGTCATTTCCCATGTTCATGATTTTTGTCGATTTTTAAATGACCGTTTTACCCCTAGCTGATCTTGTTTCATCCATAACTTTTGATTAGAAAGAAGTTTTGACCTGAAACCACTTCCGTTGGATTCGAATGATGGTTTGTCTTTTCGTAGAGTGGTTATATTAGCCAAACGGACTTACCGTTTGGGAGATATGGCTGAAACAAGGTTTAGAAAGTGAAAAACAACTTAATTGGGCTAAACCGGGTAGTTAACAGCTAGGCCCATAACCCATTTCGGGATTAGTGTTATGGGGAGGCTGATAGGGTTTGGGAAATCATTTCATTTCAGTTTTTGAGCTGCCACTTTCATTATTGAAACCCTAGTAATGGCCCCCACTCTCTAAATCTCTTCAAAACATCTTTTTGGCTTTCCTAATCACATATTAGCAAGATCTACACCAAATCAAGGCGGATTAGCATCAAATTAAGATAGGAGCCGCCGCTAAGCATTGGAGTTTGACCCAAACAGAGAATCATTTCAGATCTATAGTTTACTTTGTGGCAAAGGTGAGTGATTTGCATTGTTTTTCACTAATTACGGCTAATTATGGTAATTAGCGAAGATTAGCGGAATTATGGCACGGAAAAATCTAGAAAATTCCTAAAATTCTAAAACACCATTTTATGCCTCTGATATGAATTTGGGTTAATTTCGACTAATTTTGCAAATTCCGGAATTTGGGGGATTAAGGGGTGATTAGTGGAAATTAGCGAATTTATGCATGTTAAAAATCTGAAAAAATATTTATAAATTGCTAAATATTGTTTTAGACCTCTGTTAGAAGTTTGGGTTAATTTGGTTAAGTTTTGTTAATCCTATGCTTAGTTGTTCTTAAACATGTTTAACGGGAAATATGGGATTTTGGCTATGTTTGATCCATTCTAACCCATCATATTGTTGTTTTGGTGTTTGAGGCCACTTTTACATGTTGCTATGACAGTTTGGAATGATTTGTGATTGATTAGAATAATTAGAACGGTCGAAAACGCCGTCGGATGGCGTAAACAACTCGCTGGACAAAGTGCAGGAAACGCACAGGGACCGGACCAGATCGGATGGGGAGGTCCGAACCGAACCGTTCGTGTGGCCCATCCACGATCTGCCCCTTTGCACCCGAACTGAGCCTGCATGCCACGAGTTGATCTGAAACTTGGAGGAGATCACGACCGGACCGAACCGCCTGGAGTTCTCCACCCGATCCGCTTGTGGTGATGGAGACCGACCCGATCCGCCTGGAAGCTCGTGAACAGGTGGCCAAGGAGGTGCAACTTGCGAACCGAACCGCCCGTGGAGTATTCTTCTCCGACCCGAACCCGATGGCATCCTCCAATCCGATCCGAAGGAACTTGTCACGAACCGAGATGTTAAGCACGACCTGGTTGGTATCCGAACCGATCCGGAGCTTGGCTACGATCCGAACCACCATGAGTTGGAGCATGGAGCACGACCCGACCCGATCCGGTGCATCATGGAGGGACTTGAGGAACTTGATCCGATCCGAGGTGATGAAGCAATCCGAACTGAACCAAGGAAGAAGGAGAAGACCGATCCAGTGATGACCAATAACCCGAGATGCAAAGGTAGTCCAAATGGAAGTTAGAGCTCAGGATCCAGATAGGAACCAATGAGTTCACTTCATGATTGGGCATTGCTGCGGGACGTGTGCAAAGGGGTTGTCGGTATTCATAACTTTGGTTCACCACTGAGAGATGGATAGTGGGCTTGTAGTGATAGTTACACGGGATTGGATTCCGTCATGGCCCAAAGTATTAGGTGACCAAAGTAGTGGATATCGTATGCTTTACGCACTGAGTGAGGGATGTGAGGATGATTGCTATGCTTGATTGTTTGACATCACTATGACATGCACACCCCCACTCCCGTTATCTTTACACCATTTGAAATGGCACCTTAGAGTGTTGTACAGTATGTAGTGCTAACTCTTTGGTTGCAGGTCCAGGTTCAGGTATGTTTTAGTCTACCTGTTATTGTTCTGTTTAGATGCTTATCGCTCATACCAGGCTTTGTGTCTGACCCAGAGTTTTATGTCTCCTCTTATTACTCTAGGTGCTCACACGAGCAGACAAGAGACATGTTAGCTGGTGATGCGCGAGTAGCTGATTCGGAGGCGAGCAGGAGGCTTCCACGTATGATATATAGATATTCTCCCTGTGCCGTTGGTGGTCGCTACTTGGGCATTAGTAGTGTACCTCCTTTATCTTGCTTTTGCTTTTTCTTTTTGAGACAGTTTGAAAAGTTGTAATAATGTTGGCTTTGGATCATAAGTTGTACTTGGATTTTCCGCTGCTATGTTAGTTTATTTTCATCTTATGCACTGTCTCACCTGTTTTATGTCAAGTACGTTGTTATTATATTTTGTTCCATGCGCTTGAGATATTCTACAGGTTCCTTGTTAGTTCATTTCCTTCTTCCCTTTTTCCTTCTGACGACCGTCCCTGTAACACCCCACCTCCGCCAGGGTGTCTCTTGCAAGCACTCTGACTTTGGAGGGGCGTTTGAATCAGGTAAACATGCATAATGATATATCAAGGCAGAACAAGAACATATGTATATATGTAAACAGAGTAAATAACATAGATAAAACAACGGAAGATTTCAAACCATTTCAGAACAAGTCTGGTACACCATAATGTCAACTTTCCAAATACACAAGTCTAGATAAAAACAACATTACTGAAAAACTGAAATACATAAGTACTATCCCCAAAATAAGTGATAACCATAGCTAGCTTCATGTCAAGACCGTACATGAGCTAAAATCCCACAAGCAAGTGATCAGGAATCCAAGCTAAGCTCCAATATTCCCTCCATCAGAGAACCTGGGGGGGGGGGGGAACGGAAGAAAAGAGGCGAAAGAAAACAGGTCAGTCAAAAAGACTGAGTAAGCCCTACTACAATCAATGTAAACTAATAAAGTTAACTGGCATGATGAAAGCTGAAATGAACATATGGATAACTATATACTGGCATGATGATTAACTAACAAGGTAGATAAAGGTGTCATCGCATAACCAGGTTTAAGGTTTTGCACCACAGGTGTACTAGCAAACTAACATGACTTGAATATACAAGTATTGATCCCTTGGCCCAAGCTTTGGCCCAATAACATGAAATGACTCTAATACAAGGTCCAACCAAACGGTCTAGTCGATCGGCTCCCTAAGCCTAACTCGTCACGTGTTGGTGTTAATACGGCCCAAACATAATTGTAGTCGAACTGTGCCGGGTCCACCCTTCGGATGTATCAAGCCCTAGGGTGCCAACCCCTGGACACCATAAACATGAGTGCACAGTCTCGATCTACTGGTACCCATGGGTGACTTCTCCAAATACGGACTACGTGCACGACCATAGTCCGTCCGGAACTACATCGACGTACCACCCGGCCGTCGTTTATTTGTCGCTTACCTCCAGCCCAGTAATCGTGCCCCCTCCCTAGCCTAGTCCCTAGGGCCTTAACGATACAAACTGGGATTACTGCTGGAGTGGGCCCCCATTGCTAGGATTTTTCTAGTGGGTTAAGTACGGTTTAACCCTCTTGATAATCATGGATTAACTTGGTTAAGTGTAACGATGAGTTCACGACTTAACCCTGACTAACCTACCAAGCCCAAATTGGTTAAGTATTAAGTGGACCATGACTTAACCCTAATCACGAGGCATTAGTTAATTTACTGCGCCTTAACCTCTCACATTAGACCTTGTTGTGGTTACTAGTTAAGCCGGTCGGTTCCAGGTAGCTTTACACCACAACTTGGTCTAACCTCGGGTTCAAGGTACAACATGGCCAACTTCTCACATTGGGTCCTATTGTTTGTAGCAACTAGTTAAGCCGGTCGGTTCCGGGTAGGTTTACGCTACAAACTCAACCCAACCTCGAGTTGGTCACACTTATCTTTTCTAAGTGTCATGTCCATCATGTTTCCAAAACATGTTACAAGTTTTCAAGCATTTGGGTAGACCTAACTTAATAGGTAAATTCCCAAAGGGTAGACCTAACTTAATAGGTAAATTCCCAAGCTTATGTTTTTATGTCTTTTAAGTTTACCCAACCCCAAACGCAATCCCATCGCTTACATATCGCCATAGCGCATAAAGGATAGAAAGAGGGAACTTGGCATAATCACGACATAAAGGTGTTGAAGCCACAAGTTCAACATGGTGGCATATGAAATGGACATATGTTCATATACTTGCATATTACATTTTTAGGCCTCAAAAGCATGTATAAAACCAAACTTGGCATATTAGTGATACATGGTGATGAATGGCATGTAGAGATGGCCATAAGTTCGCATTTAGCCTCACATGCAAGTTATCATAAGGGATATGATAACTTACATGTTGCCAAGATGCAACCTTTAGCATAAAGCTTGAAGCTTTAGGCTCATAAACCCAAGATAAGCTTGCATAACATGATAACATGAACCAAATGATCATCCCAAACTTACATAACATAACTTGCATATCATATGACAAACTTGCATATCAAACTTGCATAACATAACATGATAAACTTGCATATCATAACATGGCATACTTGCACATCATAACATGGCATACTTGCATAACAAAACTTGCATATCATAACATGGCATACTTGCATAACATAACTTGATAAACTTACACATCATAACATGGCAAACTTGCATAGCATAACATGACATACTTGCATAACAAAACTTGCATATCATAACATCTCAAACTTGCATATAAACTTGCATATCATAACTTGATAAACTTGCATATCACAACATGGCAAACTTGCATAGCATGACTTAGTAAACTTGCATATCATGGCAAACTTGCATATCATACATTTAACTTTAGAGTTTAAGTATGAAAGTAGAATAGGGCTTACAATAATTATGAAGGCACAAAAGATATGACAAAGCCCTTATGCAATCAAATAGACCCAAAATGCAAGCTCTAACATAAAAACCCTTGAGCCAAAATGATCAAAACTCTTTCTTTATGATGCAAATATAGAAACTTGACTTGAATGCAAGCTAATGATGCTCATACAAGTTTGAAAACACTTGTATGCATGGAAAATCACTTAGAAATTTATTTAGGAATTTTATGAAGAGAGTGGAGGCCATGAGAGGATTGATTTTGCCATAGTTTAGTTACTAGAATGAATAATGATGATTTAGGGTTAGGTTAGGGCCTTATTTATAGAGATTAGGATTAGTTCTAGCCTTAGGATTAAACCCTAGTTCCAATCTCAGCCCTCAAAACCGAATCTGGCCCCCAAACTCAACACAATCTCAAAATGGTGCACCAGGCTAAACAGCCCGGCTGGACCAAGTCGACAGCCAAGTCGACAGGGCTGTCGACTTGGGTCCAACCAAGTCGACTCCCAAGTCGACAGGGCTTTCGACTTGGGTGCTCTGGCGGGAGTTTTCCCGCCTGGCCCAAACTGGCCCAAATTTCCAAATTCAAACTTGAATTTGAAATCTGTTTTTACTTTGCATTTTTCTGAAAACTTCGTTGGGCCTTAATCGGGTCATACGGACTCCGATTTTCGAAAACTCGGACTCTATTTCGGGTATTTTTCCGAGACGAACGCAATGACATAGCCCGTTTCCCTTGATTAAGATTTTTGAATTAAATTCTGCCTCGATTTACGTTATAACAAGTTATTGAAAATACGGGTTGTTACATTCTCCCCTCCTTAAAGGATTTCGTCCCCGAAATCTTCAAGTTAGGAAGAACATATCCTACCATCCAACATCCATCTACTCAAAACATCATCCACGAGCAATCATTGTCCTTACAAGATTCTAAATGTTGTATGAACATATGCAAAGGTGTGTGTATATGTACTTATCTAATGCAAATATCATCAATGCAAATTATGTTAGTGAAATGAATCCATATGTATGCAATTCCTAACATAATGTATAACATCTATATGTGTGCACATAACATACATCCATATGCAACATCCATGTGATAACACAAAAATTTCCATCCACGAATAAGCATAAACACTCATGCATATGCAATATGAGGAGTGTGTGAGCCGATCTAGTGCCTAACGTGTATAATGCATCCACGAGTAACCACTTGCAAACACTTGCAACCACTTGCAACCACCAAGCATAACATGTTTCAAACACATGTTTCATCCAAAGGGTTTCTACCTAAGGTTCTCATGACAAGATTAACACGATAAACTAGATAAACATAGATAGCAAAGAGAAAGATATGCTAACAAAGAAAAGAGATTGAGAGTGTACCCTCAAAAAGGAATGGATAAAGCCCACGCATCTTCTCCTCGGTTTCCCAAGTTGCGTCTTCTTCGGCTTCACCCCATTGAACCTTCACCAACTTGACCTCTCGATTCCTTAGCTTCTTGGTCTCCGTCCCCAAGATACGAATCGGAGCTCTCCTCAAGGTAGCCTCTTTCTCCACTTCCACATCTTTCAGAACACTTGGCTCAACAACCTCTGCTGATTCATGTAAACACTTCCGGAGATGCGAGACATGAAAAACATCGTGTACTCCGGCAAGCTTCTCGGGCAACTTCACTCTATAAGCCATCTGCCCGATCCTCTCTATAATAGGGAATGGTCCAACAAACCTCGGTGCTAACTTCCCAACGGCTCCAAATCGGACCACATTCCGCAAAGGAGAAACCTTCACGAAAACCATATCCCCAACATCAAACTCCAAATCAGCTCTTCGCTTATCAGCACAGGATTTCTGTCGGTCTTGGGCCGCTTTCATCCGTCTCCGAATCAACTCGATCTTCTCGGATGTATCTCTGATCATATCAGGCCCAAGTATAAGCTCATCTGTAGTCTCCCACCAACATGTAGGCGACTTGCACGGCCTCCCATATAAAGCTTCAAATGGTGCCATCCCTATGCTTGCCTGATAACTGTTATTATATGCAAACTCAACAAGAGGAAGATGGTCTTCCCAAGTACCACCAAAATCCAGAATACAAAGCCTCAACAGATCCTCGAGTACCCTATTCACCCTTTCGGTTTGGCCGTCCGTTTGTGGGTGATAAGCCGTACTTAGATTCAACCTCGTGCCCATAGCTTCTTGCAAGCTATTCCAGAATTGACTTGTAGAGATTGGGTCACGGTCACTGACTATATTAGAAGGGACTTCATGAAGTCTCACAATCTCACGAAGATATACAGACGCTAGCCAAGATGCGGTCCTCTTGCTCTTCACTGGAATGAAATGAGCACTCTTCGTAAGTCTATCCACAATAACCCAAATGCTCGTATTCCCTTTCCTTGACCTTGGTAGCCCATCGATAAAATCCATGGAAATACTCTCCCACTTCCATAGTGGAACGTCTAGAGGATGCAATAGCCCACCGGGCTTCTTCGACTCGGCCTTAACTTGCTGGCAAATGATACATCTAGAGACAAACTCTGCCACATCCTTCTTCATCCCAGGCCAAAAGAAAATGCGCTTCATATCTTTATACATCTTATCTCCGCCCGGATGTATAGTCAACTTAGAGCGATGCGATTCCTCAAGAACTTTTCTTACTAAATCTTCTACCATTGGAACACATAACCTTCCGTCTCTCCTCAGCCAACCCTTGTCATCAATAGAATATCGAGCGAGATGAGTAGACGCCTCTCCTCGAATCAGCTTATCCATAATCTCAACTATCTGAGGGTCTTCTCTCTGCGAAGCCCCAACTTGATCAAGAAGGGTAGGTCTGAGTTCCAGAGATGCTAAAGAACCGGTCATCGACTCAATCGCCAAAGAGAAATCAAAGGTTGCCACATACTCTAAATTCTTCATCTCAACGAATAGAGGACTCAGAGTCAACCTTTTTCTACTCAATGCATCTGCTACCACATTCCCCTTGCCAGGGGTATAAGCTATCTCAAAATCGTAGGACGCCAAGAATTCCATCCATCTTTGTTGCCTCAGATTCAGATCCTTCTAAGAAAAGAGATACTTCAATGACTTGTGATCGGTATAAAGCTCAAATCTTTCTCCCAGAAGATAATGGCGCCAAGCCTTGAGTGCATATACTATTGCTGCCAACTCTAAGTCATGAGTGGGATAATTCTTCTCATGCACTTTGAGTTGTCTACCGCCAAAGCATATCACCCTTCCTTCTTGCATAAGAACAGCTCCTAACCCCGTGCCACATGCATCGGTGTATACTGTAAATAGCTTCCCTCCATCGGGCAAAGCTAGAACAGGTGCTGATGTGAGAGCTCTTTTGAGCTTCTGAAAAACAAGCTCGCATTCTATGCTCCAAGCAAAAACTAAATTCTTCTTCGTCAATTTAGTGAGAGGAGCGGAAATCTTCGCGAAGTTCTTGATGAACTTCCGGTAAAAGCCTGCAAGACCTAGAAAACTTCTCACTTCGGTTGCATTCCTTGGAGTCTTCCAATCCTGAACTGCAACTACCTTAGCGGGATCCACAGCTAAGCCTTGCTTAGATACTATATGCCCAAGGAATCTAACTTCCCTTCTCCAAAAGTGACACTTGGCGAACTTGGCCTTCAACTGATGCGCTCTAAGTGTATCCATCACCTCCATGAGATGCCTTGCGTGCTCTTCCTCATCCTTAAAGAAGATCAGAATATCACCTACGAAGACCACGACAAACTTGTTCAAGAACTCCCTGAACACCCTACTTATCAAGTCCACGAAGTAGGCGGGTGCATTAGTCAAACCGAATGGTATGACCAGCCATTCTAAGAATCCATCTGGAGTTTTGAACGCAGTTTCGCCTATACTATCCTCAGCTATTCTGAGCTGATGGAACAGATGTTCCTACAAGCTGATCAAACAAATCATCGATCCTTGGCAATGGTTGTCTATTCTCCTTGTTTAACTTATGATAATCAACACAAAGTCGAAGAGAACCATCTGCCTTGGTAGTAAATACTACAGGCGCTCCCCACTCGGATATACCTCGTCTAATGAAGTTCTTCTCAAGCAACTCCTTGACTTGCTTTCTTAACTCTCATCTTGCGGGGCCATGTGCCTTACCGGCCACGAAACTTTCTTGGCATTATCAACCAGATAAATGCGGAAATGAATCTCTCGTTTAGGGGTAACCCCCTTCACTTCACCCAAGATATCAGGATATTCTCGGACCACCCTCACCGATTACAAACTATCGATAGACGAGTTGAGGGATTCAAGACAACACAACATGACGGGACTCATAGGGTTACTAGAAATTTTTAGGGTATTACCGAGGCGAGTCATGAGCCTCTCAACCCTATGCTCAAAAATAAAGAATGGCTCCAAAACTGGACAACCAATCCATGCCCAAAATCAACCCATACCCCATGAAACCGAGAATATAAGCATCACGCGAGAATTCAAATCCACGTAAATAATAGAAAAATGGGCGGAACCCCCAATTGGATTTGAAACACACACGGGATCATTAACTAGACTAGTACTTAGGTGCAAACTATCAACAAGATCATATGAGATAAAGCTATGCGATGCACCAGAATCAAACAAGGTACGAACTGAAAAATCAGAAATATATACAAGGCTCTAAACAGAAATACTACCTCGATCGGGAACAGGAGCGACATTGAGAGCATGAACTTGCCCTCTCGAAGGTCCAGCATGCTGAGTCTGACCCTGGCCTTGCCCTTGCTTCCTCGGGCAATCCTTACTGAAATGTCCAGTCTCACCGCAGAAAAAGCATTCCCCATTCTTCCTTTTCCTCTTCTTACAATCCTTAATAAGATGCCCAACTGAACCACAATAATAGCACTTCCCCTTTTTGTTATTGCCCTTGTTGTTGTTCCCCTTGTTGCCTTGACTGCTCTGACCACTTGAATTACCCTGATTTCCTTTCCACTGGGAATCAGTCTTCTTGGCTTGAGTATCATTCATCTTGATCTCCTTCTTGTCACTCCTATTCTCTTCATTGAGTAGGGCCATATTCACCAAACTCTCGAAAGTTGCCCCCAAGGGTATATGAGTCATGGCTAAACCATGTAATGGCTCGTTTAATCCTAAAGCAAAGTATAGGGCCTTCTTCTGAGCTGTGTTAACCAAGTCTAAACCGACCCGAGCCAGTTGATTAAACTTATCTATGTATTCCCTAATAGTCATGTCCCCTTGCTTCAGTGATAGGAACCTTAGTCCAAACTTTCCCCGAAAGTCATCCCAAGTCTCAATTGGCCTAGTAGCGGTGGTGACCACCCACCAACGTGCAGCTTCTTCCTTTAGCAACCACACTGCTAATAAAACCTTCATACGGTCATCTATGTCAAAGATGGAGAAAAGATCTTCGGTTTCTTTCAACCAATTCCTTGCCTCTACATAAGTCTCGGTTCCAATGAAATTCTTGCAACCCATCGCCTTAAAATCTTGGCAAATCTTTGCGAAGTCAGCTTGAGGATGCTGAGGGGAAGGAAGAAGAGGAACCTCAGCGATAGGAGGAGGAGGAACATTAATTACCGGAGGAGGAGGAGGAACATTTGCGGGGCCGACTTCGGTCGCCCTAGCCTCCAAAAGTCTACTATACCAAACGGGTACTTGTACTCCCTCCGGAATAGCAAAGTTATCGACCATACTGAAAACGAAGGAAAAGACAGATTCAGAATGGAGAAAAACGAAGGAATTTTGCTAATGGATTTTTGGGGAATAGCCTTTAAAATAAACTAGACTCTTCTTTGGAAAATACTTTATACTTGGTTTTGAAAATAGTTTTCCAAAAGTTTTCTAAAAACCTTTTTGTTCCTTCTCGTAAACCATATGCTCTGATACCAAATGTAACACCCCACCTCCGCCAGGGTGTCTCTTGCAAACACTCTGACTTTGGAGGGGCGTTTGAATCAGGTAAACATGCATAATGATATATCAAGGCAGAACAAGAACATATGTATATATGTAAACAGAGTAAATAACATAGATAAAACAGCGGAAGATTTCAAACCATTTCAAAACAAGTCTGGTACACCATAATGTCAACTTTCCAAATACACAAGTCTAGATAAAAACAACATTACTGAAAAACTGAAATACATAAGTACTATCCCCAAAATAAGTGATAACCATAGCTAGCTTCATGTCAAGACCGTACATGAGCTAAAATCCCACAAGCAAGTGATCAGGAATCCAAGCTAAGCTCCAATATTCCCTCCATCAGAGAACCTGGGGGGGGGGGGGGGAATGGAAGAAAAGAGGCGAAAGAAAACAGGTTAGTCAAAAAGACTGAGTAAGCCCTACTACAATCAATGTAAACTAATAAAGTTAATTGGCATGATGAAAGCTGAGATGAACATATGGATAACTACATACTGGCATAATGATTAACTAACAAGGTAGATAAAGGTGTCATCGCATAATCAGGTTTAAGGTTTTGCACCACAGGTGTACTAGCAAACTAACATGACTTGAATATACAAGTATTGATCCCTTGGCCCAAGCTTTGGCCCAATAACATGCAATGACCCTAATACAAGGTCCAACCAAACGGTCTAGTCGATCGGCTCCCTAAGCCTAACTCGTCACGTGTTGGTGTCAATACGGCCCAAACATAATTGTAGTCGAACTGTGCCGGGTCCACCCTTCGGGTGTATCAAGCCCTAGGGTGCCAACCCCTGGACACCATACACATGAGTGCACAGTCTCGATCTACTGGTACCCATGGGTGACTTCTCCAAATATGGACTACGTGCACGACCATAGTCCGTCCGGAACTACATCGACGTACCACCCGGCCGTCGTTTATTTGTCGCTTACCTCCAGCCCAGTAATCGTGCCCCCTCCCTAGCCTAGTCCCTAGGGCCTTAACGATACAAACTGGGATTACTGCTGGAGTGGGCCCCCATTGCTAGGATTTTTCTAGTGGGTTAAGTACGGTTTAACCCTCTTGATAATCATGGATTAACTTGGTTAAGTGTAACGATGAGTTCACGACTTAACCCTGACTAACCTACCAAGCCCAAATTGGTTAAGTATTAAGTGGACCATGACTTAACCCTAATCACGAGGCATTAGTTAATTTACTGCGCCTTAACCTCTCACATTAGACCTTGTTGTGGTTACTAGTTAAGCCGGTCGGTTCCGGGTAGCTTTACACCACAACTTGGTCTAACCTCGGGTTCAAGGTACAACATGGCCAACTTCTCACATTGGGTCCTATTGTTTGTAGCAACTAGTTAAGCCGGTCGGTTCCGGGTAGGTTTACGCTACAAACTCAACCCAACCTCGAGTTGGTCACACTTATCTTTTCTAAGTGTCATGTCCATCATGTTTCCAAAACATGTTTGTAACAACCCGTAAAATGCGAGCCAGTTTGAAATTTTTATTTTGGCCATTTTAGCGAATTTTGAATATTCAAAATGAATTATTTTAAATAATATCAACGAGAAATTTATTTTGAATAGAATTCGAACGAATATATTTATATACGTCGTCGTTAGAATATATAATAATTATATATAATTATAAAAGGAATTGAAAATGGCGCGGTAGTTCGAAAATTCGATTTCTAATTTCAAATGAATATACAGAATTCAATATAAGTCAGAATTGAACGAAACAAGAAATATTTGAATCTGTATAACTATATCTTTGTAACGAAGTTGACAAACTGAGATTTCATCTTAGAAATGATAAGATATGTCCAGTTTAAAATTAGAAATAGTCGTTGTGGAATTTATATATATTTTTATATATATAAGGCCCTTAAAAATAGCAATTTTGCAAACGACCTCGGATTTCGACGAAACCAGTTTTGTTGGGTCCGTGATGTTAAGTTATTGCTGGATTTCAAATTTCATAATTTTTCGAATCAATATGTGAGCGTGGCAAAGGAAAACGCGTTTGACCAGTTTCAGTTGATTTTAATCGACTGGAAATTGGCCATTTTTCTAACGGTCTCAGAATTCGACGAAACTAGTTTTGTTAGGATCGTATCGTCAATACGAAGCTAGAAAATATTTTTCTGGAATTTTTCTAGTTAGTATGTGACCCCAGTAATTTGAAATGTACGTTTAAAATTCAATATAGTGATTTAAATGTAAATTAAACGGAAACTGATTCAAACGATCGAATCAACTTGCGATATATATCCCATTGTGTTCAGAATAGGGGTAAAACGCTATGGACGACAGGCGGTGGGCCTCGTTTTGAGGTCGTATGTAAAAGTCAACTTTATGTAATTAAAATAACAATAAAAAAAAAATCTCCTCACCCCCTATTTCTCTCTGCCCCCCCCGTTCGTTTCATTATAAGAAAATAGAAAAAAAAAAAGAGAAGAAGTAGATGGCGGAGGCGACGAAGGCGGGGAGGAGCCGCCGCCCTCCTCAAGGGCCACCGCGCCTCCAGGTAACAGCCGCCCCACTCCTCCCCCTACTCTCCTCCTCCTCCACTTGAAATCGATTCCCGCCCCCCTTACTGCTCGGCGACGCAAGGCGATCCCCCCCCCTTACTGCTCGGTGACGCAAGGCGATTCCCCCCTGCTGTTCGGCGACGCAAGAGCCCCCCCTGTAAGTTCTTAAACTGTTTTTTTTTATTTTATATGAAAACTGTTTTTTTTTAATATGAAAACTGTTTTTTTTAGAAATTATAAACTGAATTTTTAAAGATTTTAAAAAAACTGATTTAAAGATTTAAAAACCGGATTTTTTTTTATAAGAATTTTAATCTGATTTTTATAAGAATTTTAAACTGATTTTTAAAATTTTTTAATTAGGTATTAAAACTGATTTTTGAAAAGGTTTTAACTTTAAAAAGAAAAAGGTTTTAACTTTAAAAGGAAAAAGATTTGATCTTTAAAATAGAAAAGGCGAAATTTTTATTAAGTAAAAGATGTAAGATATGATTTTTTATATTTTTAAAAAGCAATAAAAATATAATCTTTATATTGAACTTCGATAGAAAAATAGAATTTTTATATATTGAACTTCGATAGAAAAATAGAATTTATATATATTGAACTTCGATAGAAAAATAGAATTTTTATATATTGAACTTCGATAGAAAAATAGAATTTTTATATATTGAACTTCGATAGAAAAATAGAATTTTTATATATTGAACTTCGATAGAAGGATATGATTTTTATATATTGAACATCGAAGTAAAAATATGATTTTTATATATTGAACATCGAAGTAAAAATATGATTTTTATATATTGAACATCGAAGTAAAAATTCGATTTTTATATATTGAATAGCAAAGTAAAAATGTGATTTTTACGTATGTAGTGAAAGCAGCAACGAAGGTGACGAAAAGGCGAAACGACGAAGACTTCTGCAAATGAAGAGCCGCGGAGCTAGGATAGCTATATGTGAGAATTTATCACCTTTCAATTTCTTTTCTAAGTTATATATATATATACTAGGATGCAGACGGTGCTTAGTAGCACCCGACACAATCGTCCACAGACCATGGACTTGTTTGTTTGGCTGTTTGGTGATTGATTGCGATATTGGTTTGAATGTGGTTTGTGGTGTGAAAAATCGAATCGATAAATTGGTTAGGATTAGACGTGCGCCGTTATAAGGCGAAGGAGTAAGGCTAGGTTAGACTCTTACTCCAAATTTTGTGGTTTACATAACGAATTGATTTGATTGATGTGTGAATGGCGTGGGCCTTCACTAGACCGGGGATAAGGCTAGGCCTCGTCCCGTTTCTAGTATCGTGCCGTTATGCCGCCGAAATTTTCTAAAAATATGTTAGAAAATAAAAATATCATTTTATTGTGTAAATGAATAATAGAAATTCATATGATAGAATAAAATGTTTTATCGTTAAAAATATAATTTTTAACGTGAATATGAATATAGTGAAAGTGAATAAAATAAATATTCATTTACAAACCAGACGGTTTGTTTATGTACACTTATTTGAAGGACATTGATTGGGTCGATAAATTTTATACATCGCCCAACTGCACAAATAAAATCTTTGTTTGATTGTTTGAAAACCCCACACGGGTGTTGGGATGAAATTTGAAGTTCACTCATCCTGATTGATTAAATATGTCGATCGATTGATTGACAGGCTGTTATAAGCGTTGAATATCTATATTTGATGCTTATACAGTGTAGTGCACTTTGGTTGATGGTTGATTATTTTTCGATGCTATTATATACATGTGTTGTATGAAAATCCATATAATTAACTTTATATGGTAATTGATTGGGCCTCATTCCAATTTGAAAAATAAAGAATATTATAAAATAAAAGTTCATGTGTTGACAGTACTCATCCATTGAGATTGGTCATGTGTTGAACGAAATATTTTGATAATAACAACTATTTTGAAAATAGAAATTTATGAAGCCGTGTTGATTAGATTGACGCCATCTTAACATAAACGATATTTATATCGATTTTATTGATTTCGAAAGGAAATGAACTGAAAACGATTTCGAAATGAATTGAATTGAAAACGAATTCAAATTGAATTAAAAACGATTTCGAAATGAATTGAATTGAAAACGATTTCGAAATGAATTGAATTGAAAACGAATTCAAATTGAATTAAAAACGATTTCGAAATGAATTGAATTGAAAACGATTTCGAAATGAATTGAATTGAAAACGATTTCGAAAGGAAATGAATTGAATTGAAAACGATTTCGAAATGAATTGAATTGAAAACGATTTCGAAATGAATTGAATTGAAAACGAATTCAAATTGAATTAAAAACGATTTCGAAATGAATTGAATTGAAAACGATTTCAAAATGAATTGAATTGAAAACGAATTCAAATTGAATTGAAAACGATTTCGAAAGGAAATAAATTGAATTAAAAACGATTTCGAAATGAATTGAATTGAAAACAATTTCGAAATGAATTGAATTGAAAACGAATTCAAATTGAATTGAAAACGATTTCGAAAGGAAATGAATTGAATTGAAAACGATTTCGAAAGGAAATGAATTGAAAACGATTTCGAAAGGAAATGAATTGAATTGAAAACGATTTCGAAATGAATTGAATTGAAAACGATTTCGAAATGAATTGAATTGAAAACGATTTCGAAATGAGTTGAATTGAAAACGATTTCGAAATGAATTGAATTGAAAACGATTTCGAAATGAATTGAATTGAAAACGATTTCGAAATGAATTGAATTGAAAACGATTTCGAAATGAATTGAATTGAAAACGATTTCGAAATGAGTTGAATTGAAAACGAATTCAAATTGAATCGAAAGTGAATTGAAATGAATTCGAATTGAATTGAAATTTGAATTGAATAGAAATGAATTTTAAAACGAATTTATAAAGGAGAATTCAATTTTGATTTGAATTGAAAAGAAAGTTGAAATAGCTTTTGAAACGATTTTAAAACTATTTATATAATTCGTTTTAAATAGAAATCGACGAAATATATATTATATATATTATATATATAATATAATGTCCTGAATAGAACGCGCCGCGCCGCGGCAGTTCGTGAATTTCGACCATTTATTTCAAACGGACATTACGGGAGATCCGACCGTCGGATTCTCCTAAAACTGGAACCGTTGGGTTCGTATCGAAAAGAGCTTTCTAATGAATATTAGAAATTAGAAATCTAACGGTTGGATTTGGAATTATGTCCAAATCAAATTCGAAAAAGGTCGCTGTAAGTGCAGTTCGATGGCCATTGATGGAAATCGACTGTACGGGCCTTGATAAAATTATTAAAAATAGTAATAATTTGTGTAAAATCATAAGAAATGATTTAGAAAGTATTGGGATGAAAAACTCCATATTTGAAAGGATAAAAATAGATTTTTATCGAAATGAACTAGTTTTGAACTAGAATTATAATTCTATTTATTTTTAAATAAATAAATTGAATTTGAAATGGTTTTGAAAATAACCAAAATTTCCAATGATTGCATTGGAATGGACTTGAATCGAAATTATCTTCGGAATATTTCGATGTTGGATTTCGTGATTATACAAATGTTGTTAGGGAAATTTGAAAGATATAGATATATATCGTTATTTCCCATACGATATTTGTTAGTCGTAGAATTTGATATTGAATATAAGCCGGTATATTTTCTATTCAGAGTCTTGTGTTTAATATCAAATGTGATTTGGGTTTGTCGTGAACGGTGTCTTCACTAACACTGTTCTTGAACCCAGTTGAGGAAAAAGATTAAATCTTTTTATTTAGATTTAATGAAGTGTACCAATTAAATGATATTTAATTGGAATTGAATGGATATTGATTTTTGGGTTTATCGTGAACAGTGTTTTAAACAACACTCGTTCTTTAACCCGATAATTAATGAATGTGATTTTTGGGTTTATCGTGAACAGTGTTTTAAATAACACTTGTTCTTTAACCCGATAATTAATGGAATGTGATTTGGGTTTATCGTGAACCGTGTTTTAAAAGACACTGATTCTTTAACCCAATCGAAGATTAAAACTAAGTGGAGTTTTAATGAATCTTTAATTAGATTGAAAGATCGAAAATGGAGTATCACCAGTTTTTCTCCAGGCGATAGTTAAATCTTTAATTAGATTTGAACGTGAAATGGTAATTGAATTTACCGATAACACTGTGGTGTTAGATATGAAGTATTACCAGTTTTACTTCATGGGATGAATAGGTCGGGATTGGGAAATTAAAACAAATGATTACTTCGGTAAGGTTCGCTAATCCCGACTAGTTTGAATTGATATTCAAAAATGGATTAAAGAATAAATTCAAGGAATTTATCTTTGATAAAATTTATGGGAATCTTTCCTTATGAATGTGAAATTTAGAAACTAACTGTCGGTTAGCCAAGCAGAATGGTTTTCTGGATATTGATCTGATGTTGGTTTCGGCCTTCGGGGTTAATATTTGGGAAATTATTCTCTTGATTAATTTACGGTTAGTGACTAATGAATTGGAATGAGGCGTATGTTGTGTTTGTGTAACACTTATTTAAAATATACGCGAGTTATTCGGAAAGACCGGGTTTATCCCATTCTGAATAACTGATACGACGATAAGTCGAAGATGAAGACGATGGTCGAAGACCGGAAGTCTTCACGTCGTTTGGGTGATAACTGATGATCTTGATTGGGCTGTACACCCAAGAAGATGGAAACAGTTAGTGATCGTCCAGACGTACTTGGAGATCGATGGATATGCGGGGTACTAGGTGCCTCCGGTTTCGTTCAGACCCAGAACGGACTTGTAAATGGACTGTGTGTCTGACATTGGATTTTAGTCCGTGTGATTGATCTCTATTAAATATATATCTGTTTGGCGGCGGAGAATTTATTCTCTTGCTTAACGCCCTTCTCTGAGACGTACGAGCTCAGAGGTTATATATTGATGGGTATCAAACGCATGGAGTGAATTGCCTGTGTGGCATGCCTAAGTGGCAATTGATCGAGGCTTCTGTTGAAAAGCAAAGTCTTGTGGTGATGATCAAAGCACGGCCTTTGTGGCGTAGCTTTGTGTAACGTTTGATTCGCGAGTTTCACACCCGGTATGAACCAAAAACGGGAGAGGACGTCAGGGAGGGCATGCGTTTCTTCCTAGCTAGAAGTGGCGTCAGTGGTTTTACACGCCCTGACGAGTTTGACTTATGTGGTTGTTGCTGTTGCGAGGCGCCTCGGATTGATCGGTCGTTCTCGAACCGATGGAGTCATTTAGTTGGCTCGTTTACGCCCCATAGGGCGGGGAAACGCATGTTCAGGGTTTAAGTTTAATCCACATCGGTGGACTGGCCCTGAGGATCCAAGGGTCACTCGAGCTCTGATCCTGAGACTCGGGCTAGGCAGTCTCGAATCGGTTGAGGACTATCTTTTGCCTCGGTTCATAGATGGAAATCCAATTTCCAAATACGTGACATTTGCGGTTTTATTTGTAAACCTATATATGGCGACATGATATATGGTACCCATGCCGCCTATGATTGATACTTATGATTTGAAGTTGTTTTATACACTATGCACTTATTATAGTATCAAATGATTTGTTTTAAACGTACTAAGCATTCTTTGGCTGTTATAAGGGAAAACCCTATCCTCGGCTGCGTTGCATTGTGTGTTGGGACCTGGGTCTTATAACAGCTTCATTTTTCTTTATTTAGCATTGCGCTATTTGTTTTATGCACTGGTATTCTTGGGAGGAAACCCGTTCCGTGTTATACGGCGTGGTCCCTTGATTTACCTAACTTTGAAAATAAAGATTAATAACTGTTTTAGTTCTCACACCAGTCCCATGACTGACCTGGAGTTTATTGTTTTAACCTAAACTCTGGGTGCCCTTATTTTTACATGGGCAGCTAGTAGTTTTGGGTTTTGCAGATTTATATTCACAGGATCCTGGTTTACAGCTGGAACGATATCCGGAAAGCTTTGTATCCGTATATCTCTTCTAGTTGTGTATTGTATTATTTTCCGCTGCTATGTATTTAAATGTAATTTAAATGTAATTTAAATCTCTGATATTTCTGTGTAATATTTATTCATACTCTGTATATTCTTGTAATCTGATGCATTGTTGTAATATACAGTGAAATATTCTTCTGTATGCGTTCTGTTGTGGTTTGTTCTCGAACTAACCGACGCTTTCCTTTACGGGGAAGTTAAGGGTCTTCACAGTTGGTATCAGAGCTTTGGTTTACAAAGCTTAGAGAACAAGGCACATTAGGACCATACGAAAGAATTCATCAGATATTGGATTAGTAATATCCAATGAGAATGACTCGTTAGAGATGGGATCAGTAGTATCCTAGAACGAGTGTGAAGAGTATATTTTTCTAATGAAAACAAGTCTATTTTGCAAATTTAAATCAATTATTCGTATTTGATTATCTTTTTATATTGATTAGGACAATCCAAAATATAAAGATTTTGCGTATGCGCCTAGCTAGCGTGTATTCGAAGTTTTGATATATTGGATAGATATAGAATTACACTCTAATCGCCCGGAGATGATTTTGATGATGGAGCTCCATCATTAGAATTGATATTCGAGCGACGAACGTGTAATATCTATATACCTCCTATTGACTGGTGTGAGAACCAAAATTAGATAGGGCTTATTGTTGTGATTTGGCATCAAAAATCTGATTTTTGACTATGTATCAAAATTATGAATTTGAAACTCTAATTCACTAATTGATTGATGTTTGTGTTATTTGTTTATTTGTTTGCTAATTTTTAGCCATTTAGCCTAATTGAAACAAATATTGAATTGTATTGAAAATTGGTCGCAATTGCTTGCATATACATATACTTACATTGAACAGGTCATAGCAAGGAGGCTAGAGCAGAGAATAAAATTTGTTTGCCCGACAAATAGGTACATGTTTACTACATAATTTCCTGTTTTGTTTGGGTGATGATGATTTTGTGAGCCTATTGGCTAGCCGCTTGGCTTTTTCTTTTTCTTTTTGAGATCTGAAGGACCGGGGAAGCTATTTGAAATTCCCCGATGCTCCCATTGCAGGGGAGGTTATGGCGAAATTTTTCGAAAATTTAGGGTGTTAGCCAAATTTTTGAAATTTTGAAAATTCTCAGAAACTAAAGAGTTGGAGAATGGAAGCCTGATCGATCGTAGAGCTGAATAATCAAACCACTTTCGACTTTGTTCCTTTTCGGGGATGAAAAGTTTTAAGTGGGGGAGATTGTAACAACCCGTAAAATGCGAGCCAGTTTGAAATTTTTATTTTGGCCATTTTAGCGAATTTTGAATATTCAAAATGAATTATTTTAAATAATATCGACGAGAAATTTATTTTGAATAGAATTCGAACGAATATATTTATATACGTCGTCATTAGAATATATAATAATTATATATAATTATAAAAGGAATTGAAAATGGCGCAGTAGTTCGAAAATTCGATTTCTAATTTCAAATGAATATACAGAATTCAATATAAGTCAGAATTGAACGAAACAAGAAATATTTGAATCTGTATAACTATATCTTTGTAACGAAGTTGACAAACTGAGATTTCATCTTAGAATTGATAAGATATGTCCAGTTTAAAATTAGAAATAGTCGCGGTGGAATTTATATATATTTTTATATATATAAGGCCCTTAAAAATAGCAATTTTGCAAACGACCTCGGATTTCGACGAAACCTGTTTTGTTGGGTCCGTGATGTTAAGTTATTGCTGGATTTCAAATTTCATAATTTTTCGAATCAATATGTGAGCGTGGCAAAGGAAAACGCGTTTGACCAGTTTCAGTTGATTTTAATCGACTGGAAATTGGCCATTTTTCTAACGGTCTCAGAATTCGACGAAACTAGTTTTGTTAGGACCGTATCGTCAATACGAAGCTAGAAAATATTTTTCTGGAATTTTTCTAGTTAGTATGTGACCCCGGTAATTTGAAATGTACGTTTAAAATTCAATATAGTGATTTAAATGTAAATTAAACGGAAACTGATTCAAACGATCGAATCAACTTGCGATATATATCCCATTGTGTTCAGAATAGGGGTAAAACGCTATGGACGACAGGCGGTGGGCCTCGTTTTGAGGTCGTATGTAAAAGTCAACTTTATGTAATTAAAATAACAATAAAAAAAATATCTCCTCACCCCCTATTTCTCTCTGCCCCCCCCCGTTCGTTTCATTATAAGAAAATAGAAAAAAAAAGAGAAGAAGTAGATGGCGGAGGCGACGAAGGCGGGGAGGAGCCGCCGCCCTCCTCAAGGGCCACCGCGCCTCCAGGTAACAGCCGCCCCACTCCTCCCCCTACTCTCCTCCTCCTCCACTTGAAATCGATTCCCGCCCCCCTTACTGCTCGGCGACGCAAGGCGATCCCCCCCCCTTACTGCTCGGCGACGCAAGGCGATTCCCCCCCCTTCTGTTCGGCGACGCAAGAGCCCCCCCTGTAAGTTCTTAAACTGTTTTTATTTTATTTTATATGAAAACTGTTTTTTTTATATGAAAACTGTTTTTTTTAAGAAATTATAAACTGAATTTTTAAAGATTTTAAAAAAACTGATTTAAAGATTTAAAAACCGGATTTTTTTTATAAGAATTTTAATCTGATTTTTATAAGAATTTTAAACTGATTTTTAAAAAATTTTAATTAGGTATTAAAACTGATTTTTGAAAAGGTTTTAACTTTAAAAAGAAAAAGGTTTTAACTTTAAAAGGAAAAAGATTTGATCTTTAAAATAGAAAAGGCGAAATTTTTATTAAGTAAAAGATGTAAGATATGATTTTTTATATTTTTAAAAAGCAATAAAAATATAATCTTTATATTGAACTTCGATAGAAAAATAGAATTTTTATATATTGAACTTCGATAGAAAAATAGAATTTTTATATATTGAACTTCGATAGAAAAATAGAATTTTTATATATTGAACTTCGATAGAAAAATAGAATTTTTATATATTGAACTTCGATAGAAGGATATGATTTTTATATATTGAACATCGAAGTAAAAATATGATTTTTATATATTGAACATCGAAGTAAAAATATGATTTTTATATATTGAACATCGAAGTAAAAATTCGATTTTTATATATTGAATAGCAAAGTAAAAATGTGATTTTTACGTATGTAGTGAAAGCAGCAACGAAGGTGACGAAAAGGCGAAACGACGAAGACTTCTGCAAATGAAGAGCCGTGGAGCTAGGATAGCTATATGTGAGAATTTCTCACCTTTCAATTTCTTTTCTAAGTTATATATATATATACTAGGATGCAGACGGTGCTTAGTAGCACCCAACACAATCGTCCACAGACCATGGACTTGTTTGTTTGGCTGTTTGGTGATTGATTGCGATATTGGTTTGAATGTGGTTTATGGTGTGAAAAATCGAATCGATAAATTGGTTAGGATTAGACGTGCGCCGTTATAAGGCGAAGGAGTAAGGCTAGGTTAGACTCTTACTCCAAATTTTGTGGTTTACATAACGAATTGATTTGATTGATGTGTGAATGGCGTGGGCCTTCACTAGACCGGGGATAAGGCTAGGCCTCGTCCCGTTTCTAGTATCGTGCCGTTATGCCGCCGAAATTTTCTAAAAATATGTTAGAAAATAAAAATATCATTTTATTGTGTAAATGAATAATAGAAATTCATATGATAGAATAAAATGTTTTATCGTTAAAAATATAATTTTTAACGTGAATATGAATATAGTGAAAGTGAATAAAATAAATATTCATTTACAAACCAGACGGTTTGTTTATGTACACTTATTTGAAGGACATTGATTGGGTCGATAAATTTTATACATCGCCCAACTGCACAAATAAAATCTTTGTTTGATTGTTTGAAAACCCCACACGGGTGTTGGGATGAAATTTGAAGTTCACTCATCCTGATTGATTAAATATGTCGATCGATTGATTGACAGGCTGTTATAAGCGTTGAATATCTATATTTGATGCTTATACAGTGTAGTGCACTTTGGTTGATGGTTGATTATTTTTCGATGCTATTATATACATGTGTTGTATGAAAATCCATATAATTAACTTTATATGGTAATTGATTGGGCCTCATTCCAATTTGAAAAATAAAGAATATTATAAAATAAAAGTTCATGTGTTAACAGTACTCATCCATTGAGATTGGTCATGTGTTGAACGAAATATTTTGATAATAACAACTATTTTGAAAATAGAAATTTATGAAGCCGTGTTGATTAGATTGACGCCATCTTAACGTAAACGATATTTATATCGATTTTATTGATTTCGAAAGGAAATGAACTGAAAACGATTTCGAAATGAATTGAATTGAAAACGAATTCAAATTGAATTAAAAACGATTTCGAAATGAATTGAATTGAAAACGATTTCGAAATGAATTGAATTGAAAACGAATTCAAATTGAATTAAAAACGATTTCGAAATGAATTGAATTGAAAACGATTTCGAAATGAATTGAATTGAAAACGAATTCAAATTGAATTGAAAACGATTTCGAAAGGAAATGAATTGAATTGAAAACGATTTCGAAATGAATTGAATTGAAAACGATTTCGAAATGAATTGAATTGAAAACGAATTCAAATTGAATTAAAAACGATTTCGAAATGAATTGAATTGAAAACGATTTCGAAATGAATTGAATTGAAAACGAATTCAAATTGAATTGAAAACGATTTCGAAAGGAAATAAATTGAATTAAAAACGATTTCGAAATGAATTGAATTGAAAACGATTTCGAAATGAATTGAATTGAAAACGAATTCAAATTGAATTGAAAACGATTTCGAAAGGAAATGAATTGAATTGAAAACGATTTCGAAAGGAAATGAATTGAATTGAAAACGATTTCGAAATGAATTGAATTGAAAACGATTTCGAAATGAATTGAATTGAAAACGATTTCGAAATGAGTTGAATTGAAAACGATTTCGAAATGAATTGAATTGAAAACGATTTCGAAATGAATTGAATTGAAAACGATTTCGAAATGAATTGAATTGAAAACGATTTCGAAATGAATTGAATTGAAAACGATTTCGAAATGAGTTGAATTGAAAACGAATTCAAATTGAATCGAAAGTGAATTGAAATGAATTCGAATTGAATTGAAATTTGAATTGAATAGAAATGAATTTTAAAACGAATTTATAAAGGAGAATTCAATTTTGATTTGAATTGAAAAGAAAGTTGAAATAGCTTTTGAAACGATTTTAAAACTATTTATATAATTCGTTTTAAATAGAAATCGACGAAATATATATTATATATATTATATATATAATATAATGGCCTGAATAGAATGCGCCGCGCCGCGGCAGTTCGTGAATTTCGACCATTTATTTCAAACGGACATTACGGGAGATCCGACCGTCGGATTCTCCTAAAACCGGAATCGTTGGGTTCGTATCGAAAAGAGCTTTCTAATGAATATTAGAAATTAGAAATCTAACGGTTGGATTTGGAATTATGTCCAAATCAAATTCGAAAAAGGTCGCTGTAAGTGCAGTTCGATGGCCATTGATGGAAATCGACTGTACGGGCCTTGATAAAATTATTAAAAATAGTAATAATTTGTGTAAAATCATAAGAAATGATTTAGAAAGTATTGGGATGAAAAACTCCATATTTGAAAGGATAAAAATAGATTTTTATCGAAATGAACTAGTTTTGAACTAGAATTATAATTCTATTTATTTTTAAATAAATAAATTGAATTTGAAATGGTTTTGAAAATAACCAAAATTTCCAATGATTGCATTGGAATGGACTTGAATCGAAATTATCTTCGGAATATTTCGATGTTGGATTTCGTGATTATACAAATGTTGTTAGGGAAATTTGAAAGATATAGATATATATCGTTATTTCCCATACGATATTTGTTAGTCGTAGAATTTGATATTGAATATAAGCCGGTATATTTTCTATTCAGAGTCTTGTGTTTAATATCAAATGTGATTTGGGTTTGTCGTGAATGGTGTCTTCACTAACACTGTTCTTGAACCCAGTTGAGGAAAAAGATTAAATCTTTTTATTTAGATTTAATGAAGTGTACCAATTAAATGATATTTAATTGGAATTGAATGGATATTGATTTTTGGGTTTATCGTGAACAGTGTTTTAAACAACACTCGTTCTTTAACCCGATAATTAATGAATGTGATTTTTGGGTTTATCGTGAACAGTGTTTTAAATAACACTTGTTCTTTAACCCGATAATTAATGGAATGTGATTTGGGTTTATCGTGAACCGTGTTTTAAAAGACACTGATTCTTTAACCCAGTCGAAGATTAAAACTAAGTGGAGTTTTAATGAATCTTTAATTAGATTGAAAGATCGAAAATGGAGTATCACCAGTTTTGCTCCAGGCGATAGTTAAATCTTTAATTAGATTTGAACGTGAAATGGTAATTGAATTTACCGATAAC
Source organism: Allium sativum (assembly GCA_030737875.1). Classification (NCBI taxonomy): domain Eukaryota; kingdom Viridiplantae; phylum Streptophyta; class Magnoliopsida; order Asparagales; family Amaryllidaceae; genus Allium; species Allium sativum. The sequence goes on along the minus strand of CM060920.1, from coordinate 332,974,870 downwards.
ACTGTGGTGTTAGATATGAAGTATTACCAGTTTTACTTCATGGGATGAATAGGTCGGGATTGGGAAATTAAAACAAATGATAACTTCGGTAAGGTTCGCTAATCCCGACTAGTTTGAATTGATATTCAAAAATGGATTAAAGAATAAATTCAAGGAATTTATCTTTGATAAAATTTATGGGAATCTTTCCCTATGAATGTGAAATTTAGAAACTAACTGTCGGTTAGCCAAGCAGAATGGTTTTCTGGATATTGATCTGATGTTGGTTTCGGCCTTCGGGGTTAATATTTGGGAAATTATTCTCTTGATTAATTTACGGTTAGTGACTAATGAATTGGAATGAGGCGTATGTTGTGTTTGTGTAACACTTATTTAAAATATACGCGAGTTATTCGGAAAGACCGGGTTTATCCCATTCTGAATAACTGATACGACGATAAGTCGAAGATGAAGACGATGGTCGAAGACCGGAAGTCTTCACGTCGTTTGGGTGATAACTGATGATCTTGATTGGGCTGTACACCCAAGAAGATGGAAACAGTTAGTGATCGTCCAGACGTACTTGGAGATCGATGGATATGCGGGGTACTAGGTGCCTCCGGTTTCGTTCAGACCCAGAACGGACTTGTAAATGGACTGTGTGTCTGACATTGGATTTTAGTCAGTGTGATTGATCTCTATTAAATATATATCTGTTTGGCGGCGGAGAATTTATTCTATTGCTTAACGCCCTTCTCTGAGACGTACGAGCTCAGAGGTTATATATTGATGGGTATCAAACGCATGGAGTGAATTGCCTGTGTGGCATGCCTAAGTGGCAATTGATCGAGGCTTCTGTTGAAAAGCAAAGTCTTGTGGTGATGATCAAAGCACGGCCTTTGTGGCGTAGCTTTGTGTAACGTTTGATTCGCGAGTTTCACACCCGGTATGAACCAAAAACGGGAGAGGACGTCAGGGAGGGCATGCGTTTCTTCCTAGCTAGAAGTGGCGTCAGTGGTTTTACACGCCCTGACGAGTTTGACTTATGTGGTTGTTGCTGTTGCGAGGCGCCTCGGATTGATCGGTCGTTCTCGAACCGATGGAGTCATTTAGTTGGCTCGTTTACGCCCCATAGGGCGGGGAAACGCATGTTCAGGGTTTAAGTTTAATCCACATCGGTGGACTGACCCTGAGGATCCAAGGGTCACTCGAGCTCTGATCCTGAGACTCGGGCTAGGCAGTCTCGAATCGGTTGAGGACTATCTTTTGCCTCGGTTCATAGATGGAAATCCAATTTCCAAATACGTGACATTTGCGGTTTTATTTGTAAACCTATATATGGCGACATGATATATGGTACCCATGCCGCCTATGATTGATACTTATGATTTGAAGTTGTTTTATACACTATGCACTTATTATAGTATCAAATGATTTGTTTTAAACGTACTAAGCATTCTTTGGCTGTTATAAGGGAAAACCCTATCCTCGGCTGCGTTGCATTGTGTGATGGGACCTGGGTCTTATAACAGCTTCATTTTTCTTTATTTAGCATTGCGCTATTTGTTTTATGCACTGGTATTCTTGGGAGGAAACCCGTTCCGTGTTATACGGCGTGGTCCCTTGATTTACCTAACTTTGAAAATAAAGATTAATAACTGTTTTAGTTCTCACACCAGTCCCATGACTGACCTGGAGTTTATTGTTTTAACCTAAACTCTGGGTGCCCTTATTTTGACACGGGCAGCTAGTAGTTTTGGGTTTTGCAGATTTATATTCACAGGATCCTGGTTTACAGCTGGAACGATATCCGGAAAGCTTTGTATCCGTATATCTCTTCTAGTTGTGTATTGTATTATTTTCCGCTGCTATGTATTTAAATGTAATTTAAATCTCTGATATTTCTGTGTAATATTTATTCATACTCTGTATATTCTTGTAATCTGATGCATTGTTGTAATATACAGTGAAATATTCTTCTGTATGCGTTCTGTTGTGGTTTGTTCTCGAACTAACCGACGCTTTCCTTTACGGGGAAGTTAAGGGTCTTCACAATGTTACAAGTTTTCAAGCATTTGGGTAGACCTAACTTAATAGGTAAATTCCCAAGCTTATGTTTTTATGTCTTTTAAGTTTACCCAACCCCAAACGCAATCCCATCGCTTACATATCGCCATAGCGCATAAAGGATAGAAAGAGGGAACTTGGCATAATCACGACATAAAGGTGTTGAAGCCACAAGTTCAACATGGTGGCATATGAAATGGACATATGTTCATATACTTGCATATTATATTTTTAGGCCTCAAAAGCATGCATAAACCAAACTTGGCATATTAGTGATACATGGTGATGAATGGCATGTAGAGATGGCCATAAGTTCGCATTTAGCCTCACATGCAAGTTATCATAAGGGATATGATAACTTACATGTTGCCAAGATGCAACCTTTAGCATAAAGCTTGAAGCTTTGGGCTCATAAACCCAAGATAAGCTTGCATAACATGATAACATGAACCAAATGATCATCCCAAACTTACATAACATAACTTGCATATCATATGACAAACTTGCATATCAAACTTGCATAACATAACATGATAAACTTGCATATCATAACATGGCATACTTGCACATCATAACATGGCATACTTGCATAACAAAACTTGCATATCATAACATGGCATACTTGCATAACATAACTTGATAAACTTACACATCATAACATGGCAAACTTGCATAGCATAACATGGCATACTTGCATAACATAACTTGCATATCATAACATCTCAAACTTGCATATAAACTTGCATATCATAACTTGATAAACTTGCATATCACAACATGGCAAACTTGCATAGCATGACTTAGTAAACTTGCATATCATGGAAAACTTGCATATCATACATTTAACTTTAGAGTTTAAGTATGAAAGTAGAATAGGGCTTACAATACTTATGAAGGCACAAAAGATATGACAAAGCCCTTATGCAATCAAATAGACCCAAAATGCAAGCTCTAACATAAAAACCCTTGAGCCAAAATGATCAAAACTCTTTCTTTATGATGCAAATATAGAAACTTGACTTGAATGCAAGCTAATGATGCTCATACAAGTTTGAAAACACTTGTATGCATGGAAAATCACTTAGAAATTTATTTAGGAATTTTATGAAGAGAGTGGAGGCCATGAGAGGATTGATTTTGCCATAGTTTAGTTACTAGAATGAATAATGATGATTTAGGGTTAGGTTAGGGCCTTATTTATAGAGATTAGGATTAGTTCTAGCCTTAGGATTAAACCCTAGTTCCAATCTCAGCCCTCAAAACCGAATCTGGCCCCCAAACTCAACACAATCTCAAAATGGTGCACCAGGCTAAACAGCCCGGCTGGACCAAGTCGACAGCCAAGTCGACAGGGCTGTCGACTTGGGTCCAACCAAGTCGACTCCCAAGTCGACAGGGCTGTCGACTTGGGTGCTCTGGCGGGAGTTTTCCCGCCTGGCCCAAACTGGCCCAAATTTCCAAATTCAAACTTGAATTTGAAATCTGTTTTTACTTTGCATTTTTCTGAAAACTTCGTTGGGCCTTAATCGGGTCATACGGACTCCGATTTTCGAAAACTCGGACTCTATTTCGCGTATTTTTCCGAGACGAACGCAATGGCATAGCCCGTTTCCCTTGATTCAGATTTTTGAATTAAATTCTGCCTCGATTTACGTTATAACAAGTTATTGAAAATACGGGTTGTTACAGTCCCGTGCTAACTGGACATGTGTACAGTGCACCTTTGGAGTAAATGTCGGTTGGTGCGGGGCGGGCCATCACACCAGCCTTGACATTTATATTATTTTCACCTGTGTAGTTATTGGATTTCGAGGCGCCTCGGATATATCGGTGACTATGTGGAGCCGATGGAGTCATTTGGCTCATTGACGCCCCATAGGGCGGGGAAACGCAGTGTTCAGGCATTTTAATCCGCATCGGTGGACCGGCCCTGACGATCCAAGGGACGATGCGTTCTGTTCCTGAGGGACGGGCTAGAGCGTCTCGAATTCGGTAAGGACTATCTTTTGCTTTGGTTCATGATGGAAATCCAATTTCCAAATACATGACTTTGCGGTTTTGATTGTAGAACCTAGTATTGGCGACATGATATATGGTACCCATGCCATCTAGGATTGATACATTTATATTTGAAGTTGTTTTATAAACTATGCACTTATAATAGTATCAAATGATTTGTTTTAACGTACCAAGCATGTTTGGCTATTATAAGGTAAAACCCTATCCTCCGGCTTGTGTTGCATTGTGTGATGGGACCTGGGTTGTAACAACCCGTATTTCGATAACATGAGTAAGACGAGAATCAAGGCAGAATTTAATTTTAAATTCTGAATCAAGTTAAACGGGCTATGCCATTGTGTTCGTCTCGGAAAAATACGCGAAATAGAGTCCGAGTTTTCGAAAATCGGAGTCCGTATGACCCGATTAAGGCCCAGCGAAGTTTTCAGAAAATTTCTAAGTAAAAACAGATTTCAAATTCAACCTTGAATTTGGAAGATTGGGCCAGCTGGGCCAGGCGGGAAAAATTCCCGCCACAGTACCCAAGTCGACAGCCCTGTCGACTTGGGAGTCGACTTGGTCTGACCAAGTCGACAGCCCTGTCGACTTGGCTGTCGACCTGGCTCAAACGAGCAGTCTTGCCTGGTGCACCTGTTTCTATCTTGGCTAGGTTTCTGGGCCTGGTTTGAGATCTGACGGTTCAGGTTGGTCCTAGGGTTAATCTAAGGGTCCTAACTAGCCTAATCTTCTATAAATAAGCCCCTAACCCTCCCCTAAACCCTCATTATTCACTCATGTAACTAAACTATGGCAAAATTTCTACTCTTATGGCCTCCACTCAACTATCCTAGCCTCCACTTCATTTCTATGAGAGGTTTCATGAACATGAGAGTATTAGAGAGTCCCTATGTTAGTATGAGAGCCCCTCAAGTTGATTTCAAGACAAAAGATTTGATCTTTGTTCATAAAGATGGTGTTTTTAGTGATTTGGAGCATCCATCTTTGGGTTTTTGGGTGATGGCATGCATAGGCTTCATCGTAAGCTTTAGTTTAATCGATTTAGGCCTTCATAGCAATGTAAGCCTTTCCCTACTCTTAGATATTAACTATGAAGTTAAATGTTCATGTTGCAAGTTTGGGTTTTGATCATTGGGAATGATATATGCTATCATGTCATGCAAGTTTATGAAGTCATTATCTTGATCTTATGAGCTAAAAGCTACAACCTTTATGTTGAAATGTTGCATTATGCAACATGAGAACCTTCATAATCATTATGTCAACTTGCATATGAAGTCATAATCCTTATATGATGATATATGCGAGTTTCTAGCCATCATTCCATGTCTTTTGTCACCATGACTCGCTTATGTGCCAAGTTTGGGTTTATGCATGCTTTTGAGGCTTAAGAATGTAACATGCAAGCTAATGAACACATTTGTGCCTCATTTGCCACCATGATTAACTTGTGGCTTAATACCCATTTTTGTCATTCCTTTGCCAAGTCTCTTCTTTTAATCCATTACGTTGTTGCGAACGTATATGCGAGTTTAAAAGCGTTGGGTTATGTTATGGGTAATTTCTAATGATATGAAAATACAACTTGAAAACATGGCTTGAAATATAACATGGAAGTTGACATGTAAGTATGCATAAAAACATAAGCTTGGGAATTTACCTATTAAGTTAGGTCTACCCTTTGGGAATTTACCTATTAAGTTAGGTCTACCCAAATGCTTGAAAAACTTGTAACAAGTTTTGGAAACATGATGAACATGACACTTAGATAATATAAGTGTGGCCAACTCGAGGTTGGGTTGAGTTTGCAACGTAAAACTACCCGGAACCGACCGGCCTAACTAGTAGTTGCAAACAATAGGACCCAATGTGAGAAGTTGATCATGTTGTGCTTGAACCCGAGGTTAGACCAAGTTGTGGTGTAAAGCTACCCGGAACCGACCGGCTTAACTAGTAACCACAACAAGGTCTAATGTGAGAGGTTGGGGTGCATTAAGTAATTAATGTCACATGATAGGGTTAAGTTAATTTGATTAATGACTCTTAACCAAATATGACATGGATAAAGGGGTTAAGTAAATTGATTAGGCTAATGATACTTAACAAAACATGACAAGGTTGGGTAGGTTAAGTGATTTGATTTGCCTAATGACACTTAACCATTTTTATACGGCTAGTGGATGGGGATTAAGTTAACCAATACTTAATCAATCCAACATGATAACTTGATAAGGTTAAGTGGGATCGGGTTTGATTTCTTAATGACACTTAACCATGCAAGATGATTAGGGGATGGGGTTAAGTAATTTACACTTAACTAATACGACTTGGTAATTAGATGGGGTTAGGTAATTAAGGCTTAACTAATCTAACCACGGTAATTAGATGAGGTTAAGTAATCCACACTTAACTAATTTAAACACGATAATTCGATGGGGTTAAGTTAAACACTTAACCAATTTAAACTTGGTAATTCAATGAGGTTAAGTAACCAATACTCAACCAACTTAACGTGATAATTTAATGGGGTTAAGCAACTTATACTTAACTAATTATACATGATGATTTGATGAGGTTAAGTAACCTACACTTAACCAATCTAATACGCGGACCTGACAAGGTTAAGTCGCAAGACCTTTTTAGAATATACTTAACCAATCCGACTCGATAATTTGATGGGATTAAGATAATCTATGCTTAATCAATCTAGCAAGATAATCCGATAGGGTTAAGGTAAACTAGTACTTGACCAATTTGACCTGATAGGGTTAAGTCATGAGCCTCTGGGTACACTTAACCAACTTGTGGGGCTAAGTCTTGAACTTAAATACTTAGCCAATCTTGACGTGATTCGTGGGCGGGTTAAGGCATGGACTTGAACGATAACACTTAACCCAATAAGACCAACCCTAGTTAGAGGAACTAGGTAGAGACTCGTGGTTGATCAAGGATAATGGGAAAGGAAGCTAAGTGGTAAACCTTAGTTAAGGGTAACTAAGTAATAATTCTTAGCTAAGGACATAGGACTAATTCACAAAACGATGAGTAACCTGATACGGTAGGTCATCACTTAGTATACGAGGGGGAGCAAGTTATCTGACTTGGATAAAAGCTCCAGCGCACTGGGTGCCGAAGTGGAAGCTTCGGGGGACGTGAGGATATTCTTGGGATCCCTCTGTGGGCTGCCAGGTAATCATACTAGGCCCATGAGAGGTTAAGGTCTGCGTTAGAAGGACCAAGAGTATGCCTTGGTTGCTATGCGAGCGACCTAAAGACTGGGATGGATTAGCGTGGAGTCGACGATTCTTGGTTTTTGCCCTGGATAGCACATCGCCGACTACCTACCATCTTTAGTCAATCGTGTACGTACGGAAAGGCAGAGAACCCCCAACAGACCATGTGCTTGCTATCGAGTCATGGGTGAGGTTGGCCCGTAGGGAATTGGGCTATAGTGGGGTCGTGGAGTGGTTCTTATACATGATTTTTCTTGGATTGCCTTTCAGTAGTTGAGGGAGGGGTCACGTGGGACCATAGCCACGGGTACAAAAATAGACCTTGATATCTGCATCGGCAGACGATTTAAAGCTCCCGACCGAGTTCCGTATTTCTTGATTTGCCCTGGCACGGAACTCGGATGGCACATTGGGGAACATGTGCATCTAGACATGGAAAACGATTCACGATACATACGTGGGATAAAGGGCGTTGTTGACGGGTGGCGTAATCCCTAGTGGTCCTAGGTGGCCAAAACCCAAACCGAGACACGGAAACGTTCATTAGGTAGCATAATCCCTAGCGGTCCTAGGTGGCATAAATCCTAAGTGGACGCGCGATAGTTCATGGTAAGGAAACACAACTAGATCAAGGGTTGCAGTCCAAAACAACTTCAAGGATAAACCGTTTACATGGGAAAGCCCGTGCAGCCTACGGCAAAGGACTGAACTTATACATGGAAAGAAACATATGAGTTGAGTAACCTATATATGCGGCATATTAGGTTGACATGGACCATTACACGACTTTTGAGTAAGGGTCATTCACGGATAACACGTAATACAGTTGGGATACTAGTACGGTAAGTGCAGAGCGGATATACAGGATAGATGCCATGGGACGTTATACGTGATAGATATCTTGGGGATATTATACTTGATAGAAACCTGACGATGTGATACCTTGTTTTATCTTGACATCGTAATTTACCATGACACCTTAGTTTACCTGAGTTCAGTAGTTCATCCTGTTATTTTGATTTAGCCTATCTATCTTGTTATCATGCTTATGTTCATCTCAGTTTCTCATGTCAGTTAACTTTACTAGTTTTTATACTAATAGTAGATAGGGCTTACTCAGTCTTTTTGACTGACCCGTTTTGTTTCGCCCCTTTTCTTCCGTTTCCCCCCAGGTTACAGGGAGGAAATACTGTTGTTTAGTTTGGACTTCTTATGCTTGAAGGTCATCATGGATGGCTTGGACTTTTCCTGGCTATGGCTACTTTACTGTTTTTATTTGGGGAATAATTTACGAAAAAGTCTTTATGCTTCTTTACTATTGCAAGACAGGTTTTGATGTACTCTGATGTAAAAGGCTTTAGACCTTATGTATTCATGTTTATGAAAGTTCGATTTTACTTCCGCTATTTTATATGTTCTGTCTTGTGATATTTCTGTGCATGTTTACCAATAATGCCCCTCTAAAGCTAGTGCATTCCTTTGCGAGTGACCCTAGCGGAGGCAGGGTGTTACATTTGGTATCAAAGCAAAAGGTTACCAGACTAGGCAAAAGTTTTTAAAGACCTTCTGAAAACTATTTGAAAATCGTTTATAAAGAAGCATTTTTCAAGAAAGTTTTCTTTTAAAAAGAAAAGGCTATTCCCCAAAGGCCATTAGCATTATCCTTGTTTCCTTGATTGAATCTCTTTTCCTTTCTTTCCTCCATCTGTAGTCACAGTGGTTTTAACTGCGACTAGTCTTTTCTATCTACGGAAGTGCTTTCCATGCGATGGAGGTGGTTCTCGAGAGACCAGTGGCCGCGTTATAAGAAAGGATAGTGAGAAAGAGGATAAAGGATGCGAGTTTAAGGATGAACAACTTGTTGGTTTGGCTCAACCCAGAATGAGAGAGAAAGATGAACAATGAAACCCATGACGAGAGAGTACCTTTGGCATGGTGAAACGGGGTGGATAGTTAAGTATCATGGGACAAGGACAAGATCATCGGGAGGGCAATAGTATGCTCTCATTTCTAGGGTACCTCGGAAGGAGGGTAACGATCTTGTTAAAGGTTTAGCTTTTCTTCTCTATCATCCCGTTAGGACTTTGTTTTGATCATGGTATCAATTAAGTCTGCTTCGACAGTTGAGTCTCTGCACCTTAAGTACTAGCGTAATAGAGAATCCTAATTTTTTGTCTCAAAGTCCTATTGGAGAGTCAGTCCATGTATACATGACTTGTTTGGATTTGAGAATGTCTATGCCAAGTGTTGAGTTTGGAAATAATGCTTATGTTTATAAGCTATGGATGGATTCTAGGGATGAAGTGGTTATCCAGTAAGGGGTGCCACTCCCGGTTTTGATAGGAGGGTAGTTAGACTTTTGACTAGCCTTGGTAATACCCTCGAAGTATCGTGTAACCTTTTTGAGGTTCTGTCATGACTAGTTACTTAGAATCCCTGGATGCCTTTATTGGAAATTTGAAGCCCGATCGAGTGGCGTTCGCCGATGAGACGGATGGTCTATTTCACTTATGCATGGGTTATAGAAGTCACCCTAGTAAGTGCGCTTGATAACCTGGTTGGCATCTGTTTACTTTCAAGAGAAAGTTTTTCTACGTGGAATACCTTATGGTACGAGATCCAAGGTTCACTAGTGAATTTTGGAAGGCTTGCATGAGATCATGAGTACGCAGTCATGTTTGCGTCAAGTATTCTAGAAAGAGGATAAGTGCAAGTGGAACGAGAGGCGACGAAGAAATGAGTTCCAACTCATGTTATGGAAACAGGAAATAAGAAGCTACGAAATCGCGAAGTTAAAAGACGGTCAAGGCACAATGGAATTGAGCTCAAGGAAGTACGACTTTGATGGTCAAAGACTAGATACGCGCATGATATCTCTTTTTGGGAGTATCTCCTTGATCCCTATTTCTGTAGAGCTTACTTGTAGGCTATCTTTTGTGGACACCCTCTTGGTCCTATTTTCTGTTACAAACCCCGTAAGGAGTTTGCCTTGTTTATCTTCTCGACCCTGTTTCAGGGAATCCTCGGTAGAACCCTATGGATGCAAACATGTATTTGAAACATGTTATGATTGATATGGTTGCAAGTGGTTGCTCGTGGATGCGCGAATACACATTAGATGCTAGCTCGACTCGGTCACGTTTCATATTGCATATGCACGAGTGTTTATACTTGTTTATGGATGAAATTGAATGTGTTATCATGCGGTTGTTGCATATGAATGAATGATTGTGAACGAATATAGTATCTATATGACTAGGACTATTTGCATACATGTTGGATTCATGGCACTATACATATCTTTGCATTAGAAAGATTATTCAGGCCTGATCATTAGCATTGGCTAAGGAACATGTACACACACGTTTTGCATATATTCATATAGCATTAGAAATCATCTAAGGACAATGGTTGCTTGTGGATGATGTTTTGAGTAGATGGATGATGGATGGTAGGATATGTTCTTCCTAACTTGGAGATTTCGGGGACGAAATCCTAAAAGGGGGGAGAATGTAACAACCCGTATTTCGATAACATGAGTAAGACGAGAATCAAGGCAGAATTTAATTTTAAATTCTGAATCAAGTTAAACGGGCTATGCCATTGTGTTCGTCTCGGAAAAATACGCGAAATAGAGTCCGAGTTTTCGAAAATCGGAGTCCGTATGACCCGATTAAGGCCCAACGAAGTTTTCAGAAAATTTCTAAGTAAAAACAGATTTCAAATTCAAACTTGAATTTGGAAGATTGGGCCAGCTGGGCCAGGCGGGAAAAATTCCCGCCACAGTACCCAAGTCGACAGCCCTGTCGACTTGGGAGTCAACTTGGTCTGACCAAGTTGACAGCCCTGTCGACTTGGCTGTCGACCTGGCTCAGACGAGCAGTCTTGCCTGGTGCACCTGTTTCTATCTTGGCTAGGTTTCTGGGCCTGGTTTGAGATCTGACGGTTCAGGTTGGTCCTAGGGTTAATCTAAGGGTCCTAACTAGCCTAATCTTCTATAAATAAGCCCGTAACCCTCCCCTAAACCCTCATTATTCACTCATGTAACTAAACTATGGCAAAATTTCTACTCTCATGGCCTCCACTCAACTATCCTAGCCTCCACTTCATTTCTATGAGAGGTTTCATGAACATGAGAGTATTAGAGAGTCCCTATGTTAGTATGAGAGCCCCTCAAGTTGATTTCAAGACAAAAGCTTTGATCTTTGTTCATAAAGATGGTGTTTTTAGTGATTTGGAGCATCCATCTTTGGGTTTTTGGGTGATGGCATGCATAGGCTTCATCGTAAGCTTTAGTTTAATCGATTTAGGCCTTCATAGCAATGTAAGCCCTTCCCTACTCTTAGATATTAACTATGAAGTTAAATGTTCATGTTGCAAGTTTGGGTTTTGATCATTGGGAATGATATATGCTATCATGTCATGCAAGTTTATGAAGTCATTATCTTGATCTTATGAGCTAAAAGCTACAACCTTTATGTTGAAATGTTGCATTATGCAACATGAGAACCTTCATAATCATTATGTCAACTTGCATATGAAGTCATAATCCTTATATGATGATATATGCGAGTTTCTAGCCATCATTCCATGTCTTTTGTCACCATGACTCGCTTATGTGCCAAGTTTGGGTTTATGCATGCTTTTGAGGCTTAAGAATGTAACATGCAAGCTAATGAACACATTTGTGCCTCATTTGCCACCATGATTAACTTGTGGCTTAATACCCATTTTTGTCATTCCTTTGCCAAGTCTCTTCTTTTAATCCATTACGTTGTTGCGAACGTATATGCGAGTTTAAAAGCGTTGGGTTATGTTATGGGTAATTTCTAATGACATGAAAATACAACTTGAAAACATGGCTTGAAATATAACATGGAAGTTGACATGTAAGTATGCATAAAAACATAAGCTTGGGAATTTACCTATTAAGTTAGGTCTACCCTTTGGGAATTTACCTATTAAGTTAGGTCTACCCAAATGCTTGAAAAACTTGTAACAAGTTTTGGAAACATGATGAACATGACACTTAGATAATATAAGTGTGGCCAACTCGAGGTTGGGTTGAGTTTGCAACGTAAAACTACCCGGAACCGATCGGCCTAACTAGTAGTTGCAAACAATAGGACCCAATGTGAGAAGTTGGTCATGTTGTGCTTGAACCCGAGGTTAGACCAAGTTGTGGTGTAAAGCTACCCGGAACCGACCGGCTTAACTAGTAACCACAACAAAGTCTAATGTGAGAGGTTGGGGTGCATTAAGTAATTAATGTCACATGATAGGGTTAAGTTAATTTGATTAATGACTCTTAACCAAATATGACATGGATAAAGGGGTTAAGTAAATTGATTAGGCTAATGATACTTAACAAAACATGACAAGGTTGGGTAGGTTAAGTGATTTGATTTGCCTAATGACACTTAACCATTTTTATACGGCTAGTGGACGGGGATTAAGTTAACCAATACTTAATCAATCCAACATGATAACTTGATAAGGTTAAGTGGGATCGGGTTTGATTTCTTAATGACACTTAACCATGCAAGATGATTAGGGGATGGGGTTAAGTAATTTACACTTAACTAATCCGACTTGGTAATTAGATGGGGTTAGGTAATTAAGGCTTAACTAATCTAACCACGGTAATTAGATGAGGTTAAGTAATCCACACTTAACTAATCTAAACACGGTAATTCGATGGGGTTAAGTTAAACACTTAACCAATTTAAACTTGGTAATTCAATGAGGTTAAGTAACCAATACTCAACCAACTTAACGTGATAATTTAATGGGGTTAAGCAACTTATACTTAACCAATTATACATGATGATTTGATGAGGTTAAGTAACCTACACTTAACCAATCTAATACGCGGACCTGACAAGGTTAAGTCGCAAGACCTTTTTAGAATATACTTAACCAATCCGACTCGATAATTTGATGGGATTAAGATAATCTATGCTTAATCAATCTAGCAAGATAATCTGATAGGGTTAAGGTAAACTAGTACTTGACCAATTTGACCTGATAGGGTTAAGTCATGAGCCTCTGGGTACACTTAACCAACTTGTGGGGCTAAGTCTTGAACTTAAATACTTAGCCAATCTTGACGTGATTCGTGGGCGGGTTAAGGCATGGACTTGAACGATAACACTTAACCCAATAAGACCAACCCTAGTTAGAGGAACTAGGTAGAGACTCGTGGTTGATCAAGGATAACGGGAAAGGAAGCTAAGTGGTAAACCTTAGTTAAGGGTAACTAAGCAATAATTCTTAGCTAAGGACATATGACTAATTCACAAAACGATGAGTAACCTGATACGGTAGGTCATCGCTTAGTATACGAGGGGGAGCAAGTTATCTGACTTGGATAAAAGCTCCAGCGCACTGGGTGCCGAAGTGGAAGCTTCGGGGGACGTGAGGATATTCTTGGGATCCCTCTGTGGGCTGCCAGGTAATCATACTAGGCCCATGAGAGGTTAAGGTCTGCGTTAGAAGGACCAAGAGTATGCCTTGGTTGCTATGTGAGCGACCTAAAGACTGGGATGGATTAGCGTGGAGTCGACGATTCTTGGTTTTTGCCCTGGATAGCACATCGCCGACTACCTACCATCTTTAGTCAATCGTGTACGTACGGAAAGGCAGAGAACCCCCAACAGACCATGTGCTTGCTATCGAGCCATGGGTGAGGTTGGCCCGTAGGGAAGTGGGCTATAGTGGGGCCGTGGAGTGGTTCTTATACATGATTTTTCTTGGATTGCCTTTCAGTAGTTGAGGGAGGGGTCACGTGGGACCATAGCCACGGGTACAAAAACATACCTTGATATCTGCATCGGCAGACGATTTAAAGCTCCCGACCGAGTTCCGTATTTCTTGATTTTCCCTGGCACGGAACACGGATGGCACATTGGGGAACATGTGCATCTAGACATGGAAAACGATTCACGATACATACGTGGGATCAAGGGCGCGGTTGACGGGTGGCGTAATCCCTAGTGGTCCTAGGTGGCCAAAACCCAAACCGAGACACGGAAACGTTCATTAGGTAGCATAATCCCTAGCGGTCCTAGGTGGCATAAATCCTAAGTGGACGCGCGATAGTTCATGGTAAGGAAACACAACTAGATCAAGGGTTGCAGTCCAAAACAACTTCAAGGATAAACCGTTTACATGGGAAAGCCCGTACAGCCTACGGCAAAGGACTGAACTTATACATGGAAAGAAACATATGAGTTGAGTAACCTATATATGCGGCATATTAGGTTGACATGGACCATTACACGACTTTTGAGTAAGGGTCATTCACGGATAACGCGTAATACAGTTGGGATACTAGTACGGTAAGTGCAGAGCGGATATACAGGATAGATGCCATGGGACGTTATACGTGATAGATATCTTGGGGATATTATACTTGATAGAAACCTGACGATGTGATACCTTGTTTTATCTTGACATCGTAATTTATCATGACACCTTAGTTTACCTGAGTTCAGTAGTTCATCCTGTTATTTTGATTTAGCCTATCTATCTTGTTATCATGCTTATGTTCATCTCAGTTTCTCATGTCAGTTAACTTTACTAGTTTTTATACTAATAGTAGATAGGGCTTACTCAGTCTTTTTGACTGACCCGTTTTGTTTCGCCCCTTTTCTTCCGTTTCCCCCCCAGGTTACAGGGAGGAAATACTGTTGTTTAGTTCGGACTTCTTCTGCTTGAAGGTCATCATGGATGGCTTGGACTTTTCCTGGCTATGGCTACTTTACTGTTTTTATTTGGGGAATAATTTACGAAAAAGTCTTTATGCTTCTTTACTATTGCAAGACAGGTTTTGATGTACTCTGATGTAAAAGGCTTTAGACCTTATGTATTCATGTTTATGAAAGTTCGATTTTACTTCCGCTATTTTATATGTTCTGTCTTGTGATATTTCTGTGCATGTTTACCAATAATGCCCCTCTAAAGCTAGTGCATTCCTTTGCGAGTGACCCTAGCGGAGGCGGGGTGTTACATGGGTCTTATAATAGCTTCATTGTTCTTTATTTAGCATTGCGTTGTTGTTTTATGCAATGGTATTCTTAGGAGGAAACCCGTTCCGTGTTATACGGCGTAGTCCCTTGATTTACCTAACTTTAAAATAAAGATTAATAACTGTTTTAGTTCTCACACTTGTCACATGACTGGCATGGAGTTTATTGTTTCAACCTAAACTCAGGGTGCCCCTATTTTCCGTACGGGCAGCTAGTAGTTTTGGTTTTGCAGATTTATACTCGCAGGATCCTGGTTTACAGCTGTAATGATATCCAGAAAGCTCTGTATCTGTATATCTCTTTCAGTTGTGTATTATATTATTTTTCTGCCGTTATGTAATTTATTGTAATCTCTGTTATTTATCGAATGTACTTTATTTATTCACACTCTGTATATTCTTGTATTCTGATGAAATTGTTGTAATAAGCAATGAAATGTTCTTCTGTTTGTGTTCCGATGTGGTTTGTTCTCAGTACAATCCGGGCTTTCCTTCACGGGGAAGTTTGGGTTGTGTCAGCTTGCTATCAGAGCTCTGGTTTACAGAGCTCGAGAACAAGACACATTAGAACAATACGAAAGAATTCATCAGAGATTGGATTAGTAATATCCAATGAGAATGACTTGTTAGAGATGGGATCAGTAGTATCCTAGGAGTGTGAAGAGTATATTTTTAAATTGAAAACAAATTGTTTTGAAAATTTAAACTATTTCATACGTATTTGAGTATTTATTTATATTGATTTGGACAATCAAGTATATAAAGATTTTGCGTATACGTCTGATCCGCATGTATTTGAAGTTTTAATATACTGGGTAGATATAGAATCACACTCTAGTCGCCCGAACATAGTCCTGATGGTGAAGTATACCATCACCAGTATTTATTTTCGAGTGACGAAAGTGGGATTTCTATATATTTCCAATTGGCTGCTGTGAGAACCAAAACTAGATAGGGTATTGTTGTGATTTGACACCAAAAACGTGATTTTTGACTATATATCAAAATTATGAATTTGAAATGATAATCAACAAATTGATTGCTGGTTGTGTTGTTTGATTATTTGTTGATTAATTAAAATTTGAACCTTTAGCCAAATCGAAACAAATAGTGAGTTGTATTGAAAATTAGTCGCATTTGCATACATATACATGTACTTACATTGAACAGGTCATAGCAAGGAGGCTAGAGAAGAGGAATAAAATTGTTTGCCCGACAAATAGGTACATGTTTATTGTATTTCTTAGGTTTTGGATGATTTTATGAGCCGCTTGGCTGTTTCTTTTTCTTTTTAGATTGGAGAGGCCTGTATGGCAATTTCGGGATTTTCCCGGTGCTCCCTTGCAGGGGAGGTTATGGCGAAAATTTTCGAAAATTTAGGGTGTTAGCCAAATTTTTGAAAGATTTGGAAAGTTCTTAGAAACTGAAAAGTTGAAGAACTTAAGCCATAATGAAAATAATGAAAGTTGAGTTGATTAGTAAACAACTTTCAGCTTCGTTCTTTTTCGGGGAGGAAAAGTTTTAAGTGGGGGAGATTGTAATAACCTGGAAAACTGAGCCAATTTAAAAATTTTATTTTTGCAATTTTGAATATTTAAAATGAATTATTTTAAATAATAACGACGAGAAATTTATTTTGAATAGAATTAGAACGTATATATTTATTTGAATAGTCGTTATAATATAATTATTTATTTTTAATTATAAAAGGAATTGAAAATGGTGCGGTAGTTTGAAAATTCGATTTCAAATTTCAAATGAATGTACAGGATTCAAAATAAGCCGGATTTTAGTGAAACCAAAAATATTAGAATCTATTTGAGAATATCTTTCCAACGAATTCGAAAAATTGAAATTTCATAGCGGGAATAAAAAGTTATGCCCAGTTGAAAATTCAGAATAGTCGCTACGGAATTCTGGCCCTTAAAATGGGAATTTTGCAAACGATCTCTGTTTTCGACGAAACCACTTTTGTTGGATCCGGGATGTCGAATTATTGCTAGATTCCAAAATTCATGATTTTTCGAATCAATATGTGAGCGTGGCGAAGTAAAACGTGTTTTGACAGTTTCCATCAATTTCGATCAACCAGAAAATGGTTATTTTTCAAAAGATCTCAGAATTTGACGAAATTATATTTGTTAGAACCTTATTGTGAATACGAAGCTAGAAAATATTTTTCGGGAATTTTTAGGGTTCGTATGTGGCCGCGGTAAATTGAAATGTACGTTTAAAATTGAATATATAGAGTTATATTTTAATTTCAGAGAAAACTGAATGAAACAGCTGAACTGGCTTACGAAACATATCCCATTGTGTTCGGAATGGGGGTAATGTGCTAGGGGCGATAATCTTTGGGTTCGATTTAGAGTCCGAACGAAAAAGTGATTTTTTTGGAGAAGGAAATTAAAATAATCAATTAATTATATAATGGCCCACCCCCCCATTATCTCTCCCACTTTACATTCGAATCAGAAAGATAAAAAAAGGAAAAGAAGACGACGTGATACCCCAGACCCCGTCCCCCCCGTCTGTCCATCGCCGTCGCCGTGCCACCCACGACCCCCCTCGATATCGTGAAGCCCCCAGCCTCCGCCCCTCCTCTCTCCGAATCCCTAAAACTCCAAATGATAGAAAACCGACGCCACCGCACCCCGTGGCCCTGCCACCACCGCCGAACGCCAACGGCCATCCTCCGACCTCAGGCGATGACACCCCCCTCTCTCGCTAAAATCAATAAGAGTTTTTATAGCTTTGTTTTTTTATTTACTTATATGATTTTTGTGTTAATGAAAAAATATGATTTTATGTTAATAAAAAGGGGATTTATATGATAATAAAGATATAATTTTTATAGGTAGAAAGATTGGATTTTTTATAAAGAAAAAAATACGATTTTTATTTATTTACATAGGATAAAAAGCTTTGATTTTTAACATAGATTTTTTTTTGATTTTTCTTTAATGATAAGATTAGATCTTTCATTAATATAAATATTAGATTTTGAAATTATAAAAAGATAAGATTTTTATTTATATTTCTAGCGAATAAAGATATAATTTTTATTTATATAGTTATTGTATAAAAATTTGATTTTTATAAATATAGCAAAGTAATAAAAATGTGATTTTTATTTTAAAGGTAGCGGTATAAAAATTTGATTTTTATATTATAGAGATAATAAAAATATGATTTTTATATATAGAGAGAAAATAAATTTGTGATTTTTATAAATAAAGTACGATGTTTATAATGCTTTCATTATAATAAAGATACGATCTTTATATGGATATCATTAAGATAAAATTCGATTTTTATTATTTTGGAAGCAAAATAAAAATTCGATCTTTATATAAGAAGTAGAAATATAAAAATATAATTTTTATATCGGAAGAAGCATTGTAAAAGTATATGAAGTAGAAATAAAAATATGACTTTTATTTATTGGAATGGAGGGATAAAAATATGATTTTTATATATGAACAACGTGAAAAGAATTGAGATGGAACTGGTGGAAAACAAATCCAAATCTGAACCGTTCAGAATTAAAGAATGGCGGAGTGGAACCCAAAGGTGAGAATTCCTCACTGTAATTTTCTTTATACAGTTATCTATTATGTAACTGCATATATGAACTGCTCCCCGTCGTCCACAGACCATGGACGACTTGTTTGTTTGGTTGTGTAGTTGATTGGATTATTGGTTTGAATTTGGTTGTTTGGGTGAAGAGGAAGTGATTAGATTGGTATGTGTATGGCATGGGCCATTACTAGACTGGGGATAAGGCTAGGCCTTATCCCGTTTCTAGTATCACGCTGTTATGCAGCCGAAATTTTCTAAAATATATTAGAAAAATAAAAATGTCATTTTTATTGTGTAAATGAACCGAATAAATATTTTATCGTTAAAAATATAATTTTTAACGTGTATGTGAATAAAATAAATATAAATTTACAAATCAGACGATTTGTTTATGTACACTGATTTGACTGATATTGATTGGGATGATAAATTTTACACATCGCCCAACTGCACAAATAATATTCAGTATTTGTTGATTGAAACCCCATATGGGTATGGGATGATATTGGGAATACACTAATCCTAATAATTAGTGGTATGTCGATCGATTGATCGACAAATTGTTGTAAGCGTTAAATATTTATATTTAATGCTTATACAGTGTAGAATGCACTCTGGATGATGGATTGTTGTTTTCATTGTTGTTATACCCATTGGTTGTGTGAAATCCATATAATCAACATTATATGGTAATTGACTGTGTTTGATTCTAGTTCAGAAAGAACGAAGATTTTGAAATATCGATTATTTTAAAGTAACGAATATTTTCAAACAATATTCAGAAAAGAATCAAAATATGATTTTGATGTCCGATTCTGGATGAACACGAATATATTTAAATATATAAAGCCGTGTTGATTAGATTTACGCCATTTTGACGTGAATGATATTTATATCGATTTTATTCATTTTTATAATGAATAGTGAAAAGGAATTAATTTCAAAATATAACGTTTTGAAAATATTATTATTTATATATCGATGATATGGAATATTCAATTTTGATTAGAAATTGAATAGGAAGCTGAAATCATTTTGAAAACAAATTTAAAACGATTTATAAAATACGTTTTGAAAGGAAATCGACATAATATATAATATATATATTATATACATAATGGCCTGAATAGAACGCGTCGCGCTGCGGTAGTTCGCGAATTTCGACCATTGACTTCGAATGGACATTACGGGAGATCCGACCGTTGGAATCTCCTAAAATCAGAACCGCTGGGTTCGTATCGAAAAGATCTTTCTAACGAATACAAAAAATAAAAATCTAACGGTTAGATTTGGAATTATGTCCATATCAAATTTGGAAAAGGTCGCTGTAAGTGCAGTTCGATGGCCGTTGATGTAAATAGACTGTACGGGCCTTGATAAAATTATTAAAAATATCGATAATTTGTGTAAAATCATAAGAAATGATTTGGGAAGAATTGGGATGAAAAATTCCAAATTCGAAAAGATAAAAATTGATTTTTATCGAAATGAACTAGTTTTGAACTAGAATTATAATCCCATTTATTTTTAAAATAAATAAAGTGGATTTGAAATGGTTTTGAAAGTAACCAGAATTTCCAATAATTGAATTGGAATGGATTTGAATCAAAATTGTCTTTGGAATATTTCGATGTTGGATTTCGTGATTATACAGATATTGTTATGGAAATTTGAAAGATATATTTATATCGTTATTTCCAATACGATATTTGTTGGTCGTAGAATTTGATATTGAATATAAGCCGATATATTTTCTATTCAGAGCCTTGTATTTAATATCAAATGGGATTTGGGTTTGTCGTGAATGGTGTCTACATTAACACTGTTCTTAAACCCAATTGAGAAAAGATTAAATCTTTTTTATATAGATTTAATGAAGTATACCAATTAAAATGTATTTAATTGGAATTGAATTTGAATTGATTTTTGGGTTTATCGTGAATGGTGTTTTGAATAACACTTGTTCTTTAACCCGATAATTAATAGAATGTGATTTTGGGTTTATAGTGAACTGTGTTTTAAATGACATTGGTTCCTTAACCCAGTTAAAGACAGGATATGATTTTCCAAGTTAAACAATCATTAATATTGATTTTTGGGAAGATTAAAACCAAGTGGAGTTTTAATGAATCTTTGATTAGATTGAAATGATTGAGAATGGAGTATAACCAGTTTTTCTCTAGGCGATAGTTAAATCTTTAATTAGATTTGAACGTGAAATGGTAATTGAATTTACCGATAACACCGTGGCGTTAGACATGAAGTATTACCAGTTTTACTTCATGGGATGAATAGGTTGGGGTTAGGAAATTTAACAAGTGATTACTTCGGTATGGTTCGCTAATCCCGACTAGTTTGGATAAACCATAATTTTGTTTGAATTGATATTCAAAAGAAGATTAAAGAATAAATTTAAAAAATTATCTTTGATAAAATTAATGGGAACCTTTCCCAAAGTATAAGAATATTTGAATAAAAGAATATTTTGAATTGGAATGAGGCGTATGTTGTGTTTGTGTAACACTTGTTTATTATATACGTGAGTTATTCAGAAAGACCGGGTTTATCCCATTCTGAATAACTGATTCGACGATGTGTCAAGGATGAAGACGGTGGTCGAAGACCGGAGGTCTTCACATCGTTTGGATAATTACTGATGATCTTGATTGGGCTGTACACCAAAGAGGAGGGAATCAGTTGGTGATCGTCCAGACATACTTGGAGGTCGATGGATATGCGAGGTACAAGGTGCCTCCGGTTTCGTTCAGACTCAGAACGGACATGTAAATGGACTGTGTGTCTGACATTGGATATCATTCTGTGTGATTGATGGATATCGGTTGCATGTAGTGGTTTGCCTGTGTGGCATGCTAAGAAGCAAATGATCAAGGCTTCTGTTGAAAATCAGAGTTTTGTGGTTGATGATCAAAGCACCGCCTGTATGGCACAACTTTGTGTAGCATTAATTTGCGAGCCTCACACCTCGGTTGTGAACCAGAAACGGGAGAGGACATCAGGGAGGGCATGCGTTTCCTTCTAGCTAGCATGGTTTTAGTGACCTACCAGCCCTGACATTTATATTATTTTCACCCGTGCGGTTGTTGGATTGCGAGGCGCCTCAGATATATCAGTGACTATGTGGAGCCGATGGAGTCATTTGGCTCATTGATGCCCATAGGTCGGGGAAACGCATTGTTCAGGCATTTTAATCCACATCAGTGGACCGACCCTGACGATCCAAGGGACGATGTGTTCTGTTCTTAAGGGGCAGGCTAGAGCGTCTCGAATTCAGTAAGGACTTTCTTTTGCCTTGGTTCATGATGGAAATCCAACTTCCAAATACGTGACTCTGCCGTTTTGATTGCAGAACCTAGTATTGGCAACATGATATATGGCACCCATGCTGTCTAGGATTGATACATTTATATTTGAAGTTGTTTTATACACTATGCATTTATAATAGTATCAAATGATTTGTTTTAACGTACCAAGCATGTTTGGCTATTATAAGGTAAAACCCTATCCTCCGGCTTGTGTTGCATTGTGTGATGGGACCTGGGTCTTATAATAGCTTCATTGTTCTTTATTTAGCATTGCGTTGTTGTTTTATGCACTGGTATTCATGGGAGGAAACCCGTTCCGTGTTATACGACGTGGTCCCTTGATTTACCTAACTTTAAAATAAAGATTAATAATTGTTTTAGTTCTCACACTAGTCACATGACTGACCTGGAGTTTATTGTTTTAACCTAAACTCTGGGTGCCCCTATTTTCCGCATAGGCAGCCAGTAGTTTTGGTTTTGCAGATTTATATTCGCATGATCCTGGTTTACAGCTGGAATGATATCCGGAAAGCTCTGTATCCGTATATCTCTTTCAGTTGTGTATTGTATTATTTTTCCACCGTTATGTAATTTATTGTAATCTCTGATATTTATCGAATGTATTTTATTTATTCATACTCTGTATATTCTTGTATTCGGATGAAATTGTTGTAATAAGGAATGAAATGTTCTTCTGGTTGTGTTCCGATGTGGTTTGTTCTCAGTAGAATCCGGGCTTTCCTTCACGGGGAAGTTCGGGTCGTGTCATACAACCATGTCAGCAGCCATGTAGGATGACACATCATCAGCCATGTTAGCAGCCATGTAAGATGACACATCATCAAACACATCAGCTGATGACTCATTATTTGAGTCATAACATACTTGGGTCCATTGATTCTTTTACCTACCAATATCAATAAGTGTAGGCAAAAGCTCTTTCTCTACTAACCTTTACCTACCAATTTCTACCAATTCAATATTGATAGCTAAAATATATTACCCACAATTATGTTAGTTTTACCTACGCTTACAATTAGTAGCTAAAGACCCCATTTTCTTGTAGTGTTAGCAACTAGTTTTGTTTCAGGAATTTCCAGAATTTAAATATTGATTTAAATACTTAAAAAATACTTTAAAAATAATAAAAATGTTAAGTATGTCGACATAACAAAAAACACGTGTCAACATATAACTATCAGAAATTTAAATTTGAAAGGAAGTGTCTTTTCACCATTTGTAATGCTCCAGAAACATTACAACCTTTCATACTATATAAAAAGGGGTTAAAACCGATTTTTTTATCATCTCTTCTTCTGTAACTTCATCCTCTTTCTCTCCACCATTATTCTTAATCATTTTTATGATTCTTACACTTATAGTCTGCTGAATTAAATTCTGTTTTGATAAAACTTCTTCTCTCTACACTCTCTACTCTCTGAATCAAGTGCTATTGAAGAGTTATAGGGATGTTTTGTAATTGCTTGGGTTGAATAAACCTTGTTTGTAAGTCAAAAAGGAATCGGTGTATCCCTGTAGTCATGAAATCAAGGAATAGGAGTCGGTGTGTCCTTGTTGAGCCGTGAAATCAAGGAATAAGAGTCGGTGTCTCCTTGTTGAGTCGTGAAATCAAGGAGGGTGTATTTGACTAATGGAAATAGTAATAAAAATTTGCGCAATCCAGCATTGTGTGGGACTGGACGTAGGGAGTAATCCGAACCAGTATAAAATCCGGTGTTGAAACACCCCACGTCCGTTTAGGTCACTCACAAAGGGAATGCCTTAACTTCGGTGGAGCGTTTTAGGTAAAAGATACAGATAAATTACAAGGCAGACATATAAACAGCGGAAAAACTAAATTTATTTCATAAGCACGTGGTTTAATCAAAAAATTACAATAAACTATCTCAAAACAACTTCCCAACTATTACGACAAAATCCCTATCTTGATTAAAACATAAAGAAGCATAGAACGATAATAAAGTAGCATAAATCCCCATTAAGAGTGTATCCAAAGCCATAGCCCAAGAAAAGAGAGTCCAAGCAATACATCTACTCTCTTTAAGCTTGCAAAAGGTCTTAACTAAGCTGAAGTATTCTCTTCCTGCGGACCTGGGGGGGGGGGGGGGGGGAAGAAAAGGAGACAAAAGAAAAATGGGTCAGACATAAGTCTGGTAAGTCCAGTGATTTTTCAGTATGTGAACAAGAAAAAGGATCATGACAGGAATAAACTGAAAATAGGACAATACCAGAATAACAAGATAACATAAACCAAGATAAGGCAGTTTAAACTGAATATACCATCACACCCATTTCTATTTCTCTGCACCTACTAACTATTGTTTCAACCAGCCTCACATGTTCATAACAAAGTGATCCCCTTTTATCGATCGACTCCTACTCGTATACGTTTTCCACTTGTGTCATTCGACCCCAGCTTGATTGTAGATACCTGTGCTAGTCCCACCATGGGGTGTATCAAATCCTATGGTGGCAACCCAACACAATTCAAGATGCACAGTGTACAACTACTGATGCCCAGTGCCTGCTTTTTCCACTCTGGAGTACGTGCACGCCCGTGCTCCGTCGGAACCTACATTGACGCACCACCCGCCGTCGTTTTGACCACTTATAATTAGCCCAGTAATCGTGCCCTACCCTACCTAGTTCAGGGTACCATGATACATCTATGTGGGTTACTGCTAAAATGGGTCCCCGTTAATAGGGTTTCCTAATCAACATGTTAAAATGGTTAAGTGTTCTCAAATTAACCTAAACCCACCCATCTGTTTAGTTAACATGTTGTATTGGTTAGGTGTTACCTTAATTAACTTAACCCTACCATTCCTGTCTTAGCTTTAATTCATTCATTAAAGCACCAACCACTCACATTAGACAGGTATTATTGCGGTCGCTGGATGTGTCGGTCAGTTCCGGGCAGTCTTACACCACAACTCAGTCTAACCTCGGGTTCTTTTGGGCTTAATGCGCTTACTCTCACATTAGATCTATATTGTTACGGTTGCTGGATGTGCCAGGCAGTTTCGGGCAGTCTTACACCGTAACTCAATCTAACCTCGAGTTAGGCATATTCGTCTTTTTCTTAATTTACATATTTACCCTTTTTGGTTTTTATGTAAATTATCCACAAATTTGTTGTCAATCAAGTCATGCCCCATTTAACCCCTAATTCATGTTCATAATTTTTAGGTATATAAATTATACCATTTCAGGCTACCAAACTATGCCAATAATATGTAAATTAGTAATTTTCCCAACGTTACCCCCATTATACGTTCACATAAATCACATAGAATGTTAGGCTTTGCAATTTAACCTAACTCATAAACAAAAGGGAAAAGGAAGGGACATGTAACATTCCAACAAGCATAATATGGATCCAACTAAACATATGGCATATGAATTTGGCATAGAACAATATACATTTAATTATGAACTTGCAATTTTAGATCCATTCAACATGAATAATAAGCATGTAAATAGGAGTTTACATAGAACTGCACAAACTTAATTAGGCATGTAGATGTGAACTTGCATTTGGGTTGAATCAAGTTAACATAAATCTAACATAGAGGCATGTGGATCTAAACATTTAGGTATATATGAAATGACTTAGCTTATAAACTTGCATGTAATGTAACATGATAGAATTCACCAAACTTATATACAACATGATGGTTTTCATTCCCAAATTTCTATACAATATAATAGGTTCATTCACCAAATTCTATACAACATGATAGGTTCAATAAACCGCAATAGTCTCACAGGCATATATGATAGAATTGTCACACGAATAGACATGAAACAACATCACTATTCATACAACTAGGCACAGTTCTAGTTTTCACTTTATTACAAATCATGACTTTAATTTGTTCACATCTAAAAGATAACTAAACTTACAAAAAAAAGAACAGTCTTGTTTTCTGGGATCTGTATTCTGAAACTGAATAGCTATCCCTTGAAGTAGACTATCGATTCTCTAATTTAGATTTGATTTGAGGCTTCTAACTTGCTTTCTAGTTTGCCTTCTAGTTGGAGAAGAATGGCGGCTACTCTAATTTGACCATGGACAGCATGATGGCTCTTGGAATGAATTTGTGTCGTTTAGGGTTGGTTGTTTATATAGAAGTTTAAACTAATGTAAGCCGTTAGATCAACTTAGGAGAAATCAGAACCATCCAGGCCAATTAGAGTTATCCAGAAATAGCGACCTATGCCCTAGTGACTCAGCAACAGGTCACAATTCGTCACTGTTCAGATCTGAGTACAGGAGTTGACCCCTATGGGGGGGGGGGGGTCGACACCTATGTCGACTCCCCTATTGGGGGGTCGAAACCTATGTCGACTCCCCTTAGGGGGGTCGACCCTTGAGCGGGAAAATTCCCGCTCAACCTATTCTGCTTGAATTTCGAATTTTGAACTTGGTTTGGGATATTTAATTATTATTTATATATTTATATTTAATTTATGATTTAACATGAAATCTTCTGGACTCCATAACTTCTTCATACGGAGTCCGATTCACGTAAACTCAGACTCTATCTCAAGCAGAATTTCGAGACGAACGCAATGGCGTAACCTGTTTCCCATAATTCTCTGTTTTAAAATTAAGTATTCTTTAATTCGTTACTTTAATAAACATAGAAAATTCAGGGTGTTACTTTCTCCCCTGCTTAAAGAATTTCGTCCCCGAAATCTTCAAGTCAAGAAGAATGTATATCCTACCATTCAATCGTCCATCTACTTAACCATCAAACACAGGCATCCATTGTCCTTAAAGAGACTTCTAATGCTTTCATGATCATATGCATATTGTGTGTACATGTCCTTATCTAATACAAAATCAGGCGGTCTACTGATTCAGTTGACCTCCTTAATGCGAATTATGTCAGTGCCATGAGTCCATTATGTATGCAATTATTCCTAGTCATTCTTTCTACATGAGTACGCAATCATTCATACAAATGCAACGTCCATATGATAACACATCAAGTTCAATCCATATACAAATACATATATGCATATGCAATATGAAAGTGACTGAGCCGATCTAACACCTAATGTGTGTATGTATGCATCCACGAGCAACCACTTGCAACCATCAATCATAACATGTTTCAAATACTTGTTTACATCCATTGGTTTCTACCTAAGGATAAAGAATAGGACCGAGGAGATATACCTAAAAGGTAGATGCAAGCATGCATAAACTTAAGGAAAAAGAGATCAAGGATGTACCCTCAAAAAGAAAAGATAGGTTGCGCGTATTATGTCCTTAGTTTCCCAAGTCGTGTCTTCCTCAGCGTCACTTCACTGAACTTTAACAAGCTTGACTTCACGGTTGCGTAGCTTTTTGACTTCTGTACCCAAGATACGAGTTGGAACTCTTCTCATAGTCACTTCTCGTTCCACTTCTACTTCCTCTAGTATGCTTGGCTCCACAACTTCTGCATACTCATGTAAGCACTTTCGTAGTTGAGAAACATGAAAAACATTATGAACTCCAGCCAGTCTTTCGGATAGCTCTACTCTGTAAGCCATCGTCCCAATCCTTTCAACGATAGGAAATGGTCCTACAAATCTTGGTGCCAACTTTCCTACGGACCCAAAGCGAATGACATTCCTCAAAGGAGATACTTTAAAGAACACCCTGTCTCCAACCTCAAACTCAAGTTCAGTCCTTCTTTTGTCTGCGTAGGATTGCTGTCTGTCTTGGGCAGTCTTCATTCTTCTTCGTATCAAGTCCACTTTCTCTGAAGTTTCTCTAATCATGTCTGGCCCAAGTATGAGCTTGTCTGTAGACTCCCACCAACAAGTTGGTGATCGGCATGGTCTTCCATATAAAGCTTCAAAGGGTGCCATGCCTATGGTGGCTTGGTAGCTATTGTTGTAAGCGAATTCCACTAAAGGAAGATGATCCTCCCATGTCCCTCCAAAATCAAGAACGCACAATCTCAAGAGGTCTTCTAATACTCTGTTCACCCTTTCCATCTGACTATCGGTTTGGGGGTGATAGGCCGTGCTTAAGCGTAGCTGTGTGCCCACAGCCTCTTGCAAGCTCCTCCAAAACTCGCTTGTAAAGATAGGATCTCGATCACTCACTATGCTGGAAGGTATCCCATGGAGTCGAACTATCTCTTTAAGATAAATGGATGCTAAAGACGAGGCAGTCCTTCTACTCTTAACAGGTATAAAGTGAGCGCTTTTAGTGAGCCTGTCCACTATTACCCAAATACTGGTATTGCCCCTTCTTGACCTAGGCAATCCATCAACAAAGTCCATCGAAATGCTATCCCATTTCCATTGTGGGACCTCTAGAGGATGAAGCAAACCACCAAGCTACTTCTGCTCCGCCTTGACTTGCTGGCATATCAAGCACTTAGAGACGAATTCAGCTACATCCCTCTTCATGCCATTCCAAAAGAAAACCCTTTTCATGTCTTTATACATCTTGTCTCCACCTGGGTGTATGGTTAACTTAGAATGGTGTGCTTCTTCGAGAATCGTCTTCACCAAATCCCTTGCTTGTGGGGCGCATAGTCTTCCATCCCGTCTCAGCCAACCCTTATCATCGATGGAGTATCTATTGAGGTGACTAGAAGTCTCACCCCTAATTAGCTTATCCATTACATCAACTAGCTGAGGGTCTTCACGTTGCACGGTTCCTATTGAGTCCAAAAGAGTAGGCCAGGTATAAATTCAGAGGAGGGTCTAAAGTCAAAGTTTGCTATGTACTCCAAGCTTTGCCTTCCTATAAAGAGAGGGCTTAAGATCAACTTCTTTCTGCTCAAGGCATCTGCTACCACATTGCCCTTGCTAGGGGTATAAGAAATCTCAAAATCATACGAGGCAAGAAACTCCATCCACCTTTGTTGTCTTAAGTTTATATCCTTCTATGAGACAAGTTACTTTAATGATTTATGGTCAGTAAACAATTCAAACATTTCTCCTAGCAGGTAATGACGCCATGATTTAAGAGCGAAAACAATGGCAGCTAGCTCCAAATCATGAGTTGGGTAGTTCTTCTCATGTACCTTCAACTTCCTTCCCCATAACAAACAACCTTTCCTTCTTGCATCAGGACAACGCCCAATCCAGTACTGCATGCGTCTGTGTATACTGTAAACATTTTACTCCCGTCTGGAAATGTCAGAACTGGGGCTGTTGTTAGAGCCCTTTTCAAACGTTGGAAAGCAACATCGCAATCCAAATCCCAAGCGAAAGTTAGGTTCTTCTTCGTCAATCTTGTAATTGGAGCTGAGATTTTTGCAAAGTCCTTAATGAACTTTCGGTAAAGGCCCGCTAGCCCGAGAAAGCTTTGGACTTCGGTTGCATTCCGTAGAACCTTCCAATCTTGCACCGCAACTACTTTTGCGGGGTCCACAGCTATCCCCTCTTTGCACACCACATGTCCAAGGAGTCTTACTTTTTCTCTCCAGAAATGGCATTTGGAGAATTTGGCTTTTAGCTGATGTTCACGAAGAGTATCCATGACTTCCTTTAAATGCAGAGCATGCTCTTCCTCACTCTTCGAGAAAAATCAAAATGTCGTCCATGAAGACCACCACAAACTTATTAAGGAATTCCCTGAACACCCTGCTCATCAGGTCAACGAAATAAGCGGGTGCGTTTGTCAAGCCGAAAGGCATGACAAGCCATTCGAAGAAACCATCCGGGGTTCTGAACGCAGTCTTATCAACGCTATCTTCAGCTACTCTTAGCTGATGAAACCCGGTAGCCAGATCTAGTTGGAAGAAAACCAATGCACCTACAAGCTGATCGAACAAGTCATCTATTCTTGGAAGTGGGTTCCTATTCTTCTTGGTCAGCTTGTTTAGCTCTCTATAATCAACGCATAAGCGAAGTGAACCATCTGCTTTGGTTGCGAATACTACTGGGGCACCCCATTCAGAAATACTCCGCCTTATAAACCCCTTTTCTAGCAGCTCTTTAACTTGCTTGTCGAGCTCTTTACTCTCCCTTGGAACCATGTGTCTAACGTGTAAAGCAACGGGTTTTGCATTATCAACGAGGTATATGCATAAGCCTATCTCCCGCTTCGGAGGTAACCCTTCAGCTCTTCAAATACATCCGAATATTCACGGACTACTCTAATAGACTGCAAATTCTCAACAGACGCATCAAGAGATTCTAGATAGCTAAGCATAACAGGGTTCATGGGATTACAAGAGATTTCGAGAGTGTTACCGAGGTGAGTCATGATTCTAACCACTCTCTTTTCACAATCGAGGACGACACCATTACTGGATAACCAATCCATGCCTAGAATCAACCCATAGGCGGTGAAGCCCAAAACATAGGCATTACATCTAAACCCAACGCTTAGTATAGAAATTTCCAAATCCAAACAAATCATTGATAAATAAGTCGAGACCCCAATTGGACTTGAAACAACCAAGGGATCCTCTACTATACGGGTGTCTAGGTGTAGATATTCAACTATAGCAGTAGATATAAAAGAGTGCGATGCGCCAGAATCAAAGAGTGTATGAACAGGATGATCAAAAAGAAAAACTAAACTCTCAACAGAAATATTTCTACCTCGTTCTTGCAGAGGTGCTATAAGAGCGTGAACCTTCCCTCCAGAAGTAGATCCAGCTCTCTGCCCTTACCCTTGCTTTCTTGGGCAGTCCTTAGCCATGTGTCCTGTCTCGCCACACTGAAAACAACCACCCATCTTCCTCTTCTTCTTTCTGCAGTCCTTAATCAGATGTCCAGGAATGCCACAAAAATTACACTTCCTCTTGTCATGGGGTTTGTTGTTCTTCCCTCCCTTCTTGGAATCTGTCTTCTTGTTCTGTGATCCTCCCACTTTCTTATCTTGAGGTACTTCCACCTTTGTCTCTTTCTTGCCATCCTTATCTTCTTCTTGTAACAATGCCATGTCCACTCATAAGTCGCACCCATAGGTATATGGGACACAGCTACGCTGTCCAGTGGCTCATTCAACCCTTTAACAAAATGGAGAGCCTTCTTATGTGGAGTGTTCACTAACTCCAATCCAAATCTAGCCAGCTGGTTGAATTGGTTGGCGTATTTCTTGACCGACATACTTCCCTGCTTGAGAGCTAAGAACTGCTCCATCTGTAGACTTCGTTCAGCTTGTGAGAGGAATTTCATATCAAACCTCATTCTGAAATCCTCCCAAGTTTCAACCGGTCTCTCAGCATTAGTAACTTCCCACCAATAAGAAGCTTCGTCTTTAAGCAACCATACGACCAACTGTATCTTCTGCCTATCGTCCACTTCGAAGATAACAAACAAACCCTCAGTTTCTTTGAGCCGGTTCCTTGCTTCTACAAATGATTCAGTCCCATTAAAGTTCTTTCCACCCATGTCTCGAAAGTCTCTACATATCTTTGAGAAAGAATTTGCACGTGGAGGAGGAGGAGGAACGGCTGCGGCTGGGAGAGGAGGAACGTTTGCTGGGCCCGCATCATTAGCCCTAGCCTCTAGGTACCTTCTGAACCAGCTAGATACCGGTACGTCGTCTGGAAGGTTAAGATCCCCAGACATACTGAAACGAAAAAGAAAAGATTCAGAACAAAGGATAGAAAGATAGTGCATATGTCTTTGGGGATTATGCCTTTTTAAAATAAAAACAACACTTTTTCTTGAAAAATGCATCTTTAAACTTCTTTTTGAAAATTAGTTTTCAAAAACTTTTATCTGATCTGGTAAACCTTTGCTCTGATACCAAGTGAAACACCCCACGTCCGTTAAGGTCACTCATAAAGGGAATGCCTTAACTTCGGTGGAGCATTTTAGGTAAAAGATACAGATAAATTACAAGACAGACATATAAACGGCGAAAAAACTAAATTTATTTCATAAGCACGTGGTTCAGTCAAAACATTACAACAAACTGTCTCAAAACAACTTCCCAATTATTAGAACAAAATCTCCGTCTTGATTAAAACATAAAGAACTATAGAACGATAATAAAGTAGCATAAATCCCCATTAAGAGTGTATCCAAAGCCATTGCCCAAGAAAAGGGAGTCCAAGCAATACATATACTCTCTTCAAGCTTGCAAAAGGTCTGAACTAAGCTAATGTATTCCCTCCCTGCGGACCGAGGGGGGGGGGGGGACGGAAGAAAAGAAGACAAAAGAAATATGGGTCAGACATAAGTTTGGTAAGTCCAGTGATTTTTCAGTATGTGAACAAGAAAAAGGATCATGACAGAAATAAACTGAAAATAAGACAATACCAGAATAACAAGATAACATAAACCAAGATAAGGTAGTTTAAACTGAATATACCATCGCACCCATTTCTATTTCTCTGCACCTACTAACTATTGTTTCAACCAGCCTCACATGTTCATAACAAAGTGACCCCCTTTTATCGATCGACTCCTACTCGTATACGTTTTCCACTTGTGTCATTCGGCTCCCGCTTGATTGTAGATACCTATGCTGGTCCCACTATGGGGTGTATCAAATCCTATGGTGGCAACCCGACACAATTCAAGATGCACAGTGTATAACTACTGATGCCCAGTACCTGCTTTTTCCACTCTGGAGTACGTGCACGCCCGTACTCCATTGGAACCTACACAGACGCACCACCCGCCGTTGTTTTGACCGCTTATAATCAGCCCAGTAATCATGCTCCACCCTGCCTAGTTCGGGGTACCATGATACATCTATGTGGGTTACTGCTGAAATGGGTCCCCGTTACTAGGGTTTCCTAATCAACATGTTAAAATGGTTAAGTGTTCTCAAATTAACCTAACCCCATCCATCAGTTTAGTTAACATGTTGTATTGGTTAAGTGTTGCCTTAACTAACTTAACCCTACCATTTCTGTCCTAGCTTTAATTCATTCATTAAAGCACAACGACTCACATTAGACATGTATTGTTGCGGTCATTGAATGTGCCGGTCGGTTCCGGGCAGTCTTACACCGCAACTCAGTCTAACCTCGGGTTCTTTTGGGCTTAATGCGCTAACCTCTCACATTAGATCTATATTGTTACGGTTGCTGGATGTGCCGGGCGGTTCCGGGCAGTCTTACACCGTAACTCAATCTAACCTCGTATTAGGCATATTCGTCTTTTACTTAATTTACATATTTACCCTTTTTGGTTTTTATGTAAATTGTCCACAAATTTGTTGTCATTCAAGTCATGCCCCATTTATCCCCTAATTCATGTTCATAATTTTTAGGTATATAAATTATACCATTTCAGGCTACCAAACTATGCCAATAATATGTAAATTAATAATTTTCCCAACGTTTCCCCCGTTATATGTTCGCATAAATCACATAGAATGTTAGGCTTCGCAATTTAACCTAACTCATAAGCAAAAGGGAAATGGAAGGAACATGTAACATTCTAACAAGCATAATATGGATCCAACTAAACATATGGCATATGAATTTGGCATAGAACAATATATATTTAATTATGAACTTGCAATTTTAGATCCATTCAACATGAATAATAAGCATGTAAATAGGAGTTTACATAGAACTACACAAACTTAATTAGGCATGTAGATGTGAACTTGCATTTGGGTTGAATCAAGTTAACATAAATCTAACATAGAGGCATGTGGATCTAAACATTTATGCATATATGACATGACTTAGCCTTTAAACTTGCATGTAACGTAACATGGTAGAATTCACCAAACTTATATACAACATGATGGTTTTCATTCCCAAATTTCTATACAACATAATAGGTTCATTCACCAAATTCTATACAACATGATAGGTTCAATAAACCACAATAGTCTCATAGGCATATATGATAGAATTGTCGCACGAATAGACATGAAACAACATCACTATTATCATACAACTAGGCACAGTTCTAGTTTTCACTTTATTACAAATCATGACTTTAATTTGTTCACATCTAAAAGATAACTAAACTTACAAACAAAAGAACAGTCTTGTTTTCCGGGATCTGTATTCTGAAACTGAATAGCTATCCCTTGAAGTAGACTATCGATTCTCTAATTTAGATTTGATTTGAGGCTTCTAACTTGCTTTCTAGTTTGCCTTCTAGTTGGAGAAGAATGGAGGCTACTCTAATTTGACCATGGACAACATGACGGCTCTTGGAATGAATTTGTGCGGTTTAGGGTTGGTTGTTTATATAGAAGTTTAAACTAATGTAAGCCGTTAGATCAACTTAGGAGAAATCAGAACCATCCAGGCCAATTAGAGTTATCCAGAAACAGCCACCTATGCCCTAGTGACTCAGCAACAGGTCACAATTCGTCACTGTTCAGATCTGAGTATAGAAGTCAACCCCTACGGGGGGGAGGGACACCTATGTCGACTCCCCTATAGGGGGGTCGACACCTATGTCGACTCCCCATGTGGGGGTCGACCCCTGAGCGGGAAAAATTCCCGCTCAGCCTATTCTGCTTGAATTTCGAATTTTGAACTTGGTTTGGGATATTTAATTATTATTTATATATTTATATTTAATTTCTGATTTAACGTGAAATCTTCTGGACTCCATAACTTATTCATACGGAGTCCGATTCACGCAAACTCGGACTCTATCTCAAGCAGAATTTTGAGACGAACGCAATGGCGTAACCCATTTCCCTTAATTCTCACTTTTAAAATTAAGTATTCTTTAATTCGTTACTTTAATAAACATAGAAAATTCAGGGTGTTACAGGTGTGTTCTTTTCTTTTCTGCATTTTTATTTCTGTTTATTTTGCATTTGTATTTGAATTTGTGTTTGTGATTATGTTTGTGGTGTTAGATTCATCTCGTAGTTAACATTAGATTTAAATTTTCTTTGAATTCTTACAAACACTATTCACCCCCTCTAGTGTTTTCTTTTCCTTAACGATCCATTCCGCATTCCCTAACAATTGGTATAAAAGCAAGGTTTTTCAAAAAGTTCATAATTTGTTTTTTGAAAATTGTAAACGGAAAAATTTGAACACTAGTTTAAATTCATGTCTTACGTCAGTATTAGATGAATCTGCATTCAATTTGATTGAAAATCCAATTTATCATGACATGATTTCTTGAAAAGTTTAAATAGATATATCATAGAATCATCAAAATGTTATTATCCCAAATTACAATTAGTTATTTTGAAAAGTCACTTGATTCTTTGAAAAGGTATGTTGTTATGCAGGGAAAGAGTTATGTCTAATGACTATTGGCCAAAAGACACCAAGATGATTATTCATCAACCAAGAAAAGAAGAGTTTATGAAGAGATATGACTTTTGGGATTCGTCAAATTCTAGAGGATGTAAATATGATTCAGATTCGTCATCAAGTGATGGAGAGCCAGAAACCAGAGATTCAAATATGTGCTTTGCAACAATTCTGAATTCAGAGAATATCGAAGAAATGGATCTAAAAACCGGGTATGCCTTAATTAATTTTTAATTTTTTTTGGTTGAATGGATTTTTTGTTTGCTTTGATTTGAATTTGAAAATTAAAAATTCAAACTTGAAATTTAAAATTTAGATTTGAAATTTGAATTTTGAAATTCAAAATATCAATATTATAATAATAATAAATATGATAATAAATTTTGAATGTTTGTTAGGATTAATATTATTTCACGAAATAGTTAAACCTGAAATATAAATCGATAATTTAAAACCAAGAGTTACAAAACTATATGTCCTTTGAAATTATTCATGTATGTCGACATACATAAATGAGCATGTCGACATATGTTCCAATAAATTCAAATTTTGAATTTTCAAACTTCCCTCCATCTTTTCAATAAGAAAATGACAGTTCAAATTCTGTTTATTAACTTTGTCTATCTACTTACTTTCTTATATCTTGTTTCTAAATATATAAAGTATATAAATTATTAAAATTATATAGACATGATAATATGACATACAAAATTAATATAATTTTTATATTGTTATAAAATATAAATTTATTCATCTTTTATATAGTTTAAACATGCATAGTTTAACTTATATATTATTCTTATGATTTCATAACAATGTTGGGTTACATTATCACAAATATTATTTGTAACTTAAATACTTAGTTTGATTTCTTATTAAGTTTGGTAAAAGCTTAAATATTTAACCTAATATTTTGGTCTAAAAATAATATATATATATATATGGTTTTATGTATTAAATATAAGAAATTATAGTTTTATAGTTTAATTTATAACCAAATTTCATAATTTTGTTATGACTATAGATTTCTTTTTAAAAGTTTTAACATATAAATGGTTCTTTAACAAATTAATATATTTTGATTTCTAAAAGTTTAAATTTAAAATTGATTTGTATCAAAATATTGATTTATATTTCATAATAAATTGAATTTTAATTTAAAAAAAATGTTTTTATATATACAATTATGACTATATGTTTACTTTAGATACAATTCTATATTTTATTTAAGAAGATCTTCAATTTTTACTATATTAAAGAAGCACCCTATTAAGAATATTTAACTCCACATTTCTCAAAGAATTATTTTAAATATTTTATTATATATTATGAATATCATAAAACTTTTATCTTTACTATCATTTCAATCTCTTTCATAAGTATCATTAACTTAAGTCAAGAAATTAACATATGTTATCCTTGTTTAATTCAAATAATTTCTAATATATAAGTATATGCATAATAGTTATATAGTACTTTGAAAATATTACCTAAATAGATATAATTACCAAATCTGTAACAACCCGGAAAACCAAAACCAATTTAAAATTTTATTTTAAGGAAATTTTGTTAGAAAATGCGTCAGAATTTAAAAATTCCATTTTTAAATTAAATTATTGAATAAAAAAGGTTTTTAAATAAAATTATGATGTTATTAATGAGACTTATTAATATACGTTGATAGGTTGATTTAAAATAATATGTAGATTCTAAAT
Source organism: Allium sativum (assembly GCA_030737875.1). Classification (NCBI taxonomy): domain Eukaryota; kingdom Viridiplantae; phylum Streptophyta; class Magnoliopsida; order Asparagales; family Amaryllidaceae; genus Allium; species Allium sativum. The sequence continues at coordinate 332,937,730 of CM060920.1, read as the reverse complement.
GAAATAAATTATGGCTACATACATGTGTATACCTTTAGCCATCCGCTTTAATAGTTTCCTTGTCTATTCAAAGTGTAACATTCGTCAATTAATTTATTTTGAAATGTGAATAGTTGCATTCGTTTTCAATGCCTTCCCCTCATTGTTGTTTCCTTAATGCAGCATTCATTTCTTTCCTTAATTCTATTAAATTTGTTTTCCTTTATTTATTAATTAATTCATTTCCTTACTTCTACCTTCATGCATGTTATTTCATTTGAATGTTCTCATTCCTTATATTTTCATCCCTTTATTTTCCTTTCCCCTTTTGTTTCCCATTATTATTATTTATTCTTCCAAAAACAAATAATCTCCACATATATATATACACATATATGTATATATATATATATATATATATATTATTCCCTTATATATATATATATTCTTGTTTACATTATCTTTGTGTATTTATAGACATTTTCGTTGCCTTATTCTTGTATGTCCAATTTAATATGTTCCCTACAATTATGATATTTGATATTATATGTTTTGAAATTTAAAAAGACACACAAATTTATAACAATTAGCATCAAACAATTTATCATGCATTCATTTCTTTCCTTTTTTGGTCTCTTCTCTTTGTGATTTACTTTTAAAATTTTGAATAAGAAATAATTACTTCCAACTCAGCCACGTTTAATTTGTTTGTAACTTGCATGTGTTTCCAGTTTTATTCATTTCAATGCATAACCAGAAGCATTTATGGAAGAGAAAAGAAAAAGGGGAAAGTTGCCTCCTTCATAAAATAAATAAATAAAATTTGAAATCATATTATATGGAAATTAAAGACGTGTCATTCATTGCGAAGAATAAAAAAAGAAAAAAACATAATGATAATGATAATAATAATTGCCGCATGCGTTTCATTCATATCCTTTATTTCTTTTATGTTCTCTCTCTTCCTTTCATATGCATATATGCCATATTTTATGCCTTTTATAAAAACAAGAAAAAAAGATAAGCTAGACAATTATTAAATTAAATATTATTTAATATATTATTATATATAGGCCTTTATCTCAAACGGAACACTAATTCTATCGTTTTATTCCTGCCGCCGCCACTAGAAAACAATGGCCCCGATTGTTCTAAATTTCCCTTTTAATTTCTCTCAATCTAATGCGGATTAATTCCCAATTCTAAAACAAAGATGGTTGTATCCTTTACGATCTCTGATTTCTTACGGACAAGATGGTTATTGGAGAGATCAACAAGCAATTGTAGTTGGAACTGGCGCCGGACGTGAGCCATTTCCGACCACCAAAGGATGTCGAGTTGGAGGCTATTCTGGCTGAGGGGAGGTGGTGCGAAGGTGGTCAGGGGGGGGGGGGGGTGTTGACCAATGGATGGAGGCTCCTGGAAGGTGCAACAGCGGCGGAATCTTTTCAGCGAAGGGTTTGTTTTTGGTACAGAAAGAGAACGAAGAAGAAGGAAGCGGCCGATATTAATTAATGTAATTAGTGGCCTAATTAACATGTTAATTATTTTATTAAGTTAATTATTGTAATTAATATTTAAAACTATCATCTCTTGTACAAACAGCGATGGAATTTGATGAAACAACCTCTGTTGGAAACGTAAAATCGAGTATTACACAATGAAATCAACTGGAACATATTTGGAGCTATCTACAATTTTTGAAGGAGTGGAACCCACTGTGAGATTTCTAAATTTAAAATAAAATTGATTGTGATTGTTATATTAAATTTATATATACGCTGTATAAAATATATGTATGCATTGTATGAAATTGGAATTGATTGATTGTGGTTGCGATGAATTGTTGGATTGAATTATGTAGTAAAAATAAAAAAGATCATTTGTTGAATCATGTGTTTGTTTGACAAAAATGTTCATGTTAGAAAAATAATCATATGTTAGAAAAATATATTTTGTTGATTAAAACATTATCATTAACATGTTAGCCACGTTTAATTTGTTTGTAACTTGCATGTGTTTCCAGTTTTATTCATTTCAATGCATAACCAAAAGCATTTATGGAAGAGAAAAGAAAAAGGGGAAAGTCGCCTCCTTCATAAAATAAATAAATAAAATTTGAAATCATATTCAATAAAAATTAAAGACGTGTCATTCATTGCGAAGAAAAAAAAGAAAAAAAACATAATGATAATGGTAATAATAATTGCCGCATGCGTTTCATTCATATCCTTTATTTCTTTTATGTTCTCTCTCTTGCTTTCATATGCATATATGCCAAATTTTATGCCTTCTATAAATACAAGAAAAAAAACGATAAGCTAGACAATTATTAAGTTAAATATTATTTAATATATTATTATATATGAAACGACCCAAACTTCCCCGTAAAGGAAAGTCCGGATTGAATTGAGAACACGACAAATCAGAACACAAACAGAAGAACATTTCATTGTTTATTACAACAATTACATTAGAGTACAAGAATATATCAGAGTACAAGTAAATATTACACATTGGAAATACAATATCAGCGATTTAAATTACAAAGCAGCGGAAAAATAATTCATAACACAACTGAAAAAATTACTCGGATATAGAGCGTCCCGAATATAGCTCCAGCTGTAAACCAGGATCCTGTGAAAAGAAATCTGCAAAACCAAAACTACTAGCTGCCCGTGTAGAAAATAAGGGCACCCAGAGTTTAGGTTAAAACAATAAACTCCAGGTCAGTCATGGGACTGGTGTGAGAACTAAAACAGTTATTAGCTTGATTTTAAAGTTATGTAAATCACAGGACCATGCCGTATAACACGGAACGGGTTTACTCCACATGAATCTTAGTTTAAAATAAAACAACGTAATGCTTTTTGGAAAAATGAAGCTATTATAAGACTCAGGTCCCATCACACAATGAACGCAGTCGAGGATAAAGTTTTTTCCTATATTAGCCAAATACGTTTGATACACGAAATTTCCTCTTTTATTATTGCTATAAGTGAAGAAATCAACTTCAAATATAAATGTATCAGTCATAAGCGTCTTAGGTACCAACGTCGCCATATATATATATATATATATATATATATATATATATATATATATATTTACAACTAAAACCGAATATCACATACTGGAAATTTGGTTTCCATATATGAACCGAGGCAAGGGATTATCCTCACCGATTTCGAGGCATGCTAGCAAGTGCCTCAGGATCACACCTACAGGCAACCCTTGGATCTACATGGCTGGTCATCCGTCGATGATTGGCAATACCATAAACTATATGTTAGCCGGTATTATCGAACCTCTAAAATGGGTCAGTAATGTCGACCACTCTAGAGCCACTAGGGACTCAAATCATATCCGAGGCACCTCGCTTTCCATTAAATAATAAGGGACTTCCACATAAGTAAGCAGTCCGGGCTCCATACCATGACGTTACTCGTAGCTAGAACTAATATGTATCCATTTCCATGCAGTTACTATCCCCTTTTTGGTTCATACCAGGGTGTGAGGCTCGCGAAGTAATGTTACACAAAGCTATGCTAATTAAAGTTGTGCTTTGATCATCAACCACAAGGCTATTCTTTTCAACAAAATCCTTGATCCATGCATCTCAGCATGTCACATCGTAAATCCATACCATACCATTTATTTCTGCCAATATATAACCTCTAAGCTCATACGTCTCAGAGAAGGGTGTTAAGAAGAGAATAAATTCTCCGCCACCAAACAGATATATATATATTTAGCAGAGATCAATGAATACAGCATAAAGGAATACAATGTCAGACATACCGTCCATTTACAAATCCGTTCTAGGTCTGAACGAAACGAAGGCACCTTATTCCTCATCCCATATGTCCAATACAAGAGAGAGGTCCTCGCATATCCGTCGATCTCCAAGTACATTTGGACGATCACCACTTATTACCATGTCTTGTGTGTATGACCCAATCAAGACATCGGTAATTATCCAAACAATGTGAAGATCTCCGGTCTTCAACCACCGTCTTCATCTTCGACCCTTAGTCATCGTATTAATTATTCAGAATGGGTTAAACCCGGTCTTTTTGAATAACTCGCGTATTTTATAATCAAGTGCTATAAAAACACATCATACGCCTCATTCCAATTTAGAATATTCTTTTAATATAATATTCACATTATTAGGGAAAGGTTCCCATTAATTTTATTAAAGATAAATTCTTTTAAATTTATTCTTTAATCTTCCTTTGGATCTCAATTTCAAATGATTTTATTTTATCTTTTATTAATTCTAAAACCAAATTTAGTTTTTTCAACTGGTCGGGATTAGCAAGCTTTACCGAAGTAATCATTTATTTATGTTTTTCACATTCTAACCTATTTATCCCATTCTCATTTTAATCTAATTAAAGATTCATTTAAAACTCTAGTTCAGTTTTAATCTCAAAAACTATTACTTAATGATTATCCAAATTTCAGGAAATAAATCCTGTTCTTACTTGGGTTAAAGAACCAATGTCCTTTAAAACACAGTTCACGGTAAACCCAAATCATTTTCGATAAAAATGGAATTTACATGGAAAACAGATCAATATATAATTGATATAAATTTCCATATCATACTAATAATATAAGTGGAATAGTGGCAAAGCCTTTTAAATTCCATATATAGTAACGATCTTCTTTTACAGAAGCTCATCTCGGTTATTATTAAATCGAATTCCCTTCAATTCCAATTTATTCTATTAAATTGGAAAACTTTACTTTAGAAAATTTCCATTTAAATCTTAATAAAAGATTTATAAATTCCAAATTATATTTTCACTGTTAGTCGGGTTAAAGAATGAATGTCTTTAAAAACACAGTTCACAATAAACCTAATTCACATTTCATTTTATTCCAATTACTAAATATAACTGAAAACTCTAATAATCTTAATTAAAAGATTTATTCTTTTCACACAGGGTTTAAGAACAATGTTATTGAAGACACCATTCACGACAAACCCAAAATCCAATTCTTTTATTCAATTCCAATTAAATATAAATTAATTAGAAAACTTCATTAAATCTTAATTTAAAGATTTATTCTTTTATCATTGGGGTTTAAGAACAGTGTTATTTAAGATACCATTCACGACAAACCCAAAATCCAATTCTTTTATTCAATTCCAATTAAATATAAATTAATTGGAAAACTTCATTGAATCTTAATTTAAAGATTTATTCTTTTATCATTGGGGTTTAAAAACAATGTTATTTAAGACATCATTCACGACAAACCCAAAATCCAATTCATTTTATTTAATAACATTGGAATATTATTCTAGTTAATAACTAGTTCATTTCGATAAAAATATATTTTTATCTTTTCATGGATTTTTTCATCTAAAATATTTCCAAACCATTAATTAAGATTTTACATAATTTTTCCATATTTTTAATACTTTTTATTAAGGCCTTTTGTAATAACCCGGAAAATCTGAGCTAGTTTGAAATTTTTATTTTAGCAATTTTAGCTGAATTGGAATATTTAAAATAGATTATTTTAAATAATATCAACGAAAACTTTATTTTGAATAGAATTCGAACGTATATATTATATACGTCGTCGTTAGAATATAATTAATCATATATATAATTATAAATAGAATTGAAAATGGCGCGGTAGTTCGATAATTCGATTTCAAACTTCAATTGAATGTACCGGGTGCAATGCAATCCGGATTTTAGTGAAACCAAAAATAATAGGATCTAATTGGGAATATCTTCCCAACGAATCCGAAAAATTGAAATTTCATAGCGGGGGTCAAAAGATATGTCCAGTTGAAATTTCTGAATAGTCGCTATGAAATTCGGGCCCTTAAAAATGGGAATTTTGCAAACGACCTCGGATTTCGACGAAACCACTTTTGTTGGGTCCGTGATGTCGAGTTATTGCTAGATTCCAAATTTCATAATTTTTCGAATCAATATGTGAGCGTGGCAAGGGAAAACGCGATTGACCAGTTTCAGTTGATTTTAATCGACTGGAAATTAGCCATTTTTCAAACGGTCTCAGAATTCGACGAAATTAGTTTTGTTAGGACCGTATCGTCAATACGAAGCTAGAAAATATTTTTATGGAATTTTTAGAGACAGTATGTGACCCCGGTAGATTGAAATGTGCGTTTAAATTGAATATATAAAGATTTATATTTTAAATTCAATGGAAACTAATCGTAACGGTCGAATTAGCTTGTGAAACATATCCCATTGTGTTCGGAATGGGAGTAGTTAGCTAGGGACAACAGGCGGTGGGTTTCGTTTTGAGTTCGAAATAAAAAGGTACTTTTCAAATTAAAATAATAAATAATATAATTAAATATATAACTACACCCTCCCTTTTTCTTCCTCCCTCATTTCAGTCAACTCCGAAGAAAAAAAAAACCCGCTCTTCCCTTCCGATCCACCATCGCGCTCCCTCCCCGGCGCCGCCGTCATTCACCGCCCCCACCTCCTCTTCTCCGATCCCCCTCCTTCCCTTCCCCCTCTCGCTTCTCTCTCCTCCGCAGTCAAAGCACCCAAAGCCCCCACGACGCAAAGAAGCCTCCGCCCGCTACTACCCTGGCCCACGCCCACGCCACCGCAGGTCAGACCCCCCACCACCAGCGCCACGATTTCTTCCCCCCCTCCTCTCAGTTCTTCGAACACAGTGAGCCCTCTTTCTTTCTTTTCCATTAAAACATTGTTTTGTTATATATTTGTGAATCCTTTTAAAGGTAAAACATTAGATTTTATTTAAAAGGAAAAGCTTAAATTTTTATGTAGAAAAATTTGAGATTTTTAAATTGTTAAAAATAAGTTTGTTAACATGAAAAAGAAATGGTTTTAATACGAGTAGCGATAGTATAAAGAGGTGATCTTTATTATAGGATTAACATGATAAAAATACGATCTTTAGATTTTTAGAATAATAAAAATATGATTTTTATTATATGTAGATAATAAAAATATAATTTTTATATTATAGAAAGGTTAGAACTATAATTTTTATACTACAGAAAGGTTAAAAATATAACTTCTATATATGTGGAGATATAAAAATATAAGTTTTATATGTGTCATAAAGAAAAAAATTTGATCTTTATATTGGAAATATAATTCTTATATATATATATATATATATATATATATATATATATATATAGAAAGAAGCGTTGTAAATATATATGAAGTAGAGATAAAAATATGATTTTTATTTTGAAATGAAGCAATAAAAATATAATTTTTATATTTGAACAGTGTGAAAAGAACTGCGTTGGAATTTCAAGCAGATCGAAACGGTTCAACAGTTCAAAAGCAAAGCACGGCAGAGTGGAACCCTCTGTGAGAACTTCTCACTCTAAATTTTATTTCTAGTTAATTATATACTAGGATGCTTGACGGTGTTTAGTAACACCTGACACCCGTCGTCCACAAACCATGGACGACTTGTTTGTTTGGTTGCTATATTTGTTGAATTGATGGGAATATTGGTTTGAATGTGGTTTGTGGTTTGTGGTTAGAAATCGAATCGATAATGGGTTAGGACTAGACGTGCGCCGTTATAAGGCGAAGGGTGTAAGGCTAGGATAGGACTTACCCCAGTTTGTGGTTTGAATAACGAATCGAATAATTTATTAGGATTAGACGTGCGCCGTGATAAGGCGAAGGAGTAAGGCTAGGTTAGACCTTACTCTAATTTTGGTATAGTGCCGTTGTGCTGCCGAAATTTTCTAAAAAAAAAGTGTTAGAAAAATTTGAACCGTGAAATAAATATTTATAAACAAATCAGCCGATTTGTTTGTGTACACCTATTTGACTGACATTATTGGGTTGATATATTTTACACGTCGCCCAACTGCACGAATAAAATGTGTGTTTGTTGTTTGAAACCCCACACAGGTGTTGGGATGGAAATTGACGTACACTAATCCCAATTGTTAGTTGTATGTCGATCGATAGATTGACAGGCTGTGTAAGCGTTAATTACTTATATTTAATGCTTATACAGTGGGATAGTGCACTTTGGATGATGGTTGATTATTTGCCGTTGTTGTTATATACATGTGTCGTGTGAAATTCATATAATTTATATTATATGGTAATTGGTTGAGCTTCATTCAAATCTGAGAAAATAAAGAATATTTTGAAAATATATCAACGTGTTGAAAGAAATATATATTCGTGTGTCGAAAAATATATATATATATTCATGTGCTGAATAAATTAAATACTCTTGTGATTTACGGTACTCATTTGTTGAGATTAGTCAGGCGTTGAAATAAAACATAAATATTCATGTGTTGAAATGTAGTGTTGAAAGTAAAAATATTTGAAATAGGATATTTAAAGCAGAAATATTTGAAATAGAATATGTGAAGTAAAAATATTTGAAATAGGATATTTAAAGCAGGAATATTTGAAATAGAATATTCGAAGTGAAAATATTTGAAACAAAATATGTTGAGCCATGTTCGTTAGATTTGCGCCATTTGGACGTAAACGATATTTATGTCGATTTTAGTCGTTTTAAAATAAGTATCGAACTGGGAAATATTTCAAATTCAAATATTTTGAAAATAATATCGTTTATAGTACAACGACGTAGAACAAATTGATTTTTGGCTTAAAGTTGAAATAAGAGTTGGAATCGACTTTAAAACGATAAATAAAATACGTTTAGAATTAAAATCGACGAAATATATATAATATATATTATATATATATTAATGGCCTGAATAGAACGCGTCGCGTCGCGGCAGTTCGCGAATTTCGACCTTTAACTTCGCGTGGACATTACGGGAGATCCGACCGTCGGATTCTCCTAAAACCGGAACCGTTGGGTTCGTGTCGGAAAAAGCTTTCCAACGAATATAGGAAATTTGAAATCTAACCGTTGGATTTGGAATTATGTCCAAATCAAATTTGAAAAAGGTCGCTATGGATGCAGTTCGATGACCGTTAGTGGAAATCGACTGTACGAGCCTTGATAAAATTATTAAAAATAGCGATAATTTGTTTAAAATTAAAATAAGTGACTTGGAAGAAGTTGGGGTGAAAAATTCCACGTTTGTAAAGATAAAAATGTGTTTTTGTCGAAATGTACTAGCTTTAACTCGAATTAAAAATCTAGTTATTTCTAAGTAAATAAATTTGAGTTGGAATAGCTTTTGGGGTTTATCGTGAACAGTGTTTTAAATAACACTTGTTCTTTAACCCGATTAACGATGGGATAACATTGTGGGTTTGTCGTGGGCCGTGTTTTAAAAGACATTGGTCCTTTAACCTAGTTAAACATTAAAACGAAGTGGAGTTTTAAAGATTCTTTAATCAGATTAAAGTGGTCGAGAAAGGAGTATCACCAGTTTTGCTCCGAGCGATAGTGAAATCTTTAAATAGATTTAAACGTGAAATGGTAATTAACTTTACCGATAACACAGTGGTGTTAGATATGGGATATTACCAGTTTTGCTTCATGGGGTCAATAGGTTGGGATTGGGAAATAAAATAAATAATTACTTCTGTGTGGTTTGCTTATCCCGACTAGTTTGGAAAACCGTGATATGATTTGAAATCCAAAAGGAGATTAAAGAATAAATTTAGAAGAATTTATCTTTGATAAAATTAATGGGAACTTTTCCCAAAGAATAAAGAATATTCTGGATTTGAATGAGGCGTGTGACGTGTTGTGATAGCACTTGATTATAAGATGCGTAAGTTATTCAGAAAGGCCGGGTATAACCCATTCTGAATAACTGATTCGACGGAAGGTCGAAGTTGAAGACGGTGCAAGACCGATAATCTTCACGTCGAAAGGAGGGGTGCTCCCGTTGCCCTTGATGGGAGTAGCTACCTTGAAGGGACTACGGTGGTAGCCGTCCGGACGTACGTGTTGATTGTACGGGTATGCGAGGAAAGTGCCTCCGGTTTCGTTCAGACCCAGAACGGACTTGTAAATGGATGGTGTGTCTGACATTGTATTCCTTTATATTGTATTCGTTGATCTCTGCTAAATATATATCTGTTTGGCGGCGGAGAATTTATTCTCTTGCTTAACGCCCTTCTCTGAGACATACGAGCTTAGAGGTTATATATTGGCAGAAATCAGTGGTATGATATGGATTGATAGTGTGGCATGCTGAGATGCAGTGATCCAGACTTTTGTTGAAAAGCAAAGTTTGGTGGATGATGATCAAAGCGTAGCTTTAATATAGCACGGCTTTGTGTATAGCGTTGATTCACGAGCCTCACACCCCGGTATGGTGGTAAACTGATGGTTTGATCAGTATGCTTTTTCGTGGATGGGCACCTTCGTGGTGTCGTGGATTCGGTCGACCGAGATTGAGCTTAGTGCTCAGAGGGATAGGGTAAGCGGTGTTTTCTCTGGCCGGGACGTAAGCCGTAGTGATACTCGATTTCCCAAAAGTGCGGATGTGCATTACGGTGTTTTCTCTAGCCGAGACGTAAGCCGTTGAGATGGCACTACGCGATCGATCTTTCGAATCAGGAGCCACCATGATGGAAATCCAATTTCCAAATATGACATTTTGCGGTTTTGATTGTAGAGCCTAGTATTGGCGACATGATATATGGTACCCATGTCGTCTATGATTGATACATTTATATTTGAAGTTGTTTTCTTCACTTATAGTAATAATATAAGATGAAATTTCGCGTATCAAGCATATTTGGCTATTATAAGGGAAAACCCTATCCTCTGGCTTGCGTTGCATTGTGTGATGGGATCTGGTCTTATAATAGCTTCATTGTTCTTTATTTAGCATTGCGCTGTTTGTTTTCTGCACTGGTATTCTTAGGAGGAAACCCGTTCCGTGTTATACGGCGTGGTCCCTTGATTTACCTAACTTTAAAAACAAAGATTAATAACTGTTTTAGTTCTCACACCAATCACATGACTGACCTGGAGTTTATTGTTTTAACCTAAACTCTGGGTGCCCCTATTTTCCACACGGGTAGCTAGTAGTTTCGGTTTTACAGATTTATATTCACAGGATTCTGATTTACAGCTGGAACGATGTTCGGAAAGCTCTGTATCCGTGCATTATTTTCAGTTGTGTTTTATATTGTTTTTCCGCTGCTATGTAATTTATTGTAATCTCTGATATTTATCGAATGTAATTTTATTCATTTATACTCTGTATATTCTTGTATTCTGATGGAATTGTTGTAATAAACAATGAAATGTTCTTCTGTTTGTGTTCTATTTTGTCGTGTTCTCAAAACAATCAGGCGTTTCGAAAGGTCTAGATCAGTTTAGCGACTGATTCAGATCGAGCGAAATTCCTTGTTGTCACAGTTGGTATCAGAGCTCTGGTTTACAGAGCTCGAGAACAAGGCACATTAGAACCAAAAGAAAGAATTCATCAGATATTGGATTAGTAATATCCAATGAGAACGACTCGTTAGAGATAGGATCAGTAGTATCCTAGAACGAGTGTGAAGAGTATATTTTTAAAATGAAAACCATTTTTGTTTTGAAATTTAAATCATATCATACGTGTTTGACTATTTATTTTAAATTGATTTGGACAATCCAATATATAAAGATTTTGCATATACGCCTTGCAAGCGTGTATTCGAGGTTTTAATATACTGGATAGATATAGAATCATACTCTAGTTGGCCGGGAATAATTCTGGTGATGGGGCACCGTCGCCAGTATTTATTTTCGAGTTTCGAAAGTGAGATTTCTATATATTTCCAATCGACTGGTGTGAGAACAAAACTTAACTAAAATTTACTGCTTGTGACTTGACACTGAAATCTGATTTTTGAGTATATAAAAATCATATATATTTGACAATCTAATCAACAAATTGATTGATGGCTGTGATGCTTGTTTATTGATTCAACTAAAAATTCTGGAATGATAAATGAAGTATAATCAAGATGATTATTAAGTGAAAAATAATGCGAACTCTCTTGACAAAAATCCTAAAAATATTATATAGGATATGGACGACTATGGCTTATCTCATACAGAATTATGGATGACCCCGAAACAAGCGAGGAGGGCTCACCAGAAAGCAGAAAAAGAACGTGAGTTGAACTTAGGAACGTACGTGGGTATTTATTGTCGCATATGCAGAAAAGAAGGACATTATGCCGTTCGGTGCCCTGAGCGAAAGAAAAGCAGGGAGAAAATGATGAGAATGGACATAGTGTGTTTCAAATGCAAAGAGACGGGGCATTTCGTACATAAGTGTCCGAAGATAAAGAAGAAACCCACAAATTTAGGAAAGGAAAAGAAGTGCTTTAAATGCAAAGAAGTAGGGCATCTAGCCCGAGATTGCCCGTTAAAGAAGGGTGATAAGAAATCCAAGGGAAAGGAGCTATCAACTTTGGAAATCATGCAAGAAGAAGGCACGACTTCCTAGAAAGTTGGGTTTTAATGTAATGAACTAGCGTTTTGGATATATGTATGTGTGTATGATGCTTGTATGAACGTAATTATGCTTTTTGTTTTAAAATGTATTAGTATTGTATAATATAACTAAGGTAAGAAAATGTTGAACCAAGTTGAATTTAGCACCAAACATCGAACTGTATTGAAAATTTATCGCATTTGCTCGCATATATATATATACTTACATTGAACAGGTCATAGCAAGGAGACTAGAGCAGAGAATAAAATTTGTTTGCCCGACAAATAGGTACATGTTTACTACATAATTTACTGTTTTGTTTGGGTGATGATGATTTTATGAGCCTATTGGCTAGCCGCTTGGCTTTTTCTTTTTCTTTTTGAGATCTGAAGGACCGGGGGAGCTATTTGAAATTCCCCGATGCTCCCATTGCAGGGGAGGTTATGGCGAAATTTTTCGAAAATTTAGGGTGTTAGCCAAATTTTTGAAGAATTTGAAAATTCTCAGAAACTGAAAAGTTGGAGAATGAAAGCCAGATCGAACGTAGAGTTGATTAATCAAACCACTTTCGACTTTGTTCCTTTTCGGGGACGAAAAGTTTTAAGTGGGGGAGATTGTAATAACCCGGAAAATCTGAGCCAATTTGAAATTTTTATTTTAGCAATTTTAGCTGAATTGGAATATTTAAAATAGATTATTTTAAATAATATCGACGAAAACTTTATTTTGAATAGAATTCGAACGTATATATTATATACGTCGTCGTTAGAATATAATTAATCATATATATAATTATAAATAGAATTGAAAATGGCGCGGTAGTTCGATAATTCGATTTCAAACTTCAATTGAATGTACCGGGTGCAATGCAATCCGGATTTTAGTGAAACCAAAAATAATAGGATCTAATTGGGAATATCTTCCCAACGAATCCAAAAAATTGAAATTTCATAGCGGGGGTCAAAAGATATGTCCAGTTGAAATTTCTGAATAGTCGCTATGAAATTCGGGCCCTTAAAAATGGGAATTTTGCAAACGACCTCGGATTTCGACGAAACCACTTTTGTTGGGTCCGTGATGTCGAGTTATTGCTAGATTCCAAATTTCATAATTTTTCGAATCAATATGTGAGCGTGGCAAGGGAAAACGCGATTGACCAGTTTTAGTTGATTTTAATCGACTGGAAATTAGCCATTTTTCAAACGGTCTCAGAATTCGACGAAATTAGTTTTGTTAGGACCGTATCGTCAATACGAAGCTAGAAAATATTTTTATGGAATTTTTAGAGACAGTATGTGACCCCGGTAGATTGAAATGTGCGTTTAAATTGAATATATAAAGATTTATATTTTAAATTCAATGGAAACTAATCGTAACGGTCGAATTAGCTTGTGAAACATATCCCATTGTGTTCGGAATGGGAGTAGTTAGCTAGGGACGACAGGCGGTGGGTTTCGTTTTGAGTTCGAAATAAAAAGGTACTTTTCAAATTAAAATAATAAATAATATAATTAAATATATAACTACACCCTCCCTTTTTCTTCCTCCCTCATTTCAGTCAACTCCGAAGAAAAAAAAACCCCCGCTCTTCTCTTCCGATCCACCATCGCGCTCCCTCCCCGGCGCCGCCGTCATTCACCGCCCCCACCTCCTCTTCTCCGATCCCCCTCCTTCCCTTCCCCCTCTCGCTTCTCTCTCCTCCGCAGTCAAAGCACCCAAAGCCCCCACGACGCAAAGAAGCCTCCGCCCGCTACTACCCTGGCCCACGCCCACGCCACCGCAGGTCAGAACCCCCACCACCAGCGCCACGTTTTCTTCCCCCCTCCTCTCAGTTCTTCCAACACAGTGAGCCCTCTTTCTTTCTTTTCCATTAAAACATTGTTTTGTTATATATTTGTGAATCCTTTTAAAGGTAAAACATTAGATTTTATTTAAAAGGAAAAGCTTATATTTTTATGTAGAAAAAGTTGAGATTTTTAAATTGTTAAAAATAAGTTTGTTAACATGAAAAAGAAATGGTTTTAATACGAGTAGCGATAGTATAAAGAGATGATCTTTATTATAGGATTAACATGATAAAAATACGATCTTTAGATATTTAGAATAATAAAAATATGATTTTTATTATATGTAGATAATAAAAATATAATTTTTATATTATAGAAAGGTTAGAACTATAATTTTTATACTACAGAAAGGTTAAAAATATAACTTTTATATATGTGGAGATATAAAAATATAAGTTTTATATGTGTCGTAAAGAAAAAAATTTGATCTTTATATTGGAAATATAATTCTTTTATATATATATATATATATATATATATATATATATATATATATATAGAAAGAAGCGTTGTAAATATATATGAAGTAGAGATAAAAATATGATTTTTATTTTGAAATGAAGCAATAAAAATATAATTTTTATATTTGAACAGCGTGAAAAGAACTGCGTTGGAATTTCAAGCAGATCGAAAAGGTTCAACAGTTCAAAAGCAAAGCACGACGGAGTGGAACCCTCTGTGAGAACTTCTCACTCTAAATTTTATTTCTAGTTAATTATATACTAGGATGCTTGACGGTGTTTAGTAACACCTGACACCCGTCGTCCACAAACCATGGACGACTTGTTTGTTTGTTTGGTTGCTATATTTGTTGAATTGATGGGAATATTGGTTTGAATGTGGTTTGTGGTTTGTGGTTAGAAATCGAATCGATAATGGGTTAGGACTAGACGTGCGCCGTTATAAGGCGAAGGGTGTAAGGCTAGGATAGGACTTACCCCAGTTTGTGGTTTGAATAACGAATCGAATAATTTATTAGGATTAGACGTGCGCCGTGATAAGGCGAAGGAGTAAGGCTAGGTTAGACCTTACTCTAATTTTGGTATAGTGCCGTTGTGCTGCCGAAATTTTCTAAAAAAAAAAAGTGTTAGAAAAATTTGAACCGTGAAATAAATATTTATAAACAAATCAGCCGATTCGTTTGTGTACACCTATTTGACTGACATTATTGGGTTGATATATTTTACACGTCGCCCAACTGCACGAATAAAATGTGTGTTTGTTGTTTGAAACCCCGCACGGGTGTTGGGATGGAAATTGACGTACACTAATCCCAATTGTTAGTTGTATGTCGATCGATAGATTGACAGGCTGTGTAAGCGTTAATGTAACAACCCGAAAATCTGACCCAATTTAAAATTTTTATTTTTTAAGAATTTTATAGTACAATCTGCCAGAATTTGAAATTTCCATTTTTAAATAAATATTTTAATCATGGAAAAATTGACATTTCGCAAACGAACCCCGTTTCCGACGAAACCACTTTTGTTGGAACCGGAATGTCGAATCATTGCTAGGTTTCAAATTTTAGAATTTTTCGACTTAATATGTGAGCGGGGTGAAAGAAACTGTGTTTGGGTCAATACAGTCAAAATTAAACGACTTAAAAATGGCCATTTTTCAAACAGTCTCAGCATTCGATGAAAATAATTTTGTTGGATTCGTATCGTCAAAACATAGCCAAAACATTTTTCCTGGATTTTTCTGAGCCCGTATGTGGCCCCGGTGGATGTTGAAATACGTCAGAATCAGTTATTAAAGAGTTAAATTTTAAAACTGAAAAACGGGGACTGAAATGACCGTTTGGGCCTGCGGGACATATCCAGACGAGTCCGGAACGGGGGTATTTGGGTGGGAACGTCTGTCGTTGGGCTCGAAACGGGCTAAGTGACTAAACGGGCCTTAAACGGATTTAATTAAATAATTAATTAATTAACTAACCCTAATATTTTATTATAAAAAGGGGGCCGTACCTTCATCTTCTTCGTTTGATTCAGCGCCGCATGAACCCAATTAGGCCGAAACTTTAACCTCCGATTCCTCTCAAATTACTCAACGAAATCCCTTGCTTCTTCAGAGAATTCAACCACCTTTCCGCACACACCAGAATTGCATCGATTCGTGCACCGTACAGCGAGAACCGGGGACCCGAAGTCCGCCCGTTCGGACCGCCGCCGCACACAGTGGGCCCCACCGAACTCCACCCCCCTCTGGCCGATCGTAGGTCTCCCTCCCCTCTCCCATCTCCCGCAAACCGTTCGTTGTTTCGTCAACTAACGACTGAGAAATCCGGATTTAAAGTTTGAATCAATTTCTGAAAAAAAGGTATGTTAACTTCAGATTTTGCGATGCTTTAAATCGTCGCTGCAGCAGTTGTAAAAAGTGAATATATTCAGAAATTCATAACTAATTCATACGATTGCCAAATCTGAAAATTTCAGATCCGGCGAAATCGTGATTCAGAGGGCTACGTTTCTGAACTGATTCGGAACATTTCTGGAGTGGTTTGATTTTGGAATTGCTTTGTTAGAGGTGAGAGATCCTAATCGAAAATTTATTTTTGATCAAATAATTTTCTATGCCATAACGAAGAAATTTTTTTTTTTTCATGATGCTATGTGATGTTATTATGATGCAATTGACACCGTAAAATTTGTGATGCTATGATGCAATTGACACCGTAAAATTTGTGATGCTATGATGCAATTGACACCGTAAAATTTGTGATGCTATGATGCAATTGACACCGTAAAATTTGTGATGCTATGATGCAATTGACACCGTAAAATTTGTGATGCTATGATGCAATTGACACCGTAAAATTTGTGATGCTATGATGCAATTGACACCGTAAAATTTGTGATGCTATGATGCAATTGACACCGTAAAATTTGTGATGCTATGATGCAATTGACACCGTAAAATTTGTGATGCTATGATGTAATTGACACCGTAAAATTTGTGATGCTATGATGTAACTGACACCGTAAATTTGAGATGCTATGACGTGATAAAGGGGACACCACCAATTTGTATGAGGTTATGACGTTAAAAATTGACACCATATATTGTGCGACGTTATGACATGAAAAATGGCGGTTACATGTAGCAGTGTTTTGACATGTAAATAAAATAAGTAGATTAGCATTGGAATGTTATTGACATTTTTATACGTAAATAAAACAGTCAAATTAGCGGTGGAAGTTTTGTTCACATTTTTTTTTATATGTAGATAAATTAAACAAGTTACCAATAAAATTTCATTTACATTTTATAGGTAAATGGAAACCACAAATTTGCAATAAAATTTTATATAACATTTGTTTGGTAGATAAAAGAAAATGTTTAGAGGGAAAAATGTTAAACATAAAAAAAAAAAAAAGGGTTGACATTCAATATTAGTTTTGTTGAATGAGTTTAAAGCGATAGTAACATACAATTTTATGTGCATTTTGTCTGCATATAAAAAGTTGAACTTTTAAAATACAATTTTATGTGCATTTTGTCTGCATATAAAAAGTTGAACTTTTAAAATACAATTTTTTGTGCATTTTGTCTGCATATAAAAAGTTGAACTTTTAAAATACAATTTTATGTGCATTTTGTCTGCATATAAAAAGTTGAACTTTTAAAATACAATTTTTTGTGCATTTTGTCTGCATATAAAAAGTTGAACTTTTAAAATACAATTTTATGTGCATTTTGTCTGCATATAAAAAGTTGAACTTTTAAAATACAATTTTATGTGCATTTTGTCTGCATATAAAAAGTTGAACTTTTAAAATACAATTTTATGTGCATTTTGTCTGCATATAAAAAGTTGAACTTTTAAAATACAATTTTATGTGCATTTTGTCTGCATATAAAAAGTTGAACTTTTAAAATACAATTTTATGTGCATTTTGTCTGCATATAAAAAGTTGAACTTTTAACATACAATTTTATGTGCATTTTGTCTGCATATAAAAAGTTGAACTTTTAAAATACAATTTTATGTGCATTTTGTCTGCATATAAAAAGTTGAACTTTTACATACAATTTTATGTGCATTTTGTCTGCATATAAAAAGTTGAACTTTTAAAATACAATTTTATGTGCATTTTGTCTGCATATAAAAAGTTGAACTTTTAAATACAATTTTATGTGCATTTTGTCTGCATATAAAAAGTTGAACTTTTAAAATACATTTTTATGTGCATTTTGTATGCAAATAAAAAGTTGAACTTTTAAAATACATTTTTATGTGCATATAAAATATTTAAGCGATATAAATTTGATTTTGATATAAACAATCGCGAAAATTATTTGAAAGGACCGAGTTAAACCTCGTTTCAAATAATTATACGTCAGTATAAATTCGAAGAGTTGAAGACGACGGTCGAAGACCGACGATCTTCAAGGCGAATGGTGGAGTTGCTATTGTTGACTTTGAGAGGAGTAGCTACCTTGATGGGTTGGCAGTAGCGATCGCCTGACGTACTTGTTGATTGTGCGGATTTGCGAGTATCTTTATTTCCCCCGAAATGAGATGTCTCCGGTTTCGTTCAGACCCAGAACGGACTTGTAAATGGATAGCATGCCTGACATTGAAATTGATGTCATGCAATTAAATTGGTTTTATTTAATATACAACTGTTGGTGGCGGAGAATTTATTCTCTTGCTTAACACCCGGTTGTGTGTTAAATAATTATCGATCGCGTGATGTAAATTGTCGATGTGACATGCCAAGATTGCAATTGAACAAAGCTTATTGTTGCAAAGCAGAGCCTTGTATGATGATCAAAGCATAGTCTGGTATGGACATAGCTTTGTGTAATTCGTTACTTCGCGAGCCTCACACCCCGGTTGAGTCAAAAACGGAGCAAGGGAACGCAGGGAGTGCGCACGTTTCTTTCTAGCTAGAAGAGGTGTCGGTGCTTAAACTGGCTGACATTTTACTTATGTGGTTGTTGGATTTGAGGTACCTCAGGTATATTGGTCATATTGTGGCCAATCAGAGATCCGTTAGGATCGGGGAACGTGTGTTCAGGAATAACTAATCCAGTCCATTGCACCAGTTGGACAGAGTACCAACACGGGGACGGACCGGCCCTGCAGGATCCAAGGGTTGGACAGAGTACCAATCCTGGGGCATTGCTAGAGTGTCTCGAATCGGTAAGGAATTCGCTCCTAGCCTTGACTCATGACGGAAACCCAACCTTCCAATAGGTACCGACGAATTTGATTGTATATTTATTACGGCGGCATAGTGGAATGGGGCACTACGCTGTCTAGGATTAATATATTTACCTTGAAGTAGTTTAAATCATATTACACACTTATAATATGAAATTATCGTTTAATCGTATCAAGCATTTCTTGATCATTATAAGGTAAAACCCTTTCCTCTGGTGTGCGTTGCATTGTGTGATGGGACTTGGGCTTATAATGATTTCATGTTTTTATAAAAAGCATTGCATTATCTTTGTTACGTTAAATATATGCACTGTCGATCAATTGGAGAAAATCCGTTCCACGAAAGTGGCGTGATCCTTTGACTTGTCATATTCAGTAGTTAGTTAATATAGATTTCTCACACCAGTCCCACGACTGACTCGAAGTTGTTTCACTTTGCAACTCGGGTGCCCTCTTTCCACACGGGCAGCCAATTGACAGGTTACTAGTGCTTTTTGCTTGGGGCTGTTGCTTGGAGTTTCCTTAGCTTTGCTTTCTTGGAGGTTGCTGCTTTTGAGGTGCGGTTTGGAGCACGAAGACTTGTTATCTTTATTTTACATTCCCTCTTAGACGATAAACATTTAAACTTATTCCTGTTTTAAATTATGTACTTTGGAGTTGGAGACATGTCCTTTCTATTGGTTTTGTTGTAATAAGTAGGATTCTGTGACTGTGGGATTCTGTATTTTGATGACATCCATATTCCGCTGCTATGCTGATGTTATTATTATATAGTTTCTTATATTTATGCTGTTATCTGTGTACCGTATTGCCATATTTAAGTTGTATTCCAATGATAACCCTTGCTTTCGTTATGCGGAAGTTTGGGGTCATCACAGTTGGTATCAGAGCTTTGGTTTTAACCTTAGTTTTGGAATATAACATATTTATAGCAATACTCCTCATTAGAGATGGGACTATTTAGTCCTAGAATGAGTATGACAGTTTAGCACATATTTTACAGTCGTTTATCCATTCCCATCTTTTTCATCTTTTCCTTTGAGAATTTCATTTCACTTGGTCTGACACCTTTTTCTTGATCGTACAGACTAAGTAAAATGGCAACTCAGGCCAGAGTTAGAGCTAGAGGTGGAGCAGCTAGGGTGAGGGAAAATACCGCTTCAGTGGCCCCCAACCAACCAGATAGAGAGGAGGAAGTAAGACCACCACCTCCACCTGCTTTCGATCTTGATAAAGTTAAGAAGAAGATAAATAATTTAGGCGGAGTTCATTTCACGGGCCAAGAATCTGTCACGGAGGCCCAAGCTTGGTTAAAGACTATGGAGAGGATTTTGGATGGTTTGGAGCTAGAGGATCACCGCAAGCAATTCATGGCGGTATGGTTTTTGCAAGGTCAAGCCCAAATTTGGTGGGAGCTCAGTATGATAGGAGTTGTGGAAGCTGAAGTTACATGGGCCAGATTCAAGGAGTTATTCAATGCCAAGTATGTCCCACCTCATGAAGTGGAAAGATTGCATGATGAATTTGCCAACCTCCAGCAAGGGGGAATGACCGTTTCTGAATATGTAAAGAAATTTGAAGAGCTCTCAAGGTATGCTCCGGAGTTGGTACAGGATGCAACTCAGAAGAATAAAAGGTTTATCAATGGCTTGGCAAGGAAGTATCACAACCGTGTCACGAACCATATAGAGCGCCCCTTTGCTAAGGTTATAGAGATGGCTTGTCGCTTTGAAGAGATTGACCAGAAAGCAAGCCAACAAGATAAGGAGAAGAAGCAACCCAATACTAAGAAGAAGGAGGCTGATAAAAAGCCTGAAACAGGGAGTTCCTCTTCAGCAAAGCCATATAGTAAGAAGAGAGATAGGGAGAAGATCAAGTGTTATAACTGTGGAAAAACTGGCCATTATGAGAAAGAGTGCCGAGCTCCTAAGAAGGTGAAAAGAAATGAGACTGGACCCAGTCAAAGCTCACATGATAAGAGGGAGTGTTTCAATTGTCACAAGCCTGGACATATTATCAGAGATTGCCCGTTGCTTAAGAAGTCAGAGGTGGCTCATGTCTATGGTGAACCTGCTGTACCAGCTTCTAATTCTGAAGGTACAGGTAAACCTGATGTTCTCAGTGGTTTTATTAATGTTAAGAATATCCCCGTTACTGTTCTTTTTGACACGGGTGCTTCTAGAAGTTTTATTTCTGTCGACGCAATTAAGAAGCTGAAATTAAAACCAAGAAAATTAAAAGAACCATTCAATGCACATAGTCCGATAGGTGGTACACTCTATCTAGATCAGTATTGTCGAGTACCCATTTCCTACTCCCATTTCCAATTTCCATTTAACTTAATTATCATGAGTTTTTCTGGGTATGATATTATTCTTGGACTCGATTGGCTTGAAAATTTTGAAGCGGAATTAATTTGCGTTGAAAGGGTGGTTAGAATCAAAACCAAATTTGGTGATATTATCACTATTCCTTGCCATGGTTCTGCCACTGACAGAAAAGAATTTTGGTCTTCTTTAGAAGTCACCCCGGCTTCTATTGAAGATATTCCTATTGTAAGAGATTATGCTGATGTCTTTGAAGAGGTGGATAGCTTACCTCCTCGTCGAGAAATAGATTTCAAAATCGAATTAGTTCCTGATGCTAGACCTATTGTTCATGCTATACGGAGAATGTCTCCGAAAGAGAAAGAAGAGCTGAGCAACCAAACCAAACAACTTTTATGGAAGGGTCTAATCAGGCCAAGCTTTTCTAGTTGGGGCGCAGCAGTGGTGTTTGTGCCAAAATCTGACGGAACCCTCAGGCTTTGCGTGGACTACCGTGATCTTAATAAACAGACATTAAAGAACAAATACCCTCTTCCCCGCATCGATGATCTTCTTGATAGATTGCATGGAGCTCGTGTATTCTCTAAGATGGACCTAGCCACAGGTTTCCATCAACTGCGCATCGCAGAAGAGTGCATCCCTCTCACTGCTTTTAGAGGGCCTGACACATTTTATGAATGGCTAGTAATGCCTTTTGGACTATGCAATGCTCCAGCTTATTTCGTTGACTTAATGAATCGTGTTTTTAGAAATGTCCTTAATAAATTTGTGCTTGTATTCATTGACGATATTCTTATCTTTTCAAAATCTGTTGAGGAGCATGAAAAACATTTGAGGGAAGTCTTAGAAATCCTTCGAAGAAATGTACTGAAAGCCAAATTCTCTAAGTGTATGTTTTGGCAAGAAGAGGTGAAATTCCTCGGCCATGTAGTTTCCAAAGAAGGCATTTCAGTTGATCCTGGAAAAATCTCAGCCATCCAAGAATGGAAGCAGCCTACTACCCCCACTGAAGTACGAAGTTTCTTGGGTTTGGCTGGCTACTATCGCAAATTCGTGAGAGATTTTTCTAAATTATCTGGTCCATTGACTGAGCTGACTAAAAAGCATAAGAAGTTCATTTGGACACCAAAATGCGAGGCATCCTTCCAAGAGCTAAAGAAGAGGCTGACCACTGCTCCTGTCTTGACCATCATCGATGGCAATCAGGATTTGAAGGTTTGGACCGACGCTTCCAAAGAAGGTTGTCTCTATTTTTTTTTTTTTATTTTAATAATAAACATGGTTGAGGTGACCTTTTCTTTTTTTTTCAAAACTCATTTTAACATGTTATGCTTCATCTTGAATTTTAAGGTATTGGCGCGGTGCTTATGCAAAGAGACAAAGTTGTCGCTTATGCTAGTCGCCAACTGAAAGTCCATGAGAAGAAGTACCCCACCCACGATCTTGAACTTATGGCTATTGTCTTCGCTCTGAAAATCTGGAGACATTATTTATTGGGGGAAAAGTTCGAGCTTTACACCGACCATCAGTCTCTGAAATATCTTTTCACTCAAAAAGATCTAAATTTGAGACAGCAGAGGTGGGTGGAATTCCTTGCAGCTTATGACTTGGATATTCTATATACGCCTGGAAAGGCGAATGTTGTGGCAGATGCGCTGAGTCGAAAGAATGCCGCCAACACTAATCTCATCCTCGCCCACCTCATTATCACTCCTTCTCTGATAGACAAGATTGCCGCTCTTCAGAAGGATGACAAATTTATTCAAAAGATGGTCGAGCGGGTTCAAAAGGGTGAAGCATCAAGCTTTTCTATTGATGACAAGGGAATTCTCAGAATGCAAGGGCGTATTTGTGTGCCTGATATCCCAGAGCTAAAAAGAGAAGTCATGGATGAGAATCACAAGTCAAAAATCAGTGTTCATCCTGGTGTTAGCAAGATGTACAAGGATCTAAAGCGTACATTTTGGTGGAAATCCATGAAGCGCGATATTTCCATGTATGTTGCTAAATGTCCCACCTGCCAGTTAGTAAAGAGTGATCAGCAGAAGCTAGCAGGATTATTACAGCCGCTGGAGATTCCAGGTTGGAAATGGGACCAGGTCTCCATGGACTTCATTGATGGCTTACCCCGCTCTAGGAAGGGGAATGATGGTATCTGGGTGATTGTTGACCGTCTTACAAAAACTGCTCATTTTATCCCAATCAAATCCAACCGTACAGCTAGAAGTTTGGCGCAGTTGTATGTGAAAGAGATTGTCAGACTGCATGGTGTCCCTAGTAGCATCGTCAGTGATCGAGACCCAATTTTCACTAGCAAATTTTGGGAAGCCTTTCAAGAAGAATTGGGAACCAAGCTGAATTTTAGTACAGCATATCACCCTCAGACAGACGGGCAGACTGAGAGGGTAAACCGCATCCTAGAAGATCTGTTGCGAGCTTGCATTTTGGATTTTGGTGGCTCGTGGGAGGATCATATACACTTGGTCGAGTTTTCTTATAACAACAGTTACCAAGCAAGTATAGGGATGTCGCCTTTTGAAGCCCTTTATGGCAGACCATGCAGATCCCCCGCATGTTGGGTAGAATCCGGTGATCGTCTAGTGCTGGGGCCTGACATGATTCGAGAGGCAGCAGAGAAGGTTAATTTTATTAAGAAGAAATTATTAGCTGCCCAAAGCCGACAGAAAAGTTATGCTGATACTAGGAGGAGAGACTTACAATTTTCTGTTGGTGATATGGTATATCTTAGAGTTTCTCCACTACGTGGGGTAATACGATTTGGGAAGACTGGCAAGCTGGCGCCTAGATTCATTGGTCCATTCCCCATTACTGAAAGGATTGGCCCACTTGCTTACAGATTACAGTTGCCCGATTGGCTGCCAGGCATACACGATGTCTTTCATGTATCCCAGCTGCGCAGGCATATCCATGATCCAGATCTTGTTGTGGAGGAAGCTGCACAGCAAGATTTGGAAATTACACCAACCTTGCAAGTGAGAAGAGAACCAATAAAAATAGTGGGTAGAGAAACTCGTGAGCTAAGAAATAAAAGAATCAACCTAGTGAAGGTGCAATGGAGTGGAGACCCTAGAGACTGCACTTGGGAGACAGAGGAGAGTATCAAGCAAGCCTACCCCTTGTGTAGAGTGGATATCTCCGACTGATTGTTGTGTGAGGTATCATTTTCAATACTTCAAATTTTCCCGTTTTGTTTCCTACTGTACTTTTCCTTTACGAGGACGAAAAGCTTTTAAGTGGGGGCGATTGTAACAACCCGAAAATCTGACCCAATTTAAAATTTTTATTTTTTAAGAATTTTATAGTAAAATCTGCCAGAATTTGAAATTTCCATTTTTAAATAAATATTTTAATCATGGAAAAATTGACATTTCGCAAACGAACCCCGTTTCCGACGAAACCACTTTTGTTGGAACCGGAATGTCGAATCATTGCTAGGTTTCAAATTTTAGAATTTTTCGACTTAATATGTGAGCGGGGTGAAAGAAACTGTGTTTGGGTCAATACAGTCAAAATTAAACGACTTAAAAATGGCCATTTTTCAAACAGTCTCAGCATTCGATGAAAATAATTTTGTTGGATTCGTATCGTCAAAATATAGCCAAAACATTTTTCCTGGATTTTTCTGAGCCCGTATGTGGCCCCGGTGGATGTTGAAATACGTCAGAATCAGTTATTAAAGAGTTAAATTTTAAAACTGAAAAACGGGGACTGAAATGACCGTTTGGGCCTGCGGGACATATCCAGACGAGTCCGGAACGGGGGTATTTGGGTAAGAACGTCTGTCGTTGGGCTCGAAACAGGCTAAGTGACTAAACGGGCCTTAAACGGATTTAATTAAATAATTAATTAATTAACTAACCCTAATATTTTATTATAAAAAGGGGGCCGTACCTTCATCTTCTTCGTTTGATTCAGCGCCGCATGAACCCAATTAGGCCGAAACTTTAACCTCCGATTCCTCTCAAATTACTCAACGAAATCCCTTGCTTCTTCAGAGTTTTTTTTAGAGAATTCAACCACCTTTCCGCACACACCAGAATTGCATCGATCCGTGCACCGTACAGCGAGAACCGAGGACCCGAAGTCCGCCCGTTCGGACCGCCGCCGCACACAGTGGGCCCCACCGAACTCCACCCCCCTCTGGCCGATCGTAGGTCTCCCTCCCCTCTCCCATCTCCCGCAAACCGTTCGTTGTTTCGTCAACTAACGACTGAGAAATCCGGATTTAAAGTTTGAATCAATTTCTGAAAAAAAGGTATGTTAACTTCAGATTTTGCGACGCTTTAAATCGTCGCTGCAGCAGTTGTAAAAAGTGAATATATTCAGAAATTCATAACTAATTCATACGATTGCCAAATCTGAAAATTTCAGATCCGGCGAAATCGTGATTCAGAGGGCTACGTTTCTGAACTGATTCGGAACATTTCTGGAGTGGTTTGATTTTGGAATTGCTTTGTTAGAGGTGAGAGATCCTAATCGAAAATTTATTTTTGATCAAATAATTTGCTATGCCATAACGAAGAAAAAAAAAAATTTCATGATGCTATGCTATGTGATGTTATTATGATGCAATTGACACCGTAAAATTTGTGATGCTATGATGCAATTGACACCGTAAAATTTGTGATGCTATGATGCAATTGACACCGTAAAATTTGTGATGCTATGATGCAATTGACACCGTAAAATTTGTGATGCTATGATGCAATTGACACCGTAAAATTTGTGATGCTATGATGCAATTGACACCGTAAAATTTGTGATGCTATGATGTAATTGACACCGTAAAATTTGTGATGCTATGATGCAGTTGACACCGTAAAATTTGTGATGCTATGATGCAATTGACACCGTAAAATTTGTGATGCTATGATGCAATTGACACCGTAAAATTTGTGATGCTATGATGTAATTGACACCGTAAAATTTGTGATGCTATGATGTAACTGACACCGTAAATTTGAGATGCTATGACGTGATAAAGGGGACACCACCAATTTGTATGAGGTTATGACGTTAAAAATTGACACCATATATTGTGCGACGTTATGACATGAAAAATGGCGGTTACATGTAGCAGTGTTTTGACATGTAAATAAAATAAGTAGATTAGCATTGGAATGTTATTGACATTTTTATATGTAAATAAAACAGTCAAATTAGCGGTGGAAGTTTTGTTCACATTTTTTTTTATATGTAGATAAATTAAACAAGTTACCAATAAAATTTCATTTACATTTTATAGGTAAATGGAAACCACAAATTTGCAATAAAATTTTATATAACACTTGTTTGGTAGATAAAAGAAAATGTTTAGAGGGAAAAATGTTAAACATAAATAAAAAAAAAAGGGTTTACATTCAATATTAGTTTTGTTGAATGAGTTTAAAGCGATAGTAACATACAATTTTATGTGCATTTTGTCTGCATATAAAAAGTTGAACTTTTAAAATACAATTTTATGTGCATTTTGTCTGCATATAAAAAGTTGAACTTTTAAAATACAATTTTTTGTGCATTTTGTCTGCATATAAAAAGTTGAACTTTTAAAATACAATTTTATGTGCATTTTGTCTGCATATAAAAAGTTGAACTTTTAAAATACAATTTTTTGTGCATTTTGTCTGCATATAAAAAGTTGAACTTTTAAAATACAATTTTATGTGCATTTTGTCTGCATATAAAAAGTTGAACTTTTAAAATACAATTTTATGTGCATTTTGTCTGCATATAAAAAGTTGAACTTTTAAAATACAATTTTATGTGCATTTTGTCTGCATATAAAAAGTTGAACTTTTAAAATACAATTTTATGTGCATTTTGTCTGCATATAAAAAGTTGAACTTTTAACATACAATTTTATGTGCATTTTGTCTGCATATAAAAAGTTGAACTTTTAAAATACAATTTTATGTGCATTTTGTCTGCATATAAAAAGTTGAACTTTTACATACAATTTTATGTGCATTTTGTCTGCATATAAAAAGTTGAACTTTTAAAATACAATTTTACGTGCATTTTGTCTGCATATAAAAAGTTGAACTTTTAAATACAATTTTATGTGCATTTTGTCTGCATATAAAAAGTTGAACTTTTAAAATACATTTTTATGTGCATTTTGTATGCAAATAAAAAGTTGAACTTTTAAAATACATTTTTATGTGCATATAAAATATTTAAGCGATATAAATTTGATTTTGATATAAACAATCGCGAAAATTATTTGAAAGGACCGAGTTAAACCTCGTTTCAAATAATTATACGTCAGTATAAATTCGAAGAGTTGAAGACGACGGTCGAAGACCGACGATCTTCAAGGCGAATGGTGGAGTTGCTATTGTTGACTTTGAGAGGAGTAGCTACCTTGATGGGTTGGCAGTAGCGATCGCCTGACGTACTTGTTGATTGTGCGGATTTGCGAGTATCTTTATTTCCCCCGAAATGAGATGTCTCCGGTTTCGTTCAGACCCAGAACGGACTTGTAAATGGATAGCATGCCTGACATTGAAATTGATGTCATGCAATTAAATTGGTTTTATTTAATATACAACTGTTGGTGGCGGAGAATTTATTCTCTTGCTTAACACCCGGTTGTGTGTTAAATAATTATCGATCGCGTGATGTAAATTGTCGATGTGACATGCCAAGATTGCAATTGAACAAAGCTTATTGTTGCAAAGCAGAGCCTTGTATGATGATCAAAGCATAGTCTGGTATGGACATAGCTTTGTGTAATTCGTTACTTCGCGAGCCTCACACCCCGGTTGAGTCAAAAACGGAGCAAGGGAACGCAGGGAGTGCGCACGTTTCTTTCTAGCTAGAAGAGGTGTCGGTGCTTAAACTGGCTGACATTTTACTTATGTGGTTGTTGGATTTGAGGTACCTCAGGTATATTGGTCGTATTGTGGCCAATCAGAGATCCGTTAGGATCGGGGAACGTGTGTTCAGGAATAACTAATCCAGTCCATTGCACCAGTTGGACAGAGTACCAACACGGGGACGGACCGGCCCTGCAGGATCCAAGGGTTGGACAGAGTACCAATCCTGGGGCATTGCTAGAGTGTCTCGAATCGGTAAGGAATTCGCTCCTAGCCTTGACTCATGACGGAAACCCAACCTTCCAATAGGTACCGACGAATTTGATTGTATATTTATTATGGCGGCATAGTGGAATGGGGCACTACGCTGTCTAGGATTAATATATTTACCTTGAAGTAGTTTAAATCATATTACACACTTATAATATGAAATTATCGTTTAATCGTATCAAGCATTTCTTGATCATTATAAGGTAAAACCCTTTCCTCTGGTGTGCGTTGCATTGTGTGATGGGACTTGGGCTTATAATGATTTCATGTTTTTATAAAAAGCATTGCGTTATCTTTGTTACGTTAAATATATGCACTGTCGATCAATTGGAGAAAATCCGTTCCACGAAAGTGGCGTGATCCTTTGACTTGTCATATTCAGTAGTTAGTTAATATAGATTTCTCACACCAGTCCCACGACTGACTCGAAGTTGTTTCACTTTGCAACTCGGGTGCCCTCTTTCCACACGGGCAGCCAATTGACAGGTTACTAGTGCTTTTTGCTTGGGGCTGTTGCTTGGAGTTTCCTTAGCTTTGCTTTCTTGGAGGTTGCTGCTTTTGAGGTGCGGTTTGGAGCACGAAGACTTGTTATCTTTATTTTACATTCCCTCTTAGACGATAAACATTTAAACTTATTCCTGTTTTAAATTATGTACTTTGGAGTTGGAGACATGTCCTTTCTATTGGTTTTGTTGTAATAAGTAGGATTCTGTGACTGTGGGATTCTGTATTTTGATGACATCCATATTCCGCTGCTATGCTGATGTTATTATTATATAGTTTCTTATATTTATGCTGTTATCTGTGTACCGTATTGCCATATTTAAGTTGTATTCCAATGATAACCCTTGCTTTCGTTATGCGGAAGTTTGGGGTCATCACAGTTAATTACTTATATTTAATTCTTATACAGTGGGATAGTGCACTTTGGATGATGGTTGATTATTTGCCGTTGTTGTTATATACATGTGTCGTGTGAAATTCATATAATTTATATTATATGGTAATTGGTTGAGCTTCATTCAAATCTGAGAAAATAAAGAATATTTTGAAAATATATCAACGTGTTGAAAGAAATATATATTCGTGTGTCGAAAAATATATATATATTCATGTGCTGAATAAATTAAATACTCTTGTGATTGACGGTACTCATTTGTTGAGATTAGTCAGGCGTTGAAATAAAGCATAAATATTCATGTGTTGAAATGTAGTGTTGAAAGTAAAAATATTTGAAATAGGATATTTAAAGCAGAAATATTTGAAATAGAATATGTGAAGTAAAAATATTTGAAATAGGATATTTAAAGCAGGAATATTTGAAATAGAATATTCGAAGTGAAAATATTTGAAACAGAATATGTTGAGCCATGTTCGTTAGATTTGCGCCATTTGGACGTAAACGATATTTATGTCGATTTTAGTTGTTTTAAAATAAGTATCGAACTGGGAAATATTTCAAATTCAAATATTTTGAAAATAATATCGTTTATAGTACAACGACGTAGAACAAATTGATTTTTGGCTTAAAGTTGAAATAAGAGTTGGAATCGACTTTAAAACGATAAATAAAATACGTTTAGAATTAAAATCGACGAAATATATATAATATATATTATATATATATTAATGGCCTGAATAGAACGCGTCGCGTCGCGGCAGTTCGCGAATTTCGACCTTTAACTTCGCGTGGACATTACGGGAGATCCGACCGTCGGATTCTCCTAAAACCGGAACCGTTGGGTTCGTGTCGGAAAAAGCTTTCCAACGAATATAGGAAATTTGAAATCTAACCGTTGGATTTGGAATTATGTCCAAATCAAATTTGAAAAAGGTCGCTATGGATGCAGTTCGATGACCGTTAGTGGAAATCGACTGTACGAGCCTTGATAAAATTATTAAAAATAGCGATAATTTGTTTAAAATTAAAATAAGTGATTTGGAAGAAGTTGGGGTGAAAAATTCCACGTTTGAAAAGATAAAAATGTGTTTTTGTCGAAATGTACTAGTTTTAACTCGAATTAAAAATCTAGTTATTTCTAAGTAAATAAATTTGAGTTGGAATAGCTTTTGGGGTTTATCGTGAACAGTGTTTTAAATAACACTTGTTCTTTAACCCGATTAACGATGGGATAACATTGTGGGTTTGTCGTGGGCCGTGTTTTAAAAGACATTGGTCCTTTAACCTAGTTAAACATTAAAACGAAGTGGAGTTTTAAAGATTCTTTAATCAGATTAAAGTGGTCGAGAAAGGAGTATCACCAGTTTTGCTCCGAGCGATAGTGAAATCTTTAAATAGATTTAAACGTGAAATGGTAATTAACTTTACCGATAACACAGTGGTGTTAGATATGGGATATTACCAGTTTTTCTTCATGGGGTCAATAGGTTGGGATTGGGAAATAAAATAAATAATTACTTCGGTGTGGTTCGCTTATCCCGACTAGTTTGGAAAACCGTGATATGATTTGAAATCCAAAAGGAGATTAAAGAATAAATTTAGAAGAATTTATCTTTGATAAAATTAATGGGAACTTTTCCCAAAGAATAAAGAATATTCTGGATTTGAATGAGGCGTGTGACGTGTTGTGATAGCACTTGATTATAAGATGCGTGAGTTATTCAGAAAGGCCGGGTATAACCCATTCTGAATAACTGATTCGATGGAAGGTCGAAGTTGAAGACGGTGCAAGACCGATAATCTTCACGTCGAAAGGAGGGGTGCTCCCATTGCCCTTGATGGGAGTAGCTACCTTGAAGGGACTACGGTGGTAGCCGTCCGGACGTACGTGTTGATTGTACGGGAATGCGAGGAAAGTGCCTCCGGTTTCGTTCAGACCCAGAACGGACTTGTAAATGGATGGTGTGCCTGACATTGTATTCCTTTATATTGTATTCGTTGATCTCTACTAAATATATATCTGTTTGGCGGCGGAGAATTTATTCTCTTGCTTAACGCCCTTCTCTGAGACATACGAGCTTAGAGGTTATATATTGGCAGAAATCAGTGGTACGATATGGATTGATAGTGTGGCATGCTGAGATGCAGTGATCCAGACTTTTGTTGAAAAGCAAAGTTTGGTGGATGATGGTCAAAGCGTAGCTTTAATATAGCACGGCTTTGTGTATAGCGTTGATTCGCGAGCCTCACACCCCGGTATGGTGGTAAACTGATGGTTTGATCAGTATGCTTTTTCGTGGATGGGCACCTTCGTGGTGTCGTGGATTCGGTCGACCGAGATTGAGCTTAGTGCTCAGAGGGATAGGGTAAGCGGTGTTTTCTCTCGCCGGGACGTAAGCCGCAGTGATACTCGATTTCCCAAAAGTGCGGATGTGCATTACGGTGTTTTCTCTAGCCGAGACGTAAGCCGTTGAGATGGCACTACGCGATCGATCTTTCGAATCAGGAGCCATCATGATGGAAATACAATATCCAAATATGACATTTTGCGGTTTTGATTGTAGAGCCTAGTATTGGCGACATGATATATGGTACCCATGTCGTCTATGATTGATACATTTATATTTGAAGTTGTTTTCTTCACTTATAGTAATAATATAAGATGAAATTTCGCGTATCAAGCATATTTGGCTATTATAAGGGAAAACCCTATCCTCTGGCTTGCGTTGCATTGTGTGATGGGATCTGGGTCTTATAATAGCTTCATTGTTCTTTATTTAGCATTGCGTTGTTTGTTTTCTGCACTGGTATTCTTGGGAGGAAACCCGTTCCGTGTTATACGGCGTGGTCCCTTGATTTACCTAACTTTAAAAACAAAGATTAATAACTGTTTAAGTTCTCACACCAGTCACATGACTGACCTGGAGTTTATTGTTTTAACCTAAACTCTGGGTGCCCCTATTTTCCACACGGGCAGCTAGTAGTTTCGGTTTTGCAGATTTATATTCACAGGATTCTGATTTACAGCTGGAACGATGTTCGGAAAGCTCTGTATCCGTGCATTATTTTCAGTTGTGTTTTATATTGTTTTTCCGCTGCTATGTAATTTATTGTAATCTCTGATATTTATCGAATGTAATTTTATTCATTTATACTCTGTATATTCTTGTATTCTGATGGAATTGTTGTAATAAACAATGAAATGTTCTTCTGTTTGTGTTCTATTTTGTCGTGTTCTCAAAACAATCAGGCGTTTCGAAAGGTCTAGATCAGTTTAGCGACTGATTCAGATCGAGCGAAATTCCTTGTTGTCACACCTTTACAGTTGGTTTCCAATAACGGCCACCGAACTGCATCCATAGTGACCTTTTTCAAATTTGATTTGGACATAATTCTAAATCCAACCGTTGGATTTCAAACTTCTTATATTCGTTGGAAATCTCTTTTCGATACGAACCCAACGGTTCCGTTTTTAGGAGAATCTGACGGTCGGATCTCCAGTTACATCAATTTGAAGTTAATGGTCGAAATTCGCGAACGGTCGCTGCGTGGTGCGTTCTATTCAGGCCATTAAATATATATAATATATATATTATATATATTCCGTCGATTTCCAATTAAAACATATTTTATAAATCGTTTATAAATTCGTTTTAAAACGATTGCAACTTCATTTTCATTTTTAAATCAAAACTGAATATTGTATATCTTTATCATACTAAAATGATAATATTTTCAAAATATTAAATTTTGGAATCACTTCTTTTCGATATTCATTATAAAATGAATAAAATTGATCGATAAAAAGGGCGTTTAACTACATAACTATTTTTATTATTCAAAAATTTTATTCAACACATGGATATTTTATGTGGTTTATACATTAAATAAAAATGACATTTTTATTGTTCAAATATTTTTATTGTTCAAATATTTTATTCTCCTTAACATGTTAAAGGTGACATTTTTAATGTACAAAAATATAATTAAACAAATGATTATTTATTTTCATTAACAAGTTAAAGGTGACATTTTTAATGTACAAAAATATAATTCAACATTTGATTATTTTCATTAACAAGTTAAAGGTGACATTTTTATGTAATAAAAATGTATTTCAACATGTGATTATTTTATTTTCATTAACAAGTTAAAGGTGACATTTTTATGTAACAAAAATGTATTTCAACATGTGATTATTTTATTTTCATTAACAAGTTAAAGGTGACATTTTTATGTAACAAAAATGTATTTCAACATGTGATTATTTTATTTGTTTATACATACAATAAAAATGTGATTTTTATTGTTAAAACATTTTATTTTAAAATATTCTTTATTTTAAAAGATTCTTTATTTTAAAAATATTACTTATTTTAAAAATGTTCTTTTATTTAAAAATGTTCTTTATTTTAAAAAAAATGACCTTTATTTTAAAATCTCCTTTATTTCTGAATCGGAATGCAATTCAATCAATTATCATATATTTTCAGTTATATGGATTTCATACATCGCATGTATGCAACAATAACGATAAATAGTCATCAAACAGTCCAATCACATCCAGAGTGAAATTTACAACTGTGTGAGCATTCAAATAAATAAATAACGGTCATCACAGATTGTCAATCCATCGATTGACATACAACTAAATATTGGGACTAATGCATGTCATATATCATCCGAACACCCGTGTTGGGTTTTCAAACAACAACAGTGAGTTCAAATAATGTAACAACTCGTATTTTCAATAACCTGTTATAACATAAATCGAGGCAGAATTTAATTCAAAAATCTGAATCAAGGGAAACGGGCTATGCCATTGCGTTCGTCTCGGAAAAATACACGAAATAGAGTCCGAGTTTTCGAAAATCGGAGTCCGTATGACCCAGTTAAGGCCCATTGAAGTTTTCAGAAATTTCCATGTTAAAAACAAATTTAAATTTTAAATTAAAAACAAGGGTTAGGGCTAACTGGCGTCAGGCATGAAAACTCCCGCCAAGACCCCCATGTCGACAGGCATGTCGACAGGGGTCTTAGGGTGTCGACTGCCCTGTCGACAGCCCTGTCGGCACGGGGTGGCCGGGCAGTTTTGCCTGGCGCACCATTTTGATTTGGGCTTGGTTGTGTGGCTTGGTTCTAGAGAATTCCTAAATCTGACGGACCTAAACTAACCTAGGGTTAATCCTAGGGCTAAAAACACTCTAATCTTCTATAAATAAGCCCCTAATCCTACCCTAAAACCTCATTATTCATTCTAGCAACCAAACTATGTCAAATTGAATTCTCAAATGGCCTCCACCTAAAAACCCTAGCCTCCACCCTCTTCAAAAATCATTCCTATGAAGATTTTGATGTTCATACAAGCATTTCTAAGTTGTATGAATGATCATTAGCTTGCATACATCATCAAGTTGCAAGCTTTATTTGCTAAGCTAGAGTTTTTGGGATTTTTGTTAATTGGAGCTTTGTTTTGGGTTTTTATATGCTTGCATAAAGGGCTTCTCAATCTTTATTAGTAGATTTGTGTCTTCATAATATTTGTAAGCCCTCTTACCTTCATTTTAGAAACTCTAAAGTTAATATGTGATGAAAGTTGGGATTTATGCATGTTTAATAAGTTATGCATGCTTATGCGAGTTCACTATGCTATGTTATGCATGTTTAATAAGTTATGCATGCTTATGCGAGTTCACTATGCTATGTTACACATGTTTGATAAGTTATGCATGTTTATGCAAGTTCACTATGCCATGATTTGCAAGTTTAACAAGTTATGCATGTTTATGCAAGTTCACTATGCCATGATTTGCAAGTTTAACAAGTTATGCATGTTTATGCAAGTTCACTATGCCATGATTTGCAAGTTTAACAAGTTATGCATGTTTATGCAAGTTCACTATGCTAAGTTATGCAAGTCCAACATGTTATGCATGTTTATTATGATATGTAAGATTTATCATGTATGTTGTGCCAAGTTCCCTCTTTCTATCCTTTATGCGTTACGACGAATATGTAAGCGATAGAATGACGTTGGGGGGTTTTTGGGTAAAACTTAAAATACATGAAAATATAAGATTGGGAATTTACCTATTAAGTTAGGTCTACCCCTTGGGAATTTACCTATTAAGTTAGGTCTACCCAAGTATTTGTTAAACTTGTAATTATGTTTTGAAAATAAAGTGGACATGACACTTAGAAAACATAAGTATGGCCAACTCGAGGTTGGGTTGAGTATGTAGCGTAAACCTACCCGGAACCGACCGGCTTAACTAGTTGCTACAAACAATAGGACCCAATGTGAGAAGTTGGTCATGTGTACCTTGGACCCGAGGTTAGACCAAGTTGTGGTGTAAAGCTACCCGGACCCGCCCGGCCTAACTAGTAACCACAACAAGGTCTAATGTGAGAGGTTGGGTGCATTAAATTAATTAATGCCTCATGATTAGGATTAAGTCATGGCCCACTAATACTTAACCAATTTTGGGGATACGAGGGATTAAATGGGGTTAAGTGGTGAACTGTTGGTTACACTTAACTAATTTAATCCATGATTAGTGAGGGGTTAAACCACACTTAACCCTCTTAGAAAACCCTAGCAACGTGGTCTGTTCCAGCAGTAATCCCAGTTTGGTATCATTCACAACCCTAGAGGCTAGGCTAGGGCGGGGCACGATTACTGGACTGATGTAAGCGACCAAAGCGACGGTTGAGTGGTACAGCGGTGCGGGTCCAGGCGGGCTACGGATGTGCACGTAGTCCGGTGTTGGACAAACTCGAGGCACGGGTACCAGTAGGTTTAGACTGTGCATCATTGCTTAGGTGTCTGGGGTTGACACCCGAGGGCTTGATACACCCGAAGGTGGACCCAGCACAGTCTGACTACAACCATATGTGGGCCGTATGGACACCAACACTTGACGTGTTAGGTTTATAGGGAGCCGATCGACTAGACCGTTGGGCTGGACCTTGTATTAAGGTCACCTCATGCTATTGGGCCAAAGTTTGGGCTGAGGGATCAATACATGTTATGTTAGTTTGCTAGTACACTGTGGTGCAAAGCTTAATCTTCTTTATGTGATGACACCTTTACCTATTGCCAGTATGTTCATCTCAGTTTCCATCATGATGTTAACTTTATTAGTTTATAGACTGATCGTAGTAGGGCTTACCAGTCTTTTTGACTGACCTGTTTTCTTTCGCTTCTTTTCTTCCGTTCCCCCCCCCAGGTTCTCAGGGAGGGAACAGTGGTGCTTAGCTTGGATCGCTTGCTTGTTTGCTGGATAGCTCATGTATGCCTGGACATTGAGCTCGCTATGGTTTATCATCTTTATTTTTGGGGATAGCACTATGTATTTCAGTATTTCTGTTTATGATGTACTAGACATGTTTATTTTGGCAGTTGACTTTATGATGTACTAGACTTGTTTTGAGATGGTTTGAGATATTCCGCTGTTTTATTCTCACTTACTCTGTTTTACATATATATTTATGTTCTTGTTCTGCCTTGATATATCATTGTGCATGCTTACCCAGTTCTAACGCCCCCCATAAGCTAGTGCCCCCGAAAGAGTGACCCTAGTGGAGGCGGGGTGTTACAAATTTGGTATCAGAGCATATGGTTTACAAGAAAGAACAAAAAGTTTTTAAAAAGACATTTGAAAAACTATTTTCAAGACAAGTATAAAGTATTTTCCAAAGAAAAGTCTAGTATTTTAAAAAGGCTATTCCCCAAAAAGCCATTAGCGTTATCCTTCGTTCCCTTGACCTAATCTTATCTTATCCTTCGTTTCAGTATGGCTGAGGATCTTGCCATCCCGGATGGAGTAAATGTACCACTCTGGTATAGGAGACTTCTTGAAGCTAGGGCGGTAGTTGGCCCCGCAAACCCTACTCCCACTCCTCCTCCTGTAGTTGAGAATCCTCCCCCTAATGTTAATATTCCTCCTCCCGCTGCTAATGTTCCTCCTCCTTCTCCTGTTGATGAGGCTCCTCTTCCTCCTCCTCCCCCTCAGCATCCTCAGGTTGAGTTCACGAAGGTTTGTAAAGACTTCAAGGCGATGGGAGGCAAGAATTTCCTAGGCACGGAATCTTTTGTTGAAGCTAGGAATTGGCTGAAAGACACTGAGGACTTGTTTGCTATCTTTGGGATTGATGACGAGAGGAAGATCTTATTGACAGTGTGGCTTTTGAAGGACGAAGCAGCCTATTGGTGGGAGGTCACTAATGGGACGAGGCCCGTTGAGACTTGGGCCGATTTGAGGGCTAGATTTGTGGCCAAGTTTCTATCTTCTGCGGAGGCGAATTTACAGATGGAAAATTTCATTGCATTAAAGCAAGGTGATATGTCTGTCAAGGAGTATGTGAACAAGTTTAATCAGCTGGCCCGTTTTGGTTTGGATATGGTGAACACTCCTGAGAAGAAGGCTCTTCGATTTGCTAGAGGGTTGAATGAGCCGCTGCAGGGTTTGGCGATGTCACATATTCCGCATGGGGCTACTTTTGAGAGTTTGGTCAATATGGCTCTGCTTCAGGGAGATGGAAAGAAAGAGGTCAAGACGAGTGATACTCAAGAAAAGAAGACTGATTCTCAAGGTAAAGGCAATCAAGGTGGTCAAAGCAGTCAGGGGAATCAGAGCAAGAACAAGAAGGGAAACAACAACAAAGGCAAGGGAAAGTGCAATTACTGTGGTGTGCCTGGACACTTCGCTAAGGATTGTAGGAAGAAGAAAAGGAAGCTTAGTGGTGGATGTTTTTCCTGTGGTGAGACTGGACACTTCAGCAAGGAATGCCCAAAGAAGAAAGGACAGGCTGGACCTTTAGGAGGGCAAGTTCATGCTCTCAATACCGCTTCAGTTCCCGATCGAGGTAGTGTTTCTGTTGAGAACCTTGTTTATGTTTCTGATCTTCCAGTTCGTACCTTGTTTGATTCTGGTGCATCACATAGCTTTATTTCATCTGATCTTGTTGATAGCTTGCACCTTAGTACTAGCTTAGTGGATGATCCCGTTTGTGTTTCGAATCCCATTGGGGGTTCTGCTCATCTATCTATGATATGTGAGGATCTGAGGATCTCTATACTCAGTGTAGAGTTCTTGTGTAGTGCATATGTTCTTGGTTTCAGGGGATACGGATTGATATTGGGCATGGATTGGCTGTCCCGATATGGAGCCATTCTTGATTGTGAGCATAGGGTTGTGAGGCTTATGACTCGCCTTGGCAACACCTTAGAGATTTCATGCAATCCGAAGGATCCCGTCATGTTGTGCTATCTTGAATCTCTCGACTCGTCAGAGGAAGCCCTTCAGTCTGTAAGGGTGGTCCGAGATTATCCAGATGTTTTTGAAGAAGTTAAGGGGTTGCCCCCGAAACGAGAGATTGATTTTCGCATTTATCTGGTGGATAATGCTAAGCCTGTTTCTTTGCCCGTTCGGCACATGGCTCCGCGTGAGAGACGGGAGCTCAGCAAGCAAGTAAAGGAGTTACTTGAGAAGAACTTCATCAGACGAAGTATATCCGAATGGGGAGCGCCTGTGATGTTTGCTACTAAGGCAGATGGTTCTCTTCGACTCTGTGTGGATTATAGAGAATTGAATAAGCTAACTAAGAAGAACAGACACCCGTTACCGAGGATCGATGATCTCTTTGACCAGCTTGTTGGTGCTTCTGTTTTCTCTCAGCTTGATCTTGCTACTGGATTTCATCAGCTCAGAGTGGCTGAAGATAGTATAGACAAGACTGCATTCAGAACTCCAGATGGATTCTTTGAATGGCTTGTTATGCCGTTCGGTTTGACGAATGCACCCGCGTATTTCATGGACTTGATGAGTAGGGTGTTTCGGGAGTTCTTGAACAAGTTTGTCGTGGCCTTTGTGAATGATATTCTGATCTTCTCCAAGGATGAAGAAGAGCACGCGAGGCATCTTGTAGAGGTGATGGATACGCTTAGAGCACATCAGTTAAAGGCCAAGTTCTCCAAGTGCCACTTTTGGAGAAGGGAAGTTAGATTCCTTGGGCATATCGTATCCAAGCAAGGCTTAGCGGTGGATCCCGCTAAGGTGGTTGCAGTTCAGGATTGGAAGACTCCAAGGAATGCAACCGAGGTGAGAAGTTTTCTAGGTCTTGCGGGTTTTTACCGGAAGTTCATCAAGGACTTCGCGAAGATATCCGCTCCTCTTACTAAGTTGATGAAGAAGCACTTAGTTTTTGCTTGGGATATGGACTGTGAGCTTGCTTTCCAGAGGCTCAAGAGAGCCCTTACCTCAGCACCAGTTCTAGCTTTACCCGATGGTGGTAAGATGTTTACCGTGTACACTGATGCTTGTGGCACGGGATTGGGCGCCGTTCTGATGCAAGAGGGCAGAGTTATATGTTTTGGTGGTAGGCAACTTAAGGTGCACGAGAAGAATTATCCCACTCATGATCTAGAGCTGGCAGCGATAGTATATGCACTCAAGGCTTGGCGTCATTATCTTCTGGGAGAGAGATTTGAGCTGTATACTGATCATAAGTCTTTGAAGTATCTCTTTTCGCAGAAGGATCTGAACTTGAGGCAGCAAAGATGGATGGAATTCTTGGCGTCCTATGATTTTGATATAGCCTATACCCCTGGCAAGGGGAATGTTGTAGCGGATGCGTTGAGTAGAAAAAGGTTGACACTAAGTCCTCTATTTGTTGAGATGAAGAATTTAGAGTTCTTGGCAACCTTTGATTTTTCTTTGACAGTTGAGTCGATGACCGGTTCCTTAGCATCTCTAGAGCTCAGGCCTACCCTTCTGGATCAAGTTGGGGCTTCGCAGAAGGAAGACCCTCAGATAATTGAGATCATGGATAAGCTGATTCGAGGGGAGACATCTAGTCACCTTGCTCGATATTCTATAGATGATAAGGGTTGGCTGAGGAGAGACGGAAGGCTTTGTGTTCCGATGGTGGGAGACTTGGTGAGGAAAGTTCTTGAGGAAGCACATCGTTCCAAGTTGACTATACATCCGGGTGGAGATAAGATGTATAAGGATATGAAGCGCATTTTCTTCTGGCCTGGAATGAAGAAGGATGTGGCAGAGTTTGTCTCTAGATGTATCGTTTGTCAGAGAGTAAAAGCCGAGTCGAAGAAGCCCGGTGGGCTATTGCATCCTCTAGAGGTCCCGCTATGGAAGTGGGAGAGTATTTCTATGGACTTTATTGATGGGCTTCCAAGGTCAAGGAAAGTGAATACGAGCATTTGGGTCATTGTAGATAGACTTACGAAGAGTGCTCATTTCATTCCGGTGAAGAGCAAAAGGACCGCATCTGGACTAGCATCAGTATATATTCGTGAGATAGTACGACTACATGGAGTCCCTTCCAGCATAGTCAGTGACCGAGACCCCATCTTTACTAGTCAGTTCTGGAATAGTTTGCAGGAAGCTATGGGCACGAGATTGAACCTGAGTACGGCCTATCACCCACAAACGGACGGTCAGACAGAAAGGTTGAATAGGGTACTTGAGGACTTGTTGAGGCTTTGCATTCTGGATTTTGGTGGTACCTGGGAAGACCATCTTCCTCTTGTTGAGTTTGCATATAATAACAGTTATCAAGCAAGCATAGGGATGGCACCATTTGAAGCTTTATATGGGAGGCCGTGCAAGTCACCTACATGTTGGTGGGAGACTACAGATAAGCTTATACTTGGACCTGACATGATTAGAGATACATCCGAGAAGGTCGAGTTGATTAGAAGACGGATGAAGGCGGCCCAGATCGACAGAAATCCTATGCTGATAAGCGGAGATCCGATTTGGAGTTTGATGTTGGGGACATGGTTTTCGTAAAGGTTTCTCCTTTGCGGAATGTGGTCCGATTTGGAGCTGTTGGGAAGTTAGCACCGA
Source organism: Allium sativum (assembly GCA_030737875.1). Classification (NCBI taxonomy): domain Eukaryota; kingdom Viridiplantae; phylum Streptophyta; class Magnoliopsida; order Asparagales; family Amaryllidaceae; genus Allium; species Allium sativum. Next base: position 332,896,121 of record CM060920.1, on the reverse strand, counting down.
GATTTGTTGGACCCTTCCCTATCATAGAGAGAATTGGGAAGATGGCTTATAAAGTGCAATTACCCGAGAAGCTGTCCGGAGTGCATAATGTCTTTCATGTCTCGCATCTCCGAAAGTGCCTACATGAGTCCGCTGAGGTGGTTGAACCTAGCATTCTTGAAGACGTGGAAGTAGAGAAAGAGGCAACTTTGAGGAGAGCTCCGATTCGTATCTTGGGGACGGAGACCAAGAAGCTAAGGAATCGAGAGGTCAGGTTGGTGAAGGTTCAATGGGGTGAAGCCGAAGAAGGCGCAACTTGGGAAACCGAGGAGAAGATGCGTGAGCTTTATCCATTCCTTTTTGAGGGTACACTCTCAATCTCTTTCCTTTGTTTAGCATATCTTTCTCTTTGTTATCCATGTTTATCTAGTTATCGTGCTAATCTTGTCATGAGAACCTTAGGTAGAAACCCTTGGGATGAAACATGTGTTTGAGACATGTTATGTTTGATGGTTGCAAGTGGTTGCAAGTGGTTACTCGTGGATGCATGATACACATTAGGCACTAGATCGGCTCACACACTCCTCATATTGCATGTGCATGAGTGTTTATGCTTATTCTTGGATGAAATTTGTATGCCATCACATGGATGTTGCATATGGATGTATGATTGAGCACGCATGTAGATATTATACATTATGTTAGGGATTTGCATACATATGGATACATTTCACTAACATATTTTGCATTGATCTTTGCATTAGATAAGTACATATACACACACTTTTGCATATGTTCATACAGCATTTAGAATCTTTTAAGGACAATGATTGCTCGTGGATGATGCTTTGAGTAGATGGATGATTGGATGGTAGGATACGTTCTTCCTAACTTGAAGATTTCGGGGACGAAATCCTTTAAGGAGGGGAGAATGTAACAACCCGTATTTTCAATAACCTGTTATAACATAAATCGAGGCAGAATTTAATTCAAAAATCTGAATCAAGGGAAACGGGATATGCCATTGCGTTCGTCTCGGAAAAATACGCGAAATAGAGTCTGAGTTTTCGAAAATCGGAGTCCGTATGACCCAGTTAAGGCCCATTGAAGTTTTCAGAAATTTCCATGTTAAAAACAGATTTAAATTTTAAATTAAAAACAAGGGTTAGGGCTAACTGGCGTCAGGCGGGAAAACTCCCGCCAAGACCCCCATGTCGACAGGCATGTCGACAGGGGTCTTAGGGTGTCGACTGCCCTGTCGACAGCCCTGTCGACACGGGGTGGCCGGGCAGTTTTGCCTGGCGCACCATTTTGATTTGGGCTTGGTTGTGTGGCTTAGTTCTAGAGAATTCCTAAATCTGATGGACCTAAACTAACCTAGGGTTAATCCTAGGGCTAAAAACACTCTAATCTTCTATAAATAAGCCACTAATCCTACCCTAAAACCTCATTATTCATTCTAGCAACCAAACTATGTCAAATTGAATTCTCAAATGGCCTCCACCTAAAAACCCTAGCCTCCACCCTCTTCAAAAATCATTCCTATGAAGATTTTGATGTTCATACAAGCATTTCTAAGTTGTATGAATGATCATTAGCTTGCATACATCATCAAGTTGCAAGCTTTATTTGCTAAGCTAGAGTTTTTGGGATTTTTGTTAATTGGAGCTTTGTTTTGGGTTTTTATATGCTTGCATAAAGGGCTTCTCAATCTTTATTAGTAGATTTGTGTCTTCATAATATTTGTATGCCCTCTTACCTTCATTTTAGAAACTCTAAAGTTAATATGTGATGAAAGTTGGGATTTATGCATGTTTAATAAGTTATGCATGCTTATGCGAGTTCACTATGCTATGTTATGCATGTTTAATAAGTTATGCATGCTTATGCGAGTTCACTATGCTATGTTGCACATGTTTGATAAGTTATGCATGTTTATGCAAGTTCACTATGCCATGATTTGCAAGTTTAACAAGTTATGCATGTTTATGCAAGTTCACTATGCCATGATTTGCAAGTTTAACAAGTTATGCATGTTTATGCAAGTTCACTATGCCATGATTTGCAAGTTTAACAAGTTATGCATGTTTATGCAAGTTCACTATGCTAAGTTATGCAAGTCCAACATGTTATGCATGTTTATTATGATATGTAAGATTTATCATGTATGTTGTGCCAAGTTCCCTCTTTCTATCCTTTATGCGTTACGACGAATATGTAAGCGATAGAATGACGTTGGGGGTTTTTTGGGTAAAACTTAAATTACATGAAAATATAAGATTGGTAATTTACCTATTAAGTTAGGTCTACCCCTTGGGAATTTACCTATTAAGTTAGGTCTACCCAAGTATTTGTTAAACTTGTAATTATGTTTTGAAAATAAAGTGGACATGACACTTAGAAAACATAAGTATGGCCAACTCGAGGTTGGGTTGAGTTTGTAGCGTAAACCTACCCGGAACCGACCGGCTTAACTAGTTGCTACAAACAATAGGACCCAATGTGAGAAGTTGGTCATGTGTACCTTGGACCCGAGGTTAGACCAAGTTGTGGTGTAAAGCTACCCGGACCCGCCCGGCCTAACTAGTAACCACAACAAGGTCTAATGTGAGAGGTTGGGTGCATTAAATTAATTAATGCCTCATGATTAGGGTTAAGTCATGGCCCACTAATACTTAACCAATTTTGGGGATACGAGGGATTAAATGGGGTTAAGTGGTGAACTGTTGGTTACACTTAACTAATTTAATCCATGATTAGTGAGGGGTTAAACCACACTTAACCCTCTTAGAAAACCCTAGCAACGTGGTCTGTTCCAGCAGTAATCCCAGTTTGGTATCATTCACAACCCTAGAGGCTAGGCTAGGGCGGGGCACGATTACTGGACTGATGTAAGCGGCCAAAGCGACGGCTGAGTGGTACAACGGTGCGGGTCCAGGCGAGCTACGGACATGCACGTAGTCCGGTGTTGGACAAACTCGAGGCACGGGTACCAGTAGGTTTAGACTGTGCATCATTGCTTAGGTGTCTGGGGTTGACACCCGAGGGCTTGATACACCCGAAGGTGGACCCAGCACAGTCTGACTACAACCATATGTGGGCCGTATGGACACCAACACTTGACGTGTTAGGTTTATAGGGAGCCGATCGACTAGACCGTTGGGCTGGACCTTGTATTAAGGTCACCTCATGCTATTGGGCCAAAGTTTGGGCTGAGGGATCAATACCTGTTATGTTAGTTTGCTAGTACACTGTGGTGCAAAGCTTAATCTTCTTTATGTGATGACACCTTTACCTATTGCCAGTATGTTCATCTCAGTTTCCATCATGATGTTAACTTTATTAGTTTATAGACTGATCGTAGTAGGGCTTACCAGTCTTTTTGACTGACCTGTTTTCTTTCGCTTCTTTTCTTCCGTTCCCCCCCCCCAGGTTCTCAGGGAGGGAACAGTGGTGCTTAGCTTGGATCGCTTGCTTGTTTGCTGGATAGCTCATGTATGCCTGGACATTGAGCTCGTTATGGTTTATCATCTTTATTTTTGGGGATAGCACTATGTATTTCAGTATTTCTGTTTATGATGTACTAGACATGTTTATTTTGGCAGTTGACTTTATGATGTACTAGACTTGTTTTGAGATGGTTTGAGATATTCCGTTGTTTTATTCTCACTTACTCTGTTTTACATATATATATTTATGTTCTTGTTCTGCCTTGATATATCATTGTGCATGCTTACCCAGTTCTAACGCCCCCCAGAAGCTAGTGCCCCCGAAAGAGTGACCCTAGTGGAGGCGGGGTGTTACAAATTTGGTATCAGAGCATATGGTTTACAAGAAAGAACAAAAAGTTTTTAAAAAGACTTTTGAAAAATTATTTTCAAGACAAGTATAAAGTATTTTCCAAAGAAAAATCTAGTATTTTAAAAAGGCTATTCCCCAAAAAGCCATTAGCGTTATCCTTCGTTCCCTTGACCTAATCTTATCTTATCCTTCGTTTCAGTATGGCTGAGGATCTTGCCATCCCGGATGGAGTAAATGTACCACTCTGGTATGGAGACTTCTTGAAGCTAGGGCGGTAGCTGGCCCCGCAAACCCTACTCCCACTCCTCCTCCTGTAGTTGAGAATCCTCCCCCTAATGTTAATATTCCTCCTCCCGCTGCTAATGTTCCTCCTCCTCCTGTTGCTGAGGCTCCTCTTCCTCCTCCTCCCCCTCAGCATCCTCAGGTTGAGTTCACGAAGGTTTGTAAAGACTTCAAGGCGATGGGAGGCAAGAATTTCCTAGGCACGGAATCTTTTGTTGAAGCTAGGAATTGGCTGAAAGACACTGAGGACTTGTTTGCTATCTTTGGGATTGATGACGAGAGGAAGATCTTATTGACAGTGTGGCTTTTGAAGGACGAAGCAGCCTATTGGTGGGAGGTCACCAATGGGACGAGGCCCATTGAGACTTGGGCCGATTTGAGGGCTAGATTTGTGGCCAAGTTTCTATCTTCTGCGGAGGCGAATTTACAGATGGAAAAGTTCATTGCATTAAAGCAAGGTGATATGTCTGTCAAGGAGTATGTGAACAAGTTTAAAATGGTCAAAACTTCGATAGTCTGTGATTTAACTATCGAATAAAAACAGGTGTGCAACCAACGATATCATTTCCAAATGGAAATTTATCGATCAAACATCATTCAACCTTCATCTCTTTAGTTCATTAATTTACTTATCTCATGTTTCCCTACGTTCAATATTCCTTATTTTCTAAATTGGGAAAATATACGTTATTAACATTGGAAAACATTTCCATTTCTTTGTTTCTTTATTAGAAAACATTTCTGGTTTCTTATTTGGAAAACATTTCCAAAGCTTCTTCCTTGGACTTAGATAGATGTTTAAACAAACCATCGCGATGCCAACTCAAACCATTTCTTTTACTGTCGAACCTTAACTATTCCTTAGTTAAAATGAAGCCAATCAAGTTGGGGTATAACTACCTCTCAGACCTTAACTGAACAACATTTCTAACTTTGAAATAGACAAAGTTCACTTTATATTCCTTTAACAAACTTCCTTACTTAACCCTCCTTCGAATAACTATATTCGATTGACTCTTATCAATTAACTCTATTGGACTAACCCCTATCAATTAACTCTATTGGACTAACACTATTTGACTAACGCTATTTATTTACTCATTTCACTTACTCTTTTCGAATAAACTATATTCGATAATTCCTTTTACTTTCTATTCGAATACCTATATTCGATTTACTCATTTGCTTCTATTCGAATAACTATATTCGATTAACTCATTTGCTTCTATTCGAATAAATATATTCGATTAACTCATTTGCTTCAACTCAAATCGATTAAACTAACATCGATTAGCTCCTTTTAACTTTTACTCTAATCGATTAACTCACATCGATTAACTCCTTTTACTTTAACACTAATCGATTAAACTAACATCGATTTACTTCTTTTTACTTTATCACTAATCGATTAACTAACATCGATTAACTTCATTTTAACTTTATCATTAATCGATTAACTAACATCGATTAACTTCTTTTTACTTTATCACTAATCGATTAACTAACATCGATTAACTTCTTTTTAACTTTATCATTAATCGATTAACTAACATCGATTAACTTCTTTTTAACTTTATCATTAATCGATTAACTAACATCGATTAACTTCTTCGATAAACTACGTTTTCCGTTACAACTATTTCCTTTTTATAACGTTTACTTACCGTTACAAATATATCCTATTTATAACTTCTATTTACCGTTACAAATATTTACTATTTATAACTTCTATTTACCGTTACAAATATTTCCTATTTATAACTTCTATTTACCGTTACAAATATTTCCTATTTATAACTTCTATTTACCGTTACAAATATTTCCTATTTATAACTTCTATTTATTTTCTAAATAAATATTCCTTTTCTATTTCTATTTATTTTCTAAATAAATATCCCTTTTATAAAACCGTGTTCGTTTTATAAATAATTCCTTTTATAAAATCCTGTGATTTTATAAAATTCCTTTATTTCAATATACATTGAAATACTTCTTTTTTTACATCCCAGGGTTTTCTTATGATATTTAAAATATCGAATAACAATGATCAATATCATTCGAACACCCATAATCCATAACAGATTATATAACACATCATATATCACAATATATGAAAACAGTAAAATAAATGTTGAGGAATCCAGTTGGATTCCTCCAACCTGTTTCCCTGCATCACAAATGTTAAACAATATAGATAACATCACTTTCAGTTCTATATGATATATTCTGTTAAACAGAATCGATATAGAAAATTCAACTAACTGACTAGCAGTTCAATCAAACAGTCAACATACAGTCAATCAACCAATATCTAACAGTTCTAAAAATACAACATGAATTTATAAACTGTTCAGAGTTAGTGAGATTTACTCACATTGGACGATCATCGTTGATAACGATAATCATCGCTTGATTCAGATGGACAATTTATTTTGCTATAAATTGTAACGAGCTCGGATTCACTCCCAGTCAGCTCTATTGCGTTGCTCTCGTCCATACGATCCCAACGCAACTTACGGTTCGCGATTCTGATATCGTATAAAGAAGTTACATATTATAGAAGTTATATGATATTTAATTAAATAAAACTTAAATAAAATTCTCCTTTGGGCTTTACTTGTTTTATACGGCCCATACCCCTTGCTTTTAAACCCAATACTGAATGCCTTATCTCCCCCAAATTCAGAAATGTCGGCTCCAGTGATACTCTAACCCCCATTGACCCCGCGTTGACCCTCTGCTGCCCTCACCTCCACCACCGTACGCGGACTGCGACGCCACCAATCACCTCAGCGCCTTACCCTCTTCCTATTCGCCACCCCTTCTCAGCACTCGACGCCCTCAGGCGTTTTCCGATCTATAGGCTCGACCGAATATCCTAGGTGTCGCACCTGACCAGAGACCGCCGGAGTCCCCTTCTACGCCACCAACCGACATGCCTCCCCCCCACGAACTCAACCACGACCTCAATTCCAACTCAGACCTCTCCAACATGCTTCCGCCCTTCGCCGTAGTTCGCTGGAAACATGTCGAGTTCCCAAATTTCCATCGCACACAAATCTGTGCGTACTACTTTGAAGCCCTCCTGTGTATGATGCCAAGGAATCCGGGATTAAGTGATTCCATTGAGCAATTTGTTTTATTTAATTTGCTGAAGATTTTTAGAAGGAGGCGGCCCTTCTTTGACTTTGCAGATGAAAATAATGAGGCAATTGGTGAAGGATGAAAAAATGGTTTTACTGTTAGTTGCGTGTTGATATTTATATATAGGCTTGGATTCCTTCTGTTTGGGATTAGGAGGATGTTTTCGTTCCACGTTTTTAGAAAGAATCCAGTGGCTTTAAAGAAAAATGAAGGCGTGGCTTCTGGATTTCAACGTGATTTTTGTGGTTGAGGAAAATGGCGTACGTGTCCTCTTTTGATCTAAGAAGGTTGAGATATTTTAGGGAGAATATTATAAAATTTAACCTACCTCGTTTCATAAAATTCCCTTTACGCACAGACTGAAATAAAGACACCATTGTATTCAGCGATGTGCTAGGATTCCAAAAATATAATAATACCGGTAGTTTAACTCATATTGTGAAACCCCAAAAATATTGATATAGGGTGCAACATATTCCAAATAAAAAGTCGCATATTAAATTAATTAAAAATTACAGTAAAATTCTAAAAATTAAATTATTACTACTTCTCAAAAGAACCTTGTTCGAATTCAAATCTGATAACTAGTTAGATCGAATAAACCGTTACGGTCGATAAATGATTCTATAGCGACTATTTTAAAATTTGATTTGGCCATACATCTCAATCTACACAATGAAATCCCGATTTTTCTCTTCCACTAGAAAGATATACTCCACCAGCTCCACATGTTTCTTATTTCACAGAAATCTGATTTAAAATGAATCCTGTACCTTCAGTTGAAGTTCGAATCGCCAATTTACGAACTGCAGCGCCATTTCGAGCTCGATTATAATTATAATATAATTATACGTTCAAACTGTCGTTCAAATAATATATTCGTTATTCTAATTCAATTCTAACCTGAATTAAATATCACAGATGATCCAGTTCACACCATATCGCCATTTCAGCCAATTCTGATTATTTCAAAATTAAATATATTATTTAATTTATTATTTTAATTAAATATTCACCATTATTTAATTCCACGACCAATTAATTCACTATACCACCATTGATATAATTAAATAAATTAATCATAATACCTCTTCCAATGCGGGTCATTACAGATTTATTTGACATTAATCTATAGAACTGAATGAAATTTAACCAAAGAAAAGAAATGATTTAAATTATATATATATTCGAGGATTATTTGAAAAGGCCGAGTTAAATCTCATTTCAAATAATTATACGACGAATAAAAGTCAAAGACATTGAAGACGGTGGTTGAAGACTGGCGATCTTCACATCGAATGGATAACAATCTAGAATTGTTAAATTATAATTGTCATGTTTAACAAATTAGAATTGTTAAATTATAATTGTCATGTTTAACAAATTAGAATTGTTAAATTATAATTGTCATGTTTAACAAACTAGAATTGTTAAATTATAATTGTCATCTTTAACAAATTAGAATTGTTAAATTATAGTTGTCATGTTTAACAAATTAGAATTTTTAAATTATGTTAACGATAAAATTTACATTTTATCGTATATGTATAAAAGATTATAAATGTTCATTTTTTTGAAATGAAAATAGGTTAACGATAAAATTTACATTTTTATCGTATATGTAGAAAGGATTAAAAATGTTCACTTGTTTGAAATGAAGATACGTTAACAGTAAATATTCACATTTTTATTGTATATAAGAAAAGAGTAAAAATGATCATTATAGAAAATAAAAATTTGTTAAGAATAAAAACCACATTTTTATTGTATAAATAGAATATGCAAATATGATCATTGTTTTGAAATAGGGTTACGTTAACAAATAAATATTCACATTTGTTTATCATATTAAAGATTGAAATTTGTGTATAAATAAATATTCACTTTTATTTGTTATGTTAAAGATAGGAATTTGTATACAAATAAAAATCTCATTTTTATTTGTCATTAGAAACATAGAAAATGTCATGAAAATAAATACTTCTTTTTATATGACATTAGAAATGTAGAACATGTTATGCAAGTAAACCCTCTTTTTATTTGTCATTAGAGAACATAAGAAAGTGTTATATAAATAAATCTTTTATTTTGTCATTACAATTATATAACATGTCATGTAGACAAAATTATCTTTTATTTTGTCATTAGAATTATATAACATGTCATGCAGACAAAATTATCTTTTATTTTGTCATTAGAATTATATAACATGTCAGGTAGACAAAATTATCTTTTTATGTTGTCATTAGAAAATATTAACATGTTCAACATAGAAAATGTTATGACAATAAAAATCTTTCTTTTTTTTATTTGTCATAAGCAACATAGAAAATATGTTTACAATAAAAATTCCCTTTTTATTGTATATGTAAAATATGAAATGTGATTGAACCAAATACACTTGGTTGCTGATATTGATTGTGATGGATTGACTGAATGGATTGTGCTCGACCAGTTTATGTGCAAATTATACTTTTACATTTAGCATTGGGTAGGTAGAAATATATGTATGCTAACAGCTTGTGAAACACTTCACGATTTGACTATAAGGTGGTTAGTGATGTTGTTTATTTCAAAATCAATGAATGATTTTGAAAAGTGATTTCTTAAGTAAAAAGAATAGTATTCCCGATTTTGGACAGGGAATGTTTTGTAAAATGTCTATAAAACAGAAAGGATTTCAAAGACTACACCCGATGATTTCGAAATGATTTGAAAGTAGAAATCTATATAGATTTGATTATACTTGTGATTATGTTGTGAAATGATTTTCCTTACTTCGGGATATAAAATGATTTAGCAAGTATGTGGCTGAAGATGCGGGTGACCCGAAATTGACTAATAGTGTGAGGGCATGCATGTCATCCCCAATTGGTGGGATGGTGCATTGTCAGTGCAGCCGTTAGGTGCGCATATATATATATATATATATATATATATATATATATATATATATATATATATATATATATATATATGTTCGGTTACGGTGCGTAATTCCCGGTCCTGAGGGAACATGACCGATATTTGGTTTCATACTTGTTTGTATGTTACGTTTTGGAATTCATATTTCCAAATGTTTTGTTCTCAAATCCCGAAGTGAAATCTAATTTGATATAAAAAAATTGATATGTATTTCAAATGATTTAAAATAAAAGAAATCGGCAAAATAAAGTACAAAGAAATATTTTATAATAACCCGGAATTTTGGAACCAATTTAAAATTTTTATTTTAGAAACTTTAATGGATTTTAAACATTTAAAATGATTTATTTTAAATAATAACGACAAAAAATTTATTTTAATCGAATTTAGAACAAAAATATTTATTTTAATTATAAAATGAGTTAGAAATGGCGCAGCAGTTCGAAAATTCGATTTTTAATTTCAATTTAATATACAGAATTCACTTTAAATCAGAGTTGGACGAAACAAGAACTATTTGAATCTGTTTAATAATATCTTTCTAACGAATGCAAGAAACTGAAATTTCACTTTTTAAATTAAAATTTATGTCCAGTTTAAAATTCAGAAAAGTCATTGTAGAATTTATATATATTTTAATATAATATATAACCCTTAAAAATAGTCATTTTTCAAATGACCTCCATTTTCGATGGAACCACTTTTGTTGGATCCGGAATGTCAAATTATTGCTAGGTTTAAATTTTCATAATTTTTAGAATTAATATGTGAGTATGGCAAATTAAAACGTGTTTGACCAGTTTTAGTCAAATTTAATCGACTTGAAAATGGCCATTTTTCAAACGGTCTTCAAATTCGACAAAATTAATTTTGTTAGGACCGTATCGTCAAAACATAACTAGAAATATTTTTTTTGTAATTTTTAGAGTCCGTATGTGGCCCCGATGAATTTAAATGTACGATTGAATTAAATAAATAAATAATTTAAATTTTAATTTAAAGAAAACAGAGTGAAAACGATCGTTTGGGCTGACGGGACCTAATGCATTGTGTCCGGAACGGGGGTATTTTGCTAGGGGCAACTCTTGTTGGGCTGGAATTGGAGCTAGTATAGGGTAACATGCTTTTTAGCGAATTAAAGAATTAAATAATAATTAAAATAATATTATAAATATAGAGTTTGCAAAACCCTAGTTCTACATTACACAGAGCCACCGCCTGAAAACAATTGGAGGGCCATGGCGCTCCGGATTTTATCCACTAAAATCCTTCAATACAAATCGAATCAAGATATGAATCAAAAAGCAAAATCTAAGAGAAGGGGGAGCTCTACCGTATAAACGGTGACGATGGGTTTTAAGTGACCATATGCGCCGAAATTTGCTCACGAAGCAGCGGCAGTTGACGACGTTTCTAGGGCGGACGACGGTTGCGAGTTGGCCATGGTGGGGGTGCGCGGGTAGGTGGCGATGGGGGCTATGTCGTGGTCGGTTCAGATGGATCTCCGGTGGGCCAAGGCGCCGTGCGTTCTGATGATTAAGGATTGAAGATGGGTTTTGTTGTGCTCTGTAAATCGGCCGATGGGGAAGAAGGGTTAATCCCTTAAGTATGTGATTAGTTAATTAATTTTAAATTTTTTTATCAAATGAAAATAATATCGTAACTTTATCATACGACTTCAGAATCGAACGAAATCTGTTGCGTTGGAATCGCATAAACAAGATTTACAACCTGGAACTAACCAGATCTGAAATGGAACACTTTGAAAATTAATATTTAAACGACTGTGAGAAATCTATTTATTTCTTTTTTTAAAATAATTAGAAATAATTCTGATTTTATTATCACCAATTTTATAGTTAATTCCTATTTGTTATTATTCATGATTTATTCTGTGTTCAATGCAATATATAGGTCTGTTTGTTTGGTGAATTGTGTGGTGATAAAATTGTGATATGTGGTGATATAATTGTTAAAACGTATTGATTTGTAGTGATAAAATTTGTTACAAACATATAGATTAATTTGTAGTGATAAATTAAGTAAAACAAAAATATATAATTTTTGTTTAGATAAAATGATCAAACTAGAATCATTGGACAAAAATTATCATTTTATTAGTTAAAATAGTGAAACTAAGAATTATCCTTTTTGGGTTTATTAGAATAGTTGATTGAAATAATTATCACCTTGTTATTTGGAATAACTGGACAAACTTGTCATTTTGCCAGATTGGAACTATTGGAGAAAAATTATCATTGTTGTCAAGATTAGAATAGTTGTATTGGAATCATCATTTTCGTTTAAATTAAATTGGTGAAAACAAAAATGAACATTTTTGGTTTAAATCAAATTGTTATGAAAAAATATGAAATATCAATTTTGTCTATTTGTTGAACTAGAATTTTCAACAAATAAGAAAACACCAATTTTTGTCAATCGTGAAATTAGAAATTTCAACAAATATGAAACATCAATTTGTGTCATTTGTTGAACTAGAGTTTTCAAAAAAAATAAAACATACATTCTTGTCATTTGTTGAACTAGATTTTCAACAAAAATAAAATATACATTTTTGTCATTTTGTTGAACTAGAGCTTTCAACAAAAATGAGGTATAAAATTTACCCTTGTGTTGAACAAGAAGATTCACCAAAAATGAAATATCACTTTTGCCATTTTGATCGAATTAGAACTTTCAACAAAAATGAAATATAAATTTCTATCATTTTATGGAATTAATATAAAAATAGAAATGTTCGTGTTTTAAAAATAAGAACATGATTACATAGAAAAGTTCACATTTTTAATGTAATGTTAGAACATAGAAAATGTACATGTTTTAAAGTAAAACATGTTTTACATTAAAAAATTCACTTTTTAATGTATTAATAAAATGTAGAAAAAGATTCATGTTTTAAAATGAAAACATGTTTTACACAAAAAAAAATTCACTTTTTAATGTAATAATAGAACTATAGAAAATATTCATGCTTTAAAATGAAAACATGTTTTACATTAAAAATTCACTTTTTAATGTAATAATAGAAGTTAGACAAAGATTCATGTTTTAAAATTTAAACATGTTTTACATTAAAAATTCACTTTTTAGTGTAATAATAGGAGTTAACATACATGTTTTAAAATAAAATATGTTTATATTAAAAACTTTGTTTTTAATGAAATGAATGAATCACTTGAAAATGTTCATTTTTAAAACAAAAGCATGTTTACATTAAAAATATCATTTTTATAAAAGAATGATTCATATGTAGATTGTTCATATTTAAATAAAAGTGTTGAAAACATTAAAATCATATTTTAATGTAAAGTTTGATTCATTGGAAATATTGACTGTTTGAATAAAGATGTTACGTTAGATTAAAAATAACATTTTTGTTATAAATGTTATATTATATTAGAAATAACATTTAAAATAACATTTTTGTTATAAATGTTATATTAGATTAAAAATAACATTTTTGTTATAAATGTTATATTAGATTAAAAATAACATTTTTGTTAGGAATGTTATATTAGATTAAAAATAACATCTTTGTCAAGAAATGTCATTACATTAGAAAATGTCATTCATATAAAAATGTCATTTATTTAGCAATGTCAGTTATATAAAAATGTCATGTTAATAAAAATGTCATTTTGTTAGGAATGTTATAATGAAGATAAAATATGTAAATGATAAGATTACGTTTTTGTAGTACAAATAGAAATGATTAAAATGATCATTAGTTGGAAATACAAAATTCGCTAGATTAAAACATTATCATTATTTTGATTAGCGATATTAGAAATAATTCAAACTGAATTAAAATTGGTTAAATTTATTAACCAATGATTTAGTTAAATAAATTGTTGTTGTTGTTTGAAAACCCCACATGGGTGTTGGGAGGATATTTGACATACACTAGTCCCAATATTTAGCTGTATGTCAGTCGATGGATTGACGGTCTGTGAGGAGCATTATGTATTTATTTATTTTAATGCTCACACAGTTATAAACTTCACTTTTGATGTGAATGGATTATTTGATGATTGTTTATCATTATCGTTGAATATATGCAATGTATGAAATCCACATAACTGAATTTATATGGTAATTGATTGAGCCGCATTTCGATTCAGAATATCTTAAACAAACAATATTTGAAAATAAAGTGCATTTTTATATAAAGAATATGTTAAAGTAATGGATCTTTTAAATAAAGAATAAATCTTTAAATTAAGATTTAATGAAGTTTTCCAATAAATTAATTTTTACTTGGAATTAAATAAATAAATTGGATTTTGGGTTGTCGTGAATGGTGTCTTCAATAACACTATTCTTAAACCCCGTATGATAAGAAAAAATCTTTTATTTAAGGTTATTAGAGTTTCCAATTATATTTAGTAATTAGAATAAAATGAAATGTGAATTGGGTTTATTGTGAACTGTGTTTTAAGCGACATTTGTTCTTCAACCCAATTGACAGTGAAAATGTAATTTATAAATCTTTTTATTTAGATTTAATGGAAATTTTTCCAAAGTAAAGTTTTCCAATTTAATATATTAAATTGGAATTGAATGGAATTCGATTTAATAGTAATCGAGATAAGCTTCTGTAACAGAAGACCAATACTATATATGGAATTTAAGAGGCTTTGCCGTTATTCCATTTATATTACTGGCCTGATACAGAAATTTATATCGATTATATATTGATTTGATTTCTGTGAAAATTCCATATTTAATGGAAGAAGATTTTGGGTTTACCATTAACTGTGTTTTAAATGACATTAGTTCTTTAACCTAGCTAAAGATAAGATTAATTACTTAAATTTAATTAATCATTAAATAATGATTTTTGATATTAAAACCAAATTGGAGTTTTAACAAATATTTAAAAGAAAGATTTAAGATAAATTTAAAGAATTTATCTTTGATAGAATAATGTGAATACTTGATTAAGAGAATATTATGAATTGGAATGAGGCGTTTGATGTGTTTTTATAACACTTGATTTTTGATTATAAAATACGCGAGTTATTCGGGAAGACCTGGTTTAACCCATTCTGAATAATTACTGCGACGATTAAAAGTCGAAGATGAAGACGGTGGTTGAAGACCGGCGATCTTCACATCAATGGATGACTACTAATGCCTTTGATAGGAGTTGCTGCCTTGAAAGGGTTACAGCGGTAGTTGTCCAGACGTACTTGTTGATTGTCCAGATAAGCGAGCACCTCTCTTCCGTATTGGACATACGGGACGAGGAACAAGGTGTCTGCAGTTTCGTTCAGACCCAGAACGGACTTGTAAATGGATGTGTGTCTGACATTGGATTTCATTCCATGTAAATTAAATTGATTTCTATTTAATATATATATGTGGTGGCGGAGAATTTATTCTCTTACTTAACACCCTTCTCTGAGACGCACGAGCTCAGAGGTTATATGTTGGTAGTTATCGATCGCATGGTGTGAATTGTCAATGTGGCATGCCAAGATGCAAATGATCAATGCTTTTTTTGAAAAGCAAGGCCTTGTGGTTGATGATCAAAGCATAGCCTATTTCGGCATAGCTTTGTGTATAGCGTGACTTCGCGAACCTCACACCCCGGTATGAGTCAAAAACTGGATCACGACCGTAGGGAGTGCACACGTTTCTTTGTAGCTAGAAGTGGTGTTAGGGTTTTTACAAGGCCCGAAATTTTTACTTATGTGGTTGATGGATTATGAGGCGCCTCGGATTTATTGGTCGATAGTGACCATTTTATAGGTTCAATAGGACCGGGAAGCGTGTGTTCAGGCATAACTAATCCACTTACGTTATTTGTAGACCGGCCCTACCGCATCCAAGGGTTCACCGCGGGGGATCCTGAGGCATTTGCTAGAGTGTCTCGAATCAGAGAGGACGATCCCTAGCCTCGACTCATGATGGAAATCCAATTTCCAATATGACACCATGCAGTTTTGATTGTAAAACTAGAATGGCGACATAGTATATGGTAGCTATGCCGTCTATGATTGATACATTATGATTGAAATGTTTTTGAAACATATATACACTAATAATAATATCAAATCCGTTTTATCGTATCAAGCATTTTTGACCATTATAAGGTAAAAATCTATCCTCTGGTTTGCATTGCGTTGTGTGATCGTGTAATGACCCGGGATTTTGTCGACTTTGGTTATCACCATAAACTCACTGATGACTAACCAAACATCGAAAAATACCGGTCATAAATGAAAGAAAACAGAGGGTGAGGAAAGATAAGATAAAAACTTAGAATATAAGAAGAAGAAGAACACAACATCAGAGTAACATGAACCTCACAGCGGAACTAATAACATATAATATATATAACATAACTTGAAATATACATCTGTATTTGAATATACATCATTATCAAAGTACAACACATACAACACAGCGGAAATAACTATAGCTGTATGATCCAGAAGCCTTCTGCTCCAGCTCTTCGAGTGTATCTGTAAAATCCCGACTACTTGAATGCCCGTACAAATTTAGGCAACCAAGAGTTTAGGGAAACAAGACAAAATAAACTCCGGGTCAGTCATGGGACTGGTATGAGTAAACAGTTTAAAACAATTCCAACAAGTAAACGATATCTCATAAGACCACGTCGTATAACGGAACGAGTTTTTCCCTTATGAGAATCCAAAATATCTTTATATCAAAAACCTTTTGATATTATAATAATGTCTATCAACACAATATAATAATCATCTAGCAGAAACGCTTTCATCTCACGTTCTACACACACACACACACACACACACACACATATATATATATATATATATATATATATATATACATACACACACATACAATCAAAACCGCAAGCACGTGTTGGGTAATGGATTTCCAACTATGACAAGGTATGGAACCACCTTTCGCTAGTGTACCTCTAGAGAGGAATACACTGGGTTCAACAAGAACATCTTGCAACCCGGCCACACATGACCGACCACTCATTTCGCTTGAGTGTGTCGAATGTATATCATCAATGGTTGGGATCAGCAACCGTTTCCCAAATGGGATAGTATCGACAATAGATTTTTTTTTGAGATAAATGAAACTCTAGATCAGGTGATTATACACCCTACTTCGGAGCGACCGACTTAGCCATGCTGCCTGCCCGATTTCTGTCATTTACCGGTTGATGAGGCTAGAAGCTACGCTTTATCATCACACCAGATTCACTTCGAATGTCACATTGTCAAATCCATCAAATCACCGATTGACGTCCTCAACAGTACATTATGTGTTAGCTAAAAGAAGTTTCCTTCTCCGCTTCCACTCTTGGTATGGTTGGAGAAATCAATATACGTGATCGTCTGGAATTACTTTGTCAGACATCCATCCATACAAGTCATCTAGGAACATGATGAACCGAAAGTACTATTCAATATATCCATCTTAGGCACTGTTATTTAAGATTCATACAACAGTCCTTGTACTTTACCCCGTCTTCAATTTTCTTTGGCACACATGGTTCGCAATGCTTATACCAATACAGAGTGGTTCTTTGGATAGTAATACTACCGGTCTCTCCATATTAACAACGTTAAAATGGTCAAAACTTCGATAGTCTGTGATTTAACCATCAAAGAAAAACAAGTGTGCAAACAACGATATTATTTCCAGTTGGAAATTATATCGATCAAACATCATTTAACATTTATCTTTTTAGTTCATTTTTCATCTCCTGCTTCCCTATATTCAACATTTGCTATTTTCTAAATTTAGAAAATATACGTTATTAACATTGGGAACATTTCCATTTCTTGTTTTCTATATTAGAAAACTTTTCTGGTTCTTAGTTGGAAAACATTTCCAAACGCCTTCATTGGACTTAGATAGATGTTTAAACAAACCATCGTGATGCCAACTCAAGCTATTACGCTTATTAAATAAATTCCTTTAACCTACCTTCACTATCAAACCTTAACCATTCCTTAGTTAAAAATGAAGTCAATCAAGTTGGCGTAATACTACCTCTCAGACCATAACTGAACAACGTTTCTAACCTTGAAATAGACAAAGTTCACCTTTTAATTCTTTAAAAAACTTCCTTACGTAACTCGCTTTCGAATCATCTCTATTCGATAATTCTTTCCTTCGATAAGGTATATTCGATAACTCTATTCAATTTACTCTATTCGATTAACCCTGATCAATTCACTCTATTGGACTAATGTTATTGGATTAAATCTATTTGATTTAACTCTAGTCGATAACTCCTTTAACTCTATTCGAATAAACCAAATTTGATTAACTCCTTTAATTCCATTCGAATAAACTATATTCGATTTATTCCTTTAGCTCCATTTAACTCTATTCGAATAACTAATATTCGATTAACTCCTTTTAACTCTTATTTGAATAACTAATATTCGATTAACTCCTTTTAACTCTTATTCGAATAACTAATATTCGATTAACTCCTTTCAACTCTTATTCGAATAACTAATATTCGATTAACTCCTTTTCGAATAAACTATTCATTTATAAAGATTTACTTTTAGTAACGGTTCTTCACTTTACAAATGATTTCCCTTTTAGTAACGTTTTCCTTTTTACAAAATCTCCTTTTTATAAAATCTCCTTTGATTGTTATAAATATTATCTCTTTTATAAAATCCTTTGATTTTATAAATATTCTATTTTCAATATTCATTTTGAAAATTCCCTTTTCACCATTCCGGTATGTTATGGTATTTAACACATCAAATCACGATGACCAATATCGTTCAAACACATATAATCGACAACAGATTATATATCGCATCATATATCAAAATATATGAAAAACTATAAAATAACTGTTGAGGAATTGTGACGAGAAAGAATTTCGCTCGGTCCGAACCGGTCGCTAAACCGACCCAGACCGTTCGAAACGCCCTATCGTTTGAGAACAAGCCACAAAATAGAACGCAGGCGGAAGAACATTTCATTGTATATTACAGCAATGCATCAGATTACAAGAATATACAGAGTATAAATGATTATTACACAGAAATATCAGAGATTTAAATTACATTTAAATACATAGCAGCGGAAAATAATACAATACACAACTAGAAGAGATATACGGATACAAAGCTTTCCGGATATCGTTCCAGCTATAAACCAGGATCCTATGAATATAAATCTGCAAAACCAAAACTACTAGCTGCCCGTGTCAAAATAGGAGCACCCAGAGTTTAGGTTTAAAACAATAAACTCCAGGTCAGTCATGTGACTGGTGTGAGAACTAAAACAGTTATTAATTCTTTATTTTAAAGTTAGGTAAATCAAGGGACCACGCCGTATAACACGGAACGGGTTTCCTCCCAAGAATACCAGTGCATAAAACAAACAACGCAATGCTAAATAAAGAAAAATGAAGCTGTTATAAGACCCAGGTCCTATCACACAATGCAACGCAAGCCGGGGGATAGGGTTTTCCCTTATAACAGCCAAAGAATGCTTGATACGTTTAAAACAAATCATTTGATACTATTGTAAGTGCATAGTGTATAAAACAACTTCAAATCATAAGTATCAATCATAGGCGACATGAGCGTCCCATGTCACTATATCGCCATATATAGGTTTACAAATAAAACCGCAAATGTCACGTATTTGGAAATTGGATTTCCATCTATGAACCGAGGCCAGGGATCGTACTCACCGTCTTCGAGACAATCTAGCCCATGTCTCCGAAACAGCCGCAACTGCCCCTTGGAGCGACAGGGCCGGTCCACCGATGTGGATTATAGTGCCTGAACAATACGTTTCTCTGCCCTTTGGGGCGTAAATGAGCCAACGAATGGCTCCATCGGACCCGGATCGTCCGATCTAACCGAGGCGCCTCGCAACAGCAACAACCACATAGGTGAAAAGTATATAAATGTCAGGGCTGGTAGGTCACTGACACCACCCTAGCTAGAAAGAAACGCATGCCCTCCCTGAGGTCCTCTCCCGTTTTTGGTTCACAACCGGGGTGCGAAACTCGCGAAGTAAACGTTACACAAAGCTACGCCACAAATGCCGTGCTTTGATCCTCACCACAAGACTTTGCTTTTCAACAGAAGCCTCGATCAATTGCCACTTAGGCATGCCACACAGGCAATTCACTCCATGCGTTTGATATCCATCAATATATAACCCCTGAGCTCGTACGTCTCAGAGAAGGGCGTTAAGCAAGAGAATAAATTCTCCGCCGCCAAACAGATATATATTTAATAGAGATCAATAACACAGACTAAAATCCAATGTCAGACACACAGTCCATTTACAAGTCCGTTCTGGGTCTGAACGAAACCGGAGGCACCTAGTACCCCGCATATCCATCGATCTCCAAGTACGTCTGGACGATCACCAACTATTTCCATCTTCTTAGGTGTACAGCCCAATCAAGATCATCAGTAATTACCCAAACGACGTGAAGACTTCCGGTCTTCGACCATCGTCTTCATCTTCGACTTATCGTCGTATCAGTTATTCAGAATGGGATAAACCCGGTCTTTCCGAATAACTCGCGTATATTTTAAATAAGTGTTACACAAACACAACATACGCCTCATTCCAATTCATCAGTCACTAACCGTTAATTAATCAAGAGAATAATTCCCCAAATATTAACCCCGAAGGCCGAAACCAACATCAGATCAATATCCAGAAAACCATTCTGCTTAGCTAACCGACAGTTAGTTTCTAAATTTCACATTCATAGGGAAAGGTTCCCCTTAATTTTATCCAAGATAAATTCCTTGAATTTATTCTTTAATCTACTTTTGAATATCAATTCAAACTAGTCGGGATTAACGAACTTTACCGAAGTAATCATTTGTTTTAATTTCCCAATCCCAACCTATTCATCCCATGAAGTAAAACTGGTAATACTTCATATCTAACACCACTGTGTTATCGGTAAATTCAATTACCATTTCACATTCAAATCTAATTAAAGATTTAACTATCGCCTGGAGCAAAACTGGTGGTACTCCATTTTCGATCTTTTCAATCTAATTAAAGATTCATTAAAACTCCACTTAGTTTTAATCTTTAACTGGGTTAAAGAATCAGTGTCATTTAAAACACGGTTCACGATAAACCCAAAATCACATTCCATTAATTATCGGGTTAAAGAACAAGTGTTAATTAAAACACTGTTCACGATAAACCCAAAAATCAATACTAATGCGATTCCAATCAAATATCATTTAATTGGCACACTTCATTAAATCTAAATAAAAAAAGATTTAATCTTTTCTCAACTGGGTTCAAGAACAGTGTTAGTGAAGACACCATTCACGACAAACCCAAATCACATTTGATATTCAATACAAGGCTCTGAATAGAAAATATCCGGGCTTATATTCAATATCAAATTCTGCGGCCAACAAAGATCGTATTGGAAATAACGATATATATATCTATATCTTTCAAATTTCCATAACAACATTTGTATAATTACGAAATCCAACATCGAAATATTCCGAAGACAATTTCGATTCAATTCCATTTCAATGCAATCATTGGAAATTCTGGTTATTATCAAAACCATTTCAAATTCAATTTATTTAAAAATAAATAGAATTGTAATTCTAGTTCAAAACTAGTTCATTTCGATAAAAATCTATTTTTATCTTTTCAAATATGGAGTTTTACATCCCAATTATTTCTAAATCATTTCTTATGATTTTACACAAATTATTACTATTTTTAATAATTTTATCATGGCCTGTACAGTCGATTTTCATCAACGGCCATCGAACTGCACTTACAGCGACCCTTTTCAAATTTGATTTGGACATAATCCCAAATCCAACCGTTAGATTTCTAATTTCTAATATTCATTAGAAATCTCTTTTCGATACAAACCCAACGGTTCCGGTTTTAGGAGAATCCGACGGTTGGATCTCCCGTGATATCCGTTCGAAGTCAATGGTCGAAATTCGCGAACTGCCGCGGCGCGGCGCGTTCTATTCAGGCCATTATATATATATAATATATATATATATATTATATATATTTCGTCGATTTCCTTTTTAAAACGAATTTTATAAATCATTTCAAATTTGTTTCAAAAACAATTTCAACCTTTAATTCAAATTCAAATCAAAATTGAATTTTCCCTTATAAATTCTTTCTACATTCACTTCTATTTGATTTCAATTCAAATCGATTTCAATTCATTTTCAATTGAATTCAATTCAATTCAAATTCGTTTCCTATTCAATTCAATTCGAATTCGTTTTCTATTTAATTCAATTCGAATTCGTTTTCTATTTAATTCAATTCGAATTCGTTTTCTATTTAATTCAATTCGAATTCGTTTTCTATTTAATTCAATTCGAGTTCGTTTTCATTTTCGATATATCAGATTTTGAAATCATTTTCGATATTCATTATAGAATGAATAAAATCGATATAAATATCGTTCACGTCACAATGGCGTCAATCTAATCAATACGGCTTCATATATTCCTTTATTCTATTTCAAATATTTCTATTTCAAATATATTTCGTTCAACACATGACTAATCTCAACGGATGAGTACTGTCAACACATGAACCTTTATTTTATATTATTCTTTATTTTTCGAATTGGAATGAGGCCCAATCAATTACCATATAAAGTTAATTATATGGATTCCATACAACACATGTATATAATAGCATTGAAAAATAATCAACCATCAACCAAAGTGCACTACACTGTATAAGCATCAAATATAGATATCTAACGCTTATAACAGCCTGTCAATCAATCGATCGACATATTTAATCAATCAGGATGAGTGAACTTCATATTTCATCCCAACACCCGTGTGGGGTTTCAAACAATCAAACACATATTTTATTTGTGCAGTTGGGCGATGTGTGAAATTTATCGACCCAATCAATATCAGTCAAATCAGTGTATATAAACAAATCAGCCGATTTGTTTATAAATATTTATTTATTCACTTTCACGTTAAAAATTATATTTTTAACGATGAAACATTTTATTTTAACATATGAATTTCTATTCAGTTCATTCTTTAAATAAAATGATATTCTTATTTTTCTAACTTATTTTAGAAAATTTCGGCGGCATAACGGCACGATACTAGAAACGGGACAAGGCCTAGCCTTAACCCCGGTCTAGTGAAAGCCCACGCCATTCACACATCATCAAATCAATTCATTTTACCACACAATTCAATCAAATAATCTAACTAATTTTTGCAATCAAACAAACAAGTCCATGGTCTGTGGACGATTGTGTCGGGTGCTACTAAGCACCGTCTGCATCCTAGTATATATATATATATATATATATATATATATATAACTAGAAAAAGAAATTGAAAGGTGAGAAATTCTCACCGATAGCTATCCAACTTCACGACACTTCAAATGTAGAAGTCTTCGTCATTCTCGCCTTTTGTCGCCTTCGTTGCTCGTATTCACTACATATGTAAAAATCGGATTTTTACTTCGTTGTTCAATATATAAAAACACATTTTTACTTCGATGTTCAGTATATAAAAATCACATTTTTACTTCGATGTTCAGTATATAAAAATCACATTTTTACTTCGATGTTCAATATATAAAAATCACATTTTTACTTCGATGTTCAGTATATAAAAACCACATTTTTACTTTGATGTTCAATATATAAAAATCAAATTTTTACTTCGATGTTCAATATATAAAAATCACATTTTTATTGCGATGTTCAATATATAAAAATCACATTTTTACTGCGATGTTCAATATATAAAAATCACATTTTTATCCCGCTATTCTTCATAAAAAGATTTCGCCTTTTCAATTTAAAAATATAATCTTTTCGTATATAAAAATCTATACTTTTACTCTAGTAAAAATCGAATCCTACCATCTTCTAAAAATCTAATCTTTTATATACAATTAAATATGTAATTTCAGTTTTTAACAAAAACAAAATCAGTCTTTATTTAAAGAAAAATAATAAAAGAAAACGAGAAAAAAACTTACAGTCGGTGGTCGGCGGTCTACAGAGGATAGGGAGAGGGAGGCGAGCATCGGAGGTCGACGGTGGGCAGCCGCGAGGCGACGGCGGCTTGGGGCTAGGGGTTCGGGCGCGGATCTGAACGGAGGTGGGGGTTCTCGGGACTGGAGGAGAGGCCGGAGGGGAAGGCGCGCAAGTGGGGGGGGGGGGGGGGTGCGGTCACCTCCGGCGATCGCCAGGCGCGAGCTCCTCCGCCTTCTTCCCTTATTCCTTTTTTTTTTTTTCTGAATCGGTTTTCTGATTGAAGGAAAAGGTAACGGGGGGGGGCTGGTTAAGGAAAAGGGAAGAATTTATTTTTATTTTACTTTTTTAATTTTTTTATTTTGCAAAAAGTTGACTTTCACATACGACCTCGAAACGAGGCCCACCGCCTGTCGTCCATAGCGTTTTACCCCCATTCCGAACACAATGGGATATGTATCGCAAGCTAATTCGGTCGTTACGATCAGTTTCCGTTAAGTTTACAATTAAATAATTATATTGAATTTTAAACGTACATTTCAATTTACCGGGGTCACATACGAACTCTAAAAATTCTCGAAAAATATTTTCTAGCTTTGTATTGACGATACGGTCCTAACAAAACTAGTTTCGTCGAATTCTGAGACCGTTAGAAAAATGGCCATTTTCCAGTCGATTAAAATCAACTGAAACTGGTCAAACGCGTTTTCTTTTGCCACGCTCACACATTGATTCGAAAAATTATGAAATTTGGAATCTAGCAATAACTTGACATCCCGGACCCAACAAAACTGGTTTCGTCGAAATCCGAGGCCGTTTGCAAAATTCCCATTTTTAAGGGCCTGAATTCCATAGCGACTATTCAGAATTTTCAACCGGACATATCTTTTGATTGCCGCTATGAAATTTCAATTTTTCGAATTCGCTGGAAAGATATTATCAAATAGATCCCATTATTTTTGGTTTCACTAAAATCCGGATTGTTTTGCACCCGGTACATTCAATTAAAGTTTGAAATCGAATTATCGAACTACCGCGCCATTTTCAATTCTATTTATGATTATATATAATTATTTATATTCTAACGATGACGTATATAAATATATACGTTCTATTATATTCAAAATAAATTTTCTTGTCGATATTATTTAAAATAATTCATTTTAAATAATCAAAATTCGCTAAAATTGCCAAAATAAAAATTTTAAACTGGTCCAGATTTTCGGGTTATTACAGGAATCAAGTCGGATTCCTCCAACCTGTTTCCCTGCATCCACAGATGTTATATAATAAAATCAACATCACTTTCAGTTCCATATGATATATTCTGTTAAACATAATCAATATAGAAATTCAACTAACTGATTAGCAGTTCAATCAAACAGTCAACACACAGTCAATCAGCCAATATCTAACAGTTATAAAAATACAACATGAAATTATAAACTGTTCAGAGTTAGTGAGATTTACTCACATTGGCGCGTTAACCATTAAATAACGGTTTGCGTTATTTGATTCAGTCGGATAATTTATTTCGCCATAAATTGTAACGAGCTTCGATGGACTTCCCGTCAGTTCCATTGTGTTTCTCCCGTCCATACGATCCTAACGGATCTTGTTTCGCCCTCATTTCACGTCGGCCCATAAACCATTTAAGCCCGTCCGCTCCTATACCATAAACAACATTCCTGTTTAACGACCCATTCAACTTTCCTGAATCCAACGTGCATCTTCTTCCTTCCAGTAACAAAACCGTGCTCTTCCTTCCTGAAGGCCCTGAACACAAGCTTCTTTATCACATTCTCAAACAATACTTCATGGAAATTCATGCAAACAAACACCATAACTCATCTTTGAAACACTCGCATCTCCCTCAACCTCCACAGTTATCACCAGCCTCCGCAAAGCCCTCTCCAAACAAATGAACCCCTCCTAACTCAGACCCCTCGTCTCCACTGGCTTCCTTCTCATGCCCTCTGATTTCGCTCAAACCCACAACAACTCGACTCCCCTAAAGTTCCAGTACCGCAAGGAATAACTCCCCTTCATTCATCCCTCCGTCGCAGCCCCCAAAACCGATCATCGGAGAACCATCCCCATCCGTTCTAACGCCCAAGCCTCCCTTCTTTACCACTCCGTTTAAAACAGAAACCACCACCATAATTTCCCTAAACAGAACTCCGAACATCAGCTGCGTTTTGATCTCAAGAACTCGAAAACACTCCTCGTTTTACTCACCCGTGCACCTACGGCTCACGAAGATCAACCCTAGCCTCCCCTGTACAAAACGCAACATAGCAGAGTCGACTTCGAACCTTATAAAAACCCTAAAAGATGGAAGAGGTCATCACTCCGAATACAAACATATTTGTGTAGGAATTTATAGATTTTATTTGGCATTGTTGTGGATTTTTCTTTGATCAGTATTTCGATTCCTGGTTTTTGCTGGAAAAAGAAAAAATGCGGCGGATGTTATCTGACTTAAGGAGAATTTAGGTTGTAAGGCTTTTAGGGGGTATTTATAACATAAGGAAAGGAGATATTTGTTTTGGTCGGCTGTATGAGAAGGGACGTGGACTCTAGTTTGATCACAGAATTTGTTAGGGTATTTTGTTTTAAGTTATAAAGTTTACCATCACGTGATAAAGAATTTCCTTCGTTTACAGACTGTTGTTGACAGAAGTAAGCATACCGTTGTAATCAGCTCGGTGCCACGATCCCAAAAATATAATAATACCGGTAGATTAACTCATATTTTGAAACCTCAAAATGTTGATTATAGGGTGCCAAATACTCCAAATATAAGTTGCTTATTTAATTAATTAAAAATTACAGTTAAATTCTAAAAATTAAATTATCACTACGTCCCAAAAGAACCTTGTCTAAATTCAAACCCGATCTCTAGTTATATCGAATAAACCGTTACGGTCGACAAACGATTCTATAGCGACTATTTTAAAATTTGATTTGGACATATCTCAAAATTTACACGACGAAATCCTGATTTTTCTCTTCCACTAGAATGATATACTCCACCAGCTCCATACGTTTCTTGTTTCACAGAAATCCGGCTTAAAACGAATCCTGTACATTCAGTTGAAGTTCGAATCACCAATTTACGAACTGCAGCGCCATTTCGAGCTCGTTTATAATTATATTATAAACTATACGTTCATCTGTCGACGATTGAATATATTCGTTATTCTAATTCAATTTCAAGCTGAATTAAATATCACATATGATCTGGTTCACACCATATCGTCATTTCAGCCAATTCTGTTTATTTCAGAATTACATATATTATTTAATTTATTATTTTAATTAAATATTCATCATTATTTAATTCCATGACCATTTAATTCACTATATCACTATTTATAAAATTAAATAAGTTAATTATAATACCTCTGCCAATGCGGGTCATTACAATCTTCCCCACTTAAAATAATTTCGTCCTCGAAATTGCTAAGGTAGAGAACGACCCTATCGACTGGTTAGAACATAATTGTTCACTTCTTAACTTCAGTTTCAATTGAACCAATTTAATTTCAATTAAAATATTTAATCAATTCTTATCAACGAAAATTTTCAAAAATCCTGAAAATTTTCTAACACCTTAACCTTTCGAAAAATTTCGCCAGCACCTCCTTTGTACTGGTCAATCAGTAAAACCGCAACTCGCCTCTCTAGGCTATCTCCAACCCAAAAGAAAATCAAACAGCTAAGCGGCTTGCCAATTCGGCTCATAAATCTTATATCCAATAGAAATATAAACTTGTACCTTTTGTCGGCATATCATTATCTCCTTTCCACCTGTTATCAATTTAGCGGATACAAGGGTCATCCCAATCAAATTCCAATCTGCTTTTATCCACAACACAACCATTCGCTTATATCCGAGCCAAATATCATTTCAACTCGAGTTTCTTCTCGATTCCCAACTCTTAACTTGATTATCATATCACACTTCAAATTTGAATCTCACAATCCAATTTGTCTTGATATCATTTTACTTCAATCTCAGTTACCACTTTACTGGCTTTACTTTAATTCAATTTTGCTTTCACAAATTTCTGTTAAATTTGTTTTTAATTCAAACAGTCTTTCATTGAGAGTTTTTTTTTTAAAACAGTTTACTCTTTTCAAAAATCAAATTTTCCTTTTGAACATGTCATTGAGCCCTTAATTAATATTCCATTAGTTAAATCACTTCTCTATTTCTTTGTCAATATTTGTTAACCAAATATTTTCAATAACCATATTGGCCTTTTATGTTATTTGGAAAACATTTCCGAATATCGCCTTCCTTTATTTTCTAAACTTTTAGAAAATATTCCAATTACTTATCTCTTTTCCGATCTCGTTTATTTCTATACTTAGGAAATATTCTTTATTATATTTCCAAGCTTACCCTTATTTGGGTTAAAACGGATGTTGTGTAAAACATCATTACGGCAACCCAAATACTATATTCAACTAACTCTTATTCAACATTGATCTTCGAGCCTGAAATCTTACTATTTATTTGTTAATAATGAAATCAATCAAGTTGGGGTATAACTACCTCTCAGACCGTGACTGAATAACATTTATGACGTCAAAACAGATATGACTACTTACTCGAAAAATCAATACCATACAACTACTTATTCACTTTTAAACCCGTATACGCTTCCTCTTTATATTCTTACTAGATTTTATTCTTAGTCTTCCTTTTTGATTTTACTATTCTATTTCTAAGTTCGTTTCCTTATCGACTTCTATATATATCGATACGTTGATTTCTAACTATCAAATTATCTTAAAAATATTCTAACTTCTTAAATTCTTGGAAAAATTCGCCATAACCTCCTTTGTACCAGGAGCATCGGGATATTTCAAATAGCCTCCCATGGCCCTCACCAATCCAAAAGAAAAAGAAAAAGCCAAGCGGCTAGCCGATACGGTGCATAAAATCTCATATATGAATTAAATACATACCTTTTCGTCGAGCATTCTATTTATATATCTTCATATCTTATCCATACCTATCTCATGTATATTTATACCTGCCCAATCTATTTTAACTATACCTGATCGTTTTAACTCAATTCATTAATTAATTTGTTAATTAACTCTTTAGTCTATTTCACTTTTATATTTGAACATGACATGTTCAAATATATTTTAACTTGTTTATTAACTAATTTGAATCCAAATTTCAAATTTAAGTTCTATATTCAATTTCGAATATCCATTTACAAATCCAATTCACCTTTCAAAGTTCAATTTCAAATTCAAAACTCGATTAACTAATTCCTCTTCGACTTAGTTAATTCTATTCAATTTCTATTCAAATTTTGTATCACTTCTATTATTCAAATCTATATATCAAATTCTAATATTCAAATTCTATATTATAAATCCCATTTTGAAATTCAACACAACTTGTATTTCCCAAAACAAATTCAAAACAGTATCTCTGGTAGTAATTCGTCACTTACAACTCGAAAATGAATACTGATGATGTAGCTGTCATCATCAGAATCTATTTTCCAGCGATCGAAGTGAGTTCAATACTATAAAACCATTTCTAAACATTTCCACTTTGAAATCCATTTCAAAATATAATTCACACTACTTGTAAAACAAATTAAAATCTCCCAGGATCTTAAAATTTACATATATTTAATCCAAGTCTATTTACAAACACTTATCCAATTTTCTAGAATTTTAATTCAATTTCTGGTTTAAATTCAGATTTAATTCATTTCGATTTCATATAATTCACTTATATGAATTCTGATTGGTTATTTACATAACAATTTAATTTATAATCTTACTCGATTATAATAACAACCAATATATCCACTATATATATGTCTTTATATCAAAATATAACTTGGGTAACTTATTTTAATTTACCCTCTTTTCAAAACATATCGTGACGACCCATCGTATTCAAGTGTTTAGTAACTCCTACCGATATAGTGGATCAAACAGATCGACCAGAACTCATAAACAACTCAACCAATAAATCACCATAATATAAAACAATTTTTATATTAATAACAAATACGCTCACTCGTATATATACACTCAACTCAATCTAGGGTGTTACTAACCCTATCTCTACTGAGTCAAGCCACAGAGCCAAGGTAATTCACTAAACTTAAGCTTTGATACCAACTGTAATGACCCGGGATTTTGTCGACTTTGGTTATCACCATAAACTCACTGATGACTAACCAAACATCAAAAAATACCGGTCATAAATGAAAGAAAACAGAGGGTGAGGAAAGATAAGATAGAAACTTAGAATAGAAGAAGAAGAAGAACACAACATCAGAGTAACACGAACCTCACAGCGGAACGAATAACATATAATATATATAACATAACTTGAAATATACATCTGTATTTGAATATACATCATTATCAAAGTACAACACTTACAAAACAGTGGAAATAACTATAGCTATATGATCCTGAAGCCTCCTGCTCCAGCTCTTCGAGTGTATCTGTAAAATCCCGACTACTTAACTGCCCGAACAAATTTAGGCACCTAAGAGTTTAGGGAAACAAGACAAAATAAACTCCGGGTCAGTCATGGGACTGGTATGAGTAAACAGTTTAAAACAATTCCAACAAGTAAACGATATCTCATAAGACCATGCCGTATAACAGAACGGGTTCTTCGCTTATGAGAATCCAAAATATCTTTATATCAAAAACCTTTTGATATTATAATAATGTCTATCAACACAATATAATAATCATCTAGCAGAAACGCTTTCATCTTACGTTCTATATATATATATATATATATATATATATATATATATATATATATATATATATATATATATATATATATATATATATATATATATATATATATATACAATCAAAACCGCAAGCACGTATTGGGTAATGGATTTCCAACTATGACAAGGTATGGAACCACATTTCGCTAGTGTACCTCTAGAGAGGAATACACTGGGTTCAACAAGAACATCTTGCAACCCGGCCACACATGACCGACCACTCATTTCGCTTGAGTGTATCGAATGTATATCACCAACGGTTGGGATCAGCAACCGTTTCCCGAATGGGACAGTATCGACAATAGATTTTTTGAAATAAATGAAACTCTAGATCAGGTAATTATACACCCTACTTCGGAGCGACCGACTTAGCCATGCTGCCTGCCCGATTTATGTCATTTACCGGTTGATGAGGCTAGAAGCTACGCTTTATCATCACACCAGATTCACTTCGAATGTCACATCGTCAAATCCATCAAATCACCGATTGACGTCCTCAACAGTACATTATGTGTTAGCTAAAAGAAGTTTCCTTCTCCGCTTCCACTCTTGGTACGGTTGGAGAAATCAATATACATGATCGTCTGGAATTACTTTGTCAGACATCCATCCATACAAGTCATCCAGGAACAGGATGAACCGAAAGTACTATTCAGTATATCCATCTTAGGCACTGTTATTTAAGATTCATACAACAGTCCTTGTACTTTACCCCGTCTTCAATTTTCTTTGGCATACATGGTTCGCAACGCTTATGCCAATACAGAGTGGTTCTTTGGATAATAATCCAACCGGTCTCTCCATATTTATAATGTTAAAATGGTCAAAACTTCGATAGTCTGTGATTTAACCATCAAAGAAAAACAAGTGTGCAAACAACGATATTATTTCCAGTTGGAAATTATATCGATCAAACATCATTTAACATTTATCTTTTTAGTTCATTTTTCATCTCCTGCTTCCCTATATTCAACATTTGCTATTTCTAAATTTAGAAAATATACGTTATTAACATTGGGAACATTTCCATTTCTTGTTTTCTATATTAGAAAACATTTCTGGTTCTTAGTTGGAAAACATTTCCAAACGCCTTCATTGGACTTAGATAGATGTTTAAACAAACCATCGTGATGCAAACTCAAACCATTACGCTTATTAACTAAATTTCTTTAACCTACCTTCACTATCGAACCTTAATCATTCCTTAGTTAAAAATGAAGTCAATCAAGTTGGGGTAATAGTACCTCTCAGACCTTAACTGAACAACGTTTCTAACCTTGAAATAGACAAAGTTCACCTTTTAATTCTTTAACAAACTTCCTTACGTAACTCTCTTTCGAATCATCTCTATTCGACAATTCTTTCCTTCTATAAGGTATATTCGATAACTCTATTCAATTTACTCTTTTCGATTAACCCTTATCAATTCACTCTATTGGACTAACGTTATTGGATTAACTCTATTTGATTTAACTCTAGTCGATAACTCCTTTAACTCTATTCGAATAAACCAAATGTAACGACCCACAATTTCGAACCATTCAAATCGACAATAACCCACTCATGTCAGACCTGAATCGCTCAAAACCGTGAATTGTTATTTTCAACTATTGAGGTAAATGCAAATCAGAACACAGAATCACAGACACAGGAACAGAGTAACTAGCAGCGGAACACAGTAGTACATAGGTTCATACACGATACATGATACATATAAGTACATAATGAGTCATAAGCTCATACAAAATATAGTACATATAGGTAACTAGTAGTAACCTGGATAATTTTGATAATAAGATAGCTGATACAGAAGATAGTCCAAAAGATGCAAGTCTCCAAAAGCGCCACGAACAACTGAGGTGCTCAAGCTGACCCAGCATAAAGTCAAAGAAACAATACACTCGAGTCAGGACTAATAGTCTTATATAAGTGAATCAGCATAAATGACATGTTCATAGAAATGTACAGTAACTTAAAGGGTGGTTGGGATTTCCATCCTCTAAGGATCCGTGAAACTAATACATATAGTAGTACGCTATTATGATAATGCCTATCCAGTAAAGTATAAGTAATGAAAATAGCGTAAGCGGGATTACCATATTACCCTTACGCCGTTTATAGGCATCACAGTCTATACAGTACCGTAAATTCACCGTACTCGTGTTATCAGAGGGCACCCCATATAAAGCAACACCAAAGAAAAATCGTATGGGGCTCGCTTAGGATAAAATGACAAGGCACTCGAGGCAATACCAGGGTAGGATTCTACCAATTGCACTCCCGGACTGGTGGTAACGCATAACAGCCACTACCGCCCACCTCGGAACACATTCCCAAATCAAAAGGGGTACCCCAAATCATAACATAGTCATAGAAATGGTATCGAAGAAACGTGTCCGATC
The DNA here is from genome assembly GCA_030737875.1 of Allium sativum. Classification (NCBI taxonomy): domain Eukaryota; kingdom Viridiplantae; phylum Streptophyta; class Magnoliopsida; order Asparagales; family Amaryllidaceae; genus Allium; species Allium sativum. The sequence goes on along the minus strand of CM060920.1, from coordinate 332,862,762 downwards.
AAAGGTGCTACCTCAATTAGTCACGGTATAGCTCCTGTTTTAGTCATCTAATTATGACCCGAAGGTCAAGGCCATATCGTTATCGTTCACCATCTTCAAATCCAGAAATCGCCCCAAGTCGTCATGCTTCGTTCTGGACACGTCACCACGTATACAGTTGTTAAAGTGGTATCGGCACTGACAGAGAGTATGCCACTTACCGACTCCGGTCTCTTTAACAACCAACGCTTACGTTTTTCACACCATGGCCATCAGTTTAAAAATCATATTCAAGTATCGCCAATACTTTACTCAGGTATCTCCCAAAATCATTTACTCAAATCAATTTCCAATGGTTTGATTAAGATTTTAAAAATCCATATTCACCACAATTCTATGTCAACCATTTGAAATCTTAAATTTGAACCTTCAAATTCACTAGACTGGATTGTACAAAGCTTTTGAAAAATAATAATACTAATAATAATAATAATATATATATAAAAAAAAATGTTAAGTTGAAATAATAATAATAAATATATATTTAAATAATTAAGTTGAAATATATATATATATTAAGTGGGAAACATGTATACATATATATATATATATATATATATATATATAACTATTCTAATCAATATAGTTGAAGAAATCAAATTATTTATAAGGAAAGATTTACAAAAATCAAGTAAGGGGAAGATAGTCTTTATGAAATTATTGTTTTTATTAAATAATATTAGTCCAGTTCCAATCCCAGTCCATGGGCTGGCATTTAACATATCCTTGTATTGAAAATTTCAAAAATCCATTCACCAAACGTCATAATATCTTAAAATAACTTTACTGGCCACGGTGTCCGTATATATATATTTCCCTAATCTACGGTCAAGTGGCACGGATATTTTTTCATTTCAATCCGTTTTCACAAATATTCGAATCACGGATGTATATCATTTCAACCCGTATCCCAAACCAATTCGAATATGCAGGGGTTCGGGTATTTATCATTTCAACCCGTTTTTCTTCTAAACTAGGTACTTGCATGGTGAGAATAATAACATAACATATCATACAACCATTCATAGTGTCATGTAAGAACGGTGCGCGTGTAGCATGTGCACAACCATGAGCAAACAATCTAGAGCACCCTAACATTTAAATCAACATCTCAAATTTCTAATTCACTTAATAATAAATTAGTCGTGCGTGAGAAAACTCACCTTTCGTGGAAGAAGCTAGAAGACACGTTATGAGCAGAACGACGCTAACGGCTACAAGGCGGAACTTCGTTACCTAAAACAAAGGCACGATCTTTATTTAGACTGGCGGATCAAATTTCATGCGACGCTTATGTAAAAGATTTCGGTTCTATCGCTTTAGTTTACATGCGCTAAAATTTTTTTTCTTCTTTCCTTTTTTTCTAGCAGAAAACAATTTTCTTTTCTTTTCTTTTTTTTTTTTTTTTTTTTTTTATATATATATAGCTTGCGCATGCAAGCAAATCCAAATGTTCAAACTCACACTACAGCTACCATTTGCATGCAATGAATGCTAGGTGCATGCATGCATGCATTTTTGGTCTCTTCCTACTAATTGTTTGTTCTCTTCCTTTATTTTTTTTTTTTTTTTCCGAAAAATTATTGCCATGCTACAAGCAAAAGTTTACATGGGTTTGCAACCAAGTTTGCCCTCACGCATGGGCTTGCATGCAACATGCATTTATGCTACTGTCAAACATAAATGAGTTGTACTCCATTTGGTAACCATGCATGCGGATATTTGCATTCTCCTTTTTTTTTTTTTTTTTTTTTTCACGCATGCAAAATTTGTGCCCAACATAGTAGTACCTACTGTCACATGCAAGCAACAAACTTGTTTGCTGCATCCATTCACTTTGTTTGTGTTTTTTTTTTTTTTCCTTTTTCCTTATGGCTTGCGCATGCAAGCAAATTTAAAGTGTCCAAACTCAATAACTAAGACCTCACGCATGCAACTACTTACATGCGTCCAAATCCCTTTATTATTATTTTTTTTTTTTTTTTTATTATTCCATGCGCATGCATGTACTAGCATGCTAATGTGTTGAACCCCAAATAAATGCTACTGGCACAAAATTTGTAAATGGATTTGTATCCATTTGTTCCCCACGCATGTACCCTTGCATGCGGCGTGCATCCAATTTGTAAGCCTCTAATTGATTTTTTTTTTCCACTATAAATGGACATAAGGAGGCAAGAGGTAATGACAACTCACGCATGCAAACAAGAATGATCGGCTTCAAGCTGAAATACCAAACAGCGGCTACTGATTTCATTTTGACACAAATTATAGCAACTCACGTATATATTAGAAGTATACAAATATCCTTGTAATACATGCATTAGAAAATAAACAAAATGAGTCAATGGGAACAAGAGAACTCACGGCTAGAGCAAAGAAAAGAAAAGTGAACTTGATTTTGAGGCTTTCTTCTCGCACAAAGGACTGGCGACTAACTTGGGACGTGATGGAGTTTTGGCTTCAAGGAACTGGACGTTGGATGCTTGCTGAATGGAGTAGAGGTATGGCCGAAACAAACATACGGAGCACAAAAGAAAAAAAAAATGAGAGCAAATGAAAAAGAGTGGGTAGCAAAAGAAAGGGGGCACGTGCATGCAAGGGGATGTGTGGACATCAAGGAGAGAGACCACGTGTGGAGCTAATGCTTCAAAAGCAACAGGTGTTGGCCGAACAACATGGTGATGCCAGCTTGCGTTTTGCATGTATTGCATGCATAAGAGAAGGCCACGCACCAAGTGGAAAAAGAAAAAAAAAGAAAAAAAAACAATACAAAAGAAATAAAATATTTTATGAAAAAAAAAAAAAAATATATATATATATATATATATATATACTGATAGGATGCCGTGCGTTCAAGCATCACTCTAAATTCGTACACCCGTTTCGCTCCAATATCGGTATCGACCGCCGACCGCTTTACTGACTGCATGCTATATATATATAAAATTTTCGGGTGCAACGCTCATCATTTTTTTTTTTTCCGTTAACCAGTTCAATAACCGTAACTCTTCTGTTAAATACGAACGGATACTGCAACAACCGTGCTACCGAACGATATGCGGTTCACATGCGTTGTTTAGAACATTTGCCGACTGTGCGTTATAGTTGATCATCGCTAAAATAAGACACTGCTATATATATATTTTTTCTTTTCGAACATTAAATTTTTATTGAATTCTTTTTTTTTTTTTTTTTAATATAGATATATATTTTTTTTTAAGGTTTTTTTTTTTCAACGCTGAATACGGCAAACGATGCACAGATGTATTACGGACGATATACGCTTCTTATATTCTTTTGTCAGACGTGCGCTTTGGTTGATCAACACAGAAAACAAAGCACTGTAATATTCTGAATAATTAAACATTAATCTTTAATTAATATTTTATATCTCAAAGTTTTTCTCTTCTTTATATATATATTTCAAACATTAAATTTTTATTTAATATTTTAATTTACCTATTTATGTATATATTTCCCTTTATTACTAATATTATTTACAGAATTTTGAGATCGTTACATTCTCCCCCACTTAAAAGCTTTTCGTCCTCGAAAAGGAAGCGTCATGAATAGCAAAAACAGATATGAATAAGATGATGGTTTTAATGGATATTACCTGGGATAAATAATTCCGGATTTGAAGAACGCATGTTCTCTTCCGTCTCCCAAGTACAGTCTCGGTCATCGTCACTCCACTGCACTTTGACCAAATTGACTGATTTCTTCCTAAGCTGCTTCGTACCTCTATCGACTATACGAAGTGGCCTCCTCTCAACAGTCAAGTTAGGTTCGATATCCAAATTATCAAGTGCAGTCGGCTGAACATAAGAGGAAGAACCATGCAAAGATTTCCGTAGATGGGATATATGGAACACATTATGCACTCCTGCAAGCTTCTCAGGTAACTCAATGCGATAGGCCAATGAACCAATCTTCTCTAAAATACGGAACGGCCCGATGAATCTAGGAGCTAGTTTTCCTTTCCGTCCAAAACGAATGACATTCTTTAATGGTGAGATCTTCAGAAAGACTTGATCCCCAACCTCAAACTCCAACTTCTTTCTTCTTCTATCTGCGTACTTCTTCTGACGGTCTTGAGCAATTTTTATCTTATTCCTGATATTACCAACTTTTTGCGTTGCTTCCATGATCATATCCGGTCCAAGAAGCAAACGATCTCCTTGTTCAATCCAACTAGCAGGCGATCTACACGGTTTTCCATATAAGGCCTCAAAGGGGGAACATTCAATGCTAGCCTGGTAGCTATTATTGTATGTGAATTCAATGAGATGAAGGTGATCTTCCCAAGATCCTCCATAATCGAGAATACAAGCACGAAGGAGATCCTCCAATACTTGATTCAGTCTTTCTGTTTGACCATCTGTCTGTGGATGGTAGGCAGTACTAAGATTTAATCTAGTACCCAAAGCTTCCTGAAATGCGCTCCAAAACTTACTCGTGAAAACATGATCTCGATCACAGACAATGCTAGATGGGACTCCATGTAATCTAACAATTTCTTTCATATACAATTCAGCTAGGCTTGCAGCGGTACGACTTGCTTTGACAGGCAGGAAATGTGCTGATTTGGTTAATCTGTCCACAATTACCCAAATACTTTCGTTTCCTTTTCTTGTCTTGGGGAGACCGTCAATAAAATCCATGGAAATCTGATCCCATTTCCAACTTGGGATCTCGAGAGGTTGTAATAATCCAGCAGCCTTTTGATGATCTGCTTTTATCTGCTGGCAGGTCATGCATCTATTAACGTGACGACAAACATCTCGCTTCATACCTCTCCACCAAAATAACCTTTTCATATCTTGGTACATCTTGTGTATTCCTGGGTGGATAGAGAGTTTGGATTGATGACATTCCCTTAATACTTCTTGCCTTAAACTGTCCACGTTAGGAACACATATGCGGCTATTTATCCTCAAAATCCCTTTGTCATCAATTTGAGCCCCTCTTCCATTGTGATTATACCTTCTTTTCCTATGAACATTTCCCTTCATAAATCTAAGCTCTGGATCTTCATCTTGCTTTGCTGCGATGCGATCCATAAGGGGTAACGACACTGAAATTTGACATAACATAGCCTTCTTCCGACTCAGTGCATCAGCTACTACATTTGCCTTTCCCGGAGTGTGTTTAATGTCAAGATCAAAGGAAGCGAGATACTCAAGCCATCTAACTTGTCTTTGATTCAGGTCTTTTTGGGAGAATATATACTTAAGAGACTGATGATCGGTAAATACTTCAAACTTGGTTCCTAAAAGATGATGTCTCCATAACTTCAAGGCAAACATTACCGCAAGCAACTCCCGATCGTGTGTCACATAATTGACTTCATGATTCTTGAGTTGTCGGCTAGCATATGCGATCACCCTTCCATTCTGCATTAGCACGGCCCCCAATCCTTCTTTACTAGCATCGGTATAGACTACAAACCCTTCATTTCCATTTGGGGCGGTAAGAACAGGTGCAGAAGTCAGTTTTTCCTTCAACTCTGCAAATGCAGCTTTACACTTGTCGCTCCAAACGAACTTAACATTCTTCCTTGTCAGAGCGGTCAATGGCGCGGCAATACGGGAGAAATTCTCTATGAATCTTCGATAGTAACCAGCGAGTCCTAAGAAACTACGAATTTCAGTTGGATTCTTGGGTTCTTTCCAATCATTGATCGCAGCGACCTTGGCTGGATCAACCGAAATTCCATTTCCAGAAACTATATGGCCAAGATACCGGACTTCCTTCTGCCAAAAATGACACTTAGCAAATTTGGCTTTCAATTGGTGGCTACGGAGAGTTCCAAGAACATATCTCAAATGCGACTCATGCTCTTTTTCAGATTTAGAAAAGACTAGAATGTCATCAACGAAAACAAGGACGAATATGTTAAGAACTTCGCGGAAAACTCGATTCATGAGATCAACGAAATAGGCCGGAGCGTTAGTTAAACCAAATGGCATAACCAACCACTCGTAGAAACCATTCTCTGTACGAAAGGCTGTCTTAGGAATGCTTTCCTCAGCTACCCTAAGCTGATGGAAACCAGAGGCAAGATCGAGTTGAGAGAAAACTTTAGCTCCATAGAGCTGATCGAACATATCGTTAATTCGAGGCATCGGGTATCTATTCTTTAGAGTGAGTTTATTTAGTTCTCGATAATCGACACACATCCTAAGCGATCCATCAGATTTGGTTACAAACACCACAGCGGCTCCCCATTCGGAAAAGCTTGGTCGAATGAGTCCTTTTGAAAGTAAATCCTCTACTTGCGCCCTTAATTCAAATTTTTCCTTTGGCGCCATTCTTCGTGGAGGAAGAACTACAGGGCGTGCTCCAGGGATAAGGTCTATACGAAACTCAATTTCTCGTTTAGGCGGAAGGCCCATTACTTCACCAAATACATCGGGGAAATCTTGAACAGTCGGTGTGAAACTAGGATCGTCGGGATAAGAATCAAGTGAAAAGATAAAGCTTCCCGCATACTCTATTGGCATACGACATACGATCATTAGTTCATTTCCTTTGTCATCTATTAAAGAAACAGTTCGGGATCTATATGAGATTTCTGCTCTATACTTTTTCAGCCAGTCGTCGCCAAGTAAAATATCGAAAGCGTCAAAACCAAGAACATAGAAATCACTAGTGAAACAATGAAGGTCAAAAAGAAGTTTAACCCCTTTACAAATCCTACTAAGATGGGCTGGGCCTCCAATCGGATTGGATACACACAAAGATTCAGATGCTAATGTGGGTTCTAAAACTTTTTCAAATTCATTACAAAGATCCATGGAGATAAAACTATGTGAAGCACCAGTGTCGAATAGCACACGAACAGGATGAGAAAATAAAGTGAATACACTTAAAAGTGTACCTTTATTGTCATCACCGGTGGGAGGAGTGGGAGATGTCATAGCGAAAACTCCGGATGTGGTTCCCTTATTCTGAGTGGGACAGTCTCTGCTAATATGTCCAGGCTGAAGACAAGAATGGCAAAGATCATTGCGAGGTGCATGAGTTGGCGGGACACGAGCTTTAGGGGGGTTAGGACAATTGTTAGAGTAGTGACCCAATTGCTGGCAGTTGTAACAACGAACATTCGAGAGATCAGGGGGAGGTCTCTGGGCATGATATCCTATTCCTTGCACGTTTTGCTGCTTCCTCTGTGCCCAATACTTTGCCTTCCTCTTCTTTGAATTGCTTGTCGATCCCTGAGATGGTGGCACCTGAGCAACTTGTTTTCCCTTGAGGTTCGGAGAATTTTCAAGTCTAGTGGCATAGTTCATGAGCTCTGAGAATGGCTGGTTAAGATAATTCATCAAACGCTCGTAGAATTCCGGACGTGCACCAAGTATAAACTTCTCATTTTTCTGAAATGGTGTTCCAATCAAGTTTGGACCAAACTTGGAAAGCTCATCAAATTTCCTTTCATATTCCGCAAAAGTCATGTTGCCTTGCTTAAGATCCATAAATTCTCGATACAATTTGGATTTTCCAGACTCAGGCATCCATTTGGTTACAAAAGCATCCCTAAAATGCTGCCATGTAATGTCGGTCTCAGTCGTATGAGTAGTGAATGATTCCCACCAATTCCTTGCAGTATCCTTAAGCTGCCAAGCGGCCATCTGAAGCTTTTGTGCATCGGTAACCTCTAAGCCAGAAAATATTCTTTCCAATTCATCCAACCATTTCTGGGATTCGACAATCGATTCGGAACCCGAAAACTTAACGCCTCCCAGATGAGTGTACTCCTTACAAAGCTTGGTAAACCTAACAGGTTGAGCTGGCTGGGGTGGCGCGACTGGTGGCTCAGGCTCGACAGGGTGGCCTCCTTGGTGGCCTCCACGACCCCTACCTCGGCCTCTAGCAGTATTACGTCTGGTAGCCATCTGGAACATCGAGAACGAGGCTAAGAATTTGACTCAAGTCGAAGTTTTATAATTAAAATACTTTGAAAACTTTTATTTTCTTGAAATACTTGTACTTTTTTAAAATACGCTCTCTCACAAAGATCGGATCCTGATACTGATCTTACTCATTCTAGGGTGTTTCCACCCTATCTCTAATGAGTTATTTACCTCAACAGCTAAGGTTAAACCTCTGCTCTGATACCAACTGTAACGACCCACAATTTCGAACCATTCAAATCGACAATAACCCACTCATGTCAGACCTGAATCGCTCAAAACTGTGAATTGTTATTTTCAACTATTGAGGTAAATGCAAATCAGAACACAGAATCACAGACACAGGAACAGAGTAACTAGCAGCGGAACACAGTAGTACATAGGTTCATACACGATACATGATACATATAAGTACATAATGAGTCATAAGCTCATACAAAATATAGTACATATAGGTAACTAGTAGTAACCTGGATAATTTTGATAATAAGATAGCTGATACAGAAGATAGTCCAAAAGATGCAAGTCTCCAAAAGCGCCACGAACAACTGAGGTGCTCAAGCTGACCCAGCATAAAGTCAAAGAAACAATACACTCGAGTCAGGACTAATAGTCTTATATAAGTGAATCAGCATAAATGACATGTTCATAGAAATGTACAGTAACTTAAAGGGTGGTTGGGATTTCCATCCTCTAAGGATCCGTGAAACTAATACATATAGTAGTACGCTATTATGATAATGCCTATCCAGTAAAGTATAAGTAATGAAAATAGCGTAAGCGGGATTACCATATTACCCTTACGCCGTTTATAGGCATCACAGTCTATACAGTACCGTAAATTCACCGTACTGGTGTTATCAGAGGGCACCCCATATAAAGCAACACCAAAGAAAAATCGTATGGGGCTCGCTTAGGATAAAATGACAAGGCACTCGAGGCAATACCAGGGTAGGATTCTACCAATTGCACTCCCGGACTGGTGGTAACGCATAGCAGCCACTACCGCCCACCTCGGAACACATTCCCAAATCAAAAGGGGTACCCCAAATCATAACATAGTCATAGAAATGGTATCGAAGAAACGTGTCCGATCAAAGGTGCTACCTCAATTAGTCACGGTATAGCTCCTGTTTTAGTCATCTAATTATGACCCGAAGGTCAAGGCCATATCGTTATCGTTCACCATCTTCAAATCCAGAAATCGCCCCAAGTCGTCATGCTTCGTTCTGGACACGTCACCACGTATACAGTTGTTAAAGTGGTATCGGCACTGACAGAGAGTATGCCACTTACCGACTCCGGTCTCTTTAACAACCAACGCTTACGTTTTTCACACCATGGCCATCAGTTTAAAAATCATATTCAAGTATCGCCAATACTTTACTCAGGTATCTCCCAAAATCATTTACTCAAATCAATTTCCAATGGTTTGATTAAGATTTTAAAAATCCATATTCACCACAATTCTATGTCAACCATTTGAAATCTTAAATTTGAACCTTCAAATTCACTAGACTGGATTGTACAAAGCTTTTGAAAAATAATAATACTAATAATAATAATAATATATATATAAAAAAAAATGTTAAGTTGAAATAATAATAATAAATATATATTTAAATAATTAAGTTGAAATATATATATATATATATTAAGTGGGAAACATGTATACATATATATATATATATATATATATATATATATATAACTATTCTAATCAATATAGTTGAAGAAATCAAATTATTTATAAGGAAAGATTTACAAAAATCAAGTAAGGGGAAGATAGTCTTTATGAAATTATTGTTTTTATTAAATAATATTAGTCCAGTTCCAATCCCAGTCCATGGGCTGGCATTTAACATATCCTTGTATTGAAAATTTCAAAAATCCATTCACCAAACGTCATAATATCTTAAAATAACTTTACTGGCCACGGTGTCCGTATATATATATTTCCCTAACCTACGGTCAAGTGGCACGGATATTTTATCATTTCAATCCGTTTTCACAAATATTCGAATCACGGATGTATATCATTTCAACCCGTATCCCAAACCAATTCGAATATGCAGGGGTTCGGGTATTTATCATTTCAACCCGTTTTTCTTCTAAACTAGGTACTTGCATGGTGAGAATAATAACATAACATATCATACAACCATTCATAGTGTCATGTAAGAACGGTGCGCGTGTAGCATGTGCACAACCATGAGCAAACAATCTAGAGCACCCTAACATTTAAATCAACATCTCAAATTTCTAATTCACTTAATAATAAATTAGTCGTGCGTGAGAAAACTCACCTTTCGTGGAAGAAGCTAGAAGACACGTTATGAGCAGAACGACGCTAACGGCTACAAGGCGGAACTTCGTTACCTAAAACAAAGGCACGATCTTTATTTAGACTGGCGGATCAAATTTCATGCGACGCTTATGTAAAAGATTTCGGTTCTATCGCTTTAGTTTACATGCGCTAAAATTTTTTTTCTTCTTTCCTCTTTTTCTAGCAGAAAACAATTTTCTTTTCTTTTCTTTTCTTTTTTTTTTTTTTTTTTTTTTTTATATATATAGCTTGCGCATGCAAGCAAATCCAAATGTTCAAACTCACACTACAGCTACCATTTGCATGCAATGAATGCTAGGTGCATGCATGCATGCATTTTTGGTCTCTTCCTACTAATTGTTTGTTCTCTTCCTTTATTTTTTTTTTTTTTTTTCCGAAAAATTATTGCCATGCTACAAGCAAAAGTTTACATGGGTTTGCAACCAAGTTTGCCCTCACGCATGGGCTTGCATGCAACATGCATTTATGCTACTGTCAAACATAAATGAGTTGTACTCCATTTGGTAACCATGCATGCGGATATTTGCATTCTCCTTTTTTTTTTTTTTTTTCACGCATGCAAAATTTGTGCCCAACATAGTAGTACCTACTGTCACATGCAAGCAACAAACTTGTTTGCTGCATCCATTCACTTTGTTTGTGTTTTTTTTTTTTTTTCCTTTTTCCTTATGGCTTGCGCATGCAAGCGAATTTAAAGTGTCCAAACTCAATAACTAAGACCTCACGCATGCAACTACTTACATGCGTCCAAATCCCTTTATTATTATTATTATTATTATTTTTTTTTATTATTCCATGCGCATGCATGTACTAGCATGCTAATGTGTTGAACCCCAAATAAATGCTACTGGCACAAAATTTGTAAATGGATTTGTATCCATTTGTTCCCCACGCATGCACCCTTGCATGCGGCGTGCATCCAATTTGTAAGCCTCTAATTGATTTTTTTTTTTTCCATTATAAATGGACATAAGGAGGCAAGAGGTAATGACAACTCACGCATGCAAACAAGAATGATCGGCTTCAAGCTGAAATACCAAACAGCGGCTACTGATTTCATTTTGACACAAATTATAGCAACTCACGTATATATTAGAAGTATACAAATATCCTTGTAATACATGCATTAGAAAATAAACAAAATGAGTCAATGGGAACAAGAGAACTCACGGCTAGAGCAAAGAAAAGAAAAGTGAACTTGATTTTGAGGCTTTCTTCTCGCACAAAGGACTGGCGACTAACTTGGGACGTGATGGAGTTTTGGCTTCAAGGAACTGGACGTTGGATGCTTGCTGAATGGAGTAGAGGTATGGCCGAAACAAACATATGGAGCACAAAAGAAAAAAAAAATGAGAGCAAATGAAAAAGAGTGGGTAGCAAAAGAAAGGGGGCACGTGCATGCAAGGGGATGTGTGGACATCAAGGAGAGAGACCACGTGTGGAGCTAATGCTTCAAAAGCAACAGGTGTTGGCCGAACAACATGGTGATGCCAGCTTGCGTTTTGCATGTATTGCATGCATAAGAGAAGGCCACGCACCAAGTGGAAAAAGAAAAAAAAAGAAAAAAAAACAATACAAAAGAAATAAAATATTTTATGAAAAATATATATATATATATATATACTGATAGGATGCCGTGCGTTCAAGCATCACTCTAAATTCGTACACCCGTTTCGCTCCAATATCGGTATCGACCGCCGACCGCTTTACTGACTGCATGCTATATATATATATAAAATTTTCGGGTGCAACGCTCATCATTTTTTATTTTTTTTTCCGTTAACCAGTTCAATAACCGTAACTCTTCTGTTAAATACGAACGGATACTGCAACAACCGTGCTACCGAACGATATGCGGTTCACATGCGTTGTTTAGAACATTTGCCGACTGTGCGTTATAGTTGATCATCGCTAAAATAAGACACTGCTATATATATATTTTTTCTTTTCGAACATTAAATTTTTATTGAATTCTTTTTTTTTTTTAATATAGATATATTTTTTTTTTAAAGTTTTTTTTTTTCAACGCTGAATACGACAAACGATGCACAGATGCATTACGGACGATATACGCTTCTTATATTCTTTTGTCAGACGTGCGCTTTGGTTGATCAACACAGAAAACAAAGCACTGTAATATTCTGAATAATTAAACATTAATCTTTAATTAATATTTTATATCTCAAAGTTTTTCTCTTCTTTATATATATATTTCAAACATCAAATTTTTATTTAATATTTTAATTTACCTATTTATGTATATATTTCCCTTTATTACTAATATTATTTACAGAATTTTGAGATCGTTACACCAAATTTGATTAACTCCTTTAATTCCATTCGAATAAACTATATTCGATTTATTCCTTTAGCTCCATTTAACTCTATTCGAATAACTAATATTCGATTAACTCCTTTTAACTCTTATTCGAATAACTAATATTCGATTAACTCCTTTTAACTCTTATTCAAATAACTAATATTCGATTAACTCCTTTCAACTCTTATTCGAATAACTAATATTCGATTAACTCCTTTTCGAATAAACTATTCATTTATAAATATTTACTTTTAATAACGGTTCTTCACTTTACAAATGATTTCCCTTTTAGTAACATTTTCCTTTTTTTAACGTTTTCCTTTTTACAAAATCTCCTTTTTATAAAATCTCCTTTGATTGTTATAAATATTATCTCTTTTATAAAATCCTTTGATTTTATAAATAATCTATTTTCAATATTCATTTTGAAAATTCCCTTTTCACCATTCCGGTATGTTATGGTATTTAACACATCAAATCACGATGACCAATATCGTTCAAACACATATAATCGACAACAGATTATATATCGCATCGTATATCAAAATATATGAAAAACAATAAAATAACTGTTGGGGAATCCAGTCGGATTCCTCCAACCTGTTTCCCTGCATCCACAGATGTTATATAATAAAATCAACATCACTTTCAGTTCCATATGATATATTCTGTTAAACATAATCAACATAGAAATTCAACTAACTGACTAGCAGTTCAATCAAACAGTCAACACACAGTCAATCATCCAATATCTAACAGTTCTAAAAATACAACATGAAATTATAAACTGTTCAGAGTTAGTGAGATTTACTCACATTGGCGCGTTAACCGTTAAATAACGGTTTGCGTTATTTGATTCAGTCGGATAATTTATTTCGCCATAAATTGTATGAGCTTCGATGGACTTCCCGTCAGTTCCATTGTGTTGCTCCCGTCCATACGATCCTAACAGATCTTGTTTCGCCCTCATTTCACGTCGACCCATAAACCATTTAAGCCCGTCCGCTCCTATACCATAAACAACATTCCTGTTTAACGGCCCATTCAACTTTCCTGAATCCAACGTGCATCTTCTTCCTTCCAGTAACAAAACCGTGCTCTTCCTTCCTCAAGGCCCCGAATGCAAGCTTCTTTACCACATTCTCAAACAATACTTCACGGAAATTCATGCAAACAAACACCATAACTCATCTTTGAAACACTCGCATCTCCCTCAACCTCCACGGTTATCACCAGCCTCCGCAAAGCCCTCTCCAAACAAATGAACCCCTCCTAACTCAGACCCCTCGTCTCCACTGGCTTCCTCACGCCCTCTGACTTCGCCCAAACCCACAACAACTCGACTCTCCTAAAGTTCCAGCACCGCAAGGAATAACCCCCCTTCATTCATCCCTCCGCCGCAGCCCCCAAAACCGATCATCGGAGAACCATCCCCATCCGTTCTAACGCCCAAGCCTCCCTTCTTTACCACTCCGTTTAAAACAGAAACCGCCACCATAATTTCCCCAAACAGAACTCCGAACATCAGCTGCGTTTTGATCTGAAGAACTCGAAAACACTCCTCGTTTTACTCACCCGTGCACCTACGGATCACGAAGATCAACCCTAGCCTCCCCTGTACAAAACGCAACATACCAGAGTCGACTTCGAACCTTATAAAAACCCTAGAAGATGGAAGAGATCTTCACTCCGAATAAAACATATTTATGTAGGAATTTACAGATTTTATTTGGCATTGTTGTGGATTTTTCTTTGATCAGTATTTCGATTCCTGGTTTTTGCTGGAAAAAGAAAAATGCGGCGGATGTTATCTGACCTAAGGAGAATTTAGGTTGTAAGGCTTTTAGGGGGTATTTATAGCATAAGGAAAGGAGATATTTGCTTTGTGCGGCTGCAAGAGAAGGGACGTGGACTCTAGTTTGATCACAGAATTTGTTAGGGTATTTTGTTTTAAGTTATAAAGTTTACCATCACGTGATAACGAATTTCCTTTGTTTACAAACTGATGTCGATAGAAGTAAACATTCCGTTGTAATCAGCTCGGTGCCACGATCCAAAAAATATAATTATACCGGTAGATTAACTCATATTTTAAAACCTCAAAATGTTAATTACAGGGTGCCAAATACTCCAAATAAAAGTTGCTTATTTAATTAATTAAAAATTACAGTAAATTCTAAAAATTAAGTTATCACTACGTCCCAAAAAAACCTTGTCTAAATTCAAAGCCGATCTCTAGATATATCGAATAAACCATTACGGTCGACAAACGATTCTATAGCGACTATTTCAAAATTTGATTTGGACATATCTCAAAATTTACACGACGAAATCCTGATTTTTCTCTTCCACTAGAAAGATATACTCCACCAGCTCCACACGTTTCTTGTTTCACAGAATTCCGGCTTAAAACGAATCTTGTACATTCAGTTGAAGTTCGAATCGCCAATTTACGAACTACAGCGCCATTTCGAGCTCGTTTATAATTATATTATAAACTATACGTTCAACTGTCGATGATTGAATATATTCGTTATTCTAATTCAATTTCAAGCTAAACTGAATATCACGTATGATCTGGTTCACACCATATCGTCATTTCAGCCAATTCTGTTTATTTCAAAATTAAATATATTATTTAATTTATTATTTTAATTAAATATTCATCATTATTTAATTCCACGACCATTTAATTCACTATAACACTATTTATATAATTAAATAAATCAACTATAATACCTCTGCCAATGCGCGTCATTACAGATGGGACTTGAGTCTTATAATGGTTTCATTTTTCTAAAAAGCACTGCGTTGTTTAACGATTTACTTTATTTCATGCACCGATAATCCAATGGAGTAAACCTGTTCCGCGTTAGCGGCGTGGTCCTATTATTAGCCTTTTATTAGATAAGTTAAGTTAGATTTCTCATACCAGTCCCATGACTTACCCGTAGTTTGTTTCTCTTTGCAAACTCGGGTGCCCTCTTTTCCACATGGGCAGTCGAGTAGCTTATTTTGCAGATATGTTGGGCAGGATTCTGGATCGAAGCTTAAAGCTGTGCCCAGAGAATTGATAGTCTCCCGATGTATTAAATTCATTGTAAATTATCTTCCGCTGTTGTATTATTATATCAATGTACTCTGATATTTTGTACTCTGATGTAACATTATTATAATGTTTATAAAAGTCTTCTGTTATTTGCTCTAATGCGCTGTATTCCCAAAGTTAGTGTATTCGGGTTTTTGAACAGTCTTAGTCGATTTTACGACCGATTAAGTCCGGGCGAAAATCGGAATCGTTACAGTTGGTATCAGAGCTTTGGTTAGCTCAAATATTTGGGGCACAACTCGTTAGAACTGAACAAAAGACTCATCAGAGGTAGGATTAGTAATATCCTATAAAAAGAATATTCATTAGAAATAGGATCAGTATCATCCTAGATTGAGAAAACTCGTTAGAGATGGGGTTAGTAAAGCCCTAGAATGAGTTTAGAGTGATAAGTTTAAAATTAACGTATTTGTGATTATATATATAATCCGATCTTAGAAAATATAATTTATGAATGTATAAAAGTTATATATATTTAAAAAGTTAATTAACTAATAAAATTATTGAAACCAATAAAAAATATATATACGATGAAAGTTGATTTGGTTAATTAGACAACTTTCAGCTTCGTTCCTTTTTGAGGACGAAAAGATTTTAAGTGGGGGAGATTGTAACAATCCGGAATTTTGGAATCAATTTAAAAATTTTAGTTTAGAAATTTTAATGGATTTTAAACATTTAAAATGATTTATTTTTAATAATAACGACGAAAAATTAATTTTAATCGAAGTTAGAACGAAAATATTTATTTTAATTATAAAAGGAGCCAGAAATGGCGCAGCAGTTCGAAAATTCGATTTTCAATTTCAATTTAATATATAGAATTCATTTTAAATCAGAATTGGACGAAAAAAGAAATATTTGAATCTGTTCAATAATATCTTTCTAACCGATGTAAGAAACTGAAATTTCACTTTTTAAATTAAAGTTATGTCCAGTTTTAAATTCAGAAAAGTCGCTGTAGAATTTATACAAATTTTAATATAATATATACCCCTTAAAAATAGCCATTTTTCAAATGACCTCCATTTTCGACGAAACCACTTTTTTTGGATTCGGAATGTCTAATTATTGCTAGGTTTAAATTTTCATAATTTTTAGAATTAGTATGTGACTGTGGAAAATCAAAACGCATTTGACCAGTTTTAGTCAAATTTAATCGACTTGAAAATGGCCATTTTTCAAACAGTCTCCAAATTCGATGAAATTAATTTTGTTAGAACCGTATCATCAAAACATAACTAGAAATATTTTTTCTGTAATTTTTAGAGTCCGTATGTGGCCCCAGTGAATTTAAATGTACGATTAATTAAATAAATAAATGATTTAAATTTTAACTTAAAGAAAACAGAGTGAAAACGATTGTTTAGTCTGACGGGACCTAGTCCGTTGTGTCCGAAATGAGGGTATTTGGCTAGGGGCAACTCTTGTTGGGCTGGAATTGGAGCAGTATAAGGTAACAGCTTTTTAGCGAATTAAAGAATTAAATAATAATTAAAATAATGTTATAAATATAGAGTTTACAAAACCCTAGTTCTAAATTACACAGAGCCGCCGCTTGAAAACAATTGGAGGTCCATGGCGCTCCGGATTTAATCCACTAAAATCCTTCAATACAAATCGAATTAATATACGAATCAAAAAGCAAAATCGAAGAGAAGGGGGAGCTCTACCATATGAATTGTGATGATGGGTTTTATGTGACCATACACGCCAGAATTTGCTCACGAAGCAGCGGCGGTTCACGTCGTTTCTAGGGCGGAGGATGGTTGCGAGTTGGCCATGGTGGGGGTGCGCGGGTAGGTGGCGATGGGGGCTATGTCGTGGTCGGTTCAGATGGATCTCCGGTGGGCCGAGGCGCCGTGCGTTTTGATGATCAAGGATCGAAGATGGGTTTTGTTGTGCTCTGTAAATCGGCCGATGGGGAAGAAGGGTTAATCCCTTAAGTATGTGATTAGTTAATTGATTATTTTAATTAATTTTAATTTTTTGTTATCAAATGAAAATAATATCTTACCTTTATCATACGACTTCAGAATCGAACGAAATCTGTTGCGTTGGAATCGCGGAAACGAGATCTACAACCTGGAATTGACCAGATCTGAAATGGAGCACATTGAAAATTCAGATTTAAATGACTGTGAGAAATCTATTTATTTCTTCTTTTTAAATAATTAGAAATAATTCTGATTTTATTATCACCAATTTATAGTTAATTCCTATTTGTTATTATTCATGATTTATTCTGTGCTGAATGCAGTATATAGATCTGTTTGTTTGGTGATATTGTGTGGTAATAAAATTGTAATCTATGGTGACATAATTGTTAAAACGTATTGATTTGTAGTGATAATTTTTTTTGGAAACATATAGATTAATTTGTAGTGATAAATTGAGTAAAACAAAAATACATAATTTTTGTTTAGATAAAATGATCAAACTAGAATCGTTGGACAAGATTTATCATTTTATTAGTTAAAATAGTGAAACTAAGAATTATCCTTTTTGGATTTATTAGAATAGTTGATTAAAATAATTATCATCTTGTTATTTGGAATAACTGGACAAACTTATCATTTTGCCAGATTGGAACTATTGGACAAAAATCATCATTGTTGTCAAAATTAGAATAGTTGTATTGGAATTGTCATTTTTGTTTAAATTAAATTGGCCAAAACAAAAATGAACATTTTTGGTTTAAATCAAATTATTATGAAAAAATATGAACTATCAATTTTGTCTATTTGTTGAATTAGAATTTTCAACAAATAAGAAAACACCAATTTTTTTTCAATTCGTGAAATTAGAAATTTCAACAAATATGAAACATCAATTTGTGTCATTTGTTGAACTAGAGTTTTCAACAAAAATAAAATATACATTCTTGTCATTTGTTGAACTAGGGTTTTCAGCAAAAATAAAATATACATTTTTGTCATTTTGTTGAACTAGAGCTTTCAACAAAAACGAGGTGTCAAATTTACCCTTGTGTTGAACAAGAAGATTCACCAAAAATGAAATATCACTTTTGCCATTTTGATTAAATTAGAAATTTCAACAAAAACGAAATATAAATTTCTATCATTTTATGGAATTAATATAAAAACAGAAATGTTCATGTTTTTAAAATAAGAACATGATTACATAGAAAAGTTCACATTTTTAATGTAATGTTAGAACATAGAAAATGTACATGTTTTAAAGTAAAACATGTTTTACATTAAAAAATTCACTTTTTAATGTATTAATAGAATGTAGAAAAAGATTCATGTTTTAAAATGAAAACAAGTTTTACACAAAAAAATTCACTTTGTAATGTAATAATAGAACTATAGAAAATATCCATGCTTTAAAATGAAAATGTGACGACCCCAAAACCCCATACGACGGTGTTAAGGGTCATCTTTGGAATATAACACATAAACAGATAATAGCAGAACAGAAATAAGTAAATACACCAGATAAAGAACAAATAATACACTGGATAAATGAAATCATCAGAGTTACACAGTATACAGGATTATACTTAGTACAAATACAGTTCAGTTATACATAAATGTCTACAGCGAAAAACAAATATAATATGTACAATAGGAGCTGAACAACATAAAAAGAGATAAATGATAGAACCCATCTTCAGCTCCAGCTATCCAGAAAGAGCCTGCTAAAACCTGAAAACAAGGCTGCCCATGTAGAAAAAGGGGCACCCGAGTTTGCAAGTGAAACAAACTACGAGTCAGTCATGGGACAGGTATGAGAAATCTACTTAACACATTATATAATTTGGCTAATCATAGGATCACACCACTTTCGTGGAACGGGTTTACTCCATTGGATTGCCAACGCTTTAAAACAAATAATTCTTTTAAACATCGCAATGCTTTTTTTATAAAAATGAAGCCATTATAAGACTCAGTTCCCATCACACAATGCAACGCAAACCGGAGGATAGAGTTTTACCTTATAATGGCCAAAATATGCTTGATACAAATAAAACAAAAGCATTTGATATTATTACTAGTGTTTATATGTTTCAAAAACAATTTCAATCATAACTATCAATCATAGACGACATGGGTACCATATATCATGTCGCCATATATATATATACAATCAAAACCGCACGGTGTCATATTTGGAAATTGGATTTCCATCATGAACCAAGGCAAAAGATAGTCCTTACCAACTTCAAGACTCTCTAGCCCAAGCCTTAGGATCAGAGCTCGAGTGACCCGATGTGGATTAAAATGCCTGAACACTGCGTTTCCCTACACTTTACGGGCGTAAATGAGCCAACAAATGACTCCATCGGTCCCGGATCGACCGATATAACCGAGGCGCCTCGCAACAACAACAACCACACAGGTGAAAATAATATAAATGTCAGCCAGTTTAAGCACTGACACCACCTCTAGCTAGAAGGAAACGCATGCCCTCCCTGAGGTCCTCTCCTGTTTCTGGTTCATACCGAGGTGTGAGGCTCGCAAATTCATGTTATACACAAAGCTACGCCACCCAGGCGGTGCTTTGATCATCAACCACAAGACTTTGCGTTTCAACAGAAGTCCTGATCACTACATCTTAGCATGCCACACAGGCAATTCACACCATGTAACTGATGGCTATCAATCACACATAATGAATTCCAATGTCAGACACACAGTCCATTTGCAAGTCCTCTCTGGGTCTGAACGAAACCGGAGGCACTATATACCTCGCATACCGATCGATCTCCACGTACGTCTAGACGATCACCACTCATTATCCATATTTCGGGATGCCTCCCAATAAGGACATCAGTTATCATCCAACTGAGGTGAAGATTTCTGGTCTTCGACCACCGTTTTCATCTTCGATTTCTTATCGTCGATTCAGTTATTCAGAATGGGATTAACCCGGTCTTTCTGAGCAACTCGTGTATATAATAAACAAGTGCTACACAAACACACATACGCCTCATTTCAATTCATCGGTCACTAACCGTAAATCAGTAAGAGAACGATTTCCCAAATATTAACCCCGAAGGCCGAAACCAACATCAGATCAAAATCCAGGAAACCATTTGACTTAGCTAACCTTCAGTTAGTTTCTAAATTTCACATTCCATATCGTTTATAATATTTTATAACGATTTATCGCTATTTTTATTTAAAAATGGCCAATTTATTCAAACGACGCTTCAGGCCATAACGCGGCCGTGGCGCTATTTTTCTTTAGATTTGATTTACACATATATGAAAATCTAACCGTTGGATCTTCACAAAATTTATATCATTAGAAAGATCTTTTCAAAACGAATCCAACGATTCCAGTTTTGGGAAAATCCGACGGTCGGATCTCCCAGTACAATCGTTTGAAGTTTCGATTTCAAAATACGAACTGCAGCGTCGTTATTCGATTTAATTTAATTATATATATATATATATATATATATATATATATATATATATATAATCGATTCTGGCGCTGCTTTTCTTCAGATTTGAATTAAACATTCCAGATAATCCAACCGTTAGATTTTTACAAAGTTGGTGTCATTGGAAAGATATTTCCAAAGCAAACCCGACGGTTTTAGTTTCGGGAAAATCCGATGGTCGGATCTCCCGCACTAATCGTTTGAAATCACGGTTTCAAAACACGAACTGCAACTTTGTTATTCGATTCGTTTAAATTATATATATATATATATATATATATATAAATAATCTATTCTTCGATTTCAAAACCATTTTCTTTTCATACCTCTGATAAAAATGATTTTTTTATCCAACCGACATTTATTTCAACACTTCGCTATTTTTAACAATTCATGTATATGATAAAAATGTGATTTTTATTGTAAAACAATTTATTTCAAAACCCGACTATTTTATATAGTTCCTATTGATTATAAAAATATGATTTTTATTATAAAACAATTTATTTCAAAACATGAATACCATTCAACACATGAATTTCTATTCAATGAATGAATTTCTATTCAACACATGAATGTTTTCTATAGTTTGTATATATATAATAAAAAGGTGATTTTTATATTTAAAACAATTTATTTAAAAGACGAATACCATTCAACACATGAATTTCTATTCAACACACGAATATAGTTTCAACACATGAAAATAATTCTAACACATGAATTTTATTCAAAATTTTGGCAGCATAACGGTAGGGTAGTTAAAACCGGGGCCGTTCCTAGTACGGCTCCTCACTCTACCTTAAAGCCTCGCAGCTTTTAACAATGGGGATTTCATGCATCTAGTTCGCACGCAGGCGGCATGTATATTTTTTTCTTTTCCACAAACTAATCCTATGTGGTTTCAACCAAATAATTCTCAACCACAAACAGGCATTTTTCAACCACAATCAATCAATTTCAACCACAAACAATTCTAATCAACCATTCGTTATCAACCAATTTTCACACCAATCACAACCAATAAATATCGTCCATGGTTTGTGGACGAGGGGCGTATATATATGTATAAGCATTTCACTTCTATTTCAACATATATATAATTTTACAACGCATATATAACTTATACATCGAACGTACAACTTATACAACGCTTATACATGAGGTGTACAATGCTTATATAACTCATACATCGACTATATAATTTATACATCGTCGTTTTCCTTATCATTTATAATTTAGAAATCTCACATTGGGTTCCACTCCACCAAAAATAGCAGAAGGCTCAGAAAAATATGCGGTCTCTTCTAGAATGTAAAAGACGTCCACACGAGTCCACTGTCTCTTGTTTCACTGAATTTCGTCAACAAACGAAAAAGATATGATTTTTACAGTGAAAACAAAAATCGTAGCGCTTTAAAGTGCTATAATATAGTTGAAATTAAAATAGCTGTATACCTCTCTATTTTCTTCAAAACTAGGTTTGAAGATTTCTCGTTATCCGTAGCACGAGGTGACGATCGGGCGACACAGCGTGGAAGAGGGAGGAGAGGGCTTCGCGGCGTCGGGGTTTTTGCCCAGATCGATGGCCTGTGGAAGCGGCGGCGGCGCTCCTAAGTCGTCGTCTTCCTGGGCGTCGTTCTCGACGCTGGCGAGGAGAGAGAGGGCAGGGGTTGGTCGGATTTGAAGGGGAGGAGGAGGGCTTTCGATTTTGGCTGGTGGCTGGGTCTGGCGTGGGCGGTGGCGGCCGGAAAGTGGCTGGGAAGGGGGGAACGATTTCCGCCTTTCGATTACGTCGAGGAGAGAGAAAATGGGGGGGGGGGGGCGTTAATATTTTTTTCTTTAATTCTGATTGGCCGGAATATATTTATAACTTCCACAAATAGTGTTTTCGCTCCCGGACTCCAAATCAAACCCAACGACTGTCGTTCCTAACTAATTACCCCCATCCCGGACCCAATGGAATATGTTTCGTAGGCCAATTAGACTGTTTCAGTCAGTTTTTCTTCAAACTAAAATATAAAACATTCAAATATCGATTCGAACGTACATTTTAATTTGTCGGGGCCACATACTGATTCTAAAAATTCCCAAAAAATAAATCTAGCTATGTTTTGTCGATACAGTCCCAAAAAAACTAGTTTCGTCGAATTCTGAGACCGTTTGAAAAATGGCCCTTTTTTGGTCGATCCAATTTAATAGAAATCGACCAAACACATTTTCCTTTGCCATGCTCACATACGAGCTTCAAAAATTATGAAATTTGAAACCTAGCAATAATTTAATATCCCGGATCCAACAAAAGTGGTTTCGTCGAATTCCGAGGTCCTTTTCAAAATGGCCATTTTCACGGACTATGTAAATTCTATAGCGACCTTTCTGAAAATTCATTTGGTCATAACTTTTGCTTCCCACTATGAAACTTCGATTTTTCAGATTCGTTAGAAAGATATTCACTAATAGATTTAAATATTTTTGGTTTTACTAAAATCCGTTTGTTTTGCACCCGGTACAATTAGTCAAAGTTTGAATTCAATTTTTGAAACAGTCGCGCCATTTCAGGCCTTGTTTATAATTAGAATTAATTATATTTATTTTCAAACATCGATTCAAACTTACTTTTCGTCGTTATTATTTAAAATATTTATTTTAAATATTTTAAGTTCACCAAATTAGCCAATTTAAAAAAAAAAAATTGGTTCAGATTTTCCGGGTCGTTACAGAAAGCATGTTTTACATTAAAAATTCACTTTTTAATGTAATAATAGAAGTTAGACAAAGATTTAAGTTTTAAAATTTAAACATGTTTTACATTAAAAATTCACTTTTTAGTGTAATAATAGGAGTTGGACAAACATAATTGTTTTAAAACAAAATATGTTTACATTAAAAACTTTTTTTAATGAAATGAATGAATCACTAGAAAATGTTCATTTTTAAAACAAAAGCATGTTAACATTAAAAATATCATTTTTATAAAAGAATGATTCATATGAAAATTGTTCATATTTGAATAAAAGTGTTGAAAACATTAAAATCATATTCTAATGTAAAGTTTGATTCATTGGAAATATTGACTGTTTGAATAAAAATGTTACGTTAGATTAAAAATAACATTTTTGTTATAAATGTTATATTAGATTAAAAATAACATTTTTGTTATAAATGTTATATTAGAATAAAAATAACGTTTTTATTATAAATGTTATATTAGATTAAAAATAACATTTTTTTTATAAATGTTATATTAAATTAAAAATAACATTTTTGTTAGGAATGTTATATTAGATTAAAAATAACATGTTAAGAAATGTCATTACATTAGAAAATGTCATTCATATAAAAATGTCATTTATCTAGTAATGTCAGTTATATAAAAATGTC
Source organism: Allium sativum (assembly GCA_030737875.1). Taxonomy (NCBI): domain Eukaryota; kingdom Viridiplantae; phylum Streptophyta; class Magnoliopsida; order Asparagales; family Amaryllidaceae; genus Allium; species Allium sativum. Next base: position 332,838,228 of record CM060920.1, on the reverse strand, counting down.
ATGTTAATAAAAATGTCATTTTGTTAGGAATGTTATGATGAAGATAAAATATGTAAATGATAAGATTACATTTTTATAGTACATATAGAAATGATTAAAATGATCATTAGTTGGAAATACAAAATTTTCTAGATTAAAACATTATCATTATTATGATTAGCGATATTAGAAATAATTCAAACTGAATTAAAATTGGTTAAATTTATTAACCAATGATTTAGTTAAATAAATTGTTGTTGTTGTTTGAAAACCCCACAGGGGTGTTGGGATGATATTTGACATACACTAGTCCCAATATTTATCTGTATGTCAATCGATGGATTGACAGTCTATGACGAGCATTATGTATTTATTTATTTTAATGCTCACACGGTTATAAACTTCACTTTGAATGTGAATGGATTATTTGATGATTGTTTATCATTATCGGAATATATGCAATGTATGAAATCCATATAACTGAATTTATATGGTAATTGATTTAGTCGCATTCCGATTCAGAATATCTTTTAAATAAACAATATTTGAAAATAAAGAGCATTTTTATATAAAGAATATTTTAAAGTAATGAATCTTTTAAATAAAGAATAAATCTTTAAATTAAGATTTAATGAAGTTTTCCAATAAATTAATATTTACTTGGAAATAAACAAATAAATTGGATTTTGGGTTGTCGTGAATGGTGTCTTCAATAACACTATGCTTAAACCCCGTATGATAAGAATAAATCTTTTATTTAAGGTTATTAGAGTTTCCAATTATATTTAGTAATTAGAATAAAATGAAATGTGAATTGGGTTTATTGTGAACTGTGTTTTAAGTGACATCTGTTCTTTAGCCCAATTGACAATGAAAATGTAAATTGGAATTTATAATCATTTTATTTAGATTTAATGGAAATTTTTCCAAAGTAAAGATTTCCAATTTAACATATTAAATTGGAATTGAATGGAATTCGATTTAATAGTAATCGATATAAGCTTCTGTAAAGGATGACCGATACTATATATGGAATTTAAGAGGCTTTGCCGTTATTCCATTTATATTACTGGCCTGATACAGAAATTTATATCGATTATATATTGATTTGATTTCCATGAATATTCCATATTTAATGGAAGATGATTTTGGGTTTACCGTGAACTGTGTTTTAAATGACATTAGTTCTTCAACCCAGTTAAAGATAAGATTAATTTCTTAAATTTATATAATCATTAAATAATGATTTATGATATTAAAACCAAATTGGAGTTTTAATAAATCTATAAAAGAAAGATTTAAGAATAAATTTAAAGGATTTATCTTTGATAGAATAATGCGAATATTTTATTAAGAGAATATTCTGAATTGGAATGAGGCGTTTGATGTGTTTTTATAACACTTGATTTTTGATTACAAAATACGCGAGTTATTCGGGGAGGTCGGGTTTAACCCATTCTAAGTAACTAATGCGACGATTAAAAGCCGAAGATGAAGACAGTGGTTGAAGGCCAGCGATCTTCACATCGATTGGATGACTACTGATGCTTTGATAGGAGTAGCTGCCTTGAAAAGGTTACAGTGGTAGTTGTCCAGACGTACTTGTTGATTGTCCGGATAAGCGAGCACCTCTCCTCCGTATTGGACTTACGAGACGAGGAATAAGGTGTCTCCGGTTTCGTTCAGACCCAGAACGGACTTGTAAATGGATGTGTGTCTGAGATTAGATTTCATTCCATGTAAAGTTAATTGATTTCTATTTAATATATATCCGTGGTAGCGGAGAATTTATTCTCTTGCTTAACACTCTTCTCTGAGATGCACGAGCTCAGAGGTTATATGTTAGTAGTTATTGATCGTATGGCGTGAATTGTCAATGTGGCACACCAAGATGCAAATGATTAAGGCTTTTGTTGAAAAGCAGGGCCTTGTGGTTGATGATCAAAGCATAGCCTATTTCGGCATAGCTTTGTGTATAGCGTGACTTCGTGAACCTCACACCCCGGTATGAGTCTAAAACGGGATTAGGACCGTAGGGAGTGCACACGTTTCTTTCTTGCTAGAAGTGGTGTTAGGGTTTTTACAAGGCCCGACATTTTTACTTATGTGGTTGATGGATTATGAGGCGCCTCGGATTTATTGGTCGATAGTGACCATTTTATAGGTTCAATAGGACCGGGAAGCGTGTGTTTAGGCATAACTAATCCACTAATGTTATTTGTGGACCGGCCCTACCGCATCCAAGGGTTCACTACGGGGGTTCCTGAGGCATTTGCTAGAGTGTCTCGAATCGGAGAGGATGATCCCTAGCCTCGACTTACGATGGAAATCCAACTTCCAATATGACACCTTGCGGTTTTGATTGTAAAACTAGTATGGTGACATAGTATATGGTAGCTATGCCGTCTATGATTGATACATTATGATTGAAATGTTTTTGAAACATATATATACTAATAATAATATCAAATCTGTTTTATCGTATCAAGCATTTTTTACCATTATAAGGTAAAACTCTATCCTCCGGTTTGCGTTGCATTGTGTGATGGGACTTGAGTCTTATAATGGTTTCATTTTTCTAAAAAGAATGGCGTTGTTTAACGATTTACTTTATTTCATGCACTGGCAATCCAATGGAGTAAATTCGTTCCGCGTTTGCGGCATGGCCCTGTGATTAGCCTTAATATTAGATAAGTTAAGTTAGATTTCTCATACCAGTCCCATGACTGACCCATAGTTTGTTTCACTTTGCAAACTCGGGTGCCCTCTTTTCCACACGGGCAGTCGAGTAGCTTATTTTGCAGATATGTTGGGCGGGATTCTAGATCGAAGCTTAAAGTTGTGTCCAGAGCATTGATAGTCTTCCACTGTATTAAATTCATTGTAAATTATCTTCCGTTGTTGTATTATTATATCAGTGTACTCTGATATTCTGTACTCTGATGTAACATTATTATAATATTTATAAAAGTCTTCTGTTATTTGTTCTAATGCATTGTATTAGCAAAGTTAGCGTATTCGGGTTTTTGAATGGTCTTGGTCGATTTTACGATCGATTAAGTCCGGGCGGAAATCAGAAACGTTACATATTTTCTATAAAGTGAATTGGATTTTGAAATCTAAGTTTAGGGATTAAGCCTAAATGGGTAGATTAAGGAATCGCATGTTTTGATTTATGCATTGTAGATCCATATGTTTATTTATGGTTGATGTTTATGCACTGGCAATCCAATGGAGTAAACCCGTTCCACGTTAGCAGCGTTGTAACACCCCGTATTTTCTATGAATATTAAATTAAAGAATGCTCAATTTTAAAAGGGAAATTAAGTAAAATAGGTAGCGCCATTGCATTCATCTCGGAATTCTACTTCAGTTAGAATCCGAGTTTGCGTTAAACGGATACAGTATGAAGAAGTTATGGAGGTTAGAAGATTTAAGTTTAAATCAAAATTAAATAAATAAATAATAAATCAAAAATTCGAAATTCAAACGAGCGAAAAGAATTGGGCGGGAAAATTCCCGCCAGAGGGTGTCAACCCCTTTAAGGGGTGTCGACACAGGTGTCGACCCCTTTAAGTGGTGTCGACACATATGTCGACCCCCCTATAGGGGTGTCAACATAGGTGTTGACCCCCCATGTAAGGGTCGACCCTTGCTGACTGTTCTGGACAGTGACGATTTTCTGAGTCTTAGATCTATATGGCGACTTCTGATTGGCCTGATGATGCATTTTCTTGGACTGGATGGTTTGGATGGATCCTATGTTGATCTAAAGGCTCTAATTAATCCTACACATCTATATAAGCACACATAAATCTAAACACTAACACCATAACCCTATTATATGATGCCACCTTGCTGTCTGAAACACCTCACCTCCGTTAAGGTCACTCACAAAGGGAATGACTTAACTTAAGTGGAGCATTATAGGTAAAAGATACAGATAATTTACAAGACAGACATATAAAGAGCGGAAAAACTAAATTTATTTCATAAGCACGTGGTTCAGTCAAAACATTACAACAACTATCTTAAACCAACACCCAAATCATTACAACAAAATCTCTGTCTTGATTAAAACATAAAGAAGCATAAAATAACAGTAAGGCAACATAAATCACAAATAAGAGTGTATCCAAAGCCATAGCCCAAGGAAAGAAAATCCAGACAATACATCTACTCTCTCTTCAAGCTGGAAGTGGTCTGAACTAAGCTGAAGTATTCCCTCCTTGCGGACCTGGGGAGGGGGGGGGGACGGAAGAAAAGAAGACAAAAGAAAAATAGGTCAGACATAAGTCTGGAAAGTCCAGTGATTTTTCAGCATGAGAACAAGAAAAAGATCATGACATGAATAAACTGAAAATAAGACAATACCAGAATAACAAGATAACATAAGACAAGATAAGGTAGGTTAAACTGAGTATACTATCGCACCCATTCCTATTTCTCTGCACCTGCTAACTATTGTTTCAACCAGCCTCACGTGTTCATAACAAAGTGATCCCCTTTATCGATCGGCTCCTACTCGTATACGTTTACCACTTATGTCACTCGGCCCCGCTTGATTGTAGAAACCTGTTCTGGTCCAACCATGGGGTGTATCAAATCTTATGGTGGCAACCCGACATAATTCAAGATGCACAGTGTATAACTACTGATGCCCAATGTCTGCTTTTTCCACTCCGGAGTACGTGCACGCCCGTACTCCGCCGGAACCTACACTGACGCACCACCTGCCGTTGTTTTGACCGCTTATAACCATCCCAGTAATTGTGCCCCATCCTACCTAGTTCAGGGTACCATGATACAACTATATGGGTTACAGCTGAAATGGGTCCCCGTTACTAGGGTTTCCTAATCAACATGTTAAAAATGGTTAAGTGTTCTCAAATTAACCAAACCCCACCCATTAGTTTAGTTAACATGTTGTATTGGTTAAGTGTTGCCTTAATTAACTTAACCCTACCTTCTTAGCCTACCTGTTCCTTAGCTTTAATTCATTCATTAAAGCACCAACCTCCCACATTAGATCTATATTGTTGTGGTCGCTGGATGTGCCGGTCGGTTCCGGGCAGTCTTACACCGCAACTCAATTTAACCTCGGGTTATTTTGGGCTTAATGTGCTAACCTCTCACATTAGATCTATATTGTTACGATTGCTGGATGTGCCGGGCGGTTCCAGGCAGTCGTACACCGTAACTCAATCTAACCCCGGGTTAGGCATATTCGTCTTTTGCTAAATTTACATATTTACCCTTTCATATTTATATGTAAATTTTCCACAATTATTGTCATTCAAGTCATGCCCCATTTACCCTCTAAATTATGTTCATAAATTTTAGGTATATAAATTATACCAGTTCATGCTACTAATCATTTACATGATTATGAGCCAAACTATGCCAATAATATGTATTTTAATGTTTTTCCCAATGTTACCCCCGTTATACGCTCGCATGATTCACATAGAACGTTAGGCTCGCAACTTAGCCTAACTCATAAACAAAAAGGGAAAAGAAAGGAGCATGTACCATTCTAACAACATAAAATAATATGGATCAAATTAAACATGTGTCATGTAAATTTGGCTTAGAACAATGAACTTGCATTTTAGATTCAATTAACATGAAACTTAGGCATATGAAAGGGAACTTGCATAGAATTACACAAATTCAATTTGGCATGTAAATGTGAACTTGCATTTGAGTTGGATCAAATTAACATAGATCTAAACATATGAGAATGTAGATCTAAACATATAGGTGTATATATATGACTTAGCCTAAAAACTTGCACGAAACATATTATGAAAGAATCACCAAACTTATATACAACATGATAGGTTCATTCCTAAATTACTATTCAACATGATAGGTTCATCACCAAATTACTATACAACATGATAAGTCCAATAAACCACAATAGTCTCATAGGAATATATGATAGAATTGTCACAAGAATAGACATGAATCAGCATCGCCATTATCTTACAACTAGGCACAGTTCTGGTTTCACTTCATTACAAATCATGACTTTTATTTGTTCACATGTATAGAATAACTGAACTTACAAACAAAAGAAAAATCTTGTTTTTTGGGATCTCTTTTCTGAAACTGAAAAGCTATCCCTTGACGTAGACTATCGATTCTCTAATTTAGATTTGATTCGTAGCTTCTAACTTGCTTCCTAGTTGGAGAAGAATGGCGGCTATGCTAGGTTGACCATAGACAACATGACGACTCCTTGGAATGAAATTGTGTGGTTTAGGGTTGAGGGTTGGGGTTGTTTATATAGAAGTTCAGATTTATGTGAGCCGTTAGATCAACCTAGGAGCAATCAGAACCATCAGACCAGATAGAGCTATCCGGAAACCGCCACCTATGCCCTAGGGACTCAGCAACAAGTCAGAAATCGTCACTGTTCAGATCTGAATACAGGAGTCGACCCCTACAAGGGGGTCGACACCTATATCGACTCCCCTTTGGGGGGGGGGGGGGTCGACCCATGAGCGGGAATTTTCCCGCTCATCCTCTTTCGCCTAAATTTGAAATTCGAACTGTTTTTTCGATGTAATTAATATTTATATTTAATTTCTGATTTAACATGAAATCTTCTGAACTCCATAACTTCCTCATACGGAGTCCGATTCACGCAAACTGGGACTCTATCTCAAGCAGAACTCCGAGACGAACGCAATGGCATACCCCGTTTCCCCTAATTCTCACTTTTAAAATTAAGTATTCTTTAATTCGTTACTTTAATAAACATAGAAAATACAGGGTGTTACATTCTCCCCTCCTTAAAGGATTTCGTCCCCGAAATATTCAAGTCAAGAAGAATGTATATCCTACCATCCAATCGTCCATCTACTCAACCATCAAACACAGGCATACATTGTCCTTAAAAAAAAAGATTTCTATTGCTTTCATGAATGTATGCATAGTGTGTGCATATGTCTTTGTCTAATGCAAAATCAGGCGGTCTACTGATTCAGTTAACCTCCTTAATGCAAATTATGTCAGTGCCATGAGTCCATTATGTATGCAATTATTCCTAATCATACTTTCAACATGAGTGGACAATCATTCATTCAAATGCAATGTCCATATGATAACACATCAAGTTTCAATCCATATATAAATACATATATGCATATGCAACATGAAAGTGACTGAGCCGATCTAACACCTAATGTGTATGTATATGCATCCACGAGCAAACACTAGCAACCACTTGCAACCATCAATCATAACATGTTTCAAATACATGTTTACATCCTTTGGTTTCTACCTAAGGATGAAGAATAGGACTAAGAAGATATACTTAAAAAGGTAGATACAAGCATGTATAAATTTATGGAAAAAGAGATCAAGGATGTACCCTCAAAAAGAAAAGGGTAGGCTGCGCGTATCTTATCCTCAGTCTCCCAAGTCGCGTCTTCCTCAGCGTCACTCCATTGAACTTTAACAAGCTTGACTTCCCGGTTGCATAGCTTTTTGACTTTTGTTCCCAAGATACGAGTTGGAACTCTTCTCACAGTCGCTTCTCGTTCCACTTCTACTTCCTCTAGTATGCTTGGCTCCAAAACTTCCGCAGACTCATGTAAGCACTTTCGTAGTTGAGAAACATGAAAAACATTATGAACTCTAGCCAGTCTTTCGGGTAGCTCTACTCTGTAAGCCATCGTCCCAATCCTTTCAATGATAGGAAATGGTCCTACAAATCTTGGTGCCGACTTTCTTACGGATCCAAAGTGAATGACATTCCTCAAAGGAGATACTTTAAGGAACACCCTATCTCCAACCTCAAACTCAAGGTCGGACCTTCTTTTGTCTACGTAGGACTTCTATCTATCTTGGGCAGTTTTTATTCGTCTTCGTATCAAGTCCACTTTTTCTGAAGTTTCTCTGATCATGTCTGGCCCAAGTATGATCTTGTCTGTAGACTCCCACCAAAAAGTTGGTGATCGGCATGGTCTTCCATATAAAGCTTCGAAGGGTGCCATGCCTATGGTGGTTTGGTAGCTATTGTTGTAAGAAAATTCCTCCAAAGGAAGATGATCCTCCTATGTTCCTCCAAAGTCAAGAATGCACAATCTCAAGTGGTCTTCTAATACTCTGTTCACCCTTTCCGTCTGACCATCGGTTTGAGGGTGATAGGACGTGCTTAAACATAGCTGTGTGCCTACAGCCTCTTGCAAACTCCTCCAAAACTCGCTCGTAAATATAGGATCTCGATCACTCACTGTACTGGTGGGTATCCCATGGAGTCGAACTATCTCTTTAAGATAAATGGATGCTAAAGACAAGGCAATCCTTCTACTCTTAACATGTATAAAGTGAGCTCTTTTAGTGAGCCTGTCCACTATTACCCAAATACTGGTATTGCCCCTTCTTGACCTAGGCAACCCATCAACAAAGTCCATCGAAATGCTATCCTATTTCCACTGTGGGACCTCTAGAGGATGAAGCAGACCACCAGACTTTTTCTGCTCTGATTTGACTTGCTGGCATGTCAAGCACTTAGAGACGAACTCAGCTACATCCCTCTTCATGCCATTCCAAAAGAAATCCTTTTTTATGTCTTTATACATCTTGTCTCCACCTGGGTGTATGGTTAACTTAGAATGGTGTGCTTCTTCGAGAACCGTCTTCACCATATCCCTTGCTTGTAGGACGCATAGTCTTCCATCCCGTCTCAACCAACCCTTACCATCGATGAAGTATCTATTGAGCTGACTAGAAGTTTCACCCCTAATTAGCTCATCCATCGTATCAACTAGCTGAGGGTCTTCACGTTGCGCGGTTCCTATTGAGTCCAAAAGAGTAGGCTGCACCTCTAGCGATGCTAACAAACCAGGTACAAATTCAGAGGAGGGTCTAAAATCAAAGTTTGCTATGTACTCCAAGCTTTGCCTTTCTACAAAGAGAGGACTTAAGGTTAGCTTCTTTCTACTCAAGACGTCTGCTACTACATTGCCCTTGCCAGAGGTATAGGAAATCTCAAAATCGTATGAGGCGAGAAACTCCATCCATGTTTGTTGTCTGAGGTAAAGATCCCTTCTATGAGAAAAGGTACTTTAACGATTTATGGTTAGTAAATAGTTCAAACCTTTCTCCTAGTAGGTAATGACGCCATGACTTAAGAACAAAAACAATGGCGGCTAGTTCCAAGTCATGAGTTGGGTAGTTCTTCTCATGTACCCTCAACTGCCTTCCCCCATAACAAAATACCTTGCCTTCTTGCATCAAGACAACGCCTAATCCTGTACTGCATGCGTTTGTGTATACGAAAAACATTTTGCTCCCATCAGGCAATGTCAGAACTGGGGCTGTTGTTAGAGCGCTTTTCAAACGTTGGAAAGCAACATCGCAATCCAAATCCCAAGCGAAAGTTAGTTTCCTCTTTGTCAATCTTGTGAGTGGGGCTGAGATTTTCGCAAAGTCTTTAATGAACTTTTGGTAAAAGCCCGCTAGCCCAAGAAAGCTTCGGACTTCGGTTGCATTCCATGGAACCCTCCAGTCTTGCACCACAACTACTTTTGCGGGATCCACAATTATCCCCTCTTTGGACACCACATGTCCAAGAAACCTTACTTCTTCTCTCCAGAAATGGCATTTGGAAAATTTGGCTTTCAGCCGATGTGCAAAAAGAGTATCCATGACTTCCCTTAAATACAAAGCATGCTCTTCTTCATTCTTCGAGAAAATCAAAATGTCGTCTAACGAAGACCACCACAAACTTATTAAGGAACTCCGTAAACACCCTGCTCATTAAGTCAATGAAATAAGCGAGTGCATTTGTCAAGCCGAAAGGCATGACAAGCCATTCGAAGAAACCATCCGAGGTTCTGAACGCGGTCTTATCAATGTTGTCTTCAGCCACTCTTTGCTGATGAAACCATGTAGCCAGATCTAGTTGGGATTAAACCGATGCACCTATAAGCTGATCAAACAAGTCTTCTATTCTTGGAAGTGGTTGCCTATTCTTCTTGGTCAGCTTGTATAGCTCCCTATAGTCAACGCATAGGCGAAGTGAACCATCCGCTTTGGTTGCGAATACTACTGGAGCACCCTATTCAGAAATACTCCGCCTTATGAATCCTTGTTCGAGTAGCTCTTTAACTTGCTTGCTGAGCTCTTTCCTTTCCCTTGGAGCCATGTGTCTAACGGGTAGAGCTACGGGTTTTGCATTATCAACAAGGAATATGCGGAAGTCTATCCCCCGCTTCGGAGGTAAGCCCTTCACCTCTTCAAATACATCTGAGTATTCACGGATTACTCTAACAGACTGCAAGTTTTCAACAGACGCATCTAAAGATTCTAGGTAGCTAAGCATAACAGAATTCATGGGATTACAAGAGATTTCGAGAGTGTTACCGAGGCGAGTCATAAGTCTAACCAGTCTCTTTTCACAATCGAGGATGGAACCATTACTGGATAACCAATCCATGCCTAGAATCAACACATAGCCCGTGAAGCCCAAAACGTAGGTGTTACATCTAAATCCAACGCTTAGTATAGAAATTTCCAAATCCAAACAAATCATTAATAAATAAGCCGTGCCCCCAATTGGATTTGAAACAACCAAGGGATCCTCTACTATACTGGTGTCTAGGTGCAGAGATTCAACTGAAGCAGTAGATATAAAAGAGTGCGATGCGCCAGAATCAAAGAGTGTACGAACAGGATGATCAAAAAGATAAACTAAACTCTCAATAGAAATATTTCTACCTCATTCTTGCGGAGGTGCTATGAGAGCGTGAACCTGCCCTCCAGAAGTAGATCTAGTCCTCTGCCCTTGCCCTTGCTTTCTTGGGCAGTCCTTAGCCATATGTCCTGTCTTGCCGCACTGAAAACAACCACCCATCTTCCTCTTCTTCTTTCTGCAGTCCTTAATCAGATGTCTAGGAATGCCACAAAAATTACACTTCCTCTTATCACGGGGTTTGTTATTCTTCCCGCCCTTCTTCGAATCTGTCTTCTTATTCTATGATCCCTCCACTTTCTTATCTTGAGGCACTTTCACCTTTGCCTCTTTCATGCCATCCTTGTCTTCCTCCTATAACAATGCCATGTCCACCAGTCTCCCATAAGTCGCACCCATAGGTATATGGGACATAGCTAGGCTGTGCAATAGCTCATTCAACCCTTTAACAAAAAGGAGAGCCTTCTTATGTGGAGTGTTCACTAACTCCAGTCCGAATCTAGCCAGCTGGTTGAATTGGTTGACGTATTCCTTGACCGACATACTTCCCTATTTGAGAGCTAAGAACTTCTCCATCTGCAGGCTTAGTTTAGCTTGTGAGAGGAATTTCATTTCAAACCTCCTTCTGAAATCCTCCCAAGTTTCAACTGGTCTCTCAGCATTAGTAACTTCCCACCAATAAGAGGCTTCGTCTTTAAGTAACCATACGGCCAACTGTATCTTCTGCCTATCGTCCACATCGAAGATAACAAACAAATCCTCGATTTCTTTGAGCCAGTTTCTTGCTTCTACAAATGACTAAGTCCCACTAAAGTTCTTTCCACCCATGGCTCGAAAGTCTCTACATATCTTTGAGAAAGCATTTGCACATGGAGGAGGAGGAACAACTGCATCTGGGGGAGGAGGAACGTTTGTTGGGCCTGCATCATTAGCCCTAGCCTCTAGATACCTTCTGAACCAGCCAGTTAGTCGTACGCCCTCTGGAAGGTTAAGATCCCTAGACATGCTGAAAAAAGAAAAGAAATAAAACAAAGGATAGAAAGATTGTGCATATGGATTTAGGGATTATGCCTTTTAAAGTAAAAACAACACTTTTTCTTGAAAATTCTTCTTTAAACTTTTTTTTTTGAAAATTAGTTTCCAAATTTTTATCTGATCTGGCAACCATCAGCTCTGATACCTAGTGAAACACCCCACATCCGTTAAGATCACTCACAAAGGGAATGCCTTAACTTCAGTGGAGAAATGTAGGTAAAAGATACAGATAATTTACAAGACAGACATATAAACAGCGGAAAAACTAAATTTATCTCATAAGCACGTGGTTCAGTCAAAACAATACAACAACTATCTTAAACCAACTCCCAAATCATTACAACAAAATCTCTGTCTTGATTAAAACGTAAATAAGCATAAAATAACAATAAGGCAGCATAAATCCCCAATAAGAGTGTATCCAAAGCCATAGCCCAAGGAAAGAGAATCCAAGCAATACATCTACTCTCTCTTCAAGCTAGAAGTGGTCCGAACTAAGCAGAAGTATTCCCTCCCTGCGGACCTGGGAGGGACAGAAGAAAAGAAGACAAAAGAAAATTGGGTCAGACATAAGTCTGGTAAGTCCAGTGATTTTTCGGCATGAGAACAAGAAAAAGGATCATGACATGAATAAACTGAAAATAGGACAATACCAGAATAACATAAGACAAGATAAGGCAGGTTAAACTAAGTATACTATCGCACCCATTCCTATTTCTCTGCACCTGCTAACTATTGTTTCAACCAGCCTCACGTGTTCATAACAAAGTGATCCCCTTTATCGATCGGCTCCTACTCGTATACGTTTACCACCTGTGTCATTCGGCCCCACTTGATTGCAGATACCTGTGCTGGTCCCACCATGGGGTGTATCAAATCCTATGGTGGCAACCCGACACAATTCAAGATGCACAGTGTATAACTACTGATGCCCAGTGTCTGCTTTTTCCACTCTGGAGTACGTGCACGCCCGTACTCCGTCGGAACCTACACTGATGCACCACCCGCCGTTGTTTTGACCAGTTATAATCAGCCCAGTAATCGTGCCCTACCCTGCCTAGTTCAAGGTACCATGATACAACTATGTGTGTTACTGCTGAAATGGGTCCCCGTTACTAGGGTTTCCTAATCAACATGTTAAAAATGGTTAAGTGTTCTCAAATTAACCTAACCCCACCCATCAGTTTAGTTAACATGTTGTATTAGTTAAGTGTTGCCTTAATTAACTTAACCCTACCTTCTTAGCTTGCCTGTTCTTTAGCTTTAATTCACTCATTAAAGCACCAACCTCTCACATTAGATCTATATTGTTGCAGTCACTGGATGTGCCAGTCGGTTCCGGGCAGTCTTACACCGCAACTCAATCTAACCTCGGGTTATTTTGGGCTTAATGCGCTAACCTCTCACATTAGATCCATATTGTTACGATTGCTGGATGTGCCAGGCGGTTCCGGACAGTCTTACACCGTAACTCAATCTAACCTCGGGTTAGGCATATTCGTCCTTTGCTAAATTTACATATTTACCCTTTCATATTTATATGTAAATTTTCCATAATTATTGTTATTCAAGTCATGCCCCATTTACCATCTAAATCATGTTCATAAATTTTAGGTATATAAATTATAACAATTCATGCTACTAATCATTTACATGATTATGAACCAAACTATGCCAATAATATGTATTTTAATGTTTTTCCCAACGTTACCCCTGTTATACGCTCGCATAATTCACATAGAATGTTAGGCTCGCAACTTAGCCTAACTCATAAACAAAAAGAGAAAAGAAAGGAGCATGTACCATTCTAACAACATAAAATAATATGGATAGAATTAAGCATGTGTCATACAAATTTGGCATAGAACAATGAATTTGCATTTTAGATCCAATTAACATGAAACTTAGGCATATGAACGGAAACTTGCTTACAATTACACAAATCCAATTAGGCATGCTACAATCAAATCGCAAATTGGGAATTCTTCTGTTCGTTACCTTTGAGGTAGAGGATAGGCAGAAGGTATAGTTGGCAGTATGATTGCTCAAAGACGAAGCCTCCTATTGGTGGGAAGTCACTAACGCTGAGAGACCTGTTGACACATGGATGGATTTCAGGATAAGGTTTGAGATGAAATTCCTCTCACAAGCTGAACGAAGTCTACAGCTGGTAAAATTCTTATCTATTAAGCAAGGAAGTATGACGGAAAAGGAGTACGTCAATCAATTCAATCAGCTGGCCGTGTAACACCCCACGTCCATTAATGTCACTCACAAAGGGAATGCATTAACTTCCATGGAGGTTTTAAGTGAATATAGAACAGTAAAATTACAACAAGACAGATATAAAATAGTACTTGGAAATTCAAAAACTTTATTTCATTGTAGCAGAAGTCGAAACATGTTTGATTACATCATAACACCATATTCAATGTCAAGTACAATATCTATCTTGATAAAACAAGTACATAATCCCATTACATGAATAGCCATTAAAAAGAAAGATAACAAGCTGGACTTTACTTCAGTAGTCCAAGCTTTCCAGAAGATAAGCGATCCAACTAGACTCCACTAGAACTTGGCCCAACCTGCGGACCTGAAGGGAGAAAAAGGATGGAAAAGAGGGGGTCAGACATAAAGTCTGGTGAATATGATAATTCTACAATACTATTACCAAAATAACTGGACTAAGGCATAAGCTGGAAAACAAGAAAATGTCTATGAAGAGCAGATTAAGGACATAGACAATCGCTAAAGGCAACGTTATAGGCGCTCCTAAATACTAAAGGATAAACACTATACTGCACCACACCAGTCACCCTAAAGATTCATCCCACTTAGCTTCACTTAGAAACTTTCCCAATGGCTTTACGTACCCCTAGCTGACTACATAGGTGCCGCCTGCCCCTATCTCCACTAGGTGTACCCTACTTCCCATTATTCGATCGGCTCCCTAACTCGTAGATACCCGTGCTGGCCCCACAGTGGGGTGTATCACTCCCCTAAAGTGGCAACCTGATACAACGGACATGCATGGCTTATACCTACACGATGCAACAACGTCTTACCTACCAGCCCGGGTCCACACACGCATATGAAACCCGTTGGACTTGCGTTGCCACCGCTCCCTGTTTTGGCCTCTTATAGTCAAACCCAGTATGCGTGTCCCGTCCTCGACTTGGGTCGAGCCCACAAAGATACGTTTTGGGATACTGGTTGAAATGGGCCCCCACTATTTACCACAAGCATTCCACCTAAGCTTGTCCCCATTAGTCCATCCCACTTAACCCACTTAGTCATGTTCATTTACATGTGTGTTTGGTTAAGTCTAATCGTATTTCAAATGCCTCTAAAGGCAACCACCAGATTCCTCATGCCACCCAAGGCACCTACTTAACCCCCATGTCCCACCTTACATGATTATCTGGTTAAGTATTTCTTAGTTCATTAAGGCCATAACCTCATAAAGGCCTCTCACATTAGACTGGCATTTATGGCAGCTGGATTTGCCGGGCGGGTTCGGGCAGTCTTACACCATAAAAGAGTCTAACCTCGTGTCTTTACAACTGTTATGCTTTAGTTTGGGCCTAGGACCTCTCACATTGGGCCGACATTTGTGACTACTGGATTTGCCGGGCGGGTCCGGGCAGGTTTACATCACAAACGGGTCCAACCTCGTGTCCTAAGCATTGATTATTAATAATAATCCACTTTCCCCCAATTTTAATAATTCCCTACTTGAATTATTAATTACTTCCAATTTTTAACAATGTCCATAATTGACTCAATTATGGACATCCATTCATGGTATGCAAAATCTTACAAAATTGCACCCAATTTATTAATTCCTAATATTACCCCTACCCCACGTTTGAACGTTTATTCGCAAAATATATGTTAGACTCGAATAGCCTAACTCATAGCATAAAAGAGATTATCATAATAACAACATGTATATGTGACCAAATGAATCATAATAAGGGGTGAAACTTGCATATGTCCAACTTGCATAGATTATACATGTCATGGACCTAAAGGTGTCAACTTGTTCAAAATTCACCTAATATAATCTCAATCAATTTTCATAAACTTACATATGAACATGTGTGAATCAACATCATCTAATTTTTTAACAACATGGTTTTATATGGGTACACCTAACTCAATAGGCAAATTCCCATAATCAAGTTTTATTTAATTATAGTTTCAAGTTTATGGGTACACCTAACCTAATAGGCAAATTCCCATATACAAGATCCATTTAAATTAAGAAAAAAAAAAAAACTTTAAGCATGATCCAACAGCATGATTTTTCAACATAATATAGCATGATTTATAACATGGCATAGTATGATAGTATAACATAGCTTGACATGATTCTCAACATAGCACGACATAGCATAAGAGAATTTACAACATAGCATGACATAGCATATATAATTTACATCATACGACAACATAATAACATAATAAGAGATCCACAATATATAGAATTTACAATTACAAATCACATCACTTTCTTGTGATCCATTCATAACTGAGTCAAATTAGTTTGTAATAGTCTTGTGAGAATCATCATACTCACCAACAAAAGAAAAGAATTAGAGAAAGAGAGATCTTTTGATTTGATTTGTGTAGATTTAGTTGTAGATGATTAGGCTTCCTCTTCTTAGTTTGTGACGGCTACGCTGAACTCCATGGCAGCAGCATGACGGTAGCTTCTCTAATTTTACAAGTGATTTAGGTTTAGGGTCTACCCACTTATTTATAGATTTTAGAATGCATTTAGGCCATTAGATTTAACCTAGAAATAACCGCAGCCGTTCAAGCAAGATGGGGTTTATCTTGTTGACTCAGCAATGAGTCAGAAGTGACTCAGCAAACACTCAGCAATATATATATATATATATATATATATATATTCTACAATGTACACATTAGATACACCCCCCCCCTTTTACACACTTATTATTGTTTTTATATACATATTAGATACATCCCCTCTCTTACACACTTATTAATATTTTTATATTCATATTAGATACATCCCCTCTCTTACACACTTATTAATATTATTATATTCATATTAGATACATCCCCTCTCTTACACACTTTTATATTCATATTAGATACATCCCCCCTCTTACACACTTTTATATTCATATTAGATACATCCCCCCTCTTACACACTTATTAATATTTTAGCAACTTTAGTGTTAATAGAAAATTCGGGGTGTTACATTCTCCCCTCCTTTTAGGATTTCGTCCCCGAAATCTTCAAGTCTGGAAGAATGTATATCCTACCATCCAAACGTCCATCTACTCATCCATCATACACAGGCATCCATTGTCCTTACAGACTTCTAATGCTTTCATGTTTAAATGCACAGTGTGTGTATATGTCCGTATCTAATGCAAAATCAGGCGGTCCACTGATTCAGTTGACCTCCTTAATGCAACTATGATCGTGCCATGCATCCATTATGTATGCAAAAGATTCTTAATGCTACATAATACTTCTATATGCGTGCACAACCATCATCTGAATGCAGCATCCACATGATAATACAACCATCGTTCATCCATTTTACTAAATACATCCATATATATGCAATATGCAATATGTAGTGACTGAGCCGATCTAGTGCCTAAAGTGTGTGTATATATGCATCCACGAGCAACCACTAGCAAACACTTGCATCCATTTTGCATCCATCATACATAACATGTCTCAAACACATGTTTCAACCATAGGATTATCCTAACTAAAGGTCAAAGATACTAATGAGAGGACATACTAAAGATAAGATAAGATAAGCTAAGCGATAAAGGAGAAATTAAAAGACATACCCTCAAAAAGAAAAGGGTACAACGAACGCATCTTCTCTTCTGTCTCCCAAGTTGCGTTGCTCTCATCATCTCCCCATTGCACTTTAACCAGTCTGACCTCTCGATTCCTCAACTTTTTGATCTCCGACCCAAGAATGCATGTAGGAGCTCGTCTAATTGTTGCATCACGCTCTATTTCCACCTCTTTAAGCAAGCTCGGCTCTACCACCTCCGCGGTCTTGTGCAAACACTTCCTCAAATGTGATACATGGAATACGTCGTGTACTCCACTAAGTTTCTCAGGCAACTCCACCCTATATGCCATCTTCCCAATCCTGTTTTTTTACAGGAAACGGCCCTACAAACCTTGGTGCTAATTTCCCCACGGACCCAAAGCGAACAACATTCTGTAACGGAGATACTTTGATAAAAACCATGTCCCCAATGTCAAACTCAAGATCTGTCCTCCTCTTATCAGCATACGATTTTTGCCTATCTTGTGCTGCTTTCATCCTCCTTCGAATCAACTCAATCTTCTCCGAGGTTTCCCTAACCATATCGGGCCCAAGTAGGATTTTATCGGTAGATTCCCACCAACATGTAGGCGAACGGCAAGGCCTTCCATAAAGAGCTTCGAAAGGTGCCATGCCAATACTAGACTGAAAGCTATTGTTATATGTGAATTCTACTAACGGAAGGTGCTCTTCCCATGTACCCCAAAGTCTAGGATACAAAGCCTTAAAAGATCCTCTAGAATGCGATTCACCCTCTTGGTCTGGCCGTCTGTCTGAGGATGATATGCGGTGCTCAAACATAGCTGAGTCCCTACCGCCTCTTGTAAACTCTTCCAAAATTCGCTAGTAAAGATGGGGTCACGGTTGCTTACTATACTAGAAGGAATACCGTGCAAACGAACTATCTCCTTAATGTATACAGAAGCCAACCACGGAGCAGTCCTCTTACTTTTCACGGGAATAAAATGGGCGCTTTTAGTAAGTCTATCTACTATAACCCAAATCCCCGTGTTACCCTTCCTTGATCTTGGTAATCCATCCACAAAATCCATTGAGATGCTTTCCCATTTCCATAGTGGAACTTCTAATGGGTGAAGCAACCCACCGGGTTTCTTTTGTTCTGCTTTAACTCGTTGGCACACCAAGCATCTAGCGACGTACTCGGCCACATCCTTTTTCATACCGGCCCAAAAGAAAACCCGCTTCATATCTTTGTACATCTTATCCCCGCCGGGATGAATGGTCATTTTTGAGCGATGAGCATCATCAAGAATGGCCTTCCTTAAGTCTTCGTCTTGTGGTACACAAAGTCTATTATCCCTTCGTAACCAACCCTTATCGTCTAGGGTACACCTACAAAGATGGCTTGATGACTCCCCCCCTTTGAGCTTTTCTACTATCTCAACCAACTGTGGGTCGTCTCGCTGTGCCTCACCAACCCGTCCTAGAAGTGTAGGTCTAACCTCCAAGGATGCTAACAGACCGGGTACTAAGTCAACGGAGGGTCTAAAGTCAAACATAGAGATGAATTCTAAGCTTTGTCGTTCAACAAACAACGGACTCAAGGACAACCTTTTCCTACTTAAGGCGTCTGCCACCACGTTACCCTTGCCCGGGGTATATGCTATTTCAAAATCGTAGGAGGCTAAGAATTCCATCCACCGTTGCTGCCTTAAATTCAAATCCTTATGAGAGAATAAGTATTTTAATGATTTGTGGTCAGTGAACAGTTCGAATTTCTCACCAAGAAGATAGTGACGCCAAGACTTAAGCGCGAAAACAATTGCGGCTAGCTCTAAGTCATGCGTGGGGTAATTCTTTTCATGAACCCTCAACTGCCTTCCACCATAGGCTATTACTCTTCCCTCTTGCATGAGGACCGCGCCAAGTCCCGTCCCACAAGCATCAGTATAGATGGTAAACGGTTTATTCCCGTCTGGCAGCACTAAGACTGTGGCTGAAGTTAAGGCTCTCTTTAAACGTTGGAACGCATCATCGCAATCTTTGTCCCACGTAAAAACCAGGTTCTTCTTCGTTAACCGTGTTAATGGAGCTGATATTTTTGCGAAGTCTTTGATAAACTTCCTATAATAGCCAGCCAACCCCAAGAAACTTCTTACTTCAGTTGCATTTTTAGGGACCTTCCAATCTTGGATGGCCACCACCTTTGCGGGATCCACTGCTATCCCTTCTTTGGAAACCACGTGCCCTAAGAACCGTACTTCCTTCCTCCAGAAGTGACACTTAGAAAATTTTGCCTTAAGGTTATGTGCTCGAAGGGTTTCGAACACTTCCCTAAGATGTAGGGAGTGCTCTTCTTTATTCTTAGAAAAGACTAAGATGTCATCCACAAAGACTACCACAAATTTGTTAAGGTATTCCCTAAACACCCTACTCATCAAATCAACAAAATATGCAGGGGCGTTTGTCAAACCAAAGGGCATCACTAGCCATTCATAGAATCCGTCAGGAGTCCTAAAAGCAGTCTTATCTATACTATCCTCAGCCACTCTCAGCTGATGAAAGCCAGTGGCTAAGTCCAACTGCGATAACACTGAGGCGCCAACTAACTGATCAAAGAGATCGTCAATCCTCGGCAGTGGGTGTCGGTTCTTTTTAGTAAGCTTGTTTAGTTCTCTATAGTCCATACAAAGTCTAAGAGACCCATCCGCCTTTGTGGCAAAAACTACTGGAGCACCCCACTCCGATATACTACGTCTTATGAACCCCTTCTCAAGCAACTCCTTTACTTGCTTATTGAGTTCCCTCCTTTCACGAGGAGCCATGTGGCGCATTGGCAAAGATACGGGTTTAGCATTATCCACAAGATAAATTCGAAAGTCTATCTCCCGCTTTGGAGGTAAGCCCTTCACCTCCTCAAACACATCCGGATATTTCCGGACCACTTCTACCGATTGCAGGTTCTCTACAGACGCGTCAAGCGATTCAAGATAACTTAGCATAACGGAATTTATGGGATTACAAAAGATGTCGAGAGCATTACCAAGGCGAGTCACAAGCCTAACTACTCTCCTTTCACAATCAAGAATGGCCCTATTTCTAGACAACCAATCCATTCCTAAAATTAGCCCATAGCCCGTGAAGCCCAATACATAAGCATCACATCTAAATTCAACGCTAAGTATAGAGATTTTCAAATCCAAACATATCATGGTCAAATGAGCCGAACCCCCAATTGGATTTGAAACGACCAAGGGATCTTCTACTAAACTGGTGTTCAAGTGCAGTGATTCAACTAATGATGCAGAGATAAACGAATGAGATGCGCCAGAATCGAATAAGGTACGGACAGGATGATCAAACAGAAAAACTAAGCTTTCAACAGAAATTGTTCTACCTCTTTCTTGCAGCGGTGGGGCCGCAATAGCCTGAACTTGCCCCCTTGCCTGCCCTGGTGCCATAAGAGCCTGCACCTGTCCTCCCGAGGTAGACCCTGCCCTCTGCCCCTTCTTTGGACAGTCCTTCACTAAATGTCCCGCATCTCCACAATGAAAACAACCAGTCTTCTTTTTCTTTCTACAATCTTTGCTGAGATGGCCAGGCGTCCCACAATTGAAGCATTTCTTCTTCCCTTTGCCATTATTGTTTTTACCACCCTTCTTATTTTGCTGTTGGGGTTTCTTCTGATCCCCTTTCTTTTCAACTGCCTTATCCTCATGCATAAGTGCCATTTCTACTATCTTTTCAAAGGTGGCTCCCATAGGGATGTGGGTCATAGCCAACCCTTGCAACGGTTCATTCAAGCCTCTAACGAACCTCAAAGCTTTCTTCTCTGGCGTGTTCACCAACTCCAAGCCAAACCTTGCTAACTGATTAAATTTATTGACATATTCCTTTACTGATGAGCTCCCTTGCTTTAGTGCCAGGAATTTTTCCATATTTAAGTTCTCCTCTGCCCTTGAAAGAAACTTTGCCTCAAACCTTCGTCTGAAATCCACCGATGAATCAACTGGACGTTCCCCGTTAGTGACCTCCCACCAAAACGAGGCCTCTCCCTTCATTAACCAAGCAGCTAAACGGACTTTCCTCCCATCTTCCACTTCAAAGATATCCAACAATTCCTCAGTCTCCTTAAGCCAATCTTTGGCCTCCACAAACGTCTCAGTCCCTTGAAAAGTTTTTCCTCCCATAGCCTTGAATTCCTTGCACGTCTTTGCAAAAGTGTCAACACGAGGAGGAGGAGGAGGAGGAATGGGTGCAACTAGGGGTGGAGGAGTATCCGCTGGGCCTGCAGTGGTGGCCCTAGCCTCCAAGTATCTCCTAAACTACCCTGGAATCGTCACGCCTTCTGGGAGATTAAGATCTTCAGCCATGCTGAAACGAAAAAGGAAAGATTCAAAATGGAGAATTCGAAAGATAAAGATAAGGATGTGGCTATTTGGGATTATGTTTTTCATAAAAACTCTCTTTAAATAACATGTTTTTTTTAAAGCACTTCTTCCAAAAATACTTTAGAAAAAAAAAATATTTTTCTAAATTTTTTTTTAATCTGTTCAGGTAACCTTATGCTCTGATACCACGTGTAACACCCCACGTCCATTAATGTCACTCACAAAGGGAATGCATTAACTTCCATGGAGGTTTTAAGTGAATATAGAACAGTAAAATTACAACAAGACAGATATAAAATAGTACTTGGAAATTCAAAAACTTTATTTCATTGTAGCAGAAGTCAAAACATGTTTGATTACATCATAACACCATATTCAATGTCAAGTACAATATCTATCTTGATAAAACAAGTACATAATCCCATTACATGAATAGCCATTAAAAAGAAAGATAACAAGCTGGACTTTACTTCAGTAGTCCAAGCTTTCCAGAAGATAAGCGATCCAACTAGACTCCACTAGAACTTGGCCCAACCTGCGGACCTGAAGGGAGAAAAAGGATGGAAAAGAGGGGGTCAGACATAAAGTCTGGTGAATATGATAATTCTACAATACTATTACCAAAATAACTGGACTAAGGCATAAGCTGGAAAACAAGAAAATGTCTATGAAGAGCAGATTAAGGACATAGACAATCGCTAAAGGCAACGTTATAGGCGCTCCTAAATACTAAAGGATAAACACTATACTGCACCACACCAGTCACCCTAAAGATTCATCCCACTTAGCTTCACTTAGAAACTTTCCCAATGGCTTTACGTACCCCTAGCTGACTACATAGGTGCCGCCTGCCCCTATCTCCACTAGGTGTACCCTACTTCCCATTATTCGATCGGCTCCCTAACTCGTAGATACCCGTGCTGGCCCCACAGTGGGGTGTATCACTCCCCTAAAGTGGCAACCTGATACAACGGACATGCACGGCTTATACCTACACGATGCAACAACGTCTTACCTACCAGCCCGGGTCCACACACGCATATGAAACCCGTTGGACTTGCGTTGCCACCGCTCCCTGTTTTGGCCTCTTATAGTCAAACCCAGTATGCGTGTCCCGTCTTCGACTTGGGTCGAGCCCACAAAGATACGTTTTGGGATACTGGTTGAAATGGGCCCCCACTATTTACCACAAGCATTCCACCTAAGCTTGTCCCCATTAGTCCATCCCACTTAACCCACTTAGTCATGTTCATTTACATGTGTGTTTGGTTAAGTCTAATCGTATTTCAAATGCCTCTAAAGGCAACCACCAGATTCCTCATGCCACCCAAGGCACCTACTTAACCCCCATGTCCCACCTTACATGATTATCTGGTTAAGTATTTCTTAGTTCATTAAGGCCATAACCTCATAAAGACCTCTCACATTAGACTGGCATTTATGGCAGCTGGATTTGCCGGGCGGGTCCGGGCAGTCTTACACCATAAAAGAGTCTAACCTCGTGTCTTTACAACTGTTATGCTTTAGTTTGGGCCTAGGACCTCTCACATTGGGCCGACATTTGTGACTACTGGATTTGCCGGGCGGGTCCGGGCAGGTTTACATCACAAACGGGTCCAACCTCGTGTCCTAAGCATTGATTATTAATAATAATCCACTTTCCCCCAATTTTAATAATTCCCTACTTGAATTATTAATTACTTCCAATTTTTAACAATGTCCATAATTGACTCAATTATGGACATCCATTCATGGTATGCAAAATCTTACAAAATTGCACCCAATTTATTAATTCCTAATATTACCCCTACCCCACGTTTGAACGTTTATTCGCAAAATATATGTTAGACTCGAATAGCCTAACTCATAGCATAAAAAAGATTATCATAATAACAACATGTATATGTGACCAAATGAATCATAATAAGGGGTGAAACTTGCATATGTCCAACTTGCATAGATTATACATGTCATGGACCTAAAGGTGTCAACTTGTTCAAAATTCACCTAATATAATCTCAATCAATTTTCATAAACTTACATATGAACATGTGTGAATCAACATCATCTAATTTTTTAACAACATGGTTTTATATGGGTACACCTAACTCAATAGGCAAATTCCCATAATCAAGTTTTATTTAATTATAGTTTCAAGTTTATGGGTACACCTAACCTAATAGGCAAATTCCCATAAACAAGATCCATTTAAATTAAGAAAAAAAAACATAACTTTAAGCATGATCCAACAGCATGATTTTTCAACATAATATAGCATGATTTATAATATGGCATAGTATGATAGTATAACATAGCTTGACATGATTCTCAACATAGCACGACATAACATAAGAGAATTTACAACATAGCATGACATAGCATATATAATTTACATCATACGACAACATAATAACATAATAAGAGATCCACAATATATAGAATTTACAATTACAAATCACATCACTTTCTTGTGATCCATTCATAACTGAGTCAAATTAGTTTGTAATAGTCTTGTGAGAATCATCATACTCACCAACAAAAGAAAAGAATTAGAGAAAGAGAGATCTTTTGATTTGATTTGTGTAGATTTAGTTGTAGATGATTAGGCTTCCTCTTCTTAGTTTGTGACGGCTACGCTGAACTCCATGGCAGCAGCATGACGGTAGCTTCTCTAATTTTACAAGTGATTTAGGTTTAGGGTCTACCCACTTATTTATAGATTTTAGAATGCATTTAGGCCATTAGATTTAACCTAGAAATAACCGCAGCCGTTCAGACAAGATGGGGTTTATCTTGTTGACTCAGCAATGAGTCAGAAGTGACTCAGCAAACACTCAGCAATATATATATATATATATATATATATATATATATTCTACAATGTACACATTAGATACATCCCCCCCTTTTACACACTTATTATTGTTTTTATATACATATTAGATACATCCCCTCTCTTACACACTTATTAATATTTTTATATTCATATTAGATACATCCCCTCTCTTACACACTTATTAATATTATTATATTCATATTAGATACATCCCCTCTCTTACACACTTTTATATTCATATTAGATACATCCCCCCTCTTACACACTTTTATATTCATATTAGATACATCCCCCCTCTTACACACTTATTAATATTTTAACAACTTTAGTGTTAATAGAAAATTCGGGGTGTTACAGGCCTGGTTTGGACTGGACTTAGTGAATACTCCTCATAAGAAAGCTCTCCGTTTTGTCAAGGGATTGAATGAGCCACTTCACAGCTTGCCTATGACCCATATACCTATGGGGCCTACTTACGAAAAGTTAGTGGACATGGCACTCTTAAATGAAGAAGACAAGAATGGCAAGAAGGAGGTCAAGGCGAATGAGTCTCAAAACAAGAAGGTAGACTCTGAGAAAGGAGGCAAGAACAACAACAAAAATAATGACAACAAGTCACGTGAGAAAAGAAAATGCAACTTCTATGGTATTGATGGGCATATAGCCCAGGATTGTAGAAATAAGAAGATGACGATGGGAGCATACTTTCAGTGTGGTGATACTGGACATATCAACAAGAACTACCCTAAGAAGCAAGGGCAAGGCCCGCAAGCAGGACCTTCTGGGGGTACATCTTTAACTTCTTCTCCTAGATGCTTTGTTTTATCTTGCTTATCTTCTCAATCCTATCTTGAGAACCTTAGGTAGAACCCTTTTGGATGTAAACATGTGATTGAAACATGTTATGGTTGATGATTGCAAGTGGTTGCTCATGGTTGCATAACACACATTATGCACTAGATCGGCTCAGTCACATTTTTCATGTTGCACATACATGAGTGCTTATACTTGTATATGGATGGAAACTTGATATGCTATCATTTGGATGTTGCATATGAATGAATGTTTGTGCACTCATGTAGAGATTATAAAGTATGTTAGGAATTTGCATACATGTTGGACTCATTACACTAACATATTTTGCATTAAGGAGGTCTACTGAATCAGTAACTGCCTGATCTTTTGCATTAGATAAGTACATATACACGCACTCTTGCATAAGTTCATACAACATTAGAAATCTTTTAAGGACAATGGTTGCTTGTGGATGATGGTTGAGTAGATGGATGATAGGATGCATTCTTCTTAACTTGAAGATTTCGGGGACGAAATCCTTTAAGGAGGGGAGAATGTAACAACCCATATTTTAATAACATGTTAAAACCATAAATCAAGGCAAAATTAATTTTTAAATAATAATCAAGGGAAAAGGGTTGCGCCATTGCGTTCATCTCGAAATTCTTCTTGGAAACGAGTTCGAGTTTTAGAAAAACGGATTCCGTATGAGGGAGATATGACCCTCCGAAGTTTCCCGCCTAGGACCAGGTCGACCTGGGGGTCGACCTGGGGGTCGACACTATGGTCGACCTCCCAGGGGCCAGGTCGACCGGGTCGACCTGGGGTTCGACTTGGTGCCAAAACCCAGTTTTGAGCCTGGGATCATTCTGATGTTTTTGGTCTATTTTTCAGTCTAGATTCGTTCGCCTAATCCTATATAAACAGCCCCCTAACCCCATTCTCTTGACATCGTTCTCCTCTAACCTTATGCTGCACAAATTCTTGATGGACATGGCTTCTTCTTCTTCTTCTTATTCTTCAAATTAAATTAAAAATAAATTTAATCAAATCAAGGGAATTCTTCTACCTTCTTCTTCAAACAACATAAGATTCGCAAATTGGGGATTTTCTGCTACAATCAAATCGAGATTAAACGATTCAACAATTCGACGGCTAGTTTCTAGATTCAACTTCTACATCTCAATTTCTTAGTCCACGATCTGTAAGTTCTAGTTACTTTGAGATTTAAACTTGTTAATTGTAATTTGGACATGAAATAAAGTGAAATTGGACTTAAGTATGATAATCGATTCACATCTATTCTAGTTTCCATCTTGGATCTTGACATTTGGGAATATTGCTATGAAATCAGTTTGGACCTATTCATGTTGTAAATCAAACTCTTTCATGTCCATAACATTATCATGCTTGTGATGTTGAATCAGTCTATTATTTACAAGTTTGGGACTATCACCTTATGCCATGACTATCACCTTATTATGCTAGATTTGAAAACCTATTATTTTCTATATGCTAGTGATGTTGTAACCAATTATCTCAAGTTATGTCATGCTAGTCTTGTAATCCCTTTTATCACTTTATGCTCGTCCTTTTTGCCTATCATAGTTTTGATGTTATTCCCTTTATTTCTGGATTTGGATTTACTTGTAATTTAGATCGATTCATGTTTACATGCGATGGGAATACGATTTGGGTAGATTAGGCAAAACATGAATTGGGTATGAACATGAATCATGAACTTGATAATAGGCATAAGTTAAAACATGAAACTTGACATGAAACTTTCCATGAAACTTGACACGAACTTGACATGAAATTTGAACATGGTCATGATACTAGAATGAACTTGAAAATGGCCAACTCGAGGTTGGGTTGAGTTTGCAGTGTAATTCTGCCCAGAACCGCCCGACAAATCCAGTTACTGCAAACAATAGGATCCAATGTGTGTAGTTGGTCATATCGCGCTTGAAACTCGAGGTCAGACTGAGTTATGGTGTAAATCTGCCCGAAACCGCCCGGCATATCCAGTGACCACAACAACAGGTCTGATGTGAGAGGTTGGGGTGCATTAATGAATTAATGCCACATGATATGGTTAATTCATGAACATGAAAGACAACACTTAACCAACATGACATGCTAGACTGATAAGGGTTAAGTCATGAATTTAAATGACAACACTTAACCTGTTGGATGGAAACCCTAGTTACGCGGTCCATTTCAGAAGTAACCCACTTAGATGTATCATGGTACCTTGGAACTAGGCAGGGTGGGGCACGATTACTGGGCTGATTGTAAGCGACCAGAACGACAGCTGAGTTGGTGCGCCAGTGTAGGCTCGGGCAGACTATGGTCGTGCACGTAGTCCGGAGTTGAAAAAGAAGGCATTGGCATCAGTAGGTTTACACTGTGCGTACTTGATTCATGTTGGTGGTTGGTACCCTAGGACTTGATACACCCTATGGAGGACCTAGCACATGTGACTACATTCGTGATAGGGCTGTATAACACAGATACACGACGAGCTAGAACTTGTAGGGAGCCGATCGATTAATGGATCGTTCCGTAGGACCCCGAAATGGGTCATTTCATGATATTGGACCAAGGGATCATTTCATGGTTAATATATGACATAGGTTTGGGATACCAGTACAGTTGGTGCAGTGAATCTTGAACATGCGATGCTATACTTGATTTATACTTGATTTATCATGTTATCTTAGTCTATCTTGCCCATCTTGACAGCATCCTTATGTTTACTTTTAGTTTATACATGTCATGTTACCTTTACCTGTTTTTATGCTGAAAGTCACTAGGACTTACCAGTCTTTATGACTGACCCGTTTTCTTTCGCCTCTTTTTCTTTCGTTCCCCCCAGGTTCTCAGGGAGGAAACTCTAGTACTTAGCTTGGATTTCTCTTGCTTTCAGTTCAGCTCATGTACGGTTTGATCTTGAGCTCTACTATGGCTGCATTTCTGCTTTCTTTGGGAATTATGCTATTTTTGCTGTTTAAGCTTTTATGCTTCTTTATTTATGTAAGACAGAAATAGGTTGTAATGGAAAATGATGACTTTGGTTATTTGGTACTTTGGATGAAAAAAAAGGCTTTGACTATTTTGAAAGTAATGAAATTTATCTTTTGATTCTTCTGCCGTTTATTTATGTCTGCCTTGTAATATTTCTGTGATTGTTTACCTCGATAACGCTCCTCCAAAACTAGTGCATTCCCTTTATGAGTGACCCTAGCGGAGGTGGGGTGTTACACTTGGTATCAGAGCAGAAGGATACCATACTGGGCAAAAGTTTTTAAAACCTTCTAAAACTATTTTCAAAAACTGTTTACAAAGAAGCATTTTTCAAGAAAAATCTTGTTTTATTTAAAGGCTATTCCCCAAAAGACATTAGCACTATCCTTTGTTTCCTCATTTTGAATCTCTTCTTTTTTCATTTCAGCGTGTCTGGGAATCTTATCCTTCGAGAGGGTGTGCCAATACCTGGCTGGGTCTGGAGGTACTTAGAGGCTAGGGCCAACGATGCAGGCCCAGCAGATATTCCTCCTCCAGCTGCAGTGGTTCCTCCTCCTCGTGCAATTGGTTTCTTGAATATCTGTAGAGATTTTAGGGCCATGGGTGGAAAGGATTTCAAGCGAACTGAATCATTCGTAGAAGCGAGGAACTGGCTCAAAGGAACTGAGGATCTGTTCGTTATCTTTGAGGTAGAGGATAGGCAGAAGGTACAGTTGGCAGTATGATTGCTCAAAGACGAAGCCTCCTATTGGTGGGAAGTCACTAACGCTGAGAGACCTGTTGACACATGGATGGATTTCAGGATAAGGTTTGAGATGAAATTCCTCTCACAAGCTAAACGAAGTCTATAGCTGGAAAAATTCTTATCTATTAAGCAAGGAAGTATGACGGTCAAGGAGTACGTCAATCAATTCAATCAGCTGGCCCGGTTTGGACTGGACTTAGTGAATACTCCTCATAAGAAGGCTCTCCATTTTGTCAAGGGATTGAATGATCCACTTCATAGCTTGGCTATGACCCATATACCTATGGGGGCTACTTACGAAAAGTTAGTGGACATGGCACTCTTAAATGAAGAAGACAAGAATGGCAAGAAGGAGGTCAAGGTGAATGAGTCTCAAAACAAGAAGGTAGACTCCGAGAAAGGAGGCAAGAACAACAACAACAATAATGACAACAAGTCACGTGAGAAAAGAAAATGAAACTTCTGTGGTATTGATGGGCATATAGTCCAGGATTGTAGAAAGAAGAAGATAAAGATGGGAGCATGCTTTCAGTGTGGTGATACTGGACATATCAGCAAGAACTACCCTAAGAAGCAAGGGCAAGGCCCGCAAGCAGGACCTTCTGGGGGGTACATCTTTAACTTCTTCTCCTAGATGCTTTGTTTTATCTTGCTTATCTTCTCAATCCTATCTTGAGAACCTTAGGTAGAACCCTTTTGTATGTAAACATGTGATTGAAACATGTTATGGTTGATGATTGCAAGTGGTTGCTCGTGGTTGCATAACACACATTATGCACTAGATCGGCTCAGTCACATTTTTCATGTTGCATATGCATGAGTGCTTATACTTGTATATGGATAGAAACTTGATATGCTATCATTTGGATGTTGCATATGAATGAATGTTTGTGCACTCATGTAGAGATTATAAAGTATGTTAGGAATTTGCATACATGTTGGACACATTACACTAACATATTTTGCATTAAGGAGGTCTACTGAATCAGTAACCGCCTAATCTTTTGCATTAGATAAGTACATATACACGCACTTTTGCATAAGTTCATACAACATTAGAAATCTTTTAAGGACAATGGTTGCTTGTGGATGATGGTTGAGTAGATGGATGTTAGGATGCATTCTTCTTAACTTGAAGATTTCGGGGACGAAATCCTTTAAGGAGGGGAGAATGTAACAACCCGTATTTTAATAACATGTTAAAACCATAAATCAAGGAAAAATTAAATTTTAAAGTAAGAATCAAGGGAAATGGGTTGCGCCATTACGTTCGTCTCGAAATTCTGCTTGGAAACGAGTCTGAGTTTTAGAAAAACGGATTCCGTATGAGGGAGATATGACCCTCCAAAGTTTCAGGAATTTTCAGAATCGAAAACAGCTCGAAATTCGAATTCGAAATTCGAATTCAAACCCCAGCGCAGGCTGGGCGGGAAATTTCCCGCCTAGGACCAGGTCAACCTGGGGGTCGACACTACGGTGGACCTCCCAGGGGCCAGGTCGACCCTATGGTCGACCTGGGGTTCGACTTGGTGCCAAAACCCAGTTTGGAGCCTGGGTTCATTCTGATGTTTTTGGTCTATTTTTCAGTCTAGATTCGTTCGCCTAATCCTATATAAACAGCCCCCTAACCCCATTCTCTTGACATCATTCTCCTCTAAACTTATGCTGCACAAATTCTTGATGGACATGGCTTCTTCTTCTTCTTCTTCAAATTAAATTAAAAATAAATTTAATCAAATCAAGGGAATTCTTCTACCTTCTCCTTCAAGCAACATAAGATTCGCAAATTGGGGATTTTCTGCTACAATCAAATCGAGATTCAACGATTCAACAGTTTGACGACTAGTTTCTAGACTCAACTTCTGCATCTCAATTTCTTAGTCCACGATCGATAAGTTCTAGTTACTTTGAGATTTAAACTTGTTAATTGTAATTTGGACATGAGATAAAGTGAAATTGGACTTAAGTATGATAATCGATTCACATCTATTCTAGTTTCCATCTTGGATCTTGACATTTGGGAATATTGCTATAAAATCAGTTTGGACCTGTTCATGTTGTAAATCAAACTCTTTCGAGTCCATAACATTATCATGCCTGTGATGTTGAATCAGTCTATTATTTACAAGTTTGGGACTATCACCTTATGCCATGACTATCACCTTATTATGCTAGATTTGAAATCCTATTATGTTCTATATGCCAGTGATGTTGTAACCAATTATCTCAAGTTATGTCATGCTAGTCTTGTAATCACTTTTATCACTTTATGATCGTCCTTTTTGCCTATCATAGTTTTGATGTTATTCCCTTTATTTCTGGATTTGGATTTACTTGTAATTTAGATCGATTCACGTTTACATGCAATGGGAATATGATTTTGGGTAGATTAGGCAAAACATGAATTGGTTATGAACATGAATCATGAACTTGTTAATAGGCATAAGTTGAAACATGAAACTTGCCATGAAACTTGACACGAACTTGACATGAAATTTGAACATGGTCATGACACTAGAATTAACTTAAAAATGGCCAACTCGAGGTTGGGTTGAGTTTGCAGTGTAATTCTGCCCGAAACCGCCCGGCAAATCCAGTTACTGGAAACAATAGGATCCAATGTGGGTAGTTGGTCATATCGCGCTTGAAACCCGAGGTCAGACCGAGTTGTGATGTAAATCTGCCCGAAAACGCCCGGCATATCCAGTGACCACAACAACAGGTCTGATGTGAGAGGTTGGGGTGCATTAATGAATTAATGCCACATGATAGGGTTAAGTCATGAACATGAAAACAACATTTAACCAACATGACATGCTAGACTGATAAGGGTTAAGTAACGAATTTAAATGACAACACTTAACCTGTTGGACGGAAACCCTAGTTACGCGGTCCATTTCAGCAGTAACCCACTTAGATGTATCATGGGACCCTGGAACTAGGCAGGGTGGGGCACGATTACTGGGCTGATTGTAAGCGACCAGAACGACGGCTGAGTTGGTATGCTAGTGTAGGTTCAGGCGGACTATGGTCGTGCACGTAGTCCGGAGTTGAAAAAGCAGGCATTGGGCATCCGTAGGTTTACACTGTGCGTACTTGATTCGTGTCGGTGGTTGGCACCCTAGGACTTGATACACCCTATGGTGGACCTAGCACAGGTGACTACATTCGTGATAGGGCCGTATGACACAGACACACGACGAGCTAGAACTTGTAGGGAGCCGACAGATTAATGGATCGTTCCGTAGGACCCCGAAATGGGTCATTTCATGATATTGGACCAATGGACCATTTCATGGTTAATATATGACATAGGTTTGGGATACCAGTACAGTTGGTGCAGCGAATCTTGAACATGCGATGCTATACTTGATTTATACTTGATTTGTCATGTTATCTTAGTCTATTTTGCCCATCTTGACAACATCCTTATGTTTACTTTTAGTTTATACATGTTATGTTACCTTTACCTGTTTTTATGCTGAAAGTCACTAGGACTTACCAGTCTTTATGACTGACCCGTTTTCTTTCGCCTCTTTTTCTTTCGTTTCCCCCCCAGGTTCTTAGGGAGGAAACTCTAGCACTTAGCTTGGATTTCTCTTGCTTTCGATTTAGCTCATGTACGGTTTCATCTTGAGCTCTGCTATGGCTGCATTTCTACTATCTTGGGGAATTATGCTATTTTTGCTGTTTAATCTTTTATGCTTCTTTATTTATGCAAGACAGAAATTAGTTGTAATGGAAATGATGACTTTGGTTATTTGGTACTTTGGATGAAAAAAAGGCTTGGACTATTTTGAAAGTAATGAAATTTATCTTTTGATTCTTCCGCTGTTTTATTTATGTATGTCTTGTAATATTTCTTTGATTGTTTACCTCGATAACGCTCCTCCAAAACTAGTGCATTCCCTTTGTGAGCGACCCTAGCGGAGGTGGGGTGTTACATTTCGTCTTCTTTTCTTCCTTTCCCCCTCCAAAGGTCCGCAGGGAGGGAATACTTCAGCTTAGTTCAGACCTTTTCCAACTTGAAGAGAGTAGATGTATTGCTTGGATTCTTTTTTCTTGGGCTATGGCTGTGGTTACACTTTTATTGGGGATTTATGCTGCTTTACTAATGTTTTATGCTTCTTTATGTATTTGGAGTTTTTAACCAAGATAGAGGTTTTATTGTAATGACTTGGAAGTTGGGTTTTAAGACAATGGTTGTAATATTTTGACTAAACCACGCTGCTTATGAAATAATTTCTGTTTTTCCACTGTTTGTATGTCTGTCTTGTAAATTATCTGTATCTTTTACCTATAATGCTTCACCGAAGTTAATGCATTCCCTTTGTGAGTGACCTTAATGGAGGTGGGGTGTTTCAGGCATGGTCCTGTGATTGACCTTATTATTAAATAGGTTAAGTAAGATTTCACATATCAGTCCCATGACTGACCTGTAGTTTCTTTCACTTACAAACTCGGGTGCCCATATTTTCCACACGGGAAGTCGAGTAGCTTATTTTGCAGATATATTGAGCAGGATTCTAGATCGAAGCTTAAAGCTGTGTCCAGAGCACTGATAGCCTTCCGCAGTGTTAGTTATTCGTTGCCGCTGCATTGTATTACAATTATTGTAATTTAATCTTCCGCTGTGGTATTTATTTCGATGTACTCTGATATTATGTACTCTGATGTAACATTAATGTAATGTTTACAAAAGTCTTCTGTTATTTTTTCTAATGTGTTGTATGCCCAAAGTTAGCATATTCGGGTTTTTGAACGATCTTGGTCGATTTAGCGATCGATTAGGTCTGGGCGAAATCCGTTGTCGTTACATGTGGTATCAGAGCTCTGGTTAGCTCAAATCTTTAGGGTACAACTCGTTAGAATTGAACAAAAGACTCATCTGAGGTAGGATTAGTAATATTCTATAATGGATACTCATTAGAGATAGGATCAGTAGTATCCTAAAATGAGAAAACTCATTAGAGATGGGGTTAGTAATGCCCTAGAATGAGTTGAGAGTGACAAGTTTATAATTAACATATTTGTGATTATATATACAATCCGATCTTAGAAAATGTGATTTTTGAATATATGAAAGTAATATATATTTGAAGTTAATCAACTAATAAAATTATTGAAACCAATAAAAAAATTTGAAAGTTGAGTTGGTTAATTAAACAACTTTCAGCTTCGTTCCTTTTCGAGGACGAAAAGATTTTAAGTGGGGGAGATTGTAACAACCCAGAATTTTGGAACCAATTTAAAATTTTTATTTTAGGAATTTTAATAGATTTTGAATATTTAAAATGATTATTTTATATTAGAACGAATAAAAAATTTATTTTAATCGAAGTAAAAATGTAATAATTTAATTTAATTATAAACCGAGCCTGAAATGGCGCGGCAGTTTGAAAATTTAATTTTAAACTTTAACTGAATGTATAAGATTCAAAATAAATCGGATTTCGGTAAAACCAAGAATATTTAAATCTGTTCAACAATGTCTTTCTAACAAATGTGAGAAGTTCTACTTTTTATATATAATTAAAACCAATTAATCATAATTGTGGTATTACCCATACGCTATAATATCCTATTGACTGTCATACGTGATTTGATCTGGAATTGACATTGTTATGTAGATCTATCGAATTGAGTATTGTTATGTTGAATAAATTGGAATTATAATTGTCATGTTTAACAAATTAGAATTGCTAAATTATAATTTTCATGTTTAACAAACTAGAATTGTTAAATTATAATTTTCATGTTTAACAAATTAGAATTGTTAAATTATAATTGTCACATTTAACAAGTTCGAATTGTAAAATTATAATTGTCATGTTTAACAAATTAGAATTGTTAAATTATAATTGTCATGTTTAACAAACTAGAATTGATAAATTATAATGGTCATGTTTAACAATCTAGAATTGTTAAATTATAATTGTCATGTTTAACAAATTAGAATTGTTAAATTATAATTGTCATGTTTAACAAATTAGAATTGTTAAATTATAATTGTCATGTTTAACAAACTAGAATTGTTAAATTATAATTGTCATGTTTAACAAATTAGAATTATCAAATTATAATTGTCATGTTTAACAAATTAGAATTGTTAAATTATGTTAACGATAAAATTTACATTTTATCGTATATGTATAAAAGATTATAAATGTTCATTTGTTTGAAATGAAAATAGGTTAACGATAAAATTTACATTTTTATCGTATATATAGAAAGGATTAAAAATGTTCACTTGTTTGAAATGAAGATATGTTAACAGTAAATATTCACATTTTTATTGTATATAAGAAAAGAGTAAAAATGATCATTATAGAAAATAAAAATATGTTAAGAATAAAAACCACATTTTTATTGTATAAATAGAATATGTAAAAATGATCACTGTTTTGAAATAGGGATATGCTAACAAATAAATATTCACAATTATTTGTCATATTAAAGATTGAAATTTGTGAACAAATAAATATTCACTTTTATTTGTTATGTTAAAGATAGGAATTTGTATACAAATAAAAATCTCCTTTTTATTTGTCATTCGCAACATAGAAAATGTCATGAAAATAAATACTTCTTTTTATATGACATTAGAAATGTAGAACATGTTATGTAAGTAAAACCTCTTTTTATTTGTCATTAGAGAATATAAGAAAGTGTTATGTAAATAAATCTTTTATTTTGTCATTAGAATTATATAACATGTCATGTAGACAAAATTATCTTTTATTTTGTCATTAGAATTATATAATATGTCATGCAGACAAAATTATCTTTTATTTTGTCATTAGAATTATATAACATGTCAGGTAGACAAAATTATCATTTTATGTTGTCATTAGAAAATATAGAATATGTTCAACATAGAAGATGTTATGACCATAATTTTTTTTCTTTTTTTTTTATTTGTCATAAGCAACATAGAAAATATGTTTACAATAAAAATTCCCTTTTTATTGTATATGTAAAACATGAAATGTGATTGAACCAAATACACTTGGTTGCTGATATTGATTGTGATGGATTGACTGAATGGATTGTGCTCGACCAGTTTATGAGCAAAATATGTTATTACATTTAGCATTGGGTGGGTAGAAATATATGTATGCTAACACTTGTGAAACACTTCACGATTTGACTATAAGGTGGTTAGCGATGTTGTTTATTTCAAAATTAATGAATGATTTTGAAATGTGATTTCTTAAGTAAAAAGAATAGTATTCCCTATTTTGGACAGGGAATATTTTGTAAAATGTTTTATAAAACAGAAAGGATTTTCGAGGACTACACCCGATGATTTTAAAATGATTTGAAAGTAGAAATCTATATAGATTTGATTATACTTGTGATTATGTTGTGAGATTTTCCCTACTTGGGGATATAAAATGATTTAGAAAGTATGTAGCTAAAGATGCGGGTGACCCGAAATTGACTAACAGTGTAAGGGCGTGCATGTCTTCCCCAATTGGTGGGATGGTGCATTGTCAGTGTAGCCGTTAGGTGCGCACACACACACACACACACACACACACACACACACACACACACACATATATATATATATTGGTCCAGTTAGGGTGCGTACTGCAAGGTCTTGAGGGAACATGACGATATTAGGTTTCATACTTGTTTGTATGTTTTGTTATGTTTTGGAATTCATATTTCCAAATGTTTTGTTTTCAAATCCCGAAGTGAAATCTACTTTGATATAAAAAAAATAGGTATGTATTTCAAATGATTTGAAATAAAAGAAATCGGGAAATAAAGTCCAAAGAAATACTTTTTGTAAAGTGAATTGGATTTTGAAACTAAGTTTAGGGATTAAGCCTAATGTGACGGCCCGCCCCGCACCAGCCGACATTTCTTCCGAAAGTATGCTGTACACATGCCCGACTAGCACGGAGCGGTCGCCAAAGAAAGGAAAGAAGAGAATGAACTAATCAAGAACTTGTAAAATGTCTCACAGCGCCTGGAATAAAATATAATAACAACATACTTGACATAAAACAGGCAAGACAGTGCATAAACTGGAAACTAAAACTAAACATCATAGCAGCGGAAATCCAAACACAGCTTATGTTTCACGTCATCATTATTACAACTTTTCAACTGTCTCTAAAGCAAAGCAAAGGAAAAGGTACACTACTAATGCCCAAAGTAGTGACCTGCAGCGACACAGGGAGAATATATATATATATATATATATATATATATATATATATATATATATATATATATATATCATACGTGGAAGCCTCCTGCTCGTCTTCGTACAGCTACTCGTGCTTCACCAGCTAACCTGTCTCTAGTCTGCTCGTGAGAACACCCAAAGTAATAAGAAGAGACATAAAACTCTAGGTCAGAGAAAAGTCTGGTATGAGCGATAAGCAGCAAAACAGAACAATAATAGGTATACTAAACCATACCTGAAGCTGGACCTGCAACCAAAGAGTCAGCACTACATACTGTACAATACTCTAAGGCGCTACTATCATATGGTGTAAAGAATACGGGGTTGGGGGTGTGCATGTCATTGTGATGGCAAACAGATTTAGCATGGAAACCATCCTCACGTCTCTCGCTCAGTGCGTAAAGCATACGATATCCACCACTTTGATCACTAGACCAATCGAGGTAATGACGGAGTTCGACTTGTACAACTACTGCTACCACCAAGCTTATCACATGGGATCATGACCAAACCTTTTCAAATGACCCCACTTCATCATTCTATAGCCCACTAGTCGTACCTAGGCCACTGTGGCCCTGAATCCGTCCACATACCTCCCATACATAGTGATCCAAAGTCATAGACATCGACAACCCCTTAGCACACGTCCCGCAGCAAAGCCTAACTCATGAAGTTAACTTGCTGGTTCCCAACTGGATCCTGTGTTCTACTTCCTATTTGGACTTCCTTTGCATCTCAGGTTTTGGTCGAATTGGAGTTGGTCTTCAAAAGAGTCGTCGCGTAGAAGTAGCTTAAGTCTGGTTCGATTCGACTATACATCATCTTCAGATTTCGCGTTCAGTTCGGGTCCTCTAGTTTGGCTCGGGTCTCCCCATCCAGTTCGGTTCAGATCCCCCATCGTGGTTTGGCTCAGCTCCTTCATTCGGTTCGGTTCGGA
The DNA here is from genome assembly GCA_030737875.1 of Allium sativum. Taxonomy (NCBI): domain Eukaryota; kingdom Viridiplantae; phylum Streptophyta; class Magnoliopsida; order Asparagales; family Amaryllidaceae; genus Allium; species Allium sativum. Next base: position 332,799,765 of record CM060920.1, on the reverse strand, counting down.
CGCCACTCTCCAACTCGGTTCGGCTCGGGTGCCTCTCTCGCTTCGGTTCGGTCAACGTAGATCCGATCCCACACCTTCCTGCCGTTCCGATCCAACCCCAACTCCACTCGGTTTTAATGGCCTTCCTTTTTGCCCTTGCATCCTCTTGTGCCAGGTTCCGGTCCGATCCGTACTCTCTTGCCCAGTCCACCGATTCGATCCGAGCCCAATATCCGATCCAACCCGAAACCCTACACAACTTTCTACAACTTTTTCCAGCAACTGTTTTACGCCATTCGACGGTGTTTTAGGCTAATATATCTTTTCTAAATAATCACAAATCATTCCAAACAGTCATAGCAACATGTATAATCAAACGTAAACACCAAAACAATAATTTGATCGGTTAAAACGAATCAAACATAGCCAAAATCCCATATTTTCCCTCAAGCATGTTTAAGCAAAACTAATGATAGGATTAGTAAAACTTAATCAAATTAGCCAAATTTTCTAAAAGAGGCCTAAAAAAATATATCGAAATTTTTAAATATTTTCCAGAATTTATCAATGTATAAATTCGCTAATCAACAATAATTACCCTTAATTAACCATAATTAGTGAGGAACTATGCAAATCACTCACCTTTGCCACAAATAAACTTTAGATCTGAAATGATTCTCTGTTTGGGTGCGAATACCAAGGCAATACAGCAGTCCTACCTCGATTCTTGTGCTAATACTCTTTGATTTGATGTATATTTGGCTTAATTAGAGATTAGAAGGTGATTTGGGGTGTTTTAGATGTTGGAGGCCATTACTAGGGTTCCTAGAATGAAAGTGGCAGCTGTGAAAGTGAGAAAAGGGTGTTCTCTAAATCCTAACAGCCCTTAAGTACCCCAAATCCCAAAATTCCCCTTTGGGCTTAGCTGTTAATCTCCCGGTTAAGCCCAGTTAAGCTGTTTTTCATCACCTGAAACTTGTTTCAGCCATATCTCCCAAACAGTGAGTCCGTTTGGTTAATGTGACCACTCTACGAAAGGTAAACCATCATCTGGATCTAATGGAAGTGGTTTCAGGTCAAAACTCCTTTCCAATCAAAAGTTGCCGAAACATGATCAGCTAGGAGCAAAACGGTCATTTAAAAATCGACAAAAATCATGAACATGGGAAAAGACTCCAATAGTCGTTTCCCAAAGTTACATGACCATACGACTTCGCACGCGAAAGAAATAAATATTCTATGATCCTTCGATGCGTATAATGTGGGTCGTTACATTCTCCCTCCTCCCCCTCCCCCCCTTAGGAAATTTCGTCCCCGAAATTCCTTAACCCAAAAACATACAAAGGATCCCGCATGCCTACCAGCCATATACAACAATCAAACAAGCAAAACAAACAAAACATACCTATCCTAGCATGCAGAAAGTCTAAATCGAAACTGAAATCTTACCAGGCGAAGAGTTCTGGATACGTCTTCCTAATGCTCTCCTCGATCTCCCAAGTACTGTCATTCTCATTCTCGCCCCACTGAACTTTGACTAGATTCACCGCTTTTCTTCGAAGTTGCTTCGTATCGTTCCCAACAATACGCATAGGTCTGTGGTTCCCAACCACCTCGGGTTTAACCTCGATATCAACCAACTGATCGGGTGAAATATCACATCGGGGTCGTGCACGAATTTCCTTAACTGGGAAACATGAAATACGTTATGAACTCCTATCATCTTGTCTGGTAATTCAACTTTATATGCCGAATTCCCAATTTGTTCAAGAACTGGAAATGGACCAACAAATCTTGGTGCTAACTTTCCTCTCCTGCCAAATCATATCACGCTATTCAACGGAGAAATCTTGACAAACACCAAGTCGCCAATGGAGAACTTTAATTCTCTTCTCCTCTTATCAGCATAACTTTTCTGCCTATCTTGGGCAGCCTTCATTCGATGTTGGACAACCTTAATCTTAGCTGAAGTTTCTCTTATCACATCTAGTCCAAGCACAAACTTCTCACCAGTTTCTAACCAACATGACAGTGAGTTACACGGTCTTCTGTACAAAGCTTCAAATGGAGCCATACCAATACTGGATTGATAACTATTATTATAGGCAAACTCTACTAGATGTAGATAGTCATCCCATAATCCACCAAAATCCAATACACAAGCTTGCAAAAGATCTTCTAACACTCGATTCACCCTCTCTGTCTGTCCGTCAGTTTGAGGATGATACGTGGTACTGAGATGTAATTCTGATCCTAACGCCTCTTGTAAGCTCTTCCAAAATCCACTAGTGAACAACGGATCTTGGTCACTCACAATGCCTTTGGGTATTCCATGAAATCTCACTACCCACTTTACATATAGTTCAACTAACTTAGCTGTCGTTCTATTCGACTTGACGGGTATAAATCTTGCACTCTTGGTCAATCGGTCCACAATCACCCAAATGCTATCATGACCCGACCTAGTCCTTGGTAACCCATCAATGAAATCCATTGAGATTTGTTCCCATTTCCATTCTGGAACTTCTAATGGCTGCAATAAACCACTAGGCTTCTTTTGCTCAGCTTTAACCAGCTGGCAATTCATGCAATTGGATATAAACTTCCCAACGTCTCTTTTCATCCCTTCCCAGTACTAGATCTGCTTCATGTCTCGGTACATCTTGTTACCATCGGGATGTATAGTCAGTTTTGAGTGATGACATTCTCTAAGCACTTCATCTCTCAATCCATTGACATTGGGCACAACAAGTCTTCCATTCTTTCTAAGCCATCCATCTCGATCAAGCCCATACCTGTTCATCTCTCCGTCAATTCCCATCTCTAACTTGGAGATGACTTCCAATAAGTTAGGATCGTTCTTATGAATGGAACCAATCCGCTCAATCAAAGTGGGTCTGATCGTCAAAGTTGCTAACATTTCTGGATCTAATTCGCACTTTGGTCTGGAATCATACCCAACGATGTACTCCAGTTGCTTCCATTCTAGAAACATATCCCCTAAACTGGCATGTCTTCTACTCAATGCATCAGCCACCGCATTGCCCTTTCCTGGTCTATATGCGATGTCGAAATCATAGGAAGCCAAGAATTCTAACCATCTTTGTTGTTGGAGATTTAGATCCTTTTGAGAGAAAAGATACTTTAACGATTTATGATCGGTAAACAGCTCAAATCTTTCTCCCAAGAGATAATGTCTCCACATATTCAATGCAAACACGATCGCTGCTAATTCCAAGTCATGGGTAGGGTATCTTTTCTCGTGCGGTTTTAATTACCGACTTGCATAAGCTAAAACCCTAACTTCTTGCATCGGTAAAACACCTAGTCCGGTACCACATGCATCGGTGTATACTGTCATCTCTTCATTCCCCTTAGGAATGACGAACACTGGTGCACATGTCAACTTTTTCTTTAGGCTCTTGAATGCATTCTCGCACTTTTCGTCCCATACGAAAGCTTGACTCTTCTTGGTCAACTGAGTCATTGGTGCTGCTATCTTGGATAAGTCTTGGATAAACTTACGATAATATCCAGCTAATCCCAAGAAACTTCTTATGTCCGTTGCATTATTGGGTGTAGACCAATCTTGTACCGTAGCCACCTTCGCAGGATCCACGGCAATACCATTCTCTAAAACAACATGGCCCAAGAATCTCACTTCCCTCCTCCAGAAGTGACACTTAGAAAACTTTGCTTTCAATTGGTGTTTTCTCAACACCTCCATCACTATCCTCAAATGTTCATTGTGTTCTTCCTCTGTCCTTGAATAAACAAGTATATCATCCACGAACACAAGAACAAACTTATTCAACTGATCTCTGAATACCCTATTCATAAGATCTACAAAATATGTTGGTGCATTGGTCAGCCCGAATGGCATGACTAACCACTCATAAAATCCAGACGGTGTCCGAAATGCTGTTTTGCTATACTCTCAGCTTCCACTCTAAGCCGATGAAAACCTGTTGCGAGATCCAACTGGGAGAACACTCTCGCGCCACTCAACTGATCAAACAAATCATCTATTCGCGGTAGAGGATACTTATTCTTCCTCGTCACCTTATTCAACTCGCGGTAGTCTACACACAATCGAAGGGAACCATCAGCCTTGGTAGCAAACACAACTGGTGCTCCCCACTCAGAAACACTTCTTCTGATAAACCACTTCTAAAAGATCGCTCACTTGCACCCCGAGCTCTCGCTGCTCCCTTGGTGCCATACGACGAAGTGGCATCACTATAGGTCTGGCATCTTTCACCAAATCAATATGGAACTCAATCTCTCGATGTGGTGGAAGTCCGGTCACTTTCTCGAAGACGTCCGGATACTGGCCAGCATGGGCACATCTAACAACTCATCATGCGGGATGTCGAGGAAATTTAGAAAAATAGCCATTACCCCATCACCAGGTAAACCACCAAATACTACCCTCTGTCCATCATCCGCTCTAAATGTCACCAAAAAGCCCTCACAGTCTACCACCACCCCGTATCTTTGGAGCCAATCGACTCCCAAAATAATGCCAAACCCAGTAAAGCCCAAAACAAAGCAATCACAAGCAAACATGCATCCATGACTCGAGAAGACCACATTATGGCAAATCATGCTAAGGCTAGTCGAACCACCAATCGGGTTCGTCACTACTAAAGGTCTATTGACAATCTCGGGTTCCAATCCCTACCTATCTACTAGGTAACTAGATATGAAGGAACTGGAAGCTCCGGTATCAAACAACACTCTAATTGGAACATCATAAACAGAAAGCATACCTTGAATAACTACATTCTTTCCCTTCTCCGCCACAGTTGGGGCATTCGACGGAGAAGGAATAGCATTAAGGGCATATGCTTTCACCATCTGCTTTTCTTTAGGGGGTTGCGGACACTTGTCCTTGTGATGTCCCACTTGGCCACAGTTGAATCACTTCCTGTCTGCTGGCTTTGCTCGATAGTTACTGGCATAGTGGCCCTTCTTGCCACAGCTAAAGCACTCAACATCTTCCTTCTTCTTCTTCTGGCCATCCTTATTCTGGTTCTACTTCCTCTTATTCTGAGAACCACTCTTGCCTCCACCGCTTGCTTGCGGCTTTGGGTCTTCTGCAGATGCAACCTCAGTCTTTGAGTTAGGGTATAGACTTTCTGATCTCAAAGATTTCCCGACAATCGATTCAAATGTCTCATCAATATGGTTTATAAGCCTTTCCCCCAAGTACCCATCCAAGCCAGTTATGAACTTCTCGTTCTTCTTCTCGGCAGTGTCGATAAGGGATAATCCATACTTCGATAAAGTACCGAACTCAGCAATATACTCCGAGACTGCTCTACCATTATGTTTAAGCTCCAAGAACTTCCTAAACAATTCTGATTTCTGAGCAGCTGGGATAAACTCATCACTGAATCGGTCCTTAAACTGATCCCACGTAACTTGATCCTCTGGAGTAGCTACCTTAATAGCATTCCACCAATTCATCGCCCGTCCTTGCAGTTGACGGGATGCTAGCTTTCTCTTCATCGCATCTTCGATACCCAAGTCTTCGAAGATACGCTCGCAGCTATCCAACCAATCCTGAACATCCATAGCCGACTCCGTTCTGTGGAACGGCTTCCCACCAAGGCTAGTGTAATCCTTGCATAGCTTGGAGAAATCGGCCCTAGGCGCCTGCACCGCTGCACCACCACCATTTGCAGCATTGGGAACTGCTCCTTGCACATTTCTAAGCATCTCCCTCATGAAGTCAGTGAACATCGTCCTCATATCAGGAGCATTCCCATTATTAGCTCCTCTACCAGTACACCTCGCATGTCGGCTCATCGTTCAATCTGTAAAGAGAAATGATTAACCATCTCTTCAGTGGTGCCAGTGCAATGCGACTCCATCCTTAGATATACTAATAGTATATATATGTAACTTTTGAAAACCAAAATATAACAAATACGCGCTCTCATATACGTACTATCTCTCCTTGGTGCCTTTCCCTAGGTTAACTACGCAACCTAGAGCTCTGATACCAAGTGTGACGGCCCGCCCGCACCAGCTGACATTTCTTCCAAAAGTGCGCTGTACACATGCCCGACTAGCACGGAACGGTCGCCCAAGAAAGGAAAGAAGAGAATGAACTAATCAAGAACCTGTAAAATGTCTCACAATGCATGGAATAAAATATAATAACAACATACTTGACATAAAATAGGTGAGACAGTGCATAAACTGGAAACTAAAACTAAACATCATAACAGCGGAAATCCAAACACAGCTTATATTTCACATCATCATTATTACAACTTTTCAACTGTCTCTAAAGCAAAGGAAAGGAAAAGGTACACTACGAATGCCCAAAGTAGTGACCTGCAGCGACATAGGGAGAATATCTATATATATCATACGTGGAAGCCTCCTGCTCGTCTTCGGTACAACTACTTGTGCTTCACCAGCTAACCTGTCGCTAGTCTGCTCGTGAGAGCACCTAGAGTGATAAGAAGAGACATAAAACTCTAGGTCAGAAAAAAGTCTGGTATGAGCGATAAGCAGCAAAACAGAACAATAACGGGTATACTAAACCATACCTGAACCTGGACTTGCAACCAAAGAGTCAGCACTACATACGGTATAATACTCTAAGGTGCTACTAATATATGGTGCAAAGAATACGGGGGTGGGGGTGCGCATGTCATTGTGATGGCAAACAAATCAAGCATGGCAACCATCCTCGCGTCTCTCACTCAGCGCGTAAAGCATACGATATCCACCACTTTGATCACTAGACCCATCGAGGTAATGGCGGAGTTCGACTTGTACAACTACTGCTACCACCAAGCTTATCACATGGGATCATGACCAAACCTTTTCAAATGACCCCACTTCATCGGTCTATAGCCCACTAGTCGTACCTAGGCCACTGTGGCCCTGAATCCGTCCACGTACCTCCCATACATAGTGATCCAAAGTCATAGATATCGACAACCCCTTAGCACACGTCCCGCAGCAAAGCCTAACTCATGAAGTTAACTCGTTGGATCCCAACTGGATCTTGAGTTCTACTTCCTATTTGGACTTCCTTTGCATCTCAGGTTTTGGTCGAATTGGAGTTGGTCTTCAAAAGAGTCGTCGCGTAGAAGTAGCTTAAGTCTGGTTCGGTTCGACTATACATCATCTTCAGATTTCTCGTTCAGTACGGGTCCTCTAGTTTGGCTCGGGTCTTCCCATCCAGTTCGGTTCGGATCCCCTATCGTGGTTTGGATCAGCTCCTTCATTCGGTTGGGTTCGGTCGCCACTCTCCAACTCGGTTCGGCTCGGGTGCCTCTCTCATTTCGGTTCGGTCCACGTAGATATGATCCCACACCTTCCTGCCGTTCCGATCCGACCCCAACTCCACTCGGTTTTAATGGCCTTCCTTTTTTCCCTTGCATCCTCTTGTGCCAGGTTCCGGTCCGATCCGTACTCTCTTGCCCAGTCCACCGATCCGATCCAACCCGAAACCCTGCACAACTTTCTACAACTTTTTCTAGCAACTGTTTTACGCCATTCGATGGCGTTTTTGGCTAATCTATCTTTTCTAAATAATCACAAATCATTCCAAACAGTCATAGCAACATGTATAATCAATCAGAAACACCAAAACAATAATTTGATCGGTTAAAACGGATCAAACATAGCAAAAATCCCATATTTTCCCTCAAGCATGTTTAAGCAAAACTAATGATAGGAAGTAAAACTTAACCAAGTTAGCCAAATTTTCTAACAGAGGCCTAAAACAATATTTCGAAATTTTTAAATATTTTTCCAGAATTTATTAATGTATAAATTCGCTAATCAACTCTAATTACCCTTAGTTAACCATAATTAGTGAGGAACTATGCAAATCACTCACCTTTGCCACAAATAAACTTTAGATCTAAAATTATTCTCTGTTTGGGCGTGAATACCAAGGCAATACAGCAGTTCTACCTTGATTCTTGTGCTAATCCTCTTTGATTTGATGTAGATTTGGCTTAATTAGCGATTAGAGGTGATTTGGGGTGTTTTAGATGTTGGAGGCCATTACTAGGGTTCCTAGAATGAAAGTGGCGGCTGTGAAAGTGAGAAAAAAGGTGTTCTCTAAACCCTAACAGCCCTTAAATACCCCAAATCCCGAAATTCCCCTTTGGGTCTAGCTGTTAATCACCCGGTTAAGCCCAGTTAAGCTGTTTTTCATCACCTGAAACTTGGTTCAGCCATATCTCCCAAACGGTGAGTCCGTTTGGCTAATGTGACCACTCTACGAAAAGGTAAACCATCATCCGGATCTATTGGAAGTGGTTTCAGGTGAAATCTCCTTTTCAATCAAAAGTTATGGCCGAAACAAGATCAGCTAGGGGCAAAACGATCATTTAAAAATCGACAAAAATCATGAACATGGGAAATGACTCCAATAGTCGTCTCCCAAAGTTACATGACCATACGACTTCGCAGGTGAAATAAATAAATATTCTATGATCCTTCGATGCGTAGAATGCGAGTCGTTACACCTAAATGGGTAGATTAATGAACTGCATGTTGATTGATGCATTGTAGATCCATATGTTTATTTATGGTTGATGTTTATGCACTGGCAATCCAATGGAGTAAACCCGTTCCGCGTTAGCGGCGTGGTCCTATGATTAACCTTATTATTAAATAGGTTAAGTAAGATTTCTCATACCAGTCCCATGACTGACCAGTATTTTGTTTCACTTGCAAACTTGGGTGCCCATATTTTCCACACGGGCAGTCGAGTAGCTTATTTTGCAGATATATTGAGCAGAATTCTAGATCGAAGCTTAAAGGTGTGTCCAGAGCACTGATAGCCTTCCGCTGTGTTAGTTATTCGTTGCTGCTACATTGTATTACAATTATTGTAATTTAATCTTCAGCTGTGGTATTTATTTCGATGTACTCTGATATTCTGTACTCTGATGTAATATTAATGTAATGTTTATAAAAGTCTTATGTTATTTATTCTAATGTGTTGTATGCTCAAAGTTAGCGTATTCGGGTTTTTGAACGGTCTTTATCGATTTAGCGATCGATTAGGTCCGGGTGAAATCCGTTGTCGTTACAGATTTCTATTAAATATATATATATATATATCTGTTTGGTGGCAGAGAATTTATTCTCTTGCTTAACACCCGTCTTTGAGACGTACGAGCTTAGAGGTTATATATTGATAGACATCTGTTGCATGGCGTGGATTGTCAATGTGGCATACTAAGATGTAAATGATCAAGGCTTTTGTTGAAAAGCAGGGCCTTGTGGTTGATGATCAAAGCACAACTCTAATTAGCTAGCTTTGTGTATAACGTTAATTCGCGAGCCTCATACCCCGGTATGAGTCAAAAACGGGGTCGTGACCGTAGGAAGAACTTGCGTTTCTTTCTAGCTAGAAGTGGGGTCATGGTATGGAGCCCAAACATTTTTACTTATGCGGATGATGGACTGAGAGGCGCCTCAGATATTGGTCGCTACTGGCCAAGTGATAGGTCCGATAGGACTGGGAAACATATTATTCAGGAATAATTAATCCACTAAAGTATGTGTGGACCGGCCCTACTGCATCCAAGGGCTCGCCAGCGTCCGAGTCCGGAGACATTTGCTAGAGTGTCTCATATCGGTAGGAGCCATCCCTAGCCTCGAGTCATGATGGAAACCCAATTTCCAATACGACATTACGGATTTGATCATAAACCTATATATGGCGACATAGTATACAGTAGCTATGCCGTCTAGGATTGGCACATTTATATTGAAAGCATCTTAAACTGATTAGACACTAGTAATAATATCAAATGATTTTTGTTTTATACATATCAAGCATATTTGGCCATTATAAGGTAAAACTCTATCCTTCGGGTAGCATTGCATTGTGTGATGGGACCTGATTCTTATAATGACTTCATTTCTCTAAAAAGCATTGCGTTGTTTAAAAGATATACTTTATTTATGCATTGACAGTCCAATGGAGAAAACCCATTCCGCATTAGCGGCGTGGTCCTGTGATTAGCCTTATTATTAAATAAGTTAAGTAAGATTTTCCATGCCAGTTCCATGACTGACTCGTAGTTTGTTTTCACTTGCAAACTCGGGTGCCCTTATTTCCATATGGGCAGTCGAGTGGTTTGTTTTGCAGATATTTATTTATTGAACAAGATTTTGGATTGAAGCTTAAAGCTGCATCCAGAGCATAGATAGTCTTCCGCTGAGTTAGTTTATTGGTTCTGCTGCATTGTATTAAATTTATTTTAAATAAATCTTCCACTGTAGTATTATTTTTAGATGTACACTAATATATTTTATACTCTGATGTAACATTATTATGATGTTTATAAAAGTCTTCTGTTATTTGTTCTGATGTGTTGTATGCCCAGAGTTAGCGTATCCAGGCTTCGAACGGTCTTATTCGATTTAGCAATCAATTAGGTCCGAGCGAAATCCGTATCGTTACAAAATCATTATGCATACTTTCATTATACATCTTGTTTCATATCATACATCATTATTAGAGTACATATAAAATTAAAATAATTCACATCCAAGTTGCATTTCATTCAATATATCACTTCATATAGATTTGCATATAACATATTGCATTTTAACCAACACACTACATTACATGTTAACTTTAACTCCACACCTAACAAGTATACATAGCATATTTACTTTGTCTTGATTAATTTGATTAACTTATTTGGCTTGATTAAAATTGATTGAATTGATTGACTTGTTTAGTTTGTTTGATTTGTGTGACTTGAATAACTTGATTGACTTACTTGACATGGTTAAATTTCATTAGTGGTTGATAGGTATGTTAGAAATATACTTATGCATTTGTAGTTGATAGGAGCTTTATAGGTTTTAGGATAAATAGAAGTTACAAGAAATGTTTAGTTTTATGTTTGAATTAATTGACTGTTTGGATTAAATTGCTTTGCTTATATCATAATTTTAAGGAAAATATGTTAGAGTTATTCCTTAGTCTAGATTAAAGTCCTACTATAGTTTTAAGGAAATTAGAGTTTAGGATAGGTTTAGTTTAGTATTAAATTAAGGGAGAGTTTTAGAGTTTCTAAGGATTAGTTAAAAGTTCTAGAATACTTTGGTTAATTTAATCATTTAAATTGTTTGTTCGAATTGCTTGATTGGATTGATTTGCTTGTTTAAATTGATTGGTTTGATTAGGTTATTATCCTTCTATTTAATTTATTAGACTAGTGTAGTTATAGATTAAGGGATAGTTATAGAATTTTATAAAGAATTATAGAATAAGGGAGAGTTATAGATTTAGAGGAAGTAATATACAGAATTAGGATATTGTATACGCATAAATTTAAGGGGAGTATTTTATAAGGTATAGATAGATTTAGGATTCAGTGGGAGTACTTTACTTTAGTATAGGAATTATTTAGATAGTTATAGGATTTAGGGGGAGTTGTTTTAGAATTTTTTTTGATGATGCCAAAGGAGGAGAAATTATAAAACATAGACATAGTTTATAGGATTCATATAGACATGGGGAGTATTAAAAGGATCATCATCAACAGGTATGAACAGGTATAATATTTTATAAATAAGGTTGTCATCATCTAAAAGGGGGACATTGTTGGAAAATGGAGTTTTGATGACAACAACCTTATTTCAATAATCATTGATTATAAAATATATACTAACATCTTTATCTAGAATATATATATATATATATATATATGCAGGATTTGTATACAAGAATTAATACTGAAGACTGTACAGTTTAAGATCTTTTAGAGATTCAGAATTCAGAGTAGATTCAAGACTCATGAGCAATCGTGATTTCAAGAGTTCAAGATAAATATAGTAATAGAGTCTGAGAACTTTTCAAGTTACTCATGAAGGAACTAGTAAACTTAAACAGACTAAGATAGGCATGCTAGTTAATCAGTTTGAATTATTCAAAATGAACAAGAATGAATCTATTTCAGATATGTATTGCAGATTTCAAGAGATAGTGCATTCACTAACAACACTTGGAAAAACTTATTCAGAAGCAGATCAAGTTAGAAAAATATTAAATTCATTAACTCGAGAATGGGATCAGAAGACTATGGCTATAGAAGAAGCCAATGTTGTCAATGAAATGAAAATTGAAGAGTTAATTAGAAATTTGATGACATACGAAGTTCAATTATAGAAAAGAAAAGAAATTAGATCAACTGAAAAGAAATCTATTGCACTGAAAGCAACAACAAATGATTCTGACTCGAGTAGCGAAGATGATGAAGAAACAACATATGACAAATCATTTTAGAAGATTTCTAAAATATAGAAGGAAGGGTTATAATCAAGCAAATTCAAAATTAAATGATGGACGATGTTTTAACTGCAACAAACCAGGTCATGTAAAGAAAATGTGTCCATATCCAGACAAATCTATTCAACAAACGGACAACACCAATTCATCAAGGAAAATAAAGAAAGCATATGCAGCAACATTAGATGATTCAGATTCGTCGTCAAGTGATGAAGAACCAGAAACTGGAAATACAAATATACGCTTTACAGTAATTCAGAGTTTAGAAGATCATGAAGAAAATGATCAAAAAACCAGGTACGCATTAATTAAATTTTAATTTTATTTGGTTGAATGGTTGCTTTGTTTATTTGCTTTGCTTTGAATTCAAAAACTTTAAAAAATAAATATTTTTGTTAAATTCAAATTTGGATTTTGAAATTCAAAATAATAATATAATATTAAATAACCAATAAATTAATAAAATAAATTGTTTGTGTGTTTATTAGGATTAGAATTATTTCAGGAAATCGTTAAACCTGAAATATAGATCGACAATATATTTCGAAAACTTCCCTTTTGAAATAAACGTAGTATGTCGACATATAGAAAAATACATGTCGACATATCCAATGAGTTTTGAAATTTAAATTTTGAGTTTCAAAAGTTTAAACTTTCAAACTTCCCTCCAATCTTTTCACCAATTCCCCAAGGTCTGGAAAGGTGTCCTTTCAATCTGAAAAGTTATGCCTATTTAATTCATGTTCATTCAATGCATATCTATTCATTTTATATATATATATATATATATATATATATATATATATATATCCTTTCTACCTTTCATTCACAACTCAAAACAATATTCTTCATATCTATCCTCTTTAAAATTATCATTTCAATGGCTTCTTCAAGTTCATCTCAGAAATTGAAGATAACCAAAACCATAAAAGGTTATCTTTACAATGACAAAGAGGCCATTAAAACCTATGGTAACTATTTAGCAAATGCTAAAGTTAACACGGGTGCTTTCGTCGTCTTTAGCGATTTTCCATCTTATGATCTCGTCTCTCTTTTCGAACATAACGAAGTCTTGAGTCTAATTGACTCTCGTGATAATTATGAAGTATGTTATCCCAAACTCGTGAAGATGTTATATGCGAATCTCAATCGCGGATTTCACCAAAGCAATGAAAACCAAATTTGGAGTAGTGTCAAGGGAACTCAAATTGTTCTCGATGCCGAACTTTTAAGCAAAATTTTAAATTGTAGAAGCGTGGGCTCGGATTTCTCAACTTTCGCTATCGATGAAACTGATATGGAAACCTTTCACGATATCTTTGAAGGTGGTACTCCAATGGATTTCAAAAATCGTCTCTTACGTCCAAAAACAAGAATTGTCAATCTTTTCCTTCAACACACCATCACTCCCCGTTCCGGAAAGTTCAACAATCCAACTCTTAAAGTCCAAAAGCCTCTCTTTGCTATTATGGGTAGTTATCTTATCAGTTGGGCCGATATGATTCTAAACGAAATTAAGCCCATAGATTTATCTACAAGAGAAAACACTCTCTACTATGGTGTTTATCTCACTCATATTTTCAAACACTTTAATGTTAATCTCCACGGAGAAGAATTTGCACCTAGAAAAGTGTAGAAGAATTTGCACCTAGAAAAGTGTTTGACACATCAAACATTCATCTCATGCAAATTCCTCTCACTTTCAAAACTTATGAGACATTTAAGGCCAAACAAGCTCGATTGCAACAAGAACAAGACCCAATGAAAGTCAAAGAAGAAGAAAAGACTTCTATGGAAAGCATTGAGTATCCAACCTCAAAGCGTATCTACAAAGACACAATTGTTCAAAATCAAGTGAAAATCATCAACAATCAAAAGAAGCTTAACAAGAGGCTTTCTAAAATATCCAAATTCATGGCCAAGACAGGAAGAAAGCTTGGAATTTCATCTTCCTCATCATCATCCGAAAACTAGGCCATCTAGTTTAATCTATCTTTATATATTTCCTTGTATTTGCTTTCGAATCTCGTATTTAAATTGTGTCTTGTTTAGTTGGATGTATTTGCTTTCTATTAAGTAATGAATGGAGTTTTATTTCTGATTAAATCATCTTTATGTTTCTTTAAAAAATGTAAAACAAATTATAATATTACAAGAGTTCAAAAGAATTCAAAAAATCAAAAAAATTCAAAACTCACTATAACATGTCGACATGACAAAAAGAGTATGTCAACATATAACTGACATATTTTCAAATTTTAAAATTAAAATAACTACTCATGTCCATTAAAAATTCAACGAATTCCAGACCCTATTTAAGTATATTTCCTTCAGAAAAATTCATTATTCCATTACTCCTTCTTCCTTATTTATTTCTTATCATATCCATGGCAAATCCTATTCATAATATAAATAAAAATTTTGATGATTCTTTGAATTCTTTCAAGAAAACTCTCTCCATAGTACTACCTAATCAGCGCAAACTAGAGTTAATTCAAATGAGGATGGTAGAATATCAAGAAAAACATTTTGATGTGACTCATTGGGATATCTCTTCTCATGTTAGAAATGAAAACAACCAAACATCACATAACATTGAGGAAGAATGGAAGGACATCCAGAAGAACCCAATTACTGGACAAGATGAATGGGTTAAAGTTCCAAGAAACGTTTACTTATTTGGTACGATTTGATTGATTTGTTTAAGTATTCTAAAAACATATGGTGTTGTGTGATTTGGATTATATTGTTTGAAACTTGTATATATTAAGGCATATGGTGTGTTTTGATTTGTTTTGGTTTGTGTGTGTGTGTGTGTGTGTGTGTGTGTGTATATATATATATATATATATATATATCAGACAAACATATGTAATACTGATACTTGGACTGGTTTGTGTTTAACCATCATATGTTAAGTATTATTATAAGTTTGAATAGATTAAGAGAGTATTCTACTTAGAAATAGTTAATAAATTAAGGGGAGTATTTTTATTGGGATAGTTACTTATGTTCTATTCAGAGGATTATACAATTTAGGAGGAGTATCTTTAGGGTTTCTTTTTGATAATGCCAAAGGGGGAACAATTATAAAATATAGGCATAGTTTATATGATTCTTACAGACGGGGGAGTATAGAAGGAACATCATCAAACAGGTATATACAGGTATGATATTTTATAAACTAAGGTTGTCATCTTCAAAAAGGGGGAGATTGTTGGTGAATGGAGTTTTGATGACAACAACCTTATTTCAATTATCATTGATTATAAAATATATACTAACACTTTTCGTATAGAATATATATATATATATATATATGTATAGGAATTATATACAGGAAATATTATTGAAGACTGTACAGTTATAAAGATAATAGAGATTCAAAGATAAGAGAAATTTCAAGACTCATGAGTAATCAAGATTTCAAGAGTTCATGATTAATATAGTTATAGAGTCTAGATTTTGTAGGACTCTAAATTGCACCCCAGGTTCAAATTCAAATTCTAATTTTCAAACTCAAATTTTAATTTTCAAATTCAAAATCTAATTTTCAATTCTATCCTCAATCCTCTCTATTTTATTTTTCTATTTGTTTCTACTTTTATTCTTCTTTGTTTTTCAAACTTAAGTTTTTATATATACTTTATATAGTTTAAAACCTTATAATTTTATAAATATATTTATAAAGTTTAAATTTATGTTTTCATATGTTTTCTATCATATAATATTAATTTACAACACTAGAATTTTACTCAAGAATTTCCAGAATTATTTTTATACCAAAACACTTGAAAAATGCTTTAAAATTTAAATTGTCAAAGGAGTATGTCAACATAACAAAAATTCCATGTCGACATATAACTGTCATTTTTTCCAATTTTGAAAGGAAGTGTCTTTTCACTATTTAAAATGATTCAGAACCGTTGCAACCTTTCATACTCCATAAAAAGGGGTTAAAACCGAATTTTTTTATCATCTCTTCTTCTCTAACTTCATCCTCTTTCTCTCCACCATTATTCTTGTTCATTTTTATGATTCTTGCACTTATACTCTATCGAATTCAATTCTATTTTGATAAAACTTCTTCTCTCTACACTCTCTACTCCCTGAATCAAGTGCTATTGAAGAGTTATAGGGTTGTTTTGTAATTGCTTGGGTTGAATAAACCTTGTTTGTAAGTCAAAGAGGAATCGGTGTATCCTTGTAGCCGTGAAATCAAGGAATAGGAGTCAGTGTGTCCTTGTTGAGCCGTGAAATCAAGGAATAGGAGTTGATGTCTCCTTGTTGAGCCGTGAAATCAAGGAGGGTGTATTTGACTGTTGGAAATAGTAGTAAAACTCTGCGCGATCCAGCGTTGTGCGGGACTGGACGTAGGAGTAATCTGAACTAGTATAAAATCAGGTTTTTTTTTCTTTTCTGCATTTTTATTTCTATTTATTTTGCATTTGTATTTGAATTTGTGTCTGTGATTGTGTTCTTGGTATTAGATTCATCTCGTAGTTAACATCAGATTTAAATTTTGTTTAAATTCTTACAAACACTATTCACCCCCCTCTAGTGTTTGCTTTTCCTTATCGATTCATTTTGCATTCCCTAACATTTCATTCCACATCGAAACATAGGAAAAAAAATCCTTCTGTACCCTAGTAAATTCCTTCACGTCCAGCTAAAATACTGGGGAGCATCCATCATCCAGAAATGACGCTCTTTAATTAGGTTTTTCCGACACCAAGATGCCCACAAGTTATTATCAAAGCAAGCCAGTTTATCAATCCTGGATGATAATGCAGCTTGATTCCAAAGCTTCAAGTCTGTAACACCCAAGCCACCATTTGCATATGATATTTACCTTTTATATTGTCTAATAATGGTGATCTAATCTAATCAATGATAATGTAGCCATTTTGGTGGGAACATGAGCTCCATCAAATAACAGAAATAAAATCTCACTTTTTTTTATATTTTTTGTTTCTTGATGAAATACGATAATCTTGCTTTTTGATTATTTATTTGGCAATAGGATTCATTGCACGTATTGATGCTATGTCTATATACAGAATGTTTACTTTTAACATTGAAAATCAAGCATACCTAAACATGTATACTATGTCATATTTTCAGTGTCATGTATAGCTTTTCTACTTTAATAGCCATGACAAGAAATGTATCAACTGAAAAAGGGTAGTGAGAAATAAAGATGAGTGCATTCTATGTCTCAAACTTCTCGATAAAGGTTTAAGCATCTAATATAATTGATCGACGTTTTCTAGGAACTAGAAAAGCGCGAATTATGTAATATTACTGCAAGCGCACAGATCGTGTAATATGCAGGTCGAATCACATGGAGGTAAATTTAATTAAATTATTTATATAATTTCTTGGGCGAGCTAGATGAAATTTGGAGATTCGGTTGAAAAACAATAAAGCTATTATTGAATTAAATCAAATTTGAATCAAATCAAATCTATATTCAATCCAATATGACCTAGGAAAGCAATAAAAACGACAGAAATTAAAATTGTAGAAATTAAAATTATAGAAAGTAAAAAACAAACATAAAATAAATTAGGATTACCGCTGAATCTAATCAGACGGTCAATCACTAATGAAAATAGGTGCAAAATACAAATAGTGCTCTACCAAATCTAATTGTGTAGAAAACACTAATTGCTAAGAAAATAAAAAATGCAGAAAAGAGAAAAATGAAGAAATCTTTATTGATTCCAGGATGATGTTTACAATGAGATTACAAGGGTATTTATAGGATAGATAGCCAACCTAAACCCTAACACAATCACAAATGGGCCTTAGTTAATTCTATTAAAATTGGGCCTTTCTTCTTTTATTCTTGCTTCCTTGGTAATTCTTCATTGATTTATTATATATATAGCCTTTCTACCAATTATTTTCTTGTCCAAAAAGCAACTGGATATGAGATCTTCATCAACAAGTCTTCAAATTTAAATATACAGCAATTTGATCTCTATTTTTATATTTTCTGACTTCATGTGACTAAGTCGGCATATCTGCAAAAGTGACAAAATAATACCCAAGTAATATTTATTTATATACAAAAGATAAGATATAAAAGCTTAAAATAAACACATTGCTATGTTAATCAAATACCCCCACACTTATCTTTTACTCGTCCTCGAGTAAAACAAAAATGAAAAACTATGCTAGATAGGTCACACTTTCGTAGGAAACATGATTGCATTGAGCGTATGCAAAAGCCGTTAAACCTCTAGGTGTCCCTCGTAGGACGAGTGGTGTCTCGTGTGGGTTTTCAGCGGATACTACCCACAAAATCCAACTGCACTATGTTATGGCTCTAATGTAACTACATGAACGCTGAGGACTTATGCAATTGAAAACAAAAAATGATAACATGACTTATTTCAGGAAAGTGGTACAACAAATTAAGTTAACAAAATTTAGTTAGTTGATTTAATTTTAGATACCTCAACTTGTCACAAATTTTCAACATAAATCAAGTTTTCAATGTTTTACACTAGTTTGGCCAGTTGATTCGGTCGATAACATAGTGCAACCATGAAATAAATTCTTAGTTTGCTTGTCACAATTTGTAAAGTGGTATTCTGATTTCCTTGTGTATGGCTAGTCAAATCAATAAGGTAAAGAAGTGTTTAGGCATCATTGTTTATTCTCAATCTCTACAAAAATTATAATTTATGATTAATTACATGCACCTAACTTAAAGACCAAGTTATACCACCCATGCACTGCCTTGCGAACTGATGGAGAGTTGGGACAGAGCTTGGCGGATTGTGCAGACCGACGCTGACTTTGTCAACAACATGTCGGTAATCCTTAGGTGTCCAACTCATCAAATGAGACCAAGATATACCAACACTTACTTTGTCAAAAACATGTCGGATAGAGCTTGGTGGGTTCACACACCAACGTTAAATATACAAGCAATGTTGGATACCCTTGGATTATTATTATTATTATTATTGAAAATATAAGAACAAGAGAGATTACACGAATTCAGCTTAACACAACTTAGTTTTAACGGTTTGAAAAGCCAGTATAAGTCTTTTAAGTCCTCCACTCATTAAACAAAGACTACAATTTAGAATAAACTTCATGGCCATCACCTAAGAATCTCCCTATGTACCAGTTACACTATTATCCCTCAAAATTCAACTTTTCGTTATATTTCTTATTCGATCTTAGTTGAGAGAAAAAAATACTATCAACTGATTAACAATCGTTAACTTATTTTGTTGTATCAATCTAAAATGAGTCGTATTTAAAAAAAATTATGGTATGTTACTACGATCTAAAATGTATGATGGTACTATCTAAATCCATGAAAATGAAAAAGAAAATAAAAAAATTAAATAAATAAAAATAAAAAGGATGTAATGCAGACTCCCCCTACACTAGAATTAAACAGTGTCCACACTGTAGACGTTTCCTAAATTTGAAAGATAGAACCCAAAGATGGATGAGTTGCAAAATTATTTGTAGAATGAAATGCAGTCTAACTATATGTAAGAACGGATTATATGTACAATGATATATGTGTTTGCGATGCAAAGATTGCCACCAACTTTTTCTCCCACACTTGGTTCTAGCCCGATGAATCCCTTTCCTACTATGTCTAGGCATGTTTTCTAATAAGCAAAGGGTTTTGAAAACCATCTCATCTTTATACCTAGATTTATAGTCATGTAGATAAATGTCCAGGGTCATCCTAACATGAAGTTTTTCAACCAAGCCAGCATTCCAAAAATAATTCACGTGTTCAACAAATTTATCAGTGTAATTGTTCAAAAATTTGTGATCGTATATAAACTCAGTTGCAGTCGTGAAATTTAAATTCTGAGTGTTGTTCAAGACTATGTGATCACATTTCTCAACTTTATCAGTTGACAACATGTTTTCGACACTGACAAATTCTAGTTCGTTGGAAGTTTTCTCAAAGTTAAAATTTTCGAACTCATGACTAGAATCTACTTCTTCCTCATACGACAATTCATCTTCATACAACCCAAAAAATTTATGTTCATTAAAATCCTTCTCAAATTTTGAGTTTTTGAAAATTTCAACATCTTTATTTTGTTCAATTTCTAAAATTTCAAGTTTCTCGTAGCCTGGAAGAGAAAGATCAAAATCTGAGCTTAAACCCTTTTCCTGAAAAGAGTTGAAGTCCAAATTGTTTACTGAATTGTGAACAATTTCATTTAGATGGTTATTCTCAATTTCCAAAGTTGTTATTTGAAAATTTTCACTATCAGTAAAGAATGGATTATTTCCTGATTCATCGCATGTTTGAATTTGATTTTGTTGCTCGAGCTGTTCTTTAAAAGACGTCATTAAATAAAGAAGTTCATCAAGCTGTCTATCTTTTTCATCAAGCTGTCTATCTTGCCTTTCTATCCTCTCTCTAAGAATGTTAAGATGATATTCTTCAGAATCGTTATTTTGAGAGCCCTCATTTTGGATTTCTTGATTCTCAAAATTATAGTCCACATCAATTTCATGATCAATATTATTTCCAATGACGTAGTTGTTTGAATTTTCAGAAAAATGACAATGATATTGGAAATCATTTTGATTATAAAAATTATGTTCATAACCAAAACTGTTGAAATTCAACGGAAAATTGCAATTTTGGTTATTTTCAAGATGTTGATATGGGCTATAATTTTGAAAATTTTGGTTAAGCAACCCCATATTGATGTGGATCAAAGTTATATTGGGATTCAAAGCTATTTTGATGTGGATGTAGCCCATAATCGAAATTACTGAAATTTGAATTGAAATCTCAATTTCGATCATTTTAATGATTTTGAAAATGTTGGTCAGTTGGAAAATTTTGAAAATGGTTGGCATTGGACTCACGAAATTTCGTAAAATTTTGCCTCGTGAGTTGTAATTCATACTCATACTCTTCCAGGGAACGTCCTCTAAGGTTATTATCCCACATTTCTCTTAAGGATTTTTTTTTTTTGAATCAGACATCTGAATGAAGCCAAGATGAGACAGAAAATATTCTCACTTCAAAATAATATAAAATACTGAGTTGTGCTCTATTAATTAACTGACTCAATTAGAAGGGGGAAGAGGGTCTTATGGTCGTTCACGTATAGTATAAATACTAAGGGATACGACCAATGTTTTACGGGTAGTATGCAACCTCTTTTGCTAATAGTTCAATAAATTGAACTACTATATATCCGCGATCCAATTATACAAGACAATCAACCTCACAAAGCACCACCTTTTCAATTATATTATTTTGCAATGTCTATTTTATTGTTGAAAATAATGAGAATGAAGATTTCAGGTATGGAAATATCAGTCAACCACAAAAATCAGACAATAATAACTGCAGAAATTTAAAATATTGTACAAGCAAGCCATTGCCCCTGCAGAAGATTTTTACAAGAAATTTCTATATTTTTTCAAGCAGCTGCAGAACCTGTAGAGTTTAGAAAATTTTACAGAGCGGGGTATGACAGTCTGTCCAGTACAATTTGAGTAGCGCTGACAATTCAAATTGATTGACCTCTAAATTCTCGTCCGATCTCCTTTCTCACTTTTGTCCTTTGATTTGATTTTTTTTTATTTTTAGAAAAAGAAAAGAAACTTGAAACAAGCAAAAACTAAATAGGAATTACAAAGAGAAAGAAACTAACTAACTGGACTAAAAAAAATTATGAGTACAACTAAATTGAAAAGCATATTCTAAGCTTAATAAAAAAACAATCAACAAAAAAAAACAATGAACAAAAAGGAAACTCATGCACAAATAGCCCACACACGCCAAGACACGGTCAAGTAAAAATGCATGCCAATCCAATAACAATTGAAGAACCAAAGGCTCGAGTTTAAATAAACAAAAGTTAATAAAACCAAAACAACCCAGCAAAAATGATCAATTCCAAAAAGAAACTCATGCCCCTTCCTTCTATAAATTTCAATCGCACCTGACAATAACCCACACCCCTTTCTATGTTTCAGTAAAAAAAATCGAAAGTTCCAATTTGTGATTTAGGTTACTTGCGCTGTAATTGGGGGGGGGGTGCGATTTGCAACTGTTCGGTTTCTGGGATTGCGTGAATAGGATTTGCGCGATTGGGTAGAGGTTTCGGATCTTGTTCTCAAATTGTGTGTTTGAGGCTACCGTTTCGAGTTGAAGCTCTGGAGAGGCAAGGGTTTTAGTGTCTTGGTCTAAGAAGTGCGTGATTGGTTTGTAGCGTTGGTGTCTTCGTGATGGGGTTGGCAGAAGGGTGTGGTACATGCGTTTTTGGCCTGAGGCGGTGAGTCTAATGGAGTATCGGTTGTTGTCTGCTCGCATTTGGATCAGTTAGGTTGAATTGGGAATTACGCAGATGAGAGGATGAAGTTATGAGGGTATTTGAAGTGAGTATTATTTGATTATGAATGAAAGGCTAAAACTGCGGTGATCTGATTTTGCGGTGATTGCTGCTTGGTTTATGAAGGGGTTGTGATGATGTTGATATTGCGTAGAGACTGGTGTTGACAGCAGGAGTTTGTGGATCTGAAAATTTGGAAATATGGCAATGGGGGGCAAGTCTGTTCAAACTGTGGTGGATGGTGATGAACTTTTGAACATTGATTTGGTGAAGGCAGAGAAGAGAAAACGTGGATTGGGTTTGGAAAGTTGCGTGAGCAGGTGGGTCTGAGGAAGTTGGTGATTATGGTTTGGGTATTTGCGAGGGCGGTGAAGAGAATGGCATTGTGGTTGGTGATTTTTGGGAGATAAGTGGCAGTTTTGGTGAAAGGTGTTGTTGATGTGGAGGGTGGTTCAGTGGCAGCAGTGAATAGAAAGAAGAAACAAAAAAAATTAGAAAAAGGAATCTTTGTATTTTTTTAGAGAAAACTTGTGCAAGAGGGAAAGAAATCAATGTAAAAGGAAAAACAATAAATGAAACAAGGGAAAGAGATTGTATTGAAAAAATGAAAGGATGGTGGAAGGAAAGAAATCAAAGAAATTTGGAATTTTTTTCTCTTGTTTAGTGGATGATAGCACCAATATAATTAATATATCAAATCACTAGTCAAGATATTTTTTTCTATATATACAAGAAACAAAAGGAAATAAAAATAAATGTGAAAGGAAAAGAAATAAATGAAAGAAGGGAAAGAGATTGTATTGAAAAGAGGAAAGGATGTTGAAAGGAAAGAAATCAAAGAAATTTGGCAATTTTTTTTCTCTTGTTTAGTGGATGATAACGCCAATATAATTAATATATCAAATCACTAGTTAAGATTTTTTTTCTATATATACAAGAAACAAAAGGAAATAAAAATAAAAATAAAAATATAAACTAACACGAATCAGAAATTAAATAAATTATAAAATTTAATTGTTACCTCCCGGCAACGGCGCCAAAAACTTGATCGACGCTTTCTAGGAACTAGAAAAGCACGAATTATGTAATAATACTGCATGCGCACAGATCGTGTAATATGCAGGTCGAATCACATGGAGGTAAATTAAATTAAATTATATATATAATTTCTTGGGCGAGCTAGACGAAATTTGGAGATTCGGTTGAAAAACAATAAAGCTATTATTGAATTGAATCATATTTGAATCTAATCAAATCTATATTCAATCCAATATGACCTAGGAAAGCAATAAAAAGGACAGAAATTAAAATTGCAGAAATTATAAAACAAATAGAAAATAAATTAGGATTATCGCTGATCTAATCAGACGGTCAATCACTAATGAAAATAAGTGCAAAATACAAATAGTGCTCTACCAAATCTAATTGTGTAGACAACACTAATTGCTAAGAAAATCAAAAATGCAGAAAAGAGAAAAAAGAAGAAAACTTTATTAATTCCAGGATGATGTTTACAATGAGATTACAAGGGTGTTTATAGGATAGATAGCCAACCTAAACCCTAATACAATCACAAATGGGCCTTAGTTAATTCTATTAAAATTGGGTCTTTCTTATTTT
Organism: Allium sativum; assembly: GCA_030737875.1. Lineage (NCBI taxonomy): Eukaryota > Viridiplantae > Streptophyta > Magnoliopsida > Asparagales > Amaryllidaceae > Allium > Allium sativum. Next base: position 332,775,513 of record CM060920.1, on the reverse strand, counting down.
ATTCTTGCTTCCTTGGTAATTTTTCATTGATTTGTTATATGCATAGCCTTTTTACCAATAATTTTCTTGTCCAAAAAGCAAGTGGATGTGAGATCTTCGTCAACAAGTCCTCAAATGTAAATATACCGCAATTTGATCTCTATTTTTATATTTTCTGACTTCATATGGCTAAGTCGACATATCTGTAAAAGTGACAAAATAATACCTAAGTAATATATATTTATATACGAAAGATAAGATATAAAACATAAAATAAACACATTGCTATGTTAATCAATAATGCTAGAGGATTATAGTTGACATTGTTAAGTGAGAAGCAAAGTCAAATAATATAGTTACACTATAACAAAATCACCATATTACGACGGTGTAAAACAGTTGTAAATGACTTTTTACAACGGCGATTACACCGCCGTATATTAAGAAGTTGTAATAGACTAAAATCTTTTAAACTTTTATGCACCGTCATAGTAATATCTACTATAATTGTTATGCGCTATTGAAGCAAAACATACTACAATTGTTATGCACAGTTGTAGTAAAACATACTACAACTGTTATGTACCGTTGTGAATTCATAATTTTTACAACTATTTCTGTCAGTTGTAATACACTTTATGTAATAACCCGGAAATTCTGAGCCAATTTAAAATTTTTATTTTGGCAATTTTAATTAATTTTGAATATTTAAAATGAATTATTTTAAATAATATCGACGAGAAAATTATTTTGAATAGAATTCGAACGTATATATTTATATAGATCATCATTAGAATATAAATATTTATTTTAAATTATAAAAGGAATTGTAAATGGCGCGGTAGTTCGATAATTAGATTTCAAACTTCAAATGAATGTACAGGATTCAAAATAAAACGGATTTTAGCGAAACCAAAAATAATAGAATCTAATTGAGAATATCTTTCCAACGAATCCGAAAAATTGAAATTTCATAGCGGGGATCAAAAGATATGTCCAGTTGAAATTTCAGAATAGCCGCTATTGAATTCTGGCCATTGAAAATAGCCATTTTGCAAATGACCTCGGTTTTCGACGAAACCACTTTTGTTGGATCCGCGATGCCAAATTATTGCTAGGTTTCAAATTTCATAATTTTTCGAATCAATATGTGAGCGTGGCAAAGGAAAACGCGTTTGACCATTTTCAGTTGATTTTAATCGACTGGAAATTGGCCATTTTTCAAACGGTCTCAGAATTCGACGAAATTAGTTTTGTTAGGACCGTATGGTCAATACGAAGCTAGAAAATATTTTTCGGGAATTTTTCTTGTTAGTATGTGACCCCAGTAAATTGAAATGCGCGTTCAAATTCAATATATAGAGTTATATGTTGATTTTGACGAAAATTGATCGAAACGATCGAATCAGCTTACGATACATATCCCATTGTGTTCGGAATGGGGGCAATTAGCTATGGACGACAGGCGGTGGGTCTCGTTTTGAGTTCAAAAATAAAAGTTGCTTTTTGAAAGTAAATTAATAAAAAAATATAAATCCCTCTCTCTTCCTTTTTACCTCAGCCCCCCCCCCCCCCCCCCCGTTCTTCATTCATTCAATAAATAAATAAAACAAAACAAAAATGGGGAGGACCGCGCCTGCCCTAGTGCGCCGCCATCGATGGCAACCTCCCCATCGTCGGAGCCACTACATCCGCCCTCCACACGAGCCCCCTTCTTCTGCTCTCCTCACCACGTCTAACCCCCATGACCCCCCAGGCGGCGCCGACATCGCTGAAACTCCCTCTGCCTGAGTTGCGCGCATACCCCACTCACCGCACCCAGTCCTCCTCCTCTCGCACACCTCCTCCAACCGAAAGATGTGAGTTTTTTTTATTTATTTACATTGATTTTAATTTCAGTATTAGTTTAGATTTTATTTGAATGAAAACAAGATAAAGGAGTGATCTTTAAACTATAGGGATATGGCGTTTCTATGTGTGAAAAATAAGGCATTTGATATATAAAGATTATATTTTTATTTATAAAAATATGATTTTTATATTTTAGAAAGAATAAACAATTCGATTTTTAATTCGTAGAAGAGATAAAGAAATGATTTTTATATTATGTAGATAGTAAAAATTCGATCTTTATTATGTAGGAGATATAAAAATATGATTTTTATTCATGTAGAGTAATAAAAATATAATTTTTATTATATTGCTAGCAAGATAAAAATATAATTTTTATCATGGAAGTAGCGTTGTAAAGGAGTGATTTTTACATATGAAGCCGTGATATAAAAATACGATCTTTATATATATAAAAATATAATTTTTATTATGAAGTTAGATTTATAAAAAATAGAATTTTTATCTATATAGTAGCAATGTAAAAATAGAATTTTTATCTATATAGTAGTAGTGTAAAAATATGATTTTTATATATATAGCAAGAATATAAAAATGTGATTTTTATATATGTAGTGGCTACGGGCAACGAAAGTGATGAAAGGCGAGAATGACGAAGATTTCTACATATGAAGAGTCGAGGCGTTTGGATTAGCTAGTCGGTGAGAACTTCTCACTTTAATTTTTCTTTTCTAGTTATAATATATACTAGGATGCAGACGGTGTTTAGTAGCACCCGACACCCGTCGTCCACAGACCATGGACGGCTTGTATGCTTGTTTGTTTGATTTTGATGTGTAGTTGATTGTGTGATGTGATGTGAAATGAAATAAAATAATTATATAGTTAAAAATATTTTATTATTGAAAATAAATTTTAACGTGTATGTAAAATGAAATAAATATAAACAAATCGGACGATTTGTTTATATACACACATTTGACTGATACTGATTGGGACGATAAATTTTACACATCGCCCAACTGCACAAATAATATCGGTGTTTGATTGTTTGAAACCCTACACGGGTATTGGGATGATATATGACATACACTAATCCCAATAATTAGTTGTATGTCGATCGATTGATTGACAGACTGTTATGAGTGTTAAATATTTATATTTGATGCTTATACAGTGTAGAATGCATTGGATGATGGTTGATTATTTGTCATTGTTGATATATACATGCGTTGTATGGAAATCCATAGAAATAAACTCTATGGTAATTGATTGGGCCTCATTCTAGTTTTGAAAAAGAAATATTTGAAATAGAAATATTTGAAAAAGAAATATTTGAAATAGAATATTTGAAAATAGAAATATATGAAGCCATGTTGATTAGATTGACGCCATTTTGACGCGAACGATATTTATATCGACTTTAATCATTTTTTAATGAATATTGAAAGTTATTTTGAAATTTGAATTATATTGAAAAGAATTGAAATTCGAATTAGATTGAAATAGAATTGAAATCGTTTTGAATTGAATTGAAAACGAACTGAAATTGAATTAAAACTCGATTTAAATTGACATCAATTTGAGATGAATTTAAAATGAATTTATATTGAAAATTTTCAATTTTTGATTTGAATTTGAAATGAAGTTGAAATCGTTTCGAAAACAAATTTAAACCGATTTATAAAATACGTTTTAAAAGGAAATCGACAAAGTATATATTATATATATTATATATATAATATAATGGCCTGAATAGTACGTGCCGCGCCGCGGCAGTTCGCGAATTTCGACCATTGGCTTCGAATGGATATTTCGGGAGATCCAACCGTCAGATTCTCCTAAATCCAGAACCGTTGGGTTCGTATCGAAAAGAGCTTTCTAACGAATATTAGAGATTTGAAATCTAACGGTTGGATTCGGAATTATGTCCAAATCAAATTTGGAAAAGGTCGCTGCAAGTGCAGTTCGATGGCCGTTGATGGAAATCGACCGTACGGGCCTTGATAAAATTATTAAAAGTAGTAATAATTTGTGTAAAATCACAAGAAATGATTTTTGAAGAATTAGGATGAAAAACTCCATATTTGAAAAGATAAAATTAGATTTTTATCGAAATGAACTAGTTTTGAACTAGAATAATAATTTATTTATTTTTAAAATAAATAAATTGGATTTGAAATGGTTTTTTGAAAATAACCAAAATTTCCAATAATTGCATTGGAATGGATTTGAATCGAAATTGTCTTCGGAATATTTTGATGTTGGATTTCATGATTATATAGATATTGTTATGGAAATTTGAAAGATATATATATATATATATATATCATTATTTCCAATACGATATTTGTTGGTCGTAGAATTTGATATTGAATATAAGCCGATATATTTTCTATTCAGAGCCTTGTATTTAATATCAAATGTGATTGGAGTTTGTCGTGAATGGTGTCTTCATTAACACTGTTCTTAAGCCCAGATGAGAAAAAGATTAAATCTTTTTATTTAGATTTAATGAAGTGTACCAATTAAATAATATTTAATTGAAATTGAATTGGTGTTGATTTTTGGGTTTATCGTGAATAGTGTTTTAAATAACACTTGTTCTTTAACCCGATAATTGATGGAATGTGATTTTGGGTTTATCGTGAACCGTGTTTTAAATGACACAGATTCTTTAACCCAGTTAAAGATTAAAACTAAGTGGACCTTTAATGAATCTTTAATTAAATTGAAAAGATCGAGAATGGAGTATCACCAGTTTACTCCAGGCGATAGTTAAATCTTTAATTAGATTTGAACGTGAAATGGTAATTGAATTTACCGATAACACCGTGGTGTTAGATATGAAGTATTACCTGTTTTACTTCATGGGATGAATAGGTGGGGATTGGGAAAATAAATGATTAATCCGGGGTGGTTCGCTAATCCCGACTAGTTTGAATTGATATTCAAAGAAGATTAAAGAATAAATTTAAAGAATTTATCTTTGATAAATTTAATGGGAACTTTTCCCAAAGTGTAAGAATATTTGAATAAAAGAATATTCTGAATTGGAATGAGGCGTATGTTGTGTTTGTGTAACACTTGTTTATTATATACGCGAGTTATTCAGAAAGACCGGGTTTATCCCATTCCGAATAACTAATTCGACGTGGTGTCGAAGATGAAGACGATGGTAGAAGATCGGAGGTCTTCACGTCGTTTGGATAATTACTGATGATTGTTTGGGCCGTACACCCAAGAGGAGGGAATCAGTTGGTGATTGTCCAGACGTACTTGGAGATCGATGGATATGCGAGGTACAAGGTGCCTCCGGTTTCGTTCAGATCCAGAACGGACTTGTAAATGGACTGTGTGTCTGACATTGGATATCATTCTGTGTGACTGATGGATATCGGTTGCATGGAGTGGTTTTCCTGTGTGGCATGCTAAGATGCAAATGATCAAGGCTTTTGTTGAAAAGCAAGGTCTTGTGGTTGATGATCAAAGCACGACCTTTGTGGCGTAGCTTTGTGTAGCGTTGATTCGCGAGCCTCACACCCCGGTAGTGAACCAGAAATGGGAGAAGAACCTCAAGGAGGACATGCGTTTCCTTCTAGTTAGAAGTGGCGTCAGTGGTTTTACACGCCCTGACGAGTTTGACTTACATGGTTGTTGCTGTTGCGAGGCGCCTCAGATATATCGGTGACTATGTGAAGCCGATGGAGTCATTTGTTGACTCATTGACACCCTAAAGGGTGGGGAAACGCAGTGTTCAGGAATTTTAATCCACATCGGTGGACCAGCCCTGTCGCTCCAAAGGTCACTCGAGCTCTGACCTGAGACACGGACTAGAGCGTCTCGAATCGATGAGGACTATCTTTTGCCTCAGTTCACAGATGGAAATCCAACTTCCAATACGTGATATTTCGGTTTTATTTGTAGAGCCTAGTATTGGCGACATAGTAGCATGGGGTGCTATGTCGCCTACGATTGATATTTATGATTGAAATTGATTTAACACTATACACTTATTTTAGTATCAAATGACTTGTTTTAAACGTATCAAGCATGCTTTGGCTATTATAAGGGAAAACCCTATCCTCCGGTTTGCGTTGCATTATGTGATGGGACCTGGGTCTTATAATAGTTTCAATTTTCTTTACTTAGCATTGCGCTGTTTGTTTTATGCACTGGTATTCTTGGAAGGAAACCCGTTCCGTGTTATACGGCGTGGTCCATTGATTTACCGAACTTTAAAATAAAGAATAATAACTGTTTTAGTTCTCACACCAGTCCCATGACTAACCTGGAGTTTATTGTTTTAACCAAAACTCTGGGTGCCCTTATTTTGATACGGGCAGCTAGTAGTTTCGGTTTTCCAGATTTATATTCACAGGAACCTGGTTTACAGTTGGAACGATATCCGGAAAGCTTTGTATCCGTGTATCTTCTTCAGTTGTATTTTGTATTATTTTCCGCTGCTATGTAATTTATTGTAATCTCTGATATTTATCGAATATGTAATATTTATTCATACTCTGTTTATTCTTGTATTCTGATGGAATTGTTGTAATAAACAATGAAATGTTCTTTCGTCTGCGTTCTTTTGTGTGTTGTTCTCAATTCTATCTGGGCTATCCTTACCGGGGAAGTTCGGGTCGTTTCATTTTGGTATCAGAGCTTTGGTTTACAAAGCTCAGAGAACAAGACACATTAGGACCATACGAAATAATTCATCAGAAATCGGATTAGTAATATCCAACGAGAATGACTCGTTAGAGATAGGATCAGTAGTATCCTAGAACGAGTGTGAAGAGTAGTGTTTTTGATAAATAAAAGTGAAAACAATTTTTGTTTTGAAAATTTAAATCAATTTTACGTATTTGAACATTTATTTGTATTGATTTGGACAGTCCAGTATATGTAGACTTTGCGTATACGTCTGATCCATGTGTATTTAAAGTTTTAATATACTGGATAGATATAGAATTACACTCTAGTCGCCCGGAGATGGTACTGATGATTGTCATGACATCATTAGTATTTATGTACGAGTTTCGAAGGTGGAATTTCTATATATTTCCTATTGACTGGTGTGAGAACCAAAATTAGATAGGGCCTATTGTAGTGATTTGGCATCAAAAATGTGATTTTTTGACTATGTATCAAAGTTATGAATTTGAAATGATAATCAACTAATTGATTGATGGTTGTGTTGTTTGATTATGGCTTGATTAATTAAAATTTTAACCTTTAGACAAATTGAATCAAATAGTGAGTTATATTGAAATCTATCGCATTTGCATGCATGTACATGTACTTACATTAAACAGGTCATAGCAAGGAGGCTGGAGAAGAGGAATAAAATTGTTTGCCCGACAAATAGGTACATGTTTATTGTATTTCTTGAGTTTTGGGAGATTTTATGAGCTGATTAGCTAGCCGTTTGGCTTTTTCTTCTTCTTTTGGATTAAAGAAGGCAATGGGAGGCTATAGGAAATATCCCGAAGTCCCCGTGCAGGGGAGGCTATGGCGAAATTTTTCGAAAATTTAGGGTGTTAGCCAAATTTTTGAAAATTTTGAAAGGTTCTTAGAAACTGAAAAGTTGAAGAACTTAAGCCGTAATGAAAATAACGGAAGTTGAGCTGATTTGTTAAACAACTTTCGACTTCGTTCCTTTTCGGGGACGAAAAGTTTTAAGTGGGGGAGATTGCAATAACCCAGAAATTCTGAGCCAATTTAAAATTTTTATTTTGGCAATTTTAATGAATTTTGAATATTTAAATTGAATTATTTTAAATAATATCGACGAGAAAATTATTTTGAATAGAATTCAAACGTATATATTTATATAATCGTCGTTAGAATATAAATATTTATTTTAAATTATAAAAGGAATTGAAAATGGCGCGGTAGTTCGATAATTAGATTTCAAACTTCAAATGAATGTACAGGGTTCAAAATAAACCGGATTTTAGCGAAACCAAAAATAATAGAATCTAATTGAGAATATATTTCCAACGAATCCGAAAAATTGAAATTTCATCGCGGGGATCAAAAGATATGTCCAGTTGAAATTTCAGGATAGTCGCTATGGAATTCTGGCCATTGAAAATAGCCATTTTGCAAACGACCTCGTTTTTCGATGAAACCACTTTTGTTGGATCCGCGACGCCAAACTATTGCTAGGTTTCAAATTTCATAATTTTTCGAATCGATATGTGAGCGTGGCAAAGGAAAACGCTTTTGACCATTTTCAGTTGATTTTAATCGACTAGAAATTGGCCATTTTTCAAACGGTCTCAGAATTCGACGAAATTAGTTTTGTTAGGACCGTATGGTCAATACGAAGCTAGAAAATATTTTTTGGGAATTTTTCTTGTTAGTATGTGACCCTAGTAAATTGAAATGTGCGTTCAAATTCAATATATAGAGTTATATGTTGATTTTGACGAAAACAGATCGAAATGATCGAATCAGCTTACGATACATATCCCATTGGGTTCGGAATGGGGGTAATTAGCTATGGACGATAGGCGGTGGGTCTTGTTTTGAGTTCGAAAATAAAAGTTGCTTTTTAAAAGTAAATTAATAAAAAAAATAAAAAAAACCCCTCTCTCTTCCTTTGTACCTCAGCCCCCCCCCCCCCCCCCCCGTTCTTCATTCATTCAATAAATATATAAAAAAAAGGGAGGACCGCGCCTGCCCTAGCGTGCCGCCTTCGATGGCGACCTCCCCATCGTCGGAGCCACTACATCCACCCTCCACGCGAGCCCCCATTCTTCTTCTCCCCTCACCGCATCTAACCCCCACGAACCCCCCTCCCAGGCGGCGTTGACATCGCTGAAACTCCCCCTGCCTGAGTCGCGCGCATACCCCACTCACCGCACCCAGTCCTCCTCCTATCGCACACCTCCTCCAACCGAAAGATGTGAGTTATTTATTTATTTATTTATTTACATTGATTTTAATTTCAGTATTAGTTTAGATTTTATTTGAATGAAAACAAGATAAAGGAGTGATCTTTAAACTATAGGGATATGGCGTTTCTATGTGTGAAAAATAAGGCATTTGATATAGAAAGATTATATTTTTATTTATAAAAATATGATTTTTATATTTTAGAAAGAATAAAAAATTCGATTTTTAATTCATAGAAGAGATAAAGAAACGATTTTTATATTATATAGATAGTAAAAATTCCATCTTTATTATGTAGGAGATATAAAAATATGATTTTTATTCATGTAGAGTAATAAAAATATAATTTTTATTATATTGCTAGCAAGATAAAAATATAATTTTTATCATGGAAGTAGCGTTGTAAAGGAGTGATTTTTACATATGAAGCCGTGATATAAAAATACGATCTTTATATATAAAAAATTATAATTTTTATTATGAAGTTAGATTTATGAAAATAGAATTTTTATCTATATAGTAGCAGTGTAAAAATAGAATTTTTATCTATATAGTAGTAGTGTAAAAATATGATTTTTATATACATAGCAAGAATATAAAAATATGATTTTTATATATGTAGTGGCTATGGGCAACGAAAGTGACGAAAGGCGAGAACGACGAAGATTTCTACATATGAAGAGTCGAGGCGTTTGGATTAGCTAGTCGGTGAGAACTTCTCACTTTAATTTTTCTTTTCTAGTTATAATATATACTAGGATGCAGACGGTGTTTAGTAGCACCCGACACCCGTCGTCCACAGACCATGGACGGCTTGTATGTTTGTTTGTTTGATTTTGATGTGTAGTTGATTGTGTGATGTGATGTGAAATGAAATAAAATAATTATATAGTTAAAAATATTTTATTGTTGAAAATAGAATTTTAACGTGTATGTAAAATGAAATAAATATAAACAAATCGGACGATTTGTTTATATACACATATTTGACTGATATTGATTGGGACGATAAATTTTACACATCGCCCAACTGCACAAATAAAATCGGTGTTTGATTGTTTGAAACCTCTACACGGATATTGGGATGATATATGACATACACTAATCCCAATAATTAGTTGTATGTCGATCGATTGATTGACAGACTGTTATGAGCGTTAAATATTTATATTTGATGCTTATGCAGTGTAGAATGCACTTTGGATGATGGTTGATTATTTGTCATTGTTGATATATACATGCGTTGTATGGAAATCCATAGAAATAAAATCTATGGTAATTGATTGGGCCTCATTCCAGTTTTAAAAAAGAAATATTTGAAATAGAAATATTTGAAATAGAATATTTGAAAATAGAAATATATGAAGCCGTGTTGATTAGATTGACGCCATTTTGACGCGAACGATATTTATATCGACTTTATTCATTTTTTAATGAATATTGAAAGTGATTTCGAAATTTGAATTATATTGAAAAGAATTGAAATTCGAATTAGATTGAAATAGAATTGAAATCGTTTTGAATTGAATTGAAAATGAACTGAAATTGAATTAAAAATCGATTTAAACTGACATCAATTTTAGATGAATTTAAAATGAATTTATATTGAAAATTTTCAATTTTTGATTTGAATTTGAGATGAAGTTGAAATCGTTTCGAAAACAAATTTAAACCGATTTATAAAATACGTTTTAAAAGGAAATCGACAAAGTATATATTATATGTATATAATATAATGGCCTGAATAGAACGCGCCGCGCCGCGGCAGTTCGCGAATTTCGACCATTGACTTCGAATGTATATTTCGGGAGATCCAACCGTCAGATTCTCCTAAAACCGGAACTGTTGGGTTCGTATCGAAAAGAGCTTTCTAACGAATATTAGAGATTTGAAATCTAACAGTTGGATTCGGAATTATGTCCAAATCAAATTTGGAAAAGGTCGCTGTTAGTGCAGTTCGATGGCCGTTGATGGAAATCGACTGTACAGACCTTGATAAAATTATTAAAAATAGTAATAATTTGTGTAAAATCATAAGAAATGATTTGTGAAGAATTAGGATGAAAAACTCCATATTTGAAAAGATAAAAATAGATTTTTATCGAAATGAAATAGTATTGAACTAGAATAATAATTTATTTATTTTTAAAATAAATAAATTGGATTTGAAATAGTTTTGAAAATAACCAGAATTTCCCACTATTGCATTCGAATGGATTTGAATCGAAATTGTCTTCGGAATATTTTGATGTTGGATTTCGTGATTATGCAGATATTGTTATGGAAATTTGAAAGATATATATATATATATATATATATATATATATATATATATATATATATATCGTTATTTCCAATACGATATTTGTTGGCCGTAGAATTTGATATTGAATATAAGCTGATATATTTTCTATTCAGAGCCTTGTATTTAATATCAAATGTGATTTGAATTTGTTGTGAATGGTGTCTTCATTAACACTGTTCTTAAGCCCAGTTGAGAAAAAGATTAAATCTTTTTATTTAGATTTAATGAAGTGTACCAATTAAATAATATTTAATTGAAATTGAATTGATGTTGATTTTTGGGTTTATCGTGAACAGTGTTTTAAATAACACTTGTTCTTTAACCCGATAATTAATGGAATGTGATTTTGGGTTTATCATGAACCGTGTTTTAAATGACACTAATTCTTTAACCCAGTTAAAGATTAAAACTAAGTGGTGTTTTAATGAATCTTTAATTAAATTGAAAAGATCGAGAATTGAGTATCACCAGTTTACTCCAGGCGATAGTTAAATCTTTAATTAGATTTGAACGTGAAATGGTAATTGAATTTACCGATAACACCGTGGTGTTAGATATGAAGTATTACCAGTTTTACTTCATGGGATGAATAGGTGGAGATTGGGAAAATAAATGATTACTCCAGTGTGGTTCGCTAATCCCGACTAGTTTGAATTGATATTCAAAGAAGATTAAAGAACAAATTTAAAGAATTTATCTTTGATAAAATTAATGGGAACCTTTCCCAAGGTGTAAGAATATTTGAATAAAAGAATATTCTGAATTGGAATGAGGCGTATGTTGTGTTTGTGCAACGCTTGTTTATTATATACGTGAGTTATTCAGAAAGACCGGGTTTATCTCATTCTGAATAACTGATTCGACGTGGTGTCGAAGATGAAGACGATGGTAGAAGACCGGAGGTGTTCACGTCGTTTGGATAATTACTGATGATCTTGATTGGGTCGTACACCCAAGAGGAGGGAATCAGTTGGTGATTGTCCATACGTACTTGGAGATCGATGGATATGCGAGGTACAAGGTGCCTCCGGTTTCGTTCAGACCCAGAACGGACTTGTAAATGGACTGTGTGTCTGACATTGGATATCATTCTGTGTGACCGATGGATATCGATTGCATGGAGTGGTTTGCCTGTGTGGCATGCTAAGATGCAAATGATCAAGGCTTTTGTTTAAAAGCAAAGTCTTGTGGTTGATGATCAAAGCACGGCCTTTGTGGCGTAGCTTTGTGTAGCGTTGATTCGCGAGCCTCACACCCCGGTAGTGAACCAGAAACGGGAGAAGGACCTCAGGGAGGACATGCATTTCCTTCTAGTTAGAAGTGGCGTCAGTGGTTTTACACGCCCTGATGAGTTTGACTTATGTGGTTGTTGCTGTTGCAAGGCGCCTCAGATATATCGGTGACTATGTGAAGCCGATGGAGTCATTTGTTGACTCATTGACACCCCAAAGGGTGGGAAAACGCAGTGTTCAGGAATTTTAATCCACATCGGTGGACCGGCCCTGTCGCTCCAAGGGTCACTCGAGCTCTGACCTGAGACACGGACTAGAGTGTCTCGAATCGGTGAGGACTATCTTTTGCCTCGGCTCACAGATGGAAATCCAACTTCCAATACGTGATATTTCGGTTTTATTTGTGGAGCCAAGTATTGGCGACATAGTAGCATGGGATGCTATGCCGCCTATGATTGATATTTATGATTGAAATTGTTTTGACACCATACACTTATTATAGTATCAAATGACTTGTTTTAAACGTATCAAACATGCTTTGGCTATTATAAGGGAAAACCCTATCCTCCGGTTTGCATTGAATTGTGTGATGGGACCTGGGTCTTATAATAGCTTCATTTTTCTTTACTTAGCATTGCGCTGTTTGTTTTATGCATTGGTATTCTTGGGAGGAAACCCGTTCCGTGTTATACGGCGTGGTCCCTTGATTTACCGAACTTTAAAATAAAGAATAATAACTGTTTTAGTTCTCACACCGGTCCTTATGACTGACCTGGAGTTTATTGTTTTAACCTAAACTCTGGGTGCCCTTATTTTTACACGGGCAGCTAGTAGTTTTGGTTTTGCAGATTTATATTCACAGGAACCTGGTTTACAGCTGGAACGATATCCGGAAAGCTTTGTATCCGTGTATCTTCTTCAGTTGTATTTTGTATTATTTTCCGCTGCTATGTAATTTATTGCAATATCTGATATTTATCAATGTGTAATATTTATTCATACTCTGTTTATTCTTGTATTCTGATGGAACTGTTGTAATAAACAATGAAATGTTCTTTCGTCTGCGTTCTTTTGTGTGTTCTCAATTCCATGGGCTTTCCTTACTGGGGAAGTTCGGGTCGTTTCACTTTATTACAACTATAATTGAAAACATTTTGCAAGTGCAGCAAGAGATGGATAAATAGAAAACAAATTGATGTAAATTTAAAGCATCATATCCATTCATACAAAAAAAAAACGTTACAACTTTATATTCAAAATACAAAACTAATGTATCATACATCATCACAGTGATATTCTTTGAAAATTTGCACGCATTTATTAACTTGTAGAATAACCGGTACATAGATTAGATTAGCATACTAACCTGAAACTTGAAATAAACATGCACTTAAAAAAGAAAATTGAAAATACAAAATAAGTAAAACAAAAGAAAATAAATTGGACCTATGATAAGGTCACTTTTCCCACATTTGCAGGAAGATGACCTCTGCACTTCAAATTTCTAAATCTGGTGCTCCATATCTAATTCACAATATCAGTACACATTCCTTATCTACTCTATCAGCCCACTATGTTCATGTACTGTAACTTATTACCATAAACATCTGCCCCTACACCGAATCAATTGCAAGTTAATCCCACATTCTCTAAGTAATTGCTGATATTCAAAAGCAGCTCTTTAATTCCAAACAAAATTGCATACTACCCAATAGAATAAACCAATCCATCATCTATAAAACATATTGCTTTCCAAATTCATAAATTAGTACATGAATAAGAAAAGCAGTTGTATAACATTGACAATAGAATAGATCTTATAGTAGACCATAACCATAGTCTAAATTTTTAGGTAGATCTCTTGATCGACGTTAACAAATAGTTCCAATATATCTGTAACAACCCGTATTTTCAATAACCTGTAATAACATAAATCGAGGCAGAATTTAATTCTAAAATGGGAATCAAGGGAAACGGGCTATGCCATTGTGTTCGTCTCGGAAAAATACGCGAAATAGAGTCCGAGTTTTCGAAAATCGGAGTCCGTATGACCAAGATATGGCCTCGCGAAGTTTCACGAAAATTCCCAAATTAAAGTATACTTAATTAAGTGAAATGGGTTGTGTAGATATATATATATATATATATATTGATATATATATATATATATAATTGAAAATTTAATAAATAAATATGCAAAAATGCTCAAAACAGCGAATTGGGAGAGGGGAATAACCGAACCGGCCGATTTTTGAAGTCGACCCGAGCCCGCTGGGTCGACTAGGGGTTAATCCAGGGTGTTTGGCTGTCAACCCGTGGGCCGATTCGCTCAAGTGCAGATTTTGCATTTGAATGGTTCTCATGGTCCATCTTTAATCTAAAGGCCCTAGATGGTTCCTACACTTGACTTCTTCCCCAAGACATGCTTTGATGGCTTGGATTGAATCTAGGGTTAATCCTATGGCCTAAAACACTTGCCTAATCTATAAATAAGACCCTAACCTACCCTAATTCATTCATAATTAAACCTAGTGACTAAACTATGGCAAAATGCTAGCTCTCATGGCCTCCACTAATTTTATGAAGAGGGTTGCATACTAATCACTCTCTAATCAACTTCTAATCCCTTCTTAGCATCTTAATCTTCTTCATTTGGTGTTCAAAGTTGCTAGTTGTGAGTTTCTATCACTTTGATGATCTTTTGGTAAACTAATTAGATGAGATGTGATGAGATTTATGGTTTTGTATGTGGGTTAATGAGCTTTGAATCATATGATATGATGTTAGCATTAATCTTATGTTTATGCATGTTGAGTATGTAAGCTTATGCAAGTTTAATATGATGTATGTTATGTTTGCATGATGCTAAATATGCAAGTTGTGGGCTATGTAATCAT
This sequence comes from Allium sativum, assembly GCA_030737875.1. Classification (NCBI taxonomy): domain Eukaryota; kingdom Viridiplantae; phylum Streptophyta; class Magnoliopsida; order Asparagales; family Amaryllidaceae; genus Allium; species Allium sativum. The sequence continues at coordinate 332,760,343 of CM060920.1, read as the reverse complement.
ATGCATGTTATGCAAGTTCATGGTAATATGCTATGCAAGTTACATGTTTGTTAATATGCAAGTTACATGTTTGTTAATATGCAAGTTACATGTATGTAAATATGCAAGTTACATGTTTGTTAATATGCAAGTTACATGTTTGTTAATATGCAAGTTACATGTATGTAAATATGCAAGTTACATGTTTCTTTATATGCAAGTTACATGTTTGTTAATATGCGAGTTACATGTATGTAAATATGCAAGTTACATGTTTATTAATATGCAAGTTCATGATGACACATTATGCAAGTCTATAAGCTAATATGCAAGTTTGTTATGCAAAATGAATATGTAAGTTATGTGACATATTATATGCAAGTTATGTGACATGTTATGCAAGTTCATATGCAAGTTATGTGTTTGTTAATATGCAAGATGGCACCTTTGAAACATGTTCATTCATATGCAAGTTGACACCTTTTATATGTGTTATATCATGAACGAAATTACGTGGGAACGATGGGGTAATTAAATGCATAAGTTAATAAGATTGTGTGAAATTAATATAATTATGCATAACACAAAATAAATAAACATAGTATGGGAATTTGCCTATTTGGTTAGGTGTACCCATACTATGTGTTGGGAATTTACCTATTGAGTTAGGTCTACCCCATGGGAATTTACCTATTAAGTTAGGTCTACCCATGTTAAGAAAACTTGATTAATTAGGGATAATTAATATAAAATTATGAGGGTGATTAATTAGGTGTAATTAATTGACTAAGACACGAGGTTGGACTCAGTTGTAGCGTAAAACTGCCCGGACCCAACCGGCTTAACCAGTTGCTACAAATGTTAGCCCAATGTGAGAGGTCTTAGGCACAAACTAAATACGTAATTAATGTAAAGACACGAGGTTAGACTCTGTTATGACATAAGGCTGCCCGGACCCAACCGGCTTAACCAGCGGTCATAAAAGACAGTCTAATGTGAGAGGTCTTTACAAAGGTTACGTTCTTAATTAATTAATTAAGAAACACTTAACCACATTAGCATGTAGAGGGACATGAGGGGTTAAGTGGGTGCCTCGGGTGGCATGAGAAAATCTAGTGGTTGCCTTGGGTGGCAATAGAAAATACGATTAGAATACTTAACCAAAATAGAACATGTAATTAAAACATGATTAAAGGGTTAAGTGGGATATACTAGAAAAAAGGGACAAGCTTAGGTGGGTAGCTTGTGGAGGCCCATTTCAACCAGTAACCCATACGTATCTTTGTGGGCTCGACCCATGTCGAGGACGGGACACGCATACTGGGCTTGACTGTAAGAGGCAAACGGGTTAGCGGTGGCAACGCAAGTCCAACGGGCTTCATATGCGTGAGTGGGCCCGGGCTGGTAGGTAAGCCGTTGTTGCATCGAGTAGATATAAGCCGTGCACCTTTAGTTTCATCAGGTTGCCACATTGGGGAATGATACATCCCACGGTGGGGCCAGCACGGGTATCTACGTTAGGGAGCCGATCGAATGGGAAGTAGTGTGTACACCTAGTGGATTGTAGGGCCCCGTGGCGCCTACTTGGTCACCTAGGGGTACGCAGGTACTAATTAGTAAATTTTATAAGTCCTTGGGTGGGATCAACCTTTAAGTTAGGAACGACTGGTGTGGTGCAGTTTAGTAATTTACCTTAGGGAGGGTAGATGCGTCTTTATCCTTTATCTTCGTTTAGTTGACTGCTTAGGGTAGCCATTCATCCCTATATGTTACCGTATATCAGTTTATGTCTTCTCTGGTTACTTTAACGATTGTATTGTTAAAGTTATAGGACTCGCTCAGACTTATGTCTGACCCTGTTGTTTTTATCTTTTTCCCAACCCTCAGGTCCTACGGTGGATCCTAGCAGTAGTGGAGCTTGATCGGATTGCTGTTCCAGTCTTTAGGAGCTTGGATAGATGTAAAGCTCCAGTTATCCAGTTATCTTTTCTTTTGTTTGGCTATTGTATGAGAGTGGGATTATGTACTTCTTTATTTTGATGGATATTGTACTTGACCTTTATTGTGGTTTTATGATGTAACCAGACATGTTTTACTTCCGCTGTTATGAGATGATGTTTTAAAATTTCAAGTACTATTTATATCTGTCTTGTTGTAATTTTTCTGTTCTATATTCACTAAAATACTCCACCGATGCTATGGCATTCCCTTAGTGAGTGATCATAGCGGGAGTGGGGTGTTACACGTGGTATCAGAGCTTAAGGTTACCAGAACAGATAAATTTTTTGAGAAAAACTACTTTCTAAGAGTATTTTCGAAGAAAGTATTTTTAAAAGCATGTCTTCTAAGAGAAAAAGTTTTTGAAAAAGAAAAGCATAATCCCCAATAGCCATATCTTTATCTTTCGGAATCTCCTTTTTGAATCTTTCCTCTTTCGTTTCAGCATGGCTGAAGATCTTAACATCCCGGAGGGTTTAGTTATACCACTATGGTATAGGAGGTTGCAAGAGGCTAGGGCCGCGGCTGCGGGTCCGGCCAATGCTACTACACCAGAGACAACCGCTCCTCCTCCTCAGCCTAGAGTGGATAATTTTGCTAAGGTTTGCAAGGAGTTCAAGGCTATAGGAGGAAAACCTTTTCTTGGTTCAGAGACTTTCGTAGAGGCTAGAGATTGGCTTAAGGAAGTGGAAGAGTTGCTAGATATCTTTGAAGTGGAAGAGGGAAAGAAAGTCAAGTTGGCGGCTTGGTTAATGAAGGGAGAGGCCTCATTCTGGTGGGAGGTCACTAATGGAGAACGCCCTGTTGACTCTTGGGCAGATTTTAAGCAAAGATTTGGGGCTAAGTTTCTCTCAAGGGCGGAAGAGAATCTGTTTATGGAGAAGTTCTTGAATTTGAAGCAAGGGAATCTCACGGTGAAAGAATATGTCAACAAATTCAATCAATTAGCAAGGTTTGGCATAGAGTTGGTGAATACACCGGAGAAGAAGGCTTTGAGGTTCGTTAGAGGCTTGAACGAACCATTGCAAGGAATAGCTATGACTCACATTCCTATGGGGGCCACTTTTGAGAAGCTTGTCTACATGGCACTTATGCATGAGGATGATAAGAATTCTAAGGCACCAGAGAAAAAGGGGGATCAGAAGAAACCGCAACAGCAACAACAAGGCAAGGGCGGAAAAGGCAATGGTGACAAAAAGAAGACGAAGAAGAAGTGCTTCAATTGTGGAACACCAGGACACCTCAGTAAGGATTGTCGCAAAAAGAAGAAGACCGGTTGCTTTCATTGTGGTGAAGCAGGGCATCTTGTGAAAAACTGCCCAAAGAAGGGGCAGAAGACGGGGTCTACCTCAGGAGGCCAGGTGCAAGCTCTTATAGCACCACCTCAGTCAGGGGGGCAAGTTCAGGTTCTCTCAGTTCCACCGATTCAGCAGAGAGGTAGAACTATTTCCGTTGAAAGTCTGGTTTTTCTGTTTGATCATCCAGTTCGTACTTTGTTTGACTCTGGCGCATCGCATTCTTTTATCTCATCATCGTTAGTTGAGTCACTGCACTTAGACACCAGTCTAGTTGATGATCCCTTGGTTGTCTCAAACCCAATTGGGGGCTCCATATATCTGTCTATGATATGTTTGGGTTTGAAGATTTCTATACTTAGCGTTGAGTTTAGATGTGATGCTTTTGTATTGGGCTTCACGGGCTATGGGTTGATCTTGGGCATGGACTGGTTATCCAGTAATGGTGCCGTTCTTGATTGCGAAAGGAGAGTTGTCAGGCTCATGACCCGCTTGGGTAACACTCTCGAGATCTCTTGCAATCCCATGGAATCTGTTTTGCTAAGTTATCTTGAATCGCTCGATGCTTCGGTCGAAAGTTTGTGTTCTGTCAGAGTAGTCCGGGAATATCCGGATGTGTTTGAAGAAGTAAAGGGTTTGCCTCCGAAGCGGGAGATAGATTTCCGAATTTATTTGGTGGATAATGCCAAACCAGTGTCTTTGCCAGTACGCCACATGGCTCCTCGTGAGAGAAGAGAACTTCATAAGCAAGTAGGGGAGTTGCTTGAGAAGGGGTTCATAAGGCGAAGTATATCGGAGTGGGGAGCTCCAGAAGTGTTTGCCACGAAGGCGGATGGGTCCCTCAGACTTTGTGTGGATTATAGAGAACTTAATAAGCTCACGAAGAAGAATAGACACCCATTACCGAGGATAGATGATCTCTTTGATCAGTTGGTTGGCGCGTCAGTATTTTCGCAGATGGACTTAGCTACAGGGTTTCATCAGTTAAGAGTGGCGGAGGACAGTATAGAGAAGACTGCTTTCCGGACTCCGGATGGTTTTTATGAGTGGCTAGTGATGCCATTTGGGTTGACAAACGCCCCCGCATACTTTGTTGATCTCATGAGTAGAGTGTTCAGAGAGTATCTGAATAAGTTAGTAGTAGTTTTTGTGGATGACATCTTGGTCTTTTCCAAGAATGAAGAAGAGCATGCCTTACATCTCAAGGAAGTGTTGGAGACTCTTCGAGCGCATAGTCTTAAAGCTAAATTCTCTAAATGCCATTTTTGGAGAAGAGAAGTGCGATTCTTAGGGCATGTGGTCTCTAAGGAAGGGATAGCTGTGGATCCCGCAAAGATAGTATCTATCCAGGATTGGAAAGTTCCTAGAAATGCTACCGAGGTAAGAAGTTTCTTGGGGTTGGCAGGATATTATAGGAAGTTCATCAAAGACTTCGCGAAGATATCAGCCCCATTAACCCGCTTGACGAAAAAGAATCTGGTTTTCTCGTGGGATGTAGATTGTGATGATGCTTTCCGACGGTTAAAGAGAGCTTTGACCACCGCTCCAGTTTTAGTGCTCCCGGATGGGAGTAAGCCGTTTGTTGTTTATACCGATGCTTGTGGAACAGGATTAGGCGCAGTCTTGATGCAGGAGGGAAGGGTAATAGCCTATGGAGGGAGACAATTGAGAGTGCATGAGAAGAATTACCCTACCCATGATCTAGAGTTGGCCGCGATTGTTTTCGCACTTAAGTCTTGGCGCCATTATCTTCTTGGTGAGAGATTCGAGTTGTTCACCGACCATAAATCATTGAAGTACTTATTCTCTCAGAAGGATTTAAACTTAAGACAGCAAAGGTGGATGGAGTTCTTAGCATCCTATGATTTCGAGATAGCGTATACCCCTGGTAAGGGTAACGTGGTGGCAGACGCCTTAAGTAGAAAAAGGCTATCTTTGAGTCCATTGTTTGTGGAACGACGAAGCTTGGAGTTTCTTTCTTTGTTTGACTTCAGACCTTCTGTTGATTTTGTACCTGGTTTGTTGGCATCCTTGGAGGTTAGACCTACTCTTTTGAGACGGATTGGCGAGGCTCAGCGAGACGACCCACAGTTGGTTGTGTTGGTAGAGAAGCTTATAAGAGGGGAGTCGTCCATCCATTTGGGTAGATACACCATAGATGATAAGGGATGGTTGCATAGAGACGGTAGACTTTGTGTACCGCAAGATGAGGGTTTGAAGAAGGCTATTTTGGATGATGCACATCGTTCAAGAATGACTATTCATCCCGGTGGAGACAAAATGTACCAAGACATGAAGAGAGTTTTCTTCTGGGCCGGTATGAAGAAAGATGTGGCCGAGTATGTGGCTAGATGCTTAGTGTGCCAACAAGTTAAAGTGGAGCAAAGGAAACCCGGTGGGTTGCTACACCCATTGGAAGTTCCACAGTGGAAGTGGGATAGTGTCTCGATGGATTTCATCGACGGGTTACCGAGATCGAGGAAGGGCAATACGGGAATTTGGGTTGTGGTAGACAGACTTACCAAGAGTGCCCATTTTATACCCGTAAAGAGTAAGAGGACCGCTCCATGGCTTGCTTCAGTCTATGTTAGAGAGATTGTTAGATTGCATGGCGTACCATCCAGCATTGTGAGTGATCGAGATCCTATTTTCACTAGTGAGTTTTGGAGAAGTTTGCAAGAGGCGGTAGGGACTCAGTTGTGTTTGAGCACCGCATATCATCCTCAGACGGACGGTCAGACCGAGAGGGTGAACCGTATCTTAGAAGATCTTTTGAGGCTTTGTATCTTGGATTTTGGAGGTACATGGGAAGAACATCTTCCTTTGGTGGAGTTCGCATATAATAACAGCTTTCAGTCCAGTATTGGTATGGCTCCTTTCGAAGCTCTTTATGGAAGGCCTTGTCGATCTCCTACATGTTGGTGGGAATCTACGGATAAGATCTTGCTTGGGCCAGATATGGTTAGAGAAACTTCAGAGAAGATTGATTTAATTCGTAGAAGGATGAAGGCAGCGCAAGATAGACAGAAATCTTATGCGGATCGGAGAAGGACGGATCTTGAGTTTGAGGTTGGGGACATGGTTTTTGTCAAAGTATCTCCATTGAGAAATGTTGTTCGCTTTGGGTCCGTAGGGAAGTTAGCACCGAGATTTGTTGGGCCGTTTCCTATTAAGGAAAGGATTGGACGGATGGCATATAGGGTGGAGTTGCCCGACAGACTTAGTGGTGTTCATGATGTATTCCATGTATCACATTTGAGGAAGTGCTTACATGAGACCGCGGAGGTGGTAGAGCCGAGCTTGCTTAGAGATGTAGAGGTAGAGCGTGATGCGACGATTCGACGAGCTCCTACTCGCATCCTTGGGTCAGAAACTAGGAAGTTGAGGAACAGAGAAGTTCAGCTAGTTAAAGTGCAATGGGGAGATGACGAAAGCAATGCTACTTGGGAGACGGAAGCAAAGATGCGTTCTTTGTATCCATTTCTTTTTGAGAGTATGTCTTTTAACTTCTCCTTTATTGCTTGTCTAGTACTTATCTTATCTTTAGTATATCCTCTCGCTAATACCTATGACCTTTAGATAGGGTAAAACCTATGGTTGAAACATGTGTTTGAAACATGTTATGGTTGATGGATGCATATGGATGCAATTTTTTGCTAGTGGTTGCTCGTGGATGCATATACACACACATTAGGCACTAGATCGGCTCAGTCACTTCATGTTGCATATTGCATAAATGGATGTGGTAGTTAGATTGATGGATGTATCATGGCTGTGTTATCATATGGATGATGCATTTTTGTGCATGGTTGTGCACGCATGTAGAAATTTGTATGTGTCAATAGGGTTTCGCATACATATTGGATGCATGGCACTATCATGGTTTGCATTAAGGAGGTTTACTGTATCAGTAACCGCCTGATTTTCGCATTAGGTAAGTACATATACACACACTTTTGCATATATCCATCCAGCATTTAGAATCTTGTAAGGACAATGATTGCTCGTGGATGATGTTTTGAGTAGATGGATGATTGGATGGTAGGATACGTTCTTCCTAACTTGAAGATTTCGGGGACGAAATCCTTTAAGGAGGGGAGAATGTAACAACCCGTATTTTCAATAACCTGTAATAACATAAATCGAGGCAGAATTTAATTCTAAAATGGGAATCAAGGGAAACGGGCTATGCCATTGTGTTCGTCTCGGAAAAATACGCGAAATAGAGTCCGAGTTTTCGAAAATCGGAGTCCGTATGACCAAGATATGGCCTCGCGAAGTTTCACGAAAATTCCCAAATTAAAGTATACTTAATTAAGTGAAATGGGTTGTGTAGATATATATATATATATATATATATATATATTGATATATATATATATATATATAATTGAAAATTTAATAAATAAATATGCAAAAATGCTCAAAACAGCGAATTGGGAGAGGGGAATAACCGAACCGGCCGATTTTTGAAGTCGACCCGAGCCCGCTGGGTCGACTAGGGGTTAATCCAGGGTGTTTGGCTGTCAACCCGTGGGCCGATTCGCTCAAGTGCAGATTTTGCATTTGAATGGTTCTCATGGTCCATCTTTAATCTAAAGGCCCTAGATGGTTCCTACACTTGACTTCTTCCCCAAGACATGCTTTGATGGCTTGGATTGAATCTAGGGTTAATCCTATGGCCTAAAACACTTGCCTAATCTATAAATAAGACCCTAACCTACCCTAATTCATTCATAATTAAACCTAGTGACTAAACTATGGCAAAATGCTAGCTCTCATGGCCTCCACTAATTTTATGAAGAGGGTTGCATACTAATCACTCTCTAATCAACTTCTAATCCCTTCTTAGCATCTTAATCTTCTTCATTTGGTGTTCAAAGTTGCTAGTTGTGAGTTTCTATCACTTTGATGATCTTTTGGTAAACTAATTAGATGAGATGTGATGAGATTTATGGTTTTGTATGTGGGTTAATGAGCTTTGAATCATATGATATGATGTTAGCATTAATCTTATGTTTATGCATGTTGAGTATGTAAGCTTATGCAAGTTTAATATGATGTATGTTATGTTTGCATGATGCTAAATATGCAAGTTGTGGGCTATGTAATCATATGCATGTTATGCAAGTTCATGGTAATATGCTATGCAAGTTACATGTTTGTTAATATGCAAGTTACATGTTTGTAAATATGCAAGTTACATGTTTGTTAATATGCAAGTTACATGTTTGTTAATATGCAAGTTACATGTATGTAAATATGCAAGTTACATGTTTCTTTATATGCAAGTTACATGTTTGTTAATATGCGAGTTACATGTATGTAAATATGCAAGTTACATGTTTATTAATATGCAAGTTCATGATGACACATTATGCAAGTCTATAAGCTAATATGCAAGTTTGTTATGCAAAATGAATATGTAAGTTATGTGACATATTATATGCAAGTTATGTGACATGTTATGCAAGTTCATATGCAAGTTATGTGTTTGTTAATATGCAAGATGGCACCTTTGAAACATGTTCATTCATATGCAAGTTGACACCTTTTATATGTGTTATATCATGAACGAAATTACGTGGGAACGATGGGGTAATTAAATGCATAAGTTAATAAGATTGTGTGAAATTAATATAATTATGCATAACACAAAATAAATAAACATAGTATGGGAATTTGCCTATTTGGTTAGGTGTACCCATACTATGTGTTGGGAATTTACCTATTGAGTTAGGTCTACCCCATGGGAATTTACCTATTAAGTTAGGTCTACCCATGTTAAGAAAACTTGATTAATTAGGGATAATTAATATAAAATTATGAGGGTGATTAATTAGGTGTAATTAATTGACTAAGACACGAGGTTGGACTCAGTTGTAGCGTAAAACTGCCCGGACCCAACCGGCTTAACCAGTTGCTACAAATGTTAGCCCAATGTGAGAGGTCTTAGGCACAAACTAAATACGTAATTAATGTAAAGACACGAGGTTAGACTCTGTTATGACATAAGGCTGCCCGGACCCAACCGGCTTAACCAGCGGTCATAAAAGACAGTCTAATGTGAGAGGTCTTTACAAAGGTTACGTTCTTAATTAATTAATTAAGAAACACTTAACCACATTAGCATGTAGAGGGACATGAGGGGTTAAGTGGGTGCCTCGGGTGGCATGAGAAAATCTAGTGGTTGCCTTGGGTGGCAATAGAAAATACGATTAGAATACTTAACCAAAATAGAACATGTAATTAAAACATGATTAAAGGGTTAAGTGGGATATACTAGAAAAAAGGGACAAGCTTAGGTGGGTAGCTTGTGGAGGCCCATTTCAACCAGTAACCCATACGTATCTTTGTGGGCTCGACCCATGTCGAGGACGGGACACGCATACTGGGCTTGACTGTAAGAGGCAAACGGGTTAGCGGTGGCAACGCAAGTCCAACGGGCTTCATATGCGTGAGTGGGCCCGGGCTGGTAGGTAAGCCGTTGTTGCATCGAGTAGATATAAGCCGTGCACCTTTAGTTTCATCAGGTTGCCACATTGGGGAATGATACATCCCACGGTGGGGCCAGCACGGGTATCTACGTTAGGGAGCCGATCGAATGGGAAGTAGTGTGTACACCTAGTGGATTGTAGGGCCCCGTGGCGCCTACTTGGTCACCTAGGGGTACGCAGGTACTAATTAGTAAATTTTATAAGTCCTTGGGTGGGATCAACCTTTAAGTTAGGAACGACTGGTGTGGTGCAGTTTAGTAATTTACCTTAGGGAGGGTAGATGCGTCTTTATCCTTTATCTTCGTTTAGTTGACTGCTTAGGGTAGCCATTCATCCCTATATGTTACCGTATATCAGTTTATGTCTTCTCTGGTTACTTTAACGATTGTATTGTTAAAGTTATAGGACTCGCTCAGACTTATGTCTGACCCTGTTGTTTTTATCTTTTTCCCAACCCTCAGGTCCTACGGTGGATCCTAGCAGTAGTGGAGCTTGATCGGATTGCTGTTCCAGTCTTTAGGAGCTTGGATAGATGTAAAGCTCCAGTTATCCAGTTATCTTTTCTTTTGTTTGGCTATTGTATGAGAGTGGGATTATGTACTTCTTTATTTTGATGGATATTGTACTTGACCTTTATTGTGGTTTTATGATGTAACCAGACATGTTTTACTTCCGCTGTTATGAGATGATGTTTTAAAATTTCAAGTACTATTTATATCTGTCTTGTTGTAATTTTTCTGTTCTATATTCACTAAAATACTCCACCGATGCTATGGCATTCCCTTAGTGAGTGATCATAGCGGGAGTGGGGTGTTACAATATCCAATCAAGACTGCTAAATTGTTTAAACAATCAGTAAATGCCCTTAATAGTGAGAATATTTCCTCTTAGTGTAAAATTTGAAATTCAGTTATGAATTCACCATTACCAGTTACAATGTATAAACTGAAGTTACATTAACCATATTGCTTTAACCATGAACAGCTTCATACAAAAACAAGGAGAATAAAGCTAAAAGCTAAACATATTTGATATCAGTCAGGTTAATCAAGAGCCGATACTCTGATTACAGATGCACATGCATAAACAAATTGAAACAACCATGAATATCATATTGGTACATAAGAGACAGAATGAAAAGTTATGCCAATCCGTGAAAATTAATTCTGAAAAACACCCAATAATGAATCTTTGAATCTAGATGTATATCAGTTAAGAAAGATTCAACTTGGGTTTCAAATTAGTAAATAAATCATGGCTTCTGCCCTTCAATGAATATTGGTTTTCAAATTGCAGATTCCATTTGTCGGCCTAGAAATTGACAAGGAAAACCAATTTTTTGCCAATAAATTTAAGAGATCCAGATAGTTAATTGAAACTATACGGGATAATAATCAACATAATCACCCAAATTTAATTCTGTGAAACCAAATGCAATTCGTACATTTTGAAATCGAATTGAAGAAGCGATCTACTAGACCCGGACGTTTGAGTGGATTAATTGTAACAAATACAAATGGAAAATTTTGGCCATGCTATTTCTAGTATGGTTCGCTCTCAAACAAGGACAGGCCATTGACTTATCACGCTACTTTGATTAAAACCTCTAACGGTCATCAGAAGTTTGTTTGAGGAAGTCTGCTTCGCTCTCAAACAAAACAAATCTGATGACATGCAACTGTAGGTAGTGGAAGCTAATCAAAGTCATCAAATCATTAAAATGATGGATCTAACCTTATTGGGCAGTAGCATATAAAATTTGTTGAGGCATATGTTTTCGTGAGGAAGGAAGAATTCGAGATCGATGTTGATTTAGGAAGAGAAAAGGAAAGGCCAGCTTGAAAGGAAGAATTGGGGATCGAGTAGAAATATTGTAAGTAGAATTAATATAAACCGCCAATTTTTCATACGTCTTAACCAAAATTTATATAGTTAAATATTGTAAGTTAGTACTACTAAGTAAAAAATCATATTAAATATAATGTGGATTTCCTAAGAGTTGATTTTTATTGGAATATTGAATGTAACATGCTAATGATAGTATTTATTAATTATTACTTATTTCTTCTTAGTTATAACTGAATATTAATGATTGTTAACGACGCAGATTCTTAGCCGTTTAATTTTGATCATTTAAAATTATTTTAAATATTGTATTGGAAATATAAAAGGAATTTTATAAAGAATTTATTTAATAAACAACGTTTGAACATATAATTTATAACTAATTTATAAATGTGCTTGAAATGTCGTGGTAGTTCATAATATGACGCTTTGAACTTCAATCGAATATACAGAATCCAATACAAATTGGAATTCTTTGAAACAAGAATTGTCCGGGTTTATTGGATTATGTTTTCTAATGAAAGTGAAAAATCAATATTTTGTCTTATAAATTGTGAGTTATGTCTAAATTAAATTTTCAAATAGTCTCTATGGAATCGTTTATAAATTATAATGATTTATTATATAAATAAATCGATTTTAAATAATTCGAATGTTAATTTAATTTGAAATATCGAGCTTAAAATCCAAATATGTTTATTTTGGAGCCATATGATATTCTATTCGGATATATACATGATAATAACAATTTATTATTATATAGAATTGTTTTGAATCTATTTATATTTTATCGATTTATTTGAGCCTTAAAAATAGCCTTTTTGCAAATGAACTCCGTTCTCGATGAAATTAGTTTCATAAGATCTATAATGTTAAATTATTATATAAAAATGAATTTCGTGGCAATTCAATATCATATGTGACCGGGGTCATAAACGTCTAGATTTTTATTTAATCGTTTTATTTATTTAATTTGGAAGTTAAGAGTAGCCAATTTTCTAGCAATCTCCAATTTCAACGAAACTAATTTTATAAAATCCATAATGATTAATTATTGTAAGATTTCCAATTAGGAGTCGATTGGAGTTATTTTGAGCATCATGCGTGATATAAATGTGTATCGATTTACGTTGTGAATTAAAAAGTTAGTTTACCCAAATGATCTCGGAATTTGGCGAAACCAATTCCATTGTGTCTGGAATATTTAATTATTGTAAGATTTCAAGTTTCAAGCCAATTAGAGTTGTTTTGTGAGTGTACAAAATTTAAACGTGAATCAATTTACAAAGTTAATATTCAAACTTTCATTGTTTTCCAAATAGAATCGGAATATGACGAAACAAGTTTCGTATGTAAAACTATAGCAAGGTTGTAATAACCCGGAAATCCGAGCCAATTTAAAATTTTTATTTTGCAATTTTGATGAATTTTGAATATTTAAAATGAATTATTTTAAATAATAACGACGAGAAATTTATTTTGAATAGAATTAGAACATATATATTTATATAGATCGTCGTTAGAATATAAATATATATTTTAAATTAAAAAAGGAATTGAAAATGGCGCAGTAGTTTGAAATTTCGATTTCAAAGTTCAAATTAATGTACAGGATTCAAAATAAATCGGATTTTAGCAAAACCAAAAATATTGGAATCTATTTAAGAATATCTTTCCAATGAATCCGAAAAATTGAAATTTCATAGCAGGGATAAAAAGTTATGCCCAGTTGAAATTTCAGAATAGTCACTATGGAATTTTGGCCCTTAAAAATGGAAATTTTGCAAACGACCTCGGTTTTCGACGAAACCACTTTTGTTGGATCCGGGATGTCAAATTATTGCTAGATTCCAATTTTCATAATTTTCTCAATATGTGAGCGTGGCAAAGGAGAACGTGTTTTAACATTTTCAGTCAATTTCGATCGAAATGACCATTTTTCAACCGATCTCGGAATTTGATGAAATTAGTTTTGTTAGAACCGTATTGTCAATACGAAGCTATAAAATATTTTTCGGGAATTTTTAGAGTCCATATGTGGCCCCAGTAGATTGAAATGCGCGTTCAAATTCATTATATAGATTTATATTTTGATTTTGGCGGAAACTGATCGAAACAGTCGAATCAGCCTACGATACATATCCCATTGTGTTCGGAATGGGGGTAATTAGCTAGGGACGACAGTCGTTGGGCTCGATTTGAGATTCGAATGAAAAGTCAACTATATGGAATTTAAAAATAATTAAATATATATATATATATATATAATATAAAATCTTTTACATAAGCCCCCCCGTTCAGTTTTTGTTCAAACCACTTCTTCCCTCAAATCAAAAGAAAATCCCGCTGTCGCCCCTAGCCCAAAGCCCCCACCTCCGTCGCACCACCAGCGACACCGTCGTGCCTATGCCACCCCCGTCCTCATCTCCGACCTCCTCCTCTCCTATAGCTCCTCCTCCCTCTGATTTGAAAACCCCATACCCAAACCCCACGGAAGCAGCGCCGCCCGCCACCCTAGGCCCCGCCGCCGGCCAAAGCAGCCCCTCCTCCGCCTGCTTCTCTCCCCTCCGACCACCGTGAGCTACCAGCGACCGATTCCCCCCTTTTTCTCCACCAAATCAAACTCCTTAAACACTGTAAGTCTTCCCCTTTTCTCCGGTTTCAATTCATATAAAATTGAGATTTTTAATGCCATAAAGTTGAGATTTTTAATGAAATGAAAATATGATTTTCAATTTATAGAAAAGATGAGATTTTTGTTAATCAAAAGATAGGATTTTTATAGTTAAAAAGATAGGATTTTTATAGCTATAAAAATTCTATTTTTATATATAGAATAGTGGTAAAAATTCAATTTTTATATATACCATAGCGAGATAAAAATTTGATCTTTATAATGGAGTAGCGATAAAGTTATGATTTTTAGTTATGTAAAAATATCATTTTTAGTTAGTTAAAAATAGGATTTTGATTGTAGGTAGGAAATATTTTTAGTGTAAAGACCCGGAAATTCCAGCTCTTTGAATCGACCATAAACCACACAGGTCTGACCCAAAGGTTGGAAATTTTCGAATACTTTAACTTTGGGAATACAATACATCAGAACAATAACAACAGACTTTTATTACATTACAATAATGTTACATCAGAGTACATAATATATCAGAGTACAACGAATTTAAATTACAGCGGAAGATAAATTTACATAAAAGATAATACAAACAAACAGCGGAAGACTACTAAGCTCTGGACACAGCTTTAGGCTTCGATCCAGGATCCTGCTAAAGAGAGAGATATCTGCAAAAAGCTACTCGACTGCCCGTGTGGAAAAGAGGGCACCCGAGTTTGCAAAGTGAAACAAACTACGAGTCAGTCATGGGACTGGTGTGAGAATTCTAAACTAATTTAATTAATAAGACAAATCCAAGGACCACGCCGCTAATGCGGAACGGGTTTTTATTCCAATGGATTGCCGGTGCATAAATTAAAGTAAATCGTTCAACAACGCAATGCTTTTTGGAAAAATGTAACCATTATAAGACCCAAGTTCCATCACACAATGCAACGCACACCAGAGGATAGGGTTTTACCTTATAATGGTCAAAAGATGCTAAATACATAAAACGGATTACTACTAGTGTGTATATGTTTTAAATAAAAACATTTCAATCTTAAGTATCAATCCTAGACGGCGTGGGTACCATATATCATGTCGCCAATACTAGTTCTACAATCAAAATCGCAAGGTCGTATTAGAAATTGGATTTCCATCATGAGTCGAGGCTAGGGGCTAGCTCCTCTCCGATTCGAGACACTCTAGCAAATGCCTCAGGATCCCCCGCAGTGAACCCTTGGATGCGGTAGGGCCGGTCCCCGCCTATGGGCAGTGGATTAGTTATGCCTGAACACACGTTTCCCGGTCCCTTTGGACCTATAGTATGACCACCAACGGCCTATAAAAATAACGAGGCGCCTCAAAATCCATCATCCACATAAGTAAAATGTCAGCGCTGGTAGGTCCCTTACATCACTCTAGCTAGAAAGAAACGTGTGCACTCCCTACGGTCCGTATCCCGTTTTTGACTCATACCGGGGTGTGAGGCTCGCGAAGTCACGCTATACACAAAGCTACGCCTAAACAGGCCGTGCTTTGATCATCAACCACAAGGCCTGCTTTTCAACAAAAGCCTTGATCAATGCATCTTAGCATGCCACATTGTCAGTCCATACTATACCATTGATTTCTGCCAATATATAACCTCTAAGCTCATATTTCTCAGAGAAGGGTGTTAACCACCAAGCAGATATGTATTAACAGAGATCAACGAATGTAGTTTAAAGGACTACAACGTCAGACATATATTCCATTTATAAACTTATGCTCTGGGTCTGAGCGAAAGTCAAATCCGTACAAATCAGCACTACGTCCGGATAACTACCATCTTAGCCCCGTCTTGGGAGCAAATCAATCAAGGACCTCAACGCTAGTTACCCATTCGATGTGAAGATCGTCGAAGATCGTCAGTCTTCAATCGCCGTCTTCAACTCTTAGATTTAAAACGTCGTATAATCATTTGAAATGAGATTGAACTCGGTCTTCTCAAATGATTCTCGCATATATATATATAATTTGAAAACATTTCATATCGTTATTAATATTTGATAACGACCTATTGCTATTTTTATTTATATAAAAATAGCTCGAATAAATTTAACGACGCTTCGGGTCAACGGGCGACCCTGGCGCTGTTTTCAACCAAATTTGACTTATGCATATCTAACCGTTGGATTTTGATGAAATTTATATCATTGGAAAGATTTTCCCAAAGCGGTCCTAACGGTTCCTGTTTTGGGAAAATCCGACGGTCGGATCTTTCGGTATAACCGTTTAAAGTTACGATTGTCGATACGCGAACTACCGCGCGTGCTTCGTTTAAATTTAATATATATATATATATATATATATATATATAAAAATCGTTTTACTATTTCAATTATAAAAGTCTATTCTTTTTATCGCATCTAAAATGACGATAAAATATTTCTTGTTTTATTTTACTACCTTTCTTATTTTATTTATTCTAATTGTAAATAAATTATGCTTTATATATCCTTTTAATTTATTTTCTATTTATTTACCTAAATGTAAATAAATGTTTTTCTATTCTTTTCCTTATTTATTTACCTAAATGCAAATAAATATTTCTCTACTTCTTTTATCTTATTTATTTACATTATTTATAAATAAATGTTTCTAATTCCTTTTCTTATTTATTTACACTATTTGTAAATAAATGTACTTAATTTCTTTTTCTTATTTATTTACACTATTTGTAAATAAATGTTTTTAATTTCTTATTCTTATTTATTTAAACTATTTGTAAATAAATGTTTACCTTTACTTTTACTATATTTATTTACACTAATTATAAATAAATGTACCTTTTCCTTTTATCTTATTTATTTACATAAGAAAATGTAAATAAATATTATTCACATAATATTCTTTTAATCCCTTTTTATTTACATAAGAAAATGTAAATAATCCTTATTCCCATATTTGTTCTTATAATCTTAATCACATAGAAATGTGATTTCATTTACAATGTAAAACATATATATATATATATATATATATATATATATATTTGCTTACATTGAAAATGTACTTTTATTAAATCCTTTATTTACATTGAACAAATGTAAATGTCTTTATTTCTTTTCTTTACATTGAAAAGTGTAATTCTTAAATTCTTTTCTAATTACATTGAAAAATGTAGTTCTTTAATCCTTTTTCTAATATTTCTTTTTAACATAAAAAAAAGAATATCTTATGTTAATTCTTTTCTAACATTTTCTGTTATTATTTTATTTACATAAGAAAATGTAAATAAATCCTATTTACATAAAAATGTAATTTTTACTTTATAACCTTAATTACATAAAAATGTAATTTTATTGTTTATAATCCTAATTACATAAAAAAAATTTATATTTACAATGTAAAACGTATACTTTAATTACTTAATAAAAATGTAATTTTATTTAATCTCTCATTTATCTTATGTAAATATATGTTTTTCTTGCTCTATGTTTTATTTTATTTATACTAAATATTTTGAAGTAATATTAAATGTAAATTTAGACGATTAGAATATGCTTTAACCACCCACATTGGATATGTATTGTTGTGATTACTGGACAGCCGGGCGGGTCCGGGCAGGTTTACATCACAACTCAATCCAACCTCGGGTTAAGCATACTAATTCATACTGGAAATGGAATAAATGTTTTTTTTATCTTTTTCTTATTTATTTACCTAATGTAAATAAATGATTTCACTAAACATATAATTTAATAGACCATGTCATAATCTAAATATAAGACATTTTTAATGTAACAAGACATAATCTAAATAGGTGGCATCTTCAATGTAGCATAACATGATTCACATTTTAAATACTAACATAAAATGACACTTTTAATCTAATGGGACATTTCTAACAAAAATGATATTTTTATTTTAATGTACATTCCTAATCAAAAGTGATGTTTCTATTCCAATGTACATTTTTAACCCAAAAATGGTGTTTTAATCTTAACATGACATATTCTATATAAATAACATATTTTATATAAAAGACATATTTTATTTATAAAATATGATTCAATCTAAATGACAATTTTATTTGCCAAATATGTTCTAATCTAAATGATATTTCATTTTTGGCAATTTTATATGAACATAAATGATATAAATATTCTTGATAATTTTAATAAATTGAAATATGCCATCTTTTCTTTTCTTTTGCCAATTCTAATAAAAAGGGACATTTCTTATTTTTAAGATGACATTTCTACAAAATGGTATTCTTATTCTAAGGTGACATTTTTGACAAAAATGGCATTTTATAACTAAAATGATATTCATAACTACAATGACAATTTATGCCAATATACACTTCATAACAAAAGGACATTTTTCTATTAATATGACATTTTATGACAAAAATGGTATTTTTATACTATTGACCTTCCTAATATAATGACGTTTATATGATGACCTTTATTTTTGATATTTTCAAATGAACATAAATGATAGTTTTATTATGAACATAAATAACATTTTAATAATTAACCTAAATCACATTTTAATAATTAACATAAAATAATTACTCATACATGACATTTTTATAATGTCCATTCCAATTCACCAAAATATCAATTTCCATAGAATGACAATTTAATGACATTTCGAATAATGACAATTTTATGACATTTCTAAATAATGACAACTCCAATATGATGAAATTTTTCAATACATTGACATTTTTCGATATAATGACATTTTTCTAAACATATGACATTATTCTACATAAATGACATTCATTCTAATATGACATCATTCTACATAAATGACATTTATTCTAACGTGGCATTATTCTACATAAATTCTAATATACCATGTTTAATTTAAATAAACATTTTAACTAAAATGTTATTTTTAATTTAAATAAACATTTCTATCTTAAATGATCTTTTTATTCGAATGTAAAATTTTCTAACAAAATGTTGATTTTAGTCTAATCAAATTAACAAAAAGTGTTAATTTCGTCCAATATAGTTTAATTAACAAAAATGTAAATTTTGTCTTCATACTTTAATTAACAAAAAGTAAATTTTGATATCATATAAAAAGATGATTTTTATATGTTAACAAGTTCTATGAATTCTAATGTCATATACAATAATGTTTTTTTTAACCCTTTTTTTTTTTATTTACCACGCGTATGATTTTGGCGTCACTAATATGTTCAATAATATAATCTCTAATTACCACAACGCATATTTTTTTGTCACTAATAGGATCAATAATATAATCTCAAATTACCACAACACATATTTTCGTGTCACTAATATGATCATCACAAATCAACCTCAACAACAAACAACATCAAACTATCAAATCATACAGTCCAAATTTCATACGACGCATATATTAAATTTACAATCACAATCACAATTGATTATTTTTAATTTAAATAAATAAAGAGAATTCTCACAGTGGTATTTATCTGAATTTCCAACAGTCTCCGTTTTTATCCTTGTCTGTTCCATTGCGAAGTGTTTGACGATATGAGTACAACGCAACTCGTTTCACTGAATTATTGGCTAATCAAACAAGGGTCATGGTTCTGCTTCTTCTTCCATCGCGATTTTCTGTATCTCGTGAACCCTGTAACACCCCACCTCTGCCAGGGTGGCTCTTGCAAGCACTCTGACTTTGGAGGGGTGTTTGAATCAGGTAAACATGCATAATGATATATCAAGGCAGAACAAGAACATATGTATATATGTAAATAAGTAAAACGGCGGAAGATTTCAAAACAAGTCTGGTACAACATAACTTTCCAAATAAACAAGTCTAGATAAAACAACATCAACTGAAAAACTGAAATACATAAGTACTATCCCCAAAATAAGTGATAACCATAGCTAGCTTCATGTCATGACCGTACATGAGCTAAAATCCCAAAAGCAAGCGATCAGAAATCCAATCTAAGCTCCAATATTCCCACCCTGAGAACCTGGGGGGGGGGGGGACGGAAGAAAAGAGGCGAAAGAAAACAGGTCAGTCAAAAAGACTGAGTAAGCCCTACGACAATCAATGTAAACTGATAAAAGTTAACTGGCATGAGAAGCAGGGATGAACATAAGGATAACAACATACTAGCATGATGATTAACTAACAAGGTAGATAAAGGTGTCATCGCATAATCAGGTTTAAGGTTTTTGCACCACAGGTGTACTAGCAAACTAACATGACTTGAATAAGCAAGTATTGATCCCTTGGCCCAAGCTTTGGCCCAATAACATGAAGTGCCCCTAACACGAGGTCCAATAACATGAAGCGACCATAATGTAAGGTCCAATAACATGGTTTGACCCTAATACGAGGTCCAACCAAACGGTCTAATCTATCGGCTCCCTAAGCCTAACTCGTCACGTGTTGGTGTCAATGCGGCCCAAACATAATTGTAGTCAGACTGTGCAGGGTCTCCCGTCGGGTGTATCAAGCCCTAGGGTGTCAACCCCTGGACACCATAAACATGAGTGCACAGTCTCGATCTACTGGTACTCGTGCATGTTTTCCCCGGCTTTGGACTATGTGCACGACCATGGTCCGCCCGGAACTACATCGGCGTACCAATTTGCCGTCGTTTTTGGTCACTTACCTCCAGTCCAGTAATCGTGCCCCCCCCCTAGCCTAGTCCCTAGGGTCTTAATGATACAAACTTGGGATTACTGCTGGAGTGGACCCCCATTGCTAGGATTTTTCTAGTGGGTTAAGTACGGTTTAACCCTCTTGCTAATCATGGATTAACTTGGTTAAGTGTAACGATGAGTTCACGACTTAACCCCGATTAATCTACCAAGCCCAAATTGGTTAAGTATTAAGTGGACCATGACTTAACCCTAATCATGAGGCATTAATTAATTTAATGCGCCTTAACCTCTCACATTAGACTTTGTTGCGGTTACTAGTTAAGCCGGTCGGTTCCGGGTAGCTTTACACCACAACTTGGTCTAACCTCGGGTTCAAGGTACAACATGACCAACTTCTCACATTGGGTCCTATTGTTTGTAGCAACTAGTTAAGCCGGTCGGTTCCGGGTAGGTTTACACTACAAACTCAACCCAACCTCGAGTTGGTCACACTTATATTTTCTAAGTGTCATGTCCATCATGTTTACAAAACACATTACAAGTTTTCAAGCAATTGAGTAGACCTAACTTAATAGGTAAATTCCCAATGGGTAGACCTAACTTAATAGGTAAATTCCCAATCTTATGTTTTTATGTCTTTTAAGTTTACCCAACCCCAAACGCAATCCCATCGCTTACATATCGCAATAGCGCATAAAGGATAGAAAGGGGAAACTTGGCATAATCATGACATAAAGGTGTTGAAGCCACAAGTTTAACATGGTGGCATATGAAATGTACATATGTTCATATACTTGCATATTACATTTTTAGGCCTCAAAAGCATGCATAAAACCAAACTTAGTATTTTGGTGATACATGGTGATAAATGACATGTAGAAATGGCCATAAGTTCGCATTTAGCCTCACATGCAAGTTATCATAAGGGATATGATAGCTCACATGTTGCCAAAGTGCAACCTTTAGCATAAAGCTTGAAGCTTTATGTTCATAAACCCAAGATAAGCTTGCATAACATGATAACATGAACAAAATGATCAACCCAAACTTGCATCACATAACTTGCATATCATATGACAAACTTGCATATCAACTTGCATAACATAACATGATAAACTTGCATATCATAACATGGCAAACTTGCTTAGCATAACATGGTAAACTTGCATATCATAACATGGCATACTTGCATAACATAACATGATAAACTTGCATATCATAACATGGCATACTTGCATAACATAACATGATAAACTTGCATATCATAATGGCCAACCAAACTTGCATCATTCATTTAACTTTAGAGTTTAAATATGAAAGTAGAATAGGGCTTACAATGCTTATGAAGACACAAAAATATGACAAAGCCCTTATGCAATCAAATAGACCCAAAATGCAAGCTCTAATAGAAAAACCCTTGAGCCAAAATGATCAAAACCCTTGCTTTATGATGTAAATATGGAAACTTGACTTGAATGCAAGCTAATGATGCTCATACAAGCTTGGAAACACTTGTATGCATTGAAAATCTCTCATAGAAATGACTTAGGAATTTTATGAAGAGAGTGGAGGCCATGAGAGGATTGATTTTGCCATAGTTTAGTTACTTGAATGAATAATGATGATTTAGGGTTAGGTTAGGGCCTTATTTATAGAGATTAGGATTAGTTCTAGCCTTAGGATTAAACCCTAGTTCTAATCTCAGCCCTCAAAACCGAATCTGGCCCTAAAACCTAACCAAGACCCCAAAATGGTGCACCAGGCAAAACTGCCCGGCTGAACCAAGTCGACAGCAAATCGACAAGGCTGTCGACTTGGGTCAACCAAGTCGACTCCCAAGTCGACAAGGCTGTCGACTTGGGTGCTCTGGCGGGAATTTTCCCGCCTGCCCCAATCTGACCTAATTTTCCAAATTCAAACTAGAATTTGAAATCTGTTTTTACTTTGAAATTTTCTGAAAACTTCATTGGGCCTTAATCGGGTCATACGGACTCCGATTTTCGAAAACTCGGACTCTATTTCGCGTATTTTTCCGAGACGAACGCAATGACACAGCCTGTTTCCCTTGATTCAGATTTATAAATTAAATTATGCCTCGATTTATGTTATAACATGTTATTGAAAACACGGGTTGTTACATTCTCCCCTCCTTAAAGGATTTCGTCCCCGAAATCTTCAAGTTAGGAAGAACGTATCCTACCATCCAACATCCATCTACTCAAAACATCATCCACGAGCAATCATTGTCCTTACAAGATTCTAAATGTTGTATGAACATATGCAAAGGTGTGTGTATATGTACGTATCTAATGCAAATATCATCAATGCAAATTATGTTAGTGAAATGAATCCATATGTATGCAATTCCTAACATAATGTATAACATCTATATGTGTGCACATAACATACATCCATATGCAACATCCATGTGATAACACAAAAATTTTCATCCATGAATAAGCGTAAACACTCATGCATATGCACTATAAGGAGTGTGTGAGCCGATCTAGTGCCTAACGTGTATAATGCATCCACGAGTAACCACTTGCAAACACTTGCAACCACTTGCAACCATCAAGCATAACATGCTTCAAACACATGTTTCATCCAAAGGGTTTCTACCTAAGGTTCTCATGTCAAGATTAACATGACAAACTAGATAATCAAGACAAACATGGATAGCAAAAGATATGCTACAAAGAGATCGGGAAGATAAGCAGGATATACTCCTTTTTCGGATTACAAGAAATCCCTTCCTAACCCAACCCATATTCTATAAAAGCCCAAAAGGTTTAGTCAACCTAACGGACCCCTTCAAACCTAGATATTTATTACTAACCAATGAGTCATACCCCCTTATGGAGTTTACAACAGAAATGGGATCGAGTATGGGACCGAGAGGGTATACGTAAAAGATAACATGCAAGTAAGTTCCACAGGAAAACAAGGATTAAGGATATACTCATAATAAAAAGGATATGATGCGCGTATCCAGCCTTCAATCTTCTAAGTCACGTTTCCTTGAGTTTAACCCCACTGTGCTTTGATCGTCTTTTACTTCATGATTCCTTGGCTTCTTAACTCTTATTTCCAAATATGAGTTGGAACCCATTTCATTGTCGCCTCTCGTCTTCCTTTTTCACTTACTCTTCTATCATTCTTGGCTTAAACATAACTATGACCTCATGGTTTCATGCAAGCTCTCCAAAATTCACCAGTGAATCCTGGATCTCGTTTACTTACTATAAAGTATTCCACGCAGCAGAACTTTTCTTGAAAATACCAATCCATGTTTCCAATTGCTCTAACTAACTTGATTTTCTATAACTCATGCTTGAACGAAATGAACCATCCGCCTGCGAATGATAGGCCGTCCTTAGATTCAGCCGTTTGCCCATGACTTCCTGTAGACTATCTCAAAACTGGCTAGTGAAGACTGAGTCACGGTTACTAACTATACTTGAGGGAACCTCGTGCAACTGCTTTATTTCTTGAAAGTAAACTATCGCTAGCTATGATGCAGTCCTTTCGCTCTTTACCGGAGTGAAATGAGCACTCTTCGTGAGTCTTCCTACTATGACCCACATGCTCGTATTCCCTTTTCTTGATCTAGGCAGTCCATCCACGAAATCCTTCGTGACACTTTACTACTTCCATTGCGGGGACCTCCAATGGATGTAATAGCCCACCGGGCTTCTATGACTCAGCCTTTAACCTGTTGGCACAACATGCACCTTGGGACAAACTCGGCCACTTCCTCGAGTGATGTGCATCTTCAAGAACCTTCTTTCTCTCATCGCGTCTTAGCCATCCCTTGTCATCTATAGCGAGGTGTCTTAACATCTCGCCTCGAATCAACTTGTCCATGATCTCGACTTAACTGCGGGTCTTCTTTCCGTGAAGTCCCTACTTGATCCAGAAGGGTAGGTCTAAACTCAAGGGACGCTAACTGACTAATTAAACTGAGAAAGCTTCTTACTTCAATTATCCTCGTCGGAGCTTTCCGGTCTTGAACCGTGACCACTTTAGCGGGATCCACCGCTAAGCCTTGCGTAGTAACTATGTACCCAAGAAATCTAACTCCTTTTTCTCCAAAATAACATTTGGAGGACTTGGCTTTCAACTGATGCGCTCTAAGCGTATCCATCACCTCCTTGAGATGTCTAGCATGTTCTTCCTCGTTCTTTAAGAAAGTCAGGATATCGTCTACAAAGACTACCACAAACTTGTTCAGGAACTCCCTAGGCACCTACTCATCAAGTCCACGAAGTAGGCGGGTGCATTAGTCAAACCGAATGGCATGACCAGCCATTCTAAGAATCCATCTGGAATTCTGAACGCAGTTTTGCCTATACTATCCTCAGCTACTCTGAGCTGAGGGAATCCAGTAGCAAGATCAAGAGAAAACAGATGTTCCTACAAGCTGATCGAACAAATCATCGATCCTTGGCAATGGTTGTCTATTCTCTTTGTTTAACTCACGATAATCGACACAAAGTCGAAGAGAACCATCTGCCTTGGTAGTAAATACTACAGGCGCTCCCCATTCAGATATACTTCGTCTAATGAAGTTCTTCTCAAGCAACTCCTTGACTTGCTTTCTTAACTCTCATCTTGCGGGGCCACGTGCCTAACCGGCCACGTAACTGGCTTGGCATTATCAACCAGATAAATGCGGGAATCAACCTCTCGCTTAGGGGTAACCCCCCTTCACTTCACCCAAGATATCGGGATACTCTCGGACCACCCTCACCGATTGCAAACTATCGATAGACGAGTTGAGGGATTCAAGATAACACAACGTGACGGGACTCATAGGGTTACTAGAAATTTTTAGGGTATTACCGAGGCGAGTCATGAGCCTCACAACCCTATGCTCAAAAATCAAGGATGGCTCCAAAACTGGACAACCAATCCATGCCCAAAATCAACCCATACCCCATGAAACCGAGAATATAAGCATCACACGAGAACTCTACACTAAAGATAGAGATTTTCAAATCCACGTAGATAATAGACAAATGGGCGGAACCCCTAATTGGATTTGAAACACACACGGGATCATCTACCAAGCTAGTACTAAGGTTCAAACTATCAACAAGATCAGATGAGATAAAGCTATGCGATGCACCAGAATCAAACAAAGTACGAACAGGAAAATCAAAAATGTATACAAGGCTTTCAACAGAAATACTACCTCGATCATGAGCTGGAAGAACGTTGTTGAGGGGGTGAACTCGCCCTTCAGACGGTCTTGCACACTGAGTCTGACCTTGCCCTTGCTTCTTTGGGCAATCTTTGCTGAAATGTCCAAACTCACCACAACGATAGCATTCACCACTCTTCCTTTTCCTCTTTTTACAATCCTTAATAAGATGCCCAACTGAACCGCAATAATGGCACTTCCTCTTGTCGTTATTGCCCTTGTTGTTGTTCCCCTTGTTGCCTTGACTCTTGTTCTTGTTCTTATTGCCTTGACTGCTCTGACCGCTTGGATTACCCTGATTTCCTTTCCACTGGGAATCAGTCTTCTTGGCTTGAGTATCATTCATCTTGATCTCCTTCTTGTCACTCCTATTCTCTTCATTGAGTAGGGCCATATTCACCAAGCTCTCAAAAGTTGCCCCCAAGGGTATATGAGTCATGGCTAAACCATGTAATGGCTCGTTTAATCCTAGAGCAAAGTATAGGGCCTTCTTCTGAGATGTGTTAACCAAGTCCAAACCGACCCAAGCCAGTTGATTAAACTTATCTATGTATTCCCTAATAGTCATGTCCCCTTGCTTCAGTGATAGGAACCTTAGTCCAAACTTTCCCCGAAAGTCATCCCAAGTCTCAATTGGCCTAGTAGCGGTGGAGACCACCCACCAACGTGCAACTTCTTCCTTTAGCAACCACACTGCTAATAAAACCTTCCTACGGTCATCTATATCAAAGAAGGCAAAAAGATCTTCGGTTTCTTTCAACCAATTCCTTGCCTCTACATAAGTCTCGGTTCCAAAGAAATTATTGCCACCCATCGCCTTAAAGTCCTTGCAAATCTTTGCGAAGTCAGCTTGAGGATGCTGAGGGGGAGGAGGAACATTAACTACTAGAGGAGGAGGAGGAGGAACATCTGCGGGGCCGGCTTCGGTCTCCCTAGCCTCCAAAAGTCTCCTGTACCAAACAGGTACGCGTACTCCCTCCGGAATGGCAAAGTTATCGGCCATACTGAAAACGAAGAAAAAGATAGATTCAGAATGGAGAAAAACGAAGGAATTTTTGCTAATGGCTTTTTGGGGAATAGCCTTTAAAATAAACTAGACTTTTCTTTGGAAAATACTTTATACTTGGTTTTGAAAATAGTTTTCCAAAAGTTTAAAAAAACCTTTTTGTCCCTTCTCGTAAACCATATGCTCTGATACCAAATGTAACACCCCACCTCTGCAAGGGTGGCTCTTGCAAGCACTCTGAATTTGGAGGGGTGTTTGAATCAGGTAAACATGCATAATGATATATCAAGGCAGAACAAGAACATATGTATATATGTAAATAAGTAAAACGGCGGAAGATTTTAAACTATTTCAAAACAAGTCTGGTACAACATAACTTTCCAAATAAACAAGTCTAGATAAAACAACATCAACTGAAAAACTGAAATACATAAGTACTATCCCCAAAATAAGTGATAACCATAGCTAGCTTCATGTCATGACCGTACATGAGCTAAAATCCCACAAGCAAGCGATCAGAAATCCAAGCTAAGCTCCAATATTCCCACCCTGAGAACCTGGGGGGGGGGGGGGAACGGAAGAAAAGAGGCGAAAGAAAACAGGTCAGTCAAAAAGACTGAGTAAGCCCTACTACAATCATTGTAAACTGATAAAGTTAACTGGCATGAGAAGCAGGGATGAACATAAGGATAACAACATACTAGCATGATGATTAACTAACAAGGTAGATAAAGGTGTCATCGCATAATCAGGTTTAAGGTTTTCTCACCACAGGTGTACTAGCAAACTAACATGACTTGAATAAGCAAGTATTGATCCCTTGGCCCAAGCTTTGGCCCAATAACATGAAGTGCCCCTAACACGAGGTCCAATAACATGAAGCGACCCTAATATAAGGTCCAATAACATGGTTTGACCCTAATACGAGGTCCAACCAAACGGTCTTATCGATCGGCTCCCTAAGCCTAACTCGTCACGTGTTGGTGTCAATGCGGCCCAAACATAATTGTAGTCAGACTGTGCAGGGTCTCCCGTCGGGTGTATCAAGCCCTAGGGTGTCAACCCCTGGACACCATAAACATGAGTGCGCAGTCTCGATCTACTGGTACCCGTGCATGTTTTCCCCGGCTTCGGACTATGTGCACGACCATGGTCCGCCCGGAACTACACCGGCGTACCAATCTGCCGTTGTTTTTGGTCACTTACCTCCAGTCCAGTAATCGTGCCCCCTCCCTAGCCCAGTCCCTAGGGTCTTAATGATACAAACTTGGGATTACTGCTGGAGTGGACCCCCATTGCTAGGATTTTTCTAGTGGGTTAAGTACGGTTTAACCCTCTTGCTAATCATGGATTAACTTGGTTAAGTGTAACGATGAGTTCACGACTTAACCCCGATTAATCTACCAAGCCCAAATTGGTTAAGTATTAAGTGGACCATGACTTAACCCTAATCATGAGGCATTAATTAATTTAATGCGCCTTAACCTCTCACATTAGACTTTGTTGCGGTTACTAGTTAAGCCGGTCGGTTCCGGGTAGCTTTACACCACAACTTGGTCTAACCTCGGGTTCAAGGTACAACATGACCAACTTCTCACATTGGGTCCTATTGTTTGTAGCAACTAGTTAAGCCGGTCGGTTCCGGGTAGGTTTACACTACAAACTCAACCCAACCTCGAGTTGGTCACACTTATATTTTCTAAGTGTCATGTCCATCATGTTTACAAAACACATTACAAGTTTTCAAGCAATTGAGTAGACCTAACTTAATAGGTAAATTCCCAATGGGTAGACCTAACTTAATAGGTAAATTCCCAATCTTATGTTTTTATGTCTTTTAAGTTTACCCAACCCCAAACGCAATCCCATCGCTTACATATCGCAATAGCGCATAAAGGATAGAAAGGGGAAACTTGGCATAATCATGACATAAAGGTGTTGAAGCCACAAGTTTAACATGGTGTAAAACCAAACTTAGTATTTTGGTGATACATTGTGATAAATGACATGTAGAAATGGCCATAAGTTCGCATTTAGCCTCACATGCAAGTTATCATAAGGGATATGATAGCTCACATGTTGCCAAAATGCAACCTTTAGCATAAAGCTTGAAGCTTTATGTTCATAAACCCAAGATAAGCTTGCATAACATGATAACATGAACAAAATGATCAACCCAAACTTGCATCCCATAACTTGCATATCATATGACAAACTTGCATATCAACTTGCATAACATAACATGATAAACTTGCATATCATAACATGGCAAACTTGCATAGCATAACATGGTAAACTTGCATATCATAACATGGCATACTTGCATAACATAACATGATAAACTTGCATATCATAACATGGCATACTTGCATAACATAACATGATAAACTTGCATATCATAATGGCCAACCAAACTTGCATCATTCATTTAACTTTAGAGTTTAAATATGAAAGTAGAATAGGGCTTACAATGCTTATGAAGACACAAAAATATGACAAAGCCCTTATGCAATCAAATAGACCCAAAATGCAAGCTCTAATAGAAAAACCCTTGAGCCAAAATGATCAAAACCCTTGCTTTATGATGTAAATATGGAAACTTGACTTGAATGCAAGCTAATGATGCTCATACAAGCTTGGAAACACTTGTATGCATTGAAAATCTCTCATAGAAATGACTTAGGAATTTTATGAAGAGAGTGCAGACCATGAGAGGATTGATTTTGCAATAGTTTAGTTACTTGAATGAATAATGATGATTTAGGGTTAGGGCCTTATTTATAGAGATTAGGATTAGTTCTAGCCTTAGGATTAAACCCTAGTTCTAATCTCAGCCCTCAAAACCGAATCTGGCCCTAAAACCTAACCAAGACCCCAAAATGGTGCACCAGGCAAAACTGCCCGGCTGAACCAAGTCGACAGCCAAGTCGACAGGGCTGTCGACTTGGGTCAACCAAGTCGACTCCCAAGTCGACAGGGCTGTCGACTTGGGTGCTCTGGCGGGAATTTTCCCGCCTGCCCCAATCTGACCTAATTTTCCAAATTCAAACTTGAATTTGAAATCTGTTTTTACTTTGAAATTTTCTGAAAACTTCGTTGGGCCTTAATCGGGTCATACGGACTCCGATTTTCGAAAACTCGGATTCTATTTCGCGTATTTTTCCGAGACGAACGCAATGGCATAGCCCGTTTCCCTTGATTCAGATTTATAAATTAAATTCTGCCTCGATTTATGTTATAACAGGTTATTGAAAACACGGGTTGTTACAAACCCACTTCTCCACTTGAAACCTCGCTGTCACCCATCCATACAGGCCGACGACCAATGATCTATCACCACCTTCTCGAAAGTTGATCACCACTGTTCAATTGATCGAGCTCGATCCTCTCTTTAAATCTCCCTTTGGAGGTGTTGGAATTTATTGAATAAATTAGAAGAACAAGGAGGAAGAAGGTTTGAGCATCGGCGGCCATTGAAATAGAAGGTGGCTACTGTATACTTTTTTAGGGGATTAGGTTTTGTTATTCTAATATTTATAATAATCTTATATTATTAATTGAGCCTTTAGGTCCCACTTCTCCTATTCAAATTTCAAAATAGAATAAGAAAAGGAAAAAAAAGAAGGTATTCAATTGGATAGACAGGAATAAAAAGAACAAAAATATACACGTGGGTCCATTACAATTTATATTTATAACCTGACCATTATGATTTAAATTAATAACTTCATTCTTATATAAATTGCTTATTTTTGTCTTAGCCGATTTGTGTGAATTCTAATATCATATAAAATAACATTTTATATGTAAACATTCTTGTGAATTCAAATATCATATAAAATAATGTTTTATAGGTAAAACATTTTCTGTGAATTCAAATATCCTATAAAATATAAAATAACATTTTATATGTAAACATTTCTTATCAAAAATGTTTATTTTTACTTCAACTATTATGACACATTTATTTCCTTACATTCTCTTTTATTACATGCTACAATTACACTTTTTTTTTTATTATTTGAATTTCAAAAGTATATAACAATGAAAAGGAGAGAGAATGGTTATAAGTATACATGATTTTTATTCTTTTAAGCCATTAGTGCTTTCCATAGAATATTCTTTATTTATTTTGCCTTGTATCCATTTATAACAATCTATTTAATTTACCTAACGTTTCCATTCATCTTTTATTCTCATGTATATTTTAGTTGATTATTCTTTCTAAATTTCCAATCAAAAACGTCATTTTGTTTTAATACAAATCCTCTTAACAAAAATGTGACTTTTGTTATTACACAAATTCTCTTAACAAAATGTTAATTTTTGTTATGATAATCAATGACATATTCATTTATTACAACATTTATACTAATCAATGACATATTTATTTATCATAGATGACAGAATTGATTGCTAATAGTAACGACCAGAATTGATTTCTTAACATATAGGACAAAATTGATTTCTAACGTATAATGTATACTAACATGACGATTTATCAAATTTAAATTAACATGAGATATTGGCTTTCAATAAAACAACCATCATTCCACACCTTTAAAATTTCAAACTGTAGTGCTATTTTAAACTCCCTATATAATTAAATAAATTTATTTGTTTTATTTTTGATTAAAAATTAAATTTTTAGCCATTATTATTTAAAATAAATTGTTTTAAATATCCAATTTTCTTTTAAATTCCCAAAATAAAAATTTTAAATTGGCCCCAAAAATTCCGGGTTGTTACATTTAGCAAGATTAAAAATATGATTTTTAATTAGTGTATGGCATGAAATTATTTTTTGAAAGATAAAAATATAATTTTTAGCCTATGTATGTTATTTATAAAATAATTGTACAAAGAAATATATGAAGTAGAAATACAAATATGATTTTTATTTATTAGAATGAAACGATAAAAATGTGGTTTTTATCTATGAACAGCGTGAAAAGGATGCGTTGGAGTTTCGAACAAATCTGGACCGTTCAGAAAGAAAGAATGGCGGAGTGGAACCCTCGGTGAGGAGTCCTCACTTTTAATTATTTTCTAGTTGAAATATATACTAGGATGTAGACGGTGCTTAGTAGCACCCGACACCCGTCGTCCACAGACCATGGATGACTTGATTGTTTGATTGATGTGTTGTAAAAATTGATTGTATGATGTGGAATGGAATAAAATATTTTATAGTGGAAAATATTTTATAGTTAAAAATATAATTTTTTTTACGTGTATATAAAATAAATATTCATTTACAAATCGAACGATTTGTTTATGTACACCCATTTGACAGATATTGATTGGGACGATAAATTTTACACGTCGCCCAACTACACAAATAAAAATCTGTGTTTGTTGATTTGAAACCCCACACGGGTATTGTGATGATATTTGGCGTACACTAATCCCAATTGTTTAGTTGTATGTCGATTGATTGGTCGACAGACTGTGTAAGCATTAATTATTTATATTTAATGCTTATGTAGTTGTGTGGTGTAGGGGTGAGCGTTTGGTTGGATCGGATTATCTGATGATGAAAATTCCTAAACCAAACTAAAACCAATAAAAATGAAAACCAAACCAACCAAATTAAGATTGGTTGGTTCGGTTTGTTATCAGATCTAACCGAACTAAAAATATTTTAGACTTTATGTTAATAATAGTAACTATAAATTAAATTAAAACATAAATATATGATTAAAGTATTATCATTTGTTATTCTTATTCTTTCCAAAAGTAATTTTGATACATATGTGATGATTAAAATTTACTTAGACAACTAAACTAACATAAAATATTTTCTATATTATTAATAATTTTGAAAATATAATAAAAGTTCGGTTAATTTGGTTAAACCGATAACCAAACTAAATATTTTTTCGGACCGATTACAAACAGATCTAATTTCCAAACCAAACCAAACCGACCAAAATAAATTAGTTTGGTTGGTTTATTTGGTTTAACTAAATAATGCTCACCCCTAGTGTGGTGCACTCTGGATGACGGTTGATGATTTATCGTTGCTATTATATACATGTATTGTAGGGAATCCATATAATTAACGTTATATGGTAATTGATTGGGCCTCATTCCAATTTGGAAAATAAGGAATATTATAGAAAGAAAATTCATGTGTTGAATAGAATAAAAATTCATGTGTTGAATAGAGTAAATGTTCAAGTGTTGAATAAAAATATATATTCATGTGTTGAAGAAAATATTCATTTGTTGAATAGAATAACGAAGTTATTGAAATATACAAAGCCGTGTTGGTTAGATATGCGCCATTTTGACGCGAACGATATTTATATCAATTATATTCGTTTTTATAATGATTATGGAAAAAGGAAGTGATTTCAAAATATAACGTTTTGAAAATATTATCATTTGTATATCGATAATGTGGAATATTCAATTTTGATTTGAAATTGAATATGAAGTTAAAATCGTTTCGAAAACGAATTTAAAACGATTTATAAAATACATTTTAAAAGTAAATCGACAAAATATATATAATATATATTATATATATTATATGGCCTGAATAGAACGCGCCGCGTCGCGGTAGTTCGCGAATTTTGACCATTGACTTCAAATGGATATTACGGGAGATCCGACCGTCAGATTCTCCTAAAACTAGAACTGTTGGGTTCGTATCGAAAAGAGCTTTCTAACAAATATAAGAAATTAGAAATCTAACAGTTGGATTTGGAATTATGTCCAAATCAAATTTGGAAAAGGTCGCTGTAAGTGCAGTTCGATGGCAATTGATGGAATACGGGCCTTGATAAAATTATTAAAAGTAGTAATAATTTGTGTAGAATCGTAAGAAATGATTTGGAAAAAATTAGGATGAAAATTTCCATATTTGAAAAGATAAAAATAGATTTTTATCGAAATGAACTAGTTTTAAACTAGAATTATAATTCCATTTATTTTTAAAATAAATAAAGTGGATTTGAAATGGTTTAGAAAGTAACCAAAATTTCCAATAATTGAATTGGAATGGATTTGAATCAAAATTGTCTTTGGAATATTTCGATGTTGGATTTCGTGATTATACAGATATTGTTATGGAAATTTGAAAGATATATTTTTATCGTTATTTCCAATACGATATATGTTGGTCGTAGAATTTGATATTGAATATAAGCCAATATATTTTCTACTCAGAGCCTTGTATTTAATATCAAATGTGATTTTGGGTTGTCGTGAACGATATCTTTAACAATACTGTTCTTAGACCCAATGGAGTTAAGAAAATCAGAAGCTAATTGAAGATTAGTTAAGTTGAATGGTTTCTTAGGTATTGATCTGATGTTGGTTTCGGCCTTCGGGGTTAATACTTAGGGAATTGTTCGCTTGCTAATTTACGGTTAAAGGCTGATAGAATAGAATGTGATTTTGGGTTTATCGTGAACCGTGTTTTAAATGGCATTGGTTCTTTAACCCAGTTAAAGACGGGATATGAATTCCCAAGTTAAATAATCATTGATAGTGATTATTAGGAAAATTAAAACCAAGTGGAGTTTTGATGAATCTTTAATTAGATTGAAATAATCGAGAATGGAGTATCACCAGTTTTGCTTCAGGAAATAGTTAAATCTTTAATTAGATTTGAATGTGAAATGGTAATTGAATTTACCGATAATACCGTGGTGCTAGATATGAAGTATGACCAGTTTTACTTCATGGCATGAATAGGTTGGGATTGGGAAATAAAATAAATCATTACTTCATTGTGGTTCGATAATCCCGACTAGTTTGAATTGATATTTAAATGAAGATTAAAGAATAAATTTAAAGAATTTATCTTTGATAAAATTAATGGGGACCTTTCCCAAAGTATAAGAATATTTGTGTAACCCCCCACACCCGCTAAGGTCACTCACAAAGGGAATGCCTTAGTTTTGGTGGAGTATTTTTAGTGAGTATAGAACAGAAAAATTACAACAGGACAGATATAAGTAATACTTGAAAATTTAAAACATCATTTCATTATCAAAACATGTTTGGTTACATCACAAAACCATAACAAGAGTCAAGTACATAATATCCATCCTGATAAAATAGAAGTACATAATCCCATTACATAGACAATAGCCAAAAGATAAACCGAGCTTTACTTCTACGGTCCAAGCCCCAAAAGATAGATATAGCGGTCTGGTCCAAGCCCACTAGTGCCAGGTCCACTCTGATAACCTGAGGGTGGGGAAAAAGATAAACAACAACGGGGTCAGACATAAGTCTGAGTGAGTCCTATAACCCTAACAATACAACCATTAAAGTAATTAGGGTATGATATAAACAAGATATGGTACCTCTGGGGATAATGACTACACTAAGTAGCCAACAAAACACAGGATGTACTACGATAACCGAAACGACGTATTTATCCACCCAAGGATAATTACTAGCTTACATCACCCCAGATCTACCCACCCAAGGGTAATTCCTACATTGCACCACACCAGTCATTCCCACTCAAGGATTGATCCCACCCAAGGACTTAAAGAAAGATATAACTAGTAGTTTCATGTACCCCTAGCTGACCACATAGGTGCCGTCTGCCCCTATCTCCACTAGGTGTACTTAGTAATTTTACCCAGTAGTTTCGTGTACCCCTACATAGGTGCCGTCTGCTCCTATCTTCATTAGGTGTACCCACTACTCCCCAGCGATCGGCTCCCTACCGTAGATACCCGTGCTGGTCCCACAGTGGGGTGTATCACTCCCCTAAAGTGGCTACCTGATAATATCAACGGTGCACGGCTTTATATCTACACGATGCAACAACGGCTTATCTACCAGCCCGGGCCCACACACGCATATGAAACCCGTTGGACTCGCGTTGCCACCGCTAACCCGTTTTGGCCTCTTATAGTCAAACCCAATATGCGTGTCTCGTCACTCGACATGGGTCGAGCCCACAAAGATATGTTTGGGATATTGGTTGAAATGGGCCCCCACAAGCTACTACTTAAGCTTGTCATTTAATCTAGTGCATCCCACTTAACCCCTTTTTATAATCATGCCCCCTTACATGTTAAGGTTTGGTTAAGTCATCTAATTATATTTCAATTGCCACTTAAGGCACCCACTAGATTTCCGCATGCCACCCAAGGCACTTACTTGATTCCCACATGCCACCCAAGGCACTTACTTAATTCCCACATGCCAACCAAGGCACTTACTTAATTCCCACATGCCACCCAAGGCACTTACTTAACCCTTTAATCATGTTTAATTACATGTTCCACTTTGGTTAAGTATTCTAATCGTATTTTCTATTGCCACCCAAGGCAACCCACTAGTTTCCTCATGCCACCCAAGGCACCCATTAAATTTCCACATGCCACCCAAGGCACCCACTTAACCCCTTATGTCCCACTACATGCTAATATGGTTAAGTGTTTCTTAATTAATTAAGACCGTGATCTCCCATAAAGACCTCCCACATTAGACTGGCTGTTATGACCGCCTGGTTAAGCCGGTAGGGTCCGGGCAGTCTTACGTCATAGCAGAGTCTAACCTCGTGTCTTTACTTTAATCATGTATTTAATTTATGGCCAAGACCTCTCACATTGGGCTGCCATTTGTAGCCACTGGTTAGGCCGGTCGGGTCCGGGCAGTTTTACACTACAAATGAGTCCAACCTCGTGTCTTAGTCGATTAATTACACCTAATTAATCACCCCCATATTAATTGTCCCTAATTAATATCAAGTTTTCCATAACATGGGTAGACCTAACTCAGTAGGTAAATTCCCATGGGGTAGACCTAACTCAATAGGTAAATTCCCACTTATGGTAGTTTATTTTTATGGTATGCTTAATCATACCCAACCATACTTTAATTAACATATTTACCAACCCCATCGTTTCCCCACGTAAACCGTTCTCATTTCATGACATAATAAAGGGGAAGATCATCACAAATATCATGGGTTTAGCATACAACTTTGTCATGGGTTAAGAGGATGTCAACTTGCATATATGAGCATATATTAACCCAACTACATTTAACCCAAACTTGCACATTATCATACACATGATTTGCATAACATGTTGCATATGAGCTTGCATATTATCATACCCATATCTTGCATCACATGTTGAACTTGCATATAAGCATTCTCATAACTTGCATAACATGTTAAACATGCATTTGAGCCTACACATAACTTGCATAAGCATTCACATACTTGCATAGGCATTCTCATACTTGCATAAGCATTCACATACTTGCATATCACATTAAACTTGCATTTAAGCATATACATAACTTGCATAACATCATGCACATAACTTGCATAATCTCATAAACTTAACTTGCATAACACCATGCACGTAACTTGCATACCCTCATACACATAACTTGCATATAAACTTGCATAACAACATGCACATAACTTACATAACATCATGCACATAACTTGCATAACATGTTGAGCTTGCATATATGACTTGCATCTTAAAGGAGGGTAAACATGCATAGGATATAAAGGTGTCATCTTGCATATGTATGCATCACATTTAAAAGGGTAAACTTATATATCATGATTTATGCATAATACCAAACACTTAGCATGCATAAAACCACTTACTTAGCATGCATAGAATCAATTACTTGTTATGCATAAACACACCACTTAACTTGCATAAACCCAAACACTTAGCATGCATACAACCAAATACTTAGCATGTATAAAATCACATGCATAACTTGCATATCATGTTACATATAACTTGCATATACTCTCACATATAGTTTGCATAACATGTTACATATGCATAAATGTTCAACATAGTGTTTTGCATCATAAAACATGGCATTAACCTTGCATATAACATAAAACTTGCAAATCACATATCATACAAACTTGCATAAACACATTTGTCCACAAACATAGCCATGTCTTATCACATCCTACCATAATAAATTTAACAATTGATTATTAAAGCCATAGGAACTCACCAAAACCAAGATTAGCAAACTTATGAAGTAAAACTAGTTGCCAAATATGAAGAAGAAGAGGATTAGGGGTTGATTAGCTTGCAACTCTCTTCATTGATTTGTGGAGGCCATGATCAAGTTTCATTTTGCCATAGTTTAGTTACAAGATCTAATTATGAATGAATTAGGGTAGGGTTAGGGTCTTATTTATAGGATTAGGTAGTGTTTTAGGCCCTTAGATTAACCCTAGATTAGTTTAGGTCCGTCAGATTTAGGAAATCTCTAGAACCCAGCCCTCCAAGCCAGCCTAAAACCCAACCTGGTGCACCCAGGCTCTCTGGACGCTGCGCCCCTGTCGACAGGCAAGTCGACACCCCTGTCGACAGGCCTGTCGACAGCCCTGTCGACATGGTTAGGGCGGGAAGCTTCCCGCCTACCCCGCTGGTTCTAATTTGAAATCCTAATTTAAATTTCTAAATCTGTTTTAAGCTTTAATTTTTTTGCAAACTTCATTGGGCCTTAACTGGGCCATACGGACTCCGATTCTCGAAAACTCGGACTCTATTTCGCGTATTTTTCCGAGACGAACACAATGACGCAGCCCGTTACCCCCAATTCCCACATCTGAGATTATTTATCCTATGATTAGAGAATTTTAGTATTAGCTAAAATTCGGGGTGTTACATTCTCCCCTCCTTAAAGGATTTCGTCCCCGAAATCTCTAAGCTAAGGAGAATGCATATCCTACCATCCAAACAACCATCTACTCAATCCATCAAAACACGGGCATCCATTGTCCTTAAAACAATTTCTAATGATGTATGAGCATATGCAAAAAGTGTGTGTATATGTTCCCTATCTAATGTATGAACATATGCAAACCATGATAGTGCCATGCATCCATTATGTATGCGAGAGAACCCTATCGACACATACAATATCTACATGAGTGCACAATCATTCACCAAAATGCATCATCCATATGATAACACAATCATTATACATCCATAGATATAGCTTCCTACACACAATTTTATGCAATATGCAATATGAAGTGACTGAGCCGATCTAGTGCCTAGAGTGTGTGTATATGCATCCACGAGCAACCACTAGCAAACACTTGCATCCACTTGCATCCATCATACATAACATGTCTCAAACACATGTTTCAACCATAGGACTATCCTATCTGAAGGTCAAAGGTACTAACGAGAGGACATACTAAGGATAAGATAAGCACAAGATATGCGATGAAGGAGAAGCAAAAGGACATACCCTCCGAAAGAAAAGGGTACCTCGAACGCATCTTCGCTTCCGTCTCCCAGGTAGCGTCACTCTCTTCATCTCCCCTTCGTACTTTGACTAGTTGAACCTCTCTGTTTCTCAACTTCCAAATCTCTGACCCAAGGATGCAAGTAGGAGCTCGTCGAATCGTCGCATCACGCTCTGCTTCCACTTCTCTAAGCAAACTCGGCTCTACCACCTCTGCGGTCTTATGTAGGCACTTCCTCCCATGGAATACATCATGTACACCACTAAGTCTGTCGGGCAACTCCACCAATGGAAGATGCTCCTCCCATGTACCTCCAAAATCCAAGATACATAGCCTCAAAAGGTCTTCTAAAATATGTTTCACCCTCTCGGTCTGGCCGTCCGTCTGAGGATGATATGCGGTACTCAAACACAACTGAGTCCCTACCGCCTCTTGCACCCTCTTCCAAAACTCTCTAGTGAAGATAGGACCTCGATCGCTCACCATACTGGAGGGTACACCATGCAATCTAATAATCTCTCGAATGTAAACTGAAGATAGCCATGGAGCGGTTCCTTTACTCTTCACAGGTATACAATGGGCGCTCTTAGTAAGCCTTGTCTACTATCACCCAAATTTCTGTATTACTCTTTCTCGATCTGGGTAACCCGTCAATAAAATCTGTCGAGACGCTGTCCCACTTCCATTGCGGAACCTCCATTGGTTGAAGCAACCCACCTGGTTTCTTTTGCTCCGCCTTCACTTGTTGGCACACCAAGCATCGAGCGACATACTTGGCCACATCTTTCTTCATACCGGCCCAGAAGAAAACCCTCTTCATGTCTTGGTACATCTTGTCCCCACCGGGATGAAAGGTCATCCTAGAACGGTGTGCATCATCAAGAACAACCTTCCTCAAACCCTCGCCTTGCGGTACACAAAGTCTACCGTCTCTGCGCAAGCACCCCCCTATCGTCTAGGGTGTACCTACTCAAATGGCTGGACGACTCCCCCCCTTATGAGCTTTTCCACCAACTCAACCCACTGTGGGTCGTCCCTTCGTGCTTCTCCAATCCGCCCCAAAAGAGTAGGTCTAACTTCCTAGGAAGCTAGCAAACCGGGTACATAATCAACGGAAGGTCTGAAATCAAACATCGAGATAAATTCCAAGCTTCGTTGTTCCACGGACAACGGACTCAAGGACAACCTCTTTCTGCTCAAGGCGTCCGCCACCACGTTACCCTTGCCAGGTGTATACGCTATCTCAGACTCATAGGATGCTAAGAGTCCCATCCCCTTTTACTGTCCTAAGATTATGCGCTCGAAGAGTCTCCAACACTTCTCTAAAATGTAGGGCATGCTCTTCTCCACCAGGATATCATCCAAAATCATTACAGCTGTCTCTCACGCAGACCACCCTAGCCGAACTCGGCATCCCCAAATGCAAGCCCCAAAGGCCTAAACCAATATCAGACAAACACCCAAGGGATACCTCCTTCCAATTCAGACGACCTACGTGAGATGATACTAGTAAAAATGGCTAAATAATTAAGCCCTTGTCCAATTCTGGATGTCCTCGCCAGCCTCGCTCCAAAACCACCGTTTATCCCATACTGGCTTCGCTCAGCCTATTGAGCATATACAAAAAATTATTTCGCTCCTAGAAAAGACCAAGATGTCATCCACAAAGACCATCACAACTTATTTAGGTACTCCCTGAACACCCTTCTCATCAAATCAATAAAGTATGCGGGGGCGTTCGTCAAACCAAATGGCATCACTAGCCACTCATAAAAAAAAAATCATCCGGAGTCCTAAAGGCAGTCTTCTCTATACTATCCTCAGCCACTCTCAATTGATGAAATCCCGTGGCTAAGTCCTCCTACAAAAATACTGAGGCGCCAGCCAACTGATCAAAGAGATCATCTATCCTCGGCAATGGGTGTCTATTCTTCTTTGTGAGTTTATTTAGTTCTCTTTAGCCTACACAAAGTCTGAGGGACCCGTCCGCCTTCATAACAAAAACTACTGGAGCGCCCCACTCCGATATACTTCGTCTTATGAACCCCTTCTCAAGCAAATCGCCTACTTACTTATGGAGTTCCCTCCTCTCACGAGGAGCCATGTGGCACACTGGCCAAGATACTGGTTTAGCATTGTCCACCAGATATATTCAGAAGTCAATCTCCCGCTTCGGAGGTAAGCCCTTCACCTCCTCACACACATCCGAGTATTCCCGGACCGCTCTAACAGATCACAAATTCTAGACCGACGTGTCAAGCGATTCTAGATAACTTAGCATAACAAATTCTATGGGATTACAAGAGATCTCGAGAGTGTTACCCCAGCGGGCCATAAGCCTAACAACTCTCCCTTCAAAATCAAGAACGGCACCTCTACTGGATAACCAGTCCATGCCCATAGCCCGTGAAGCCCAACAAGCATCACACCTAAACTCAACGCTAAGTATAGAAACTTTCAAACCCAAACACATCATGGAGCCCAATTGGGTTTGAAACAACTAAGGGATCATCTACCAAACTGGTGTCTAAGTGCAGTGACTCAACTAACAATGATGAGATAAACGAACTCGATGCTTCAGAATCAAATAAGTTCGAATCGGATAATAAAGAAATCCAAATTCCAACCTAGCCGGTCCTATCCCCATCTGGTACCCTAGTCGTGAGGGAATACAACTACCCTCCAGAAGATTCCATGCCTTGCCCTTTGCTTCTTTGGACAATCCTAATAAGGTGTCCTATTCCTCCCAAAAGGATAACTACTAGCCTTCTTTCTTCCCTATTCTCCACTCTTATCCTCCCACCAATGAGGTTTCATCCAAACAACTATTTGAGCCTTCCTCTCATCGTCTATCCTACCAGTCCTCCTCCTTCTTGAACCAACTTCTAATCTGATTAACGTCTAAGTCCCTTGAAGTGGTTTTCCATCCTTATCTATCTTAAAAAGGTCATCTATACGCGGAGGGGAAGCTCAAAATGAGAGAAAGGAAGAGATTCAAAATGGAGAATTCGAAAGATATAGATATGGCTATTGGGGATTATGCTTTTCTTTCAAAAACTTTTCTCTTAAAAGACATGTTTTTGAAAATACTCCTTTCAAAAATATTCCTAGAAAATAGTTTTTCTAAAATTTTTATCTGTTCCGGTAACCTTAAGCTCTGATACCACGTGTAACCCCCCACACCCGCTAAGGTCACTCACAAAGGGAATGCCTTAGTTTTGGTGGAGTATTTTTAGTGAGTATAGAACAGAAAAATTACAACAGGACAGATATAAGTAATACTTGAAAATTTAAAACATCATTTCATTATCAAAACATGTTTGGTTACATCACAAAACCATAACAAGAGTCAAGTACATAATATCCATCCTGATAAAATAGAAGTACATAATCCCATTACATAGATAATAGCCAAAAGATAAACCGAGCTTTACTTCTACGGTCCAAGCCCCAAAAGATAGATATAGCGGTTTGGTCCAAGCCCACTAGTGCCAGGTCCACTCTGATAACCTGAGGGTGGGGAAAAAGATAAACAACAACGGGGTCAGACATAAGTCTGAGTGAGTCCTATAACCCTAACAATACAACCATTAAAGTAATTAGGGTATGATATAAACAAGATACGGTACCTCTGGGGATAATGACTACACTAAGTAGCCAACAAAACACAGGATGTACTACGATAACCGAAACGACGTATTTATCCACCCAAGGATAATTACTAGCTTACATCACCCCAGATCTACCCACCCAAGGGTAATTCCTACACTGCACCACACCAGTCATTCCCACTCAAGGATTGATCCCACCCAAGGACTTAAAGAAAGATATAACTAGTAGTTTCATGTACCCCTAGCTGACCACATAGGTGCCATCTGCCCCTATCTCCACAAGGTGTACTTAGTAATTTTACCCAGTAGTTTCGTGTACCCCTACATAGGTGCCATCTGCTCCTATCTTCATTAGGTGTACCCACTCCTCCCCAGCGATCGGCTCCCTACCGTAGATACCCGTGCTGGTCCCACAGTGGGGTGTATCACTCCCCTAAAGTGGCTACCTGATAATATCAACGGTGCACGGCTTTATATCTACACGATGCAACAACGGCTTATCTACCAGCCCGTGCCCACACACGCATATGAAACCCGTTGGACTCGCGTTGCCACCGCTAACCCGTTTTGGCCTCTTATAGTCAAACCCAATATGCGTGTCCCGTCACTCGACATGGGTCGAGCCCACAAAGATACGTTTGGGATATTGGTTGAAATGGGCCCCCACAAGCTACTACTTAAGCTTGTCATTTAATCTAGTGCATCCCACTTAACCCCTTTTTATAATCATGCCCCCTTACATGTTAAGGTTTGGTTAAGTCATCTAATTATATTTCAATTGCCACTTAAGGCACCCACTAGATTTCCGCATGCCACCCAAGGCACTTACTTGATTCCCACATGCCACCCAAGGCACTTACTTAATTCCCACATACCACCCAAGGCACTTACTTAATTCCCACATGCCACCCAAGGCACTTACTTAACCCTTTAATCATGTTTAATTACATGTTCCACTTTGGTTAAGTATTCTAATCGTATTTTCTATTGCCACCCAAGGCAACCCACTAGTTTCCTCATGCCACCCAAGGCACCCATTAAATTTCCACATGCCACCCAAGGCACCCACTTAACCCCTTATGTCCCACTACATGCTAATATGGTTAAGTGTTTCTTAATTAATTAAGACCGTGATCTCCCATAAAGACCTCCCACATTAGACTGGCTGTTATGACCGCCTGGTTAAGCCGGTAGGGTCCGGGCAGTCTTACGTCATAGCAGAGTCTAACCTCGTGTCTTTACTTTAATCACGTATTTAATTTATGGCCAAGACCTCTCACATTGGCCTGCCATTTGTAGCCACTGGTTAGGCCGGTCGGGTCCGGGCAGTTTTACACTACAAATGAGTCCAACCTCGTGTCTTAGTCGATTAATTACACCTAATTAATCACCCCCATATTAATTGTCCCTAATTAATATCAAGTTTTCCATAACATGGGTAGACCTAACTCAATAGGTAAATTCCCATGGGGTAGACCTAACTCAATAGGTAAATTCCCACTTATGGTAGTTTATTTTTATGGTATGCTTAATCATACCCAACCATACTTTAATTAACATATTTACCAACCCCATCGTTTCCCCACGTAAACCGTTCTCATTTCATGACATAATAAAGGGGAAGATCAGCACAAATATCATGGGTTTAGCATACAACTTTGTCATGGGTTAAGAGGATGTCAACTTGCATATATGAGCATATATTAACCCAACTACATTTAACCCAAACTTGCACATTATCTTACACATGATTTGCATAACATGTTGCATATGAGCTTGCATATTATCATACCCATATCTTGCATCACATGTTGAACTTGCATATAAGAATTCTCATAACTTGCATAACATGTTAAACATGCATTTGAGCCTACACATAACTTGCATAAGCATTCACATACTTGCATAGGCATTCTCATACTTGCATAAGCATTCACATACTTGCATATCACATTAAACTTGCATTTAAGCATATACATAACTTGCATAACATCATGCACATAACTTGCATAATCTCATAAACTTAACTTGCATAACACCATGCACGTAACTTGCATACCCTCATACACATAACTTGCAT
The DNA here is from genome assembly GCA_030737875.1 of Allium sativum. Classification (NCBI taxonomy): domain Eukaryota; kingdom Viridiplantae; phylum Streptophyta; class Magnoliopsida; order Asparagales; family Amaryllidaceae; genus Allium; species Allium sativum. Next base: position 332,715,366 of record CM060920.1, on the reverse strand, counting down.
ATAAACTTGCATAACAACATGCACATAACTTACATAACATCATGCACATAACTTGCATAACATGTTGAGCTTGCATATATGACTTGCATCTTAAAGGAGGGTAAACATGCATAGGATATAAAGGTGTCATCTTGCATATGTATGCATCACATTTAAAAGGGTAATCTTATATATCATGATTTATGCATAATACCAAACACTTTGCATGCATAAAACCACTTACTTAGCATGCATAGAATCAATTACTTGTTATGCATAAACACACCACTTAACTTGCATAAACCCAAACACTTAGCATGCATACAACCAAATACTTAGCATATATAAAATCACATGCATAACTTGCATATCATGTTACATATAACTTGCATATACTCTCACATATAGTTTGCATAACATGTTACATATGCATAAATGTTCAACATAGTGTTTTGCATCATAAAACATGGCATTAACCTTGCATATAACATAAAACTTGCAAATCACATATCATACAAACTTGCATAAACACATTTGTCCACAAACATAGCCATGTCTTATCACATCCTACCATAATCAATTTAACAATTGATTATTAAAGCCATAGGAACTCACCAAAACCAAGATTAGCAAACTTATGAAGTAAAACTAGTTGCCAAATATGAAGAAGAAGAGGATTAGGGGTTGATTAGCTTGCAACTCTCTTCATTGATTTGTGGAGGCCATGATCAAGTTTCATTTTGCCATAGTTTAGTTACAAGATCTAATTATGAATGAATTAGGGTAGGGTTAGGGTCTTATTTATAGGATTAGGTAGTGTTTTAGGCCCTTAGATTAACCCTAGATTAGTTTAGGTCCGTCAGATTTAGGAAATCTCTAGAACCCAGCCCTCCAAGCCAGCCTAAAACCCAACCTGGTGCACCCAGGCTCTCTGGACGCTGCGCCCCTGTCGACAGGCAAGTCGACAGGCAAGTCGACACCCCTGTCGACAGGCCTGTCGACAGCCCTGTCGACATGGTTAGGGCGGGAAGCTTCCCGCCTACCCCGCTGGTTCTAATTTGAAATCCTAATTTAAATTTCTAAATCTGTTTTAAGCTTTAATTTTTCTGCAAACTTCATTGGGCCTTAACTGGGCCATACGGACTCCGATTCTCGAAAACTCGGACTCTATTTCGCGTATTTTTCCGAGACGAACACAATGACGCAGCCCGTTACCCCCAATTCCCACATCTGAGATTATTTATCCTATGATTAGAGAATTTTAGTATTAGCTAAAATTCGGGGTGTTACAATTTGAATAAAAGAATATTCTGAATTGGAATGAGGCGTATGTTGTGTTTGTGTAACACTTGTTTATTATATACGCGGGTTATTCAGAAAGACCGGGTTTATCCTATTCTGAATAACTGATTTGACGTGGTGTCGAGGATGAAGACGGTGGTTGAAGACAAGAGGTCTTCACATCGTTTGGGTGATTACTGATGATCTTGATTGGGCTGTACACCCATGAGGAGGGAATCAGTTGGTGATCGTCCAGACGTACTTGGAGATCGATGGATATGCGAGGTACAAGGTGCCTCCGGTTTCGTTCATGCCCAAAACGAACTTGTAAATGGACTGTGTGTCTAACATTGGATTTTATTCGGTGTGATTGATTTCTATTAAATATATATCTGTTTGGCGGCGGAGAATTTATTCCCTTGCTTAACGCCCTTCTCTGAGACGTACGAGCTTAGAGGTTATATATTGATGGATATCAATCGCACGGAGTGAATTGCCTGTGTGGCATGCCTAAGTGGCAAATGATCAAGGCTTATGTTGAAAAGCAAAGTCTTGTGGTTGATGATCAAAGCACGTCCTGTCTGGCATAGCTTTGTGTATAACGTTGATTCGCGAGCCTCACACCCCGGTTGTGAACCAGAAACAGGAGAGGACATCAGGGAGGACATGCGTTTCTTTCTAGCTAGGATGGTGACAGTGACCTACCAGCCTTGACATTTATATTATTTTCACCTGTGTGGTTGTTGGATTGCGAGGCGCCTCGGATATATCGGTGACTGTGTGGAGCCGATGGAGTCATTTGTCTCATTCACGCCCCAAAGGAGGGGAAACGCAGTGTTCAGGCATTTTAATCCACTTCGGTGGACCGGACCTGACGATCCAAGGGTCACTCGAGCTCTGATCCTGAGGCTCGGGTTAGACAGTCTCGAATCGGTAGAGGACGATCCCTGGCCTCGGTTCATAGATGGAAATCAAGTTCCCAAATACGTGACTTTGCGGTTTTGATTGTGGAGCCTAGTACGGCGACATGATATATGGTACCCATGCCGTCTAGGATTGATACATTTATATTTGAAGTTGTTTTACACACTATGCACTTGTAATAGTATCAAAGGATTTGTTTTTAACGTGCCAAGCATGTTTGGCTATTATAAGGGAAAACCCTATCCTCCGGCTTGTGTTGCATTGTGTGATGGGACCTGGGTCTTATAATAGCTTCATTTTTCCAAAAAGCATTGTGCTGTTTTGTTATATGCACTAGTATTCTTGGGAGGAAACCCGTTCCGTGTTATACGGCGTGGTCCCTTGATATATCTGATTTAAAATAAAGATTAATAACTGTTTTAGTTCTCACACCAGTCACATGACTGACCTGGAGTTTATTGTTTTAACCTAAACTCTGGGTGCCCTTATTTTGACCCGGGAAGCTAGTAGTTTTGGTTTTGCAGATTTATATCCACAGGATCCTGATTTACAGCTGGAACGATACTCAGAAAGCTCTGTATCCATGTATTACTTTCAGTTGTGTTTTGTATTGTTTTTCCGCTGCATTGTATTTAAATGTATTGTAATCTCTGATATTTTCTATGTAATATTTATTCGTACTCTGAATAATCTTGTATTCTGATGGAATTGTTGTAATAAGCAATGTAATGTTCTTCTGTTTGTGTTCGGATTCGGCTTGTCCTCAATTCTATCCAGGCTTTCCTTACCGGGGAAGTTCAGGTCGTTTTAGTTTGGTATCAGAGCTTTGGTTTACAGAGCTCAGAGAACAAGACACATTAGAACCATACGAATGAATTCATCAGAGATTGGATTAGTAATATCCAACGAGAATGACTCGTTAGAGATAGGATCAGCAGTATCCTAGAACAAGTGTGAAGAGTATATTTTTAAATTGAAAACTAGTTTTGTTTTGAAAATTTAAATCAATTATTCGTATTTGATTATTTATTTTATGTTGAATTTGGACAATCAAGTATATAGAGATTTTAGTATACATCTGATCCACGTGTATTGAAGCATCAAATATATTCGATAGATATAGTATCACACTCTAGTCGCCCGAAGAAGATACTGATGATTGAGATCTCATCATCAGTGTTTTTGTTCGAGTTTCGAAAGTGGGATTTCCATATATTTCCATTAGACTGGTGTGAGAACCAAAATTAGATAGGTTTATTGTTGTGTTTTGGCACCAAAAACATGATTTTCTGTATATATCAAAATTACGAATTTGAAACATTAATTCACTAATTGATTGATGGCTGTGTTTTTTGATTATTGGTTTGATATTTTTAACCATTTAGCCAAATTGTACCAAATATTGAACTGTATTGAAAATTGTTTGGAAATGCATATATGTACATGTATATACATTGAACAAGTCATAGCAAGGAGGCTAGAGAAGAGGAATAAAATTGTTTGCCCAACAAATAGGTACATGTTTAATGTATTTCTTGGGTTTTTGATGATTTTATGAGCCGATTGGCTAGCCGCTTAGCTGTTTCTTTTTCATTTTGGATTGGTGAGGACCATGGGAGGCTATTTGAAATACCCCCAAGCTCCCGGTGCTGGGGAGGTTATGGCGAAATTTTTCGAAAATTTAGGGTGTTAGCCAAATTTTTGAAAAATTTGAAAAGTTCTTAGAAACTGAAAAGTTGAAGAACTTAAGCCATAAAGAAAATAGTGAAAGTTGAGTTGATTAGTTAAACAACTTTCAACTTCGCTCCTTTTCGGGGATGAAAAGTTTTAAGTGGGGGAGATTGTAATAACCCGGAAATCCGAGCCAATTTAAAATTTTTATTTTGGCAATTTTGATGAATTTTGAATATTTAAAATGAATTATTTTAAATAATAACGACGAGAAATTTATTTTGAATAGAATTAGAACATATATATTTATATAGATCGTCGTTAGAATAGAAATATATATTTTAAATTATAAAAGGAATTGAAAGTGGCGTGGTAGTTTGAAATTTCGATTTCAAAGTTCAAATGAATGTACAAGATTCAAAATAAACCGGATTTTAGCGAAACCAAAAATATTGGAATCTATTTGAGAATATCATTCCAACGAATCCAAAAAATTGAAATTTCATTGCGGGGATAAAAAGTTATGCCCAGTTGAAATTTCAGAATAGTTGCTATGGAATTTTGGCCCGTAAAAATGAAATTTTGCAAACGACCTCGGTTTTCGACGAAACCTCTTTTGTTGGATCCGGGATGTCAAATTATTGCTAGATTCCAATTTTCATAATTTTCTGAATCAATATGTGAGCGTGGAAAAGGAAAACGTGTTTTAAGAGTTTCAGTCAATTTCGATCGACCAGAAAATGGCCATTTTTCAAACGTTCTCGGAATTTGACGAAATTATTTTATTAGAACTGTATCGTCAATACGAAGCTAGAAAATATTTTTCGGGAATTTTTAGAGTCCGTATGTGGCCCCAGTAGATTGAAATGCGCGTTCAAATTCATTATATAGATTTATATTTTGATTTTGGCGGAAACTGATCGAAATAGTCGAATCAGCCTACGATACATGTTCCATTGTGTTCGGAATGGTGGTAATTAGCTGGGGACGACAGTCGTTGGGCTCGATTTGAGATTCGAATGAAAAGTCAACTATATGGAATTTAAAAATAATTAAATATAAATATATATATATAATATAAAATCTTTTACGTAAGCCCCTCCTCCCCCATCCCCCCGTTCAGTTTTTGTTCAAACGTCTTCTTCCTCCAAATCAAAAGAAAATCCCGTCACCGCCCCTAGCCCTACGCCACCACCTCCGTCGCACCACCAGCGGCACCGCCGTGCCCACGCCACCCCCTCTCCTCATCTCCGACCTCCTCCTATCCTATAGCTCCACCTTTCGATTTGAAGACCCCAAACCCCATGGAAGCAGCGCCACCCGCCATTCTAGGCCCCGCCGCCGGCCAGAGCAGCCCCTCCTCCGCCTGCTTCTCTCCCTCCGACCACTGCGAGCTACCAGCGACAGATTCCCCCCTTTTTATCCGCCAAATCAAACTCTTTAAACACTGTAAGTCTTCCTCTTTTCTCCGGTTTCAATTCATATAAAATTGAGATTTTTAATGCCATAAAGTTGAGATTTTTAACGAAATGAAAATATGATTTTCAATTTATAGAAAAGATGAGATTTTTATTAATCAAAGGTTGGATTTTTATAGTTAAAAAGATAGGATTTTTATAGCGATAAAAATTCGATTTTTATATATAGAGTAGCAGTAAAAATTCAATTTTTATTTATACCATAGCGAGATAAAAATTTGATCTTTATAGTGAAGTAGCGATAAAGTTATGATTTTTAGTTATGTAAAAATATCATTTTTGGTTAGTTAAAAATAGGATTTTTATCGTAGGTAGGAAATATTTTTAGCAAGGTTAAAAATATGATTTTTAATTGGTGTATGGCATGAAATTATTTTTAGAAAGGTAAAAATATATTTTTTAGCCTATGTATGTTATTTATAAAATAATCGTACAAAGAAATATATGAAGTAGAAATACAAATATGATTTTTATTTATTAGAATGAAACGATAAAAATGTGATTTTTATCTATGAACAGCGTGAAAAGGATGCGTTGGAGTTTCGAACAAATCTAGATCGTTCAGAAAGAAAGAATGGCGGAGTGGAACCCTCGGTGAGGACTCCTCACTTTTAATTATTTTCTAGTTGAAATATATACTAGGATGCAGAGGGTGCTTAGTAGCACCCGACACCCGTCGTCCACAGACCATGAATGGCTTGGTTGTTTGATTGATGTGTTGTAAAAATTGATTGTGTGATGTGGAATGGAATAAAATATTTTATAGTGGAAAATATTTTATAGTTAAAAAATATAATTTTTTTTACGTGTATATAAAATAAATATTCATTTACAAATCGAACGATTTGTTTATGTACACCCATTTGACTGATATTGATTGGGACAATAAATTCTACACGTCGCCCAACTACACAAATAAAAATCTGTGTTTGTTGATTTGAAACCCCACACGGGTATTGGGATGATATTTGGCGTACACTAATCCCAATTATTTAGCTGTATGTCGATCAATTGGTCGACAAACTGTGTAAGCGTTAGTTATTTATATTTAATGCTTATGCAGTTGTGTGGTGCACTCTGGATGATGGTTGATGATTTATCGTTGCTATTATATACATGTGTTGTAGGGAATTCATATAATTAACGTTATATGGTAATTGATTGGGCCTCATTCCAATTTGGAAAATAAGGAATATTATAGAAAGAAAATTCATGTGTTGAATAGAATAAAAATTCATGTGTTGAATAGAATAAATGTTCATGTGTTGAATAAAAATTTATATTCATGTGCTGAATAAAAATATATATTCAAGTGTTGAATAAAAATATATATTCATGTGTTGAATAAAAATATATATTCATGTGTTGAAGAAAATATTCATTTGTTGAATAGAATAACGAAGTTATTGAAATATATAAAGTCGTGTTGGTTAGATTTACACCATTTTGATGCGAACGATATTTATATCGATTATATTCGTTTTTATAATGATTATAGAAAAAGGATGTGATTTCAAAATATAACGTTTTGAAAATATTATTATTTGTATATCGATGATGTGGAATATTCAATTTTGATTCGAAATTGAATATGAAGTTGAAATCATTTCGAAAACAAATTTAAAATGATTTATAAAATACGTTTTAAAAGGAAATCGACGAAATATGTATAATATATATATATATATTAAATGGCCTGAATAGAACGCGCCGCGTCGCGGCAGTTCGCGACTTTCGACCATTGACTTCGAATGGATATTACGGGAGATCCGGCCGTCGGATTCTCCTAAAACCGGAACCGTTATGTTCGTATCGAAAAGAGCTTTCTAACGAATACAAGAAATTAGAAATCTAACGGTTGGATTTGGAATTATGTCCAAATCAAATTTGGAAAAGGTTGCTGTAAGTGCAGTTCGATGGTCATTGATGGAAATCGATTGTACGGGCCTTGAGAAAATTATTAAAAATAGTAATAATTTTTGTAAAATCATAAGAAATGATTTGGAAATAATTGGGATGAAAATTTCCATATTTGAAAAGATAAAAATAGATTTTTATCGAAATGAACTAGTTTTAAACTAGAATTATAATTCCATTTATTTTTAAAATAAATAAAGTGGATTTGAAATGGTTTTGAAAGTAACCAGAATTTCCAGTAATTGAATTGGAATGATTTTGAATCGAAATTGTTTTTGGAATATTTCGATGTTGGATTTCATGATTATACAGATATTGTTATGGAAATTTGAAAGATATATATTTATCGTTATTTCCAATATGATATTTGTTGGTCGTAGAATTTGATATTGAATATAAGCCGATATATTTTCTATTCAGAGCCTTGAATTTAACATCAAATGTGATTTTGGGTTGTCGTGAATGGTGTCTTTAATAATGTTGGTTTCGGCCTTCGGGGTTAATACTTAGGGAATTGTTCACTTGCTAATTTACGGTTAAAGACTGATAGAATAGAATGTGATTTTGGGTTTATTGTGAACCGTGTTTTAAATGACATTCGTTCTTTAACCCAGTTAAAGACGGGATATGATTTCCCAAGTTAAATAATCATAGATAGTGATTATTGGGAAGATTAAAACTAAGTGGAGTTTTGATGAATCATTAATTATATTGAAATAATCGAGAATGGAGTATCACCAGTTTTGCTTCAGGCGATAGTTAAATCTTTAATTAGATTTGAACGTGAAATGATAATTGAATTTATCGATAACAGCGTGATGTTAGATATGAAGTATAACCAGTTTTACTTCATGGGGTGAATAGGTTGGGATTGGGAAATAAAATAAATGATTACTTCGGTGTGGTTAGCTAATCCTGACTAATTTGAATTGATATTCAAAAGAAGATTACAGAATACATTTAAAGAATTTATCTTTGATAAAATTAATGGGAACCTTTCCCAAAGTATAAGAATATTTGAATAAAAGAATATTCTGAATTGGAATGAGGCGTATGTTGTTTTTGTGTAACACTTGATTATTATATACACGGGTTATTCAGAAAGACCGGGTTTATCCCATTTTGAATAACTGATTCGACGTGGTGTCGAGGATGAAGACGGTGGTTGAAGACCGGAGGTCTTCACATCGTTTGGGTGATTACTAATGATCTTGATTGGGCTATACACCCAAGAGGAGGGAATCAGTTGGTGATCGTCCAGACGTACTTAGAGATCGATGGATATGCGAGGTACAAGGTTCCTCCGGTTTCGTTCAGACCCAGAACGAACTTGCAAATGGAATGTGTGTCTGACATTGGATTTTATTCTGTGTGATTGATTTCTATTAAATATATATCTGTTTGGCGGCGGAGAATTTATTCCCTTGCTTAACGCCCTTCCCTGAGACGTACGAGCTTAGAGGTTATATATTGATGGATATCAATCGCATGGAGTGAATTGCCTGTGTGGCATGCCTAAGTGGCAAATGATCAAGGCTTATGTTGAAAAGCAAAGTCTTGTGGTTGATAATCAAAGCACGTCCTGTCTGGCATAGCTTTGTGTATAACATTGATTCGCGAGCCTCACACCCCGGTTGTGAACCAGAAACAGGAGAGGACATCAGGGAGGACATGCGTTTCTTTCTAGCTAGGGTGGTGACAGTGACCTACCAGCCATGACATTTATATTATTTTCACCTGTGTGGTTGTTGGATTGCGAGGCGCCTCGGATATATCGGTGACTGTGTGGAGCCGATGGAGTCATTTGTCTCATTTACGCCCCAAAGGGAGGGGAAACGCAGTGTTCAGGCATTTTAATCCACTTCGGTGGACCGGACCTGACGATCCAAGGGTCACTCCAGCTCTGATCCTGAGGCTCGGGCTAGACAGTCTCGAATTGGTAGAGGACGATCCCTGGCCTCGGTTCATAGATGGAAATCCAATTCCCAAATACGTGACTTTGCGGTTTTGATTGTACAGCCTAGTATGGCGACATGATATATGGTACCCATGCCGTCTAGGATTGATACATTTATATTTGAAGTTGTTTTATACACTATGCACTTATAATAGTATCAAAGGATTTGTTTTTAACGTACCAAGCATGTTTGGCTATTATAAGGGAAAACCCTATCCTCCGGCTTGTGTTGCATTGTGTGATGGGACCTGGGTCATATAATAGCTTCATTTTTCCAAAAAGCATTGTGTTGTTTTGTTATATACACTGGTATTCTTGGGAGGAAACTCGTTCCGTGTTATACGGTGTGGTCCCTTGATATATCTGATTTAAAATAAGGATTAATAACTGTTTTGGTTCTCACACCAGTCAGATGACTGACCTGGAGTTTATTGTTTTAACCTAATCTCTGGGTGCCCTTATTTTGACTCGGGCAGCTAGTAGTTTTGGTTTTGCAGATTTATATCCACAAGATCCTGATTTACAGCTGGAACGATACTCGGAAAGCTCTGTATCCATGTATTACTTTCAGTTGTGTTTTGTATTGTTTTTCCGCTGCGATGTATTTAAATGTATTGTAATCTCTGATATTTTCTATGTAATATTTATTCGTACTCTAAATATTCTTGTATTCTGATGAAATTGTTGTAATAAGCAATGTAATGTTCTTCTGTTTGTGTTCTGATTCGTCTTGTCCTCAATTCAATCCAGGCTTTCCTTACCGGGGAAGTTCGGGTCGTTTTATAGGTTTTCTTTTTAGCTCAAATGAATTTCGTATGCAGTCATACAAAATTAAAACATCGAATGATAATTAGCAATAGGCATGAACGAATAAAATTAAATAAAATATTCAAATTAAAAAAATATTTTTCTTTTTATAAATAAACCCCCAAGGCTAGTCCCTAATTCCCAATTTCATTTGATTTCCTCATTTCTGTTCTTACTCTTCTTTCAGTAAACAACATCATCGATTAGAAATCAAATGTTAAACCTTTCGTTGTCTCCTATCCTCTTTCATTTGAAAAACATTATCTTCTTCTGATTCCAAAGAAAGTCAAAGCCGACTATTTTCCCTTCTTTCAAAATGTCGATAAAACAAAATCTCCACTTCCAAGATTAAAAATAATCAACAACGAGATAAAAATTCAAGAGAATTGATTTGTTGGATTCGTGGAAGAAGGAGCTTCACTGTAGAGCCTTGTCTTTGTGTGCGGTCATGTTATCTATCACTCAAAATCTGGACAACGTAGCTAGGGCGCAGTTATGGTGCCGAGTGGAATGGTGATAGTCCGAGTGGATGGTTGCATTGTACTCGGGGTGGCGAAAAGGTTCGGTGATTGAACTTCAATGGGTATTGGTGTGATTGAGGATTGCATATATTTTACAGCAGCTACAGTAACTCGAAAATCAAATGACTATGAAGGGTTCAGGTGGGTTGTCGCGACTGACGTTGGTGAGGCTCAGTTAGGTGAAGCGAACAACAATGATGGGGTCATCCAATCATCAGAGATCGACGTGAGGTGGCTATTTGAGTTGGATCTTCGTTCAGATATTACTGAAGGAAGGAGACGGGATTTTGTTCCTGGTAAATGAATAAAAAATGTATGCATTATAAATGCTAATGGCGATGGGTGGTCCCGAGCAAGGTGTTGCTGAAGGAAGTGCAAGGTGGAAGCTAGGTGTGCACTGTGAAGGAACAGTTTCAGAATGTTTTAGAAAAGATATTTAACGTGGAGGAGTTATTGTTATAAAAGCGAATTGTGTACGTTAATCAGTGAACATGGCATGTGTTATTGGTTGAAGGAACAATTGGGTAACGGGATCAGAAAGTTTGGTAGAGGTCACGACAATAGCGACTGAAGGCATGGGCTTGAACCTGACTGGAGAATGAACGAAAGTAAAACCTTAATAACGGGTTAAAACCGTTAATGGTGGTAATATTAAATTAATGAAAATTTTCATTATTATTTAAATAATCTTAATTTAAAAAGATTTGTAATCATAATAATTATTGCATACATTATCAGAATCGGACATAACAAGCTATATTGGAACCGTAACGATGAAATCTATGTTGTGGTATCTTTTGCGCTGAGAATGAAGCTACTGAAATTTCATGATAAAATCAAACGTTTGTTATATTTTAAAACGAAACGAAAATCAGAATTGTCAACTGCGAACCAATGTGAGTAAACTCACTGACTCTGGCTCGTTTATATTTTTATATAAACGAGTTTTAGATTTATATATAGTTATTTTATACTATATGTTGGTTGTTTTGATGAATGGTTGAAATGATTGATATAGTTATATTGTAACACCCCGTGTATTCTATAACCGTGAAAGTCATAAATTAAAGTATAATTAATTTCAAATCAAAGAACAAAGGGAAACGGGATACGCCATTGCGTTCGTCTCGGAAAAATACGCGAAATAGAGTCCGAGTTTTCGAAAAACGGATATCGTATGAAGAAGTTATGGACGAACGAAGTTGGGCGAAAAACCGGAGAAGGGTCAGAATGCACTGGCGCACTTGGGAAGTGCGCCAGAACAAAAATGAACTGGCGCACTTGTGAAGTGCGCCAGTACATTTTTGACCTGGCGCACCTGCCAAGTGCGCCCAGGTTAAAAATGACCTGCTGGCCAGGTCTGGTCTAGTCCTGGCTGGCCAGGTCTGTGTTTGGCCGATTTTCAGAAGCTTGCTTTGTCATTAGGGCTAGGTGGCAGGCTCTAATTGGTCTCTCTTTCGAATGAATGGCTACGATCAATCCAAGAAACATCGATGGTCCTAATCAGTTCATAAACTCTATAAAAATGACCCTAGACTCAACCTAATCTATTCATTCAAAAATAAGAACAAAGCCACCATGTTGCTGAGGAACGACTAGGAGTAGCCACCAAATTGGAGAGAAGATTAGGAGGCAAATTCTAAAGCATAAAGCAACCTAAACAAATCAAATCAACAAGGAATCTCATCTCCAAATCCCTAAATTGGAGAATTCACCATACAATTGTAAGTAGAGTATTATTTTGGTATGAACAAATAATTGTGTTGGTTTGTATACTTGATTTGTGGCGATAAAGTAATTCATATTTGTGCGTTACTATGATTCTTATCGATTTGGAATATTGTATACGTTTGGAATATTCGCAAATTATGAAATCCATGTTGAAGCTACATGTATGTAGTTGATTAATTGAAATTCATGCAAGTTTGGGGTTTTGCTACTATGCCATCATACTGTATATTTTTGTACATAAATCATTTTGTACGTAATTGGAACAAATTTGGGTTATTATAGTTCATATGAAACTATGTTGAAATTTTGGCACCATGATCTATGTATTAAGACATGCTTTTGTACTAGAAAACCTATTTGCAAACTTATGAATATGACTAGGCTATGATTGATATTTGGCATAATTGAAATCCATGTTAAGTCTATATTATGATGACATATGTGGTACATAGCTAGGTTAGATTCAAAATCCCTTTTTGCAAGTTTGCATGACTAAAGTAAAAATCATGATTTCATGTTAGAAATATTTATGCCATGGTTATGTGAATAAATTTAACTATACTTTTGTATTAGTCACAAAAGTAGGCACCTTTGTAAACATGTAGTAATCTTATGAACATGATTTGCTTATGTTTGACATTATGCCTGAATAAAAATATAGGTTTATGTTGTAGTTAAGCCTATGTGTCAATAGTGATATTCTTAACTTAACTACAAGTTTACATGGTTTGATTCATGTCACTTATGCTTTATGACCAAAGTATATGTTACTACTATGCAAGTACACCAGTTTCTATTTTGTAGTTCCAACGTCACATTGCAAGTTCATGTGTTCACATTCCCCTTTTTGTGTATGTAATCACGCTTTAAGCCTCCCCTTTTCGCATGGCTAGGTTGGGCTTAAAAAGGGCTAAGCCCAACATATATATATAATAAACGGACGTATTAAACGGGGGAAAATAACGTTGGGTTAAATTTATTAATAAATGAAAATATAAAGAAAAGGGGCCCAAATTCAAGTATGGGTTGGGCCCATGATTGGTGTAACCTTTACACCATTAACTTAATAATGGGCCGCAAATATTTACATATAAGAAAATAAAGAAGAAAGACAAAATATGTAAATGTAGAAAATACGATGTGTTTAACCCGAGGTTGGATTGAGTTGTGATGTAAACCTGCCCGGAACCAACCGGCAACAGGCAGCCACAACAATACCTGTCTAATGTGAGAGGTCAAGGCTTTAATAAGACAATTAAAGCTGAGTCGGGATTGTTAGGATTAAGTGAACTAAAGACTTAATCAAAATGGAACATGCTAAACTAAACGGACTGGTGGGGGTTAGGTTAGAAAACACTTAACCAACTTAGCATGTTGGCTAGAGATAGAAAACCTAGTAACGGGGGACCCTTTTCAGCAGTAACCCTAGAAGGTGTATCAGGATACCCTGAAACTAGGCAGGGTGGGGCACGATTACTGGGCTGATTGTAAGAGGTCAAATCGACGGCGGTGGTGTAGCAGTGTAGGTTCTAACGGGGTGCGGGCGTGCACACACTCCGGCACAGAAAAATAAGGCACTGGACACCAGTAGCATACCTGTGCATTCTAAGGTTGTGTCGGGCCGCTGCCATGGGACTTGATACACCCCATGGTGGGACCAGCATAGGTAACTACAACATCGGGGGCCGTAAGACACATGTAACTATGCGAGTAGGAGCCGATCATCATAGAATGGATCACATCACCCTGATTATGGGGTGCCAGTTGGAAACTAGTTTATATGGGTTCAGAGATTTACAGGGGGTACGATAGTATATTCGACCCTAGACAACTTAACCAAGTTTATAGTGCTTTCCCACTTCTTGTTTATACTTATCATACCCAGTTCTTTATTCATAGACAGAATAGTACTAGACTTACTCAGGCTTTATGTCTGACTCTACTTTTCTTTCGTCTTCTTTTCTTCCGTTCCCCCCCCCCAAGGTTCACAGGGAGGGAACACTGCAGTTTGACCAGCCTTCATATCATATCCAGCTTGAAGAGGAAAAATGTATTGCTTGGACCCTTTCGTTTTGAACTATGGCTTTGGACAACCACTATGGGGCTTTTGCAGTTTATCTATGTTTTCTTTATGCTTCTTTAAATAATGTAATCAAGACAGATTATGAAAATGTTATGTTATGTTTTTGGAAAGGATGTAAGACAATCATGGTGATGTTGTTGTAACACGTATTTGCTTTTATGAAATAAAAGTTGTTGTTTTTCCGCTGTTTACAAATATGTGTTCTTATATCTGTCTTGTATATCTGTGACTTATACTTATAAACCTCCACCAAAATTAGGGCATTCCCTTTGAGAGTGACCCTAACGGAGGTGGGGTGTTTCATATATATACAAATCGTCGATTGAATATTTTTTCTTCTTGCCATGATATTTCATATTGAAATGGAATTAAAGATATTTGCAATGATTAACATTTGTGGATGCAAGGAAACTATTTGGAGGGATCCAACTGGATTCCTCAACATTTATATTATTGTTTATCATTTATTATGATATATGTTGTGATATATAATCTGTGACTGAATATGTTGTGTTTGAATTACATTGGCCCTAAAATTTTGGTAGTTAAACTGTTAAATATTTTGAATATAGAAAAGAAATTTGGAATTTAAAAAGGAAATTTATTTCCAAAATAGAAATTGAATTTCAAATGAACTTGAAAATTGAAACTTGTTTTAAATGGATAAATAAGAAGTTGATTTTGAATGACATTTATAAATTTAGTAGAATATTTATCTTGGGATAAATTAAAATATAAATTCAAGTTTGAGCTTACATAGAAAAATGGAAACCGGGTTTGAAACCAATATTTGTAATTGGATCTGAACTTAGCGATTATAAAGAAAATTATAAATGAGATCATAAATGTTTGGAATAAAAATGAGCTTTTCTAAGAATAATTCTAAATAGAGGTTATAAATGAAATTTGAATTGGAAATGTTATTTACAAGTATAATCTCAAACGAATTTGATTATATAAAAGGAATATTATTCACAATCGAAGTGAATATTGATTTGAAAAAAAAAATGTTTTGCAAATGAAAATAATTATAATGGAATTTGAGTTAACCCGAAATGATATTTTTATTCCAAAGTTCGCAATATTAATCGAATATAGAATATTCAAAAGAGAGTTATTCATTGAAATTCGATTCTATCAAACTCAGGAAAGTACTTTTTTACTTTCCGTTTTAATAAAGATTAATTATTAAATTATTTAATTTATATTTATTTATTTATTCAAATTAATGAATTATAATTATATTTTAGATTTAATATTTCAGAAATAGGGATTATAATGCTATTGTTATAATCAATGTTTTGAGTAAAACAAGTAGGTTCTTAAATTGAATCTGAGAGTTGCATAAGCAATGTTTGTTTTGGAATTTGAAATTGTGAACTTTTACTATTTCAAGTTAAGAATGTTGTTCAGTTAAGGTCTGAGAGGTAATTATACCCCAACTTGATTGACTTCATGATTGACTTAGGAATGGTAAGGCTTGATCTCGAAGATTGATTAGTGATATAGGTAGTTAGTGAATAATTAATGGATTGAGTTATAATAACAATGTTTTATATAACATCAGTTTAATCCAATAAAAATAATTTTGGAAATGTTTTCCAAATTAAATCAGAAATATTTTCTAAGCATTGAAAACGAAATGAATTGGTTATTGTGAAGTTAAGAAATGGAATATGGAAATGTTTTCAGATGTTATTAACGTATATTTCTGAATATAGGAAATAAGAATTCGTGAATATATGGAAATGTTGTCCAACTGTAATAAGAGATATTTTCTGGAATATAGAAAATAATTAGTCATTGATATTGAAAATGTTTTCCAAGGATCGTGAGTGATGAAACGGGTTTTGTAGAAATATCTAGGAAAAGATATGGAAAACGGGAAAGCGAGAAATTAGTAAATATTAATCTAATTCGAAACTAATTTAAGGGCCCAGTATTACTTGATGGTTGATCAGTATAATTTCCATTGGAAATTGGATCATTGGTTGCATGGATGTTTCCTTTGATAGTTAAATAACAGACTACCAAGGTTTGGGATTATTTTATACTTCCATTGTCAATACGGAGAGACTGGGATCAGATTTATTATCTGAAAACCACTACGTATTGGCATAAGCGTTACGAATCAACTTATACTGAAGAAGATTGAAGACAGAGTAAAGTGCGTGGACTATTCTGTTAATCCTAGGTAGAAATTGCCCAAGATGGATTGATAGAATGGTGCCTTCGGTTTGTCCAGTCCGAGGACAACTTGTATGGACGAATGTGTAACAGATTATTTCCACATAATCACGTACATTGATTTCTTCAAATATACAAATTTGGTGGCGGAGAATGTAACGATCCAGGGACTTTCGATCCAGAAAATCGACACAACATACCATGTCGACTATTCAAGCATCGGAAATACCGGATAGTCAATGAAAGAAGTTAGAGGGTGAGAATAGATAAGATAGAAAATTAGAATAGAAGAAGAGGATACAACAGAATCAGAGTACCATGAATCTCACAGCGGAATGAATAAAATATACTATATAACATACCTTTGAAATATAAATTTGTACTTGAATATACATATCATTATCAAAGTACAACACTTAAAACAAAGCAGAAATAAACAATTGCTTATAAAATCCAGAAGCCTCCTGCTCCGAGCTCTCCAAATACAACTGTAAAATCCCGACTACTTGACTGCCCATACAAAATTGGGCACCCAAGAGTTTAGGGAAAACAAAATAAACTCTGGGTCAGTCATGTGACTGGTGTGAGTAAACTCCAACCATTTGTTTAACATTTAATGTCCTTTTAAAAGAAAGGAAAATTGTAAGACCGATCTACACATAAACACAATGGTTTTTACCTTACGACTACTCAAAATATTCTTTATATCACAACTCTTCTGATATTATAATAATGTCTAAATCATGTAAATAACAATCTAGTAGAACGCTTTCATCTCACGTTCTATATATATAATATACAATCAAAAACCGCGGACTCTTATTGGGTAATGGATTTCCAAATATGACAAGGTATGGAACCACCTTCCGATCAGTGTACTCAAGAAGTGATACACTGGAGTTCAACCAGAACATCTTGTAACTCAGCCACACATAACCGGCCATTCATTTTGCTTGAATATTCCGAATATATTGTCACCTTACGGTTGGTATACCAACATAACCGTTCCCGGGAGATACAGAAGTGAAAGAAGTAACAATATGAATATTCTCTAGATGGTGACAATATACCCTAATTGGGTGCGATCCACTTAGCCAGGCCACCTGCCCGATTTCTGTCATTTCTCGGTTGATGAGATTTTAGGTCATAACGTATCTTTTAACAGATCACTTCTTTATTTTCGTTGAATTCCAAATCGTCATACATGTCAAATCACAAATTGATTTCCCCAAAAATACCACGGGTATAAGCCAAGAGAAACGAATTCCTCTGTCACCAACGTATATATGTTTGAAACGATCAACTTACGCGATCTACTAGGTATACTCTATCAGACATTCATCCATTCTAGTTGTCCTAGGAGTGGACAACTCAAAGGAATTACTCTGTAAATCCATCTTATGCAATTTCTACCTAGGATCGCCAGAATAACCCTTGCATAAACTCCATCTTCAATTCTCTTCGATATATTTTATCGACGATAATGCCCATATAGACTGGTTTTCAGATAATAAATCTGATCCCGGTCTTTCCGTATTGACAACGGAAATGGTCAAAAACTTTGATAGTCGATGATTTAACTATCAAAGGAAAACATGTGTACAAACAGTGGTCGTATTTCCAACTGGAAATCTTACCGATCAATCATCATTTCATTTCCCAAATTTCCCATTTATTTCTTAAAACCCGTTATACTTCTCACGGTTTTCTTGGAAAATGTTTCCATATATTCAAAACTCCTTATATTCCCCTATTTTGAAAATACATGTCAGTAACACGAGAAAACATTTACATACCTTATTCACGCATCACTATCCATCAGTCTCTAACCGTAAACCAGTAAGAGAACAACTTCCCAAGTATAAACCTCGAAGGCCGAAACCAACATCGGATCAATACCCAGACAACTGTTCAACTTAACTAATCTCCAGTCAGTTTCTAATTCCTTTAACTCCATATTAATTCCTATTTCAAACCCTATTTTCTTTATAAATATTTTATTAGCAAAATATTTACTTTAATCTAATTTTCACATAGAATGTGAAAAATATTTCTTTATAAAATCAAATAGTTTGGTTTTGTATTTAAAAACAATATCTCAAACCCAAATTCTATTTATACTTCTATTTATAGACTATTAGTAAAAATCTTATTTATAACTCCCTTTACAACTGTTACGTTCACATTCGATTTCAAATATCGGTGTTGGAACCGATTTTACTTCTCTATATAAATCTCAGACTTATATATTCCATTTATCAAATGATAAATATTTTATTTAATTTATAAAATATTATTCATAAATTAATCTTCTTAATTTATATGTTAAAACAAATTCTATTTAAAATATACTTTAAATTAATCTTCCCATAATTCTTTTATATCTCGCCAATTCCCATAATCAATATCATATTACAACCGTGTGCGAAGCACGGGTCTAAACCTCCGTAATGTAAAATTCTCTTTTTGTAATCCTATAAATTTTCCAAAATATTATATTTACTCCATACAGTCACTTATTTACCTCTTATTACCTTCATTCAGTATTTATACCAAAAAAAACATTCATATAACTGTTAATAATCTTATACAGAAGTTCTTATTTAGTTTTCCAAATAATTCCTTTTATTATAAAATCCATTGATTTTATATAATTATTTTATTTTCAATATACACTTTGAAAATTCTCTTTTTACATTCCAATATTTTTTTAATGGTATTTAAAATACCAATAACATGACCAGTTTCATCATAATCAATCATAGATTATATAACACAACACATATAAAAATAGTATTTTAAATATTGAGGAATCCAGTTGGATCCCTCCAACCTACTTCCCTGCATCCACAGATATTAAAAAATATAATTAACATCAATTCCATTTCAATATGAAATATTCTGATGAACAGAATCAATATTTGATTAACGATAGATATTTATATATCGTTATCTATATTCTCAACCAATTAATTAGCAGTTCATTCAAACAGTCAACACACATCAATCAACCATCATTTATCAATTCTAAAAATATGCTATAAAATTATAAATTGATCGGAGTTAGTGAGATTTACTCACGTTGGTTGGTAACCGTTAAATAATGGTCAACATCGATTGAATCCATCAGGTGTTTATTTCGCCATAAATCCAAATGATCTTGCTGAGTTCAGGGCTTGCATCGCCCCTTGGTGTTTATTGCTTAAGTTCCCAACTGAAGCCGGAACTGGAGTAGTGAGAGGAGATCAAGTCTCCGGACGGGCCTGCTATGTTGCCGAATTAAAGATGTTGATGAAAGGACTTAACCTCGAGAGTAAAGGTGCCTCGCCTCCTCCAAAGGAGGGCTCGGCGTAGCAATTAGAGGAATCAGCCCCGAAGGAGTTGCCCAAAGGAACGCCTGAAGACCTGGATCCCAGAAAAGACGAGGAACCAGAAACTAGAAATGCAACTCCTAATGAAGCGACAGTGAACATTCCCATTGATGAAGCTGATCCAACAAGAGTTTTGAAGATTGGATCCCAGTTGGTTCCACGCCGGGCCAAAGAACTAACTGACTTCCTGAAGGCAAACTTGGACGTGTTTGCCTGGACCCACGCCGAAATGTGTGGGATATCGCCATCCGTCATAAGTCATTCACTAAATGTAAACCCGAAACACCTGCCTGTAAAGAAAAAGAGACGTATGCTGGGCCCAGAGAGGTTGGCCGCTCTGAAAGAAGAAGTGGAGAAGCTTAAACAAAACGGATTTATTAGAGATTCGACATATCCCGACTGGATATCGAATCCCGTCTTAGTAAAGAAGTCGAATGGAAAGTGGCGGACTTGTATTGATTTTTCAGATTTGAACAAAGCTTGCCCGAAAGATAGTTTCCCACTTCCCAGAATTGACCAGCTTGTAGATTCGACAACAGGACACGAACTTCTTTCTTTCATGGACGCATATTCCGGGAACAACCAAATTCCTATGCGTGTGCCAGATCAAGAACACACGAGCTTCATTACAAATTTGGGGTTATACTGTTACGTGGTCATGCCGTTTGGATTGAAAAACGCTGGAGCCACTTATCAGCGCTTGGTGAACAAGATGTTTTATAATCAAATAGGGAAGACTATGGAAGTTTATGTGGATGATATGCTTGTCAAATCGAAACAGTCCTCCAGCTATACGCAGGACTTGGCAGAAATGTTCGGTATCCTGCGAAAGTATCGGATGAAGTTGAATCCTTTGAAATGTTCATTTGGAGTGGCATCGGGAAAGTTTCTAGGCTTCATTGTGAGCTCCCGAGGGATTGAAATCAATCCCAGCCAAATAGCAGCGATAAGAAACATTGAAGAACCGAGGAGGATTAAAGATGTCCAAAGTCTTGCGGGGAAAGTAGCCGCGTTGAGTAGGTTCATCTCCAAAGCCACAGACAAATGCGTCCAATTTTTTGATTTGATTAAAAGGGGAAAGAAGAACTTTGAGTGGACTCCGGACTGTGTTGAGGCCTTTCAAAATTTATTGGAATTGCTAGAAAAACCGCCGATTTTTTCAAAGCTAGTGGATCACGAAGAGTTATTTGTTTACTTGGCAGTTTCGGCTCACGCTGTTAGCACAGCCTTGGTTCGAGTAGAAGAAAAAGTGCAAAGGCCAGTATATTATGTAAGCAAGAAATTGGCAGCGGCAGAACGCAACTACCCAAAGATTGAGAAGCTCGCTTACAGCCTCCTAATCGCCTCCCGAAAACTTCGTCACTATTTCCAAGCTCACCCAATAACCATATACACTGACCAACCTCTAAGGCAGGTGTTGCAGAGACTTGAAGCATCGGGATGATTGATCAAATGGAATATTGAATTAAGTCGGTTTGATTTAAATTTTCAGCCGCGGAGGTCGATCAGGGGGCAGGCTCTGGCTGACTTTATAGAAGAGTTCACAATCCCAAAGGAGGAAATAATCGATGGCAAAGTGGTCAAGTCCGAAGATGAGTTAAAATTAGATCCATGGAAGCTATACACTGACGGAGCCAAGAATGACTGAAGGTCCGGAGCTGGAATCGTCTTAGTCAATCCTGAAGGGCGGTCGTTATATTACGCTCTACGATTAGAATTTTCGGCGACTAACAATGATTCTGAATATGAAGCCCTGATTGCCGGTTTGAAGCTTGCTAAAGACCTTGGAATAAAAACGTTGGACATATTCTGCGACTCCAAAATCGTAGTTTGCCAAGTGCGAAAGGAGTTTGTGGCTCGGGGACCTCGACTCATTGCCTACCTCGGGAAAGTGGAAAAGCTGTTGAGCAACCTGGAGCAGTACAACATAACGCATATCCCAAGAGCCGAAAACCAGAAGGCAGACAGGCTGGCAAAGCTAGCTAGTTCCGACAATCCGGAAGAAACTGAAACCATTCCAATTGAAACGTTGGAATCGCCAAGCTTTGAGTCGATGGAAATTGAGTTCACTTTCGAAGCGGAACCAGAGAAGGAGTCATGGATGACCCCAATTAAGAACTTCCTTAAGAATGGGACACTCCCATCAAAGAAGAGTGAGAGACGGGCTATAGTTCGCAAGGCTACTAGATACATTCTTCAAGATGATACTCTTTATAGACAAGGATTTTCTATGCCCCTGTTACGATGTATAGCACACGACGACATCAAACGTGTACTAAGAGAAGTACACGAAGGTGAGTGTGGAGATCATACAGGAGGTCAGACTTTAGCGAAAAAGATATTGCGGTATGGATACTTCTAGCCCACAATTAATAAAGATGCGGCTGACTATTCACGACGCTGCGATAAGTGCAAGAGATTTGCCAAAGTCCCCAGAGCACCGTTGACCCAACTCAAATCGATGGTGAGTCCTTGGCCTTTTGCCATGTGGGGAATTGATATCATCAGAGTTCTACCAATTGCTAAAGGAGGAGCGAAATATGCAATAGTCGCTGTGGACTATTTTACGAAGTGGGTGGAAGCTGAGCCCCTAACCAAGATCACGGCGAGAAAGGTGATAAGTTTTGTGGTTAGAAATATTATATGCCGATTCGGGATCCCAAGGACCATAATAACTGATAACGGAACCCAGTTCGATGGTGTTGAATTCAGAAATTTCTGCCAGAAATATAAGATCGACAAACGGTACACTGCGGTTGCCTATCCGCAGTCGAACGGGCAATTAGAAGCAATAAACAAAGTTATAAAATCTATCCTCAAGAAACGGTTAGAGCGCACAAAGGCAAAATGGGTTGACGAATTGCCCTTAGCTTTATGGGCATATCGAACAACATTTAAGACAGCTACTGGTCATACCCCTTTCTCTCTCTCTTTTGGTTCAGAAGCAGTAATTCCAGTAGAGCTTGAGGTTCCTTCCCACCGGGTGACGTATTATGACCCGATGACGAATCGGGCGCTCTTACTCGAGTCTCTTGATGAAATCGAAGAAAAAAGGGACGAAACAGATTTGCGTGCGGCAAGACATCAACGTCAGATGGCATGCTATTACGACAAAAAAGTTTGCCTTAGGACTTTTGAACCAGGAGATTTGGTGCTAAAGAGAGTCTTTCCATCTCTTCCTCACCTCGGTCTAAAGTGGGAAGGACCCTTTGTCATCCAACGGAAACTTGAAATAGGAACCTTCAAGTTAACGACCGTAGATGGCGAAGAGGTACCTAGGGCATGGAATGCCCAACACTTGATGCGATATTTGGATTAGAAATGTTGTACTCTTTGCTATTTTTCTTATGAACTCTATAAAAAGGCACGACTTGCCTTAAGAAAGTCTGATGATATGAATAAAGAACTATAAAGTGGATGTAAGCTACGACTTAGCCGAACCACTATAAAAATATCGTGTGTCATTTACTTTCATGCATTATATATACACCTTCATCTACTATTCTGCTGCGATTATGGAATATAAGATGATTTAAAACCTGAAAGGTTGAAAACAGTTTATACGTAAGAAAAAGCACAACGACTATTTGTGCGATAAGACATAAAAGAATGGGAAGACGACATTCTTAACTCTAACTCTCGAGAATTGAGAGAGAGTATAAAGGACGGGAAGACGACGTCCTCTGAGGCGTGAAGGTGCACCCAGACAAGAGACCGCCTCAGTAAGAACTCTAACCTGAGTATAAGACAGGAGAGTATAAAAAATGCCAGAAAAAACGACAGGCATTGACGGCACAGAGAATGCAATCCCGTCGAAAAATCGGGGACATTCAGACTACTTGATTAAATCTTGAATAGTTTTTTGAGATTGACTGGGGGCATATATGCATACACATATTTCCCCCCACCATAACTTCATTACACAACTATAGTAAGACATGCATTCTTACATAAGTGCAAAACTAATGGCTAACAGACATTGCAGAAAATGAATTATTTTTTATTTACAAATGAATGAATTTGTACAGGAAAACAGTCAAAAAGAAGGTGCAAAGACCACCCTCATAGCAACAATTATTGGTCAACCAAATGCTAAAATAATGCAAGACAGCCCACTATTTAGACTTCGAAGGAGGCTTGGACTTCTTGGCAGCTTTCTCCGCATCCTTCGCTTCTTTTTCGGCCTCCGTCAAGATGCGCTTTGATTTTTTCTTTCCTGAAGCTGAGGTGCTGTAATCGGTGGACTTCTTCCCGGAGGGCGGAGCGCTGGAATCAAGAGAAGACTTTTTAGCGAGTTCCTCTGTAATAGATCTAGTTGAAAGCTTAACAACTAACCTTGATCCCGCATCCACAACTGCGAGGGGCTTGAGGCTTCCAGGGTCTAAGTCTTCAGCTTTTAACTGCAAGCGTTTATCTTGGTCAGCTTTCAGTGTAGCTAAAGTAACATCATCAGCGCTTTTCGACTCCCCGACTATGGCCACCTCCGGATCTTCCTCATGTCCCCCGTCGCCGCAATCATCCTTTAAGGCATCTATCATTTCGTCATCACGAGGAGTGTCATCCTTAGACGGTTCGCTTCCTTCTCCCAAATCTATGGGAGCAGCCTTGTCCTTTCCTCTTTTGCCTTCTCCGTAGGCTCCGCCCCAGAGGCAGTTCCCTGGGACACATCTGTCTTTCCGGACGGCTCAATACCTACAGAGTGAGAAGCAATAGTTATCAACTTAGGAGAAAATAATGGGTTTTTCATCGATTGCTCAATCACATGGCGAAAGGTAGAGATAGCCTTGACGAATTGAGGTGAAAATGTAGAGATACCTTCCGAAGACTTCTCGGCTGGAGTAACTGCTGTCTCCGAGGCCGTTTCGGGAATAGGGGATAAAAGAGTTGTTCGAGGGATCCCCGGGTTTTCATGATCATATCCCTCCACTTCAGAAGTTGCGGGGGCAGTAGAAGAGGAACCAGCCTCGGGAATGTTCTTTTTCTTAGTCCTCCGCCTTTCTTCGTCCATAGCAGCAGCAATGAGGCGGCGCCCTTCAGCTAGGCGTTCTGGCTCATCATCTCTTAAATATTTCTCCATCAGCTTGTCCTCGTCAATGGAATCAAACTTGAGCTCCTCTTTCTCCCACTCAACGATCTGACTCCATACTTGGACTAGAGTAGATGGATAGTCTTCAATCCAAGAAATGTTCCGGCGGTGGATGATATGCGCAAAGAATTCAATCATTAATTTGCTGAAACCCTGAATCTCCCCCTCAGCCTCTGACAGTTGTTTGCGAGCCTCCTCAGCGGATTTGATAGCACATTCAACGTTACCCTCCGCTAGGGCAGCTCTGTTCTCCGCCTCCATTAGCTTAGAAGCCAAGTCAGCATTTTTCTTTTCTAGTTCAGCATTCCTCCTTACTAACTCGGCATTTTTCCGTTCAAGGTCAGTGTAAGCAAGGCGCGTTTTAGCAGCATCTAACTTAGCATCTTCGGCTTGCTTTTTTAACTCAGAACGCTCTTGGGTATGGGATTCAAGCGAATCATGGTAACATTTTTGCATATCTTCAAATTGTTGTTTGAAGCTAGTAGCATCCCGTTGAGCAACAACAAGCTGGGCCTGTGTATCCTCCAAACCTTTTCCTAGATTCTTTAAGGCCTTTGCATCGTCTTCAGCGGTTTTTTGCATCGAATCAACATTCGTGATTAAAGTACGGATGATTCTGGAAAGGTTGCGTGAATACTTGAACATTTCAGAATACTATTTCTCGACCGCATCAATCTTTGCTTTGGCCTCATCTGCCCACCTGGAAGAAATAGGCTCAAGGGCAGGTAAAAAAGTCAAGTTCTCGAAGTAATGTTCGGGAAATTGCTCCTCCAGATACGCCCGCTTGGCTGCAGTTTCAGCATCTAGTGGTGGAGGGGCGGGGATCGTCAGCTCGGTATCCCTGTGCGTGGAGGATTCAATAGCCTCTTTATCTATTCTAGGCCGTTTAGCAGAGACCTTGCGTTTGTTTCGCGACTCAATATCTTTTGGCGGACTTCTTTCCCTGCTACGCTTCTCTTGAGAAGAGGTTGAGTCTTTTGGTTGCGGCCTGTCCTCTTCCCGACGACCTTGGTAACCTTTATATCTCTCTGGGTCCATCCGGACAGGAAGCGAGAATGCGAGGTTCGAGAGCGATAGGGTTCATAGGGCCTTCTCTCCTCCCTACTGCGATCGTTGCGGCGATCATACTCAGTATCATAAGGTGGATTAGACATGCTGCAGCGGAGTTTCCTAATATCATAGTAAGATCGGGACATCGTGCCTGCACAATAAGACAAATGAAATTCAGAATCAATATTTTCACAAAGAGAAGGATGCCGTGAGTTGTAATGTTATTGTGTAAAGTGTTTCCTAAGTGGTGTTTTTCCCCCAACCAACCCGAGTCCGAAGCTAGACTAGTACGGGCGGGCTCTTTGGCCTTAGCAGGAGTAGTCTCTTCGGAAGAAGTGAAAACTAAAGGATTCTTCCTAAAATCCTCTGAAGTGTAAATGGTTTCAGGTAAGGGAAGGTCCCCCAAACCCTGAAACAGTGGGTCATCAGTACTAGGGACATCTCCCTCAGAAGCATCGGTCGGTGACTCTTTGGAAGACGTTGACTTTTCTGGAGAAATGGCATCCTCGGGAACAGTATACCCTTCGCGATGCTTTTCCGCCATGTTAGCCAATTCATCATCTTGGGTAGAAGAAGGAGAGGATGAAGCTTGAAGAGGCACTGTAGGAGCTCTCGAACTTTCGCCCGTTTCGGGGATTACGTCCACTGGGGGAATATATACATATGGAGCCGTCCCATGACCAATGCTATGAGTAACAGATAGCAACCCATGGAAATGAAGATATTCGTCCTTAAGGACTTCATCAATAGTTAAAAACTTCTGATCACCATTAAGGAGCTGATGCATCCGGTCAAAGAATACTTGGTCTGATATTTGTTTTGGGTTATCGACTGCAAACAAACAAAAAAAACGAGTTAAGGCGATGGCTTAAACGTATAGAGTTGAGATTTAGAAAACCAGTGCTTTACTTGATTTCGTCCACCTCCTAGCACACCCTGGTTGTCGCTTCACATAAAACCATTCCAGCCTGGAATCCCCAGCTTTACTACTGAATGGCGCTGGAATTATTTTCCTCTTAGGGACAGACTCAAAGTAGCAGAAAGAAGGAGTCTCTCGAGTTCGATGCTTGAAGTTGTAGAAGAAATGAACGTCATCGAAAGTGAGCTCTAAGCCTAAGATCTCACGGTACGCAACATATAAGGTGTACAAGTAAGCATAAGAATTAGGGTGCAGCTGCATGGGGGCAATCCGCATTTGTCTTAGAAAATTGACGATGAAAGGAGAAAATGGAGGGATAGCACCGACCATGCACATCAACCGAGTAATTGCCATATACCCTTCTAGAGGGTTGTGGGGACGGTCAGTTCTCGAAGCCACCAGGGTGTCCCTTTTTAGTATCCCGTATTTCAGACAAATTCGGATAAGTCTGTCGTTGTCGATCGTCGATTCAACAGAATCTGGGGGTGATTCCAATATGACAGCAGATTTAAATTCATCAGGAGCTCGGTTGTCGCCAATCCCTCCTTCCTCTTCACAACCTAGGGAAACTCCACCCTCCGAAGACACATTGTCGCTTTCGCGAGTTCCAACCTCGTAGTCTGAGCCCTCATCATTCCATTCTGGATCCGAGGGAGAAGATATGTTCTCAAGAGTAATTTTGTTGGATGTCTCCGGGGCCTCCTTCTACCCGGCTAGTCTAGAAGAGCGTCTGGGTCTCATGGTCACAAAACTATTGAAGAAGCAATAGCACAAGTTAGAGTAAATTAGCCCGTATCCCCCCGTGCAAGTGTGCAAACTAAAGTGTAAACAGTGTATGCGGAAAGTGTAAAGTTAATATTCGAAAGTGCGACGCAAAATTTTGGCAAAGTAATAAGGATCAAGGCAGTTCTTGATGTCCAGTTATGTTCGCAAGGCACTATCCTAACTGTCCATTAAGTTGAATATTATGCCAAGAGTTGATTGGGCCAGTTAAACGAGTTTTTATGCCTTAAGATGGACTGCCCTACGGTTCGGTTCGGGCGCATTCATTGGGATCGGATCGGGGGCGTAGCCTTGCCTTGGGCTCGGATAAACATTGAAGCTCAGAAATCAAAATCGGATCGGCTCGGAAGTAGATTCCCCGAACGGTTCGGGTCGGATCACGTAGTCATGCCTCTCCTCCTTTATCTTACAGTCCGACCCGATCCGGTTAGGTGAGCTCCATTCCCCCCTTCTTTAACTACTTGCCCCGACCCGATCCGACCTTCTGGACTTCTTTTCTTTTTCCCTTTCTATACTTGCCCCGACCCGATCCGACCTTCTGGACTTCTTTTCTTTTTCCCTTTCTCCACTTTCCATACTCCACCGCCCGAACCGACTCCCTGCGATCTTCTTCTTCTTCCTCTTCTTTAGTTTTAGACCCAATATCACCTCCAACGCCCCAGTCATGATCGAATGAACTACAACTCCCTCTCCCAACGCCTCGAAGCTACAACGAAGCCACCAACAATAATAATGGAGGGAGAGGGTGTTGTAGCGTGGAAGCCACATCTAAGTCAGTCGAATTGACCGTAGATTTCGATTAAAACCTATAATCATGAAGTCGATCAAGGATTCAAACCTACCGAGGTGTATAAATTGGAGATTCGCACAAGAATTGTAAAAAGTTTTTCTCTTTTGAATTCTGGAGTTTTAGAACAGAACTCGCAAAGCGATAGGATAAAAAGAAAGTGAAAGGAAAATCGAGGCTGGACTTATATAAAAACAAGGTGACCATTCGTATCCCCGTTCGGACCGGGTCGAAAGCCCAGTAGCATAGCTTGGCCCACTAGTCCAATGAGAAATAGAAAGAAGAAGGGGATCTGTTCGGGTCGGAATCCGAACCGAACAGAATGTTGTAACTCAGCAGTAAATTAAACTGAAATTCGAAGAAGAGGATGAAAGCACAAGGAAAATCAAAGGAAAGATTACCTAGAAGGCGATAGGCAATGATAATCAAAGCATGCTCCGTCTCCAACAGAAGCATCCTTTGAGGGGGCAAAATGTTAGCCTACTTTGTGAACTAGGCAACACAAAGTCGAGATGTAAAACGTTGAAGAACTTAGAAAGCATCATAGCGGATCGGATCGGAGAGATGTTGTTGTTCGGATCAGAGAGATATTGCTATTCGGATCGAAGGTCTGCCTACTATTCGTGTCCGAGAGCTATCACCAGTCGGATCGGAGAGTTACCATCAATCAGATCGGCGAGCTACTACCAGGTTGGGACGGAGCAGAACGAAATGGATAAGAACTTAATTTCAGCTTAATTCGGGTCGGATCGGATGCCCCGACCCGAACCCCTTCTGCACGCTCCTCCGATCCGAACCCTGTGACAACAAGGAATTTCGCTCGATCCGAATCAGTCGCTAAACTGATCTAGACCTTTCGAAACACCTGATTGTTTGAGAACACGACAAAATAGAACACAAACAGAAGAACATTTCATTGTTTATTACAACAATTCCATCAGAATACAAGAATATACAGAGTATAAATGAATAAATTACATTCGATAAATATCAGAGATTTAAATTACATTTACATACATCGCAGCGGAAAAAAAACAATATAAATCACAACTAAAAATAATGCACGGATACAGAGCTTTCCGAACATCGTTCCAGCTGTAAATCAAGATCCTGTGAATATAAATCTGCAAAACCAAAACTACTAGCTGCCCGTGTGGAAAATAGGGGCACCCAGAGTTTAGGTTAAAACAATAAACTCCAGGTCAGTCATGTGACTGGTGTGAGAACTAAAACAGTTATTAATCTTTGTTTTTAAAGTTAGGTAAATCAAGGGACCACGCCGTATAACACGGAACGGGTTTCCTCCCAAGAATACCAGTGCAGAAAACAAACAGCGCAATGCTAAATAAAGAACAATGAAGCTATTATAAGACCCAGGTCCCATCACACAATGCAACGCAAGCCGGAGGATAGGGTTTTCCCTTATAATAGCCAAATATGCTTGATACGCGAAATTTCATCTTATATTATTATTATAAGTGAAGCAAGCAACTTCAAATATAAATATATCAATCATAGACGGCATGGGTACCATATATCATGTCGCCAATACTAGGCTCTACAATCAAAACCGCAAAATGTCATATTTGGAAATTGGATTTCCATCATGGTGGCTCCTGATTCGAAAGATCGATCGCGTAGTGCCATCTCAACGGCTTACGTCTCGGCTAGAGAAAACACCGTAATGCACATCCGCACTTTTGGGAAATCGAGTATCACTGCGGCTTACGTCCCGGCGAGAGAAAACACCGCTTACCCTATCCCTCTGAGCACTAAGCTCAATCTCGGTCGACCGAATCCACGACACCACGAAGGTGCCCATCCACGAAAAAGCATACTGATCAAACCATCAGTTTACCACCATACCGGGGTGTGAGGCTCGCGAATCAACGCTATACACAAAGCCGTGCTATATTAAAGCTGCGCTTTGATCATCTTCCACCAAACTTTGCTTTTCAACAAAAGTCTGGATCACTGCATCTCAGCATGCCACACTATCAATCCATATCGTACCACTGATTTCTGCCAATATATAACCTCTAAGCTCGTATGTCTCAGAGAAGGGCGTTAAGCAAGAGAATAAATTCTCCGCCGCCAAACAGATATATATTTAGCAGAGATCAACGAATACAATATAAAGGAATACAATGTCAGACACACCATCCATTTACAAGTCCGTTCTGGGTCTGAACGAAACCGGAGGCACTTTCCTCGCATACCCGTACAATCAACACGTACGTCCAGACGGCTACCACCGTAGTCCCTTCAAGGTAGCTACTCCCATCAAGGGCAACGGGAGCACCCCTCCTTTCGACGTGAAGATTATCGGTCTTGCACCGTCTTCAACTTCGACCTTCCGTCGAATCAGTTATTCAGAATGGGTTATACCCGGCCTTTCTGAATAACTCACGCATCTTATAATCAAGTGCTATCACAACACGTCACACGCCTCATTCAAATCCAGAATATTCTTTATTCTTTGGGAAAAGTTCCCATTAATTTTATCAAAGATAAATTCTTCTAAATTTATTCTTTAATCTCCTTTTGGGTTTCAAATCATATCACGGTTTTCCAAACTAGTCGGGATAAGCGAACCACACCGAAGTAATTATTTATTTTATTTCCCAATCCCAACCTATTGACCCCATGAAGCAAAACTGGTAATATCCCATATCTAACACCACTGTGTTATCGGTAAAGTTAATTACCATTTCACGTTTAAATCTATTTAAAGATTTCACTATCGCTCGGAGCAAAACTGGTGATACTCCTTTCTCGACCACTTTAATCTGATTAAAGAATCTTTAAAGCTCCACTTCGTTTTAATGTTTAACTAGGTTAAAGGACCAATGTCTTTTAAAACACGGCCCACGACAAACCCACAATGTTATCCCATCGTTAATCGGGTTAAAGAACAAGTGTTATTTAAAACACTGTTCACGATAAACCCTAAAAGCTATTCCAACTCAAATTTATTTACTTAGAAATAACTAGATTTTTAATTCGAGTTAAAACTAGTGCATTTCGACAAAAACACATTTTTATCTTTACAAACGTGGAATTTCTCACCCCAACTTCTTCCAAGTCACTTATTTTAATTTTAAACAAATTATCGCTATTTTTAATAATTTTATCAAGGCTCGTACAGTCGATTTCCACTAACGGTCATCGAACTGCATCCATAGCGACCTTTTTCAAATTTGATTTGGACATAATTCCAAGTCCAACGGTTAGATTTCAAATTTCCTATATTCGTTGGAAAGCTCTTTCTGACACGAACCCAACGGTTCCGGTTTTAGGAGAATCTGACGGTCAGATCTCCCGTAATGTCCGTTTGAAATAAATGGTCGAATTCACGAACTGCCGCGGCGCGGCGCGTTCTATTCAGGCCATTATATTATATATATAATATATATGATATATACTTCGTCGATTTCTATTTAAAACGAATTATATAAATAGTTTTGAATTCGTTTCAAAAACAATTTCAACCTATATTTCAAATTCAAATCAAAATTGAATTTTCTATTATAAATTCTTCTTACTTTCATTTCTATTTGATTTTAATTCAAATCGATTTTAATTCGATTCGAATTCATTTTCTTTTCAATTCAATTCGAATTCGTTTTCAATTCAATTCATTTCGAAATCGTTTTCAATTCAATTCGAATTCGTTTTCAATTTATTCAATTCACATTGGTTTTCAATTTGATTCAAATTCAAATTGGTTTTATATTCAATTCAATTCACATTGGTTTTCAATTTGATTCAAATTCAAATTGGTTTTATATTCAATTCAATTCACATTGGTTTTCAATTTGATTCAAATTCAAATTGGTTTTATATTCAATTCAATTCGAATTCGTTTTCAATTTATTTCGAAATCACTTTCACATTCATTTTATTTCGAAATCACTTTCACATTCATTTTATTTCGAAATCACTTTCACATTCATTTTATTTCGAAATCACTTTCCCATTCATTTTATTTCGAAATCACTTTCCCATTCATTTTATTTCGAAATCACTTTCACATTCATTTTATTTCGAAATCACTTTCACATTCATTTTATTTCGAAATCACTTTCACATTCATTTTATTTCGAAATCACTTTCCCATTCATTTTATTTCGAAATCACTTTCACATTCATTTTATTTCGAAATCACTTTCACATTCATTTTATTTCGAAATCACTTTCACATTCATTTTATTTCGAAATCACTTTCACATTCATTTTATTTCGAAATGAATAAAATCGATATAAATATCGATCACGTCAAAATGGCGTCAATCTAATCAACATGGCTTCATATATTTCTATTTTCAAATATTTCTTATTATCAAAATATTTCGTTCAACACATGACTAATCTCAACGGATGAGTACAGTCAACACATGAACTTTTATTTTATAATATTCTTTATTTTCTAAATTGGAATGAGGCCCAATCAATCACCATATAATGTTAATTATATGGATTTTCATACATCACACGTATATAATAGCATTGAAAAATACTCAACCATCAACCAAAGTGCACTACACTGTATAAGCATCAAATATAGATATCTAACGCTTATAACAGCCTGTCAATCAATCGATCGACATATTTAATCAATCAGGATGAGTGAACTTCAAATTTCATCCCAACACCCGTGTGGGGTTTCAAACAATCAAACACATATTTAATTTGTGCAGTTGGGCGATGTGTAAAATTTATCGGCCCAATCAATATCAGTCAAATCAGTGTATATAAACAAATCGGCCGATTTGTTTATAAAAATTTATTTATTCACTTTCACGTTAAAAATTATATTTTTAACGATAAAATATTTTATTTCAACACATGAATTTCTATTCAGTTCACTTACAAAATAGAAATGATATTTTTATTTTTCTAACATATTTTAGAAAATTTCGGCGGCATAACGGCACGATACTAGAAACGGGACGAGGCCTAGCCTTATCCCCGGTCTAGTGAAGGCCCACGCCATTCACACATCAATTAAATCCATTCATTTCACCAAACAATTCAATTTCAATCAAATAATCCAACTAATCTATGCAACCAAACAAACAAGTCCATGGTCTGTGGACGATTGTGTCGGGTGCTGCTAAGCACCGTCTGCATCCTAGTATATATATATATAACTAGAAAAGAAATTGAAAGGTGAGAAATTCTCACCGATAGCTATCCTAGCTCCTCGGCACTTCATTGATAGAAATCTTCATCGTCATCGCATTTTTGTCATCTTCGTTGCTGTAGCCACTACATATGTAAAAATCAAAATTTTACTTCGCTATTCAATAGATAAAAATCGAATTTTTACTATGTTATTCAATATATAAAAATCGAATTTTTACTTCGCTATTCAATAGATAAAAATCGAATTTTTACTTCGCTATTCAATAGATAAAAATCGAATTTTTATAATCACGCTATATGGATAAAAATTCTATTTTTACATCGTTATCGTCTATATAAAGATTTCGCCTTTTCAAATATAAAGATTTCGCCTTTATAAAAATAAAGATTTCGCCTTTATAAAAATAAAGATTTCGCCTTTTCAATTTCAAAAATCTAATATTTTCTATTTCTAAAAATCTAATCTTTTCTATTTCTACCGTATAAAGATCCCATTTTTATTATTTATATAATATGAAAATTATATTTTCAACCTTTACATACGATAAAAATTATATTTTTAACTTCTTTATTCGATTAAAAATCCAACCTTTACATCGCTAAAATCTCGTCTTTACATAAATATAAATCTAATCTTTAGATTAATAAAAATCTAACCTTTAGAGTAATAAAAATCCTATCTTTTTAACGTTGGAAATTAAATCTTTTCTTTTCTATTTAAAAAAATTCAGTTTTCAAGGAGCAAGTTTAAACATAAATAAAAATAAAAAGAAAAAGGGAAGGGGAGGACTTACGGTGCTGACCTGAGGGGGAGGAGTTGCTGGTGCCGCTGCTCGAGGTGGTGGGGGGGCTGATGTGCGGTGGCGCGCCCATAGTTGGTCGGAGGAGCTGAATTAAGGAGATTGGGGTGTGGGTTTGAACTGAGGAAAGAGGGAGGCAGGGAGAGATGGCCAGAGGCGGCGCATTGGGGTCGGGGGGTGCCTGGGGGTGGCGGCAGGCCAGTCGTCGCGGCGGAAGGGGGGAAAGGGGGTTCATCTTCGTAGTCGTCGAGGGGGGATGGGTTCGAGTAGGTAGTAGAATGCGGAGAGAGGAGGGAAGGTCGGGGGTCTCGTCGGCGCTAGGCGCGACTGGGGGGGGGGGATCCGACGTCAGTGGCGGCGGATGGAGCCTAGGGTTTCTACGCAAAATTTTTTTTTCTTTTTTTTCTTTGATTCAACGGCCAGAGAGAAAGAAGAAAAGGAGGGGGGGTTTAAGGAAGTTTATATATTATTTAATTAATTTATCTTTCGCCAAAAAGCAACTTTTATTTTCGATCACAAAACGAGGCCCACCGCTTGTCGTCCATAGCGCTTTACCCCCATTCCGAACACCATGGGATATGTATCGTAGGCTGATTCGGCTGTTACAATCAGTTTCCGTTAAATTTAAAGTATAAATCATTATATTGAATTTTAAACGTATATTTCAAATTACCGGGGCCACGTACTAACTCGAAAAATTGCAGAAAAATATTTTCTAGCTTCGTATTGACGATACGGTCCTAACAAAACTAGTTTCGCTGAATTCTGAGGCCGTTGGAAAAATGGCCAATTTCCAGTCGATTAAAATCAACTGAAACTGGTCAAACGTGTTTTCCTTTGCCATGCTCACATATTGATTCGAAAAATTATGAAATTTGAAATCTTGCAATAATTTGACATCACGGATCCAACAAAAGTGGTTTCGTCGAAATCCGAGGTCTTTTGCAAAATTTCCATTTTTAAGGGCCTGAATTCCATAGCGACTATTCATAATTTTCAACTGGACATATCTTTTGATTCCCGCTATGAAATCTTGATTTTTCGGATTCGTTGGAAAGATATCATCAATTAGATCCTAACGTTTTTGGTTTCACTAAAATCCGGATTGTTTTGCACCCGGTACATTCAATTGAAGTTTGAAATCGAATTATCGAACTACCGCGTCATTTTCAATTCTATTTTATAATTATATATAATTATTTATATTCTAACGACGACGTATATAATATATACGTCGAATTCTATTCAAACTAAATTTTTCGTCGATATTATTTAAAATAATTCATTTTAAATATTCAAAATTCGCTAAAATTGCCAAAATAAAAATTTCAAACTGGCTCGCATTTTACGGGTTGTTACAATCTCCCCCACTTAAAACTTTTCGTCCCCGAAAAGGAACAAAGTCGAAAGCGGTTTGATTAATCAATTCTACGTTCGATCTGGCTTCCATTCTCCAACTTTTCAGTTTCTGAGAATTTTCAAATTCTTCAAAAATTTGGCTAACACCCTAAATTTTCGAAAAATTTCGCCATAACCTCCCCTGCAATGGGAGCATCGGGGAATTTCAAATAGCTTCCCCGGTCCTTCAGATCTCAAAAAGAAAAAGAAAAAGCCAAGCGGCTAGCCAATAGGCTCATAAAATCATCATCACCCAAACAAAACAGTAAATTATGTAGTAAACATGTACCTATTTGTCGGGCAAACAAATTTTATTCCCTGGCTCTAGCCTCCTTGCTATGACCTGTTCAATGTAAGTTTATGTATATGCAAGCAAATGCGACCAATTTTCAATACAGTTCAATATTTGATGCAATTAGGCTAAATGGTACAAATTATCAAACAATTAAACAAACAACACAAACATCAATCAATTAGTGAATTAGAGTTTCAAATCCATAATTTGATACATATACAGAAAATCATGTTTTTGATGCCAAATCACAACAATGTGTTCTAACTATATAAGTTTTGGTTCTCACACCAGTCCAATGGAAATATATAGATATCACACCTTCGTCACACGAAAATAATTACTGATGATGACGCGTCAATCATCAGAATCAGGTCCGGGCGACTAGAGTGTGTTTCTACATCTATCTAATATATTAAAACTTCGAATATACGTTCATGACGCGTATATGCAAAACTTTTATATACTGAATTGTCCATATTCAAAATAAATAAATAGTCAAATACGTTTAAAACGATTTAAATTTTCAAAACCAAATTGTTTTCATTTTAAAAATATACTCTTTACACTCGTTCTAGGATACTACTGATCCTATCTCTAACGAGTCATTCTAATTGGATATTACTAATCCAATATCTGATGAATTCTTTCGTATGGTTCTAATGTGTCTTGTTCTCGAGCTCTGTAAACCAAAGCTCTGATACCAACTGTGACAACAAGGAATTTCGCTCGATCCGAATCAGTCGCTAAACTGATCTAGACCTTTCGAAACACCTGATTGTTTGAGAACACGACAAAATAGAACACAAACAGAAGAACATTTCATTGTTTATTACAACAATTCCATCAGAATACAAGAATATACAGAGTATAAATGAATAAATTACATTCGATAAATATCAGAGATTTAAATTACATTTACATACATCGCAGCGGAAAAAAAAACAATATAAATCACAACTGAAAATAATGCACGGATACAGAGCTTTCCGAACATCGTTCCAGCTGTAAATCAGGATCCTGTGAATATAAATCTGCAAAACCAAAACTACTAGCTGCCCGTGTGGAAAATAGGGGCACCCAGAGTTTAGGTTAAAACAATAAACTCCAGGTCAGTCATGTGACTGGTGTGAGAACTAAAACAGTTATTAATCTTTGTTTTTAAAGTTAGGTAAATCAAGGGACCACGCCGTATAACACGGAACGGGTTTCCTCCCAAGAATACCAGTGCAGAAAACAAACAGCGCAATGCTAAATAAAGAACAATGAAGCTATTATAAGACCGAGGTCCCATCACACAATGCAACGCAAGCCGGAGGATAGGGTTTTCCCTTATAATAGCCAAATATGCTTGATACGCGAAATTTCATCTTATATTATTATTATAAGTGAAGAAAGCAACTTCAAATATAAATATATCAATCATAGACGGCATGGGTACCATATATCATGTCGCCAATACTAGGCTCTACAATCAAAACCGCAAAATGTCATATTTGGAAATTGGATTTCCATCATGGTGGCTCCTAATTCGAAAGATCGATCGCGTAGTGCCATCTCAACGGCTTACGTCTCGGCTAGAGAAAACACCGTAATGCACATCCGCACTTTTGGGAAATCGAGTATCACTGCGGCTTACGTCCCGGCGAGAGAAAACACCGCTTACCCTATCCCTCTGAGAACTAAGCTCAATCTCGGTCGACCGAATCCACGACACCACGAAGGTGCCCATCCACGAAAAAGCATACTGATCAAACCATCAGTTTACCACCATACCGGGGTGTGAGGCTCGCGAATCAACGCTATACACAAAGCCGTGCTATATTAAAGCTGCGCTTTGATCATCTTCCACCAATCTTTACTTTTCAACAAAAGTCTGGATCACTGCATCTCAGCATGCCACACTATCAATCCATATCGTACCACTGATTTCTGCCAATATATAACCTCCAAGCTCGTATGTCTCAGAGAAGGGCGTTAAGCAAGAGAATAAATTCTCCGCCGCCAAATAGATATATATTTAGCAGAGATCAACGAATACAATATAAAGGAATACAATGTCAGACACACCATCCATTTACAAGTCCGTTCTGGGTCTGAACGAAACCGGAGGCACTTTCCTCGCATACCCGTACAATCAACACGTACGTCCAGACGGCTACCACCGTAGTCCCTTCAAGGTAGCTACTCCCATCAAGGGCAACGGGAGCACCCCTCCTTTCGACGTGAAGATTATCGGTCTTGCACCGTCTTCAACTTCGACCTTCCATCGAATCAGTTATTCAGAATGGGTTATACCCAGCCTTTCTGAATAACTCACGCATCTTATAATCAAGTGCTATCACAACACGTCACACGCCTCATTCAAATCCAGAATATTCTTTATTCTTTGGGAAAAGTTCCCATTAATTTTATCAAAGATAAATTGCTCGAGGTGGTGGGGGGGCTGATGTGCGGTGGCGCGCCCATAGTTGGTCGGAGGAGCTGAATTAAGGAGATTGGGGTGTGGGTTTGAACCGAGGAAAGAGGGAGTCAGGGAGAGATGGCCAGAGGCGGCGCATTGGGGTCGGGGGGTGCCTGGGGGTGGCGGCAGGCCAGTCGTCGCGGCGGAAGGGGGGAAAGGGGGTTCATCTTCGTGGTCGTCGAGGGGGGATGGGTTCGAGTAGGTAGTAGAAGGCGGAGAGAGGAGGGAAGGTCGGGGGTCTCGTCGGCGCTAGGCGCGACTGGGGGGGGGGGGGATCCGACGTCAGCGGCGGCAGATGGAGCCTAGGGTTTCTGCGCAATTTTTTTTTTCTTATTTTTTCTTTGATTCAACGGCCAGAGAGAAAGAAGAAAAGGAGGGGGGGTTTAAGGAAGTTTATATATTATTTAATTAATTTATCTTTCGCCAAAAAGCAACTTTTATTTTCGATCACAAAACGAGGCCCACCGCTTGTCGTCCATAGCGCTTTACCCCCATTCCGAACACCATGGGATATGTATCGTAGGCTGATTCGGCTGTTACAATCAGTTTCCGTTAAATTTAAAGTATAAATCATTATATTGAATTTTAAACGTATATTTCAAATTACCGGGGCCACGTACTAACTCGAAAAATTGCAGAAAAATATTTTCTAGCTTCGTATTGACGATACGGTCCTAACAAAACTAGTTTCGCTGAATTCTGAGGCCGTTGGAAAAATGGCCAATTTCCAGTCGATTAAAATCAACTGAAACTGGTCAAACGTGTTTTCCTTTGCCACGCTCACATATTGATTCGAAAAATTATGAAATTTGAAACCTAGCAATAATTTGACATCACGGATCCAACAAAAGTGGTTTCGTCGAAATCCGAGGTCTTTTGCAAAATTTCCATTTTTAAGGGCCTGAATTCCATAGCGACTATTCAGAATTTTCAACTGGACATATCTTTTGATTCCCGCTATGAAATCTTGATTTTTCGGATTCGTTGGAAAGATATCATCAATTAGATCCTAACGTTTTTGGTTTCACTAAAATCCGGATTGTTTTGCACCCGGTACATTCAATTGAAGTTTGAAATCAAATTATCGAACTACCGCGTCATTTTCAATTCTATTTTATAATTATATATAATTATTTATATTCTAACGACGACGTATATAATATATACGTCAAATTCTATTCAAACTAAATTTTTCGTCGATATTATTTAAAATAATTCATTTTAAATATTCAAAATTCGCTAAAATTGCCAAAATAAAAATTTCAAACTGGCTCGCATTTTACGAGTTGTTACAAACCCCTATTCCACATCACTTTCCTCCATGATCGCCTGATTATTCGGAGTGGTTATGACTAGTTCCTACCCATGATGACCACTACTCTGATGCGTTGTCAGCACTAGAATCCATCCGAACCCGAGGACGATGGGATGGAAGACACGTGGCTCTGATCCGGATCGGGTTCTGACCAAATTTTCACCTATAAATACCTTGCCTGGAGACAATTAAAGAGGGCTTCTTTTTGGCACTTTGAGAGTTCAACCACTTTCATAAACCGAATTCCAGCACTCCCGAATAATCCAAATCATCTTTCAACATTTGTTTTGAGACAATTGAGTGAATGTATGTGAGTTGTGAGTGAAATTGAGTGAATATCTCATTGTAGTTGCAACTCTATCATCGAGAATAGTGATTGACAAGTGGACGTAGGCTTTTCAACGCCGAACCACTATAAATTCTGTGTCTCCATTTTACTTCTGATCTTATTTTAGTCTGATTTTAGTCAATTTGGGTGTTAGAACCACTTTTTGGTCTAACAATATATATAGCTGTGTTGATTAGATTAACGCCATTTTGACGAGAACGTTATTTATATCGATTTTAATCATTTCTAAAATGAATATTGAAAAGGAATTGAATTCAAAATCTAATGTTTTGAAAATATTATCATTTATATATCGACGATATGGAATATTCAATTTTGATTAGAAATTGAATATGAAGTTGAAATCGTTTTGAAAACGAATTTAGAACGATTTATAAAATACGTTTTAAATGGAAATCGACAAAATATATATTGTGTATATTATATACATAATATAATGGTCTGAATAGAATGAGCCGCGCTGCAGCAGTTCGCGAATTTCGACCATTGACTTGGAATGAACATTATGGGAGATCCGACCGTCGGATTCTCTTAAAACCAGAACCGTTGGGTTCGTATCGAAAATAGCTTTCTAATGAATATTAATGATTTGAAATCTAATGGTTGGATTTGGAATTACATCCAAATCAAATTTGGAAAAGGTCGTTGTAAGTGCAGTTCGATGGCCGTTTATGGAAATCGACTGTACGGGCCTTGATAAAATTATTAAAAATATCAATAATTTGTGTAAAATCATAAGAAATGATTTGGAAAGAATTGGGATGAAAAATTCCATATTTGAAAAGATAAAAATAGTTTCTTATCGAAATGAACTAGTTTTGAATTAGAATTATAATCCAATTATTTTTAAAATAAATAAATTGGACTTGAAAGGGTTTTAAAAATAACCAGAATTTCCAATATATAAATTGGAATGGATTTGAATCGAAATTGTCTTCGGAATATTTCGATGTTGGATTTCGTGATTATGTAGATATTGTTATGGAAATTTGAAAGATATAAATCGTTATTTCCAATACGATATTTGTTGGTTGTAGTATTTGATATTGAATATAAGCCGATATATTTTCTATTCAAAGCCTTGTATTTAATATCAAACGGGATTTGGGTTTGTCGTGAATGATGTCTTCATTAACACTGTTCTTAAACCCAGTTGAGAAAAAGGTTAAATCTTTTTATTTTAGATTTTATGAAGAGTACCAATTAAATAATATTTAATTGGAATTGAATTGGAATGTGATTTTGGGTTTATCGTGAACGGTGTTTTAAATAACACTTGTTCTTTAACCCGATAATTAATGGAATGTGAATTGGGTTTGTTGTGAACTATGTTTTAACGACATTCGTTCTTTTAACCGATTTACAGTGAAATCGGATTTGGAATTTATAAATCTTTTTGATAAGATTTAAAGGAGATTTTCCAAAGTAAAGTTTTCCAGTTTAATAAAATAAATTGGAATGGAATGGAATGGAATTCGATTTGGTAATAATTGAAGTGAATTTCTATGGAGGAAGACTGCTAATATATATGGAATTTAAAAGGCTTTGTCGTTATTCCATTTATATTATTAGTCGGATATGGAAGTTTATATCGTTTATATATTTGATCAGTTTTCCATGAAGATTCCATTGTTAATGGAATGTGATTTTGGGTTTATCGTGAGCTGTGTTTTAAATGACATTAGTTCTTTAACCCAGTTAAAGACAGGATTTATTTCCTGGATTTGAATAATCATTAAGTAATGATTTTTGGAAATTAAAACTAAATTAGAGTTTAAGTGAATCTTTAAATAGATTGAAAGGTGAATTTGATAACTAAAATTATCAAATCCAAGAAATGATCGAGAATGGAGTATCACCAGGTTTGCTCCAAGCGTTAGTTAAATCTTAATTAGATTTTAACATGAAATGGTAATTAATTTTACCGATAACACCGTGGTGTTAGATATGAAGCATAACCAGTTTTACTTCATGGGATGAATAGGTTGGGATTGGGAAAGTAAAATAAATGATTACTTCGGTATGGTTCGCTAATCCCTACTATTTTGGATAAACCATAATCTGGTTTGAATTGATTTCCAAAGGAAGATTAAATGAATAAATTTAAAAAGTTTATCTTTGATAAAATTAATGGGAACCTTTCCCAAAGTATAAGAATATTTGAATAAAGGAATATTCTGGATTGGAATAAGGCGTATGTTATGTTTTTATAGCACTTGTTTATTATATATGCGAGTTATTCGAAAAGACCGGGTTTATCCCATTCTCAATAACTGATTCGACGATAAGTCAAAATGAAGACGGTGGTTGAAGACCAGAGGTCTTCACATCGTTTAGATGATTATTGATGTCTTGATTGGGTTGTACACCCAAGACAGGGTAATAAGTGGTGATCGTCCAGACGTACTTGGAGATCGACCGGATATGCGAGGTATATGGTGCCTCCGGTTTCGTTCAGACCCAGAACGAGCTTGTAAATAGATGTGTGTCTGACATTGGATTTTATTCTGTGTGATTGATATACATCGGTTGCATTGCGTGAATTGCCTATGTGG
Source organism: Allium sativum (assembly GCA_030737875.1). Lineage (NCBI taxonomy): Eukaryota > Viridiplantae > Streptophyta > Magnoliopsida > Asparagales > Amaryllidaceae > Allium > Allium sativum. Next base: position 332,672,513 of record CM060920.1, on the reverse strand, counting down.
CATGCTTAGATGCAAATGATCAAGGCAAACGCGCAACCAATCTGTTGAAAAAGAATTGCGCTGTTTTGCTATATGCACTGGTATTCTTGGAAGGAAACCCGTTCCGTGTTATATGGCGTGGTCCCTTGATATATCTGATTTAAAGTAAATTTTTAAATAACTGTTTTAGTTCTCACACCAGTCACATGACTAACATGGAGTTTATTGTTTTAACCTAAACTCTGGGTGCCCCTATTTCCACACGGGCAGCTTGTAGTTTTGGTTTTGCAGATTTATATTCACAGGATCCTGGTTTACAACTGGAATGATATTCAGAAAGCTCTGTGTCTGTATATTCTTTTCAGTTGTGTTGTAATAAGCAATGAAATGTTCTTCTGTTTGTGTTCTGATTCGTCTTGTCCTCAGTACAATCCGTGATTTCCCGTAATTGGGATTTCGGGTCGTGTCAGTTTGGCATCAGAGCTCTGGTTTACAGAGCTCGAGAACAAGACACATTAGAACCATACGAAAGAATTCATCAGTGATTGGATTAGTAATATCCAACGAGAATGACTCGTTATTGATGGGATCAGTAGTAACCCAGAACGAGTGTGAAGTGTGATATTTTTAAAATAAAAATGAAAACATATTTTGTTCTGAAAATTTAAATCAATTATTCGTATTTGAATATTATTTTTATATTGATTTGGACAATCCAGTATATATAGATTTTGCATATACGTCTGAACCATGTGTATTCGAAGTTTTAATATACTGGATAGATATAAAGTCACACTCTAGTCGCCCGGAGATGATTCTGATGATTACTCGAGTATCATCAGAATTTATATTCGAGTTTCGAAAGTGGGATGTCTATATATTTCCATTAGACTAGTGTGAGAACCAAAACTTACATAGGATTATTTGTTATGATTTGGCATCAAAAACTTGATTTTTGGATGCATAAAAGCTATAAATTTGAAACTTTAATCAACTAATTGATTGATGGTTGTGTTGTTTGATTTTTAGTTTCACTAATGAGACTGATGAAACTAATATGTACAAGAAAGGTAAATTTAGGCCAAATTGAACCAAATATTGAACTGTATTGAAAATTGTTTGGAAATGCATGCATGTACATATATATGTGTGAACAAATCATAGCAGGGAAGTTAAGCAGAGGAATAAAATTGTTTGCCCGACAAATAGGTACATCTTTATTGTATTTCTTGGGGTTTTTGATGATTTTATGAGCCGATTGGCTGTTTCTTTTTCTTTTTGATTGGAGAGGCCTGTGTGGCGGTTTGGGGATTTTCCCGGTGCATCCGTACAGGGGAGGTTATGACGAAATTTTCGAAAATTTAGGGTGTTAGGCAAATTTTTGAAAATTTTGAAAAATTCTTAGAAACTGAAAAGTTGAAGAACTTAAGCCATAATTAAAATAATGAAAGTTGAGTTGATTAGTAAAACAACTTTCAGCTCCGTTCCTTTTCGAGGACGAAAAGATTTTAAGTGGGGGAGATTGTAATAACCCGGAAAATCCGTACCAATTTAAAAAATTTATTTCGGTAATTTTAATGAATTTTGAATATTTAAAATGAATTATTTTAAATAATAACGAGGAGAAATTTATTTTGAATAGAATTAGAACGTATATATTTATTTGAATCGATGTTAGAATATAAATATTTATTTTTAATTATAAAAGGAATTGGAAATGGCGAGGTAGTTTGAAAATTCGATTTCAAATTTCAAATGAATGTACAAGATTCAAAATAAACCGGATTTTAGTGAAACCAAAAATATTTGAATCTATTTGAAAATATCTTTCCAATGAATCTGAAAAATCAAAATTTCATAGTGGGAATAAAAAGTTATGCCCAGTTGAAAATTCGGAATAGTCGCTATGGAATTTTAGCCCTTAAAAATGGAAATTTTGCAAACGACCTCCGTTTTCGACGAAACCACTTTTGTTGGATCCAAGATGTCAAGTTAGTGCTAGATTCCAAAATTCATAATTTTGAAATCAATATGTGAGCGTGGCAAAAGAAAACGTGTTTTGACAGTTTTAATCAATTTCGATCGACCAAAAAATGGCCATTTTTCAAATGGTCTCAGAATTTGATGGAATTAGTTTTTTTAGGACCATATCGTCAATACGAAGCTAGAAATAATTTTTCGGGAATTTTTAGAGTTAGTATGTGGCCCCGGTAAATTGAAATGTACGTTTAAAATTGAATACGTAAATTTATATTTTAATTTAAATGAAAACTGATCGAAACAAGCGAATTGGCCTACCAAACATATCCCATTATGTTCGGAATGGGGGTAGTTAGCCAGGGAGGACAGTCGTTGGGTCTCGATTGGAGTTCGAATGTAAAGTCAACCCTTTTGAGGAATTGATTAATTATTAAAATAATATATATATATATATAAATGTTTAAAATCTCTAAACCTAATTTCCCTCAGTACAAAGCCCCCCCCCCCCCCAATTCCCTAAGACTCGTCGCTCACCCACATCGCCCCCTCAACCTCGTCAACGCACCGCCGCCTTCCAACCGCCATCGCCCCCCTCAGTGCTACCTTCCCCTCCCTCTTCTCCTTCCATCGATGCCCTGCCTCCTCGATTTTAGGCCAAACCGCCACCCCACGCCACCAAACCCTAGGCCGCCCCCTGAAGAAGCCCGGAGCCGCCATCTAGGGCCTGCCTCCGACCTGCCGAGCCTCCCTCGTCCTCCTACACCTCCAACAGTGAGTTTTTATTCGTTTATTTATTTACTTTTATTTTATTCTCAGTTTTAAAAATAAATATAATTATAAAAAAAAATCCGATTTTTGAATGTACATGACGTTATATATGAGATATGATTTTTAGATAGTATAAAAATATGATTTTTATATTATATGACTAATAAAAATATGATTTTTATATTATATGTTTAATAAAAATATGATTTTTATAGTATAGAGATAATGAAAATATGATTTTTATATTATATGACTAATAAAAATATGATTTTTATATTATATGATTAATAAAAATATGATTTTTATAGTATAGAGATAATGAAAATATGATTTTTATATTATATGACTAATAAAAATATGATTTTTATATTATATGATTAATAAAAATATGATTTTTATAGTACAGAAATAATGAAAATATGATTTTTATATTATAGAAAGAATAAAAATATGATTTTTATATTGGTAGAGTATTAAAATATGATTTTTATGATGTAAATATCAAAAATAAAAATTTGGTTTTTATTATGAAGATAAGGAAATAAAAATATGATTTTTATAATCGAAATAGCGATATAAAAATTAGATTTTTATATACGGAATAGTAGCATAAAAATATGATTTTTAATGTATAAACATCGGATTAAAAATATGATTTTTACTATGAACAGCAGGAAAAGGTTGCATTGGAATTTTGGGCAAATCCAAGCCGTTCAAAAATAAAGAATGGAGGAGTTGACCCCAAAGGTGAGAACTCCTCACTTTTATTTTATTTTCTAGTTTGAAATATATACTAGGATGCAGATGGTGCTTAGCAGCACCCGACACCCGTCGTCCACAGACCATGGACGACTTGTTTGTTTGTTTGATTGTGTTGTGAAAATTGATTATGTGATGTGGAATGGAATAAATATATTATCGTTAAAAATATAATTTTTAACGTGTATATGAATAAAATAAATATTTATAAACAAATCAAATGATTTTTTTATGTACACACATTTGACTGATATTGATTGGGACGATAAATTTTACATATCGCCCAACTGCACAAATAAAATTCATTATTTGCTGATTGAAACCCCACACGGGTATTGGGATGAAATTGGACATACACTAATCCCAATATTTAGTTGTATGTTGATCTATTGATTGACAGGCTGTTATAAGCGTTGAATATTTATATTTGATGCTTATTCAGTATATAATGCACTTTGGATGATGGTTGAATGTGTTTGATTGTTGTTGTGTACATGCGTTATATGAAATCCATATAATCAAATTATATGGTAATTGATTGTGTCTGATTCCAATTCAGAATGAACGAGTATTTTAAAATAACGATTATTTTAAAATAACGAATATTTTAAAATAATATTCAGTAAAAAGTCAAAATCCGATTTTGATGTCACGAAAATATTTAAATATATATAGCCGTGTTGATTAGATTAACTCCATTTTGACGAGAACGATATTTATATCGATTTTATTCGTTTCCATAATGAATATCAAAAAGGAATTGAATTCAAAATCTAATGTTTTGAAAATATTATCATTTATATATCGATAATATGAAATATTCAATTTTGATTGGAAATTGAATATGAAGTTGAAATCGTTTTGAAAACGAATTTAAAACGATTTATAAAATACGTTTTAAATGGAAATCGAAGAAATATATATTATATATATAATATAATGGCCTTAATAGAATGCGCCGCGCTGCGGCAGTTCGCGAATTTTGACCATTGACTTCGAATGGACATTATGGGAGATCCGACCGTCGGATTCTTTTCAAACAGGAAACCTTGGGTTCATATCGAAAAGAGCTTTCTAACATATATTAGAGATTTGAAATTTAATAGTTGGATTTGGAATTATGTCCCAAATCAAATATGGAAAAGGTCGCCGTAAGTGCAGTTCAATGGCCGTTTATGGAAATCGACTGTATGGGCCTTGATAAATTTTTTTAAAATATCAATAGTTAGTGTAAAATCATAAGAAATGATTTGAAAAGAATTGGGATGAAAAATTCCATATTTGAAAAGATAAAAATAGAATTTTATCAAAATGAACTAGTTTTGAACTAGAATTATAATCCAATTATTTTTAAAATAATTAAATTGGATTTGAAAGGGTTTTAAAAATAACCAGAATTTCCAATATATAAATTGGAATGGATTTGAATTGAAATTGTCTTCGGAATATTTCGATGTTGGATTTCATGATTATATAGATATTGTTATAGAAATTTGAAAGATATATTTATATCGTTATTTCCAATACAATATTTGTTGGTTGTAGTGTTTGATATTGAATATAAGCCTATGTATTTTCTATTCAGAGCCTTGTATTTAATATCAAATGGGATTTGGGTTTGTCGTGAATGGTGTCTTCATTAACACTGTTCTTAAACCTAGTTGAGAAAAAGATTAAATCTTTTTATTTTAGATTTTACGAAGCGTGCTAATTGAATAATATTTAATTGGAATTGAATTGGAATGTGATTTTGGGTTTATCGTGAACGGTGTTTTAAATAACACTTGTTCTTTAACCCGATAATTAATGGAATGTGAATTGGGTTTGTTGTGAACTGTGTTTTAGTAACATTCGTTCTTTAACCTGATTTACAGTGAAATGGGATTTGGAATTTATAAATCTTTTTGATAAGATTTAAAGGAGATTTTCCAAAGTAAAGTTTTCCAATTTAATAAAATAAATTGGAATGAAATGGAATTCGATTTGGTAATAATCGAAGTGAATTTCTGTGGAGGAAGACTGCTAATATATATGGAATTTAAAAGGCTTGGCCGTTATTTCATTTATATTATTAGTCGGATATGGAAGTTTATATCGATTATATATACTGATCTATTTTCCGTGAAGATTCCATTGTTAATGAAATGTGATTTTGGGTTTATCGTGAGCTGTGTTTTAAATGACATTAGTTCTTTAACCCAGTTAAAGACAGGATATATTTCCAGGATTTGAATAATCATTAAGTAATGATTTTTGGAAATTAAAACTGAATTAGAGTTTTAATGAATCTTTAAATAGATTAAAAGGTGAATTTGATAACTAAAATTATCAAATCCAAGGAATGATCGAGAATGGAGTATCACTAGGTTTGCTCCAAGCGTTAGTTAAATCTTTAATTAGATTTGAATGTGAAATGGTAATTAATTTTACCTATAACACCGTGGTGTTAGATATGAAGTATAACCAGTTTTACTTCATGTGATGAGTAGGTTGGGATTGGGAAATTAAAATAAATGATTACTTCGGTAAGTTCGCTAATCCCGACTAGTTCGGATAAACCATAATTTGGTTTGAATTAATTTCCAAAGGAAGATTAAATGAATAAATTTAAAGAGTTTATCTTTGATAAAATTAACGGGAACCTTTCCCAAAGTATAAGAATATTTGAATAAAGGAATATTCTGGATTGGGGTAAGGCGTATGTTGTGTTTTTATAGCACTTGTTTATTATATACGCGAGTTATTCTGAAAGATCGGGTTTATCCCATTCTGAATAACTGATTCGACGATATGTCGAGATGAAGACGGTGGTTGAAGACCGGAGGTCTTCATATCGTTTGGATGATTACTGATGTTTGTATTGGGTTGTACACCCAAGACAGGGTAATAAGTGGTGATCGTCCAGACGTACTTGGAGATCGACCAGGTATGCGAGGTATAAGGTGCCTCCGGTTTCGTTCAGAACCAGAACGAACTTATAAATGAATGTGTGTCTAACATTAGATTTCATTCTGTGTGATTGATATACATCGGTTGCATAGCGTGAGTTGCCTGTGTGACATGCTGAGATGCAAATGATCAAGGCTTCTGTTGAAAAGCAGAGTCTTGTGGTTGATGATCAAAGCACGGCTTTAATATAGCATAGCTTTATGTAGCGTTAATTCGCGAGCCTCACATCCCGGTGTGAACCAAAAACGGGAGAGGACATCAGGGAGGGCATGCGTTTCCTTCTAGCTAGGAGTGGTGTTTTGGGTTTTACACGCCTGGACATTTTACTTACGTGGATGATGGATAGCGAGGTGCCTCGGTTATTTCGGTTTCTGCGGGGCCGATGGAGTCATTTGGCTCATTTACGCCCCATAGGGCGGGGAAACGTATTGTTTAGGCATTTTAATCCACATCAAGTGGACCAACCCTGATGATCCTAGGCTTGTCTGCCCGCTTGCCCGAGACATGGGCTAGATTGTCTTGAAGCGGTAAGTACAATCCCTTGCCTTGGTTCATAGATGGAAATCCAACTTCCAATATGTGACATTTGCGATTTTGATTGTAGAGCCTAGTATTGACGGCATGATATATGGTACTCATGCCCTCTCGGATTGATACATTTATATTTGAAGTTGTTTTATACACTATGCACTTATAATAGTATTAAAGGATTTGTTTTAACGTACCAAGCATGTTTGGCTATTATAACGGAAAACCCTATCCTCCGGCTAGCATTGCATTGTGTGATGGGACCTGGGTCTTATAATAGCTTCATTTTTCCAAAAAGAATTGCGCTGTTTTGCTATATGCACTGGTATTCTTGGAAGGAAACCCGTTCCGTGTTATACGGCGTGGTCCCTTGATATATCTGATTTAAAGTAAATTTTTAAATAACTATTTTAGTTCTCACACCAGTCACATGACTAACATGGAGTTTATTGTTTTAACCTAAACTCTGGGTGCCCCTATTTCCACACGGGCAGCTTGTAGTTTTGGTTTTGCAGTTTTATATTCACAGGATCCTGGTTTACAGCTGGAATGATATTCGGAAAGCTCTGTATCCGTATATTCTTTTCAGTTGTGTTTTGTATTATTTTCCGCTGTATTGTAACTTGTAAATCTCTGGTATTTTGTAAATGTGTAATATTTATTCATACTCTGTATATTCTTGTATTCTGATGAAATTGTTGTAATAAGCAATGAAATGTTCTTCTATTTGTTTTCTGATTCGTCTTGTCCTCTGTACAATCTGTGATTTCTCGTAAAGTAATTTCGATTCGTGCCAAATTTATATTAAATAACAAATACGCGCTCATATATATATACACACACTCAAACTCAATGTAGGGTATTACTAACCCCATCTCTACTGAGTTACCGGAATGGGGGTATTTAGTTAGGGGCGATAGTCGTTGGGTTTGATTTGGAATTCGAATGGATAAACAAGTTATTTTGGAAAATTAAATAATAAAATAATAATATACATGGAATGTGAATAATATATGTATATATATGTATATGAAATGTGAATAATATATATATGAAATGTGAATAATATATATACGAAGTGGAAAATATATATATGCAATGAGAAATCCTCACTAAAAAAAACTCTGCAAAGTTATTTATTTATTTATTTATTTACATAAAATGGAATTGTCAACAAGTAAAAGTAGTCATTTTTATTTGTCAAGTTAAACATTGAAATGGTATACAAATAAAAATATTCCTTTTTATTTGTTATGTAAAAAGAAAAAAAAGAATCATTAGAAAGATGTATCCTTTGATAAAATATGTTAACATAAGAAATTACATTTGTTAATGTTAAATGAATCATTAAAAAGATGTATCCTTTGATAAAATATGCTAACATAAGAAATTACATTTGTTAATGTTAAGTGAATCATTAAAAAGATGTATCGTTTGATACAATATGTTAACATAAGAAAGTACATTTGTTAATAATAGATAAATCATTAAAAAGATGTATCGTTTGATAAAATATGTTAACATAAGAAATTACATTTGTTAATTTAAAAACGTGTGGACAATAAAATATTCTTTTTATTGTATGCATATGAGATGTAAAAATGTATAGACAATGCATTGAATTAAGAACACGACAAATATTACCAGAGTGGCACAGCGGAAGCGTGGTGGGCCCATAACCCATAGGTCCCAGGATTGAAACCTGGCTCTGATACCAACTAAAACCACCCGAACTTCCCCATAAAGGAAAGCCCGGATTTAATTGAGAACACGACAAATCAGAACACAACCAGAAGAACTTTCATTGCTTATTACCACAATTTACATCAGAGTACCAGAATGTAACAGAGTATAAATAATTATGACACATTTGATAAACATCAGAGATTTACAAATTACAATGCAGCGGAAAATAATGCAAAACACAACTGAAAGAGATACACGGATACAGAGCTTTCCGAATATAACTCCAGCTGTAAATCTAGGATCTTGGAAAAGAAATATCTGCAAAAACACAACTACAAGTTGCCCGTGTGGAAAATAAGGACACCCAGAGTTTAGGTTAAAACAACAAACTCCAAGTCAGTCATATGACTAGTGTGAGAACTAAAATAGTTATTAATCTTTATTTTTAAAGTTAGGTAAATCAAGGGATCACGCCATATAAACGGAACGGGTTTCCTCCAAAGAATACCAGTGCATAAAACAAACAGCGCAATGTTAAATAAAGAACAATGAAGCTATTATAAGACTCAGGTCCCATCACACAATGCAACGCAAGCTAGAGGATAGAGTTTTACCTTATAATAGCCAAATAATGCTTAATACGCGAAATTTATCTTTTTTTATTACTATAAGTGAAGAAATCAACTTTAAATATAAATGTATCAATCATAGACGGAATAACATCTCATGCTACAATGTCGCCATACTAGTTCTACAATTAAAACTAAAAAGTCATATTGGAAATTGGATTTCCATCTATGAACTGAGGCAAGGCATCGTCCTCACCGAATTTGAGACAATCTAGCCTACCATGTCTCAGGACTCAGTCGCAACTGCACCTAGGAGCCACAGGGCCAGTCCACATTTTAAGTGGATTAAAAATCCCTGAACAATACGTCTCCCCGCCCTATGGGGGCGTAAATGAGCCAGATGACTCAATACCCATCGGCTCTGTTGCAACCGATATATCCAAGGCGCCTAACATTCCAACAACCACATAGGTAAAAATATAAAAATGTAAGGGCGTGCAAAACCCTGACACCACCTCTAGCTTGAAAGAAACGCATATTCTCCCTGGATCCTCTCCCGTTTCTGGTTCGTACCGGGGTGTGAGGCTCGCGAATTAACGCTATACAGAAAGCGGCGCTATATTAAAGCTGTGCTTTGATCATCAACTACAGGACTTTGCTTTTCAACAGAAGCCTTAATCATTTTCCACTCAGGCATGCCACACATGCAATTCACGCCATGCGACTGATGTCTATCGATATACAACCTCTAAGCTCGTACGTCTCACAGAAGGGTGTTAAGCAAGAGAATAAATTCTCCACCACCAAACAGATGCATATTAGATAAAGATCAATCAACACAGAGCAAAATCCAATGTCAGACACACAGTCCATTTACAAGTTCGTTCTGGGTCTGAACGAAACCGGAGGCACCTTATTCCTCGTCCCATATGTCCAATATAGGAGAGAGGTCCTCGCATATCCGTCGATCTCCAAGTACGTCTGGACGATCACCACTTATTACCTCGTCTTGGGAGTACAGCCCAATCAAGACATCAGTAATATCCAAACAATGTGAAGACCTCCAGTCTTCAACCACCGTCTTCATCCTCGACATATCGTCGAATCAGTTATTCAAAATGGGATAAACCTGATCTTTCTGAATAACTCGCGTATATTATAAACAAGTGTTACACAAACACAACATACGCCTCATTCCAATCCAGAATATTCTTTTATTCAAATATTCTTTCATACGGAATAGGTTCCCATTAATTTTATCAAAGACAAATCCTTTTAAATTTATTCTTTAATCTTCCTTTGGATAACAAACCATATTAAGGTTTTCCAAACTAGTCGGGATTAGCGAACCTTACCGAAGTAATCATTTATTTTATTTCCCTGTCCCAACCTAATCATCCCATGGAGCAAAACTGGTAACACTCCATATTTAACACCACGGTGTTGTTGGTAAATATGAATTACCATTTCACGTTCAAATCTATTTAAAGATTTAACTATCGCTTGGAGCAAAACTGGTGAAACTCCATTCTCGATCATTTCCTGAATTTGATAATTTAAATTATCACATTCATATTTCAATCTAATTAAAGATTCATTAAAACTCCATTTAGCTTTAATCTTCCCAAAAATCAATATTAATGATTATTCAACCTAGGAAATAAATCCTATCTGAAACACCCCACCTCCGTTAGGGTCACTCTCAAAGGGAATGCCCTAATTTTGGTGGAGGTTTATAAGTACAAGTCACAGATATACAAGACAGATATAAGTACACATATTTGTAAACAGCGGAAGAACAACAAACTTTATTTCATAAAGTCAAATACGTGTTACAACAACATCCTTTCAAAAAACATAACATAACACTTTCATAATCTGTCTTGAGTACATTATTTAAAGAAGCATAAATAAAACATAGATAAACTGCAAAAGCCCCATAGTGGATTGTCCAAAGCCATAGTTCAAAACAGGAAAGTCCAAGCAATACATTTCTCTTCTTCAAGCTGGATGTTGAGGTTGGTCAAGCTGCTGTGTTCCCTCCCTGAGGACCTGGGGGGGAACGGAAGAAAGAAGACGAAAGAAAAGTAGAGTCAGACATAAAGCCTGAGTAAGTCTAGTACTATTTTGTCTATGAATAAAGAACTGGGTATGATAAGTATAAACAAGAAGTGGGCATGCACTATAAACTTGGTTAAGTTGTCTAGGGTCGAATATACTATCGTACCCCATGTTGATCTCTGAACCCATATAAACTAGTTCCCAACTGGCACCCCAAAATCAGGGTGATGTGATCCATTCTATGATGATCGGCTCCTACTCGCATAGTTACATGTGTCTTACGGCCCCCGATGTTGTAGTTACCTATGCTGGTCCCACCATGGGGTGTATCAAGTCCCATAGTGGCGGCCCGACACAACCTTAGAGTGCACAGGTATGCTACTGGTGTCCAGTGCCTTATTTTTCTGCGCCGGAGTGTGTGCACGCCCGCACTCCGTTAGAACCTACACTGCTACACCACCGCCGTCGCTTTGACCTCTTACAATCAGCCCAGTAATCGTGCTCCACCCTGCCTAGTTTCAGGGTATCCTGATACACCTTCTAGGGTTACTGCTGAAAAGGGTCCCCCGTTACTAGGTTTTCTATCTCTAGCCAACATGCTAAGTTGGTTAAGTGTTTCCTAACCTAACCCCCACCAGTCCGTTTTGTTTAGCATGTTCCATTTTGATTAAGTCTTTAGTTCACTTAATCCTATCAATCCTGACTCAGCCTTAATTGTCTTATTAAGGCCCTGACCTCTCACATTAGACAGGTATTGTTGTGGCTGCCTGTTGCCGGTTGGTTCCGGGCAGTCTTACGCCACAACTCAGTCTAACCTCGGGTCCTTATTGGGCTCCATGTTTAACCTCCCACATTGGATAGGTATTGTTGTGACTACTGGACAGCCGGGCGGTTCCGGGCAGGTTTACATCACAACTCAATCCAACCTCGGGTTAAACACATCGTATGTTCTACATTTACATATTTTGTCATTCTTCTTTATTTCTTATATGTAAATATTTGCGGCCCATTATTAAGTTAATGGTGTAAAGGTTACACCAATCATGGGCCCAACCCATACTTGAACTTGGGCCCTTCTATTTTATATTTTCATTCATTAGTAATTTTAACCCAACGTTATTTTCCCCCGTTTAACACGTCCGTTTATATATATTTTGGGCTTAGCCTTTTAAAGCCCAAATTAGCCATGCGAAAAGGGGAGGCTTAAAGCGTAATTACATACACAAAGAGGGGAATGTGAGCGCATGAACTTGCAATACGACGTTGGAAATACAAAATAGAAACTGGTGTACTTGCATAGTGGTAACATAGGTGACATGAATCAAAGCATGTGAACTTGTAATTGAGATATCATTATTGTCACATGAACCTATATTTTTATTTAGGCATAATGTCAAACATAAGCATGGCATAGATATTTCTAGCATAAGCATGGCATAATGTCAAACATAAGCATGGCATAATATCAAACATAAGCATGGCATAAGTATTTCTAACATAAGCATGGCATAAATATTTCTAACATGAAATCATGATTCTTACTTTAGCCATGTAAACTTACAAAAAGGGACCTAACCTAGCCATGTACCACATATGTCATCATATAATTCTTGTAAACAAGATAGACCTAATCATGGTTGCCCAATATCAATCATAGCCTAGCCATATTCATAAGTTTGCAAATAGGTTTTCTAGTACAAAAGCATGGCTTAATACATAATGCCAAATTCTCAACATAATTTCATATGGATAATAACCAAACTTGTTCCAATTACTTACAAAATGATTTATGCACAAAAATATACATCATGGTGGCATAGAAGCAAACCCCAAACTTGCATGAATTTAAATCAACTACATACATGTAGCTTCAACATGGATTACATAATTTGCGAAATATTCCAAACGTATACTTGCATAGAACTACCGCATGTAGTTCTTTATAATGAATAACATAATTCATAAATATCCAAACGTATATAATATTTCAAATTGATAAGAACGCACAAATATGAATTACTTTATTGCCACAATTCAAGCATACAAACCAACACAATTGTTTATTCATACCAAAGTAATACTCTACTTACAATGGTGTGATGAATTCTCTAGTTTAGGGATTGAAGAGGCAAATTCCTTTGTTGAATTGATTTGTTTAGGTTGCTTTAAGCTTTAGAATCTTCCTCCTAATCCTCTCTCCAATTTGGTGGCTACTCCTAGTCGTTCCTCAGCAACATGGCGGCTATGTTCTTATTTTTGAATGAATAGATTAGGGTTTAGTCTAGGGTTGTTTATATAGAGGTTAGGAACTGATTAGGACCATTGATGTTGCTTGGATTGATCGTAGCCATTCATTCGATAGAGAGACCAATTAAAACTTGCCACCTAGCCCTAGTGACAAAGTAGACCACAGAAAATCGACCACATAGAGAATAGGCCAGCCGGGTTAGACTGGGCTTGACCTGGGTCTGGACCAGGTCGACACCCCTGTCGACAGCCCTGTCGACAGGCCTGTCGACCTGGTTAGACCAGGTCGACAGCCCAGTCGACCTGGGTGCGTCAGGCGGCGTTTTTCCGCCCTGGCCCAATGGGCCCCATTTTCGAATTTAAACTTTATTTTATTCTGTTTGAATTTTAAATTTTATTCTCAAACTTCCGAAGGCCATATCTTCTTCATACGGACTCCGTTTTTCGAAAACTCGGACTCTATTTCGCGTATTTTTCCGAGACGAACGCAATGGCGTATCCCGTTTCCCTTAGTTCTTTGATTTCAGATTAATTATACTTTAATTTGTTAATTTCACAGTTATAGAATTTGCGGGGTGTTACATTCTCCCCCACTTAAAAGGATTTCGTCCCCGAAATCTTCAAGTTAGGAGGAATGTATATCCTAACATCCAATCATCCATCTACTCATCCATCAAACACGAGCATCCATTGTCCTTAAAAGACTTCTAATGCTTCATGATCATATGAGAAGTGTGTGTATATGAACTTATCTAATGCAAAATCAGGCGGTCTACTGATTCAGTTGACCTCCTTAATGCGAATTATGTAAGTGCCATGAATCCATTATGTATGCAAATTTTCCTATTTTTGATTTTTACATGAGTACACAATCATTCATTACAAATGCAACATCCATATGACAACACATTAAAGTTCAACCATATACGAATGCAAACATATATGCATATGCAATATGAAGTAACTGAGCCGATCTAAAACCTAGATTGTGTGTGTTTATGCAACCACGAGCAACCACTAGCAATCACTTGCAACCACTTGCAACCATCATCCATAACATGTTTCAACTACATGTTTCCATCCAAAGGGTTTCTACCTAAAAGATACGGTCGAGGAAATATACCTAAAAAGATAGATAAAAGCGCAACTTAAGGAAAAAGAAAGATTAAAGATGTACCCTCGAACAGAAAAGGGTAGGCTGTACGTATTCTAGCTTCAGTTTCCCAAGTCGCGTCTCCCTCGGCGTCGCTCCACTGAACTTTGACGAGCTTGACTTCGCGGTTGCGTAGCTTCTTCACTTCCGTTCCTAAGATGCGGGTTGGAACTTTTCTTATGGTTGCTTCGCGTTCCACTTCGGCCTCTTCGAGGATATTTGGCTCTACCACTTCAGCAGACTCATGTAGACATTTTCGGAGATGTGAAACGTGAAAAACGTTGTGGACTCCAGCCAACTTCTCGGGTAGCTCTAATCTATAGGCCATTTTCCCAATTTTCTCGATAATAGGGAATGGCCCTACGAACCTTGGAGCCAGTTTTCCTGTGGTTCCAAAACGAACAACGTTTCTTAGTGGTGATACCTTGAGAAAAACTCTGTCTCCAACTTCAAATTCAAGGTCGGTCCTCCTCTTGTCGGCGTAGGACTTTTGTCTGTCTTAGGCCGTCTTCATCCTTCTTCGTATTAAGTCTACTTTCTCTGAGGTCTCTCGGATCATATCTGGTCCAAGTATGAGCTTATCAGTAGACTCCCACCAACAAGTGGGCGATCGGCACGGTCTTCCATATAAAGCTTCGAATGGCGCCATTCCGATGGTTGCTTGATAGCTGTTGTTGTAGGCGAATTCTACCAAAGGAAGGTGGTCTTCCCATGTCCCTCCGAAGTCGAGGACGCATAGCCTTAAAAGGTCTTCCAAAACTCTGTTCACTCTCTCTGTTTGGCCGTCGGTTTGGGGATGATAGGCTGTGCTTAAGCATAATTGCGTTCCTACTGCTTCTTGCAGACTCCGCCAAAACTCACTAGTGAAGATGGGGTCTCGGTCACTAACAATGCTAGATGGTATTCCATGGAGTCGAACGATTTTCTTGAGGTAAAGTGATGCTAGGGATGAGGCAGTTCTTTTACTTTTGATAGGTAAAAAGTGGGCGCTTTTAGTAAGCCTATCCACTATTACCCAAATGCTAGTGTTGCCTCTCCTAGACCTAGGCAACCCATCGATGAAGTCCATTGAGATGCTATCCCACTTCCACTGCGGGACCTCCAGAGGATGTAGTAGTCCGCCAGGCTTTTTCTGTTCCGCTTTAACCTGTTGGCACACCATACACTTAGAAACGAATTCTGCCACGTCCTTTTTCATGCCGTTCCAGAAGAAAGTCCTTTTTATATCTTTGTACATTTTATCTCCGCCTGGGTGTATCGTCATCTTGGAATGATGCGCTTCCTCGAGAACCTTCCTTACTAAATCTTTTGTCTGTGGGACGCATAGTCTTCCGTCTCGCCTTAGTAAACCTTTATCGTCAATGGAGTATCTGTTGAGGTGACTTGAAGTCTCACCCCTAATTAGCCTATCAATCATTTCCACGAGCTGAGGGTCTTCGCGTTGTGCTGTCCCTACTGAATCCACTTAAGTTGGGCGCACTTCGAGAGATGCTAGCAAGCCTGGTACGAAATCGGAGGAAGGCCTAAAGTCGAAGCTGGCTATAAACTCTAGGCTTTGTCTTTCAACAAACAACGGGCTTAGGGTCAATTTCTTTCGGCTCAACGCGTCTGCCACTACGTTGCCTTTGCCCGGAGTGTAGGAGATTTCGAAATCGTACGAGGCAAGAAACTCCATCCATCTTTGTTGCCTCAAGTTAAGATCCTTCTGCGAGAAAAGATATTTCAACGATTTATGGTCAGTGTAAAGTTCGAACTTCTCACCTAGGAGATAGTGTCGCCAAGACTTGAGTGCAAAGACGATGGCGGCTAACTCAAGATCGTGGGTTGAGTAGTTCTTTTCGTGCACCTTCAATTGCCTCCCGCCATAAGCTACTACCCTTCCTTCTTGCATTAAGACGGCGCCTAGCCCTATCCCACATGCATCCGTATAAACAGTGAACATCTTGCTCCCATCTGGCAGCGTCAAAACTGGGGCTGTTGTAAGAGCCCTTTTCAGTCGTTGGAAAGCAAACTCGCAATCCAAGTCCCAATTGAACACTAGATTCTTTTTGGTCAACTTCGTGAGCGGAGCTGAGATTTTCGCAAAATCCCTTATGAATTTTCGATAGAAACCCGCTAGTCCTAGAAAGCTTCGGACCTCAGTTGCATTCCTTGGTGTCTTCCAGTCCTGTACCGCCACTACCTTAGCAGGGTCCACTGCTAACCCTTGTTTGGATACTATGTGCCCAAGGAACCTCACCTCTTCTCTCCAAAAGTGGCATTTGGAGAATTTGGCTTTTAATTGATGGGCTCGCAAAGTTTCCATGATTGCCCTTAAGTGCTGAGCATGTTCCTCTTCACTCTTTGAGAAGATAAGGATATCATCTACGAAGACCACTACGAATTTGTTGAGGAAATCTCTAAATACCCTACTCATTAGGTCCACGAAGTAAGCAGGTGCATTTGTCAAGCCGAAAGGCATGACAAGCCATTCAAAGAAACCGTCTGGGGTTCTGAACGCCGTTTTATCGATGCTATCTTCAGCCACCCTTAGCTGATGAAAACCGATTGCTAAATCGAGTTGGGAGAAAACAGACGCTCCTACAAGCTGGTCAAACAAATCGTCAATTCTAGGGAGAGGTTGCCTATTCTTTTTCGTTAGCTTGTTGAGCTCCCTATAGTCAACACATAGACGGAGTGAACCATCCGCCTTTGTAGCGAACACCACTGGAGCGCCCCATTCTGAAATGCTTCTCCTAATGAACCCCTTTTCTAGAAGCTCTTTAATCTGTTTACTGAGCTCTTTCCTTTCTCGTGGAGCCATGTGTCTAACGGGCAACGCAACGGGCTTTGCATTATCTACAAGATATATGCGGAAGTCTATTTCCCGCTTTGGAGGCAAGCCCTTCACCTCTTCGAAGACATCCGGATATTCCCGGACCACTCTAACTGATTGCAAATTTTCAACGGAGGCATCTAGCGATTCAAGATAACTAAGCATAACCGCATACGAGGGATTACAAGAAATTTCCAAAGTATTACCGAGCTGGGTTAGGAGCCTAACAACCCTTTTCTCACAATCAAGGATGGCCCCATTACTAGATAGCCAATCCATACCCAAAATCAAACCATACCCCGAAAAGCCCAAAACAAAGGCACTACATTGAAATTCTACGCTTAGAATAGAGATTTTCAATCCCACACAGATCATAGACAAATGAGCTGGGCCCCCAATTGGGTTTGAAACAATTAAGGGGTCCTCTACCATACTAGTTTCTAGGTGCAGAGATTCTACTAAAGCAGACGAGATAAAGGAGTGTGATGCGCCAGAATCAAATAAAGTGCGAACGGGGTGATCATAAAGATAAACTACACTTTCTACAGAAGTATTTATACCTCGCTGTTGCAGAGGTGGCGCTTCTAGCACATGAACCTGTGCCCCTGGGGTGGATCCAGTCCTCTGCCCCTGTCCTCGTTTCTTTGGGCAGTCCTTAGCCCTGTGGCCTGTCTCACCGCAAGAAAAGCACCCACCATTCTCCTTGGCCTTCTTTTTCCGGCAGTCCTTTACTAAGTGCCCCACTTTGCCACAGAAATTGCACTTCCTCTTCTCTTTGTTGCCTTTCCCGCCTTTCTTAAAGTCTGTCTTCTTGGGCTGCAAACCCTCTTTCTTCTTGCCCTTATCTGGTAAACCTATGCTCTGATACCAAGTGAAACACCCCACCTCCGTTAGGGTCACTCTCAAAGGGAATGCCCTAATTTTGGTGGAGGTTTATAAGTACAAGTCACAGATATACAAGACAGATATAAGTACACATATTTGTAAACAGCGGAAGAACAACAAACTTTATTTCATAAAGTCAAATACGTGTTACAACAACATCCTTTCCAAAAACATAACATAACACTTTCATAATCTGTCTTGAGTACATTATTTAAAGAAGCATAAATAAAACATAGATAAACTGCAAAAGCCCCATAGTGGATTGTCCAAAGCCATAGTTCAAAACAGGAAAGTCCAAGCAATACATTTCTCTTCTTCAAGCTGGATGTTGAGGTTGGTCAAGCTGCTGTGTTCCCTCCCTGAGGACTTGGGGGGGGGGGAAACGGAAGAAAGAAGACGAAAGAAAAGTAGAGTCAGACATAAAGCCTGAGTAAGTCTAGTACTATTTTGTCTATGAATAAAGAACTGGGTATGATAAGTATAAACAAGAAGTGGGCATGCACTATAAACTTGGTTAAGTTGTCTAGGGTCGAATATACTATCGTACCCCATGTTGATCTCTGAACCCATATAAACTAGTTCCCAACTGGCACCCCAAAATCAGGGTGATGTGATCCATTCTATGATGATCGGCTCCTACTCGCATAGTTACATGTGTCTTACGGCCCCCGATGTTGTAGTTACCTATGCTGGTCCCACCATGGGGTGTATCAAGTCCCATAGTGGCGGCCCGACACAACCTTAGAGTGCACAGGTATGCTACTGGTGTCCAGTGCCTTATTTTTCTGCGCCGGAGTGTGTGCACGCCCGCACTCCGTTAGAACCTACACTGCTACACCACCGCCGTCGCTTTGACCTCTTACAATCAGCCCAGTAATCGTGCTCCACCCTGCCTAGTTTCAGGGTATCCTGATACACCTTCTAGGGTTACTGCTGAAAAGGGTCCCCCGTTACTAGGTTTTCTATCTCTAGCCAACATGCTAAGTTGGTTAAGTGTTTCCTAACCTAACCCCCACCAGTCCGTTTTGTTTAGCATGTTCCATTTTGATTAAGTCTTTAGTTCACTTAATCCTATCAATCCTGACTCAGCCTTAATTGTCTTATTAAGGCCCTGACCTCTCACATTAGACAGGTATTGTTGTGGCTGCCTGTTGCCGGTTGGTTCCGGGCAGTCTTACGCCACAACTCAGTCTAACCTCGGGTCCTTATTGGGCTCCATGTTTAACCTCCCACATTGGATAGGTATTGTTGTGACTACTGGACAGCCGGGCGGTTCCGGGCAGGTTTACATCACAACTCAATCCAACCTCGGGTTAAACACATCGTATGTTCTACATTTACATATTTTGTCATTCTTCTTTATTTCTTATATGTAAATATTTGCGGCCCATTATTAAGTTAATGGTGTAAAGGTTACACCAATCATGGGCCCAACCCATACTTGAACTTGGGCCCTTCTATTTTATATTTTCATTCATTAGTAATTTTAACCCAACGTTATTTTCCCCCGTTTAACACGTCCGTTTATATATATTTTGGGCTTAGCCTTTTAAAGCCCAAATTAGCCATGCGAAAAGGGGAGGCTTAAAGCGTAATTACATACACAAAGAGGGGAATGTGAGCGCATGAACTTGCAATACGACGTTGGAAATACAAAATAGAAACTGGTGTACTTGCATAGTGGTAACATAGGTGACATGAATCAAAGCATGTGAACTTGTAATTGAGATATCATTATTGTCACATGAACCTATATTTTTATTTAGGCATAATGTCAAACATAAGCATGGCATAGATATTTCTAGCATAAGCATGGCATAATGTCAAACATAAGCATGGCATAATATCAAACATAAGCATGGCATAAGTATTTCTAACATAAGCATGGCATAAATATTTCTAACATGAAATCATGATTCTTACTTTAGCCATGTAAACTTACAAAAAGGGACCTAACCTAGCCATGTACCACATATGTCATCATATAATTCTTGTAAACAAGATAGACCTAATCATGGTTGCCCAATATCAATCATAGCCTAGCCATATTCATAAGTTTGCAAATAGGTTTTCTAGTACAAAAGCATGGCTTAATACATAATGCCAAATTCTCAACATAATTTCATATGGATAATAACCAAACTTGTTCCAATTACTTACAAAATGATTTATGCACAAAAATATACATCATGGTGGCATAGAAGCAAACCCCAAACTTGCATGAATTTAAATCAACTACATACATGTAGCTTCAACATGGATTACATAATTTGCGAAATATTCCAAACGTATACTTGCATAGAACTACCGCATGTAGTTCTTTATAATGAATAACATAATTCATAAATATCCAAACGTATATAATATTTCAAATTGATAAGAACGCACAAATATGAATTACTTTATTGCCACAATTCAAGCATACAAACCAACACAATTGTTTATTCATACCAAAGTAATACTCTACTTACAATGATGTGATGAATTCTCTAGTTTAGGGATTGAAGACGCAAATTCCTTTGTTGAATTGATTTGTTTAGGTTGCTTTAAGCTTTAGAATCTTCCTCCTAATCCTCTCTCCAATTTGGTGGCTACTCCTAGTCGTTCCTCAGCAACATGGCGGCTATGTTCTTATTTTTGAATGAATAGATTAGGGTTTAGTCTAGGGTTGTTTATATAGAGGTTAGGAACTGATTAGGACCATTGATGTTGCTTGGATTGATCGTAGCCATTCATTCGATAGAGAGACCAATTAAAACTTGCCACCTAGCCCTAGTGACAAAGCAGACCACAGAAAATCGACCACATAGAGAATAGGCCAGCCGGGTTAGACTGGGCTCGACCTGGGTCTGGACCAGGTCGACACCCCTGTCGACAGCCCTGTCGACAGGCCTGTCGACCTGGTTAGACCAGGTCGACAGCCCAGTCGACCTGGGTGCGTCAGGCGGTGTTTTTCCGCCCTGGCCCAATGGGCCCCATTTTCGAATTTAAACTTTATTTTATTCTGTTTGAATTTTAAATTTTATTCTCAAAATTCCGAAGGCCATATCTTCTTCATACGGACTTCGTTTTTCGAAAACTCGGACTCTATTTCGCGTATTTTTCCGAGACGAACGCAATGGCGTATCCCGTTTCCCTTAGTTCTTTGATTTCAGATTAATTATACTTTAATTTGTTAATTTCACAGTTATAGAATTTGCGGGGTGTTACACTATCTTTAACTGGGTTAAAGAACTAATGTCATTTAAAACACAGTTCACGATAAACCTAAAATCACATTCCATTAATTATGGAATCTTCACGGAAAACAGATCAATATATAATCGATATCAATTTCCGTATCTGACTAATAATATAAATGGAATAACAACAAAGTCTTTTAAATTCCATATCTATTAACAGTCTTCCTCCATAGAAGTTCACTTCGATTATTACCAAATTGAATTCCATTCAATTCCAATTTAATATATTAAACTGGAAAACCTTACTTTGGAAAATTTCCATTAAATCTTAATAAGAAGATTTATAAATTCCCAATCACATTTCACTGCAAATCGAGTTAGAGAACGAATGTCGTTAAAAACACAGTTCACGATAAACCCAATTCACATTCCGTTTTATTCCAGTTACTAAATATAACCGGTAACTCAAATAATCTTATTTAAAAGATTTATTCTTTTCACATGGGGTTTAAGAACTGTGTTATTTAAGACACAATTCACGACAAACCCAAAATCACATTCTTTTATTCCATTCCAATTAAATATTAATTAATTGGAAAATTTCATTAAATCTTAATAAAAAGATTTATTCTTTTCTCAACTGGGTTTAAGAACAGGGTTATTCAAGACACCGTTCAGGACAAACCCAAAATCCCATTTGATATTAAATACAAGGCTCTGAATAGAAAATATATCGGCTTATATTCAATATCAAATTCTGAAACCAACCAATATCGTATTGGAAATAATGATATAAAATATTTCTTCCAAATTCCCATAACCATATCCGTATAATCACGAAATCCAATACCGAAATATTCCGAAGATTATTTCCATTCAAATCCATTCCAATTCATATATTGGAAATTCTGGTTATTTTTAAAACCATTTCAAATACGATCTATTTATTTAAAAATATTGGATTATAATTTTAGTTCATAACTAGTTCATTTCGATAAAAATATATTTTTATCTTTTCAAATATGGAATTTTTCATCCCAATTCCTTCCAAATCATTTATTATGATTTTACACAAATTATTAATATTTTAAATAATTTTATCAAGGCCCGTACAGTCGATTTCCATAAATGGTCATCGAACTGCACTTACGACGACCTTTTCCAAATTTGATTTGGACATAATTCGAAATCCAACCGTTAGATTTCAAATCTCTTATATTCGTTGGAAATCTCTTTTCGATATGAACCCAATGGTTTCGGTTTTAGGGGAATCCAACAGTTGGATCTCCGGTAACATCAATTCGAAGTCAATGGTCGAAATTCGCAAACGATCGCGGCACAGCGCGTTCTATTCAGGCTGTTTTAATATATATAATATATATATTTCTTCGATTTCCATTTAAAATGTATTTTATAAATTGTTTTAAATTTATTTTAAAAACGATTTCAACTTCATTTTCAATTTTATATCAAAATTAAATATTCTATATCATTAATATGTAAATGATAATATTTTCAAAATATCAGATTTTGAAATCAGTTCCTTTTTTATATTCATTATAAAAATGAATAAAATCGATATAAATATCGTTCGCGTTAGAATGGCGCATATCTAATCAACACGTCTTCAAATATTTAAATATTTTTGTGTCCATCCAAAATCGGACATCAGAATTATATTTTGATAATTTACTGAATATTATTTTAAAATATTCATTCTTTCTGAACTGGAATCAGGCACATTCAATTACCATATAATGTTATTTACATGGATTTCATACAACACATGTACATAACAACAATGATAAACAATCAACCATCATACAGAGTGCATTCTACATTGTATAAGCATTAAATATAAATAATTAACGCTTACAACAGTCTGTCAACCAATCAATTGACATACAACTAAACAATTGGTATTAGTGTATGTCAAATATCATCCCAATTCCCATGTGGGGTTTCAGTCAAGAAACACTGAATATTATTTGTGCAGTTGGGCGTTGAGTAAAATATATCGTCCCAATCAATATCAGTCAAATGGGTGTACATAAACAAATGGTCCGATTTGTAAATGAATATTTTTTTTCATTTCAGTAAACATTTTATTTCATTCATTTATACAATAAAAATAATAATTTTATTGTTTTAACACTTTATTCAACACATGAATATTTTATATTCCATTCCACATCACAATCACAATCAAATTCCACAACACAATCAAATCAAACAAGTCTTCCATGGTCTGTGGACGATGGGTGTCGGGTTCTGCTAAGCACCGTCTACATCCTAGTATATGTTTTAATTAGAAATTAATTAAAGTGATAATTTCTCACCTTTGGGATCCACTCCTCCATTCTTTATTTTTGAACGGTTTGGATTTGCTCGAAATTCCAACGAAATCTTTTCCACGCTGTTCATAGTAAAAATCACATTTTTAATATGATGTTTATATTAAAAATCACATTCTTATACCGTCGTTATATATATATATATATATATATATATATATATATATATATATATATATATATATAAATCAAATCTTTATTTGTAAAAATCACATTTTTATTATATTACTACATGTATAAAAATCACATTTTTATTTGCTAATATATATTAAAATCGAATTTTTATAACGCTAGTTCATATATAAAGATCGAATTTTTACATCGCTACTCATATAAAAAAGATTATATTTTTATTTCGCAACATGTATATAAAAGATTATATTTTTATTTCGCTACATGTATATTAAAGATTATATTTTTATAACGTTGTATACACTATAAAAATCATATCTTTATGTTATTAAAAATCTCACCTTTTCCTTTCTAAAAATCATAACTTTATATGTATAAAATCGTACCTTTACGTGATTAAAAATCAAAGCTTTATGTCATTAAAAATCGTATTCTTTATAAAATAAAAATCTAAACTTTCTTTGATTAAAAATCTTAGCTTTCTATGATTAAAAATCTTAGCTTTCTATGATTTAAAATCAAGTCTTTCTATGATTAAAACTCAAGTCTTTCTAGAATTAAAAATCTGATCTTTCTATAATAAAAATCCTAGCTTTACTATTATATTAAAATCAGATTTTGAAAACAATGTTTAATATATAAATAAAAAGAAAAAAGGAATAAAACAAATAAATGAAATAAAAACTTACTGCACTCGTCGGACCGGGGGGGGGGGGGGGAGGATCTGTGCGTTCGCCAAGGGTGGAGGGGCTTTAGGTGGTGCGGAGGGAGGGGCAGTGGCTGGTGGTAGTTTTCCGTCGAGTTCGGGGTTGGAGGTTTTATGGGGCGACAGCTTGGTGTGTAGGGGGTCGGCGGGACGATGGGGGAGGCCGGAGGTCGAGGTGGTGGCCATCAGGGGGCGCAGGGGGGCCGCGATGGGGAGTCCGTCGTTCCTTTTTTTCGATTTGAACGAGAAATGGGGGGTTGATTTTGAATGGGAGAGAGAAAGCATTGACGGGGGGTTTATAAAATACATTTAATAATTTAATTTATTTTCAAAAAGTTAGTTTTAAATTCAAACTCTGAATCGAGCCCAACGACTGTTGCCCCTAGCTAATTACCCCAATTCCGAACACAATGGGGTATGTATCGTAAGCCAGTTCGGCTGTTTTGATATGTTTTTATCAAATTTAAAATATAAAATAATATACCTTTTAAATTTGATTTCATCGTACGTTTTAATTTACTGGGGCCACATACGAACTCCAAAAATTCTGCATAAATAAATCTGGATATGTTTTAACGATACGGTCCTAACAAAACTAGTTTCATCAAATTTGGAGACCGTTTGAAAAATGACCATTTTCTGGTCGAACCAAATTGACTGAAACTGACAAAACACGTTTTCTTTTGCCACGCTCACATATTGATTCCAAAAATTATGAAAATTGGAATTTAGCAATAATTTGACATTCCGGATCTAACAAAAGTGGTTTCGTCGAAAACAGAGGTCGTTTGCAAAATGGCTATTTTTAAGGGCTTTATATATATTAAAAAATATATATATTCCACAGCGTCCTTTCTGAATTTTAAATTGGACGTAACTTACAAATTCTAAAACGAAATCTCAGTTTCTTATATCCGTTAGAAAGATATTGTTAAACATATTCAAATAATTCTTGTTTCGTCCAATTCTGACTTATATTGAATTCTGTATATTCAATTGAAATTTGAAATCGAATTTTCAAACTACCGCGCCATTTCAGGCTCGTTTTATATTTAAAATAAATTTATACGTTCTAACTTCGATTTAAATAAATTTTTAGTCTTTGTTATTTAAAATAATTCATTTTAAATATTCAAAATTCATTAAAATTGCCAAAATAAAAAAAATTAATTGGTTCTGATTTTCCGGGTTGTTACAGCCTAGGTAATTACTTAACCTTCAGCTCTGATACCACTGTAACGACCCAGAAAGTCAACACAACATACCATGTCGACTATTCAAGCATTGGAAATACCGGAGTTAGTGAAAGAAGTAAGAGGGTGAGAATAAATAAGATAGAAAATTAGAATAGAAGAAGAAGAACATACAACAGAATCAGAGTAACGCGAATCTCATAGCGGAATGAATAAAATATACTATATAACATAGCTTTGAAATATAAATCTGTACTTGAATATACATATCATTATCAAAGTACATCACTTACAACACAACAGAAATAAACAATTGCTTATAAAATCTTGAAGCCTCCTCTCCGAGCTCTCCAAATACATCTGTAAAATCCCGACTACTTGACTGCCCATACAAAATTGGGCACTCAAGAGTTTAGGGCACTACAACAAAATATGATATTTATAACGATGTTTAATAACACGTTTTTCTAAAGTGTTATTATTTACCCTTAATTAGGTGATTTTGTATTGAATAATATCACGTGTAAAACACCACACAGAAATTATTCAGCTGTCTCCCAACTTTTCCCTCACAAAATTTTCATCTCCCTCCAACTTCACAAATGATCATCTCTCTCCCTCCAAAACCATTTTCCATCCCTCCAAAACCATTTCGGCTCAGAAAAAAGCAAGTCTTTTCGCTTCAATCACCTCACCCGCTCGAAGAAAGCAAACGCCTGCCATCTCCAAACTCCTCAACCGAACTGTCGAAGCTACAGCGGGTTCGTGTGTTTCGGATCTAATCTTTGATTTGGATTCTGGTAAGCGAATCCATATTAATTTAACAAAAATAGTTGTAAATTCATAATTTTTAGGTTTTGGGTGTTATCTGATCAAGGACTTTTATGCGGTTGTGGATTGGATACAAAATAGATCCTCTTTGCTCCATCTCAACGCATGGGATTACTGAGCGATGCCTTTCTGGTCAGAAAGCAGATGCAGCAGGATTTATGCGTCAAATCCTTCATGACCTAGAAACAAGAATATCAATACAATTCAACAGAGTTAGTTTACCAATATTTTACCGCTGCTGCAGTTCGTTGACGAAGCATGCCATCAAATTGAGAGGAAAGAGCGCAATGCTAGGCAAATGGGAGTATTTGCTTACATTCCAAGGTTAGTTGGTTTTTATAATTTCCTCTAATACTAATGTTTGATGCATACTTGGCCTTTTGCAGTAATAGTTCAGTATGTATTATTGCTCAAGATTATACGTTACAAGCTCACTTGGATAGAATGATGTTGCAAGCTGGTTATTATATTGACTTCATGCACTATACCTTATTCTGTGTTCTCTTGGTGTAACAAATGACTAAATGATAATTCATGCTAGTGGCTTTGTTTAAACAATTAACTCTTGAGAACATTGATGTCTACTAATAAAGTGTAGAATTTTGAATATATTGAATTTCAAGTGGTCGCTACCATTCCACTCAAAGAAAAGCCGAACACAACAGTGGATTAGCGGCGGAGGACAAAATTTAGTCCAACAACCCTTGATTATCTGAGATCAACTCTGATGCCTCCTCCGTATTTAGAAGTCGTATTGGGTTTCATGGTTACAGTGTATATGTTTGAAAGTCATCTTGACATTCGGCAACATAGCTCTCAAGCTGCCTACCCTTCCTAAACCATTCGTCGGAGTGGTCAGTCAAGAAAATTTTGAGAAGTCTAGAGCTTATAACATTGGTAAAAGCCATTTTCATTTTTTTTTCGTGAAGCACTAACTATTCTAGTGAACACATTCATTTTGTATTTCGGAGTATTGCCTTGGTTTTGGAAGAAATCAGTAGAATTAGCCGTTTATCTAGGCTTAAATGCAGAGAATGAAATAAGACACACCCTTTCCTTCTTAGCTGGAGTCGTGGTCTGGTCATAGATCACTAATTTTCCCTTTTCTCTGTACTCAACATTTGTGATTGAAGCTCGATAAGGATTTAATAAACTTCCTGAAGGAGACCTTAGAGAGAAGATAGAGAAACTTGCAGCATCCCTTAAATTTCCATTAACAAAGCTTTTTATTGTTGATGAACCTACAAGATCAAGCCATAGCAATGCATATATGTATGGTTTCTTCAACAAAAAGCGTATTGTTCTGTATGATACTCTCAACCTGCAGTGCAAGAATGTGGGTGAAGTTGTTGCTGTCATTGCATATGTGCTTGGGCACTAGAAATTGAAGCATACTATGTATACCTTCATCGTTGTCCAGTTACTTACATTTCTGCAATTTAGAGGATATACTCTCATGAGGAATTCAAAGGATCTTTTTGAGAGTTTTGGTTTTGATACCCAGCCTGTACTTATCGGCCTCATCATTTTTCAGTATACTATCCTACCCCTTCAGCATGTTGTAAACTTCGGTTTTAATCTGGTTACTAGAGCATTTGAGTTTCAGGCTAATGTCTTTGCAAAGAGCTTTGGTTATACCAAAAAACTTCGTTCAGGCCTGGTAAAACTCCAAGAGGATAACTTGTCTGCTATGAATACTGATCCATTGTATTCAGCATACCATTGCTCACACCCTTCATTAGTTGAACGACTTGCTGCCCTTGATGATTCTGACTCCACTAAGCAAGATTAGATTAATTCTTACTCCACTAAGCAATTTAGGATTTTGTAGCATGGGCCTTGTGTTATTAAACAATAGTGGTGCTTTTATACATATATATATATATATATTGAATTTCAAGTTGTTTTTAAACAAATTTGGTGTTTAAATCAGGTAAGCACAATGTTTGGGACTTTGGAGAAGATAGCACAAGTTGATCCAAAATATGTAGACATTGTGCTTTTAGAGAACTATGCAACTTTTCAGAACAGGTCAGTTATTATTCAAATATCTTAGTATATTTTTACCCCATATGATTAGTAATGATTTGAATAGGAATATCTTAGTCTGATATATTTTTGGTTCAAGGACAAACCCAATTGGTTTGTTGGTGATGGTCATACTAGAGTGCCGTTATGCGCTTCCATTGCCTTTTTATGGATATGTGTTTGGATATATGTCGTGGAATCATGTCGTATATATTTTTTTATAGTGGGCATTTGACTTTTGTAGTTTCACTTAACCTTATACATTTCACTCATTGTACTTTATCGTTACATTTAATGACTCCATATTCTCTAATATTATGTTTTATTCTGTGTATTGTCCTATCCTGCAGACACATATATATTATTTTGTGTTGATACTGTGCATGTATAGAAGTGCTGTATTTGAATTTTGGTATACATACTGGTGTCAGCTTGGTAAAATACTCATATGTGAAAACCAACTTTCATCTCATTCTCTGGATTTTCAGAGTGTACTACATAATGATACTCTTTGTGAATATATATGGTACAGAGGCGAGATGTCACACACATGACAAGTTCCCTGGCTCTAGGTAGTTTAGTTAATAAATGTTTAATCTAATGGCACACTCTTAAATCATTTCCTCCCTCATCCATCGGGTCTTGAGACCAAGAGTCATGAATTCAGATGTTTATGTTCTTTGCTAGGATATTCTTAGATTTTAGTTATTTAAATGTTCTTTAGTAGGAGTTATTTACTTCAAATTGTTTCAATGCGGTCTTTATGACCTGGCAAATGTGGTGCTAACACTAGTATAATTTTATCAAATAATGAGGATGAAAAGATAACTGAGTTTTTTAACCATGGGGAAGACTAGCGGACGAAATACTGAACTTATCATTCAAGTGCACTATGTTGGTTGAAGTTTTCTGGCTCCTAGCCATTGCATAAAAGTGCAGCGAAGATAAGCCAGTTACTTGATTAAAAAAATAGGTCTAGAAACGTATGTCACCATGCATTGTAAAATTTGTTATATTAAAAAAGGCTATGCTAAGCATAGTTCTCCATTACTTGTTAAATGCATATATTTTACAGCCTCATTACATCATAGACTATTTAATTATTCCATTTATAAGATATAAGCACTCCTGAGTTTATATGAACTACAAGCACTTAAACTGTTAATTACTATGCATGCCTCTTTTTTGAACAATGATCATTACATAGACACAATTTGTACATGTCAAAGGGCATTTAAACTGCCACTTATCCATTCTTGAGTTGCTATACAAAATAATAATCGGTCATTATATATTTTTGCATCTGATACAATCGAATATAACAATATTTAAATGCATGCACTTCATGACTACAATGATATATCAAGATTATTAGACAAAATGCTAAAACATATTATTCAACTGTATTTTGTTGCTTACTATATTCTCGTTCCCAACCATTACATAAAAGCCCACCGAATAATTCAAATGTTAGTGGAAATCAAAACAGGTTTATAATTTTATTTCACCATCTAGAGAGAAAAATTGCTATATTAAAAAGTTTATGCATGGTTTTCCATTATTTGGTTAAATAAGTATACTTTACATCCCACATCATATTACTTTGAACAAGCAGAATGTTTTAGTGGATAGGAGTTGGTAGAACGAGATTGGTTTGACCGATGGAATGGATGGCTATAAGTGTACAAGTTTCAGAAGTGGATATATGTTGCAAGGAAACAATAATGTTTATTAAAAAGTTCATGCAATGGACTTACCCGATACCAATCCAAGAGTTCAGCGGACATGCAATGGACTTACCCGATACTGATCCAAGAGTTTAGCGGTGGGCTAGTGGTTTGAACGAGAATATATCATGTTATCTCTGTCTGCAACAGAGGATTCTGTTTACATATCTTGGATCACAGGTGTATAATACCATGATTGTGAAGTAATTTTAATTTTTGTTTTTATTTTAATAAGAGATTATATTAAATTTTTGGATGCTGATCTTTGGATGATATTTAATCACTTACTTTTTAGTTCTGAAAGTGGAAATTTAGAACCAGGTCAATAGACTGCTTGAAGAGCAAATCTGCCAATGGTTGTAAATTTGTTTGATAACATTGAGATAGCTGATGATCAGCAGGTCAGTTGTCTTAAACGATAAATCTACTTGAAGATTAGGTAAGGCTTTAGTCCAAACATTGAAATGTAATTTAACAAGTCTTGAGTATATAAAACGACCCTGAAAAGAGAGTTTCCAGAGACCAGATACATTAAACCAGCATTAAAAATATCAAAGTACCCTTTTTAAAACTGCAGATCATTCTTATGTTTGAAAGGAGGATTTTAAATCATATTATTATCAGCAGTCTTGCTGCTAAGGTTAACAACAGGAGTGTTTGGTAACTAGAGAGAAGTGATCTAGGCATCGAATTAAGAGCTGTTGAGATAAAGATGCAAGATTCGATTTATGATGACCGTATCAATTCTGGAATGCATATAAAAGCCAGAATCTCCTCTCCAGGTATAGAAGTTTGTCAACTATGTTATATTATAACAAATATGCAATACAGTACATTCAAAATTTACACGATGCCATAGATGCATGCATGACAACGCAAACAACACTCTAACATGAGACATTGAAAATATAAAACCATTGGATGTCTATAACTATCACGTACCAGAGAGTATCAGATAGGTGAAAATGTAGAACCATTGGATCCAGAAAGTGTAACCAGTATTGTTTTGTATGGAACTTCAAATTGTTCATTGGATCATGTAGCATTTGGCTTACCATACTTAATGGTGTTATTGAATTTGAGGAGTTTATCTATGCACTATTTCACCTGTTAACCCCTGTAGAAGTCAAAACCGGCTATAAGCTGATTACACAAGAAATTAGTCTTAACAAACATGTATACGATCTCAATTCTCCGAATTTGTTGGGGTTGCTTTCAGATTATATGCTCTGAGAAAAGCTGGATACATACAGCGAGAAGTAATTCAATAACCCATATATCAACATAGTTCATCATTCAATAACTTTATATTCTGCGACCAAACTAGTAAATATTGCTAAACATTGGATGTCGTACTTGTAGGTGAATGAAATGGTGGTTGTAATACTGATGGAGTTGGGGACAAGGCTTATGGATGCCCTTCTTGAAGCTATAATTGATATGACATCTTTTTTTTTGTTTCTATTTACACCTTTCCTTTATTCCTTGAAATACAAATTCTCACCTTGTATAACTTTTAAGCAGACATTTGCCGATGCTGATGGAGATGGTCGAATAAGCAAGGAAGAATGGAGAAATATTGTCATGCGATGTCCTTTCCTTTTGAAAAACATGACCTTTTCTTATTTGAGGTATGATCTTAAAATCATTTTACCTTCAGTAATGCTTATGCTATCGATTCAAGTTTTTAGTTTTTCAAACTACTATGTATTGTTGACTCAGTTGATGCTCTCCGGTTTTTATTTATTTAACAAATTGGATAAAGGGCCTTTCAAATGAATTGGTATGTAGTAAAATAATTTAATTTATATTTCATTGGATAAACTAGTTGTTTATTTTAGAGGAATGAATTGAGAATGAAGAGCAATCATTTTAGAGGAATGCAGTAAAATAATTGTCCATTGGATAAACTCCTCAGATTTAGTTTGTCAATCCAAAAGGTATATAGACTTATTAATTATGATCTTAAAGTGGTGACTTCTGACAGATTCTTTAAATTACTGACAAGCTTGGCTTGCATTCTCTCCGTCAAAGGCACTGGTGAGTTTCTTTTCCCTCTTATTTAAGTATATAAAACATTAATTAGTAATTTAGCATAAGATTAAGGGAACAAACCAAAAAAAACCTGAGTGCTACTCTTTTTTATTTATATTATACCAAGTAAAATTGATTGTTTCATTTGGCAAGTCATATGGTGAGCCACCGGGCTCACCGATATATCGCCCAACTAATTGCAAACTATAAAATGAATAATATTGTTGTTGTCTTAAATATTTTGGAGTGGGTATTGTGGCATATAGCATCCATTTTTCATTCCAGGACAGTGCTAATTGTATTGGGGTTTTTAGGCACAAGAAGCCTGATACAGTTAGCGTGTGCACATTGGGTTCAATTAAGGTAGGGTACCTGTTTTCCTTATATTAGAAAAGGCCATGTACAAGTAGCTTACTGTTTTTTAATATTCTCAACAGCTTAGATAAATTTACTCAAATCTAATATTGTCCTAATTAATAAAGGTTGTAGGCATAGTTATTACTAGTATACTCTATTTTTGGTGGTCTACTGGAAATGTCTCAAGTGAAGATTGAATTTGTCACAAGTCAATACATTAAAGGACTTGGCCTTGAATTTGTCAATCCAAAAGGCTAAACCCAGATGAAAAAAAGGAGGCTCTGAATTTAAAGTTGCTCAACTAATTTATTTCAATTATTAGCTACTGGTCTTATTAAAGCATTTTGCCCTCTACAAGTGATATTCGCCGCTATTGATTGAACTTCAACAGATGGATCAAAAATCCAAGGGTATGACATTTAGTTATATGAACAGCCGACGCTTATGTGGTGGTTACATTGAAGAAATCAGTTATCTTGATGTTACTGATGTTGAGGATTCATTATGTGTTCTTTGTAGGAGAGAACGTATGTTTTGAAATATGAACTATGTTTCGTCTTTTGGTGTACTCAAATTGACATTAATATGGAATAGATTAACATATGTATTGAATTTGATAATTCATGGATTGAAATTGTTTTTTTGTTAGTTGATACTTAATTTTATTATCATTAACATGCGGTATATTTGCTGATTATTGTAATTTTTCATTCATACATTTCTCTTTAAATTACTTTGAAGATTCATTTTGATTGCTATTATTAAAATGTAATGTATAAGAATAGCTCTTGAAAAGCGTTATAACTATATGACATAAGTGCTATAACTTGTTGATTTAATAGCGTCATATAGCCGCTATCGAATAAATATGTTATAGCGGTTATATTGTGTTATAAATATTCTTATTTTCATTGAGATTTAGATGTTTAATAGCGGTGAGAATGAGCTATTGTCTTTAAGTAACATAGCGACAAAATTGTGTTATATAACTATGCTCTTTTATAGCGGTTTTTTTGTGTTATATATATTTAGTAGTTTTTTATAACATGTCAATATACAACGTTTATCGAACCGCTATAGAATTGATTTATAGCGGCTATATGCCGCTATAAAAGACAATTTCTGTTGTAGTGGGGAAAACAAAATTAAATCTGGGTCAGTCATGTGACTGGTGTGAGTAAACTCCAACCATTTTGTTTAATTTTTAAAGTCCTTTTAAAAGAAAGGAAAATCGTAAGACCGATCCACACATAAACATGGATGGTTTTTACCTTACGGCTACTCAAAATATTCTTTGTATCATAACTCTTCTAATATTATAATAATGTCTAAATCAAGTAAATAATAATCTAGTAGAATGCTTTCATCTCGCATTCAACATTTATAATGTACAATAAAAAACCGTGGAGTCTTATTGGGTAATGAATTTCCAACTATGACAGGGTATGGAACCACCTTCCGATCAGTGTACTCTAGAAGTGATACACTGGAGTTCAACAAGAACATCTTGTATCTCAGCCACACATAACCGGCCATTCATTTCGCTTGAATGTTCTGAATATATTGTCACCTTATGGTTGGTATACCAACATATCCGTTACCAGGAGATACAGAAGCGAAAGAAGTAAGAATATGAATATTCTCTAGATGGTGAAAATATACCCTAATTGGGTGCGACCCACTTAATCGTTCCTAGGAGTGGACAACTCAAAGGAATTACTCTGTAAATCCATCTTAGAAAATTTCTACCTAGGATCGCCAGAATAACCCTTGCATAAACTCCATCTTCAATTGTCTTTGATATATTTGATTCGAAACGATAATGCCCATATGGAGTGGTTTTCAGATAATAAGTCTGATCCCGGTCTCTCCATATTGACAACGGAAATGGTCAAAAGCTTTGATAGTCCGTGATTTAACTATCAAAGGAAAACATGTGTACAAACAATGGTCATATTTCCAGTTGGAAATCTTACCGATCAATCATCATTTCATTTCCCAAATTTTCCATTTATTTCTTAAAACCCGTTTTACTCCTCACGGTTTTCATGGAAAACGTTTCCATATATTCACAACTCTTTATATTCCCCTATTTTGAAAATACACGCCATTAACATAGGAAAACATTTCCATACCTTATTCACGCATCACTATCCATCAGTCTCTAACCATAAACCTGTAAGAGAACAACTTCCCAAGTATAAACCCCAAAGGCCGAAACCAACATCAGATCAATATCCAGACAGCTGTTCAACTTAACTAATCTCCGGTCAATTTCTAATTCCTTTAACTCCATTTTAATTCCTATTTCAAACCCTATTTTCTTTATAAATATTTTATTAGCAAAACATTTACTTTAAACTAATTTTCACACAGAATGTGAAAAATATTTCTTTATAAAATCAGATTGTTTGATTTCGTATTTAAAAACAATATCTCAAACCCAAATTCTATTTATACTTGTATTTATAGACTATTCGTAAAAATCTTATTTATAACTCCCTTTACAATTGCTACGTCCACATTCGATTTCAAATATCGGTGTTGGAACTAATTTTACTTCTCTATATAAATCTTAGACTTATATATTCCATTTATCAAATGATAAATATTTTATTTAATTTATAAAATGTTATTTATAAATTAATCTTCTTAATTTATATGTTAAAACAAATTCTAATTAAAATATACTTTAAATTAATCTTCCTATAATTCTTTTATATCTCGCCAATTCCCTTAATCAATATCATGTTACAACAGTGTACGAAGCACGGGTCTAAACCTCCGTAATGTAAAATTCTCTTTTTATAATCCTATAAATTTCCCGAAATATTATATTTACTCCATATACTTACTTATTTACCTCTTATTACCTTCATTCAGTATTTATACCAAAAACGACCTTTTAAACATTCATATAACTGTTTATAATCTTATACAGAAGTTCTTATTTAATTTTCCAAATAATTTCCTTTTTTATAAAATCCATTGATTTTATATAAATATTTTATTTTTAATATACACTTTGAAAATTCTCTTTTTACATTCCTGTATTTTTTTATGGTATTTAAAATACCAAATAACAAGACCAATTTCATCATAATCAATCACAGATTGTTTATCACATCATATATCACAATATATATAAAAACAGTATTTTAAATATTGAGGAATCCAGTTGGATCCCTCCAACCTGTTTCCCTACATCCACAGATGTTAAACAATATAATTAACATCAATTCCATTTCAATATGAAATATTCTGATAAACAAAATCAATATTTGATTAACGATATATATTTATATATCGTTATCTATATTCTCAACCAATTAAATAGCAGTTCATTCAAACAGTCAGCACACATCAATCAACCAGCATTTATCAATTTTAAAAATACGTTATAAAATTATAAATTGATCAGAGTTAGTGAGATTTACTCACTTTGGTTGGTAACCGTTAAATAATGGTCAACGTCGATTGATTCCATCGGGTGTTTATTTCGCCATAAATCCAAACAATCTCCAAATGGTTCCGAACCAATTTCATAACGTAGCCTGCTTTCGTCCGATTCCAACGTGACCAATGGTTTGTGAAATTGACCACATACGTACAAGATATATCATTTCTAAGTTCGTACATTATTTAATTTAAACTAAATTAAATTTATATAACATATTGGGCCTTACCATTTTGCTCTCGGCCCAACATAATTCTCCCACCTGCTTACACTGATTCCGTAGCCTTGGCACAACTTGAAATCACGTAATGAAGCCCGATCTGCAAAATTTAGGATGCAGAACTTCATCTTCCTTACTCACGTATCACCCTTCCAATCTTAACCGATTTTCAAATCAAACCCAACCCAACATCGTTCTTGTCTTCGCAGCCTTCTTCTTTCCAATTTTAAAGACATTGCTCCTCGTTGTCTTTCAAGCCTTTGCCAGAACCAGATTTTTCTTCCTTTTCTTTTGAAACCCCAGTACCCATTTCACATAATTCGTATGACCGAACTCCCATCATTTATAACTCGCCTGCTCCTCTTTACTACAAAAACCTGAACCTGCGTGCTTCCTGTATACTCCTCTGACTCCATCCTTTACGTTGCAGCTACAGCTGCATGTATGTGTCCACCCACGGCACACACCAACTCCGCACGCTCTACGTCCATTTCTACACTTCAAATATATGCGAATAGCCATGCAGTATCACACGCCCAAAGTCCACTTCACTTCCTTCCCTTCTAACCTCATCGACTCCGGTATACTTCCCCCAATGTCATCTCTTCACATCCCCTGTTTACAAAATGCTCCGCTCCATCCATAATGCCAATGCTGATATTTGAGAGCACGTTCCACCTTTCAATAAACAAAAGATGCGAGCTCTAGTTTATGTCCCCTCCACCGTCTCAAGAATTCAAGCTCCATGTCCTACCATGCCCATTTACATTACACCCATCCACGTGAACAACACCCATGTTTTAAACACTTCCCAATTTAAAATGCACACCTCCAGTATCATAGCCGTGACGGCCCTCTCCCAAACACGCCTCCCTTCAAACCGCGTGTATCACCATCCCCAAATCCATCATTTTTAAAACCTTCCAGTCCCTTTCTTGTTATTGTTTTGCTTTTTGTCATTATGTGCGTACACATATTCACCTACTACCCTTTTATCATTACCTCCCCGAACGTCCCATACAACCGCCATGTATTTTACACGATTAAAACAGTACACGGAACTTTCAGAACCTCTACTCACGTATGCACCTTCAAACAAGCTCGCACTACTCCCTGTACCCTTCAAACAAACTGCTTGCGCCTCCTGTTGTATCCCCTTTCATGTCCACCCTGCACCATTTCCAATATTCCACTTCTCTCCTCACACATATGCGTCCTCCCTCCTTACAGTGAGCCATTTCCCACAATTACCATATGTAACAGCCCTGAAAATCAGAACCAATTTAGAATTTTTATTTTGGCATTTTTAATGAATTTTGAATATTTAAAATGAATTATTTTATATAATAACGACTAGAAATTTATTTTTGGCGAAGTTAAAACAAATAATTTTATTTTAATTGTATAACGAGCCTGAAATGGTGCGGTAGTTTGAAAATTCGATTTCTAATTTCAAATGAATGTACAGGATTCAAAATAAATCGGATTTCAGCGAAACAAGAAATATTCGAATATGTTTAATCATATCTTTCTATCAAATGTAAGAAACTGAGATTTCGTTTTAAAAGTTGAAAGTTACACCAAGTTTAAAATTCAAAAAAGTCGATGTGGAATTTATATATATTTTAATATATATAAAGGCCTTAAAAATAGTCATTTTGCAAACGACCTCCATTTTTGACGAAACCACTTTTGTTGGATCTGAGATGTCAAGTTATTGTTAGATTATAATTTTCATAATTTTTGAAATCAAAATGTGAGCGTGGTAAAGTTAAATGTGTTTTGACAGTTTCAGTCAATTTGGATCGACCAGAAAATGGCCATTTTTCAAACGGTCTTCAAATTTGATGAAATTAGTTTTGTTAGAACCGTATCCTCAATACGAAGTTAGAAATATTTTTTATGGAATTTTCAGAGTTAGTATGTGGCCCCAGTAAATTAAAATGTACGTTCAAATTCAATATATATTGATTTATATTTTAAATTAAACAAAAACTAATCAAAATGATAGAATTGGCTCATGAAACATATCCCATTGTGTTCGAAATGGGGGTATTTGGCTAGGGGCGACAGTCCTTGCATTTGATTTCGAGTTCGTAGCAATACAAGGGTATTTTCGAAATTAAATAAATTAAAATATAAATATATAAGCCCTAGTTTCTAACCCTAAATCATTCCATCGTTTATCAACCACCAGAGAAAATCAAAGGCCCTAATTGCTCAAATTTTTATACCCAAATCCCGATCAAAATAGAGAGAACTAAACCGTAGTTCTTTAGGGGATTATGTAGAGGTTTCTTAGCTCTTCGATTCCATACCAATTTGATCGATCTTCGTGAGGACAGGAGCTCGGATTTTGAATCCAAACTGGTGGTCGTCGCACGCAAATCGTGGTGCAAGGGGGGTGTCAAGTGCGGTAAGGTTCGTGGCCCGGGAAGAGGAACCGGAGATTTTCGATGTAGCGCTCTTGGATAAACAGCGTAGGACCTGAAGAGAGGCGCGTGGGGGCTTGAAGTTTTGAAGGATGGGTTCATTTTCGTGAGGGCTGGAAACAGAAATACGGGGAGAGGAAGATAATTAGGCAGGGGATTAGTGGTTAAGCAAGTGATTAAGGAAATGTAAATAAATATTCAATTATATTTTTATTTGTGAAATCAAAAGTACAAAAATCCATAACTTCTTCGTATTGTGTCAGAAATCAGCAAACAAGGCCTTGTTGGAATCCTCTCGACGAGAGCTACAACACAGAACTGACCAAAATCAAAAAGAAGCAAAATTTAAATTCAAAACAGAACGGAAATTCAGAATAAAAAGAATGGAGGAGTGGAAATGAATGTGAGAACTAACTGGAATATAGCACGACTTTGTGTAGCTTCAATATTCAGAATAAAAAGCAGAGTCTTGTTGTTGATGATCAAAGCACAACTTTAATATAGCATGACTATGTGTAGCGTTAATTCGCGAGCCTCACACAACGGTATGGTGGTAAAATGATGGTTAGATCAGTATGCTTTTGAGATGAGGATAGACACCTTAGTGGTGTCATGGATTCGGTCGACCGAGATGAGGGATAAGGCACACCCCCCGATTCCCAGATGGATAGAGTTAGCGGTGTTTTCACATGCCTACAACATAAGCCGCGGTAACTTGTTCCCTGGATAGTATGGATGTGCATTACAGCGTTTTCGCATGCCTGCGACGTAAGCCGTTGGGAATTGTACTATGCGATCGATCTTTCGAATGAGTAACCACCATGATGGAAATCCAACTTCCATATACGACATTTTTCACTTTTGATTGTAGAGCCTAGTATGGCGACATGATATATGGTACCCATGCCGTCTATGATTGATACATTTATATTTGAAGTTGTTTTTAACACTATACACTTATAATAGTATCAAATGATTTGTTTTAAACGTACCAAGCATATTTGGCTATTATAAGCGAAAACCCCTGTGGACACTCCCCTGTATCACTAAAAATATGTGTATGCTTTTTAGGATTTATTGGGTGCCTAATACGACCCAATAAATTTCCAAACCCCTTCCCGTACAAAGGAGGTTTTGGCGAAATTTTTCGAAAATTTAGGGTGTTAGCCAAATTTTTGAAAAATTAGAAATTCTTAGAAACTGAAAAATTAAAGAATGAACGCCAGAATGAAAGTTGAGTTGATTAGTTAAACAACTTTCAGCTCCGTTCCTTTTCGAGGACGAAAAGATTTTAAGTGGGGTAGATTTTAACAACCCGGAAAATCAGAACCAATTTAAAATTTTTATTTTGGCATTTTTAATGAATTTTGAATATTTAAAATGAATTACTTTAAATAATAACGACTAGAAATTTATTTTCGGCGAAGTTAAAACGAATAATTTTATTTTAATTATATAACGAGCCTGAAATGGCGTAGTAGTTTGAAAATTCGATTTCTAATTTCAAATGAATGTACATGATTCAAAATAAATCGGATTTCAGCGAAACAAGAAATATTCGAATCTGTTTAATCATATCTTTCTGACGAATGTAAGAAACTGAGATTTTGTTTTAAAAGTTGAGAGTTACATCCAGTTTAAAATTCAGAAAAGTCGCTGTGGAATTTATATATATTTTAATATATATGAAGGCCTTAAAAATAGTCATTTTGCAAACGACCTCCATTTTTGACGAAACCACTTTTGTTGGATCCAGGATGTCAAGTTATTGCTAGATTCCAATTTTCATAAATTTTGAAATCAAAATGTGAGCGTGGTGATGATAAACGTGTTTTGACAGTTTCATTCTATTTGGATCGACCAGAAAATGGACATTTTTCAAACGGTCTTCAAATTTGATGAAATTAGTTTTTTTAGGACCGTATCATCAATACGAAGCTAGAAATAATTTTTTTGGAATTTTCAAAGTCAGTATGTGGCCCCGGTAAATTAAAATGTACGTTCAAATTCAATATGTATTGATTTATATTTTAAATTAAAGAAAAATAATCGAAATGATAGAATTGGCTTATGAAACATATTCCATTGTGTTCGAAATGGGGGTATTTGGCTAGGAGCGACAGACATTGGGTTTGATTTCGAGTTCGTAGCAACACAAGGGTATTTTCAAAATTAAATAATTTAAAATATAAATATATAAGCCCTAGTTTCTAACCCTAAATCATTCCATCATTTATCAGCCGCCAGAGAAAATCGAAGGCCCTAATTGCTCAAATTTTTATCCCCAAATCCTGATTAGAATAGAGAGAATTAAACACTAGTTCTTTAGGGGATTATGTAGAGGTTTCTTAGCTCTTCAATACCATACCAATTTGATTGATTTTCGTGAGGACAGGAGCTCGGATTTTGACTCCAAACTGGTGGCCGTCACACGCAAATCGTGGTGCAAGGGGGTGTCGAGTGCGGTGAGGTTCATGGCGCGGGAAGAGGGACCGGAGCTCGTCGATGTGGCGCTCTTGGATGAACGGCGGAGGACCTGAAGAGAGGCGCGTGGGGGCTTGAAGTTTTGAAGGATGGGTTCATTTTCGTGAGGCTTGGAAATAGAATTACGTGGAGAGGAAGATAATTAGGCAGGGTATTAGTGGTTAAGTGATTAAGGAAATGTAAATAAATATTCAGTTATTATTTTCATTTATGAAATCAAAAGTATAAAAATCCATAACTTCTTTGTATGGTGTCAGAAATCAGCAAACAAGGGCTCGTTGGAATCCTCTCAACGAGAGCTACAACACAGAACTGACCAGAATCAAAAAGAAGAAAATTAGAATTTGAAGTGAATTTAAATTCAAAACAGAACAGAAATTCAGAATAAAAAGAATGGAGGAGTGGAAACGAATGTGAGAACTTCTCACTAAAATTATTTCTGTACAGTTATTTATTTTATAACTGCAAATATGAATTACTCCCCGTCGTCTATAGACCATGGACGACTTGTTTGTTTCATTGTATTGTGAAAATTGATTGTGATGTGAAATGGACTGTATAAAATATATGAAAAATAAAAATATCATTTTTATTATAGAAATTGTAATAACCCGGAAATTCGAGCCAATTTAAAAATTTTATTTTGGCAATTTTAGCGAATTTTGATTATTTAAAATGAATTAATTTAAATAATAACGACGAGAAATTTATTTTGAATAGAATTGGAACATATATATTTATTCGAATCGTCGTTAGAATATAAATATTTATTTATGTATATAAAAGGAATTGAAAATGGCGCGGTAGTTCGATAATTCGATTTAAATTTCAATTGAACATACCGGGTGCAAAATAAACTGGATTTTAGCGAAACCAAAAGTATTTGAATCTAATTGAGAATATCTTTCCAATGAATCAGAAAAATTGAAATTTCATAGCGGGAATCAAAAGATATGCCCAAATGAATTTTCAGAATAGTCGCTATGGAATTCTGGCCCTTAAAAATATCCATTTTGCAAACGACCTCGGATTTCGACGAAACCACTTTTGTTAGATCCGTGATGTCAAGTTATTTCTAGGTTTCAATTTTCGTAATTTTTCGAATCAATATGTGAGCGTGGCAAAGGAAAACGCGTTTGACCAGTTTAAGTTGATTTTAATCGACTGGAAAATGGCCATTTTTCAAACGGTCTCAGAATTCAACGAAACTAGTTTTGTTAGGACTGTATCGTCAATATAAAGCCAGAAAATATTTTTCAGGGATTTTTAGAGTTAGTATGTGACCCCGGTAAATTGAAATGCGCGTTCAAATTCAATATATAGAGTTATATGTTGATTTTGACGGAAACTGATCGAAATGATCGAATCAACCTACGATACATATCCCATTGTGTTCGGAATGGGGGTAATTAGCAATGGATGACAGGCGGTGAGCCTCGTTTCGAGGTCGAAATAAAAAGTCAACTTTTTTGAAATTAAATAATATAAAAAACCCTTACTTATACCCTCAGCCCACTCCCCTTTTCTTTTAGAATCGATTTACAGAATAAAAAAAAGGAAAGAAAAGAACGACGGGGGGGGAGAACCCGCCGCCGCCGCAGCTACCGTCGGCGTGGCCATCGCGACCCCCCAGTAGCCGCCCCATCTTCTTCTCCTTCTTCCCTCCTTGATCGCGATGACCACGAAGGCCCCCTCCGTTCAGACCCCCCTCCCCTTACCTCGCCACCGCTACCTCCTCCTTCCTCCGCCTCCTTTTTTCTCCTCCTCCCCTTCTTCTTCTCCGACTGCACCTCCTCCCAGCCCCTCCTTAGCCTCTCCGATCCCCCAAACCCCGCCTGACCCCGAGCCACCTCATCCACCGCCCCTCCAACCTCCAAAGCCTTGAGCCGACGCCCCCTCTAAACCTGCTGTAAGTTTCTTAGTTTATTTTCATTTTTATTTTATTTTTATTTTAGTTAAATGTAATTAGAAATAGGATTTTTAATCTGAAAGGATTATAATTTTTATGATGACAAAGTTATGAGATATTATATAAGTAAAAAGATGATTTTTAACCATATGAAAGCGAAGATATAGAAAGGTTAAAAATATAATTTTTATATAGTAGAAATATTAAAGATGTTATTTTTATAGAATAGAGATGAGAAAGATATGATTTTTATATTATAAAAAGAATAAAAATATGATTTTTATATAATAGAAAGAATAAAGATATGATTTTTATATTATAGAATGAATAAAAATATGATTTTTATATTATAGAAAGAATAAAGATATGATTTTTATATTATAGAAAGAATAAAGATATGATTTTTATATCATAGAAAGAATAAAGATATGATTTTTATATCATAGAAAGAATAAAGATATGATTTTTATAATATAGAAAGAATAAAAATATGATTTTTATATTATAGAAAGAATAAAAATATGATTTTTATATGGGTAGAGTATTAAAAATATGATTTTCATATGGGTAGAGTATTAAAAATATGATTTTTATATGGGTAGAGTATTAAAAATATGATTTTTATATGGGTAGAGTATTAAAAATATGATTTTTAATATATAGAACATCATATTAAAAATGTGGTTTTTAATATGAACAACGTAAAAAGGATGGCGTAGGAATTTCGGGCTAATCGAATCGATCAAAAATTCAGCAGTTCAAAAGTAAAGCACGGCGGAGTGGATCCCTCGGTGAGAACTTCTCACTTTAAAATTTCATTTCTAGTTGAAAATATATACTAGGATGCAGA
Source organism: Allium sativum (assembly GCA_030737875.1). NCBI lineage: Eukaryota > Viridiplantae > Streptophyta > Magnoliopsida > Asparagales > Amaryllidaceae > Allium > Allium sativum. The sequence goes on along the minus strand of CM060920.1, from coordinate 332,628,238 downwards.
CGGTGTTTAGTAGCACCCGACACCCGTCGTCCACAGACCATGGACGGCTTGTATGCTTGTTTGTTTGATTTTGATGTGTAGTTAATTGTGTGATGTGAAATGAAATAAAATATTTATATAGTTAAAAATATTTTATAGTTGAAAATAGAATTTTTAACGTGTATATAAATAAATATTTATAAACAAACCGGAGATTTATTTATATACACTGATTTGATTGATAATGATTTGTTTATATTTGATGCTTATATAGTGTAGAACGCACTCTGGATGATGGTTGATTATTTATCGTTGTTATTTTGTACATGTGTTGTAGAAAATCCGTATAATTAACATTATATGGTAATTGATTGGGCCTCATTCCAGTTTTGAAATAGAAATATTTTAAAAAGAAATATTTGAAATAGAATATTTGAAAATAGAAATATATGAAGCCATGTTGATTAGATTGACGCCATTTTGACGTGAACGATATTTATATCGATTTTATTCAATTTTCAATGTATATTGAAAGTGATTTCGAAATTCGAATCATATTGAAAATGATTGAATTCAGATTGAATTTGAAAATAATTGAATTCAAATTGAAATTGAATTGAAATCGATTTGAAATGAATTTAAAACGAATTTATATTGGAATATTCAATTTTGATTTGAAATTATATATGAAGTTAAAACCGTTTTGAAAATGAATTTAAAACGATTTATAAAGCACATTTTGAATTGAAATCGACGAAGTATATATTATATATATATATATATTATATATCATATAATGGCCTGAATAGAACGCGCCGCGCTGTGGCAGTTCGCGAATTTCGACCATTGACTTCGAATGGATATTGCGGGAGATCCGACCGTCGGATTCTCCTAAAACTGGAACCGTTGGGTTCGTATCGAAAAGAGCTTTCTAACGAATATTAGAAATTAGAAATCTAATGGTTGGATTTGGAATTATGTCCAAATCAAATTTGAAAAAGGTCGTTGTAAGTGCAGTTCGATGGCCGTTGATGGAAATCGACTGTACGGGCCTTGATAAAATTATTAAAAATATCAATAATTTGTGTAAAATCATAAGGAATGATTTGTGAAGAATTGGGATGAAAAACTCCATACTTGAAAAGATAAAAATAGATTTTTATCGAAATGAACTAGTTTTGAACTAGAATAATAATTTATTTATTTTTAAAATAAATAAATTAGTTTTGAAATGGTTTTGAAAGAAACCAGAATTTCCAATAATTGCATTGGAATGGATTTGAATCGAGATTGTCTTTGGAATATTTCGATGTGGGATTTCGTGATTATACAGATATTGTTGTGGAAATTTGAAAGATATATATATCATTATTTCTAGTACGATATTTGTTGGTCGTAGAATTTGATATTGAATATAAGCCGATATATTTTCTATTCAGAGCCTTGTGTATAATATCAAATGTGATTTGGGTTTGTCGTGAATGGTGTCTTCATTAACACTGTTCTTAAGCCCAGTCGATAAAAGATTAAATCTTTTTATTTAGATTTAGTGAAGTGTACCAATTAAATGGTATTTAATTGGAATTTAATTGGTATTGATTTTTGGGTTTATCATGAACGGTGTTTTAAATAACACTTGTTCTTTAACCCGATAATTAATGGAATGTGATTTTGGGTTTATCGGGAACCGTGTTTTAAATGACACTGATTTTTTAACCCAGTTAAAGATTAAAACTAAGTTGAGTTTTAATGAATCTTTAATTAGATTGAAAAGACCGAGAATGGAGTATCACCAGTTTTACTCCAGGCGATAGTTAAATCTTTAATTAGATTTGAACGTGAAATGGTAATTGAATTTACCGATAACAACGTGGTGTTAGATATGAATTATTACCAGTTTTACTTCATGGGATGAATAGGTGGGGATTGGGAAATAAAATAAATGATTACTCCGGTGTGATTCGCTAATCCCGACTAGTTTGAATTGATATTCAAAGGAGATTAAAGAATAAATTTAAAGAATTTATCTTTGATAAATTTAATGGGAACCTTTCCCAAAGTATAAGAATATTTGAATAAAAGAATATTCTGAATTGGAATGAGGCGTATGTTGTGTTTGTGTAACACTTGTTTATTATATACGCGAGTTATTCAGAAAGACCGGGTTTATCCCATTCTGAATAACTAATTCGACGTGGTGTCAAAGATGAAGACGGTGGATGAAGACCGGAAGTTTTCACATAGTTTGGGTGATTACTGATGATCTTGATTGGGCTGTACACCCAAGAGGAGGGAATCGGTTAGTGATCGTCCAGACGTACTTGGAGATCGATGGATATGCGGGGTACTAGGTGCCTCCGATTTCGTTCAGACCCAGAACGAACTTGTAAATGGACTGTGTGTGTCTGACATTGGATTTTAGTCTGTGTGATTGATTTCTATTAAATATATATCTGTTTGGCGGCGGAGAATTTATTCTCTTCTTAACGCCCTTCTCTGAGACGTACGAGCTCAAGGGTTATATATTGATGGATATCAAACGCATGGAGTGAATTGCCTGTGTGGCATGCCTAAGTGGCAATTGATAGAGGCTTCTGTTGAAAAGCAAAGTCACGTGGTTGATGATCAAAGCACCTCCTGTGTGGCATAGCTTTGTGTGGCATTGATTCGCGAGCCTCACACCCCGGTTGTGAACCAAAAACGGAAGAACGATCCAGGGAGGGCATGCACTTCCTTCTAGCTAGAAGTGGCGTCAGTGGTTTTACACGCCCTGACGAGTTTGACTTATGTGGTTGTTGCTGTTGCGAGGCGCTTCGGATATATCGGTCGATCCGGGACCGATGGAGTCATTGGACTCATTGACACCCCAAAGGGTGGGGAAACGCAGTGTTCAGGCATTTTAATCCACATCGGTGGACCGGCCCTGTGGCTCCTAAGGGTCACTCGAGCTCTGATCCTGAGACACGGGCTAGAGCGTCTCGAATCGGTAGAGGACTATCTTTTGCCTCGGTTCACAGATGGAAACCCAACTTCCAATACGTGACATTTGCGGTTTTGATTGTAGAGCCTAGTCCGGCGACATGATATATGGTACCCATGTCGTCTATGATTAATATTTATGATTGAAATTGTTTTGATACTATACACTTATAATAGTATCAAATGATTTGTTTTAAACGTATCAAGCATGTTTTGGCTATTATAAGGTAAAAGCCTATCCTCCGGCTTGTGTTGCATTGTGTGATAGGACCTGGGTCTTATAATAGCTTCATTTTTCTTTATTTAGCATTGCGCTGTTTGTTTTATGCACTGGTATTCTTGGGAGGAAACCCGTTCCGTGTTATACGGCGTGGTCCCTTGATTTACCTAACTTTAAAATAAAGATTAATAACTGTTTTAGTTCTCACACCAGTCACATGACTGACCTAGAGTTTATTGTTTTAACCTAAACTCTGGGTGCCCTTATTTTGACATGGGCAGCTAGTAGTTTTGGTTTTGCAGATTTATATTCACAGGATCCTGATTTATAGTTGGAACGATACTCGGAAAGCTTTGTATCCGCGTATTACTTCTAGTTGTGTATTGTATTATTTTCCGTTGCTATGTAATGTATTGTAATCTCTGATATTTTCTGTGTGATATTTATTCATTTATACTCTGTATATTCGTGTATTCTGATGAATTGTTGTAATAAACAATGAAATTTTCTTACGTCTGCATTCTATTTTGTCGTGTTCTCGAAACAATCAGGCATTTTGAACGGTCTGGGTCGGTTTAGCGACTGATTCGGATCGAGCGAAAATCTCGGTCGTTACATCGTGGTATCAGAGCTTTGGTTTACAAACCTCAGAGAACAAGACACATTAGAACCATACGAAAGAATTCATCAGAAATTGGATTAGTAATATCCAACGAGAATGACTCGTTAGAGATGGGATCAGTAGTATCCTAGAACGAGTGTGAAGAGTATATTTTTAAAAAATGAAAACAATTTTTGTTTTGAAAATTTGAATCAATTATTCGTATTTGATTATTTATTTATATTGATTTGGGTTATCCAATATATACAGATTTTGCGTATACGTCTGATCCGCGTGTATTCGAAATTTTAATATATTGGATAGATATAGAATCATACTCTAGTCGCCCGTAGATGACTCTGATGATACTGGTGATTGACATGTCGGCATCAGTAGTTTATGTTTGAGTTTCGAAGGTGGAATTTCTATATATTTCCAATTGACTGGTGTGAGAACCAAAATTAAATAGGGCTTATTGTTGTGATTTGGCATCAAAAATGTGATTTTTGACTATATATCAAAGTTATGAATTTGAAAAGCTAATCAACTAATCGATTGCTGGTGGTGTTGTTTGATTATTGTTAATAATTAATTAAATGTTGAGCCGTTTAGCCAAATTGAACCAAATAGTGAATTATATTGAAAATTAGTCGCATTTGCATGCATATACATGTACTTACATTGAACAGGTCATTGCAAAAAGGCTAGAGCAGAAGAATAAAATTGTTTGCCCAACAAATAGGTACATGTTTATCATAATTTGTTGTTTTGTTTGGGTGGTGATGATTTCATGAGCCGATTGGCTAGCCACTTGGCGTTTTCTTTTTCTTTTGGATTGAAGAAGGCCATGAGAGGCTACACGAAATATCCCGAAGTCCCCAGTGCAGGGAGGTTATGGCGAAATTTTTTGAAAATTTAGGGTGTTAGCCAAATTTTTGAAAAATTTGAAAAGTTCTTAGAAACTGAAAAGTTGAAGAACATAAGCCGTAAAGAAAATAGCGAAAGTTGAGTTGTTTTGTTAAACAACTTTCGGCTTCGTTCCTTTTCGGGGACGAAAAGTTTTAAGTTGGGGAGATTGTAATAACCCGGAAATCCGAGCCAATTTAAAAATTTTATTTTGGCAATTTTAGCGAATTTTGATTATTTAAAATGAATTAATTTAAATAATAACGACGAGAAATTTATTTTGAATAGAATTCGAACGTATATATTTATTCGAATCGTCATTAGAATATGAATATTTATTTATATATACATAAGGAATTGAAAATGGCGCGGTAGTTCGGTAATTCGATTTCAAATTTCAATTGAACATACCGGGTGCAAAATAAACTGGATTTTAGCTAAACCAAAAATATTTGAATCTAATTGAGAATATCTTTCCAACAAATCATAAAAATTGAAATTTCATAGCGGGAATCAAAAGATATGCCCAAATGAATTTTCAGAATAGTCGCTATGGAATTCTGGCCCTTAAAAATAGTCATTTGGCAAACGACCTCGGATTTCGACGAAACCACTTTTGTTGGATCTGTGATGTCAAGTTATTGCTAGGCTTCAATTTTCGTAATTTTTTGAATCAATATGTGATCGTGGCAAAGGAAAACGCGTTTGACCAGTTTAAGTTGATTTTAATCGACTGGAAAATGGCCATTTTTCAAACGATCTCAGAATTCGACGAAACTAGTTTTGTTAGGACCGTATTGTCAATAAGAAGCCAGAAAATATTTTTCGGGGATTTTTAGAGTTAGTATGTGACCCCGGTAAATTGAAATGCGCGTTCAAATTCAATATATAGAGTTATATTTTGATTTTGACGGAAACTGATCGAAACGATCAAATCAGCCTACGATACATATCCCATTGTGTTCGGAATGGGGGTAATTAGCTATGGACGATAGGCGGTGGGCCTCGTTTCGAGGTCGAAATAAAAAGTCAACTTTTATTGAAATTAAATAATATTAATTAATATAAAAAAACCTTACTTATACCCTCAGCCCCCCCTTTTCTTTTAAAATCGATTTGCAAAATAAAAAAAAGGAAAGAAAAGAACGAAGGGGGGGAGAACCCGCCGCCGCCACTGCCACCGTCGGCGTGGCCATCGCCCCCCCCCCCCCCCCCCAGTAGCCGCCCCATCTTCTTCTCCTTCTTCCCTCCTTGATCGTGACGACCACGAAGACCCCCTCCGTTCAGACCCCCCTCCCCTTACCTCGCCACCGCTACCTCCTCCTTCCTCCGCCTCCTTTCTTCTCCTCCTCCCCTTCTTCTTCTCCGACTGCACCTCCTCCCAGCCCCTCCTTAGCCTCTCCAATCCCCCAAACCCCGCCTGACCCCGAGCCACCTCATCCACCGCCCCTCCAACCTCCAACGCCTTAAGCCGACGCCCCCTCTAGACCTGCTGTAAGTTTATTAGTTTATTTTCATTTTTATTTTGTTTTTATTTTAGTTAAATGTAATTAGGAATAGGATTTTTAATTTGAAAGGATTATAACTTTTATGATGACAAAGTTATGAGATATTATATAAGTAAAAAGACGATTTTTAACCATATGAAAGCGAAGATATAGAAAGGTTAAAAATATAATTTTTATATATTAGAAATATTAAAGATGTTATTTTTATAGAATAGAGATGATAAAGATATGATTTTTATATTATAGAAAGAATAAAAATATGATTTTTATATTATAGAAAGAATAAAGATATGATTTTTATATTATAGAAAGAATAAAAATATGATTTTTATATTATAGAAATAATAAAGATATGATTTTTATATTATAGAAAGAATAAAGATATGATTTTTATATTATAGAAAGAATAAAGATATGATTTTTATATTATAGAAAGAATAAAGATGATATGATTTTTATACCATAGAAAGAATAAAAATATGATTTTTATATTATAGAAAGAATAAAAATATGATTTTTATATTATAGAAAGAATAAAAATATGATTTTTATATGGGTAGAGTATTAAAAATATGATTTTTGTATGGGTAGAGTATTAAAAATATGATTTTTATATGGGTAGAGTATTAAAAATATGATTTTTAATATATAGAACATCATATTAAAAATGTGGTTTTTAATACGAACAACGTAAAAAGGATGGCGTAGGAATTTCGGGCTAATCGAATCGATCAGAAATTCAGCAGTTCAAAAGTAAAGCACGGCGGAGTGGATCCCTCGGTGAGAACTTCTCACTTTAAAATTTCATTTCTAGTTGAAAATATATACTAAGATGCAGACGGTGTTTAGTAGCACCCGACACCCGTCGTCCACAGACCATGGATGGCTTGTATGCTTGTTTGTTTGATTTTGATGTGTAGTTGATTGTGTGATGTGAAATGAAATAAAATATTTATATAGTTAAAAATATTTTATAGTTGAAAATAGAATTTTTAACGTGTATATAAAATAAATATTTATAAATAAATCGGAGATTTGTTTATATACACTGATTTGATTGATATTGTTTGGGACGATAAATTTTACGCATCGCCCAACTGCACAAATAAAATCTGTGTTTGATTGTTTGAAAACCCCACACGGGTATTGGGATGATATATGACATACACTAATCCCAATAATTAGTTGTATGTCGATCGATTGATTGACAGGCTGTTATAAGCGTTAAATATTTATATTTGATGCTTATACAGTGTAGAATGCACTCTAGATGATGGTTGATTATTTATCGTTGTTATTTTGTACATGTATTGTAGAAAATCCATATAATTAACATTATATGGTAATTGATTTGGCCTCATTCCAGTTTTGAAATAGAAATATTTGAAAAATAAATATTTGAAATAGAATATTTGAAAATAGAAATATATGAAGCCGTGTTGATTAGATTGACGTGAACGATATTTATATCGATTTTATTCAATTTTCAATGTATATTGAAAGTGATTTCGAATTTTGAATTACATTGAAAATAATTGAATTCGAATCGAATTTGAAAAGAATTTAATTCAAATTGAAATTGAATTGAAATCGATGTGAAATGAATTTAAAATGAATTTATATTGGAATATTCAATTTTGATTTGAAATTGAATATGACGTTAAAACCGTTTTGAAAATGAATTTAAAACGATTTATAAAGCAAGTTTTGAATTGAAATCGACGAAGTATATATTATATATATTATATATAATATAATGGCCTGAATAGAACGCGCTGCGCCGCGCCGCGGCAGATCCCGAATTTCGACCATTGACTTCGAATGGATATTGTGGGAGATCTGACCGTCGGATTCTCCTTAAACCGGAACCGTTGGGTTCGTATCGATAAGAGCTTTCTAACGAATATTAGAAATTAGAAATCTAACGATTGGATTTGGAATTATGTCCAAATCAAATTTGAAAAAGGTCGTTGTAAGTGCAGTTCGATGGCCGTTGATGGAAATCGACAGTACGAGCCTTGATAAAATTATTAAAAATATCAATAATTTGTGTAAAATCATAAGGAATGATTTGTGAAGAATTGGGATGAAAAACTCCATATTTGAAAAGATAAAAATAGATTTTTGTAGAAATGAACTAGTTTTGAACTAGAATAATAATTTATTTATTTTTAAAATAAATAAATTGGATTTGAAATGGTTTTGAAAGTAACCAGAATTTCCAATAATTGCATTGGAATGTATTTGAATCGAGATTGTCTTCGGAATATTTCATTGTGGGATTTCGTGATTATACAGATATTGTTGTGGAAATTTGAAAGATATATATATATATATATATATATATATATATATATCGTTATTTCTAGTACGATATTTGTTGGTCGTAGAATTTGATATTGAATTTAAGCCGATATATTTTCTATTCAGAGCCTTGTATATAATATCAAATATGATTTGGGTTTGTCGTGAATGGTGTCTTCATTAACACTGTTCTTAAGCCCAGTCGAGAAAAGATTAAATCTTTTTATTTAGATTTAATGAAGTGTACCAATTAAATGGTATTTAATTGGAATTGAATTGGTATTGATTTTTGGGTTTATCGTGAACGGTGTTTTAAATAACACTTGTTCTTTAACCCGATAATTAATGGAATGCGATTTTGGGTTTATCATGAACCGTGTTTTAAATGACACTGATTCTTTAACACAGTTAAAGATTAAAACTAAGTGGAGTTTTAATGAATCATTAATTTGATTGAAAAGATCGAGAATGGAGTATCACCAGTTTTACTCCAGGCGATAGTTAAATCTTTAATTAGATTTGAACGTGAAATGGTAATTGAATTTACCGATAACACCGTGGTGTTAGATATGAATTATTACCAGTTTTACTTCATGGGATGAATAGGTGGGGATTGGGAAATAAAATAAATGATTACTCCAGTGTGGTTCGCTAATCCCGACTAGTTTGAATTGATATTCAAAGGAGATTAAAGAATAAATTTAAAGAATTTATCTTTGATAAAATTAATGGGAACCTTTACCAAAGTATAAGAATATTTGAATAAAAGAATATTCTGAATTGGAATGAGGCGTATGTTGTGTTTGTGTAACACTTGTTTATTATATACGCGAGTTATTCAGAAAGACCGGGTTTATCCCATTCTGAATAACTAATTCGACGTGGTGTCGAAGATGAAGACGGTGGTTGAAGACCGGAAGTCTTCACATAGTTTGGGTGATTACTGATGATCTTGATTGGGCTGTACACCCAAGAGGAGGGAATCAGTTAGTGATCATCCAGACGTACTTGGAGATTGATGGATATGCGGGGTACTAGGTGCCTCCGATTTCGTCAGACCCAGAACGAACTTGTAAATGGACTGTGTGTGTCTAATATTGGATTTTAGTATGTGTGATTGATTTCTATTAAATATATATCTGTTTGGCGGCGGAGAATTTATTCTCTTCTTAACGCCCTTCTCTGAGACGTACGAGCTCAGGGATTATATATTGATGGATATCAAACGCATGGAGTGAATTGCCTGTGTGGCATGCCTAAGTGGCAATTGATCGAGGCTTCTGTTGAAAAGCAAAGTCTCGTGGTTGATGATCAAAGCACCGCCTGTGTGGCACAGCTTTGTGTAGCATTGATTCGCGAGCCTCACACCCCGGTTGTGAACCAAAAACGGGAGAAGGACCCAGGGAGGGCATGCGCTTCCTTCTAGCTAGAAGTGGCGTCAGTGGTTTTACACGCCCTGACGAGTTTGACTTATGTGGTTGTTGCTGTTGCGTGGCGCCTCAGATATATCGGTCGATCCGGGACCGATGGAGTCATTGGACTCATTGACACCCCAAAGGGTGGGGAAACGCAGTGTTCAGGCATTTTAATCCACATCGGTAGACCGGCCCTGTGGCTCCAAAGGGTAACTCGAGCTCTGATCCTGAGACACAGGCTAGGGCGTCTCGAATCGGTAGAGGACTATCTTTTGCCTCGGTTCACAGATGGAAACCCAACTTCCTATACGTGACATTTGCGGTTTTGATTGTAGAGCCTAGTATGGCGACATGATATATGGTACCCATGTCGTCTTTGATTAATATCTATGATTGAATTTGTTTTGATAATATACACTTATAATAGTATCAAATGATTCGTTTTAAACGTATCAAGCATGTTTTGGCTATTATAAGGTAAAAGCCTATCCTCCGGCTTGTGTTGCATTGTGTGATAGGACCTGGGTCTTATAATAGCTTCATTTTTCTTTATTTAGCATTGCGCTGTTTGTTTTATGCACTAGTATTCTTAGGAGGAAACCCGTTCCGTGTTATACGGTGTGGTCCCTCGATTTACCTAACTTTAAAATAAAGATTAATAACTGTTTTAGTTCTCACACCAGTCACATGACTGACCTGGAGTTTATTGCTTTAACCTAAACTCTGGGTGCCCTTATTTTGAAATGGGCAGCTAGTAGTTTTGGTTTTGCAGATTTATACTCACAGGATCCTGATTTACAGCTGGAACAATACTCGGAAAGCTTTGTATCCGCGTATTACTTCTAGTTGTGTATTGTATTATTTTCCGCTGCTATGTAATGTATTGTAATCTTTGATATTTTCTATGTGATATTTATTCATTTATACTCTGTATATTCGTGTATTCTGATGAATTGTTGTAATAAACAATGAAATGTTCTTCCGTCTGCGTTCTATTTTGTCGTGTTCTCGAAACAATCAGGCGTTTCGAACGGTCTGGGTCGGTTTAGCGACTGATTCGGATCGAGCGAAATTCTCGGTCGTTACAGAAATGGACTGTATAAAATATTCATGTGTTGAGATAAATATTTTAGAGTTAAAAATATAATTTTCAACATGTATATGAATAAAAAAAATATTCATTTACAAACCGGACGGTTTGTTTATGTACACTTATTTATCTGATATGGATTGGGACGATAAATTTTACACATCGCCGAACTGCACAAACAATAAACAGTATTTGTTGTTTGGAAACCCCACACGGGTATTAGGATAGTATTTGACATACACTGATCCCAATAATTAGAGGTATGTTAATCGATGGATTGACAGACTGTATAAGCATTATTTATTTATTTTAATGCTTATACAGTTGTAAAATGCACTCTGAATGTTGTATGATTTTTTAATGATTGTTTATCGTTATTGTTGTATATATGTGGTGTTGAAATCCATATAACTAAAATTATATGGTAATGGATTGAGTCTGATTCCAATTCAGAATTAACGAATATTTTAAAATAATATTCAGTAATTATTGAAATGTGAATCTGTGTTAAGTAGTTAAACGCCATTTTAACACGAATGGGATTTTCTGTCGATTTTATTCATTTTATAATGAATATCGAAAAGTGATTTAAAAATCTGATATTTTGAAAATATTATCATTCTAATATTAATGATAAGGAATATTCAAATTTGATTTGAATTTTAAAATGAAATGGAAATAGATTTGAAATGAATTCAAACCGAATTTATAAAGAATATTCAATTTTGATTTGAATTTGAAAATAGAATTGAAATCGTTTTAAAATGATTTTAAAATGAATTGAAATGGAATTGAAATGAATTTAAAACGAATTGAAATGGAATTGAAATCGATTTGAAATGAATTTAAAATGAATTGAAATGGAATTGAAATCGATTTGAAGTGAATTTAAAACTAATTGAAATGGAATTGAAATCGATTTGAATTGAATTTAAAATGAATTGAAATTGAATTGAAATCGTTTTAAAATGAATTTAAAACGAAATTATAATGCAATATTCAATTTTGATTTAAAATTGAAATGGATGTGGAAATCATTTTTAAAACGAATTTAAAAAGATTTATACAAATTGTTTTAAATGGAAAGTGATAGAATACATAATATATATATATATATATTATACATATTACAATGGCCTGAATAGAACGCGCTGCGCAGCGACTGTTTGCAAATTTTGACCATTGACTTCGAATTGACGTTACGGGAGATCGGACTGTCGGATTCTCCTAAAACTGGAACCATTGGGTTCGTATCGAAAAGAGCTTTCCTACGAATATAAGATATTTGAAATCTAACGATTGGATTTGGAATTATGTCTAAATCAAATTAGGAAAAGGTCGTTGTAAGTGCAGTTCGATGAACGTTTATGGAAATTGACAGAAAGGGCCTTGATAAAATTATTAAAAATATCAATAACTTGTGTAAAATCATAACAAATTATTTGGAAAGAATTAGGATGGAAAATTCCATATTTAAAAAGATAAATATAATATATATATCGAAATGAACTAGTTATGAACTGGATTCATAATCCAATATTTTTGAATAAATAAATTGGATTTGAAATGGTTTTAAAAATAACAAGAATTTCCAATATACGAATTGGAATGGATTTGAATCGAAATTATCTTCGGAATATTTTGATATTGGGTTCCGTGATTATACGAATATTGTGGCGGAATTTAGAAGATATATCTATCGTTATTCCAATACAATATTTGTTGGTTTCAGAATTTGATTTTGAATATAAGTCGATATATTTTCTATGCAGAGACTTGTATTTAATATCAATTTAGATTTTGGGTTTGTCGTGAATGGTGTCTTCACTAACACTGTTCTTAAACCCAGTTAAGAAAAGATTAAATCCTTTTATTCAGATTTAATGAAGTTTACCAATTAATTAATATTTAATTGAAATTTGTTTTTGGGTTTATCGTGAACGATGTTTTAAATAACACTTGTTCTTTATCGTGAACGGTGTTTTAGATAATACTTGTTCTTTAACCCGATTAACAATGGAAATAGGGTTTTGGGTTTGTCGTGAGTGGTATCTTTAAAAATACAATTCTTAAACCCAATGGAGTTAAGAAAATTATAAACTAACTGGAGATTAGCTAAGTTCAATGGTTTCCTGGGTATTGATCTGATGTTAGTTTCGACCTTCGGGATTAATACTTAGGGAATTGTTCTCTTGCTAATTTATAGTTAGAGACTGATGGAATGGAATGTGATTTTGGGTTTATCGTGAACCGTATTTTAAATGACATTGGTTCTTTAACCTAGTTAAAGATAAGATTAATTTCTTAGCTTTGAATAATCATTAATATTGATTTTTGGGAAGATTAAAACTAAATGGAGTTTTAATGAATTTTTGATTAGATTGAAAAGCGAATGTGATAATTAAAATTATCAATTCAAGAAAATGATCAAGAACGGAGTATCACCAGTTTTACTCCAGGCGATAGCTAAATCTTTAATCAGATTTGAATGTGAAATGGTAATTAATATTTACCGATAACACCATGGTGTTAGATATGGAGCATTACCAGTTTTGCTCCATGGGATGAATAGGTTGGGACTGGGAAATAAAATAAATGATTAATTCGGTGTAGTTCGCTAATCCTAACTAGTTTGGAAAACCTTAATATGGTTTGATATCCAAAGGAAGATTAAAGAATAAATTCAAAAGAATTTATCTTTGATAAAATTAATGGGAACATATTCCCTAATGATGAGAATATTTGAATAAAAGAATATTTTGGATTGGAATGAGACGTATGATGTGTTGTTATAGCACTTGATTATAAGATACACGAGTTATTCAGAAAGTCGGGTTTATCCCATTCTGAATGACTGATACGACGAAAAGTCGAGGAGATTGAAGACGGTGCAAGACCGATGATCTTCACATCGAATAGATGGGTTGCTACTGATGCTCACGATTGGAGTAGCTACCTTGAAGGGGCTAAAGTGGTAGCTGTACGGACGTACTTATTGATTGTACGGATATGCGAGGGCCTCTCTCCTGTATTGAACATACGGGACGGGGAATAAGGTGCCTTCGGTTTCTTTCAAACCCAGAACGGACTAGTAAATGGACTGTGTGTCTGACATTGGATTTTATTCTGTGCTGATTGATCTCTATTAAATATACATCTACCTGGTGAAGGGGAATTTATTCCCTTATTTCACCCATCTCTGAGACTTACAGCATCAGAGGTTGTATATCGATAGACATCAGTCACATGGCGTAAATTACCTGTGTGGCATGCCTAAGTGGCAAATGATCAAGGCTTCTGTTGAAAAGCAGAGTCTTGTGGTTGATGATCAAAGCACAACTTTAATATAGCACGACTTTGTGTAGTGTTAATTCGCGAGCCTCACATACTGGTATGGTGGTAAACTTATGGTTAGATCAGTATGCTTTTGAGATGAGGATAGACACCGTAGTGGTGTCATGGATTCGGTCGACCGAGGTAGGGATAGGGCACACCCCCCGATTCCCAGATAGATAGAGTTAGCAGGGTTTTCGCATGCCTGCGACGTAAGCCGCGGTAACTTGTTTCCTGGATAGTGCGGATGTGCATTACAGCGTTTTCCCATGCCTGCGACGTAAGCCGTTGAGAATTATACTACGCGATCGATCTTTCGAATCAGTAACCACCATGATGCAAATCCAACTTCCAAATATGACATTTTTCGGTTTTGATTATAGAGCCTAGTATGGCGACATGATATATGGTACCCATGCCGTCTATGATTGATACATTTATATTTGAAGTTATTTTTAACACTATACACTTATAATAGTATCAAATGATTTGTTTTAAACATACCAAGCATATTTGGCTATTATAAGGGAAAACCCTATCCTCCGGCTTACTTTGCATTCTATGATGGGACCTGGGTATTATAATAGCTTCATTGTTCTTTATTTAGCATTGCGTTGTTTGTTTAGGCACTGATATTCTTGGGGGTAAGCCCGTTCCATGTTATACAGCGTGGTCCCTTGATTTACCTAATTTTAAAAGCAAATTAATAACTTTTTTAGTTCTCACACCAGTCACATGACTGACTTGGAGTTTATTGTTTTAACCTAAACTCTGGATGCCCCTATTTTCCACACGGGTGGCTTGGATTTTTGGTTTTGCAGATATTATATTCACAGGATCCTGGTTTATAGCTGAAGGGATATTCAGAAAGCTTTGTATCCGTATATTTCTTTCAGTTGTGTTATGTATTATTTTTCCGCTGCTATGCATTTAAATGTAATTTAATCTCTGATATCTTTCTTTGTAATAATTATCCACACTCTGGAATATTCTTGTACTCTGATGTAATTATTGTAATAAACAATGAAATGTTCTTCTGTCTGTGTTCTGATTTGTCGTGTTCTCAAAGCAGTCCATCCTTTCTCTTCTCTTTGGAGACCAGGGAAGTTCGGGTTGTCACACCATATTTGCTCGAGTCCTGTTTTGTTGGAAGATCGCATCTTTTTATTCTTCAATTATTATATTTTTCCTTTTTCAAAGGATGTTTCGGTCTGTGTAAAAAGGAAAATGGGGTAAAGCATCGCTGTATTTATAATGTATGAGAAAACTTAGTTGTTAAGGTAACTTAAGTATTAAGTAAGATGGTATAGGGTAGGATAGGTCGGCTATGATATTTCTCCTCAACTGTTGTAGCTGTGCCTGTACTCCATTAAGTTAGATTACTGATTAAGGAAACTATTTACATTTTATTTATTTTAAGGTAGTTGATGTTATATTTGGTTTTCAGTATCTTTTCTTCACCATGAAGCTTCCTTAAGAAAGAAAATAATGTAAATTAAAAAGTTTGCAAAAGTATTTGCTTCACGTGATATAGGCTGTAGAATTTAGAGGTAGGTCTACTATGCTTCACAGTTCCAAAATTTAGGGTGCTATTTGAAAAAGACTTCTCTTGTACTCCTGTACTACACTTTGATCAAGCGGATTTGCTAACAACATTTGATAAAGTTTATAATTTTCCTTCCAAAGTTGACTTAATACTTGTTGCACCTAGATACTCTTCCTTTGTTCAATAGCTTTAAACAGTTATTGACATTTTAATCTTTTTAAGCAGAATGAATGGTTTTTTCCCTTCAACGTTAACATTTCATGCATTGATAACTATGTCATCGTAACCAATATCTTAATCCCCGTGTTATTAAATTTAATAGGTATGTTCTGCTATTGAGAAACTTTCGGAAACAACTGAATAAAAATAAGGCAAAGATCACTCGTCAAGTGGGCCAAAGCGATAACTTTGTAATTCGGAACTAGATGCAAGAAAAATCAAAATTAGCAAAAGCCCTGTCAATTTTACTATGATTGGAAAAATTAAGACCTTCACTCTAAGTAAACTTATGATCTGCTCATTTTAATTCATGTAAATCCACTATTTGAGTAGTGTCCAATAAATTGTCATCAACATGCCAACTCGAGGTAGACAACACATTTATATCTGATTGATATTAAACTGAATTAAATTCATTAAATTATCCAGTTCACACAATATTATCAGTTCAACTTTCTTCCAACCATTTCGGAAATAAATATATCATTCCATTATTTATATTTAAATTAAGTATTCCAAATATTTAAATTCAAACCATTAAAATTATCAAACCCGTATATTAAATCAATTAAATTAATTAATTATTATATCGTTAAAATACAGGAAGTTACATTCCTTCCCCTTTAAAAGAATTTCGTCCTCGAAATTAATAAGCTGGAAAAATGTTAAAACTCTATTAACTACTAGGTTAAAAATATTTTATTTTACTTCTTTATTTCAGTTTCAACTGAACCGATTAATTTCAAATTAAAATATTAATTTATTTTTATTAACGAAAATTTCCATAAATTTAGAAAAAAATTCTAATACCTTAAATTTTCGAAAAATTTCGTCAATGTCTCCTTTGCATGGCTCAATCGGTATAACTACGACTCACCTCTCTAGGTCTTCTCCAATCCAAAAAAAAATATCAAACCGCCAAGCGGATTGCTAAACAGGCTCATAAATCTCATATTCGAATATAATATAAACTCGTACCTTTTTATTGGGCATTCAACTTTGTCTCTTTTATTCACTATAAAATTAGCATATATCCATGCATTCCCAGCTTTGATCTCCAATCAACTTATCCTCACATCCAATCATTTGCTTATACTCAAACCGAATTCCATTTCGAATTTCAATTCCAATCTCAATTCCAAATCCTTACTCAACAATCAAGTTTCATTTTAGATTATATCTAATCCCATCAAATTTTATTTAACTTAGTTTAAGTTAAATTCTAATTTATTTATTTTACTTTCACCATTTCCATCTCTTTAACTTCATAAGTTAATTTAAATTCCAAAATTCAAATTCCTGGGTTTTATTTCAAATCAGTTTGAAATCACATATATACACATATAAAACATTTGAATTTTAAACAACTTGTTTTCTCAAAACAATTCAAAACAACAAATTTGTAGTAATCCATCACTTAGAAACTCGAAAATGAACACTAATGATGTCGCGGCTACAAGGTTAACACCGATTCCACCACACTTGATTTCACGGCTACAAGGTTAACACCGATTCCACCACACTTGATTTCACGGCTACAAGGTTCATACCGTTTCCTTTCCTTGATTTCACGGCTATAAGGAACACATCATTTCCCAAACAAACCCAAATGATTACAACAGCCTTATAACTCTTCAATAACACTTCAATTCAGAGAGTAATGAGTCGAGAATGAGAAAAGAGGAAGTTTTATATATTCAGAATAGAAATCGGCAGAGTAGAAGTGTAGAAACCATAAAATATGAAAATAATAATGGAGGAGTGAAAAGGGGTGAAGATGGAGAAGAAGAATGGTTAAAAAAATCGAATTCAACCCCTATTTATAAGATTTGAAAGGCTGCAACGCTTTTGGAACGTTACAAATAGTGAAAAGACACTTCCTTTGAAATTTAAATTTCTGACAGTTGTATGTCGACATACCCATGTATGTATGTCGACATATCCACCATATTTTTTATTTCTAAATCATTTTTAAAGTATTTAATTCAATATATTTATATATATATATTCTGGAAATTCCTGAAATAAAACTAGTTGTTAAAACATTATTTCTCAAGTATAAAAACATAAGAAAATATTATTTAAACATACAATTTTTTTTATATGTGATATAAAAACTATATATTAATAATTATAAACATATATATAAGAATTTCAAAAGAGACATTTATAAACTATATAAACAAAATAAGGTTATATGAAAACTTAGATTTTAAATAAGAATATTATAATCATATATAAACTTAGTAATATATATATAAATAATTTAATAAAACTATGAAAATAAGAATACTTATAAATTTGGATACATATTTGAAATCATAAGTTTAAAATTGTTGGAATATTAAAAATTATTTTGAGAGAAGTTAGAAATCAATTTGAAAATAGTTTTGAAATTAATTTTGAAAAGAGATAATTTGAAAATCAAAGTTTGAACCTGGAGTGCTATTCAAGTCTTACATATAAACTAGACTTTATTACTATATTTTTCTTGAACTCTTGAAATCTTGATCGGTTGATAACTCATGAGTCTTGAATCTCTTCTGAATCCCGAATCTCTTGAAATGCTAAAACTGTACAGTCTTCAGTATTTAAGTCCTATATACAAATCATGCATATATATGTCTATATATTCTATATGGAGATGTTAGTATATATATTTTATAATCAATGATAATTGAGACAAGGTTGTTGTCATCAAAACTCCATTCTCCAACAATCACCCCCTTTTTGATGATGACAACGTTGGTTTATAAATATTCATACCTGATAATCTGATTCTTCAATTACTCCTCATTTCACCATGAATTCCTTCTAACTCCCCCTTAAACTATACTATACGTATTTTATAATTTCCCCCCTTTTGTCATTGTCAAAAAGTACCCTATACAAGACCAGACTATACTAGGCTAAACTACGTTATACGCTCCCTAAATCTATGCTATAAATGATCCTGATAACTACATAAAACTCCCTGAATTGAGTAACCTAATATTTTCCTCTATATCTATGATTCTAAACTTAAAATATTATAACTCCCCCTAAAATTATGACTATACTTGTCTAATAAACTAAATAGAAGGATAATAAATTAAGCAATCCAATCAATATTTATAATCAATCCAAACAAGCGGATCAATTCAAACAAATAAACAAATTCAAACAAGCAAATCAATTCAAATAAACAAGCAATTCAAACAATCAATCTAAATAATTAAGTCAACCAAAGAAAAAAATACATGTCTATTCAAAAATACTTCTTGAAACTTCAACTAATCCTAGAAAATATACAGCTCCCCATTAATTTAATACAGGACTAGACCTAGCCTAAACTCTAATTCCATTAAGACTTTAATCTAGACTAAGAAATAATTCTGATAAGATATTCTTAAAACTATGATACGACTTAAAGTAATACAAGTCAAGTAATGATAAGTCAATATTCAAGCAATTTAATCCAAACAATCAACCAATTTAAGTTTTGTTGTCACAAAACATCAAAATATGAAGCCAAACATTTCTTGTAACTTCTATTTTTCCTTAAAACCTATAAATCTTCTATCAACTACAAATACATAAGTATTTTACTAACAAACCTATCAACCACTAATGAAATTTAACCATGTCAAGTAAGTTAATCAGGTTATTCAAGTCAAATAAATCAAACAAACCAAACAAGTCAATTAAGCTAAACAAGTTAATCAAATCAATCAAGCCAAAAAAGTTAATTAAGTTAATCAAGCCAAACAAGCCAATCAAGTCAAAGTAAATATGTTATGTGTTTAATAATCCAATATATTTCTAAGATAATAATTCCCCATATGGTATACTTGTTATGTGTGGAGTTAAAAGTTAATATGTAATGCAGTGTGTGCAGTATTTTAGTTATAATGTAGTATGAAATGTATGTCATATGCAAAGCAATATGAAATGTTATATTAAATGAAATGCAACTTGTGATGTGTGATTTTAATTTGAGATGCACTGTAATTTGTAATAATGATGTATGTTATGAAATAAGATGTGTAATGATAATATGCATAATGATTTGGTGATGATAACTATTTTGGTAAAAGATATTCAAAGTAATTGTACATATATTATACATTATTTGAATTAAACAAAGTTACAATATTAATTTCTAGACTTCGGTTAATGGTACTTATGAAAGAGATTGAAAGGATAGTAAAGAAAAAAATTAATGGTAAAAATATATTCATAATAGGTAGTAAAATATTCAGAATAATTCTATAAGAAATATGAAGTTAAATAATCTTAGTAGGATGCTTCTTTAATATAGTAAAAATTAAAGATCTTTTTAAAAAGAATATAGAATTGTATCAT
The DNA here is from genome assembly GCA_030737875.1 of Allium sativum. Taxonomy (NCBI): domain Eukaryota; kingdom Viridiplantae; phylum Streptophyta; class Magnoliopsida; order Asparagales; family Amaryllidaceae; genus Allium; species Allium sativum. The sequence continues at coordinate 332,607,794 of CM060920.1, read as the reverse complement.
ATAAGTAAACTCTTTTATACAAACATATATTCATAATTGTGTATATATATACATACATATAAACTAATTTTAAAATGGACTTAAAATTTAATTTATTATGAAATATAAATCAATCATTTGATACAAATCAATTTTGAATTTAAACTTTTAGAAATCAAAATATATTAATTTTCTAAAGAACTATTTATATGTTAAAACTTTAAAAAGAAATCTGTAGTCATAACAAAATTATGAAATCTGGATATAAATTAGACTATAAAATTATAACTTCTTATATTTAAACTACATATTTAAGACATAAAATCATATATACATATATATATATATATATATATGTTTATACCAAAATATTAGGTTAAATATTCTAGTTTTTATAAATCTTAATAAGAAATCAAAATAAGTATTAAGTTACAAATATAATGTAACCCAAAATTGTTATGAAATCATATAAATAATACATAAGTTAAACTATGCATGCTTAAACTATATATAAGAGATAAATAAAATAATATCAAAAAAAAAATTAACTCTGTATGTCATATTAACATGTCAATATAATTTTATTAATTTATATAATTTTAATATATATATATATATATATATATTGAAACAAGATATAAAAAAATAAGTAAACAGACAAAGTCAATAACTGGAGTTTGAACTGGCATTTTCTTATTGAAAAGATGGAGGGAAGTTTGAAAGTTTAAAATTTTAATTTCATTTTACAGGCTTTTATGTCGACATAAGGACATATGTATGTCGACATACATGCATAAATTTCAAAGAACATATTGTTTTGTGACTTTGGTTTTAAATTATCGATTTATATTTTAGGATTAACTATTTCCTCAAATAATATTAATCCTAACAAATTTCCAAAATTTATTTTATTATTTATTATTTTATTGGTATTTTGAATTTCAAAATTCAAAATTCAAATTCGAATTTTAAATTTCATTCTTTAGTTTTAAAATTTTAAATTTCAAATTCAAATCAAAGAAAATAAGCAAGACAATCAAAGCATTCATTCAACCAAAAAATTTAAAAATTAATTAAAGCGTACCTATTTTTAGATCCCTCTCTTCGATATTTTCTGAATTCTGAATTGCTGTGAAACACATATTTGAATTTCCGGTTTCTGGCTCTTCATCGCTTGATGATGAATCTGAATCATCTGGATAAGGACACATGCTTTTCATAACAACCCGGAAAATCAGAACCAATTTAAAATTTTTATTTTGGCAATTTTAACAGATTTTGGATATTTAAAATAATTTATTTTAAATAATAACGACTAAACATTTATTTTCGACGATGTTAAAACGAATAAATTTATTTTAATTATAAAACTAGCCTGAATTGGCGCGACAGTTCGAAAATTCAATTTCTAATTTTAAATGAATATACAGAATTCAATATAAGTCAGAATTGGACGAAACAAGAAATATTTGAATCTGATTAACGATGTCTTTCCAATAGATCTAAGAAACTGAGATTTCATTTTATAAGTTGAAAGTTATGTCCAGTTTAAAATTCAGAGAAGTCGCTGTGGAATTTATATATATTTTAATATATATAAAGGCCTTAAAAATAGCCATTTTGCAAACGACCTCCGTTTTCAACGAAACCACTTTTGTTGGATATTGAATATCAAATTATTGCTAGATTCCAATTTTCATAATTTTCTGAATCAATATGTGAGCGTGGTAAAAGAAAACATGTTTTAACAGTTTCAGTCAATTTGGATCGACCAGAAAATGGCCGTTTTTCAAACGGTCACCAAATTCGACGAAATTAATTTTGTTAGGACCATATCATAAGAAAAAATCCAAATTTATTTTTCTAGAATTTTTGGAGTTAGTATGTGGCTCTGGTATATTAAAATGTGCGTTCCAATTTAAAATATAATGATTTATATTTTAAATTTAGCGGAAACAGAGAAAAACAGTTGAATTGCGTTGCAAAACATATCCCATTGTGTTCGAAATGGGAGTAATTAGCTGTGGACGACAGTCGGTGGGTTCGATTCAGAGTTCGAATGGAAAACTAACTTTTTGGATAATAAAAATAATTAAATAATTAAAAAAATATTATTATATAATCTTGCCCCCCCTTTTGTCTTCCGAACGGTCAAAGAAGGAACTAAATAAAAAATAAAAGTCCCTCCATAGATCCAGATCGCTCCCCTCCCTCGCCACCGAGTTGCGCCGCCTAGTCACCCCCACCTCCGACGATCCTCCCCTCCGCCCTCGCCTCTCGCCCCTCTCCCCATCCAACACCCAGAACCCTAGCCCCCTAATTTGCGTCGCCCCTTCCTGAACGCGCCGTCGCCGCCCGAGGGACCCCCAACCACCGCTGATTCGTCGTTGCACCCTCCCCCTCTTCATCCTCCAACCCCCCTCCGCTGCAATCCGCCGCCTCCACCACCATTTCCCCCAAATCTAACAGCATCACCCAAGAACAACGCCCTCCGACCGACCATTGGTCCCTCCGAGGAGGAAGATGCGATTTTTATTACAAAGGTGAGTTTTTATTTTATTTTATTTTTAAATCTGATTTTATTTTAAGTTAAAAATATAGTTTTTAAATCAGTTTTAATTAATGTAAATACATTGTTAGGAGATTTATAAAAATGAAAGTTTGATTTTTAATTAAGAAAGTTTGGTTTTTTAATAAAAAAGTTTGATTTTTAATTATAAAAAGTTAGATTTTTATAACGATAAAAGTTAGATTTTTATAACGATAAAAATTAGATTTTTATAACTATAAAGATTAGATTTTTATAACGATAAAGTTATGATTTTTAATAACGATAAAGTTACAATTTTTAATAGCGAAAAGATTTGATTTTTCATAATATAAAAATATAATTTTTAGTGAGGTAAAAATATAATTTTTATCATACGAATAACAAGATCAAAATGTGAATTTTATTATCTAGAGAGAGCGCTATAAAAATTTGATCTTTATATATATAACATTGGTACAAAGATGTGATATTTATATATGTAGCGATAGAATAAAAATGCAAATTTTATTATATGTATAACAATATAAAAATACGAATTTTATGTATGTGAAAAGATATGATTTTTTTTATATGTGAAAAGATACGATTTTTTTATATGTGAAAAGATATGACTTTTATATGTGAAAAAAATACGATTCTTATTATATGAAAGACATGTTAAAAATATGATTTTTGTACATGTAGCAACGCTATAAAAATGCGATTTTTATACATGTAATTATAAATTAAAAATGAGATTTTTATACATGAAGTGGTATTATAAAAATGTGATTTTTATTTATAAAGATCGTCATTTAAAAATGTGATCTTTACTATGAACAACGTGAAAAAGACTGCGTTGGAATTTCAGGCAAATCCAGACTGTTCTGAACCGTTCAGAAATATGGAATGGAGGAGTGGATCCCAAAGGTGAGAACTTCTCACTTTAATTTATTTTCTAGTTAAAAATATATACTAGGATGTATACGGTGCTTAGCAGCACCCGACAATGTCGTCCACAGACCATGGACGACTTGTTTGATTTGATTGTATTGTGAAAATTGTTTGTGATGTGAAATGGACTGTATAAAATGTTCACGTTTTGAAACTAAATATTTTATCATTAAAAATATAATTTTTAACATGTTAATGAATAAAATAAAAATTCATTTACAAATCAGATGATTTGTTTATGTACACACATTTAACTGATATTGATTGAGACGATAAATTTTACACATTGCCCAACTGCACAAATAAAATCTGTGTTTGTTGATCGAAACCCCACATGATCATTGGGATGATATTTGGTGTTCACTAATCCCAACTGCTTAGTGGTATGTCAATCGATTGGTTGAGAGATTGTTGTAAGCGTTAAAAATTTATATTTAATGCTTATACAATGTAGAATGCACTCTAGATGATGGTTGACTGTGTTTGATTATTGTTGTGTACACGTGTTTATGAAATCCATATAAATAACATTATATGGTAATTGATTGTGTCTGATTCCAGTTCAGAAAGAAGGAATATTTTAAAATAATATTCAGTAAAAGATCAAAATCTGATTTTGATGTCTGATTTGGGATGGACACGAATATATTTAAATATATAAAGCCGTGTTGATTAGATTAACGCCTTTTGGACACGAACGATATTTATATCGATTTCATTCATTTTTATAATGAATATGAAAAAGGAAGTGATTTCTAAATCTAATGTTTTGAAAATATTATCATTTATATATTAATGATATGGAATATTCAATTTTGTTTTGAAATTGAATATGAAGTTGAAATCATTTCTAAAACGAAGTTAAAACGATTTATAAAATACGTTTTAAATGGAAATCGATGAAATATATATAATATATATATCATATGTATTTAATGGCCTGAATAGAACGCGCCGCACCGCGGCAGTTCTCAAATTTCGACCATTGACTTCGAATTGACGTTACAGAAAATCCGACCGTCGGATTCTCCTAAATCCAGAACCGTTGGGTTCGTATCGAAAAGAGCTTTCCAACGAATACAAGAAATTTGAAATCTAATGGTTGGATTTGGAATTATGTCCAAATAAAATTTGGAAAAGGTCGTTGTAAGTGCAGTTCGATGACTGTTTATGGAAATCGATTGTACGGGCCTTGATAAAATTACTAAAAATATTAATAATTTGTGTAAAATCATAATAAATGATTTGGAAAGAATTAGGATGAAAAATTCCATATTTGAAAAGATAAAAATATAATTTTATCGAAATGAACTAGTTATGAACCAGAATAATAATCCAATATTTTTAAATAAATAAACTGGATTTGAAATGGTTTTAAAAATAACCAGAATTTCCAATATATGAATTAGAATGGATTTGAATTGAAATTATCTTCGGAATATTTTGATATTGGATTCCGTGATTATACGGACATTGTGGAGGAATTTGGAAGATATACATATCGTTATTCTAATACGATATTTGTTGATTTCAGAATTTGATATTGAATATAAGCCGATATATTTTATATTCAGAGCCTTGTATTTAATATCAAATGGGATTTTGGGTTTGTCGTGAACGGTGTCTTCACTAACACTGTTCTTAAACCCAGTTGAGAAAAGATTAAATATTTTTATTAAGATTTAATGAAGTTTACCAATTAATTAACATTTAATTGGAATTGAATTGAATTTTGGGTTTGTCGTGAATGGTATCTTTAAAAATGCTGTTCTTAAACCCAATGGAGTTAAGAAAATTAGAAACTAATGGGAGATTAGCTAAGTTGAATGGTTTCCTGGGTATTGATCTGATGTTGGTTTCGGCCTTCAGGATTAATACTTAGGGAATTGTTCTCTTACTAGTTTACGGTTAGAGACTGATGGAGTGGTGTCTTCAGTAACATTGTTCTTAAACCCCTTGTGAAAAGAAAAATCTTTTAACTAAGATTTAAAGAAGAATTACCAATTAATTAATATTTAATTGGAATTTAAATAGAATGTGAATTGGTTTATTGTGAACTGTGTTTTTAACGACATTCGTTCTTTAACCCGATTTGCAGTGGAATTTGATTTGGAATTTTAAATCTTTTTATTAAGACTTAATGGAATTTTTCCGAAGTAAAGTTTTCCAATTTAATATAATGGAACGGAATTCAATTTGGTAGTAATCGAAGTGAACTTCTTTGGAGGAAGACTGTTAATATATATGCAATTTAAAAGGCTTTTGTCGTTATTCCATTTATATTATTGGTCGGATTCGGAAATTGATATCGATTATATATATTGATCTGTTTTTCTGTGAAGATTCAATAATTAATGGAATGAGATTTTTGGTTTATCGTGAACTGTGTTTTAAATGACATTAGTTCTTTAACCCAGTTAAAAATAAGATTAATTTCTTAACTTTGAATAATCATTAAGTAATGATTTTTGAGATTAAAAATGAATTAGAGTTTTAATGAATCTTTAATTAGATTGGAATGTGGATGAGATAAATAAATTTATCGAATTCAGAAAATGATCGAGAATGGAGTATCACCAGTTTTGCTCCAAGCGATAGTTAAATCTTTAATTAGATTTGAACATGAAATGGTAATTAATATCTACCGATAATACTGTGGTGTTAGATATGGTGTATTGCCAGTTTTTCTCCATGGGAAGAACAGGTTGGGATTGGGAAAGATAATAAATGATTAATTCGGTAAGGATCACTAATCTCGACTAGGTTGGATAAACATTAATAGGGTTTGAATTGATATTCAAAGGAAGATTAAAGAATAAATTTAAAAGAATTTATCTTTGATAAAATTAATGGGAACCTAATCCCTGATGAAGTGAATATTTAAATAAAATAATATTCTGGATTGGAATGCGGTGTATGTTGTGTTTGTGTAACACTTGTTTATTATATACGCGAGTTAATCGGAAAGGCCGGGTTTATACTCATTCTGAATAACTGATTCGACGATATGTCAACAATGAAGACGGTGGTTGAAGACCGGAGGTCTTCTTATCGTTTGGATGATTACTGATGTCTTGATTGGGCTGTACACCCAAGACGAGGTAATAAGTGGTGATCGTCCAGACGTACTTGGAGATCGACCGGATATGCGAGGACCTCTCTCTTGTATTGGGTATATGGGATGAGGAATAAGGTGCCTCCGGTTTCGTTCAGACCCAGAACGGACTTGTAAATGGACTGTGTGTCTGACATTGGATTTCATTCTATGTGATTGATAGACATCAGTGGCATGGCGTGAATTGCCGTGTGGCATGCTGAGATGCAAATGATCAAGGCTTCTGTTGAAAGTAGAGTCTTGTGGTTGATGATCAAAGCACGGCTTTAATATAGCATAACTTTGAGTATAGCGTTTATTCGCGAGCCTCACACCTTGGTGTGAACCAGAAACGGGAGAGGACATCAGGGAGAACATGCGTTTCCTTCTAGCTAGGAGGGGTGTCAGGGTTTTGCAAGCCCTGGCATTTTACTTATGTTGATGATGGATAGCGAGGCGCCTCGGATATATCGGCACTGCGGGGCCAATGGATGGTTTGGTTGATATATGACAAGTTTACGCCCCATAGGGCGGGGAAACGCATTGTTCAGGCACTTTAATCCACATCGTGTGGACTGGCCCTGATGATCCAAGGGTCACTCGAGCTCTGATCCAGAGATACGGGCTAGAGCGTCTCGAAGCGGTAAGGACGATCCCTTGCCTTGGTACACAGATGGAAATCCAACTTCCAATACGTGACATTTCAGTTTTGATTGTAGATCCTAGTATTGGCGACATGATATATGGTACCCATGCCATCTATGATTGATACATTTATATTTGAAGTTGATTTCTTCACTTATAGTAATAATAAAAGGTTAAATTTCGCGCATCAAGCATTATTTGGATATCATAAGGTAAAACCCTATCCTCCGGCTTGCGTTGCATTATGTGATGGGACCTGGATCTTATAATAGCTTCATTGTTCTTTATATAGCATTGCGTTGTTTATTTTATGCACTGGTATTCTTGGGGGTAAACCCGTTCCGTGTTATACGGCGTGGTCCCTTGATTTACCTAAATTTAAAATAAAGATTAACAACTGTTTTAGTTCCCACACCAGTCACATGACTGACCTGGAGTTTATTGTTTTAACCTAAACTCCGGGTGCCCTTATTTTCCACATGGGAAGCTAGTAGTTTTGGTTTTGCAGATTTATTCTTACAGGATCCTGGTTTACAACTGGAGATATATTCGGAAAGCTCTGTATCCGTGTGTTTCTTTCAGTTGTGTTTTGTATTATTTTCCGCTGCATTGTAATTTGTAAATCTCTGATATTTATCAAATGTAAATTATTTGTTCATACTCTGTATATTCTTGTACTCTGATGTAAATTGTTGTAATAAGCAATGAAATGTTCTTCTATTTGTGTTCTGATTTGTCGTGTTCTCAACTCAATACGGGCTTTCCTTTACGAGGAAGTTTGGGTCATTTCGCCTTTTATATGGACTGGTCAACTTGGCGCAAAAATTTTGAATTTGAATTTTGAATGAATGAACACTTCAATACTATAAGACCAAAAGTCATATCCCTTCATAAACTCTTATTTTCTTGATTGATGAATGATCATCTTGGTGTCTCTTGGGCAACAATCACCAAATATACCTTCTTTTCCTGCAAAACAACATTCCTTTTCAAAGAGTCAAGTGACTTTTCAAAATAACTAATTGTAATTTGAAATAGTAACATCATGATGATTATGTGATATATCCATTTGAATTTTTCAAGAAATCATATCATGATAACTTGAATTTTCAATAAAAATTTAATGCAGACTCATCTAATACTGATGCAAGGCACGAATTCAAACTAGTATTCAAAATTTTCCATTTAATATTTTCAAAAATCAGATTATGAATTTTTTGAAAAACCTTGCTGTAACAACCTGTAACGGTCCAGTTTGGACTAACATTGTTAATACAAAATTTTCCATTTTGCCTAAATAACAAATAAATAAGTATAATTAAATTTGACACTTGGAAACAAATATATAAAAAAATCCTTTGTCTTTGTAAGACTTCTTTTTAGTGTAGACAGTTAAATTTGTATATGCTTATTCAGTACACGTCCATTGCTCAACAATGCAAAATGTGTTCTTTTTCATAACACATCATCTGGTTCAACAATTTTAAACATGTAATAAATGAAAAATACATGTGCCGCACACGCTATAAAATAGGCATATGGTCTTCATACACTAGGTTTTAGTCTAGAAAATCACCCAGTTAGATTTTGATAGAGAAATAGATATTTTCACATGGCCAAAATATCTCATGAACAGGGAAATTGCAGTTTTTACAAACATGGGGGCAAAGTAAACATTTAAAATAATTTGTGTAACTCAAATTCCACGTGAACACCTGAACTTTCAGCTTGGCATGAGATGATGGCCGCTGCCATTTTTTCAGCCATCAAAGAACAGAGAGCCAGTTGCCGAGTGATAAAACATTTGGGGTACAGGGCAATTAATGAGAAAATACATGAGCAGCCATATTATGTATATTCTAATACTAGATAGTACACACTTGCATGCTTTTCCATGATCTGTAGCATTTCGGCATTGGTAAAGTAGGGGATTTTTCATCTCAGCAGTTATAGAACATAGGTTTTCTTTTCAATCATCTTTCCAATGAAAAGTGAACGTTCTGCTCATGTTTGGCCTTTTTCCAGACATGCATTTAATGATAGAATATTTTATAATTTATCACCACTATAAATAGAGGCACATACTTGCATTCTCTTCACAAGAAAAATTAGTAAGAACAAAACCAGTAGGAAGAAGAGAAGTATAGCCGAGAGCACCAAACTTTACTGTTGAGTAAACTTACATGCTTATTCTTTCTCGGATGAATAATATTATTAAACTGTGGTGGATATACCTATAGAATACTTGATTGAACATTCGAAACCCTGATCGTTCGTTTGAGTAAACACATATAATTAATTTCGGTTCTATGATGGAATCATGGGATGGACTTATGTTAAGTTAGTCGACGATTCTTGACTGGATGGGTTTTGTAGATCATGTATGTAGAACTAGAAAACCCGGAACAATGTTTGAATAATACTTTGTTTTGCTACCATGCTAATACACCCCTGTTTTACTTTGGGCACTTGACTGCCGGTTCAATTCTTATAGAATTGATGATGACTTCAGATTTTCATGACCTGCCTTAGTGGGTTTAAAGGTGTTTTAGAACCTTGTCTTTTAAATGAACACTGGAACCCTGACTAACTAAGTTTGTATTGTTTGCCATACCATGTTTACCTATAGTGTATGCTCTGTTTGTGTCGGGAATGTCTGTCTGTTTCTAAGTGTAGTGTTTCCAGTGAGTTTTAGTGTTCAGATCATTAGGAGAAGAGTACATATATGACCAAGATAATACAAATAAGTGCATATCAGTTGGAGACATTTTTATCATAAGAGAGTAAAAACCAAGAACCAGTGAATTAATAATCTTAGAAGTATAAGTATTTTAGTGGCAAATGTTTTTCCTTGGAAACGAATTATTTTGGGTAAATATTAGACATAAAATATAGGGGTTTGTGTTTTGGTGGGTGTTTGCAAATAAACTGCTATCAAGTATTTGGTATGGTCGATGTTCGGGCAGTGAGTGTAAAGGATACAAGTCCTGTTTGATCGACGAGTCTTAAATTGTTTTGTTTACACATACGTGACATAAACATTTACTCATCAGTCAAGCGGAAGCGAATTAAAGGTGTTAGAATAGTTTTCGTGATTGTCATATGCACGTGTGTTGACGACAACCAAATACAGACCGATATATGTGTGCACGTGCACACTGAGCAGGGCACGGTATTATTTGAACACTGGAAGAACTTGATGCGGTCCATAACTAAAATGCTGAAAGAATGAAACTGATAGAGGTTGATTTGCAGAACATTTAAGGAGTGGTGAGTTCACACTATTACAAAGTATTTAAAATAATGGGAGAAGTTTCAGTAGCAGGTCTCGGCAAGGAAATATATTAACTAGCGGGTGTATGGTGATATCTTTGTTAGTGCAAGGCACGACACAACACTAATAATATGGGAAGGATCGGGGAAAACAAAGTGAGTTTTCATGATTGTCATATGCGCGTGTGTTGACGACAACCAAATACAGACCGATATATGTGTGCACGTGCACACTGAGCGGTGCACGGTATTATTTGAACACTGGAAGAACTTCATGCGGTCCATAACTAAAATGCTGAAAGAATGAAACTGATGGAGGTTGATTTGCAGAACATTTAAGGAGTGGTGAGTTCACACTATTACAAAGTATTGAAAATAATGGGAGAAGTTTCAGTAGCAGGTCTCGGCAAGGAAATATATTAACTAGCGGGTGTATGGTGATACCTATGTTAGTGCAAGGCACGACACAACACTAATATGGGAAGGATCGGGGGAAACAAAGTGAGAAAATGGGAGAATTAAAAACATAACAATGCAAAAGAGGAAGTCTCGTGGAAGTAGCGGGACGGAAACTCAGTGGATTGATCGTTGGGGGCTTGGACGGTGGAGCAGTAGCTACGGTAAGGGACGGGGCGGCATCACTGAAGACAGTAGGAAGCAGAAAAGAGTAACAGAAATATGAAATGTTTTAACAGCAAGTTTTGTAGAACAAGTGTGAATGTGATGAAATGCATGGTAGAAGGTCTCGGCTGGTGTGGGTTCTTGTGGGCGTGACTTACTTGGACAAGGGAGGCTGATCAATGGAGCCGGAATGGGTGGAGGAATCATGATGTCCGGTTGCAAGGAGTTGGAGCAGCAAGGTGTAACATGGAAGAGTAAGGACATCAGGAAGTGGTGAAACAATGAAGAGATGGTGGGCAAAAAAAATTAGAAACAGGTTGCAGTATTATAAAACTGGGCGTGGGTTTTAAAAATCAAAAGGCAGTTTGGACTTTAAGGCTTTAGGGATGTAGTTGGTGTAATTTCGGCCATGTATGAAAACAAAAAGTGGCGTTGGCAAGGGTTTTGATGCAAGGGCATGTTTTTCTTTGGACCATAATGGACACGTGTGAACACAAATGGGTATAAAGGGGGTAAGGCGCGTAGGCATTGGGGTTAAGGACGTGAACTGTTGTGTTTTTAAAACATGTTTTTAAATAATTAATTAGTTTAAAACCATTACTTTGTTTAAATATTAAGTAAGAACTATTTTTGTATATTGGTAGTTAATCAAACCAATTATATACACTCATACATTTATAAAAATAAATGTTGTTTAAAAATGTAATTATTTCTTTAAATAATTTAAATAATATTTAAACAAGGGATTATCCAATCATTTTGAAACTAAGTTGATAAGTTGCATGTACAGATTTTAACGCAAACTATCGGAAGGTGGTTAGCAATAAGTAAACTGAAAATGTAATTTCATAATAAAGATGAAATAAATAATTTATCGCGTCAAAATTGGAAGATGGACAACCGTAAATAATAAATGGAATTATTCTTTGAAATTGAACACTGGAATTTTAGCAACTTAGGTTGATAATCATTTTAAATAGAAAAAATGATTTCAAATTTTTCGACTAGTAAATGTGGACACTGGAATTTATTTGTGAATATATAATAATATGTTCTATTTAACTACCACTATCCCTAAAAGATATCAACACTGATCGTTTCGAAGAGTTCAGAATTTTTATTCCACTTCGATCCGGTTTTTACGCCGCTCGTCAAAGATTATCAAAGATAATTGAAGACGGAGATATACAAGGGCTATTCTTGAATAGTGCCTTCGGTTTGTCCAATCCCAGGACAACTTGTATGGACGAATGTCTTACAAAGTAATTCTAACTGATCACGTACGTTAATCTCTTCAAACGTATTTATATGGTGGCAGAGGAATTTGTTTCTCTCACTTTATACCTATAATATATTTTTGGGGAAGTAAATTAGTGGTTGGCGAGTTTTGACGATGTGGCATTCAAAGAAATTAAGCAGTGATGATAAAAACGTGAGTCTAGCCTCAAGCCTCACACCCAGGAAATGAAAAAAATCGGGCAGGCAGCATGGCTATGTGGGTCGCTCCCATTAGGGTGTAGTATCACCTATATAGAGAAATTCCTTTTGTCCTTACTCTATCGATTCTGTCCCATTCGGGAAATGGTTGTCGTACACAACTATTGGTGATATACATTCGATACACTCAAGAGAAATGAGTGGTCGGCCATGTGTGGGCTGGGTTGCAAGACGTTCTTGTTGAATCCAGTGTATTCGCCTCTAGAAATACACGATCAGAAGGTGGTTCCATACCTTGTCATAATTGGAAACCCATTATCCATACACGCCAAGCGATTTTTATTTGTATACTATATAGAAGAATGTGAGATGCAAGCATTTTTCTAGATTCTAAATTATTTGTGAAAAACCCTAGACAATATGATAATATCTGATTTAAAGTATACAAAGTGTTTTATTCCCATAAGGTAAAAATCCGTTCCGTATTCACGGCGTGGTCTTATAAGATATTTAAATCGTTTATTCATACATGTCCCCTGACTGACCCGGAGTTTATTTTTCTGTGTTTTCCTTAAACTCTTGGGTACTCATAAAACTTGTTATGGGTAGACGAGTGAATCAGGTCATGATAAAACTTTGGAAGCTGGATGGAAACTTTCTGTGTGCTATTCTACTTGTCATGTCTACTTTATAATTATAAGTATGCAAGTTTAGTCATCAATGATATGTATAATTAAGTTGTACTATGAAGTGGCTTGTATCCCTAGATCTGTTATGCTCTGATGTAATATGTTCTAATGTGTAATATTATGAAGTATCATCTTTTGTAAAAATTCCGCTGTGAGATTCTGATGTTTCTGTATTTTATCTTCTATCTATTCTTATTCTTACATAATGGCACGACTTCCGATGTGTTCGAAAGTTGGGTCGTTACAGTTGGTATCAAAGCTTAGGTTACAGATTACCTAGGCTTTGGGTGAGTGTGAGTGAGCGTATTTTTATAATAAATCAAACAAAAATTTAGATCAACTTGAATGATATACCTAAGTTAGTTAAATCCAATCAAGTCTTGATTGTCAACCTGTTATATTCAAGTGATTAGAATGAGTAACCGAGGACGAAGAGGTCGCGCTAGTGGGACTTCCACTACTACTGATCGTAATATTGCCTCCCAAGATCAAGGAGAAACTGTGGAGGAAGTTACACCAATCCAGCAGGACAAAAGCTTTGCAACTATTTGTAAAGAGTATAACACTCTAGGAGGGAAGGTATTCAAAGGGACTGAATCTTTCATTGAGGTTCAGGCGTGGTTAAGATCCTATGAAAGGATTTTCAAAGGACTGAAATTGAATGATGAGCAGAAACGTCTCTTAGCTTCGTGGCAGCTCTAAGAAGCTACTGCAATTTGGTGGGATGCTCAAACTACAAATGTTCCTGTAGAGGATTTCACTTGGAACAAATTCAAAGAGGCATTCGAAGCGCAATTTCTTCCTGCCGCTGGCAAAACTAGGATGTATCGGGATTTCATTGATCTCAAACAAGGGAACATGAAAATACCTGAATATGAAAATAAGCTCAATTCAGTTTCCTGCTTTGGGCCAAAGTTAATCAACACCCCGCTCAAGAAGAATGAAATGTTTATAGTAGGATTGAAGGATAGTTTGCAGGTTAAAATGACTGGGCATCTCAAGATTCCATTTGTTAATCTGGTGGATATGGCAGTTTGTTATGAGGCACTGGAGGGAAAGAAGCCGATTGCAAAAGCACAGGCGGGAGAACCCAGTGGTGAGAACTCCAATAAGAGAAAATTTAACACAAACTGGAACAACAAGGGGCAACTAAAAATGGGGGAGAAAGCCAAGGAATGATTTAAAAATACAGAATGCCACAACTACCATCAGAAAGGTCATGTTGCTAAGTTCTGCAAGAAACCTGCAGCAAAGAAGCCGCAACAACATCTGTAGCAACAACAACCTCAACAGTAACAACAGAAACAACAACAAGGCTCTGGTAATGCAATGGTCATGAAGACTCTATGTTTCAACTGCCATCAGCCTGGGCACCTGGTTAAGGACTGCACACTCATGAAAAGGCACAGCAACCAAAAGTATATGCTATTAAAAATGAACCATCAACTTCCCAGGATGTGAAAGGAAAGGGGGTTCTCAAAGGTGCTTTTGATTTAAATGGAATTGATATTCATGTTCTATTTGACACCGGTGCCTCGCATAGTTTTATTTCTTCTGGAAAGGTAGGAAAATTCCAATTTATCCCAAAAATTACCCCATATCCGATTTGCGTATCTAATCCCATTGGCGGAAAAACTGAATTAAAAATGTATTGCGATAATGTGGCACTTTCGTACCTTTCGCATTCCTTCCATTTCAATTTCTACGTTTTGGACTTTAAAGGATTTAATTTTATACTTAGGATAGACTGGTTAAGTAAATTTCAAGCAAAGATTAAATGCGACAAAGAAATCGTAACTCTAATCACCAATATCGGAAGCAAATCTAGGATACCGTGTGGAAAACCCGGTATTCATATGTGTAGTTTCTTGTATTCTTTGGAAGCGCCACAAGAAAATTTGGAGATGTTAGAAGTAGTCAGAGATTTCTCTGACGTATTCGAAGAAGTTAGGAGTTTACCCCTACATCGTGAGATAGAGTTCCGCATCGATCTAATTCCAGGAGCCAGACCGATAGTTCAACCAAAAAGACGAATGGCACCAAAGGAAGTCATGGAACTCGAAAAGCAAACTCAAGATTTGTTGGCCAGAGGATTGATCAGGCCAATCTTTTCAAATTGGGGTTCTGCAGTAATTTTTGTGGTTAAGTCTGATGGATCACTAAGATTATACGTTGACTATAGAGAGTTAAATAAAGTGACCATCAAAAATAAGTATCATTTACCTCGAATTGACGATCTCTTTGACTAATTAAATGGAGCCACGATATTTTATCAAATGGATCTTGCAACAGGTTTCCACCAGTTGAGGATTGCCGAAGATAGTATTCCTTTAACTACTTTCAGAGGCCCGGATTTCTTTTATGAATGGTTAGTTATGCCATTCGGACTAACCAACGCACCTGTGTACTTTGTTGACTTGATGAACCGTGTCATTAGAAGAATTCTGAACAAATTCATCCTAGTTTTTATCGATGATATCTTAATCTTTTCAAAGATAGAGTAAGAACACCGATATCATTTGGAAGTGGTACTGGAGACTCTAAGGAGAAATGTATTGAAGGCGAAGTTTTCTAAGTGTCATTTCTAGCTATTTGAAGTTAGATTCTTAGGACACATTGTGAATGGAGATGGTATCTCTGTGGACCCAATTAAAGTAGAAGCAGTACAACAATGGAAGCAGCCCAGAACACCAACGGAAGTCCGTAGTTTCTTGGGATTAGCAGGATATTAAAGTAGGTTTATCCAAGATTATTCCAAGATATCTTCTCATCTAACTAAGCTAACTAAGAAGGGTGAGAAATTTATATGGACTCCAAAATGTGAAGATTCATTCATGGAGTTAAAGAAGAAATTGATAGAGGCACCAGTTATAGTTATCCCCAATGGGAAAAGTGAATTTGCGGTTTATATTGATGCTTGTGGAGTTGGACTTGGTGCAGTATTAATGTAGAATGGACGTGTGATTGCGTATGCTAGCAGACAATTAAAGATTCATGTGAAGAGTTACGCTACACACGATCTGGAGTTATTGGCAGTTGTTATTGCATTAAAAATGTGGAGACACTACCTATTAGGAGAGAAGTTCGAGCTTTTCATAGATCACAAACCGCTCAAATATCTATTTACTCAAAAAGATCTCAACCTGAGGCAACAAAGGTGGTTGGAGTACCTTGCATCATACGATCTGGATATTATCTATACGCCAGGAAAAGCAAATGTCATAGCAGATGCACTAAGCAGAAATGCAATCTTATCTCTCCTAGAAGCTACCCCATCACTACAAGGAAGAATAATGGCAAATCAACGGAGAGATGTAAATCTGGAGAAGTTAATTCAAGGGGTTATAAGAGGAGGGGAGTCAGATTTTGAAGTGGATGGCCAAGGTATTCTCAGAATTAATGGGAGACTATGTGTTCCCGATGTTGACAGGCTAAGACAAGAAGTTTTTGCAGAATGCTATAAATTAAAGCTAGGTTTTCATCCAGGAGTACATAAAATGTATAGAGATATGAGACGAGTATTTTGGTGGCCTGGGATGAAGAGAGATATTCTGACTTATATAAATCGGTGTCTATCCTGCCAACAAATAAAAGGTGATCATCAGAAGGCAGCAAGATTACTGCAGCCTTTGGAGATTCCCAACTGGAAGTGGGAAATGACATCAATGTATTTCATCGATGGTTTACCCAAGACTAGAAGGGGATATCAGGGAGTTTGGGTTATAGTAGATCGACTGGCAAAGAGTGCGCATTTCATTCCGGTGAAACCAACTCGAACTGCAGCTTCATTAGCCGAGATTTTTATAAGGGAGATTATACGATTACATGGAGTCCTAGTAAGTATTATAAGTGATAGAGATCCCTTTTTTACCAATAAATTCTGGGAAGCACTCCAAACAACCTTGGGAACTAAGCTGAATTTAAGTACCGCTTACCATCCCTAAACAGATGGCCAAACATAAAGAGTAAACATGATATTGGAAGATCTGTTAAGAGCGTATATTCTTGATTTTGGAGGATCATGGTAGGATCACTTACATTTAGTTGAATTTTCTTACAACAACAACTACCAAGCAAGTATAGGCATGGCACCCTATGAAGCTCTCTATGGAAGACCGTGCAGATCACCAACTTGTTGGGTGGAGTCAGGAAATAAACTTGTTCTCGGACCAGATATGATCCGAGAGGCAACTGAGAAGGTTGAGTTAGACAAAATACGAATGAAGGAGGCCCAGGATCAACAGGAAAATTATGTGGATAAAAGACGAAGGGATCTTAATTTTTCTAGTTGGAGATTTTGTGTTTTCAAGATTTCACCAATCAAAGGAACGGTCAGATTTGGTAAAACAGGGAAGTTAGCTCCATGATATATGGGACCTTTCTGTGTTCTTGAGAAGGTTGGATCTCTTTCTTATAGGGTGGAATTACCAGAAAGGATGGTAGGGATTCACAATGTTTTTCGTGTGTCTTATCTTCGCAAATGTGTTCACGAACTGTCTTTGATTTTAGAACAATCAGTTCAGAAGGATCTGGAGATCGAACCGAACTTGACCGTGGTTAGGTATCCAGTCTATGTGGTGCATAAAGAAGAAAAGTGACTTCGGAATAAGATTGTGAAGCTGCTCAAGATATAATGGAGTGAGAATCTATATGACTGTACTTGGGAAACGGAGAAACACATCAAGAAATTCTATCCGGATTTTGTTTTAAACTAGGTGTTGGCTATCCTATGTTTGATTTGGATGTATCCTATGTATGATGGTATTGTATGGTTTGTTATGGATGTTATGGGTTTTTCACCTCTGTGGATTATTGATGACTTAGTATTCATAGGACTTATGACCTCTTTTTGTTTACTATCACTTGTACTGAAATCTGTTCTTTGTTTCTTTTCCAGATGGCACCTATCTTCAAAAGGACTGCAAGGAAGCGCTTGACCCCACTACAGAGGTTGAGGTTTCACATCGGCATTAGCATACACGAGATCGTAGGTTCTCATGATAGTATGGGACATGCTCAGCATGATGAGGAGGAGAGACGATATGTAGACACAGAAGAGTCAGGGATTTACCATGGGGAGTCTTCCGTTGAGGAGGACGGTATGGATTTCCTTTAGGAGCCCGAGTATGAGGGAGAGGCCAGAAAGGAGGAGTATTATGCAGGTGAGGGAGATGATGATGGAGATAGTGGTGATAGTGACAATGGAGATGACGATGATAGGGATGATGGTGATAGGGATGACGAGGAGGAGCCTGAGGAAGAGCCTGAGGAAGAGCCCGAGGAGGAGCTCGAGGAGGATCCAAAGGAGGAGCCTGAGGAGGACATCATACCAGATTAGCCATAGTATGAGCCATGGGTTCAGACCCCACCAGTACCATTGGATGGGTAGTTAGCGGTCCTATGGGAACAGCTCGCTCAGGAGATGATGCAATTTCAGGCAATCAGAGGGAATTCGGGTATACCTATGGATTATACATACCTTGATATGATGTTATACCCACTTCTCCCATTGAGATCATGGAGCTCCCAGATGATGACGACCCTGAGGAGAGTGATGAGGTAGTAGAGGTCATTGATATCTTGGATAGCGAGGAAGTTATTATCATTCTAGACGATGAGGAGATGATTATCATTCCAGACGATAAGGAGATGATTATCATTTCAGACGATGAGGATGTCATCGAGATCAGTATCAGCTCAGAGTAGGATGGATGGACTAGGATGGTATTGTATATATGTTAGTACTAGTAGTATGGCAGACGTGTATTATAGTAGTCTACAATTCGGTATTAGTCGAGTATAGTACTTATATTTTGATGTAGTCAGTTTGATATGCTATGATATGATATATTATCTTTTGCCTATCTTCTGTTTACAAATTTCGAGGATGAAATTTTTATAAGGAGGGTAGATTGTAACGGTCCGGTTTGGACTAGCATTGTTAATACAAAATTTTCCATTTTGCCTAAATAACAAATAAATAAGTATAATTAAATTTGACACTTGGAAATAAATATATTTAAAATTTCCTTTGTCTTTGTAAGAGTTTTGTTTTAGTGTAGACGCTTAAATTTGTATATGCTTATTCAGTACACGTCCATTGCTCAACAATGCAAAATGTGTTCTTTTTCATAACACATCATCTGGTTCAACAATTTTAAACATGTAATAGATGAAAAATACATGTGCCGCACACACTATGAAATAGGCATATGGTCTGCATACACTAGGTTTTAGGCTAGAAAATCACCCAGTTAGATTTTGATAGAAAAATAGATATTTCACATGGACAAAATATCTCATGAACAGCGAAATCGCAGTTTTTACAAATGTGGGGGCAAAGTAAACATTTTAAAATAATTTGTGTAACTCAAATTCCATGTGAACACCTGAACTTTCATCTTGACATATGATGATGGCCGCTGCCATTTCTTTTCAACCATTAAAGAACAGAGAGCCAGTTGCTGAGTGATAAAACATTTGGGGTACAGGGCAATTAATGAGAAAATACATGAGCAGCCATACTATGTATATTCTAATACTAGATAGTACACATTTGCATGGTTTTCCATGATCTGTAGCATTTTAGCATTGGTAAAGTAGGGGATTTTTCATCTCAGCAGCTATAGAACATAGGTTTTCTTTTCAATCATCTTCCCAGTGAAAAGTGAATGTTCTGCTCATGTTTGGCCTTTTTCCAGACATGCATTTAATGATAGAATATTTTATAATTTATCACCACTATAAATAGAGGCACACACATGCATTCTCTTCACAAGCAAAATTAGTAAGAACAAAACCAGTAGGAAGAAGAGAAGTATAGCCGAGAGCACCGAATTTTACTGGTGAGTAAACTTACATACATATTCTTTCTTGGATGAATAATATGATTGAACTGTGGTGGATATACCTATAGAATACTTGATTGAACATTCGAAACCCTGACTGTTGGTTTGAGTAAACACATATAATTAATTTCGATTCTCTGATGGAATCATGGGCTGGACTTATGTTAAGTTAATGGACGATTCTTGACTGGATGGGTTTTGTAGATCATGTATGTAGAACTAGAAAACCTTGAACAATGTTAGAATCATACGTTGTTTTGCTACCATTCTAATATACCCCTGTTTTACTCTGGGCACTTGACTGCCGGTTCAATTCTTACAGAATTGATGATGACACCATATTTTCATGACCTGCCTTAGTGGGTTTAAATGTGTTTTAGAACCTTGTCTTTTAAATTAAAACTTGGACCCTGACTAACTAAGTTTGTATTGTCTGCCATACCATGTTTACCTGTATTGTGTGCTCTGTTTGTAGTGTTTCCAATGAGTTTTAGTGTTCAGATCATTAGGAGAAGAGTACATATATGACCAAGATAATTCAAATAAGTGCATATCAGTTGGAGACATTTTTATCATAAGAGAGTAGAAACCAAGAACCAGTGAGTTAATAATCTTAGAAGTATAAGTATTTTAGTGGAAAATGTTTTTCCTGGAAACAATTCGTTTTGGGTAAATATTAGACATAAAATATTAGGGTTCTGTTTTGGTGGATGAATGCAAATAAACTGCTATCAAGTATTTGGGATGGTCGATGTTTGGGCAGTGAGTGTAAAGGATACAAGTCCTGTTTGATCAGCGAATCTTAAATTGTTTTGTTTACACATCCGTGACATAAACATTTACTCATCAGTCAAGCGGAAGGAAATTAAAGGTGTTAGAATAGTTTCGTGATTGTCATGTGCGCGCGTGTTGACGACAACCAAATACGGACCGATATATATGTGCATGTGCACACTGAGTGGTGCACGGTATTATTTGAACACTGGAAGAACTTGATGCGGTCCATAACTAAAATGCTGAAAGAATGAAACTGGTGGAGGTTGGTCTGTGGAACATTTAAGGAGTGGTGAGTTCACATTATTACAAACTATTGAAAATAATGGGAAAAATTTCAGTAGTAGGTCTCGGCAAGGAAATATATCAACTAGCGGGTGTATGATGATATCCGTGTTAGTGCAAGGCGCGACACAACAATAATATAGGAAGGATCGGGGGAAATAAAGTGAGAAAATGGGAGAATTAAAAACATAAAAGTGCAAAAGAGGAAGTCTCGTGGAAATAGCGGGACGAAAATTCGGTAGACTGATAGTTGGGGGCTTGGACGGTGGAGCAGTAGCTACGGTAAGGGAAGGGGTGGCATCACCGAAGACAGTAGGAAGCAGAAAAGAGTAACAGAAATATGAAATGTTCTAACATCAGGTTTTGTAGAACAAGTGTGAATGTGATGAAATGCATGGCAGCAGGTGTAACACCCCACGTCCATTAATGTCACTCACAAAGGGAATGCATTAACTTCCATGGAGGTTTTAAGCGAATATAGAACAGAAAAATTACAACAAGACAGATAATAAGTAGTACTTGGAAATCTAAAACTTTATTTTATTGCAGCGGAAACTAAACATGTTTGTTACATCATAAAACCATGAATCAGAGTCAAGTACAATATCCATCTTGATAAAACAAAATACATAATCCCATTACATAAATAGCCATTAAAGAAGATAACAAGCTGGACTTTACTTCAACGGTCCAAGCTTTCTAAAAGAGAGATAAAGCAATCCAATCAAGCTCCACTAGAGCTGGGCCCACCCTGAGGACCCGGAGGGGGAAAAGGATAGAAATGGAGGGGGTCAGACATAAAGCCTGACGAGTATGATAATTCTAACAATACTATTATCAAAATAATTAGACAAAGGCACAAGCTGGAAAATAAGGAAATGTCTATGAACTATTGGGTATGGAAGAGCAGATAAAGATAACGTTAAAGGCACACCTAATTACTAACGAATAATTACTACACTGCACCACACCAGTCACCCTAAAGGTTGATCCCACTTGCTTCACTTAGAAATTATATAAATAGCTTCGTGTACCCCTAGCTGACTACATAGGTGTCGCCTGCCCCTATCTCCACTAGGTGTACCCACTACCCACTTTCGATCGGCTCCCTACTGGTAGATACCCGTGCTGGCCCCACAGTGGGGTGTATCACTCCCCTAAAGTGGCAACCCGATACAACTTGAGGATGCACGGCTTATATACCTACACGATGCAACAACGTCTTACCCACCAGCCCGGGTCCACACACGCATATTAAACCCGTTGGACTTGCGTTGCCACCGCTACCCCGTTTGGCCTCTTATAGTCAAGCCCGGTATGCGTGTCCCGTCCTCGACTTGGGTCGAGCCCACAAAGATACGTTTGGGATACTGGTTGAAATGGGCCCCCACAAGCTATCCACCTAAGCTTGTCCCCACTAGTATATCCCACTTAACCCTCTTCTTAGTCATGTTCATTTACATGTGTGTTTGGTTAAGTCTTACTAATCGTATTTCAAATGCCACTAAAGGCACCCACTAGATTCCTCGTGCCACCCAAGGCACCTACTTAACCCCCATATCCCACCTTACGTGTTTATCTGGTTAAGTATTTATTAATTCATTAAGGCCATAACCTAATAAAGACCTCTCACATTAGACTGGCATTTATGGCAGCTGGATTTGCCGGGCGGGTCCTGGCATTCTTACACCATAAAAGAGTCTAACCTCGTGTCTTTACAACTGTTATGCTTTAATTTAGGCCTGGGACCTCTCACATTGGGCTGACATTTGTGACTACTGGATTTGCCAGTCGGGTCCGGGCAGGTTTACGTCGCAAACGTGTCCAACCATGTGTCCTAAGCATTGATTATTACTTATAATCTTTTACCTCTGTTTTAAATATATCCCTATTCAAATCATTAATTAATTCCAATTTTTAATGATGTACATAATTGACTCAATTATGGCCATCCACTTATGGTATGCAAAATCATATCAATTGCATCCAAAATTCTTAATATTAAATCCTTAATATTACCCCTACCCCGCGTTATACGTTAGATTATTCAACGCAAAATATACGTTAGACTCGAATAGTCTAACTCATAGCACAAAGATAAATTATCACAACAACAACATATACATATGACTAAAATAGATCTAATCATAAAAAAAAGGTGAAACTTGCATGTGTGATAGATGTCCAACACCTAAACTTGCATAGGCAAAAACTACAACTTGCATAAAGCTACACATGTCATGGATCTAAAGGTGTCAACTTGTTTGGTAAAATGTCACAATTTACATAATATGATCATAATCCAAATTCATGTATAAACTTGCATATGTGGTTTATGCAATATAATGATGGTGTAAACTAGCATCTAACCCATAGAACTCACCCATGTCATAGCATGATTCTAGATCTAAATAGATGTCATGGCATATGTTCATAATCTTTACTAATCAATCTAAACTTGCATACATGATTTGTCATATAAATCAACATAGCCCAAATAATATCAATATTATGATTTGATTAACATGAACTAATTAGCATAGATAATAACATCATGACTTTATAACATGTATGATTTATCACAACTTAGCATAGAAAATTACAACCTATACAATATCATCATAGCATGATTTACAACATATAGGATATCATCATCACATAACATAGGATTTACAACATACATGATAGCATAAGGTTTACAACAACATATATGACATTTCACATCATTTTCTTATGATCCATATCACATTTAATCTAATTAGTTTGCTAATAATCTTGTTAAGATCATCATACACGCAATTAGAAAAGAAAGAGAGTCTTGATTTGCTTTAGAGTTGAGTAGAATTAGAGTTTTGATTAGCTTTCTCCCTTCTTAGTTGGCGGCGGCTACATTGAGTTCCATGGTGATGGCATGACAGCGGCTATTCTATTTTTCATGTGAATTGGAGTGAGAGACTACCTATATATATATATAGAGAGAGTTTAGGATTTATTTAGACCGTCAGATCAACTCAGAACTAACCTGAACCGTTAAATTTGCCAACTCAACCCTAAAGACACATCAGCAGCTCAAGATTGGGCACAGCCAAAACCTAGCCGACTGGACAGGTCGACACCCAGGTCGACTGCGCAGTCGACCTGGACCCTGGGGTGTCGACTGCCCAGTCGACTCCCCAGTCGACCTGGGTGCTGGGCGGGAAATTTCCCGCCTAGACTGTTTGACTTCGAATTTTGAATTTTGAATTTTCTGAAATATGTTTTGAATTTTCTGAAACTTCCGATGGCCATAACTTCTTCATACGAAGTCCAACTCACGCAAACTCGGACTCTATTTCAACTAGAATTCCGAGACGAACACAATGGCGCAACCCATTTCCCATAATTCTCACGTCTGAAATTAGTAATTCTTTAATTTGTGAATATTAATATTAACAGAATTATGGGGTGTTACATTCTCCCCTCCTTAAAGGATTTCGACCCCGAAATCTTTAAGTCAAGAAGAATGTATATCCTAACATCCAATCGTCCATCTACTCAACCATCAAACACAGGCATCCATTGTCCTTATAAAGTTTCTAATGCTTTATGAACATATGCAAGAAGTGTGTGTATATGTTCCTTATCTAATGCAAAATCAGGCGGTCCACTGATTCAGTTGACCTCCTTAATGCAAATCATGATAGTGCCATGCGTCCATTATGTATGCAAAAGTTCCTTAATGCTACATATTATCTCTATATGCATGCACAGTCATCACCTGGTTGCAGCATCCATATGATTAAAAAAATCCTCATACATCCATTTTACTAAATACATCCATATATATGCAATATGCAATATGAAGTGACTGAGCCGATCTAGTGCCTAATAGTGTGTGTTTATGCGTCCACGAGCAACCACTAGCAAACACTTGCGTCCATAGGCATCCATCATACATAACATGTCTCAAACACATGTTTCAACCATAGGATTACCCTATCTAAAGGTCAAGGATACTAGCGAGAGGATATTCTAAAGGTAAGATAAGTACAAGATAAGCGATAAAGGAGAAATTAAAGGACATACCCTCAAAAAGAAAAGGGTACAACGAACGCATCTTCCCTTCCGTCTCCCAAGCAGCGTTGCTCTCATCATCTCCCCATTGTACTTTGACTAGTCTGACCTCTCGGTTTCTCAGCTTCTTAATCTCTGACCCAATGCATGTAGGAGCTCGTCGAATCGTCGCATCATGCTCTATCTCCACCTCTCTAAGCAAGTTCGGTTCTGCCACCTCCGCGGCCTCGTGTAGGCACTTCCTCAAATGTGATACATGGAATACGTCGTGTACACCACTAAGTCTCTCAGGCAACTCTACTATATACGCCATCTGTCCAATCTTCTCCTTAATAAGAAACGACCCTACAAACCTTGGTGCTAATTTCCCAAAGGACCCAAAGCGAACAACATTCCGTAATGGAGACACTTTGATAAAGACCATGTCCCCAACATCAAACTCAAGATTTGTCCTCCTTTTGTCTGCATAAGATTTCTGCCTATCTTGCGCCGTCTTCATCCTCCTTCGAATCAAGTCGATCTTTTCCGAAGTCTCTCTAATCATATCGGGCCCAAGTAAGATCTTATCTATAGATTCCCACCAACATGTAGGTGAACGACAAGGTCGTCCATAAAGAGCTTCGAAAGGTGCCATGCCAATGCTGGACTGAAAGCTATTATTATATGTGAACTCCACCAATGGAAGATGCTCTTCCCATGTACTCCCAAAGTCTAGGATACATAGCCTCAAATGTTCCTCTAGAATGCGATTCACCCTCTCAGTATAGCCGTCCATCTGAGGATGATACGCGGTGCTCAAACATAACCGAGTCCCTACCGCCTCTTGCAAGCTCTTCCAAAATTCGCTAGTGAAGTTAGGATCACGGTCGCTTACTATGTTAGAAGGAACACCATGCAAATGAACTATCTCTCGGACGTATACATAAGCTAACCATGGAGCAGTCCTCTTACTCTTCACAGGAATGAAATGGGCGCTCTTAGTAAGTCTGTCTACTATAACCCAAATCCCCGTATTACCCTTCCTTATCTTGGTAATCCATCCACAAAGTCCATAGAGACACTTTCCCACTTCCATAGTGGAACCTCCAATGGGTGAAGCAACCCACCGGGTTTCTTTTGCTCCGATTTTACTTGCTGGTACACCAAGCATCTAGCGACATACTCGGCCACACCCCTCTTCATACCGGCCAAAAAGAAAACTCGCTTCATGTCTTTGTACATCTTGTCCCTGCTGGGATGAATGGTCATCTTCGAACGATGTGCATCATCAAGAATAGTCTTCCTCAAGTCCTCGTCTCATGGTACACAAAGTCTACTATCCCTACGTAACCAACCCTTATCATCTAGAGTATACCTACGGAGATGGCTTGATGACTCCCCTCTTTTGAGCTTTTCTACTAACTCAACCAACTGTGGGTCGTCTCGCTGTGCCTCACCAATCCGTCCCAAAAGCGTAGGTCTGACCTCCAAGAATGCTAGCAAACCGGGTACAAAGTCAACGGAAGGTCTAAAGTCAAACTTAGAGATGAATTCTAAGTTTTGCCGCTCAACAAACAACGGACTCAAGGCAGCCTTTTCCTACTTAAGGCATCTGCCACCACGTTACCCTTGCCAGGGGTATATGCTATTTCGAAGTCGTAGGACACTAAGAATTCCATCCACCTTTGCTGCCTTAAGTTAAAGTCCTTCTGAGAGAATAAGTATTTTAAAGATTTGTGGTCAGTGAATAATTCGAATTTCTCGCCAAGAAGATAATGACGCCAAGACTTAAGCGCGAAAACATTGCGGCTAACTCTAGGTCATGTGTAGGGTAATTTTTCTCATGCGCTCTCAACTATCTTCCACCATAGGCTATTACCCTTCCCTCTTGCATTAAGACTGCACCTAGTCCTGTCCCACAAGCATCGGTATAAACAGTAAACGGCTTACTCCCGTCTGGCAGCACTAAGACTGGGGCTGAAGTCAAAGCTCTCTCCAAACGTTGGAATGCATCATCACAATCTACGTCCCATGTGAAAACTAGGTTCTTCTTCGTCAAACGTGTCAATGGAGCTAATATCTTTGCGAAGTCTTTGATAAACTTCCTATAGTAGCCAGCCAACCGCAAGAAACTCTTTACTTCGGTAGCATTTTTAGGGATCTTCCAATCTTGGATGGCCACCACCTTCGCGGGATCTACAGCTATCCCTTCTTTGGAAACAACGTGCCCTAAGAATCGCACTTCCTCTCTCCAGAAGTGACACATAGTAAATTTAGCTTTAAGGTTATGCGCTCGTAGAGTCTCCAACACTTCCCCAAGATGTAGGGCATGCTCTTCTTCATTCTTAGAAAAGATCAAGATGTCATCTACAAAGACCACCACGAATTTATTAAGGTACTCCCTAAACACCCTACTCATCAAATCAACAAAGTATGCGGGGGCGTTTGTCAAACCGAAGGGAATCACTAGCCATTCATAGAAACCGTCCGGAGTCCTAAAGGAAGTTTTGTCTATGCTATCCTCAGCCACTCTCAACTGATGGAACCCAGTGGCTAAGTCCAACTGCGAAAACACTGAGGCGCTAACTAACTGATCGAAGAGATCGTCAATCCTCGGCAGTGGGTGTCTGTTCTTCTTAGTAAGCTTATTAAGTTCTCTATAGTCCACACACAGTCTAAGGGACCCATCCGCCTTCGTGGCAAATACTACTGGAGCACCCCACTCTGATATACTACGTCTTATGAACCCCTTCTCAAGTAACTCCTTCACTTGCTTATTGAGTTCCCTCCTTTCACGGGGAGTCATGTGGCGTACTGGCAAAGATACTGGTTTTGCATTATCCACAAGATATATTCGAAAATCTATCTCCCACTTTGGAGGCAAGCCCTTCACCTCCTCAAACACATCCGAGTATTCTTGGACCACTCTAACAGATCGTAGATTCTCCACAGACGCGTCAAGCGATTCTAGATAAATCAGCATAACGGAATTTATGGGATTACAAAAGATTTCGAGAGTGTTGCCAAGGCGAGTCATGAGCCTAACTACTCTCCTTTCACAATCAAGAACGGCCCCATTTCTGGATAACCAATCCATTCCTAAAATTAGCCCATAGCCCGTGAAGCCTAAAACATAAGCATCACATCTACACTCAACGCTAAGTATATAAATTTTCAAATCCAAACATATCATGGACAAATAAGCTGAGCCCCCAATTGGATTCGAAACAACTAAGGGATCCTCTACTAAACTGGTGTTTAAGTGCAGTGATTCAACTAATGATGTAGAGATAAACGTATGCGATGCGCCCGAATCGAATAAGGTACGGACAGGATGATCAAACAGAAAAACTAAGCTTTCAACAGAAACAGTTCTACCTCGTTCTTGCAGCGGTGGGACCGCGAGAGCCTGAACTTGTCCCCTTGCCTGCCCTGGTGCCATAAGAGCCTGCACCTGTCCTCCCGAGGTAGACCCTGCCCTCTGCCCCTTCTTTGGGCAGTCCTTCACTAGATGTCCCGCTTCACCACAGTGAAAACAACCAGTCTTCTTTTTCTTTCTGCAATCCTTGCTGAGATGGCCTGGTGTCCCACAGTTAAAACATCTTTTCTTCCCTGCTTCAATGTCAAGAACCTTTCCATATATAGATTCTCTTCTGCCCTTGAGAGAAACTTTGCCTAAAACCTACGTCTGAAATCCGCCCAAGAGTCAACTGGACGCTCCCCATTAGTGACCTCCCACCAAAACGAGGCCTCTCCCTTCATTAACCAAGCAGCTAATTTGACTTTCCTCCCTTCTTCTACTTCAAAGATTTCTAGCAATTCTTCCACCTCCTTAAGCCAATCTCTAGCTTCCACAAACGTTTCTGACCCTTGAAAAGGTTTTCCACCCATAGCCTTAAATTCCTTGCATGTCTTTGCAAAAGTATCGGCGCGAGGAGGGGGAGGAGGAGGAGCGGGTGCAACTGGAGGTGGAGGAAGATTGGCTGGACCTGCAGCGGCCCTAGCCTCTAATAACCTCCTATACCATCCTGGTATCATTACACCGTCCGGAAGGTTAAGATCTTCAGCCATGCTAAAACGAAAAAAGAAAGATTCAAAATGGAGAATTCGAAAGATAAAGATATATGGCTGTTGGGGATTATGTTTTTCATAAAAACTTTCCTCTTTAAATTACTCATCAAGACATGTTTTTGAAAACATTTCTTCCAAAAATACTTTAGAAAATTAGTTTTTCTAAAAAAAATATCTGTTCTGGTAACCTTAAGCTCTGATACCACATGTAACACCCCACGTCCATTAATGTCACTCACAAAGGGAATGCATTAACTTCCATGGAGGTTTTAAGTGAATATAGAACAGAAAAATTACAACAAGACAGATAATAAGTAGTACTTGGAAATTTAAAACTTTATTTTATTGCAGCGGAAATTAAACATGTTTGTTACATCATAAAATCATGAATCAGAGTCAAGTACAATATCCATCTTAATAAAACAAAATACATAATCCCATTACATAAATAGCCATTAAAGAAGATAACAAGCTGGACTTTACTTCAACGGTCCAAGTTTTCCAAAAGAGAGATAAAGCAATCCAATCAAGCTCCACTAGAGCTGGGCCCACCCTAAGGACCTGGAGGGGGAAAAGGATAGAAATGGAGGGGTTCAGACATAAAGTCTGGCGAGTATGATAATTCTAACAATACTATTATCAAAATAATTAGACTGAGGCACAAGCTGGAAAATAAGGAAATGTCTATGAACTACTGGGTATGGAAGAGCAGATAAAGATAACGTTAAAGGCACACCTAATTACTAACGAATAATTACTACACTGCACCACACCAGTCACCCTAAAGGTTGATCCCACTTGCTTCACTTAGAAATTATATAAATAGCTTCGTGTACCCCTAGCTGACTACATAGGTGCCTACTGCCCCTATATCCGCTAGGTGTACCCCACTACCCACTTTCGGTCGGCTCCCTACTCGTAGATACCCATGCTGGCCCCACAGTGGGGTGTATCACTCCCCTAAAGTGGCAACCCGATACAACTTGAGGATGCACGACTTATACCTACACGATGCAACAACGTCTTACCTACCAGCCTGGGTCCACACACGCATATGAAACCCATTGGACTTGCGTTGCCACCGCTACCCCGTTTGGCCTCTTATAGTCAAGCCCAGTATGCATGTCCCGTCCTCGACTTGGGTCGAGCCCACAAAGATACGTTTGGGATACTAGGTGAAATGGGCCCCCACAAGGTATCCACCTAAGCTTGTCTCCACTAGTATATCCCACTTAACCCTCTTCTTAGTCATGTTCATTTACATGTGTGTTTGGTTTAGTCTTACTAATCGTATTTCAAATGCCACTAATGGCACCCGCTAGATTGCTCGTGCCACCCAAGGCACCTACTTAACCCCTATGTCCCACCTTACATGTTTATCTGGTTAAGTATTTCTGAATTCATCAAGGCCATAACCTTATAAAGACCTCTCACATTAGACAGGCATTTATGGCAGCTGGATTTGTCGGGCGGGTCCAGGCAGTCTTACACCAAAAAAGAGTTTAACCTCGTGTCTTTACAACTGTTATGCTTTAATTTGGGCCTAGGACCTCTCACATTGGGCTGACATTTGTGACTACTGGATTTGTCGGTCGGGTCCGGGAAGGTTTACGTCATAAACGAGTCCAACCTCGTGTCCTAAGCATTGATTATTACTTATAATCTTTTACCCCAGTTTTAAATATATCCCTATTCAAATCATTAATTAATTCCAATTTTTAATGATGTCCATAATTGACTCAATTATGGCCATCCACTTATGGTATGCAAAATCATATCAATTGCATCCAATTTTCTTAATATTAAATCCTTAATATTACCCCTACCCCACGTTATACGTTCGCTTATTCAACGCAAAATATACGTTAGACTCGAATAGTTTAACTCATAGCACAAAGATAAATTATCACAACAACAACATATACATATGACTAAAATAGATCTAATCATAAAAAAGGTGAAACTTGCATGTGTGATAGATGTCCAACACCTAAACTTGCATAGGCAAAAACTACAACTTGCATAAAGCTACACATGTCATGGATCTAAAGGTGTCAACTTGTTTGGTAAAATGTCACAATTTACATAATATGATCATAATCCAAATTCATGTATAAACTTACATATGTGGTTTATGCAATATAATGATGGTGTAAACTAGCATCTAACCCATAGAACTCACCCATGTCATAGCATGATTCTAGATCTAAATAGATGTCATGGCATATGTTCATAATCTTTACTAATCAATCTAAACTTGCATACATGATTTGTCATATAAATCAACATAGCCCAAATAATATCAATATTATGATTTGATTAACATGAACTAATTAGCATAGATAATAACATCATGACTTTATAACATGTATGATTTATCACAACTTAGCATAGAAAATTACAACCTATACAATATCATCATAGCAAGATTTACAACATATAGGATATCATCATCACATAACATAGGATTTACAACATACATGATAGCATAAGGTTTACAACAACATATATGACAATTCACATCATTTTCTTATGATCCATATCACATTTAATCTAATTAGTTTGCTAATAATCTTGTTAAGATCATCATACTCACAATTAGAAAAGAAAGAGAGTCTTGATTTGCTTTAGAGTTGAGTAGAATTAGAGTTTTGATTAGCTTTCTCCCTTCTTAGTTGGCGGCGGCTACATTGAGTTCCATGGCGATGGCATGACGGCGGCTATTCTATTTTTCATGTGAATTAGAGTGAGAGACTACCTAGGTATATATAGAGTTTAGGATTTATTTAGACCATCAGATCAACTCAGAACTAACCTGAACCGTTAAATTTGCCAATTCAGCCCTAAAGACACATCAGCAGCTCAAGATTGGGCTCAGCCAAAACCTGGCCGACTGGACCAGGTCGACACCCAGGTCGACTGCGCAGTCGACCTGGTCCCTGGGGTGTCGACTGCCCAGTTGACTCCCCAGTCGACCTGGGTGTTGGGCGGGAAATTTCCCGCCTAGCCTGTTTGACTTCGAATTTTGAATTTTGAAATTTCTGAAATCTGTTTTGAATTTTCTGAAACTTCCGATGGCCATAACTTCTTCATACGAAGTCCAATTCACACAATCTCGGACTCTATTTCAACCAGAATTCCGAGACGAACACAATGGCCCAACCCGTTTCCCATGATTCTCACATCTGAAATTAGTTATACTTTAATTTGTGAATATTAATATTAACAGAATTACGGGGTGTTACAGCAGGTCTCGGCTGGTGTGGGTTCTTATGGGCATGACTTTCGGGGACAAGGGAGGCTGATCAACGGAGCCAGAATGGGCGGAGGAATCATGATGTCCAGTTGCAAGAAGTTGGAGCAACAAGGTGTAACATGGAAGAGTAAGGACATCAGGAAGTGGATGAAACAATGAAGAGATGGTGGGCAAAAAATTAGAAGCAGGTTGCGGTATTGTAAAACTGGGCGTGGGTTTTAAAAATCAAAAGGGGGTTTGAACTTTAAGGCTTTAGGGATGTAGTTGGTGTAATTTCGGCCATGTATGAAAACAAAAAGTGGCGCTGGCGAGGGTTTTGATGCAAGGGCATGTTTTTCTTTGGACCATAATGGACGCATGTGAATACAAATGGGTATAAAGGGGGTAAGGCGCGTAGGCATTGGGGTTAAGGACGTGAAGTATTGGGTTTTTAAACATGTTTTTAAATAATAAATTAGTTTAAAACCATTACATTATTTAAATATTAAGTAAGAACTAATTTTGTACATTAGTAGTAAATCAAACCAATTATATACACTCGTACATTTATAAAAATAAATGTTGTTTAAAAATGTAATTATTTCTTTAAATAATTTAAATAATATATAAACGAGGGATCATCCGATCATTTTGAAACCGAGTTGATAAGTTGCATGTACTGATTTTAATGCAAACTATCAGAAGGTGGTTAGCAATAAGTAAACTGAAAATGTAATTTCATGATAAAGATGAAATAAATAATTTATCGCGTCAAAATTGGAAGATGGACAACCATAAATAATAAATGGAATTATTCTTTGAAACTGAACACTGGAATTTTAGCAACTTAGGTTGATAATCATTTTAAACAGAAAAAATGATTTCAAATTTTTCGACTAATAAATGTGGACACTGGAATTTATTTGTGAATATATAATAATCTATTCTATTTAACTACCACTATCCCTAAAAGATATCAACACTGATCATTTCGAAGATACCGGAATTTTTATTCCACTTCGATCCGGTTTTTACGCCGCTCGTCAGAGATTATCAAAGATAATTGAAGACGGAGATATACAAGGGCTATTCTTGAATAGTGCCCGGTTTGTCCAATCCCAGGACAACCTGTATGAACGAATGTCTGACAAAGTAATTCTAACTGATCACATACGTTGATCTCTTCAAACATATTTATATGGTGGCAGAGGAATTCGTTTCTCTTACTTTATACCTATTATATATTTTTGGGGAAGTAAATTAGTGGTTGGCGAGTTTTGACAATGTGGCATTCAAAGAAATTAAGCAGTGATGATAAAAAGGTGTGTCTAGCCTCAGGCCTCACACCCAGGAAATGACAAAAGTCGGGCAGACAGCATGGCTATGTGGGTCGCTCCCATTTGGGTGTAGCATCACCTATCTAGAGAAATTCCTTTTTTCCTTACTCTATCGATTCTGTCCCATTCGGGAAATGGTTGTCTTACACAACTATTGGTGATATACATTCGATACACTCAAGAGAAATGAGTGGTCGGTCATGTGTGGGCCAGGTTGCAAGACGTTCTTGTTGAACCCAGTGTATTCGCCTCTAGAGATACACGATCCGAAGGTGGTTCCATACCTTGTCATAGTTGGAAACCCATTATCCATACGCGCCAAGCGATTTTTATTTGTATATTATATAGAAGAATGTGAGATGCAAGCATTCTTCTAGATTCTAAATTATTTGTGAAAAACCCTAGACACTATGATAATATTTGATTTAAACTATACAAAGTGTTTTATTCTCATAAGGTAAAAATCCATTCCGTATTCATAGCGTGGTCTTATGAAATATTTTTATTTCTTTAATTTGTTTTAAATCGTTTACTCATACCAGTCCCCTGACTGACCCAGAGTTTATTTTTTTGTGTTTTCCTTAATCTCTTGGGTACTCATAACACTTGTTATGAGTAGACAAGTGAATCAGGTCATGATAAAACTTGGGAAGCTGGATGGAAATTTATGTGTGCTGTTTTACTTGTCTTGTCTACTGTATAATTATAAGTATGTAAGTTTGGTCATCGATGATATGTATAATTAAGTTGTACTATGAAGTGGCTTGTATCCCTAGATCTATTATGCTCTGATGTAATATGTTCTAATGTGTAATATTATGAAGTATCATCTTTTGTAAAAATTACGCTGTGAGATTCTGATGTTTCTGTATTTTATCTTCTATCTATTCTTATTCTTACATAATCGCACGACTTCCGATGTGTTCGAAAGTTGGGTCGTTACAATTGGTATCAGAGCTTAGGTTACTGATTACTTAGGCTTTGGGTGAGTGTGAGAGAGCGTATTTTTATAATAAATCAAAGAAAAATTTAGACCAACTTGAATGATATACCTAAGTTAGTTATATCCAATCAAGTCTTGATTGTCAACCTGTTATATTCGGGTGATTAGAATGAGTAATCGAGGACGAAGAGGTCGCGCTAGTGGGACTTCAACTACTACTGATCTTAATATTGCCTCCCAAGATCAAGGAGTAACGGTGGAGGAAGTTACACCAATCCAACAGGACAAAAGCTTTGCAACTATCTGTAAAGAGTATAACACTCTAGGAGGGAAGGTATTCAAAGGGACTGAATCTTTCATTGAGGTTTAGGCGTGGTTAAGATCATGTGAAAGGATTTTCAAAGGACTGAAATTGAATGATTAGCAGAAACGTCTCTTAGCTTTGTGGCAACTCGAAGAAGCTACTGCAATTTGGTGGGATGCTCAAACTACAAATGTTCCTGTAGAGGATTTCACTTGGAACAAATTCAAAGAGGCATTTGGAGCGCAATTTCTTCCTGCCGTTGGCAAAACTAGGATGTATCGGGATTTCATTGATCTCAAACAAGGGAACATGAAAATACCTGAATATGAAAATAAGCTCAATTCAGTTTCCTGCTTTGGGCCAAAGTTAATCAACACCCCGCTCAAGAAGAATGAAATGTTTATAGCAGGATTGAAGGATAGTTTGCAGGTTAAAATGATTGGGCATCTCAAGATTCCATTTGTTGATCTAGTGGATATGGCAGTTCATTATGAGGCACTGGAGGGAAAGAAGCCGGTTGCAAAAGCACAGGTGGGAGAACCCAGTGGTGAGAACTCCAATAAGAGAAAATTTAACCCAAACTGGAACAACAAGGGGCAACCAAAAATGGGGGAGAAAGCCAAGGAACGATTTAAAAATAAAGAATGCCATAACTGCCATCAGAAGGGTCATATTGCTAAGTTCTGCAAGAAAACAGCAGCAAAGAAGCCGCAACAACCTCAGCAGCAACAACAACCTCAACAGTAACAGTAGAAACAACAGCAAGGCTCTGGTAATGCAATGGTCATGAAGACTCTATGTTTCAATTGCCATCAGCCTGGGCACCTGGTTAAGGACTGCCCACTCATGAAAAGGCATAGCAGCCAAAAGTTTATGCTATTAATAATGAACCATCAACTTCCCAGGATGTGAAAGGAAAGAGGGTTCTCAGCGGTGCTTTTGATTTAAATGGAATTGATGTTCATGTTCTATTTGACACCGGCGCCTCGCATAGTTTTATTTCTTCTGGAACGGTAGGAAAATTCCAATTTATCCCAAAAATTACCCCGAATCTGATTTGCGTATCTAATCCCATTGGCGGAAAAACTGAATTAAAAATGTATTGCGATAATGTGGCACTTTCGTACCTTTCGCATTCCTTCCTTTTCGATTTCTGCGTTTTAGACTTTAAAGGATTTAATTTCATACCTAGGATAGACTGGTTGAGTAAATTCCAAGCTAAGATTAAATGCAACAAAGAAATCGTGACTCTAAACACCAATATCGGGAGCAAAGCTAGGATACCGTGTGGAAAACCCGGTATTCATATGTGTAGTTTCTTGTATTTTTTGGAAGCACCACAAGAAAATTTGGAGACGTTAGAAGTAGTCAGAGATTTCTCTGATGTATTCGAAGAAGTTAAGAGTTTACCCCCACATCGCGAGATAGAGTTCCGCATCGATCTAATTCCAGGAGCCAGACCGAAAAATAAAACGGATTTTAGCAAAACCAAAAGTATTTGAATTCGAATTTTGACTGAAAGTTCAAGATGCAAAATAAAACGGATTTTAGCGAAACCAAAAATATTTAAATCTGTTTAAGAATATCTTTCTAATGAATCTGAAAAATCGAAATTTCATAGCGGGAATCAAAAGTTATGGCCAGTTGAATATTCAGAATGGTCGCTATAGAATAAATATAGCCCTTGAAATTTGACATTTTGCAAATGACCTCCGTTTTCGACGAAATCAATTTTGTTGGATCCGGGATGTCAATTTATTGCTGGGTTTCAAATTCCATAATTTTTGGAATTAATATGTGAGCGTGTCAAAGGAAAATGTGTTTGGTTGATTTCAGTCAAATTGGATCAACCAGAAAATGGCCATTTTTCAAACGGTCTCAGAATTCGACGAAATCAGTTTTGTTGGGACCGTATCGTCCCAACATAGCTAGATTTATTTTTCGGGAATTTTTAGAATCAGTATGTGGCCCCAGCAAATTAAAATGTATGTTCAAAACAGAATCTGAATGTTTTATTATTTAATTTGAAGAATAACTGACTGTAACAATCGAATGGGCCTATGAAACATATTCCATTACGTCCAGGATGGGGGTATTTAGCTGGGGGCGACAGTCGTTGGGTTTGAATTGGTGCTCGTCTAAGAAAACTCTAATTTTTGAAATAATACATATATATGGGCCAATAATAAATTTCCATTCATTATTTTAAATTATAAAAAAATCAAAAAAACCCTCACCCTCCTCAGCATCGATGACGGAAATTTGTTCCCCCGTTCCCGATCATTTCGAATTTGACCCTGCTCCTTTGCAACTTTTTGAAGCTCTCCTCTCCTCTTCAAATCAATACCTGGTACACCCCTTCTCGTCTCGTAAATCGTGAGAATCACCTCTTCAAAGTCCAAGACTTCGTCGCGCCGCCGAGCTTGCCAAAGACCGTCGATTTGACGGTGACCACCGGCGCCGGAAACATCTTCCCACCCTCTTTGTCGTCATATAACTCGATCGTGTCACCGAGCTACGGATTCAAAGTTATTGCAAAACCTAGTTTTGAACATTCAAAGAAGGCATACGACCTTGATTTTTATAACTGATTATAACACTTCTAAGTGTTGCAAATAATGATTTAAAAAAAATCATATCTTTTTGCTATGTTGACGAAATTCGATGAAACAAGAAATACCGGACACGTAGCGACATCATCTACATTCTAGAAGAAGCTAGAACGTGTTCCGAGCTCGCTACAAATTTTAGAAGGATTAAAATCAATGTGAGACATCTAAATTCAATATGGAATGGAAATGCGTTGTATAAATTATATGAGCGAAATATAAATTATATATGCGTTGTACACCTCGTGTATGAGCGTTGTATAAGTTATATGAGCGATGTATAAATTATACATGCATTGTAAAAATCACATATGTGATGAAATGGAAATAATATATATATATACACACACACTCACCTTGTCCACAGACCATGGACGATATAAATTGATTGTGATTGATGTGAAATTGATTGATAATGCGAATGGTTGGAAATAATTGTTTATGGTTGAAAGAAATTGTTTGTGGTTGAAACAATGGGAATCATTGTGGAAAATTCATATGATATGAAATTGATCGTAGATCATTTAGATATGCCCCTTTATGGAACGCCGCGAGGCTTAAGGTAGTGCGAGGAGCCGTACTCGGGACGGTGCCGGTTTTTAACCCCCTACCGTTATGCTGCCGAAATTTTCAGTAATATCTATGTGTTTGAATTATTTTCATGTGTTGAATTATATTCATGTGACGAATAAATTGTTTAGATAATACAAATCACATTTTTATTATGCATATGAAGTATATGAAATATTCGTGTGTTGAATAACATTCGTGTGTTAAATAAATTCTTTGAAAGGTAAAAATCTCATTTTTATCAAATAGGTGGACTATATAAAATATTCGTATTTTAAATAAATTGTTTTAACGATAAAAATATCATTTTTATTATATGTATGAAATATATAAAATATTCGTGTTTTAAATAAATCGTTTTAACAATAAAAATATCATTTTTATTATATGTATGAAATATATAAAATATTCGTGTTTTAAATAAATTGTTTTAACGATAAAAATATCATTTTTATTATGTATATGAACTATTTAAAATATTCATGTGTTGAAAAGAATTCATGTGTTGAATAAAAGGATTAAACAATAAAATTTACATTTTATTGTGAATATGAAGTGCTAAAAACATTCATGTGTAGAATAAATATTTTGAATGATAAAAATATCATTTTTATCATGTATACGACTCGCTAAAAATACATATGTGTTGAAACATATTTTTGTTCGCCAAAAAAATATATCATTTTTTATCCTATATATGATATGTCAAAAATAACAGCATGTTGAAACAAACATTTGTTCGCTAAAAATATTACTTTTAGTTTAGTTCGTCATGTATATACATGTGTTGAATAGGAATATGGATTAGCTGTTGAGTAAAGAATATATTTGCGTGCCCGACAAATAGCTAAGCCTTAATGAATTGGTTGCGCGATTTTATTATTATATAAACTCCTGTGAATGCCATTGGATGCGGAGTGCTGGTTGTTCTGTGTGAAATAATAAACGTCTCCATAAGATAGTAACAATTAATTTTGAAGTACACTACATGGCATACTCCTTGAAG
This sequence comes from Allium sativum, assembly GCA_030737875.1. NCBI lineage: Eukaryota > Viridiplantae > Streptophyta > Magnoliopsida > Asparagales > Amaryllidaceae > Allium > Allium sativum. The sequence goes on along the minus strand of CM060920.1, from coordinate 332,568,558 downwards.
ATAGCATACCCTATCATATACCACATAAGCATTTGGAGCTTATGTGACGAGGTGGAAGATGTACCATACAAGCGAGAGGCTTGTATGGCGATGACTATATTTCAGGTTGAATTGAAGACTGATATGGACTATATAAAATATAACGGTAAATTTCCAGATTAATAAAAAAAACCCACATAGGTCTGGAGATGAAAATAAACACATCTCTCTAGTCGTTAAGGCACAAAAACCATTTATAGGGTGACGAAAATTTATTATGTGGAGTTATGATCTATACACACTTCCCTGTGGACACTATAATATATCACTATAAATATATGCATGCTTTTTAGGATTTATTGGGTGCCTAATACGGCCCAATAAATTTCCAAATCCCTCCCCATACAAAGGAGGTTATGGCGAAATTTTCCGAAATTTAAAGGCGTTAGTGAAATATTTGAAGTGAAAAGCGATACGGAAATCGTAGAATGAATTATATATATATATTAAATAAAACGAATAACGATGTTGCAGTTCGTGTTTTGGAATCATAATTTTAAATGATTATATAGAGAAATTCGACCATCGGATTTCCCTGAAATCGGAACCGTTGGGTTTGCTTTGGAAAAATCTTTCCAACGATATAAAGTTTGTTAAAATCCAACGGTTGGATTGTGTGAAATGTTTAATTCAAATCTGAATAAAAACAGCGCCGGAATGAATTATATTTATATATATATAAAAATATAAATTAAATAAAATGAATAACGACGCTGCAGTTCGTGTTTTGAAATCGTAACTTTAAACGAATATATCGAGAGATCCGACCGTCGGATTCTCCCGAAAATGGAACCGTCGGGTTTGCTTTGGAGAGATCTTTCCAATGGACTTAACTTCATTAAGATCCGACGGTTAGATTTTGAGAAATTTGTAATATAAAATTAGAGAAAAACAGCGCTAGGGCCACATTATGGCCTGAAACGTCGTTTAATTAAGTGGTGCTATTTTTAAATAAATAAAAATAGAAAAATATCGTTATAAAATATTATAAGCAATATGGAATGGAAATAAACCGATTCTACTTGGTTTGCTTGATGTTTGATGGTTGAATGTGTTTGACTTTAAAATTATATAAAGAACTGAAATGTGGATGTCGAATAATTTAACCATGGACAGAATTGATTTGAATTCTAATATACGTGAATTATTTGAAAAGGCTGAGTTAATTCTCATTTCAAATAATTGATCGACGAATAAATGTCGAAGATATGAAGACGGTGCAAGACCGATGATCTTCACATCGTGTAGACTACTACTGATGCCTTTGAGATGGGTAGATCCCTTGACGAGGTTACAGTGGTAGTGGTCTGGACGTACTTGTAGATTGTCCGGATGTATGAGGAATAAGGCGCCTCCTGTTTCGTTCAGACCCAGAACAGACTTGTAAATGGATGTGTGTCTGACATTGGATTTTGTTCTGTGTTGATTGATCTCTATTAAATATATATCTGTTTGGGGGCGAAGAATTTATTCTCTTGCTTAACGCCCTTCACTGAGACGTTCGAGCTTAGAGGTTATATATCGATAGAAATCAGTCGCATGGAGTGAATTGCCTGCGTGTCATGCGGAGATGCAATGATCAAGGCTTTTGTTGAAAAGCAGAGTCTTGTGGTTGATGATCAAAGCACGGCTTTAATATAGCGTAGCTTTGTGTATAGCGTTGATTCGCGAGCCTCACACCTCGGTATGAGTTAAAAACGGGATAAGGACTGCAGGGGGTGCACGACGTTTCTTTCCAGCTATGGGTGGTGTCAGCGTTTTACTAGCCCTGACATTGTTGATTATTATACCTTTGTGGATGTTGGAATGCGAGGCGTCTCGATTATATCGGTCTCTTCGGAGCCGATGGATAGGTCCGATAGGACCGGGAAATGTGTGTTCAAGAATAACCAATGCTCAAATGTAAGAGAGGACCAGCCCTGAAGATCCAAGGGCTACCCAGAGTGTGTAGTCCTAAGGCATTTGCTAGAGTGTCTCGAAGCCAGTGAGGAGCTTGCCCCTTGCCTCGACTCATGACATAATCCAAATTTCCAATACGAAATCACGGATTTGATTGTAACTTATATATGGCGACATAGTGGTATGGGGCACTTATGCCATCTAGGATTGATATTTATGATTGAATTTTCTTTTGAAACATATATGCACTAGTAATAATATTAAATGATTTTGCTTTACACGTATCAAGAATATTTTGGCCATTTTAAGGTAAAACCCTATCCTCCGATTTGCGTTGCATTGTATGATGGGACTTGGGTCTTATAATGGCTGCATTTTTATAAAAAGCGTTGCGTTGTTTAAATAATTTACCTTATTTAATGCACTGACAATCACTAGAGTAAACCCGTTCCGCGAAAGCGGCGTGGTCCTATGATTTGCCTTGATATTGTTGTTTTTCCAGTTAAGTAGATTTCTCAAACCAGTCCCATGACTGACTCGTAGTTTGTTTCACTTTGCAAACTCGGGAGCCCATATCTTCACATGGGCAGCCTAGTGATAGATGACAGGTTATATTTTGGCTTTAGCACTGCAGCATGGATTGCACCTTTTGGCTTGTATGGCGAGGACTTGACTTCTCAGTATTTTGGCTATTTGATATTCCGCCATTAGTACTTTATGTATATGTTTCCGCTTATCGCGATGTAGACAGATTTACTTCTATTATGTATCTATGATGTATATGTCCCAGTGATCTTGATGTAGACTGATCATTTCTTTTTATGCACTAAGTTGTATCCTACACTGTGCTACTCTGATGTTATTACATATTATGATTCCGCTGTCATATTGATGTAAATTATTTTGTTTTCTGTTTATGCTATTATCTATTCTCTGCTAATGATGATTAATGTGTATATTCCAATGATTATCCTTAATTCCATAATACGGGGTTTTGAGATCGTCACACTTGCTATGATATCAATTGATAGGGAACGCGGAATGTAGTTCTTAAGGCAAAACTAACAGTAGAGGGGGGTGAATAATGTTTTCAAGGAATTTAAGAAAATCTAAAACATATATGATCTACTATATGAATAACACACCACAGAGATGATCATAGACACAAATACAAACACAAAAATAAACAAAATTAAAATGCAGAAAAGGAAAGAACACACCGGATTTTATATTGGTTCGTATTGCTCCTACGTCTAGTCCCACACAATGCTAGTTTGCACAAAGTTTTATTACTAGATAAAAATCTAAGTACAATCCCCTTGATTTCACGGCTACAAGGTTAACATCGATTCAATTACCCTTGATTTCACGACTACAAGGTTCACACCATTTACTTTCCTTGATTTCATGGCTATAAGGAACACACCGTTTTCCAAACAATCCTAAATGATTACAATAGCCCTATAACTCATCAATAGCACTTGAATTCAGAGAGTAATGAGTAGATAGTGAGAAGAGAAGAAGTTTTATATATTTAGAACAGAAACCAGCATAGCAGAAGCGTAGAAATCATAAAAATATGAAATAATAATGGAGGAATGAAAACGGGTGAAGATGGAGAAGAAGAATGGCTAAAAAATTGAATTCAACCCCTATTTATAAGATTTGAAAGGTTGCAAAGCTTCTGGAACGTTACAAATAGTGAAAAGACAATTCCTTCGAAATTTAAATTTCTGACAGTTGTATGTCGACATGCCCATGTATGTATGTCGACATATCCACCATATTTTCTATTTTTAAATCAATTTTAAAGTATTCAATTCAATATATTCTGTAAATTTCTGAAATAAAACTAGTTGTTAAAACATTATTTTTCAAGTATAAAAACATAAGAAAATATTATTTAAACATATGATTAAAAATTATATATATGTGGTATAAAAAATATATATCAATAATTATAATTATATATATGAATTTATAAAGAGATATTTATAAACTATATAAACAAAAAAAGGTTGTATGAAAACTTAGAGTTTAAGTAAGAATATTATAATCAAATATAAACTTTATAAAAAATATATATAAATGATTTAATAAAACTATAAAAATAAGAATACTTATAAATTAGGAAATATATTTGAAATCATAAGTTTGAAATTCTTGGAAGATTAAAAATTATTTTGAGAGAAGTTTGAAAATAGTTTTGAAGTTAATTTTGAAAAGAGATAATTTAAAAAACAGAGTTTGAAACTGGAGTGTTATTCAGAGTCTTACATGTAAAATTGTTTTGTAAAATCTTTCCAAATTACCAGATTTTGATGCCGTGAGATGCACAAGCCATTTTTTGTGATCAACACGTGTCAATCAACGGTTTTCGAGTGTGAGACATTGTTTTTTTTTATCAAAATCCATATATTTTACCACGACGAGTTTTGCCACGTGACCGGATTAACATACTCATGCATTTTGAGCTGATCGGACCAAGCCGATCACGTATTTTTACCACGCCAGTTTTTCAGAGTCCATCGACGACGATTTTCCGAATCAACGCCATTTCCAATCCTTTTTCGAAAATGTCGCAACTTCAGCCAAATCGCTTTGTGTTTTCTGACGATGTTCTCTACGCTTGAGTACGTCGCTAACCAAAATCTTGACGTATGAAAACTTTAACAGAAGGTGTGTGAACACTTTTCTCCTAAAATATGTCTTGCATGCTGAAGGAAGATGTGTTTTATATGAAAACTAGAAATCCAAAAACCAAAGACAGGAGAAGTCCAAAGTGAACTTCCTTAATCAAAAAACCGAAGAGCCACTATCGCGTCGAATCGTATTAACCAGAAATTCACGATGGCTCCGATCGTATTATCCGTTAACTAGAAATCTTGAAATCCAACGAAATCCAATGACCGCTCCAGATTATTTTAGAGATAACCAGAATACCATAAGGACTGCAGGAGTCTAATGACCTAAAAAATCGGGAAATCCATAGCCACGGAATCGGGGAAACCCAAAAAATGTAAATCCAGGATTTGATATAAAAAAGTGATCTGGCTATTATAATGGAAAAATACGTGCCATGCTTATGTGTGATCGTGTCTTACAGGAATCCCATTCTTCCAAAAAGTATTTCTTAAATTTAAACAAGTCGCTTATATGCTGAATAGGTTCATAAGATATTCTTGATTTCACAACTATATTTTAAAAAAAAATTGTTTACTCACACCAGGCTTATGTCTGACCCAGAATTTATTTTTCTATTGTTTTTCATAAACTCTTGGGTACTCATAATAATTATTATGAGTAGTCAGGTAATCCAGGTACTGAATCACTATCATTTGGAGGAGCTAAAGCAAAAAGTTTCTTTATTGGTTATCATACTAGTATATCTATCAAATATTTATGCTACCATTTGGTTTGTATAATGGACAGGTCATAAGAGCTTGGTGTGTAATATATGTGTATTGATGACTCTGATGTAAACTATTAGTTGATATATATATATATATATATATATATATATATATATGAATAATGTTATGTATTATATTTTAGCCAGTTCCGCTATGAGATTCTGATTTTCTTTCAATTCTATGTTTCTCTTTTTCTTATTGATGACTCGACTTCCAAATCGTTCGAAAGTCGGTTCATTACAGTTGGTATTAGGGTTTAGATTATTGAATACGTAGGCCTTGGGTTAGAATCTATATTGAGAGAGTGTGTTTGTTTATATTATATTATATATATATATATATCCTTAAGGTTGAATTACTCGAGTAAATTCTTAATGAAATATCTCCCGGCCAAGTGTTAAGAATCACCCTACATTTTTTAGGTGATAAGAATAAGTACTTGTGCAAGACATGGAAGAGGGGCTAGCGGTACTATCACAACGAATGGACGTAACCTAAGTTAAGATCGAGTTGAAGCTATGGAGGAAGTAGCTCCAGTACCACCTAGATCCAACTTTGCCAGTTCCTGTAGAGATTTTGATACTTCAAGAAGAAAATCTTTCAAGGGAACTGAATCTATCATCGAAACCAGAAACTGGTTACGAACTTGCAATAAAATTTTCAATGGACTAAAATTGGTTGATGAGCAAAAACAACTTCTAGCGTGATGGAAACTTCAGGATGCAGCTGCTGCATGGTGGGACTCTCAAAAAACTAATGTTCCGAAGGAAGATTTTTCATGGGAAAAGTTCAAAGAAGAGTTTGAAGCACAATTCTTGCATGCTACAGGGAAAACCAGGATGTACACAGATTTCATGAATCTTAACCAAGGGAATATTTTTGTAGCTGAATATGAGAGCGAACTCTATGACCTTTCTTGTTTTTGGCCAGAGCTGATTAACACACCACTCAAGAAGAATGAGATGATCGTAACTGGAACGAGAGAGAGTTTTCATGAGAAAATGGCTAGAAGTTTGAAAGAATCATTCATCGATTTAGTTGACATGTCGATCTGTTATGAGGCCTTAGAGAAGAAGAAATATACGACAACCACACACAGTGAAGGAAATGGTGACACCAACACCAACAAAAGGAAGTTTGATCCAGGATGGAATAACAAGACGAAAGGAAAAGTAGGAGGAAATGGATTAGAAAGCCGCTCCAAAGACATTACCTGCCACCATTACAAGCAGAAGGGTCATATAGCCAGATTCTGTTAAAATCCTGGAGCCAAGGCTTAACCATAGTCATAGGAGCAACAAACTGGATCAGGGAATGAGGTAATCCAGAAGACTCTTTGTTATCACTGTCATTAACCTGTACATATGGTGAAGGATTTTCCACTAATGAAGAAGACACCGTAACCTGGGGTTTATAATATAACGAATGAGCCGTCAACATCAACTGACGTGAAGCGAAAAGGGGACCTGGAAGGTACCTTACTTTTAAATAGAGATTATCTTCATGTTTTAATTTGATTCTGGTTCTTTACATAGTTTCATTACTTAAGAATCGATACAAAATTCCATCTTACCTCCAAAAATTTCACAAGATTCTATTTGTGTATCTAACTCTATAGGTGTAACGACCCAATTAAAGATGATCAGTGAAAATGCAGCTATTTCCTATCTTTCTCATTTCTTCCTTTTTGATTTTTATGTTTTGGATTTTAAACGCTTTAACCTTATTCTTGGTTTAGATTGGTTAAGTATGTTTCATGCTGAAATTAAATGTGATAAGGAAATGGTAACTTTGATAACTAGTATAGGAAGAGAAGCCAAAATATTGTGTGAAAAAACCCAGTATTCATACATGTAGTTTCTTATATGCCTGGGAAGCACCACAAGAAATTTAGAATATTAGAAGTAGTCAGAGACTTCCCTAATGTATTTGAAGAAATTAAAAGTTTACTTCCTCACCATGAGACTGAATTTCGTATATTTAATTTATGGAGCGAGACCAATTGTTCAACCAAAGATAGATAACTCTGATAGAAGTAATGGTACTAGAGAATCAAACTACAGATTTGATGAAGCGAGTTTTTAGGAGAATCCTTAATAAATTTGTCTTGGTATTTATCGAGGACATTCTAGTCTTTAAAAAAGACAAACTCAGTATTTGGGACACTTCCTTTTGACTTAGTATTTGAGACACTTCCTTTTGACTTAGCATCTAAGACACTTCCTTTTGACTCATCATTCTAGATACATTCCTTTGACTCGGTATTAGAAGCACCTTCCATTAACTTCATATTTGGATTACATCCATTTGACTCGGTAGTGGAGTCACGGTAGACTAACCCAAAAGTGGAGGCATCAAAGGTTGGCCTATCGATGGTGGCACCATAGGTTGATGCAGGATTAGAGACAGAGCCATTAGCCCTAGTTTAGGATTACCTTATGCAAATTACTTTGAAGTTTAAGGGGGCTATAGGTTGTGTGGAGATACCCATAGATCTTGATTTCCATTATCCTTCTCTGATAATTCATCCACTCGATCCATCGACTAAGACTATTTATTTTTCAAATGATGAGGATGACATTTTGGATTTGGTGTAATTTGACTTCTTGACTTGAATTAGTGGATTTACTACATGTAATATGTACATACATACATATATATATATATATGTATATGTATATATAACTCGAGCTATTCAAGTGTATATATATAGGACTATGTATGATATTGGATGATGTGATATATAAAATATAATGACATTTTGGGTACGACCACTCTATCTTCTCTACCTATTATTCTCTGATTTCGAGTACGAATTTTTTTTAAGGAGGGTATAATGTAACAACCCAGTTTTTTGTTAATTACATGAACGATAACTTATAAATCTAAGTAATTTAAGTTCAATTAAAAACAACGTTAATCTAAAGAGTTGTAATATTGGATTTTTAATGCAGAAAAATGTTTCAAAATTCAATGAAAAATCTAACTTCTTATAAGGGAAAAATCTATGACAAACAAATAAATCTAAAAATTAGATTCTTAAATAATTGTTCTTATAATATTGTATATTTTGGTTAATTATAGGATAGTAAGTAAGAAAGAAAACAAAATCTAATAAAATCAACAAGACTTGTAATATTGGATTTATATTAAAAAATATCTTTAGCAAGAAAGAATAACCCTTTTTATTAAAACAATTATTAACCTTTTCATAACATATACATAGTTTAGTATAACACTGTCATAATCTAAATCATGTACATAAGTTGATAACTAGCAACATATAAATCAAAATCTTTTGTCAGAGATATATTTAGATTAATAAGTTTATGTCATCATAGTAGATTATGTCATGCATATAAGGACACTAGACAAAATAGAATAGACTAGCAAATCAAATCATGGTCAGAAAACTTTCTTATCAAGCCTGGACACTTAGTTTAGTAATAAAACAAGGTCAGGATATATATATAGTAAAAATAATTAGCAAATTTGAAAAGAAAAAGTAAATATGCAAAGGTACATATGTAAGATTATGTAGAAAAGCTTGAGACAAAGTAATCTAGCAAATCTTAGGAAGCTTAATATAATAAGAAACAATATAGCTAGAAATGGAAAATCAAAGTGAAAACTAGTGCATTAATTAAATCAAAGACTAGGAAAATAAATTTGAAAAGAAAGAAGCAGCCAAGGACAAGAAAAATAAAGAAGCAAAGGCATGCAAGTTTGACAAGAGAACTTAGGCAACATGTGCAAGCCTGGACATATCATTAAGTAGAAAGGAAAGAAAATTTTCCCTTAAAGAAGATAAGCCTGCAAGTTTGACAAGAGAATTTAAGCCACATGTGCAAGCCCTAGTAGATGTTAAGCTTAGCCGAAATTTGATCAAAGAAATGCATGTGAATATATTGTAGGTGAAAAATAAGCATGACAGTCTTGTATTAAGTGTTAAGGCCAACTAAACATAGGTAATAGGAAGCACATGAAAATCCTAAGCATGTTATAGAATAAAGAGGAGACTAGGCAGTAAGAAGCATATACAATCCTGTAGATGAAAACAACTTGCGCAGCCATATAGTAGTAATGGTAAGGCCACCAATACACTGTGGTGTAGCCAGAAACTTCTGCTGGTGGGGGCACAATCAAACATTTCAGAATTTGAAGACTGCAATTTTGAATCCTTTACCTCCTACTGTTTGCAAAAATTTGTACAGTGAAATACTAAGAGCATCTCCAATGCAAGTATTTTTTTATGTTAACTAAATGACACATAGATAATTAACATTTACATTTTAGTCTCCAATGCCAATGTTAAAGATACGTGTAATATGACGCGGTAAACTTTTTGTTAGACATTGTGAAATGAAATGTCTAGTTCTAGACATTGTATTTCACAATGTGAAATGATATACAACCACTACTTTTTATTTATTTAATTTTGAAATATTCCTTAAATGACACATGTACAAAGTTTAGAGCTTTTGGACATTTGCATTGGAGAGAAAATTTAAATTTAATTGTAGAAGCTAGTTTTGTATAGTTAACATTATGGAGTAGACATGGACACATAGGCATTTTTTTGACACCACACTCAATTAGGGTTGAAGATGCTCTAACAGTAAATTTTTTTTGAAGAAGCTGGAGGAGAACAATGAAGAACACAAGGCTAACTAAAACCAAAATTTCCACTCGATCCAGACATAGAACAGAATGAACAAAGAAGTTGAACCAAACCCCAAATGTTAGAAAACGCAAACACAAGAACTGAACAAATCATAGGTAACACAGTAAACACCAAAAATAACAAGCATCGAAATTTTACCAATCCCTCAGCAGTTGTAAACAATCTCGAACGAGGGCAGTAGAGATTCGAAAAGCAGATTGATTTCAAGCAAATTGGGGCACTGTACAATACCTAATCTTGTAAATCCTCAAAAGAAAACAGGTAAAAGGAAGAAGCATACGCAACAAATCTATGAAGTAAAATCCAGGGAAAAAGTGGAAAGCTTCAACACTAACTTAAGCATGACGAAAACAAGCTTGGGGAATGAGGAGAAAAATTAAAGAACAATAAAGAAGGGGCTTACGAAAAGCAGTATAGAGAGGAGCTGACGAAAAGAAGCAATACAAGGAAAAGAAGCAGTATATATATTTAATCAGTTTTTTTCTTAAATACTGGGAAGGGCACGTGCCCTCCCAGCCTCAACGTGGCTCTGCGACTGCCAATACATACATATAAAGTAATTAAATTTTAACATTTATACTGTAACACCCCATGTCCATTAATGTCACTCGCAAAGGGAATGCATCAATGTCCATGAAGCGTTATTGTTGTATAGAACAGATAAATTACAAGAATGACTAAATAAAACAACACAGCGGAAGTTAAAACTTATTTTATTGCATCATAACTGAAAACGAGTTTACATAAGTAGTCTCCAAAACCATTACAACAGGATCAATAGTCTTTTCCAAAAACTTCAAAGTACATAAAAAAGCAAATACTTAAATAACATAAATGCATAAATCCCCACTGAGCATAAACAAAGCCATAAAGATGGGAGAGTCCAAGGCGATACATCTACTCTCTTCAAGCAACTGAAAGAAATTGGCACTAAGCTGTAGTATTCCCTTCTTGCAAACCTGGGGGGGGAGGGGAAGGAAGAAAAGAGGTGGAAAGAAAAGGGGGTCAGACATAAAGTCTGGCGAGTGCGATAACTTTAACAATATAATTATCAAAATAACTAGACTAAGGCATAAGCTGGAAAATAAGGAAATGATTGTGAACAATTGGGTATGACAGAGCAAACAAGGAAATAAGACGAACAAAGATCACGTTAAAGGCGCACCTAGTCACTATAAGATAATTACTACACTGCACCACACCAAACACCTTAAAGGTTAATCCCGCCTACAGAACTTAATAATGATAATGGTAGTTTCGTGTACCCCTAGCTACCTTCATAGGTGTCGTCTTCCCCTATCTCCACTAGGTGTACCCACTACCCCCATTCGATCGGCTCCCTAACTCGTAGATACCCGTGCTGGCTCCACAGTGGGGTGTATCACTCCCTAAAGTGGCAACCCGATACTACCGAAAATGCACGGCTTATATCTACACGATGCAACAATGTCTTACCTACTAGCCCGGGCCCACACACGCATATGAACCCTTTGGACTTGCGTTTCCACCGCTGACCCGTTTTGACCTCTTACAATTGAATCCAGTACGCGTGTCTTGTCCTCGACTTGGGTCGAGCCCACAAAGATACTTAATGGGTTACTGGTTTGAAAAGGCCCCCCATGCATGACACAAGCTTTCCACCTATGCTTGGTCCCCTCTAAGGTTTTTCCACACTTAACCCCATTCTTATTCATGTCTTCTTACATGTTTCAATCTTGGTTAAGTGCATCTAATCGTATTTCAAATGCCACCCAAGGCACCCACTAAATTCCACATGCCACCCAAGGTGCCCACTTAATCCCTTCATGTCCCACTACATGTTTTATCTGGTTAAGTGTTTCTTAATTCATTAACACCGTAACCTTGTAAAGACCTCCCACATTAGACTGTCATTTGTGGCGGCTGGATTTGCCGGGCGGGTCCGGGCAGTCTTACACCACAAACGAGCCTAACCTCGTGTCTTTACAACTGTTATGCATTTAATTTATGCCTAAGACCTCCCTCATTAGACTGGCATTTGTGGCACCTGGATTTGTCGAGCGGGACCGGACAGTGTTACACTACAAAAGAGCCTAACCTCGTGTCTTAGGCGGTTTATTATTACATATTCCATTTAACCCCCAAATTGGATTAATATCCCTAATTTGAATTAATTTCTCTATTCAAATTGTCAATCAATTACAAATTTAACTATGTCCATAGTTAACACCTTAATTATGTCCATCTATTTATGGTATATAAAATTATACCAATTAACATCACAAATTAATTATATGCCATTTAAGGCATTTATACCAATTTTCAATATTAAATCTTTTAATATTATCCTATTGCCCCACGTTGTATGTTCGTTCGTTTAACGTGAAATATACGTTAGACTCGAATAGTCTAACTTATGGAATAAAGAGAAAACATCACAACATGCATAGAATATAAATTAGATCTAACTTACGAACAAAAGTCATAACATGAATTGGCATATAGTTCTAAACATAAGGGGTGAACTTGCATGTGTGAATAAGGTGTTTCATCTAAACTTGCATAGACAATGGGTGTATGATACATGTACTTTCATAACTTATGTAGTTTTAACATAAAGGTTTGAACTTGCATAGGAATCTCAAACTTTCATTACATGATTCATGCCCCGAATATATATATATATATATATATATATATATATATATATATATATACACACTTACATATGTGATTTATGCAACATAAATTATGATGTAAACTTGCATCTAACTCATGTCATAGCCTAAACTTTACATCCAATTTACACATAAAATAGATGTCATGAAACATGTAAGGTGGTATATGATTCTCATTAACTTGCATATGATTCATATCTAAGTTAACATCCAAACTTGCATATAGAATTATCAAGTTAAACTTACATATGATTTAACATAAGAATTAGTTCCAACAACATAACCAAACTAGCATATGAAGCATCATTATGAATTGATTGTACATAAGCCAACAATTAACATAGATTTACAACATAGATAATAACATCACAGCTTTACAACATAGATAATAACATCATAGATTTACAACATAGATAATGACATAACAGTCAATGATTCACAACATAACCATATAATCCAAATCATAACTCAACCTAGTTAAATTGTTAATTATCTTATTAAAGAAATCGAACTCACAACTCAAAGAAGGTCTTGAATTCTGAAATCTAAGTTCTGAAATTGATTAACTCTCCTTTGAAGAAGACAATTTTTTGCGGTTTAGATTTGAGTTGAATTGATTAGCTTTTCTTCCCCTCTAATTGGTGGCGGCTATTCTGGGTTGCAAGGTGATAGCATAGAGGCCATGATTCTAATTTTTATTTGATTTTAGGTTTGATTCTACATGTGTTTTTATAGAGTTTAGGATTAATTTAGGCCATCCGATCAACCTAGAATGAACCATATCCATTCAGTCAAGATAAGGTGACAAGTCAGCCCTAATGACTCAGCCAAGAGTCAGAAAATCGTCATCAAACAAATATGCCCGCCGAGGGGGGGGTGGTGGCAGGTCGACCCCCTGGCCGACCTGGCCCTGGCGGGATTTTTCCCGCCTAGCCCAATCTGAGTCTGAAATTCGAATTTTTGAAATCTATTTGAATTTTTCTGAAACTTCCGATCGCCATAACTTCTTCATATGAAGTCCAATTCACACAAACTCGGACTCTATCTCAACCAGAATTCCGAGATGAACACAATGGCGCAACCCGTTTCCCTTAATTCTCAAATTTAAAATTAAATATTCTTCAATTCTTTACTTTAGCGTTAACAGAAATATGGGGTGTTACATATACCCTGTACAAACAAAACCCAACATTCTCTTCTTATAAAATTTAATACACTGATCTTCTTACATACACCCGAAGACTTATATCTCCAGTAAATCACCTATATATGACCTAACTCAAAAAAGAAATCCACTGTTAAAAAGCTAAAACATTTTGAAACCAAAGAAGAAAAATAGTAATAAAAGGTGAGTAAACACCACTTTCTTCCCTATTTTATATGTTTAATTATTGTTAATTTAAAACTATTTGGATGCATATGAAATTATACCATCCTTTATGATTCAATACCCCGATATTGGTTAAAATATAATCACTGCATCCAGTTTGAATGTGCCTGAGATATAGGATATGCCAAAGGCGACGAATGTTCTAAGAAAAATAAGCCCCTCTTCCTTGTTTTAAAAATCAATAATTAAATTATAGCATGTTTTAGGATCTGAGTTCTACATGAAAATTATTCATTTATATCTCAAGTTAATTTTAAAATTAGTTTGATTTTGAAACGTAACTTATATCTCTAGAATTAATTAGTTTGCAGTAAAGAGTTCGAAAACTCAAATTATCAATCACCTCTATTTTGAAATTCAAGTATATGATTATGTTCATCATTTCAAATCATGAATTTTAGTGGTGATTTCATGATTTTTAGATGTGTGGTTGATGAGAATTTCAAAAGGATCAGATTGAGGTGTTATTTCCAAATTCCGGTGGCGGCGCTGATCGTGTGCTATGGCATCAGAGCTGGTGGAGTTTGAGGAGTTAAGGAACATAGGAAAATTACTAAAAGAATTTTTAATGGGTTGCGTTGAGAGAAAGAGCTCGAAGTAGAGTTTTTGATCAATTTGGGTAGCCTCGGTATAGGTGTGAACTACACCATCCTTGGTTATCTTCAGGCGTACGCACTTAGGGAAGCGCTAGAAGAGTGTGTCGTGTGTCTCTGTCCGGAGTTCGATGGCGACTGGACCGATGACATTGTAACGACCGAGAATTCCGCTCGATCCGAATCAGTCGCTAAACCGACCAAGACCGTTCGAAACGCCTGATTGTTTTGAGAACACGACAAATTAGAACGCAGACCGAAGAACATTTCATTGTTAATTACAACAATTCATCAGATTACAAGAATATACAGAGTATAAATGAATAAATATTACACAGAAAATATCAGAGATTACAATACATTACATAGCAGCGGAAAATAATACAATACACAACTGAAGGAGATATACCGATACAAAGCTTTCCGGATATCATTCCAGCTGTAAACCAGGATCCTGCGAATATAAATCTGCAAAACCAAAACTACTAGCTGCCCATGCCAAAATAAGGGCACCCAGAGTTTAGGTTAAAACAATAAAATCCAGGTTAGTCATGGGACTGATGTGAGAACTAAAACAGTTATTAATCTTTATTTTAAAGTTAGGTAAATCAAGGGACCACGCCGTATAACACGGAACGGGTTTCCTCCCAAGAATACCAGTGCATAAAACAACAGCACAATGCTAAATAAAGAAAAATGAAGCTATTATAAGACCCAGGTCCCATCACACAATGCAACGCAAGCCGGAGGATAGGGTTTTTACCTTATAATAGCCAAGAATGTTTGATACGTTTAAAACAAATCATTTGATACTATTATAAGTGCGTAGTGTATAAAACAACTTCAAATCATAAGTATCAATCATAGACGACATAGCATCCCATGCTACTATGTCGCCATACTAGGCTCTACAATTAAAACCACATATGTCACGTAAATCCAACTGCGAACTGAGGCTAGGGATCATCCTCTACCGATTCGAGACTGTCTAGCCCGAGTCTCAGGCAAGCGCGCAGGCAAGCCTTGGATCGTCAGGGTCGGTCCACCGATGTGGATTATTATGCCTGAACACTACGTTTCCCCACCCTGTGGGGCGTAAATGAGCCAACGAATGACTCCATCGGTCCCGGATCGACCGATATATCTGAGGCGCCTCGCAACAGTAACAACCACATAAGTCAAACTCGTCAGGGCGTGTAAAACCACTGACGCCACTTCTAGCTAGAAGGAAACGCATGCCCTCCCTGAGGTCCTCTCCCGTTTCTGGTTCACAACCGGGGTGTGAGGCTCGCGAATCAACGTTACACAAAGCTATGCCACATAGGTCGTGCTTTGATCATCAACCACAAAACTTTGCTTTTCAAAAGAAGCCTTGATCAATTTGCCACTTAGGCAAGCCACACAGGCAATTCACTCCATGCGTTTGATATCTATCAACATATAACCCCTGAGCTTGTACATCCCAGAAAAGGGTGTTAAGCAAGAGAATAAATTCTCCGCCGCCAAACAGATATATATTTAATAGAAATCAATCACACAGACTAAAATCCAATGTCAGACACACAGTCCATTTTCACGTTCGTTCTGGGTCTGAACGAAACCGGAGGCACCTAGTACCCCGCATATCCATCGATCTCCAAGTACGTCTGGACGATCACCAACTGTTTCCATCTTCTTGGGTATACAGCCCAATCAAGATCATCAGTAATTATCCAGACGACGTGAAGACCTCCGGTCTTCAACCACCGTCTTCATCTACGACACCACGTCGAATTAGTTATTCAGAATGGGATAAACCCGGTCTTTCTGAACAACTCGCATATATAATAAACACGTTACACAAACGCAACATACGCCTCAATCCAATTCAGAATATTCTTTTATTTAAATACTCTTATACTTTGGGAAAGGTTCCCATAAATTTTATCAAAGATAAATTCTTAAAATTTATTCTTTAACCAATCCAAACATACCGAAGTAATCATTTATTTTATTTCCCAATCACAACCTATTCATCCCATGAAGTAAAACTAGTCTTACTTCATACCTAACACCACGGTGTTATCGATAAATTCAATTACCATTTCACGTTTAAATCTAATTAAAGATTTAACTATCGCCTGGAGCAAAACTGGCGATACTCCATTCTCGATCTTTTCAATCTAATTAAAGATTCCTTAAAACTCCACTTAGTTTTAATCTTCACAGAAATCAATATCCTGTCTTTAACTGGGTTAAAGAACCAATGTCATTTAAAACACGGCCCACAATAAACCCAAAATCACATTCATTAATTATCGGGTTAAAGAACAAGTGTTATTTAAAACACTGTTCACGATAAACCCAAAAATCAATACCAGTTCAATTCCAATTAAATATTATTTAATTGGTACACTTCATTAAATCTAAATAAAAAGATTTAATCTTTTTCTCAATTGGGCTTAAGAACAGTGTTAATGAAGACACCATTCACGACAAACCCAAATCACATTTGATATTAAATACAAGGCTCTGAATAGAAAATATACCGGCTTATATTCAATATCAAATTCTACGACCAACAAATATCGTATTGGAAATAGCGATATTAATATATCTTTCAAATTCCCGTAACGATATCTGTAACATCACAAAATCCAACATCGAAATATTCCGAAGACAATTTCGATTCAAATCCATTCCAATTCAATTATTGGGACTTCTGGTTACTTTTAAAACTATCTCAAATCCAATCTATTTATTTTGAAAATAAATAGAATTATAATTCTAGTTCAAAACTAGTTCATTTTGATAAAAATCTATTTTTATCTTTTCAAATATGGATTTTTTCATCCCAATTCTTCCCAAATCACTTCTTATGATTTTACACAAATTATTGATATTTTTAATAATTTTATCAAGGCCCGTACAGTCGATTTCCATCTACGACCATCGAACTGCACTTACAACGACCTTTTCCAAATTTGGTTTGGACATAATTCCAAATCCAACCATTAGGTTTCTAATTTCTAATATTCATTAGAAAGATCTTTTTGATACGAACCCAACGGTTCCGGTTTTAGGATAATTCGACGGTCGGATCTCCCGCAATATTCATACGAAGTCAATGGTCGAAATTCACGAACTGCTCTGGAGCGGCGCGTTCTATTCAGTCCATTATATTATATATATAATCTATATTTCGTCGATTTCAATTCAAAACATGCTTTAAAAAATCGTTTTAAATTCATTTTCAAAACGGTTTCAACTTCATATTCAATTTCAATTTAATTCGAATTTCAATTCTACTCAATTTAATTCGAATTTCAATTCACTTCAATTTAATTTGAATTCAATTCTATTCAATTTCAATTTGAATTCAATTCTTTTCAATTTCAATTTGAATTCAATTCTTTTCAATTTCAATTCGAATTCCGATTATTTTCAATATCATTCAAATTTCAAAAAAAACTTTCAATATACGTTGAAAATTGAATAAAATCGATATAAATATCGTTCACATCAAAATGGCGTCAATCTAATCAACACGGCTTCACATATTTCTATTTCAAATATTCTATTTCAAATATTTCTTTTTCAAATATTTCTATTTCAAAACTGGAATGAGGCCCAATCAATTACCATATAATGTTAATTATATGGATTTTCTACAACACATGTACGATAAATAATCAACCATCATCCAGAGTGCGTTCTACACTATATAAGCATCAAATATAAATATTTAATGCTTATAACAGCCTGTCAATCAATCGATCGACATACAACTAATTATTGAGATTAGTTTATGTCATACATCATCCCAATACCCGTGTGGGGTTTCAAACAATCGAACACAGATTTTATTTGTGCAGTTGGGCGATGTGTAAAATTTATCGTCCCAATCAATATCAGTCAAATCTGTGTATATAAACAAATCGTCCGATTTTTTTATATTCATTTATTCACATTTACGTTAAAATTATATTTTCAACTATAAAATATTTTTAACTACCTAAATATTTTATTTCATTTCACATCACATCACACAATCAACTACACATCAAAATCAAACAAGCATACAAGCCGTCCATGGTCTGTGGACGACGGGTGTCGGGTGCTACTAAACACCGTCTACATCCTAGTATATATTTTAACTAGAAAAATTAAAAGTGAGGAGTTCTCATAGAGGGTTCCACTCCGCCGTGCTTTGCTGTTGAACTGCTGAATCATCTGGATCTGCTTGAAATTCCTATGCAGTTCTTTTCACGCTGTTCAAATAAAAATTATATTTTTATCACTTCATCCAATAAATAAAAATCGTATTTTTATTTATTCTTTATATATATTTTCTCGATGCTTCATTCTATATAAAAATTATTTTTATTTTTATATTTCATATATAAAGATCGAATTTTTATTTCATCGATATAAAAAATCACATTTTTATTTCAACATATATATAATAAAAATCAGATTTTTATTTCGCTACATAATTAAAGATCAAATTTTTATTATCTAAATAATATAAAAATCGTATTTTTATTCTTTCTATACTATAAAAATCATATCTTTAACCTTTTACCAATATAAAAATTATATTTTTAACCTTTCTATATTATAAAAAGTTATATTTTTGTCCTTTCTATAATATAAAAAATATATTTTTATTATCTACACTATATAAAAATCATATTTTTATAGATTTTAAAAAATCTAATCTTTGTCATATGATTATCGTATTTTTACCTTATCAAAGATCAAATCTTTTTACAAAAACCTAATTTTTTTTTCCTTCTACAAAAATCTTGCCTTTATATTTTTCTTTTCAAAACCCCTTATTATTTTGTAAAACTGAATTTTTTCAAATGTTATATATTTATTAAAAACTGATTTTAAATAGAGATCTAATCTTGAATTTAAATAAATAAAAATTAATACAAACTCACTTTTAATCGGAGAAGGGGGAGGGTCTTCGCTGGTCTGCACGGGCTGGAGGAGGGTGGAGGGTTGTTGGCGGCGCCCCTGACGTCGGAGGAGGCAGAGGTTGGTTAATGGCAGCGGCGCCAGGGCTTTATACTGCTTTGGGGGTTCGGGTTTCGGGTTTCATCAGACAGTAGGGGGGAAGAAGACGGAGCGGAGGCGGGCGGAGGTCGGGGGGGTGGAGCGGTGGCGGCGACTGTCGATGGTGGCGGGATGCGGGCTAGGGCACACGATTTCATTTCGTCGTTTTTTTTTCTTTATTTCCCTGAAGTGGATGGGGTATGAGGAGAGAAGGGGGGCTAAGTGCCTATATAATTTATTTATTTTATTTTTCAAAAAATGTTGACTTTTATTTTGAACTCAAAATCGAACCCACCGACTGTCATCCCTAACTAATTACCCCCATTACGAATACAATGGGATATGTCCCGTAAGCCAGTTTGGCCGTTTCGATCAGTTTTCGTCAAAATCAAAATATAAACTCTATATATTGAATTTGAACGCACATTTCAATTTACCAGGGCCACATACAAACTCTAAAAATTCCAGAAAAATTATTTCTTGCTTCGTATTGACGATACGGTCCTAACAAAATTAGTTTCGTCAGATTCTGAGACCGTTTGAAAAATGACCAATTTCCAGTCGATTGAAATCAACTGAAACTAGTCAAAGGACATATCTTTTGATTCCCGCTATGAAATTTTGATTTTTCGGATTTGTTGGAAAGATATTCTCAATTAGATTCTAATATTTTTGGTTTCAACAAAATCTGGTTTATTTTGCACCCGGTACGTTCAATTGAAATATGAAATCGAATTAGCGAACTACCGCATCATTTTCAATTCCTTTTATATTTATAAATAAATATTTATATTCTAACGACGATTCGAATAAATATATACGTTCGACTTCTATTCAAAATAAATTTCCCATCGTTTTTATTTAAAATAATTCATTTTAAATAATCAAAATTCATTAAAATTGCCATAATAAAAAGTTTAAACTGGCTCAGATTTTCCGGGTTGTTACATTCTCCCCCACTTAAAACTTTTCGTCCCCGAAAAGGAACGAAGCCGAAAGTTGTTTAACAATTCAACTCAACTCTCAGTATTTTCACTATGGCTTAAGTTCTTCAACTTTTCAGTTTCTAAGAACTTTTCAAATTTTTCAAAAATTTGGCTAACACCCTAAATTTTCGAAAAATTTCGCCATAACCTCCCATGCACCGGGGACTTCGGGATATTTCATATAGCCTCCCATGGCCTACTTCAATCCAAAAGAAAAAGAAAAAGCCAAGCGGATCATAAAATCATCATCACCCAAACAAAACAGTAAATTATGGTAAACATGTACCTATTTGTCGGGCAAACAATTTTATTCTCTGCTCTAGCCTCCTTGCTATGACTTGTTCAATGTAAGTACATGTATATACATACAAATGCGACTAATTTTCAATACAATTCACTATTTGATTCCAATTGGCTATATGGTTAAAATTTTAATTAATCAACCAATAATCAACAACACAACCATAAATCAATTAGTTGATTAGCTTTTCAAATTCATAACTTTGATATATAGTCAAAAATCTCATTTTTGATGCCAAATCACAACAATAGGCCCTACCTAATTTTGGTTCTCACACCAGTCAATAGGAAATATATAGAAATCTCACTTTAGTCACTCGAATATAAACACTGATGATGAGGCCTCATCATCAGAATCATCTCTGGGCGACTAGAGTGTGATTCTATATCTATCCAGTATATTAAAATTTCGAATACACGCGGATCAGACGTATACGCAAAATTTGTATATACTGGATAGTCCAAATCAATATAAAATAAATAATCAAATACGAATAATTGATTTAAATTTCAAAACAAGATTTGTTTTAACTTTAAAAATATACCCTTCACACTCGTTCTAGGATACTACTGATCCTATCTCTAACGTGTCATTCCCATTGGATATTACTAATCCAATTTTTGATGAATTCTTTCGCATGGTTCTAACGTGTCTTGTTCTCTGAGCTTTGTAAACCAAAGCTCTGATACCAAATGTAACGACCCGAACTTCCCCGGTAAGGAAAGCACGGATTGAATTGAGAACAGTACACAAAAGAACACAGACAGAAGAACATTTCATTGTTAATTACAACAATTCATCAAATTACAAGAATATACAGAGTATAAATGAATAAATAATACATAGAAAATATCAGAGATTACAATACATTACATAGCAGCGGAAAATAATATAATACACAACTGAAGGAGATATACGGATACAAAGCTTTCCGGATATCATTCCAGCTGTAAACCGGGATCCTGTGAATATAAATCTGCAAAACCAAATGTAAAGACCCGTAAATTCCCGCTCTTTGGATCGACCATAAACCACACAAGTCTGACCCAAAGGTCGGAAATCTACGAATACTTTAACTTTGGGAATACAACAACATCAGAACAATAACAGCAGACTTTTATAACATCAATAATAAATGTCACATCAGAGTACAGAATATCAGAGTACATCGAAAAAATTACAGCGGAAGATACTTTACAATATATTAATACATTGCAGCGGAAACAAAAAACTAAGGCAGCTGAAGAAAACTATGCTCTGGACATAGCTTTAAGCTTCAATCCAGGATCCTGCTTGAGATAAGAACCTATAGACAAACTACTCGACTGCCCATGTGGAAAAGAGGGCACCCGAGTTTGCAAAAGTGGAAACAAACAACGGGTCAGTCGTGGGACTGGTGTGAGGATTCTTAACTAATATAACTAATAGTAATAAAGCAAATCCAAGGACCACGCCACTAAAGCGGAACGGGTTTTATTCCAATGGATTGTCGTGCATAATTTAAGTAAATCGTCAAAACAACGCAATGCTTTGTAGAAAAATGAAATCATCATAAGACCCATGTCCCATCACACAATGCAACGCAAACCGGAGGATAGGGTTTTACCTTATGGTGATTAAACATGCTTGATACGTTAAAAACGAATTTGATATCATTATTAGTGTGTATATGTTTTAAAAACATTTCAAAGTAAATGCATCAATCCTAGGAAGCATAGGTACCCATATATTATGCCTCCGTACTAGTAATACAATCAAATTCGTCGGTTCGTATTTAGCTTTTTGGTTTCCATCATGAGTCAAGGCTAGAGAGGAGCTCCTTACCGATTCGAGCACTCTAGCTAGTGTCTCAGGATTCCCTGCGGAGAACCCTTGGATAGCTGCAGGGCCGGTCCGCAAATACAGCTTAGCGGATTAGTTATACCAGAACACACGTTTCCCGATCCTATAGGACCTATCCGAGGCGCCTCATTCCATCATCCACATAAGTAAAATGTCTGGGCTCCATACCATGACACCACTTCTAGCTAGAAAGAAACATGCTGCTCTCCCTGCGTTCCCTTCTCCCGTTTTAGACTCCACCGGTGTGTGAGGCTCGCGAAGTTACGTTATAACCACAAGGCCTGCTTTTCAACAAAGCCTTGATCATCTTCATCTTAGCATGCCACATTGTCAATCCATACCGTACCATTGATCATTCATCAATATATAAACGGGTGTTAAGTAAAGAATAAATTCTCCACCACCAATCATTTATATATAGACAGAAAATCAATAACATGATATTAACGGAGTACAACGTCAGACACACAATCCATTTATAACTTATTCTCTGGGTCTGAGCGAAAGTCAAATCCGTACAAATCAACACTACGTCCGGACGGCAACCATTGTAGCCCCTTCAAGGTAGCTACTCCAATCACGGGCATCAGCAGTCGTCATCCATTCGATGTGAAGACCGTCGGTCTTCTATGGTCGTCTTTAAATCTTGAATTTTAAACGTCGTTTAAATTGTTTGGAATGAGATAAACTCGGACTTCCCAAACAATTCTCGCATATATATATAAGTATGAAATCATTTATTATCGCTTGATTTTAATTTTTATATATAATTATATATCATTCCTCATCCATTTCGTTTTTCTATATTATGCAACCAACAAATTTTCTTATCTACATCCAATGAATCATTACACACAACAAATGTTTCTTTTATTTTTATAATTTTCATACATAACCTATAAACAAAATGTAAATTTGGCGTATCATTCCAATCACAACAAAAATAAATATCTTTTGTTTCCTGACTTCCATTCTACTTACATGAATATAATTTGTGTTTCAACTTCAGTATAACAAAATGACTAACTTTGTGTAAATCATTCCATGCAACCAATTTGATAATTTTGTGTTAATCTTCATTACAAACAGAATATATTCTTGTGTGTTAACCTATCTGCATAAAAATGTAAATCTCTAACTTTATCTTTCTTTTTTAATAAAAATCCAATTTAAAATGTAAACTTTCTTACTTTTATTTATTTACGTTAAGGTGTGAATTTTCTTACTTTTACTAATTACATTAAGAAAATGTAACTTTACTAATTCTTTATTATACCTTGGATTCTTCATATGGTTTCACACTTATATAAGAATGTGAAACTTATTTCAACCTCTCATAACATTGGAGAATATAATCTTTTATTCCAATGTATTATTTCGTTTCAAATTGAAATCTTTTCCTTCCTCTAAATAAAAATGTAAATCTTCTTCTTTAATTACATTAAACAAAAAAAAGTAACTTTCCTTCTTTCTTTTTCTATATATTTAGCAGCAATGTAATCTTTTGTCTTGGATTTATATTAAACAAAAATGTAAATTTTGTTCTCTTCTTCTCTTTGAACAAAAATATGAATTTTTGTTCTTTTCTTTTCTTTAAACAAAAATGTGATTTTTTTTTTTTGTTCCTTTCTAAATGACATTTACAATACTTCGCTTTATATGCAAAAGGAATGATTTTTAACTATGCACTTTATTTCATATGCCATATATGACCTTACAAATATATATTTCATTTCATATGCTATGCATGCAACATTAACAAATAAATATACTTTATTTCATATGCAATGCAATGCAACATTAACAAATAAATATTTCATTCATATGCAGTATATGCCATTAACAAATAAATGTATTTTCTTTTTCATATGCAATGTATGCCATTAACAAATAAATATACTTTATTTCATATGCAATGAAATGCCATTAACAAATAAATATACTTTATTTCATAAGCAATGAAATGCCATTAACAAATAAATATACTTTATTTCATATGCAATGAAATGCCATTAACAAATAAATATACTTTATTTCATATGCAGTGAAATGCCATTAACAAATAAATATACTTTAATTCATATGCAATGAAATGCCATTAACAAATAAATATACTTTATTTCATATGCAATGAAATGCAACATCAAAACTATAATATATTTATTTTAATCTACACTTTCGGAAAAAAAAAATGTAACTTCATTCTAATGCATATTTTTGTCGTTCTTTTACATTTGTCAAAATAAATCTTTGCCATTCTTGTATTTTTATCTTTCTTTTATATTTGACAAAATGAATATTTTGTCATTCTTAAATTTTAACTTTCTTTTATATTTGACAAAATGAATATTTTGTCATTCTTAAATTTTTTTCATTTAAAATAAAAATGGGATTTTCCCTATTGTCCACTTGTTATTATTTTAATCAACGAACATTTCCTTGTCATCCAAAATTACATAAGAATGAAACTTTTAATGTCGACTTGTTCTTTTTCTCAAATAATGATCACCTTTATATTTTCTTCATTTACAATAAAAAAATGGGGTTTTTATTGTAAACATTTCTTTTTGATTTCAATATATAAAGATGAAATCTTTATATTCTTTGATTTCATGGAAATGTAATATTTCTCTCTTTTATATTTGACATATAAAAGTAATTCTTTTTTTTTTCTAATGACATAAAAAATGAATTTTATATGTTAACAAATTTTACTTCATTTCTAATGACATATAAAAGTGAATTTATATGTAAACAATTTTATTTCATTATGAAAATGTAACATTTACATTCTTTTGATTATAATAGCACATTCCTAATCTTGTTTACATAATAAAATGTAAATTTCATTTACAATGCAAGTTCATACTTTTGTTTACATAATAAAATGTAAATTTCGTCGCTACCATTATACATTGACAAAAATATGATTTTTGTCGCAACAATTTTATACCGGCAAAAATGTTCACAACATAACATGACAGTGAAAATATTGTTTTTCTAGTTAACACAAATGACAGCAGAAATGTTCATTTCTAAATAACATAACATGACGGTGAAGTTATTCATTTCTAAATAACATAACATGATGGTGAAGTTATTCATTTCTAAATAACATAACATGTTTTTCTTTTTCTTTCTAGATTAACATAAAAAAATGACTTTTTACGTTTTCCTAACATGATTTTAGGTAAGTTCTAAGTTTGACAAAAATTGACACAATTATATGCAAATTCTAAATTTGACAAAAATGGGAATTTTTGTTCCATATTTTTAATAAACAGAAATGTGAATTTTTTTTCTTTTAGCATAAAAATGATATCTTGAAATTCAAATCTTTTAGTCTCGCTCTATTAAGTGACAAAAATGAATGTTCATTTACATTCTTTTAAATTACAAAAGTGTACATCTCCTTTATGTTGAAACTCTAGTTCAACATAACGACCAAAAAGTGATTTTTATATTTTTGTTAAAAATATAGTTTAGCAAAATAACATTGCAATATTTGTTCATATTTGGTTGCCAATCTAATACAGTCAAATTTATAAAATTTGATGTTCCATATAATTTAACATGAATGACCAATTTATCTCATCGAAGATCACACATTCATTTCAACATAATGACAATTTCATTTTTACATAAGGGACAAATTCATTTTAACATGAATATTTTCCATACCCAATAAAAATATAATTTTTAGTGTCAACATATTTACATTACTAACTTGAGTAATTTAACATATACAATAAATATTTTATTTTTATCACTACTCTTAACACTGACAAAAATATGAATTTATCGTAACAATTTCCTATTCAACAAACAAACATGAGATATGTATTTTTGTCTACAAACATGAGATGTGTATTTTCAACTGTACAAACAATCCAATTCAGCGGTCAATCGCACTCACAACACAAATCAACACTCCAACAAAAAAAAAATATACAGCATCATATGAATTTTATATAATAAATATAGATTTTGCATTGAATTGAATAAATAAATAAATAATTATATTTTTAAAATAGAATTCTCACCTTGATTTCAAATTCCTCAAAATTGTAGATCGTTCTGTTTCTGCTCTGATCTATTTTGTTGTGTAGGTCTCTTCAAGACGGTTCCAAAGCATTTCATTTCATTCCATTCCGTGTTCATATGTAAAAGATATGACATTATAAACATTGGAATAATTTAATTTTCATTAACGAATAATTAACTTTAATTAACTGTTTCCTAATCCATCCTTTACCGTTAATTAGTCCTCCATCTTCTTCATTTACACAGTCGCACCCGTAACCCATGGAACCGCATACCCCTAAAGTCGGCGCCTTCTTGGCAGAAATTCTCTCGATCCACTAACAATTAGAAGATCATGCCCGTTCAGTTTGTTAAGCTTGCATAGCTCTTCAATTTAGTGTTTGGAGATTGAATCGATTTAGTTTGGAATGAAACAATGAAAGGAGGAAGGGGAAAGAAGAAAAAAGAGGATGTATATTTAAGGCATAAAAAGTACATAAATGGAATAAGATGCGTGAAAAAAAGAATGAGGAGAAAGAAATTAATACGATTAAGGGAAAGAAATCAACAGAATAATGCAAAGAAATGAATGCGTATTTAATAGTTTAACACTAATTGTTAGAAAGTTTGTGACTTTCTAAATTTTAAAACACATAATATTATAATTTTGAGAAGTTAAGGAACATTTTTCACATGTATTAACAAGTATAAGGAAGAGAAAATGGATAAAAATACGCATAGGTAATGTTGAAAGTTTTATAATTTTTTACTTTTCTGAATATAAACAAAATGGTATAAAAGATAAGGGAACAACAAATATGTATGTATAAGATTTGCTTTTGGAGAGAATAATGACGGAAAACAAAAATTTAAGGAATGAAAATACATAAATGAAATAGAATACATGTAAATAAAACAAAATGGAAAGAAAATAATAGATCGAAGAAAAGAAATCAATAGCGTGAAAGAAAATAAACAAATAGAATGAGGGAAAAGGAATGAATGCGTGATTAATGAAAAAAAAATAGATTGGAGAGAAAGAAGCACTGAATTTAGAGAAGGAATTAATAGAATGAAGGAAAATAAATGTTGATTAATTATTTCCTAAATTTAGCTATATCCCATTTATTTCTCATTTATCTTACTTTATCATATAAAAATGTCTTTTTTTATGAGAATATAATTATTATTTTTAATGTGTCGACATTTTATTATACTTGAATCCTTTTTATATGACAAAGAAAAATGTGATCCTTTTTATTTGCAAAGAAAAATGTAATTCTTTTTTTTATACAACGTTTCACTTATGTTGCGGACCCCAACAATGCATGAAATAATGGGACAAACATAATGCATTGCTTATATAAATATGCGTTAAATTTTTTGTTTAATGACAACATTTGTACAACAAAATTTCATTAAGTTTACCGTAATAAATTTAGATTTTAACGGTTTATCTAAAACAAAACTTTTACTATTAATATTAAAGATTTCAACTTGTAAATTAAGAATTGATTTCAGACATAAATTTTCTTCTTATCAAGTTGCATGATAAGTATTAAATTCATTTCTAAATTTATGACGGTACAACTCTTTCCATAATATTTATTTTCAAACAACGCTAAATATTCAAGTTGGTTAGTAACACAAATCACGTTTGTTTATAAATTTATGAGATGGTTCGCACTTAAAACTTCAAATATAAATATTTATTTTACACTGCATCTTAATTTAATTTATATTTTAAATCTCAAAATGAATATCATAAATTGATTTATACAGTGAAATCAAAATTAACAATTTTGAGTATTCGTTCATGAAGTTTATTCATAAACAATTCAATTGTTATAAATTACCATTTATCTAATTACAAATTGTTTATTAGAAATAAAATTGAAATTACTCATTAATAACATCATTTATAAAAATAATTTTAATTTAAAAATGAATTTTTTATATTTTCCAAAGTTGGAAATCGAAATCTGAAATTACCGCACCATTTCAGGCTCGGAATATAATTAATATAAATTTTAAGCTTTACTTCAAATAAAATAAATTTTTAATCGTGATTATTTAAAAGAAATTATTTTAAATAACCAAAACTCATTAAAATAACTTAAAATAAATTTTTAAATTTACCCCAAAATTCAGGGTTGTTACAGTCTCCCCCACTTAAAAACTTTTCGTCCTCGAAAAGGAACGAATCTAAAAGTGTTTAATTAACCTACCCCATTTTCCACTCTTATTGGTTTAAATAATTTTATAGTTGATTAACTTTCAAATATATAATCTTTTATCCATTCAAAATCATATTTTCTAAAATATATTATAATTACAAATACGTATATTATAGTCTTGTTACTCTCAACTCATTCTAGGGCATTACTAACCCCATCTATAATGAGTTTTCTCATTCTAGGATACTGCTGATCCCATCTCTAATGAGTATTCTTATTGCATATTACTAATCCAATCTCTGATAAGTCTTTTGTTCAGTTCTAACGAGTTGTATCCCAAAGATTTGAGCTAACCTGAGCTCTGATACCAAATGTAAAGACCCGTAAATTCCCGCTCTTTGGATCGACCATAAACCACACAAGTCTGACCCAAAGGTTGGAAATCCACGAATACTTTAACTTTGGGAATACAACAACATCAGAACAATAACAGCAGACTTTTATAACATCAATAATAAATGTCACATCAGAGTACAGAATATCAGAGTACATCGAAAAAATTACAGCGGAAGATACAATACAATATATTAATACATTGCAGCGGAAACAAAAAACTAAGGCAGCGGAAGACAACTATGCTCTGGACACAGCTTTAAGCTTCAATCCAGGATTCTGCTTGAGATAAGAACCTGTAGACAAACTACTCGACTGCCCATGTGGAAAAGAGGGCACCCGAGTTTGCAAAAGTGGAAACAAACAACGGGTTAGTCGTGGGACTGGTGTGAAGATTCTTAACTAATATAACTAATAGTAATAAAGCAAATCCAAGGACCATGCCACTAAAGCGGAATGGGTTTTATTCCAATGGATTGTCGTGCATAATTTAAGTAAATCGTCAAAACAACGCAATGCTTTGTAGAAAAATGACATCATCATAAGACCTAAGTCCCATCACACAATACAACGCAAACCGGAGGATAGGGTTTTACCTTATGGTGATTAAACATGCTTGATACGTTAAAAACGAATTTGATATTATTATTAGTGTGTATATGTTTTAAAAACATTTCAAAGTAAATGCATCAATCCTAGGAGGCATAGGTACCCATATATTATGCCTCCATACTAGTAATACAATCAAATTCGTCTGTTCGTATTTGGATTTTTGGTTTCCATCATGAGTCAAGGCTAGAGAGGAGCTCCTTACCTATTTGAGCACTCTAGCTAGTGTCTCAGGATTCCCCGCGGAGAACCCTTGGATAGCTGCAGGGCCGGTCCGCAAATACAGCTTAGCGGATTAGTTATACCTGAACACACGTTTCCCGATCCTATAGGACCTATCCGAGGCGCCTCATTCCATCATCCACATAAGTAAAATGTCTGGGCTCCATACCATGACACCACTTCTAGCTAGAAAGAAACGTGCTGCTCTCCCTGCGTTCCCTTCTCCCGTTTTAGACTCCACCGGTGTGTGAGGCTCGCGAAGTTACGTTATAACCACAAGGCCTGCTTTTCAACAAAGCCTTGATCATCTTCATCTTAGCATGCCACATTGTCAATCCATACTGTACCATTGATCATCCATCAATATATAAACGGGTGTTAAGTAAAGAATAAATTCTCCACCACCAATCATTTATATATAGACAGAAAATCAATAACATGATATTAACGGAGTACAACATCAGACACACAATCCATTTATAACTTATGCTCTGGGTCAGAGCAAAAGTCAAATCCGTACAAATCAACACTACGTCCGGACGGCAACGACTGTAGCCCATTCAAGGTAGTTACTCCAATCATGGGCATCAGCAGTCGTCGTCCATTCGATGTGAAGACCGTCCGTCTTCTATGGTCGTCTTTAAATCTTGAATTTTGAACGTCGTTTAAATTGTTTGGAATGAGAAAAACTCGGACTTCCCAAACAATTCTCGCATATATTTATAAGTTGGAAATCATTTATTATTGCTTGATTTTAATTTTTATATATAATTATATATCATTCCTCATCCATTTCGTTTTTCTATACTATGCAACTAACAAATTTTCTTATCTACATCCAAAGAATCATTACACACAACAAATGTTTCTTTTATTTTTATACATAACCTATACACAAAATGTAAATTTGGCGTATCATTCCAATCACAACAAAAATAAATATCTTTTGTTTCCTGACTTCCATTCTACTTACATGAATATAATTTGTGTTTCAACTTCAGTACAACAAAACGACTAACTTTGTGTAAATCATTCCATGCAACCAATTTGATAATTTTGTGTTAATCTTCATTACAAACAGAATATATTCTTGTGTGTTAACCTATCTGCATAAAAATGTAAATCTCTAACTTTATCTTGCTTTTTTAATAAAAATCCAATTTAAAATGTAAACTTTCTTACTTTTATTTATTTACATTAAGGTGTGAATTTTCTTACTTTTACTAATTGCATTAAGAAAATGTAACTTTACTAATTCTTTATTATACCTTGGATTCTTCATACGGTTTCACACTTATATAAGAATGTGAAACTTATTTCAACGTCTCATAACATTGGAGAATATAATCTTTTATTCCAATGTATTATTTTGTTTCAAATTGAAATCTTTTCCTTCCTCTAAATAAAAATGTAAATCTTCTTCTTTAATTACATTAAACAAAAAAAAAGTAACTTTCCTTCTTTTTTTTTATATTTAGCAGCAATGTAATCTTTTGTCTTGGATTTATATTAAACAAAAATGTAAATTTTGTTCTCTTCTTCTCTTTGAACAAAAATATGAATTTTTGTTCTTTTCTTTTCTTTAAACAAAAATGTGATTTTTTTTTTTTTTTGTTCCTTTCTAAATGACATTTACAATACTTCGCTTTATATGCAAAAGGAATGATTTTTAACTATGCACTTTATTTCATATGCCATATATGACCTTACAAATATATATTTCATTTCATATGCTATGCATGCAACATTAACAAATAAATATACTTTCTTTCATATGCAATGCAATGCAACATTAACAAATAAATATTTCATTCATATGCAGTATATGCCATTAACAAATAAATGTATTTTCTTTTTCATATGCAATGTATGCCATTAACAAATAAATATACTTTATTTCATATGCAATGAAATGCCATTAACAAATAAATATACTTTATTTCATATGCAATGAAATGTCATTAACAAATAAATATACTTTATTTCATATGCAATGAAATGCCATTAACAAATAAATATACTTTATTTCATAAGCAATGAAATGCCATTAACAAATAAATATACTTTATTTCATATGCAATGAAATGCCATTAACAAATAAATATACTTTATTTCATATGCAATGAAGTGCAACACCAAAACTATAATATATTTATTTTAATATACACTTTCTAAAAAAAAATGTAACTTCATTCTAATGCATATTTTTGTCGTTCTTTTACATTTGTCAAAATAAATCTTTGCCATTCTTGTATTTTTATCTTTCTTTTATATTTGACAAAATGAATATTTTGTCATTCTTAAATTTTAACTTTCTTTTATATTTGACAAAATGAATATTTTGTCATTCTTAAATTTTTTTCATTTAAAATAAAAATGGGATTTTCCCTGTTGTCCACTTGTTATTATTTTAATCAACGAACATTTCCTTGTCTTCCAAAATTACATAAGAATGAAACTTTTAATGTCGACTTGTTCTTTTTCTCAAATAATGATCATCTTTATATTTTCTTTATTTACAATAAAAAAAAATGGGGTTTTTATTGTAAACATTTCTTTTTGATTTCAATACATAAAGATGAAATCTTTATATTCTTTGATTTCATGGAAATGTAATATTTCTCTCTTTTATATTTGACATATAAAAGTAATTCTTTTTTTTTTCTAATGAAATAAAAAATGAATTTTATATGTTAACAAATTTTACTTCATTTCTAATAAAATATAAAAGTGAATTTATATGTAAACAATTTTATTTCATTATGAAAATGTAACCTTTACATTCTTTTGATTATAATTGCACATTCCTAATCTTGTTTACATAATAAAATGTAAATTTCATTTACAATGCAAGTTCATACTTTTGTTTACATAATAAAATGTAAATTTCGTCGCTACCATTATACATTGACAAAAATATGATTTTTGTCGCAACAATTTTATACCGGCAAAAATGTTCACAACATAACATGACAGTGAAAATATTGTTTTTCTAGTTAACACAAATGACAGTAAAAATGTTCATTTCTAAATAACATAACACGACGGTGAAGTTATTCATTTCTAAATAACATAACATGACGGAGAAGTTATTTATTTCTAAATAACATAACATGTTTTTCTTTTTCTTTCTAGATTAACATAAAAAAATGACTTTTTACGTTTTCCTAACATGATTTTAGGTAAGTTCTAAGTTTGACAAAAATTGACACAATTATATGCAAATTCTAAATTTGACAAAAATGGGAATTTTTGTTCCATACTTTTTAATAAACAAAAATGTGAATTTTTTTCTTTTAACATAAAAATGATATCTTGAAATTCAAATCTTTTAGTCTCGCTCTATTAAGTGACAAAAATGAATGTTCGTTTACATTCTTTTAAATTAGAAAAGTGTATATCTCCTTTATGTTGAAACTCTAGTTCAACATAACGACCAAAAAGTGATATTTATATTTTTGTTAAAAATATAGTTCAGCAAAATAACATTGCAATATTTGTTCATATTTGGTTGCCAATCTAATACAGTCAAATTTATAAAATTTGATGTTCCATATAATTTAACATGAATGACCAATTTATCTCATCGAAGATCACACATTCATTTCAACATAATGACAATTTCATTTTTACATAAGGGACAAATTCATTTTAACATGAATATTTTCCATACCCAATAAAAATATAATTTTTAGTGTCAACATATTTACATTACTAACTTGAGTAATTTAACATATACAATGAAGATTTGATTTTTATCACTACTCTTAACACTGACAAAAATATGAATTTATCATAACAATTTCCTATTCAACAAACAAACATGAGATATGTATTTTCGTCTACAAACATGAGATGTGTATTTTCAACTGTACAAACAATCCAATTCAGCGGTCAATCGCAGTCACAACACAAATCAACACTCCAACAAAACAAAAAAAAAATACAGCATCATATGAATTTTATATAATAAATATAGATTTTGCATTGACTTGAATAAATAAATAAATAAATATATTTTTAAAATAGAATTCTCACCTTGATTTCAAATTCCTCAAAATTGTAGATCGTTCTGTTTCTGATCTATTCTGTTGTGTAGGTCTCTTGAAGACGGTTCCAAAGCATTTCGTTTCATTCCATTATGTGTTCATATGTAAAAGATATGACATTATAAACATTGGAATAATTTAATTTTCATTAACGAATAATTAACTTTAATTAACTATTTCCTAATCCATCCTTTACCATTAATTAGTCCTCCATCTTCTTCATTTACACAGTCGCACCCGTAACCCATGGAACCGCATACCCCTAAAGTCGGCGCCTTCTTGGCAGAAATTCTCTCGATCCATTAACAATTAGAAGATCATGCCCGTTCAGTTTGTTAAGCTTGCATAGCTCTTCAATTTAGTGTTTGGAGTTTCTAAAATCATGGCTTAGATTAGGAGATCGAATCGATTTAGTTTGGAATGAAACAATGAAGGGAGGAAGGGGAAAGAAGAAATAAGAGGATGTATATTTAAGGCATAAAAAGTACATAAATGGAATAAGATGCGTGAAAAAAAGAACGAGGAGAAAGAAATTAATACGATTAAGGGAAAGAAATTAAAAGAATAATGCAAAGAAATGAATGTGTATTTAATAGTTTAACACTAATTGTTAGAAAGTTTTTGACTTTCTAAATTTTAAAACACATAATATTATAATTTTGAGAAGTTAAGGAACATTTTTCACATGTATAAACAAGTATAAGGAAGAGAAAATGGATAAAAATACGCATAGGTAATGTTGAAAGTTTTATAATTTTTTTCTTTTCTGAATATAAACAAAATGGTATAAAAGATAAGGGAACAACATATATATATATGTATAAGATTTGCTTTTGGAGAGAATAATGACGGAAAACAAAAATTTAAGGAATGAAAATCCATAAATGAAATAGAATACATGTAAATAGAACAAAATGGAAAGAAAATAATAGATCGAAGAAAAGAAATCAATAGAATGAAAGAAAATAAACAAATAGAATGAGGGAAAAGGAATGAATGCGTGATTAATGAAAAAAAATAGATTGGAGAGAAAGAAGCACTGAATTTAGAGAAGGAATTAATAGAATGAAGGAAAATAAATGTTGATTAATTATTTTCTAAATTTAGCTATATCCCATTTATTTCTCATTTATCTTACTTTATCATATAAAAATGTCTTTTTTTTATGAAAATATAATTATTATTTTTAATGTGTCGACATTTTATTATACTTGAATCCTTTTTATATGACAAAGAAAAATGTGATCCTTTTTATTTGCAAAGAAAAATGTAATTCTTTTTTTTATACGACATTTCACTTATGTTGCGGGCCCCAACAATGCATGAAATAATGGGACAAACATAATGCATTGCTTATATAAATATGCGTTAAATTTTTTGTTTAATGACAACGTTTGTACAACAAAATTTCATTAAGTTTACCGTAATAAATTTAGATTTTAACGGTTTATCTAAAATAAAACTTTTATTATTAATATTAAAGATTTCAACTTGTAAATTAAGAATTGATTTCAGACATAAATTTTCTTCTTATCAAGTTGCATGATAAGTATTAAATTCATTTCTAAATTTATGACGGTACAACTCTTTCCATAATATTAATTTTTAAACAACGCTAAATATTCAAGTTGGTTAGTAACGCAAATCACGTTTGTTTATAAATTTATGAGATGGTTCGCACATAAAACTTCAAATATAAATATTTATTTTACATTGCATCTTAATTTAATTTATATTTTAAATCTCAAAATGAATATCATAAATTGATTTAAACAGTGAAATCAAAATTAACAATTTTGAGTATTCGTTCATGAAGTTTATTCATAAACAATTCAATTATTATAAATTACCATTTATCTAATTACAAATTGTTTATTAGAAATAAAATTGAAATTACTCATTAATAACATCATTAGTAAAAATAATTTTAATTTAAAAATGAATTTTATATATTTTCCAAAGTTGGAAATCGAAATCTGAAATTACCGCGCCATTTCAGGCTCGGAATATAATTAATATAAATTTTAAGCTTTACTTCAAATAAAATAAATTTTTAATTGTGATTATTTAAAAGAAATTATTTTAAATAACCAAAACTCATTAAAATAACTTAAAATAAATTTTTAAATTTACCCCAAAATTCAGGGTTGTTACACCAAAACTACTAGCTGCCCGTATCAAAATAAGAGCACACAGAGTTTAGGTTAAAACAATAAACTCTAGCTTAGTCATGGGACTGGTGTGAGAACTAAAACAGTTATTAATCTTTATTTTAAAGTTAGGTAAATCAAGGGACCACGCCGTATAACACGGAACGGGTTTCCTCCCAAGGATACCAGTGCATAAAACAACAGCGCAATACTAAATAAAGAAAAATGAAGCTATTATAAGACCCAGGTCCCGTCACACAATGCAACGCAAGCCGGAGGATAGGGTTTTTACCTTATAATAGCCAAGAATGCTTGATACGTTTAAAACAAATCATTTGATACTATTATAAGTGCATAGTGTATAAAACAACTTCAAATCATAAGTATCAATCATAGACGGCATAGCATTCCATGCTGCTATGTCGCCATACTAGGCTCTACAATTAAAACTGCACATGTCACGTATTGGAAGTTGGATTTCCATCTGCGAACTGAGGCTAGGGATCGTCCTCTACCGATTCGAGACTGTCTAGCCCGAGTCTCAGGCCAGTGCGCAGGCAAGCCTTGGATCGTCAGGGCCGGTCCATCGATGTGGATTATTATGCCTGAACACTACATTTCCCCGCCCTATGGGGCGTAAATGAGCCAACGAATGACTCCATCGGTCCCGGATCGACCGATATGTCCAAGGCACCTTGTAACACCCCGAATTTTCTATGAACATATAAGTAACAAATCAGAGGATAATTAATTTTTAATATAAGAATCAAGGGAAATGGGTTGCTCCATTGCATTTGTCTCGGAATTCTACATGAAAACGAGTCCGAGTTTGCGAGAATCGGAGTCCGTATGAAGGAGATATGACCCTCCGAAGTTTCAGGAAATTTCAGAATTGAAAATAGCTCGAAATTCGAATTCAAACCCAGAAACGGGCTGGGCGGGAAATTTCCCTCCCAGGGCCCAAGTCGACTGGGGAGTCGACTGGGCAGTCGACCCCCTAGGACCCAGGTCGACTGGGGAGTCGACTAGGCAATCGACCCCCCAGACCAGTTCAACTGGGTAGTCGACCTGGGGGTCGAGCCTTGGTCGAACCTGGTGCGTGTGTGTGCGATTTTGAAGGCTGTGACGTGTTTTGACGGACCTAATGAGTTCTAGGGTTAATCTGAGGGCCTAAATGAGTTCCTACACCTATAAATACATCCTAAGACCTAGCCTTCTCTACACACAATTCTATTCTGCTTCTACTCTACCTCTGTTCTAATAAAAATAAAAATGGCGTCGCTACTCTGCTGAAATCAAACCTAGAAGCTAACCAACATCAACCTAAGCAACTCAATTCAAATTAGAGATTAAAGCTTCTGCAATGATTCTACAACAACTAAAGTTCTTTCTTTAATCCAATCAAGGCAAGTACAGTTATTTTCTGATATAAACGTTAATTCTGATTGTGAAATGAATTGTAACTCTGAATCTGAGGTTATATCTGTTCTGCTCTGTTTAGATCTTTATTTTGTATCTCTTTCCTCTTTCTGTTCTATAGCCAGGCTACCACGTGCCTGAGCCAATCTTATAAGAGATTAACATACGCTAAAATGTTTGGGACAGTAAAATGAATGATGCATAAATTGGACATGACCAATAGGTGACTGATTTGAGGAAAGAACATGGACTGTAGCTAGAACGTAAATCTGAGACATATGACTGGACATGTTATATTTATAACATAAAGGGTATTGAACATATGATTTGAGGACATGACATAGAAAGGTAGATAATTGGACATAAATATAGACTATATTGAAAATATGACTTGAGATAAAAAGAATATGGTTTAGGTATAAAGATTTACATTTAAAGTAGGATATCTATCAAATGTGAATAATACCTAAGTAGGAGATTTTTGTCGATGGCTATATTTGGTATAATTTATATGTGAATCTTTTGTACTAGGCAAGTTGAACTAAATTGGGATATGTAAATTATGACCATAATTTGTGACATGTAAATTTAATGCAAACATGGGGTATATGATCATATTGTGAACCATGACTATTATTTATGCATGTGAACTTAGGCAAGATTTATAATTAGGCAAGATATGTTTGTGAAACTTTAAGGAATGATTAAATCTGTTATATTTGCCTAATTTGCTAGTTCTGCTATATTTGCCTAATCTACTAGTTCTGTTATATTGCCTAATCTGCTAGTTCTGCTCTACTGCCTAGTCTGCTAGATCTGTTCACCTGCCAAATCTGTCATCTGCTAAGTCTGTTAAAAATGCCAAATCTGCTAAACTAAATCTGTTGAGATGCCTAATCTGTTGTCTACTAAATCTGCTAGTTTGCTTAATCTGCTAAATTCGTTAGGTCGCCTAATCTGAGAAATCTGTTATCTGCTATATTTGTTGAGTTAATATAATTAGTCCGTTATTGACATAATCTGAATTGGCTATAGTTATGAATAATTGACATGTATATTAGGCGTGGGTATAAATGGTAAATCATTAATTAATTGGCCGCAAAGATAAACATGGCTAACTCGAGGTTAGAATGAGTTTGCGGCGTAATTCTGCCCGGAACCGCCCGGCATATTCCAGTGGCTGCAAACAATAGGTTCTAATGTGAGAAGTTAGTCATCACGTGCTTGAAACCCGAGGTTAGACTCAGTTTGCGATAGAAACCTGCCTGAAACTAACCGGCCTAACCAGTAGCCGCAAACTGTCTGTCTAATGTGAGAGGTCTGGGCATTAATATTTTACTAATGAAAATCTGAGATAAATATGATGTCTAAAGCGTGTTGGGTGGGTAAGTTTAAACCAATTGGACCAATGAATCTAATAAACCCGTTTCGTGAATCTGTAGGCCCAATACAAAGTTAGACAATCTGTAACCTGTTAATCTGTAACCAGTTAATCTATAAGTCTGTTAAATCTGTGTATCTGATCCGTTAGTCTGAAAACTTGTCTGTGAACTAGTTGATCTGAATTCTGTATGTCTGAACTTGTGAACAAGTTAATATGAAAATTTGTTAGTCTGGGGACACAAGGTTAGGAGGGGAATTACTTGTGTCATCTGTTGTTTGGGACCCATATTAGTCAGTAACCCTTTCTGGTATCAAAACTTTGACCCAAATGTAGGTAGGGTCCAGGCATGCTTACTGAACTAATTATAAGCGGTTCATTCTGATAATGGCAAGGAGTGTTGATGGTGTGTTCCAACCGGTTCATGTGCGTGCATCGATCCCGGTCTGCCTCAGAGGATGTAAAACGCCGTGACATCTATAAATAGGTCTGTGTCATTCAAAGGTTACCACTTTAGGGAATGATACACCCTTTTGTGGGGTTGGTACGGGGTATTTATGTATTAGGGAGCCGATCGCTTGGGTAGGGTTTTAGGGTACACTTAGTTCTGTCTGTTTCTGCTGGTACCGTCTGTTTCTGTTGGGTGGTAACACCTGTCTGTTTCTGTGTGGTACTGTCTGTTCGGGTGGTAAAGGCCCATTACTAGTGTACACCTAATTCTACATTCTGTTTCCGTAGGGATTAATCTGTTCTGCTTCTGTCTGTTTCTGTTCCAGTGGTAAAGGCCCATTACTAGCACTCTCTTCTGTCGAAATTATTCTGTACCCGTTTCTGTTTCAGTTTAGACATTAGGGTGACACCTAATCCTGTTATACTAGTATTAGTGCAGAGAAGTGTAAAGAAATAGCTTATGTCATTCTGTTCTTCTGTTATTCTGCTACATCTGTTACATTTATCTCTCATCCAGTTTTATTTTCATGTCATGTTATTATTATCTGTTCATAACTGAAAATCACTGGACTTGCCAGACTTTTGTCTGACCCTTGTTGTTTCGCCTCTTTTCTTCCGTTTCCCCCCAGGTTTTGTAGAAGGGAATACTCTAGCTTGATCCAGATTTCTCCCGCTTGAAGTGCTTAAAGTATGGCTTGTCTTCTTCTGTGGGGATTATGATTTTAAACTATGCATTCTGAAGGCTTTTGTACAAGACTGATATTTTGTACTTGAATTCTGATATTGTGATTTGAAAGGATGTAACCAAGTTTATTTCGGTTCTGTTGAAACAAAGTTATAAAATTTTCAAGTACTGTTTTATCTGTCTTGTAAGTTTCTGTTCTGTTTAATAAAATGCTCCACCAAAGTTAAGGCATTCCCTTTGTGAGTGACCTTAACGGAGATGGGGTGTTACACTTGGTATCAGAGCTGAAGGTTACCAGATTAGATAGAAGTTTTTGAAAACTATTTTCAAAAAGGTTTTGAAAAGAAGTATTTTCAAAAATAAAGCTTATTTTGAAAAACAAGATCCCCAAGAGACATGTATATTTCTTTCAGTCCTTTTTGTATTGAACCTTTCCTTTTTCGTTTCAGCATGTCTGAAGCGTCCGAGATACCAAAGGGTGTTCACGTACCCGGTTGGTTTCGTCAATATCTTGAGGCTAGGACCGCCGCCGCAGGTCCAGCAAATGATCCCCCTCCTCCACCCCCTCCTCATGCAATTACTTTCTCAAAGATCTGTAGAGATTTTAGGGCCATGGGTGGAAAGGATTTCAAGGGAACTGAATCATTCATAGAAGCGAGGAACTGGCTCAAAGAAACTGAGGATCTATTCGTTATCTTCGAGGTGGATGATAGGTAAAAGGTACAGTTGGCGGTATGGCTGCTCAAAGACGAAGCTTCCTACTGGTGGGAAGTCACTAGCGCCGAGAGGCCGGTTGAGACATGGATGGATTTCAGAACAAGGTTTGAGACAAAATTTCTCTCGCAAGCTGAACGAAGTTTACAACTGGAAAAGTTCCTATATCTTAAGCAAGGAAATATGACGGTCAAGGAATACGTCAACCAGTTCAACCAACTGGCTAGGTTCGGATTGGATTTAGTCAACACTCAGCATAAAAAGGCTCTCTGCTTTGTTAAAGGATTGGACGAGCCACTGCACAGCCTAGCATGTGCCCATGGGAGCGACTTACGAGAGATTGGTGGACATGGCACTACTGCACGAGGAAGACAAGGGCCCGAAAGAGACAAAGAAGGAAGAACCACAGAATAAGAAAGCAGGGCCCAAAAAGGAAACACAAAGGAAGGATGAGAAGTCTGAAGATAAGAAGGGGAAAAAGTGCTTTACTTGTGGAAGCTCGACTCATCTGAACAAGGATTACAGAAAAAGGAAGGGCACTTGCTTCAACTGTGGTGAGATGGGACACTTCACTAGGGACTGCCCGAAGAGACGAGGGCAAGGAGGGCAGGCGAACACTCTTGAGGCTAGTGGCTAGGATAGAAATAGGAAAATTCCTATAGTAGGTTTAATTTCTTTATCTGATTTTGGAGTTAAGACTCTTTCTGATTCTGGTATTTTGATTTTGTAATCGATACTCTGCACTTTAATACTAGTATTATTTCTGATTCTGCTGTAGAATCAGACCCATAAGGGTTATGACTCATCTGTTATGATAGATTGGGGTTTGAGAGATATCTGTGTTAGGCGTCAAGTAGGACGCATACATTCTGGGTTATATCATGCTTAGTTCAGTAACCTGATCTGTACCAGTAATATGTAAATATCTGAATACTTCCGATAAGGATAAGATTTCCAGTTATGACATTATCTAAAGAGGGTAATCCTCTGTGTGTCAATTTGATGTTGGTTTCGGTCTTCGGGGCCGATACTTAGGACCCATGTCTAATGGGAACCAAGTTTTTGTTCTATCTGTACTCGCTTCCATCATTTGACTGTATCCTATCGATCGAATCTTCGAACTTTAGGTAGAAACTAATGGGTGTAAACATGTGTTTGAGACATGTTATGTTTGATCGTTGCAAGTGGATGCAAGTGGTTGCTCGTGGATGCACATACACACACTAGGCACTAGATCGGCTCGAAAACACTCTCATACCGCATATGGATTTGTGAGCATTTTCAATTTTTGTGAATGCAAAATGATTGACTCAGCACATGGATGTTGCATATGACTGAATGGTTGTGCACTCATATAGAAATGATATGTATCGAGTAGGAAAATTGCATACATGTTGGACTCATGGCACTGGCATAATTCGCATTAAAAAGGTCAACTGAATCAGTGGACCGCCTGGTCTCTGCATTAGATAAGGAACATATACACACACTTTTGCATATGTTCATACAACATTAGAAGTTTCTAAGGACAATGGATGCCAGTGATTGATGATTGAGTAGATGGATGTTGGATAGTAGGACACATTCTTCTTAACTTGAAGATTTCGGGGACGAAATCCTTTAAGGAGGGGAGAATGTAACACCCCGTATTTTCTGTGAATGTATAAGTAACAAATCAGAGGATAATTAATTTTTAAAATAAGAATCAAGGGAAACGGGTTGCACCATTGCGTTCGTCTCGGAATTCTGCATGAAAACGAGTCCGAGTTTGCGAGAATCGGAGTCCGTATGAAGGAGATATGACCCTCTGAAGTTTCAGGAAATTTCAGAATTGAAAACAGCTCGAAAATCGAATTCAAAAATCGAATTCAAACCCAGAAGCGGGATGGGCGGGAAATTTCCCGCTCAGGGCCCAAGTCGACTGGGGAGTCGATTGGGCAGTCGACCCCCCAGGACCCAGGTCGACTGGGCAGTCGACCCCCCAGACCAGGTCGACTGGGTAGTCGACCTGGGGGTCGAGCCTTGGTCGAACCTGGTGCGTGTGTGTGCGATTTTGAAGGCTGTGACGTGCTTTGACGGACCTGATGAGTTCTAGGGTTAATCTGAGGGCCTAAATGAGTTCCTACACCTATAAATACATCCTAAGACCTAGCCTTCTCTACACACAATTCTATTCTGCTTCTACTCTACTTCTGTTCTAATAAAAATAAAAATGGCGTCGCTACTCTGCTGAAATCAAAACTAGAAGCTAACCAACATCAACCTAAGCAACTCAATTCAAATTAGAGATTAAAGCTTCTGCAACGATTCTACAACAACTAAAGTTCTTTCTTTAATCCAATCAAGGCAAGTACAGTTATTTTCCGATATAAACGTTAATTCTGATTGTGACATGAATTGTAACTCTGA
This sequence comes from Allium sativum, assembly GCA_030737875.1. NCBI lineage: Eukaryota > Viridiplantae > Streptophyta > Magnoliopsida > Asparagales > Amaryllidaceae > Allium > Allium sativum. Next base: position 332,525,030 of record CM060920.1, on the reverse strand, counting down.
ATCTAAGGTTATATCGGTTCTATTCTGTTTAGATCTTTATTTTGTATCTCTTTCCTCTTTCTGTTCTATAGCCAGGCTACCACGTGCCTGAGCCAATCTCATAAGAGATTAACATACGCTAAAATGTTTGGGACAGTAAAATGAATGATGCATAAATTGGACATGACCAATAGGTGACTGATTTGAGGAAAGAACATGGACTGTAGCTAGAACGTAAATCTGAGACATATGACTGGACATGTTATATTTCTAACATAAAGGATATTAAACATATGATTTGAGGACATGACATAGAAAGGTAGATAATTGGACATAAATATAGACTGTATTGAACATATGACTTGAGATAAAAAGAATATGGTTTAGGTATGAAGATTTACATTTAAAGTAGGATATCTATCAAATGTGAATAATACCTAAGTAGGAGATTTTTGTCAATGGCTATATTTGGTATAATTTATATGTGAATCTTTTGTACTAGGAAAGTTAAACTAAATTGGGACATGTGAATTATGACCATAATCTGTGACATGTAAATATAATGCAAACATGGGGTATATGATCATATTGTGAACCATGACTATTATTTATGCATGTGAACTTAGGCAAGATTTATAATTAGGCAAGATATGTTTGTGAAACTTTAAGGAATGATTAAATCTGTTATATTTTCCTAATTTGCTAATTCTGCTATATTTGCCTAATCTACTAGTTCTGTTATATTGCCTAATCTGCTAGTTCTGCTCTACTGCCTAGTCTGCTAGATCTGTTCACTTGCCAAATCTGTCATCTGCTAAGTCTGTTAAAAATGCCAAATCTGCTAAACTAAATTTGTTGAGATGCCTAATCTGTTGTCTACTAAATCTGCTAGTTTGCTTAATCTGCTAAATTCGTTAGGTCGCCTAATCTAAGAAATCTGTTATCTGCTATAACTGTTGAGTTGATATAATTCGTCCGTAATTGACATAATCTGAATTGGCTATAGTTATGAATAATTGACATGTATATTAGGCGTGGGTATAAATGGTAAATCATTAATTAATTGGCTGCAAAGATAAACATGGTTAACTCGAGGTTAGAATGAGTTTACGGCGTAATTCTTCCCGGAACCTCCCCGCATATTCCAATGGCCGCAAACAATAGGTTCTAATGTGAGAAGTTAGTCATAACGTGCTTGAAACCCGAGGTTAGACTCAGTTTGCGACAGAAACCTGCCCGTAACCAACCGGCCTAACCAGTAGCCACAAACTGTCAGTCTAATGTGAGAGGTCTGGGCATTAATATTTAATTAATTAAAATCTGAGATAAATATGATGTCTAAAGCGTGTTGGGTGGGTAAGGTTAAACCAATTGGACCAATGAATCTGATAAACCCGTTTCGTGAATCTGTAGGCCCAATACAAAGTTAGACAATCTGTAACCTGTTAATCTGTAACCAGTTAATCTGTAAGTCTGTTAAATGTATGTATCTGATCCGTTAGTCTGAAAACTTGTCAGTGAGCTAGTTGATCTGAATTCTGTATGTCTGAACTTGTGAACAAGTTGATCTGAAAATCTGTTAGTCTGGGGACACAAGGTTAGGAGGGGAATTACTTGTGTCATTAGTTGTTTGGGACCCATATTAGTCAGTAACCCTTTTTGGTATCAAAACTTTGACCCAACAGTAAGTAGGGTCCGGGCACGTTTACTGAACTAATTATAAGCGGTTCATTCTGATAATGGCGAGGGGTGTTGATGGTGCGTTCCAACCGGGTCATGTGCATGCATGGATCCCGGTCTGCCTCTGAGGATGTAAGACGCCGTGACATCTATAAATAGGTCTATGTCATTCAAAGGTTGCCACTTTAGGGAATGATACACCCTTTTGTGTGGCTGGCACGGGGTATTTATGTATTAGGGAGCCGATCGCTTGGGTAGGGTTTTAGGGTACACTTAGTTCTGTCTGTTTCTGCTGGTACCGTCTGTTTCTGTTGGGTGGTAACACCTGTCTGTTTCTGTGTGGTACCGTCTGTTCGGGTGGTAAAGGCCCATTACTAGTGTACACCTAATTCTACATTCTGTTTCCGTAGGGATTAATCTGTTCTGCTTCTGTCTGTTTCTGTTTCGGGTGGTAAAGGCCCATTACTAGCACTCTCTTCTGTGGAAATTATTCTGTACCCGTTTCTGTTTCCATTTAGACATTAGGGTGACACCTAATCCTGTTATACTAGTATTAGTGCAGAGAAGTGTAAAGAAATAGCTTATGTCATTCTGTTCTTCTGTTATATCTGCTACATCTGTTACAGTTATCTCTCATCCAATTTTATTTTCATGTCATGTTACTATTATTTGTTCATAACTGAAAATCACTGGACTTGCCAGACTTTTGTCTGACCCTTGTTGTTTCGCCTCTTTTCTTCCGTCCCTCCCCTCCCCCTCCCCAGGTTTTGTAGAAGGGAATACTCTTGCTTGATCCAGATTTCTTCTGCTTGAAGTGCTTAAAGTATGGCTTGTCTTCTTCTGTAGGGATTATGATTTTAAACTATGCATTATGAAGGCTTTTGTACAAGACTGATATTTTGTACTTGAATTCTGATATTGTGATTTGAAAGGATGTAACCAAGTTTATTTCGGTTCTGTTGAAACAAAGTTATAAATTTTTCAAGTACTTTTTTATCTGTCTTGTAAGTTTCTGTTCTGTTTACTAAAATGCTCCACCAAAGTTAAGGCATTCCCTTTGTGAGTGACCTTAACGGAGGTGGGGTGTTACACGCCTCGCAACAGCAACAACCACATAAGTCAAACTCGTCAGGGCATGTAAAACAACTGACGCCACTTCTAGCTAGAAGGAAATGCATGCCCTCCCTGAGGTCCTCTCCCGTTTCTGGTTCACAACCGGGGTATGAGGCTCGCGAATCAACGTTACACAAAGCTATGCCACACAGTCCGTTCTTTGATCATCAACCACAAGACTTTGCTTTTCAACAGAAGCCTTGATCAATTTGCCACTTAGGCATGCCACACAGGCAATTCACTCCATGCGTTTGATATCTATCCACATATAACCCATGAGCTCGTACGTCTCAGAGAAGGGCGTTAACCAAGGGAATAAATTCTCTGCCGCCAAACAGATATATATTTAATAGAAATCAATCACACAGACTAAAATCCAATGTTAGACACACAGTCCATTTTCACGTTCGTTCTGGGTCTGAACGAAACCGAAGGCACCTAGTACCCCGCATATCCATCGATCTCCAAGTACGTCTGAACGATCACCAACTGTTTCCATCTTCTTGGGTGTACAGCCCAATCAATATCATCAGTAATTATCCAGACGACGTGAAGACCTCCGGTCTTCAACCACCATCTTCATCTTCGACACCATGTCGAATTAGTTATTCAGAATGGGATAAACCCGGTCTTTCTGAACAACTCGCGTATATAACAAACACGTGTTACACAAACACAACATACGCCTCAATCCAATTCAGAATATTCTTTTATTCAAATACTCTTATACTTTGGGAAATGTTCCCATAAATTTTATCAAAGATAAATTCTCTAAATTTATTCTTTAACCAATCCAAACTAGTCGGGATTAGCGAACCACACCGAAGTAATCATTTATTTTATTTCCCAATCACAACCTATTCATCCCATGAAGTAAAACTAGTCTAACTTCATATCTAACACCACAGTGTTATCGGTAAATTCAATTACCATTTCACGTTTAAATCTAATTAAAGATTAAACTATCGCCTGGAGCAAAACTGGCGATACTCCATTCTCGATCTTTTCAATCTAATTAAAGATTCCTTTAAACTCCACTTAGTTTTAATCTTCACAAAAATCAATATCCTATCTTAAACTGGGTTAAAGAACCAATGTCATTTAAAACACGACCCACAATAAACCCAAAATCACATTCATTAATTATCGGGTTAAAGAACAAGTGTTATTTAAAACACTGTTCACGATAAACCCAAAAATCAATACCAGTTCAATTCCAATTAAATATTATTTAATTGGTACACTTCATTAAATCTAAATAAAAAAATTTAATCTTTTTCTCAACTGGGCTTAAGAACAGTGTTAATGAAGACACCATTCACGACAAACCCAAATCACATTTGATATTAAATACAAGGCTCTGAATAGAAAATATACCGGCTTATATTCAATATCAAATTCTACGACCAACAAATATCGTAATGGAAATAGCGATATTAATATATCTTTCAAATTCCCATAACGATATCTGTAACATCACGAAATCCACCATCGAAATATTCCGAAGACAATTTCAATTCAAATCCATTCCAATTCAATTATTGGGACTTCTGGTTACTTTTAAAACCATCTCAAATCCAATCTATTTATTTTAAAAATAAATAGAATTATAATTCTAGTTCAAAACTAGTTCATTTTGATAAAAATCTATTTTTATCTTTTCAAATATGGAGTTTTTCATCCCAATTCTTCCCAAATCACTTCTTATGATTTTACACAAATTATTGATATTTTTAATAATTTTATCAAGGCCCGTACAGTCGATTTCCATCTACGGCCATCGAACTGCACTTACAGTAACCTTTTCCAAATTTGATTTGGACATAATTCCAAATCCAACCGTTAAATTTCTAATTTCAAATATTTTTTAGAAAGTTCTTTTCGATACGAACCCAACGGTTCCGATTTTAGGAGAATCCGACGGTCGGATCTCCCGCGATATTCATTCGAAGTCAATGGTCGAAATTCACGAACTGCTGCGGCGCGGCGCCTTTTATTCAGGCCATTATATTATATATATAATATATATAATCTATACTTCGTCGATTTCAATTCAAAATGTGCTTTAAAAATATTGTTTTAAATTCATTTTCAAAACGTTTTCAACTTCATATTCAATTTAATTCGAATTTCAATTCATTTCAATTTAATTCGAATTTCAATTCCACTCAGTTTAATTCGAATTTCAATTCTACTCAATTTAATTCGAATTTCAATTCACTTCAATTTAATTCGAAATCAATTCTATTCAATTTCAATTTGAATTCAATTCTTTTCAATTTCAATTTGAATTCAATTCTTTTCAATTTCAATTCGAATTCCGATTAGTTTCAATATCATTCAAATTTCAAAAAAACACTTTCAATATACATTGAAAATTGAATAAAATCGATATAAATATCGTTCACTTCAAAATGGCGTCAATCTAATCAACACGGCTTCATATATTTCTATTTCAAATATTCTATTTCAAATATTTCTTTTTCGAATATTTCTATTTCAAAACTGGAATGAGGCCCAATCAATTACCATATAATGTTAATTATATGGATTTTCTACAACACATGTACAAAATAACAACGATAAATAATCAACCATCATCCAGAGTGCGTTCTACACTGTATAAGCATCAAATATAAATATTTAACGCTTATAACAGCCTGTCAATCAATCGATCGACATACAACTAATTATTGAGATTAGTGTATGTCATACATCATCCCAATACCCATGTGGGGTTTCGAACATCAAACACAGATTTTATTTGTGCAGTTGGGCGATGTGTAAAATTTTTCGTCCCAATCAATATCAGTCAAATCTTTGTATATAAACAAATCGTCTGATTTGTGTATATTCATTTATTCACATTTACGTTAAAATTATATTTTCAACTATAAAATATTTTTAACTACCTAAATATTTTATTTCATTTCACACCACATCACACAATCAACTACACATCAAAATCAAACAAACAAGCATACAAGCCGTCCATGGTCTGTGGACGACGGGTGTCGGGTGCTACTAAACACTGTCTGCATCCTAGTATATATTTTAACTAGAAAAATTAAAAGTGAGGAGTTCTCACAGATGGTTCCACTCCGCCGTGCTTTGCTGTTGAACTGCTGAATCATCTAGATCTGCTTGAAGTGGACGGGGTATGAGGAGAGAAGGGGGGATGCGGGCTAGGGCACGCGATTTCATTTCGTCGTTTTTTTTTTCTTTATTTCCCTGAAGTGGATGGGGTATGTGGAGAGAAGGGGGGGCCAAGTGCCTATATAATTTATTTATTTTATTTTTCAAAAAATGTTGACTTTTATTTTGAACTCAAAATCGAACCCACCGACTGTCGTCTCTAGTTAATTACCCCCATTCCGAACACAATGGGATATGTCCCGTAAGTCAGTTTGGTCGTTTCGATCAGTTTTCGTCAAAATCAAAATATAACTCTATATATTGAATTTGAACACACATTTCAATTTACCAGGGCCACATACGAACTCTAAAAATTCCAAAAAAATTATTTCTAGCTTCGTATTGACGATACGGTCCTAAAAAAACTAGTTTCGTCAGATTCTGATACCGTTTGAAAAATGACCAATTTCCAGTCGATTGAAATCAACTGAAACTGGTTAAACGCGTTTTCCTTTGCCACGCTCACATATTGATTCGAAAAATTATGAAAATGGGCATCTAGCAATAACTTGACATCACGGATCCAACAAAAGTGGTTTCATCAAAATCCGAGGTCGTTTGCAAATTTTCCATTTTTAAGGGCCAGAATTACATAGCGACTATTCGGAATTTTCAACTGGACATATCTTTTGATTCCCGCTATGAAATTTTGATTTTTCGGATTCGTTGGGAAGATATTCTCAATTAGATTCTAATATTTTTTGTTTCACTAAAATCCGGTTTATTTTGCACCCGGTACGTTCAATTGAAATTTGAAATCGAATTATCGAACTACCGCGTCATTTTCAATTCCTTTTATATTTATAAATAAATATTTATATTCTAACGACGATTCGAATAAATATATACGTTCGACTTCTATTCAAAATAAATTTCCCGTCGTTTTTATTTAAAATAATTCATTTTAAATAATCAAAATTCATTAAAATTGCCATAATAAAAATTTTAAACTGGCTCAGATTTTCTGGGTTGTTACAGATGTGGTGGCGTGAGGTGATTTTATAGAGACTGTTTTTGGTGAAGATTCGGTTGAAACTCTAGTTCTCGATTCGAATGGAGATTGGAAGTTATGGTGTTGTAAATGGGTTTATACGTGGCGATGGTTAGGGCGATGGGATGGCCATGGTTGCGTTGGTGTATATGCACGGGGTACGTTGTGCACTGGAAGGATAAGAGGAAGAAAACTAGAGAAAGGAGAAGAAGGAATAGGTTGCTGAGTTGTTTGGATAAGTGCATGGTCTTGGTGCATTGGACAAGGAATGTCGGAGCATTAATGATACTGATGTGTTTTAAAATGGACACTTAGGGGTTCATGAATCCTCAGGTGGATTGGAAATAATAGAAGAAGTCCATGGTATTCGGTTGCAGAAAATTAAGTAGACTTGGGAGTATGCGCATGTTCATATAGGCTGTGATTATGCCTGAGGGAAAGAGATCATATTTTTGTTCTAAGTTTCTTTTAAATTTAAAACAATTCATACATAAAAAGAAGAAGAAGATCGGCCTAGAGGGTCTACAGGACATGCTATTTGATACAGGAAGTAGGAATTTGGTCGTGGAGTATGTTGCATGCAAATTGGGCCGTATTGGGCCTATAAGGTTATTGTTAACTTAATTAACTTTTAAATAATTTGACTTTAAATAAATATATAAATAGAAGAAGAAGGTTATAAAGTTATTAATTTGTAATGGATGAATAATTGTTCAAGTAGAAACCATCGCATGAAATTTTAAGTTCATATCTCCAATATATATATAGGCTATTAAAAAAAAGTTTAAATTAAATAAAACAAGTATTTCTAAAGAAATTTAAATTAATATAAAATGAAATTAGTTTTTTTATTCAAAACCAAATGTTTTAAAACCATAATTGGTTAAAATTTGAATTGATATATTCACGGTTAATAAATAATGTTGTGATGAATGAATGTTAATCAAATTTTCTGCTATGCTATGAAATGATCAAACGAATTTAAAATAGCTAAAATAAAACATTGACACGTTTTATTGAAATTAAATCGTCTATATCAACCACTCTTCTGAAATCAGAAAAAGTGACTCTTACAATCATGTTAATTTCAGTAGACATATCATGATAATTTGATATGAAATAAATTTCTTTATGAAATAATTATATCCTATTTCCTTTAATTACAACGTAGCCCTAAATGATATTAACAGTCATCGATTCAAAGAGACCGGGATCGGTTTTCAACATGAAATCTGAATAGCACTTTGTTTCGACCTAGGCATTCGATTAAATTTAAGTTAAGCTGAAGACATTGAAAAGCAAGGGCTACTCCTACTAATCCTAAGGGTGATTCCAGAATGGATGTAGTAAAGTTAGTGCCTTCGGTTTCGTTCAATCCCAGAACGAACTTTTATGGATGAATGTCTAACAGAGTATTTCCAATAATCACATACGTTGGTTTTTAAAAACATACCGAGAATGGTGGCGAAGAAGGCAACTTCTTTTTATCCTAACGCTCAGAGTATTTTTTTTACAAATCAGTTAGTGATGGAGGATCTGGCAATGTGGTATTCAAACTTGAACGTGAATTTTCAAAAAAGATAATCGTAGCCTCAAGCCTCATCAACCGGAAAATGACTGAAAACGGGCAAGCAGCAGGTTTATGTGGGTCATTGCCATTAGGGTATATCATTCACCTAATCTTGACAAATCGGTTGTCCCTTTTGTATGCTTCAGAATAAATACGGTTTATTCACAACCAACCATGATGGTGATATATTTGGTACACTCTAGTTGAATGAGTGGCCAGTTTTGTGTGGCCGGCTTGGAAGATGTTCTTGTTGAACCCCAGTGTTTCAACTCTAGAGAACACAGATCGGAAGGTGGTTACACACCTTGTTATGTTGGAAATCCAAACCCAATACGAGCCATATGGTTTCAGATGTAAACCAACTATGTTGAAAAGTCAAATGCAAGTTTTTTGGCTATATTCCTATTTTATTTGTGGATTGATAAGCATTATTATAATATCACTAGATTTGATATAAAAAGAGATTTGGCTATCGTAAGGGAAAAACATGTGTCATGTTTATGTGTGGTCATGTTTTATGAGAATCCAATTCTTTTAAAAATTATTTCTTAAATTTAAACAAGTCACTTGTATGCCGAATAGTTTTATAAGATACTCTTGATTTCTCAACTACATATTTTTTAAATTGTTTACTCATACCAGTCTTATGTATGACCCAAATTTTTTTTTGTTTTTCATAAACTCTTGGGAACTCATAATAATTATCATGAGTAGCCAAGTGATCTAGGTACTGAATCGCTATCTTTTGGAGGAGCTGAAGCAGAAAGTTTCTATAATAGTTATTGTAACAATATATCTACAAAATATCTATGTTACCATATGGTTTGTATAATGGACAGGTCATGAGACCTTGGTGTATAGTATATGTGTGCTGATGACTCTGATGTATAATTATTATTTGACATATATATATATATATGAATTATATTACGTATTATATTTTAGCCAGTTCCTCTGTGAGATTCTATTTTTTTAATTCTATCTTTTTCCTTTTCTTTTTCTTATTAATGGCTCGACTTCCGAAGTGTTCGAAAGTTTGTTCGTTACACATAACATAAGAATTTATGCTGGCAAACATTGGGAATAGTCATTCCTAAACTTGTATGTATTTCATTCACCAAAACTTTATGTTTAGACCTCCCTCCTCTTATCATAAATAGGTTAGTAGGTGAGGATGGTTGATTGAGGATGATGACTGATTGCTTGAAGGAGGAGCCTCCTGACGAAGAATTAGTTAATATGGCAGTATTATTATATTGTTGGGATAATTATTATTCATGTATCTTTTATGATTGCTTGAGACTCGTTGTGAACAACATTTATTATGGTTTTAATTAAAGGTATGTCTATTTTTAGTTATTATATTTTACCCCTTCCACTGTATGGATTTTAATTTCGTTCAGTTTGCACTGTTATTATACCTATTTAAGTGTTTACTTATAGTAACCAACGATCCATTTAAAATGGCTTTAAGTTCTGAATGGACTTTTCTAGGTCGGAATTTAGGCTCATTCTAGGTGAGTTGTTACGACACGCTTCGCGTTCTCACTAAGATAGATCCATAATTTGATCTCTCGTTTAGGTAACAATCCTCTAACCTTATCGAATACATTTGGATACTCATAGACAAAAAGGTACACAATAAATATCAACAGAAGAATATAGTGAGTAAAGAAAACTCAACATGACTTACCCTGGCGGGTCGCAAGAAATCTGTAGGGTGCTACCACTACATGCCATCAAATGAATGGCCCTCTTCACGCAGTCAAGTACAGCCACATACATAGCTAACGAATCCATTCCAAAGTTCATCCCATACCCCGAAAATCCCAACACATAGGCATCACAATCAACCTCAACGCTTAAAATTAAAATTTTCAAACCCTTACAAATCATAGATAGGTGGGACAAACCACCTAGAGTTTGAAACGACTTTGATCGATCAGTACATAGTGAGATTTCTAAGTGCAAACAGTCAACTAAGGTATTAGAAATAAATGAATGAGAAGCTCTCGAATCGAAAAGAGTGCGAACAAGAAAATCGGAGATAGAAATCAAGACTTTCCTACCTCTATATGGGTCACTACTAGTTTTGTTGCCTTCAATACATGCATCTGAGCTACTACTGTACCAGTACCTATCCAGTCCTCTGTGGACATGCCTTACTCATATGTCTTGGATGCCCACAATTAAAACACTTTCCTTTCAGATTCCTGCAATCCCCAATAAGGTGCCTGGTGTTCCACACCACGGCACTTAATATCAGTCTTGATCTGCCATTTTTGAGGATTTCCAACTTGCTTCTTCTTGTCTTTCTTGTTCCATATTTTCATTTTAAAACCAGAAAACTTAGAATCTCTACCCTCACTCTTCTTTTGTATCCTAATGCATCAATGTCATCTTAATCAAAGTCTCAAATGTCACTTCTATAGGGATGTGAGTCATCACCAAACCTTGGAGAGGTTGTTCAACCCTCTTGTAAATTGAACAGTCTTCTTGTGAGCGGTATTAACTAAATCCATGCCCAATCTCGATAACTCATTTAACCGTTTGATATATTTCTTTACTGACAAATCTCTTTGCTTCAAGCTCAAAAATTGCTCCTACAACATTCCTTCCACAGTAGAAGATAGAAACTTCCTCTTAGATATATTCCTGAATCCAGCCTAATCCATCTATCTCCTCTCAGCCTTTACAGTCCCCCACCAGAACGAGGATTTCTCCTTAAGTTGCCAAGCTGCAAGTCGAACTCCCATCCCATCCTCTAGTTCCAATAGCTTGAAGATCCTCTCGGTCTCTCTAATCCAAGATCTCTCCTCCACAAACATCTCAGTACCTGAAAAGTTCTTTCCGCCCAAGTTAGAGAAGTCCTTACAAAGCTTGGAGAAATTCGCGGTTGCACGTGGTTGGGAGGAACCACTGCGCCGGATGCTGGAAATTGCACATGTTCTTGTCCCTCAGCGGCGCCATAGATTCTAAATATCTATGGAACTAACCGGGAATAGGAACACCATTAGGAAGACTAGGGGCTCCCGACATGTTGCACAAAAGAAATGATAGAAATTTAGAATACGAAGGAATTAAAGAAATGTTGTAACTTGACCAGAGTGGATATATTTTATTTTCAAAAGTAACTTTTGGCTTCTAAAAAATAATTTTTCTTTTAAAAAGTTTTATTTTTAAAACAAAATTTTAGTGATCTTGTAACCTTAGGCTCTAAAACCAAAAGTAACACCACATACCTATTAACGTTATCCTAACATAGAATCTCATTAAGAAATATGGAGCGTTGTACGAATAAAGACAAATAATATCACAGAGACTAAGATTTCACAAGACATAAAATAAATTCACAGCAGAAGAAAAAGACAATTTACAATATCAAAACCATATTTATTATTTCAGCCAAACCAAACTGTCTTAAAATACCATGTCTCAAATCTCAGTCATAATAGAAATATCAAAGTACAATAATAGTATCTCCAAATAGCCAAAAAGGTACAAGCAAACTATGGAAAGAAATAAAACAATACATCTTTGGAAGAGTCACCCAAGATAAAATCAACTAAGCAGTACAAGCTAAGCACTTCCTCTTTGAGAGCCTGGAGGTAAAAAAGATAAGAAGAAAAGGAGAAATAAGTTAGACAAAAAGTTTGGTGAGTTCTAGTTATTTCTAGCAAGACTGATAAGCGAAAGCAAAACATATAAAACAATAGTTCTAGTGCCATAAAAAAGTAAGTGTCCGTGAACACCTAAAAGTTACAAATAGAGTAGGGATGAAAAAAAGATGTAAGTGTTCTCATTCGCAAGATTCAATAATTATGACTATTTTGCACTTCGACAAATTCAAATGAAACAATGATTAGGAAGAAGTTTCTATTACTACCCAATCGATCGGCTACAACGAATTATGGATAACCTATGCCCACTATGGGCTAGGTTTTATCAGAACCTAACCTATCAACTAAAAGACATGACCTTATCCATAGGTGTCAAAGGGGCTAATGTTTCCAAAACGGTCCAGTACACACACACTGACCTGCCGAAACGCACTCACACCCTCCAATTGAATCACCTACATCCACAACATAACATGGTGCATGCCATTTTCTCATATGCTACATAGAACAGATTCTAACAAATAAATAACTTGACCAAATCCCCAACCCTTGATTTGGCCCACACAAACAAATTCAATATATACTAGGTTCTAATTTACCCTCACAAGGTAAATTAATATGTTCATGTTAAAGCCTGACAACAAGGAGTACTAGGTTCGTAATTTACCCATACATGGTAACAATATGTACATATAAGGCCTAACCATGACAGTTTAGTTTAAGATTATAATTTATCCACACACAGAAAATTAACATGTTCATATTAAAGCTTGACAACAAGGAGTACTAGGCTCATAATTTACCCACACAATGTAAATCAATATGCACTTACTAAGCCTAATTGTCCCTCTCAAATACTCCAAGTCATTTGCAAATATACTATTCGTATTTTATAATGATTTCCAATTATCATAATTATGCAATTTTTAATTACAATCTATTACTGTCAAAATCTGGCAAATAGGCATTTACAGTCTGATTTGCCTTAATTCAATTATTTCCTTCTTAATTGCAATTTTAACATATTCAAATTAAGTCACAATTTTGATTATTCATTTTCAATTAATTTTTATTCCCCAATCCAAATGCATAATAAATGAAAAAGAGAAATAATCCGACGCAAATATATAGGCATACAGGTTCAACTCTGTTTTCATCGCATTTATATAACTTTTAGGCATATTTTGATGTAACAACAAAATCCAAGAAGATAAAAAAGGGAAAAATAGATTTGATACAACAGTTCATAGAAATCTGAATAAAAATCAAAAAAATAAACTAAAGAAATTCAGAAAGAAGAACAGAGACAACTGAATCTGAAAACAACTGTAAAAATCTGAATAAAAAAAACAATGAATAATCTAGATACGAAACAACTATAACTGTTATTTTATAGATTCTAACTTTAACTTAATAGAAATATAGAAATCACATAAATCTCACCTAAATATGCAAATCAAATGGCCTTAGTAGGAAAATCCAAAAATCTATAAATAAACAATACTCCAATTTGTGCGTGAACAAACTTTGTTTATTTTGGAGAAGAAGGGCGTAATGGAGACATAAAAGTGAAGAATGATAATTATAGGGATTCGTGGAAGAGTATAGGTTTATTTATGGATGAGGTAGGGAGTCCTGGGCCCTTAGATAATTAGGTTTTTTGATCCTACATGTCGGATAAAAGAAAGTCTTGAAGCTTCCAGCGCTCTCCATTTCGTGCCAGGCACGAAAATGTGCCTGGCTGAACTATTTAGGTCGACTCGCCTCCCACTTGGGTCGACACAGGGGTCGACCACTTACGGCCTGGGTCGACCCAGTTATTATGTTGATTAAGTGTAATTAATTATTTATCCATTTTATTTATTTTAAATTTTGATTTGAATTCAAACTTTAATTAGCCATAACCTATTTGTTTTAAGTCCAATTTACGCTAACCAAAAGTCTATCTGAAGTAGAAAACCATAACAGACCTAATGGCACAAACCCCTTTGCCCATTTCCATTATTTTAACAACTTACTCTTTAATTAATTATTATTCGTTAAAATTTGGGTTGTTATAGAGATTTTACAAGTTATTTACTAAGACTATACACTAAAGGTTAAGGGGCATTTAGTTTTAAGGACATGTTTCAAAAAAATTAGATCAAAGGACAACTAAGTTTGATAATCAAATTAAGGACAAAGGATAAATTCTATTATGCAACATGAAGTTCACTTTAACTCTCATCATTAATGAATTAATTTATAAAATAAAAAACAACACTCAAAATTAAAAGAAAAAAAATTGATTTTAAAATTATTTTAGTTAATTTATGTTATTATAAACATATAAAAATAATCAGCTCGGAAAGCTTAATGAATATAGCTTTATGAATTAAAAATATAGCTTTTTATTGTATCACCCAATTATAGAATTAAGTCATTTCAAAGCTAATCTCATTTACACCATAAAAAACTATATCGTAAATAAAGAAGCTATATACATTTAGCTTTCCACCCTGAATTTTCATATATTTATTTTTCTTCCATATTTACAAAAAAAAATCATAATTAATTTTTAATGTTACAATCATAGGAAAATATTTTGGTATTAAATTTTATTATTTGTGAAATGCCAACACATGTCCTTAGTTTAAAATATTTGGACTTTTTCCAATTAAAAGATGAAAGTTTCCTTGATTTACATAGCAAAAGTTGGTTGTCCTTAGATCTAATTTTTTTCTAAAATGTGTCCTTGAAACAAATATCCACAGAGATTAACTAATATTCCAAGGCTCTTGTGTATGTCTTCTAATAGAAATGTACATGCATATATTGATATGTATATATATATATATAGTGATTGTATTGTTGTTGTCATTAAAAGCATGGAATAAAGGTTCTAACAAACCTTTCCCGGTGTCGATGCCATTGATTAAAAATTTTCCTAGGCTGTCACAATTTCCCACTTACAAGTTTTGATGTTGGGATATGTTTCTTCACGGCATTAGGCGAGAATGAGACGTCGGGTTCATACAAAAATGTTTTTTAATCAATGGAGCAAGCTAATTTCAAGCATTTCTCATGGGTTCCATTCATGCATCGATGAATTCGACATTAATTTGTGCACTGAGTGCCACTAACACGCCACTAACACTTATGTTCGTTGGCGAAGATATTTTGTTCTTTAAAGATTTGTAATCCCTTTCATATCTCCAGTCAAGAGTTTGAATTTCAATCCTCTTTGGATCCATATGACGACGAGGATTTGTCCGTTGATTGGTCCTAATCCATATATCCGTTGATTAATTCCTAATCCGTCTGTTGATCTATGTTGATCCGTATTTTTCCTTCATATAACATAAAAACATTTAGATATTGTTTGTTTAGAACAAGTGGTCACTTGTTTAACCACTTATTCCCCATTAAGCATTTTTATGATGTTTGTTTTAATTAAGTAATCAGTTATAATGTTTGTTTTAAATAAGTATTCAGATCTGAAACACTTATTTAGTGAAAATATTAAGTAGTTTCATAATGCTTTTGTAATTCTGAATGTTTAGTAGTAATTTCTTCCATGTACCCTTAGTTGTAATTTTTTACATACCGTAAAAACATACTAAACATTCAATAAAACTAAAACAGAAAAGTATTAAAATTCATTGTACTTAAGATTCACACATTCCGTATTATATTACTATAAAATTTGTAAATTAGATTTATTTTAAGAAATAAAAAACAAAGAAAAAAAGTCAAATGACATTTAATTTTTGAAAAAGGATAGGAAACTACAAATTTTTGAGTTACATTATTTTGATAATTATTTTTTTAAAATTAAATTTTATGAAACTTAATTTGGGATATTTTTTTAATATAAAATCTGAATAAGAACAAAAAATAATTTAACTCTTTTAAAATTCAATATACTCCAATAATTATTCATTCTTCGAATTAAAAAAAAACTCAAATATATGCAAAACAAAAAAATATGGTTTCAACACATTAAAAAATTAATTTATTTTTTTAATGTTTTTAGTTTAATAATTCTAATATGGATAACCAAATAATACGAAATAATATCGTCAAAATAGACAATTGCAATAGTTCTAATCAAAAGTTTTAGAAATACGAACAAACAACTTTTTGTAATTCAATATTCAACAATAAACATTCGGCTTTTAGCATTCAACATTTAGATTTCAACAATCAACCTTCTAAACAAATGAAGTTTTACTTTATCATTTCCATCTTACAATTGATTCCTTTCTTTTTTCCAAGCTTCTAAGCTAGGGTTCTTTATATTCATCCATCTAGGTCTCAAATTTCACTTTATTTCTTTACTTTATGAACTATGATCTAGGGAAAACATTTCACTTTGATGTTGCATCCACCATGTTCAACCGCCACTATCATCACCAGTCCACTTCTACATCATTGTCATTGGTCGTCGCTTTTCCTAGGCTGTTGCAGTTTTCCACCTTCAATCGACATCCATCGATCTTGCAAGGCATAGCTGATGTTATGAAGCTAGAAGATTGTTCATCTTGGCGTTATGCGAGAATGAGATGTCAGGTCGGCGCGAAAATAGATTTTGGCTATCACCCGGCGTTCCATTCCACGTTGAATTCATCCCTCGATGTTAACGTAATTTCTGCATTAGAGATTGCAATATGACACATGGTTCTATCGTGTGTTAGAGCTCCTCTTGCAGAACTAGCTAGCTTTTTAATATACAATCCGCGCGTACATTCGCTGTGCACATGACATGATATACGCTATGTAGGATGCGATCATGCTGATGCACATGCACTTCCTTAATTGATGCATAAAATCTAATGGATCAACACACGTCAATGTTCGCTAGAGGCTATATATGGATTTACTAGAGCTAAACATTAATATTTGCATTGCTTCTTATCTAAAAGAGTTTCGAATGCTCTTTAATGTCTTTCTACAACTGCAACAGTGGTATTGGCTTCTAAGACGTCACCTGCAACAGCTTCCAACTCATCATCGTTTGTTGGAATCCTACCGTTTTACAGTGGGTAGAATGGACAACTAAAAACAAAAATTAATTGGATTTCAATTGACTTATGAAATATATTAATTAAAATTAAATCCAGTAATTAATATAACTTAATCTGGTTTTGAATAGCGTCATACATGCTCATAAAATAATATCATAACATAGGGATAGATGAGCATACGTGTGTTATGTATATGGAATAAGGATATCCATTCAGGAGTCTTAGAGCAACTCCAACAGCCAAGGATTCATGTCCTTAATTCTAAATAATGGGCAAAAATCCTTCCCAACAAACATTACACCAAGTAATATTCAACGTAATATTACAGGGCCAATTCTAAATCCGAAATTGTTCCTGTGCACCATTTTTTCGGCTCGTAGGTTGGCGAGCCGATTTTTTCCGCGCACGCCGAAAAAATCGACTCGCCAACCTACGATTCGAAAAAATCGGCGCACCATCCGCCATACCTCATGACCGTTGCACACTGACTAAACAATAAGAAAACGGTCTTATTCACCCCAACGGCTATAAAACGGTCAAAACTTTTCAAACGACTATATTTTCAATTATATATTGACTCCATTGTACCATTCTACATCACAACATATTCACAATTCTCTTCTATCTCTTTAATCTAAGCAAACTCTTATTCTATAATAGCATCACCATTCGGAGATTTCTCACATCCGACGATAGACGGCAGCCGGTTTTCGCAAGGCAACACGAGAAATTTTTTGGGAACTCCGCCAAGCAAACAAGGAACCATGCCGTGGACAGACCAAGAGACATCGATCTATGCACCATATATTATCATTTTTCACAAGATTCTGCAATGGGGAACGACCAATCATCCGTTACGTTTTGGAAAAAAAATTAAGACCGCATTCATTAAGAAGGATCCAAAATATGGACGGACGTGATCGGTGATTCAAGGTCGTTTTTGCAAAATAAGCCGTCAAACCCAGTTTTATGAATCATAAGTGTACAAAATAAAGATGGCGAATCCAAGCGGCATGGGAGGAGAAGATAATCTAGAATATTTTCTTTCTACTTACAATAGTGGGTGGTAGAATGTTTTTATGATTCATATTCCTTTTTTTAAATAGAAACAGATGACAAAACGAGGAGTACAAGAAGCTTTTTCCTAGAGAAAATGGCACGAAAAGGCCACAGTATTATCAGTTTATGCATTGTTATGATCTGCTTACTAGTCATCCAAAATGGAACTCAGGACTTGCTAAAAGCCTCTGCGATGTTCAAACCGCTAGCAAGAGCAAGAAAAAATCTTCTAAATCTGGGTATTCTTCTAGTACATGCGGGTCAACTGCCAAAAATACTCAATGTGAAGGGGAAAACCTAATTGATGAGTTCAATGCCACGGTTGACGAATACTGTAGACCCGAGGGAGTCAAAGCTGCGAAAAGAAGGGGCAAAATGGCGGTTGAGCTTGAAGGAAAAGTGAAAGCACGCCACGAAGAACACAGTCGTAGAGCTGAAGAAAGATGTGCAGAAGCCAGGGAAAGAACAGAAGTTATGAAAAGGTTTGCTGATCTGGAAGAGAAGAAGATAAAAATTCTAGCGGAGGAACTAGCATACAAGAAAGAGCAAGATGCGTATAAAAAATATCAAGAAGAGATTGCTATCATGAACAAAGATCTGATTGGAATGCCTGAATTGGAGCAGGAATTTTGGATGGGAGTGAAACACTGTATTCTAACGTCTCTGTTTCCTCACTTATAAGTTGATTGTTCATCACTATCTGTATTACTAGTTGCTTGTATTACGTTGTTGTAGTAACCTTATATTCCCTTCCATAGTAACGATTTTCTTATAAATGGAATGTGTGCTTTTTTTATATCGCTATTGTTTCCCTAAGCTAATAGTTTTATAACTTAACTAGACGAAATCTCAAATTTTTACGTACAAGCATCAAATAACTGAATGATTCAACAAGCACTAAACAAAACCATTAGCCTATTCAGCACCAAACCGGGTTAGCCAACTATAACGCAGTTTGTAGGCTCCGTACCCAACAAAAGCAGCGTCGTACTCTGTAAGGTAACGTGAATCAAAAGTTTCTCTAGTCGTTTTAAATATGTCTTCGTCTTCAACTGTCTGTATAATCTTTTGGTATCATTCACAAGTTTTAACGAAACACCGATGAGCCATATGAGTTTCACCAGAAGTTCGTGGAGTGGTGCAAGTACGATGGTTGTTATGTAATCTTGTTATCATAGACCAAAATTCTTTATGGGTTAGCCCTCCTCCATTTTGCATCAGCAACAAATCTCTTTTATCAACTTTGATATAGGATTTCACGAGTATAATTAAGTCCTTACGAGAGAATTCTGTTGTAATAGCACTGGAGCTAGCATTACTTTGGTTGTGACGATTACGGTTAACCACTTGCCTCCTTATGTATTTGCGTGGGCGTGCTTTTGGTTTTCGAACTTCAACTACTTGTTGAGTACCACGAACAATTTCATTTTGAACTGGTTCTTCCGCCTCTTCTACTTATGTATCTAGAACGAATCCACTCTCTTTCTCCTCCTCCTTGTTCCGTTCATACTCATCAAACATTTTATCTACAAGTTCATCACTGATTTTCCAATCATCCATTTAAGTTACACAGAATCAAGAAACGTATTATCTACACAAAGAAGTACTTAAACATATAGAAGAAAAAAGAGCAATAGTTTCTCACCTTAATGTCATGGTTGATCTAGAACGCACAAATTTTAAGTATGGTTGGGGGACTAAGTATTAAATATTTAAATAAGGGGGATTGATTTTTGGTAAAGCTCTGTCATCATTAGTTGAGCAGTAGGATAGAAACAGATGACAGGACTACCCTCTGTCCTCAACAGTTGAATTGCTATGGCTTTGCCTTAGAACAGTTGATGTTACTACACTCTGCAACACTCGGGTAGACACAGCTGACTTGACAAGTCGTACTGATTAAAGATGACTTGTCCACTGCTTTAATAAAGCAAAGCACGAGATCAGGGGACTTGTCGACCATTACGAATCCTCAGCTCTCTACCTTTAAATTCAGCACTTTCGAAGTCTTAGGCTTGTCAAATTATTCATTTTATCTACCTACCACTTTTCAAGTAGTTCAACATGTCTGCTTGGGAATACGATGATGAATTCATGGTCGAAATGTACGATCAATATGAAAGAAATAAGCAACCAGTCAAATTTGGGCCCGAAACACAATTGAAAGATCAAGTGGAAGCCGGAGAAGTGGAGTATGAACTCTTTAGTGCCACGCAACCAAATGTTGTCGTCCCACGTATTGGGCCTGTTCAAAAAACACTCAATGCTCGATTACGAGAAGTAATTGCTAGGGTGAACTCGGATAGGTCAAGCTCTAGCATGACAGGTCATTTAGTACTTCGCTACTGCATAATGGAATGTAATGTGGTTGTTTCTAAAAGCAAGAGCAATGCAGGTCGTCGCTTTTATGGGTGCAAAGCGTACACTACTGCACTAAACTGACAGGGGTTGGAACTTTGTAATTTTTTTCTCATGGATCGACCCCCCGCTAACGGAGAGGGGTGTCACGTACACTCTAGAGATGCAGGCGGAGGTAAGTCGCTTGGAAAGGTCATTGTTGCAGCAAAGGCTGAAATGTTGTATGGGTTCAACGGTTCGGCACGAAACTAGAATCTTAGTTATATGGTACTACGTCTTAATTCATGTTCATTGTAATCCATGTAAAGTCGTGCTTTATTGTAGTTGTATGTTAGGTCTAACATGCACTGTATCATGTATCTTGTATTTTGTTATATTGAACGAAGTTTGTATGCACGTTAATAGGTATTATTTATATTTCTGAATGCAATTGAGTTAAAAACTAGGGTCATCCCCGTGTAAATTAAACATTTCAATACACAAAGGAGTTAGAAAATAGGGTCATACTCATCCACTTGAGCATTATTGTGGGCAAATGCTTTATCGCATCACGTAAAGCAAAATGGAATCAGTGACCGTTCACATCATGGCAGTACGAAAATCAGATTCTCTACACTTTTACGTCAGGCGTAACAGTGTCGGGCAGCACGTAAAGCATAGTCGAAAAAAAAACCGGTTACATCATTATTTCTTTTATTGATTTGTACTGCGTAGCTATATATTTCTCTCAAATTACTCGTAGCTTTCCTCACTCAAACAAATTTGTTCCCATTCTTGTACTACCTCCTCCTTTTATCACTCATTCAAAATGCCTTCTTAGCCATCAGCTACAGACTCTGATGAACATGCATATGAACAGATGAGACTTCAGGAGCTCAAAGACGAATTCTAGTTTCTAAACCAAATAAGACCCCCAGGATGAACCATTGCATGAACAGGGGAACGTAAATCTTCCACATGAAGCTCAAGTACCACACGTTCAACTATCGTATGAACAGGCGGTCACTCAACCACCAAAAGAATTAGAGTTCTATCGAGTACAACCTTATGAATAGGGAGTTGATTCTTATCCAGTACGTTGCTACTGCGACTATGCAGTTGAAGTTGTGGTTCGAGCAGAGGGAAACAATATAGGTCGACGCATGCAGAAATGTCATCCTATCCAAACGGCTGCAATTACACGGAACGGATAGATGAACCTTTGTGCCCAAGGGGAATAGCATATGCAAACGAACTTGAACGAGAGATTAGATGTCTCCAAAACGATATTGAACAGTTGCCATTGAACATAATGAGACTCCCTTGAGATTCAACGTATAACATGTAGTTGGCTTAAGTACTAATTTTCTACGTTTGCTTTTATGTTTTAGTTGGCATCTACTATCAATAGTTGTTGTATCTTTAATGACCGGTTATATCTGTATGCTTTATTTTTAGTGTTATCGTTATGCAAAATATTAGTTGAATCATTTTAATCATAACAACTTGTTTCCGTGCATTCAAACATTGTATATCAACCTCAAAAATATGTATTTTTCAAAATAATAACATTCACGAGCCTATTTAATCGGCTCGTGAGACTGCAAGCCGATTTTATCGGCGCGCGCTGGTAAATTCAAGGTGCACCGATAAAATCGGCGTGCAACTATTGGGAGAAATCTTTGATATCTCCTTGAATGTTACGGGTCGTAATGTTACGACCCGTAACCTAGTTGGAGATGCTCTTATAATTCAATGGCATAACAGCCCATATATTTTCACGTAGAAGCAGGTTATCCATCTGAGGATGAATTATTATCCTATAAGTGGCCATTCGCCTAGCCAAAATGGTTAAATTGTTTTGGATGAGTCTGACGCTAAAGGTCTGAACACGGATCCTCTGTTCATATTTCGATCCCTTTCCTTATTTGAATCTTAAACCACCTTTTCCCCTCTATTTGCTGATACATATCAAACGTATTTTTACAAACTAGGACAAATATCAAACATGTACAACAAATATTAAACATATTTCTACAAACTACGAATCTTTTCTGATTTAAGGAGGCAAAGAAAACAATTATTATCTTTCAAGAATAGTTATAAGATGATGCTATTTTAGAATTTCGAACAAGAATAACAGTTTGCTAATGAATTTTTAATGTTGTCATATGAATTCAAATTCAATTGTCAATAAGATGCACCGTATCGAACAAAGTGCTACTCTCTAAACCCTTGCAACCTGACCGAATAGGTCGACCACCGTAAACGGGGCCGTTAACATGCGCCCTACCCAGTGGGTAACCACCTACTTTGACCTCCACTTTGTATGGGATAATATGTGATAAAATTTAACAAAATAATTTCAATGTATTACATAGTAAAACAAATAATTAATTAACTATAATTCAGATAAATCATAAATTAAACTACGTTACTTAAATGTCTCGATCAAATGTCATATCAAATGCATACCTAGTTTGACTTCCAAGTCCGTCTACATTCCCCGTTTAAGTACCATGTCAAATTGCTCTGTTACGGCTTTTCCTAAACAAGTTTGGTGTAGCTTTGCCAAATTATAACCGTGAGACAAACGTTAATATCTCAGTTCTACAACATGCTTATAAAATATGTGTTCCTTTATCATATTCCTCAAATCTCAAGTCTAAGTGAACTGTACTCCAACCAACAACCCCTAATAGAATTTGACTCGGCATTCATCAATAGGCTTTGGCCCTTTGGGTGTAGTCCACATAAGCTATACACTCCCATTTGATAATACAAAGCAATACTAACAATGGTATTGATCTAGAATATTGATATGACTATTTACATCACACAATAGGGGTGGACGCGGTTCAATCTGGTGCGGTTTGAATTCCAAACCGCTTCTACATCGCATTAAATGGTTGATTAAAAATACAAACCATTATATTAACCGTTCAAATAGTTCGATTTCTGTTCGGTTTTTAGCGTAACCCTGTCTGGTTTTGGTTCGGTTCGAGTTGAACCGTATTAAATATGAAATAAGAGAATTACCTCCATCGATAATCAATTTATGATTGTGTACTTAAAGGTTAAAAATATAGTGTTGTCCTGAATTGAAAGAGTAATTACTATTGTATGAATACTTCAATTTTACAATTAATAAAAAATGAAATTGTTTTAATACATTAACCAAACATTAACGTTAATCAATGCATAAACATTAAGTAAGATAACTCAAAAAGATTATAATTAGCATTATCTAAAAAATTTATGAAAACTAATGTACTGGTACTATGATTTTTTCCTTTGTGATAATGGTTATTATTATATAAAAACATATGCTAAAAGTATTATATATATTATTAAAACAAATAAAGATAGAAACTAATTGTATTTTTATCATAACATTACTAGTATAGGTATGCAGATCGGTACGATTTAAAACAGTTGGGTCAACAGGCCAAACCGCAACCGAATCGTATCGCTACGAGTCGGTTCGATTTGAGGTATTGCTTAAGAGAGAGAATTCGGTCCGGTTTTGCATACTTTTTTTTACGGTTCGGTTAGAACAGTTTCCGAGATGCGGTGCGGCTTATGCCCACCCCTAGCACACATTACCACTAATTTGATATAAGTCAAAATAGAACCAATTTAACAGAATGCCTATAAGATCTACATTTTTAAAATGTGGTGTTATTTTGACACCATCATTTAATATATCACCCTTTTCAATCTGATTATATACAACGCTCCTAATACAACAAACAATACATAACCACAAAACAATCGAAATATTATGCACCACAAAATGGATTCAATACATGGAATTGTCAAGAATACAAGAAGAACAACAAACCACTATAAAATGGATTCAATGCATGGACTCCCGGTATGTTTGCATGAGAAGGTAAAAGGAAAATGTTCAATTTGTGGAGCACTTCCTTTTTAAACGGTAAATGATACCCCAAAAGACTGCAGTTGGAGCAGCTTCTTCATCCTTCACTTCTCATTCAACTTTTTTTGCTTCAGACGCCAGCAACATAAATGTAACACATAAAGGCCTAATAAATATAAAAGATGATGGCCATTACATATGTAGAGAGCACATCTTACCAAAAGTGTTAGCATGATGAGCATTACATGTTTATTATACAGTGTTTATCGAGATTATGCTGCAAAACAGAGACCAAATCAAAAAGCTCGCTTCCTACATGGCTCTCAACAAAACAAATACAACGCATATTTAAGAGACCAATACGTCGAGATTTCAGGTGCCAAGTCAGTGAGCCTAATACTGCGCTAGAAAACAGGATACAAGAAAGCTAAAGTAAACTCAAACCTTGAATTCAAAATATAATCGGACGCTTGCTATGGAGTACAGAGTCCAAGACAAAGCTAAAGCAAGTCTGTTTTGAGATAGAAAAGAAATAAAGAAATATTTTAACTTGTTCCATCTCTACTCTAGGCAGAAACCATGCCCTCAATGTAACCTTCAATATGTAACGCATTCTCAATGCCGACTTTCTTTGCTTCTCCTGTAGCTATACAGTACAAGTACAATCCATAACCAGTTTCATTGTTGTGCTTGCTGACCAAAATAAAATCTCCATTCTTTGAAAGATATAATAGCTGATTAGCGAATGTGCGTGACAAGATTGTATCCATGATCTTATACAATTTATTCCAAGACCCTTTCATACCAAATTGATCCATCTTCCAAATTTCATAATAACAACAATATCCTGTTCGATGAATCTGTTCCATGTAAGCAAATTTGTCATTGACGAAAGCAAGAGAATACTCGGCACAACTTCTGCCGTCAGTGGGCAGGGATACAGTTCCATACACTTCTTTAGTCAAATCAAAGTAAAATACAAGAACAGTGTCTTTGGTGAAGGATACTGCTATCCATAAACACATTTCATTCCTGCATACTGCATTATTAAACATATCAACCCATCCGATAGGAAAATCATTCCCTTCGTATATTGTTTCGCCATGAATCAGCTCTCATGGTATACACCTGAACTAGAGCGTCATTCAACGTTTTTCCATGCCTATCCAAACTTATACTAACAATCTAATAATCATTTGTTTTGATATCAAAACCAAGAGCAAAATTGTTACTTAAGCTCATATTATGCTTTGAGAAATACGATTCTAATAGTTGTCTCACTTGTTTTGTTGCAGGGTTCCATCAAGAAAGACGCCAACATCTACCTAAGTATTCATAAGCCAAACATAAAATACCATTGCAAGAACTAACGATATCAAACCCTAGGGAGATGCCCTCCAAATTCATTTGTGAACACACTTCATGGTTTCTATCAGAAATCATAAATACCTTACCTTCATCATTGCAAACAATCAGATTGTTCTTTTTACTATTACGATTGAGTTGTTCGGTGATGAAGGTAGAACTTTCGATGACAGCACACCATGACTTATAAACCGTTTTGAATCGTAATAGAGAAACCAGTGGCAATAAGAGTAAAATGTCAAACAACACTGCTTCAGGCGCATCAGCCTTACAATCCATCAATAAGCAGCTGGTGATTCTGAAACCAAAGTACCCAAAGATGCAGCAACTAGTAAATCTGACAGTGTTATAATATTAAATAAAGAAAATAAAAAAATTACTTGAAATGCATACGTGAAAAAGAGTAGTTGCCAAACAAAATCCAGCTTCTTATAAAGTTACAACTATGATCAAAAATTCGTTTAACTATGATCATCGACGAATCAAAATTGCCTTTACCTAGCATGAAATTTAAACTGAATTTGTATGATCAAAAATATTAATGTATGTTTCATTGTACTACTTCAAACAAAAAATACATAAATTAAAATAAACTACATGATTCAAAGTAGATTTTTCAAACCATCTTTTTTCATGGATCTATTCAAAACAAGCATTCTACGGTCAACGTGTTAAGTCAATAATTTTGTACACATGTACATATTTTCATGTAAGAACTAAAAGCATTAGACTGTATAAATATAATATATCAGTGACTTCCGATTAGTTTGATTTACTCTTCAGTGTAATCAAATAAGAAAATATTGATGGAAAAAAATCAGCTACAAATTAAAGAAGAATTTTTTTTTGTCAACAATTCAATGTGTTTTGGCAATATCCATTGGGAACGCTTACTCTACTAATAGTACGTGAACTCGTTGAATTTTGAAAAACTGAACATACTTCATCTTGAATTACATCAGCAAGTCAATTTGCTGGTTGAGTGTAAGTTTGTTCGTTTTTCTGGTGTTTAACTGATGTTTACATGGTTAGTACTGGTTTTGGTTTTGGTTGGATCTTTGCTTTGTTTCTATGTGTTTTCGGGTGATCAACTCAACTAAAAGTGTTTGGACTTGTGTTGTTGGGTGTGTGTTTTGTGGGGTTGAGTGTGTGTGGCATTTGTACATACCAAATTAAAACAAAAGGAAGTAACATTAGGGCATTGGTATTCACACTCCAAATTTAGTTAGGGATGGTCAATTTTGAGGGCACTCCAACCATATTTAGAATTGGGACGTATTGAACACAAAAATTAGTATACGAAAATACCCCTGCTTTACTGCTCTTATCGTTTTTTCCTAAGGGATTGTTACTGATACTCCAAAAATGGTTAAGGGGGATATGGTCGAAAACAAAATTCGATATACACCCACCGTTTTACGTTTTTTTTTTTTCATTTTTAACGACTCTTTAGCAAATTTAAGGCTGCAGCTCAACCACACCCCGTCGAATTCCATGAATGAATGCGACAAAGCCTTGCTAAAGTTCATTCGTGTCCCCCTAACCATTTTTGGAGTGTCAATAATAATGCATTAAGGGTAGTTTGGTCATATTGAAATATAGTTTTAAGGGGGTTACATTCTAATGTCCTCTCCTTAGTAAATTTAAAAAAAAATAAAAAAATAGTCACCACCTTAATCAAATTTGGAGTGCAAACAACAATTCCCTGACATTATCACTCAATAAACTTGGCTTCCATTATCAGCAAAAACAATCTCAAAGGACTGTACATACTTAAACCAAACAGATAATGTATGAATAACTGACCCAGCAATTTTTCTGCCACACCTAATCATCTTTTAATTTTACGTTCTTTAAAAAAAGAAGGAACAAATAAGGATGTAACTACGAATAAATAGAAAATAATGCTTCAAATCAATTGTTTGCATGTTCCAATTTCGTGCCACTGATTCACTTTTTGGTTCCAAGATCCATGTTTCATCTTCCATAGCTAATAGCTAATAGAAGACAACATAATAACTTTTAACGGAGTTCTTAAACACATAGCAAATAGAAGAAAGAAAAATTAACAACTCCCCTCATAATATTATCTACAAAGAAAATTTGAGCTACAACTACGACATGAAAACAGCGAGTGAGAAAATTGGGGGAAAAACATATTGATTCGTTTATCGGGGGGTGAATCTAGGGTTAGTAACAATTAATAAATTAAACTACTTTGTTAAGTAAGTTTCAAACCTGTTCTCACGGTGCGGAAATTTGCGAATCCAATTTCGGCAAAAAGTAGAAAGCAAAAAAGATGAAGGACAACGTGGAAAATTAAAGAATCATTTACTTGGGCTATATATTTATACTGGACCGTATCTTTCAAAAACAGTTTTCAATTCCTAGAAACCCATTTACAACTGGGCTGACGGTACATGTGAAAGTGAAAGTGAGAAGATGCCGGGGGGAAAGCATGCTTTAGTGGACTCCAATCCCGAAAGCATGGTTAAATGTACAGCAATAATAATTTTCAGAAAGGGACTCCTGTTACCGTAGCACGTGTAAAAGGGACTGGTGTGCACATCATGAGTTGCACTTGCGCGTGGCATGTGCTAGACAAATAATAGTATAAATATATTTAAGGATTTGAATTTATTATGGTAATTGAGTTGTGTACTGAAAATATTCTCTTTATATATTTTTTGTCATGTGTGTTATATATATATATATATATATATATATATATAGTTTGTCATGTGTATTTTATTCTGTACTTATAGCGGTGCTGTTAACAACCATGACAAGTAGCTATAACCTCATCTATTTTATTATAATACAAGAAAGCCAATGCAGCATTGACTTTTTCATTCCTTCAATTGGTTTCCAAATCAAATACTTTGTTTCTGTTTATTTAAATACATTTTGCTTTTCGATCCTGCGAAAATATTTTATCCCTCAATTCCACAAATGGAATATTAAATAGTATACGATCCTACCTCTTCATCTTCAATTCCACTAACAGAATATTAAAAAAATAGGGGTAGTCCTCTCGTTTTTACTAAAACCCACCCGCAGTAGAAGCTCCACCTGCCACCTAAGCGACTGTCGTCTGGATTGGAGTCACCACCTCCTTGATAACATCAGCAGACGTTGTCGCATCGGAGCTTCCTCCAAATCCAAGAAACACTCGGTCACGGTTGTCTTGAACTACGTCAGACAGCTTGAAACTGTGTATTGTTGATTGAGTAGGGTTGGCTTTTTATCTTCGATTTGCTGCACACAGAGACTAGTGAAGGACATTTGATGCAGTCGAAGGTAGGAGGCAAACAGATCTTGTATAAGAGAGAAGCAATTTGGTTAAACGGGATTAGAAACCCGTTTCTTAGCAAAAATAAACGAGATTCAAATTCCCATTTTGGGCTTAAACGGGTTTTTGAACCCTCGTCACCAGTCCATATTGAAATTTAAAGAATGGGGCATCTATTACTTAAACCTAAAAACATGCAGTAATGCTGTTAGGCCTTAAAAATAGGATGAGGAAAAATGTCAAAACAATCATGGTTATACAACACATCTTGGTAGGTAATTTCCCTATGAATTCAACCTTTAGATTTTAAATTCGCACATTTTGACAAATAATGTTTCGAGCCTTTTAGCACCACCCAAAAACAGGAACTCGACATTGCTTACGTGTTCCACTGGCTCTTGGCCATTTCAAAATATTCAATTTATACGGGATGCCCTCTTTTTCCTGTTTTGCTCTCCATTGTCCTAATCCCCCAGTTCTAATTGTCATGTTCTGCTTCTTAACCGCCTACCATTTCTTCCTCCATTTACCCTTAATTATTACTTCTCCCACCTCTCCCCTCCCCCTCTCTCTACCCATCTTTTTCTATTATCACCACCTAATTACTGCGCCTGTAGATCTTCAGGCTCTCCCTGCTATGGAAAATTCTTCTTACTACTCCGCTTATCATCCTTGTGCACGCAATTACTATCAAACATCGGTAACTATCTTACGCTCCTCCATCCACCATGGTTGTTGGGTTGTATCATCAGTCATAGGTAACTTATTCCAAATTTGCCTTACTAATTTGTTTTCCCTTTTTTAAGATCTAGATTTCTCACCAAAATAAATAAGATGACAAAATGTTTCTTTGTATAATGCCCTATCTTTTACGTCTTCTTCCTACCAGTTCCGCCAGCATTAGGTCTTTTTCCTTCTCTTTATGCTTATGTTTCTACCTTTTTCTGCTAATTCATTCTTTAACGGCAAAGCTGCTTAAACTCACCTCTTTGTATTAGTGGATAGTTGTTATGCAGCTAATTGATAGTATATTCCACATTTTACGCATGACAATATAAATGGGTCGTGTCGGGTTCGGGTCGATTTATAAACGGGTCAGGTCAACCTGTTTATTAAACGGGTCATTATTTCCCAACCCTAACCCAACCCGTCTATAAATGGGTTGACCCGACCCAACACGTATTACCCGTTTAAATAACGAGTCAGGTCGTGTCAGGCTTACCCGTTTGACCCATTGATAAATATTGTCCACTAATATAAATAACAAAAGAACCAAATCACCAACAGGCCACACTATTATATAATAACCAACAAGCAGCAAATTACAAAATCACCAACATGCAACAAGTTACAAAATCACCAACATACAACACATATATAAAGCATGAAATCACCGTATCCAAAAACCATTCTCCATACATAAGAATATATGAGCATACTGCATAGATAAAAGACTAACAATATGGAAGAGGTACAGTTGTTATAAGTAAAACATAATTAATAATATACAAGAATAAATTAGTAAAATATAACAGGTTACGCAAGAATATATGAGAATACTGATTATTGCATACCTAAAAAACTAACACTAACAACATACATAAAAGGCTAACATTATGAAAGAGATACAACATATAAGCGGATTTGGCAGATCACAACCGGGTTAGTGGGTCAACCCTAAACCCACCTATTTACAAACAGGCCAAATTTGGGTAGACCCGGAAATGACCCACTAACTAAACGGGTCGGGTTAACCTACTAATTTCCGTGCGGGTTTCAGGTCATGTAGGAAATTATGCCAAGCATGCTCCAATGAAGTCCAATTCTAAAAGCATGGTTAAATGTAAAGAAATTATGTGTGTGTGTATATGGGAAATTATATTTAGACACAAAATAGTGACACAAAATTAAATACAAACAATCTCAATCAACAGATGTGACGCCCTGGAATTTTGAACCACTCAAAATTGCCGAAAATCCTTCCGTCCAAAACAAACAATGAAAGCTACCTTTTTATTCATAAATATACAACATCACTAATAAATACTACTTATCTAATTAACTACTTGTGCTTAAATATGAATTAAACACAACTACCGTAAATCTTCCATTGTGCAACTCTAATGAGATGGACATCGATATTCATTCCTGCATACTTGATAAACATGTTAGCATAGCTTAAATAAAAGATGCACTATTACAAGATTAAGTAGCAAATAATAAACAAAAAATATTTTTATTAATAAAGCAACTGCATCACTACTCCTTGTGACTGCCTACATACCTTTATCTAATTGGGTAAGCAATTAGATACAGAATCAAGCCAACGCAGATCTTCTTTACTCAAAACATTTAAAATCAATATTTACTTCCAAAAATACTTTTTATATCAAGAGAAAACACTCTACAAATACTTGTTTTGAAAGATATCTAAATATTTCTTGTAAAACTTCCTTTCAAAAGATCTTCTCTTTTAAATACCAAAAACTCCCTTGCGATAAAATAGATTATAACTTCAAACTAATCATCGAAAAAGGAATACTTGAAAATAATATTCACATAAGACATTAATCAAAGGAATTCATTTCGAAAATGCAACTATGGCTATCAAACCATAGGTAGTCTATGTTTGTCCCAGTCCCTTGCTAATCCTTGTTCTTGTTTTCAGAACTTTATGCCAGTCATACTAAGTCATCATTGCTCTCAATCATCAATCGTATATGTTCTTTACTTACCGAAGCAAAGATTGCAGTCAATGTAGTATGTTAAAGTCATATGCATATTTAAATTAAAACACAAGCTTATGAAATAATAATGGATTAGATGATAAGTATACTCACTATACTCCTTGCTATCTATATGCAAAAGTCTCACTGAACATCCTACAGTACTATTCATCACTCCAAAGTAATCACTTATTTTCCTCGAATCATCGAAATTCATCAACCTTCTTTGTACTCAATTTTGACATGTTTTGAATCTCTTTTACTTTGATTTAACATCCTCGATTTGTGTTAGTTTGTTTATGATACTATAAGGAAACTCAAGTCCATATTTGAGAGGATTTGGAATAGTTTACCATGATTTTATAATCAAAACATTTATAACAATGTTTCTATCATGCAATGAAAAATTTTGTTCATTTTAAAACACTTCATAGTCAATTCAGAGAAAAGACAGTGCTTCAAGAAGTGTTATGACAAGTTCTGGGTGGTTGATAATGATTTTAGACTAAAAACATCGTACTACAACATTTCTGGGATGCTATGAAAAGTTCTGGGATGTTTATAATGATTTTAGACTGGAATCAGCTACTATAGCGTTTCTAGGTGCTATAAAAAGGGTCTGGCTTGGTTCTGTGCTTCATAAATAGAAAAGATAGCGTTTCAGAGTGCTATAAAAAGTTCCGAAAATCAGATTTTAGCCTGTTATTGGGCAAAATGTTTGACGCTGTATCTCTATGATAAAAATGGATTTTGACTCCAAATTTTTTTTACAGTATAAAGCTATCTTTGTCTACTTAATTATCATAAAAAGAAACCCATAAATTTATTTATCTATTCAATAAATAAAATTCAATAATACAAGACATTTTTAACATGTCCATTTCGGGCTAATTTTTATCCTACTTTGCATCCAGTTTTCGGGAGCCGAATTAGAAAAAGTGCAACACGTAAAAGCTGTAGCCCTTTGAATTAGCTTTCCAAATTGATAGAGAAGTTGTAATTTCATTAAGAATTGCAAAAGTTATGCCCAAAAAACCAAACGTCATTTTCAGGGGTTCACGTCCAAACATTCATTCATAAATTTCTCAACTTTTCTTCAAAATATGAAATGAATATGTAATAATCCGGAAATCCGAGCCAATTTAAAATTTTTATTTTGGCAATTTTGAATACTTAAAATAGATTATTTTAAATAATATCGACGAGAAATTTATTTTGAATAGAATTCGAACGTATATATTATACAGATCGTCGTTAGAATATAAATATTTATTTATAATTATAAAAGGAATTGAAAATGGCGCGGTAGTTTAAAAAATCGATTTCAAATTTCAAATGAATATACAGAATTCGTTTTAAGTCGGAATCGGACGAAACAAGAAATATTCAAGTCTGTTTGACGATATCTTTCTAACGGATGTAAGAAACTGAGATTTCACTTTATAGAGTGTAAGATACGTCCAGTTTAAAATTCAAAAAAGCCGCTGTGGAATTTATATATATTTTAATATATATATAAAGGCCCTTAGAAATGGAAATTTTGCAAACGACCTCGGTTTTCGACGAAACCACTTTTGTTGGATCCGGGATGTCAAGTTATTGCTAGGTTCCAAAATTCATAATTTTCTGAATCAATATGTGAGCGTGGCGAAGTTAAACGTGTTTTGTCAGTTTCAGTCGATTTCGATCGACCAGAAAATGGCCATTTTTCAAACGGTCTCAGAATTTAACGAAACTAGTTTTGTTAGGACCGTATCATCAATACAAAGGCAAAAATAATTTTTCGGGAATTTTTAGAGATTGTATGTGGCCCCGGTAAATTGAAATGTGCGTTCAAATTCGATATACATTGATTTATAATTTAATTTGAACGGAAACTGATCGTAACAGCCGAATTGGGTTACAAAACATACCTCATTGTGTTCGGAATGGGGGTAATTAGCTAGAGGCGACAGTCGGTGGGTTTCGTTTAAGGTCGAAATAAAAAGTTACTTTTTAGAGAAATAAAATAATAAAATAATTTAATAAACCTCACATCCTCTCTTCAAAGTCAACCCGTTACCCCCCTTCCCTTCTCTACGGTTCAAATTGATTAAGGAAATTAAAAAAAAGAGAACGGAGACCATCGTCGTGCCCTGGCACAGCCGACCTCGAGCCACTGGAGCCCCCTCGTCACTACGTCGCGCCGCCCTACCTCCTTCCCTCCTCCTCATCTTCGCCTGCTAACTGATGCAGCCCCCCCCCCCCAAATCGAACAAAACCCTAGAAGCCGCCAGCACCCTGAAGGCTGCTGACACCCTGGAGCGATCCGCCACCACAGCCTTGCCTCCGGCCACCCACTACCCTACTCGCCACCTCAGCGACCGTGGGTTCCCCCTCCTCCTATAAAACCAACCTAATACACTTACAGCCAATGAGAGGCCCCGCCACCACCATCACGCCACCAGCATAGGAGCAGCACCCCCGCCACCTTCGACGTCCGCCAAGCTCTCCTCCTCCACCCCCCCTCGCCCCCGACGATCGAAAACAGTGATTATTTCTTTCTATTCTTTCTTTAATAACAATGTTTTTTATTTCAGTTTTTATATAAAATTAAACAGTGATTAAAATCAGTTTTTTTAAAAATATATAGGATAATAAAAATTAGATTTTTATTGTAGATAAAGATGAAATTTTTATATAGTAGAAAGGTTTAATTTTTATATAACAAAAAGGTTTAATTTTTAAAGAACAAAAAGGTTTAATTTTTATAGAACAAAAAGGTTTGATTTTTAATGAACAAAAAGGTTAGATTTTTATAAAGAAGAAAGGTTAGATCTATGAAAATAAAGATTAGATTTTTGACAATATAAAGAAGTAATTTTTAACATTTAAAAGATTTGATTTTTATTATATATGACGCGAAATAAAAATTTGATCTTTATATAAGAAGTAGCGGTGTAAAAATAGAATTTTTATCTACATAGCAACAATATAAAAATGTGATTTTTATATACATAACAATAATATAAAAATGTGATTTTTATATATGTAGTGGCTACGGACAATGAAATTGACAAAGGGGCGAGCACGACGAAGATTTCTACATAAGAAGAGTCGAGTCGTTTGGTTTAGCTATCGGTGAGAACCCCTCACTTTTAATTTATTTTCTAGTTGAAATATATACAAGGATGCAGACGGTGTTTAGTAGAACCTGACACCCGTCGTCCACAAACCATGGATGACTTGTTTGATTGCTGTGTTGTGAAATTTGATTATGTGATGTGGAATGAAATAAAATATTTTATAGTGGAAAATATTTTATAGTTAAAAATATGATTTTTAACGTATATATAAAATAAATATTTATAAACAAATCAGCCGATTTGTTTATATACACTGATTTGACTAATATTGATTGGAACGATAGATTTTACACATCGCCCAACCGCACAAATAAAATGTGTTTGTTGATTTGAAACCCCACACGAGTAATGGGATGAGATTTGACGTACACTAATCCCGATTGTTTAGTTGTATGTCAATCGATGGGTTGACAGACTGTGTAAGCGTTAATTATTTATATTTAATGCTTATGCAGTGGTGTGGTGCACTCTGGACGATGGTTGATTATTTATCGTTGCTATTATATACATGTGTTGTAGAAAATCCATATAATTAACATTATATGGTAATTGATTGGGCCTCATTCCAATTTAGAAAATAAATTCATGTGTTGAATTGAATATAAATTCATATGTTAATTGAAAATAAATTCATGTGTTGAATTGAAAATAAATTCATGTGCTGAATTGAATATATATTCATGTGTTGAAATAATATATATATATATTCATGTGTTGAAATAAAATATATATTCATGTGTTGAATAGAATAAACATTCATGTGTTGAATAAAAGCCGTGTTAATTAGATTGACGCCATTTTGACATGAATGATATTTATATCGATTTTATTCATTTTTATAATGAATATATAAAAGAAAGTGATTTCAAAATTTAACGTTTTGAAAATATTATCATTTGTATATCGATGATGTGGAATATTCAATTTTGATTCAAAATTGAATATGAAGTTGAAATCGTTTGGAAAACGAATTTAAAACGATTTATAAAATACGTTTTAAAAGGAAATCGACGAAGTATATATTATATGTATATTATATATATAATATATTGACCTGAATAGAAGGCGCCGCGCCGCGACAGTTCGTGAATTTTTACCATTGACTTCGAATGGATAATACAGGAGATCTGGCCGTCGGAATCTCCTAAAACCGGAACCTTGGGTTTGTATTGAAAAGAGCTTTCTAACGAATATTAGAAATTAGGAATCTAACGGTTGGATTTGGAATTATGTCCAAATCAAATTTGGAAAAGGTCGCTATAAGTGCAGTTCGATGGCCGTTGATGGAAATCGACTGTACGGGCCTTGATAAAATTAATAAAAGTATCAATAATATGTGTAAAATCATAAGAAATGATTTGTGAAGAACTAGGATGAAAAACTCCACATTTGAAAAGATAAAAGTAGATTTTTATCGAAATGAACTAGTTTTGAATTAGAATAATAATTTATTTATTTTTAAATAAATAAACTGGATTTGACATGGTTTTGAAAGTAACCAGAAATTCCAAATAATTGAATTGGAATGGATTTGAATCGAAATTGTTTTTGGAATATTTCGATGTTGGATTTCGTGATTATACAGATATTGTTATGGAAATTTGAAAGATATATCTATATCGTTATTTCCAATACGATATTTGTTGGTCGTAGAATTTGATATTGAATATAAGCCGATATATTTTCTATTCAGAGCCTTGTATTTAATATCAAATGTGATTTGGGTTTGTCGTGAATGGTATCTTCAATAATACTGTTCTTAGACCCAATGGAGTTAAGAAAATCGGAAACTAACTGGAGATTAGTTAAGTTAAATGGTCTCCTGGGTATTGATCTGATGTTGGTTTCGGCCTTCGGGGTTAATACTTAGGGAATTGTTCACTTGGTAATTTACGGTTAAAGGATGATGGAGTGAAATGTGATTTTGGGTTATCGTGAACCATGTTTTAAATGACATTGGTTCTTTAACCCAGTTAAAGACAGGATGTGATTTCCCAAGTTAAATAATCATTGATATTGATTTTTGGGAAGATTAAAACCAAGTGGAGTTTTAATGAATCTTTTATTGAAATGGTCGAGAATGGAGTATCACCAGTTTTGCTCCAGGCGATAGTTAAATCTTTAATTAGATTTGAACGTGAAAAGGTTATTGAATTTACCGATAACACTGTGGTGTTAGATATAAAGTATGACAAGTTTTACTTCATGGGATGAATAGGTTTGGATTGGGAAATTAAAATAAGTGATTACTTCGGTAAGGTTCGTTAATCCCGAATAGTTTGAATTGATATTCAAAAGAAGATTAAAGAATAAATTTAAAGAATTTATCTTTGATAAAATTAATGGGAACCTTTCCCAACGTATAAGAATATTTGACTAAAAGAATATTCTGAATTGGAATGAGGCGTAAGTTGTGTTTGTGTAACACTTGTTTAATATATACGCGAGTTATTCAGAAAGACGGGGTTTATCCCATTCTAAATAACTGATTCGACATGGTGTCGAGGATGAAGACGGTGGTCGAAGACCGGAGGTCTTCACATCGTTCGGGTGATTACTGATGATCTTGATTGGGCTGTACACCCAAGAGGAGGGAATCAGTTGGTGATCGTCCAGACGTACTTGGAGATCGATGGATATGCAAGGTACAAGGTGCCTCTGGTTTCGTTCAGACCCAGAATGGACTTGTAAATGGACTGTGTGTCTGACATTGGATATCATTCTGTGTGATTGATGGATACGGTTGGATGGAGTGGTTTGCCTGTGTGGCATGCTAAGATGCAGATGATCAGGGCTTCTGTTGAAAAGCAGAGTCTTGTGGTTGATGATCAAAGCACGGCCTGTGTGGCATAGCTTTGTGTAGCGTTAATTCGTGAGCCTCACACCTAGGTATGAACCAAAAACGAGAGACGGATATCGGGGGGACATGCATTTCTTTCTAGTTAGAAGTGGTGTCAGTGCTTGAACTGGCTGACATTGCTTATGTGGATGATGGAATTTGAGGCGCCTCGGTTATATCGGTTTCGGCCGATGCATTCTAGTCGACAGACAGACCAGACTTATGCCCCATAGGGCAGGGAAACGCAGTGTTCAGGAATTATAATCCACATCGGTGGACCGATCCTGAGTCCAAGGGACGATGCGTTCTGTTCCTGAGGGGCGGACTAGAGGCTCTCGAATCGGTGAGGACGATCTCTAGCCTCGGTTCATATCACAAATGATAATCCAACTTCCAATACGACATTTTGCAGTTTTGATTGTAGAGCCTAGTATGGCGACATGATATATGGTACCCATGCCATCTATGATTGGTGCTTATGATTTGAAATTGTTTTGAAATTATACATTTATAGTAATAATAAAACATGAAATTTAGAGTATCGAGCATGCTTTGGCTATTATAAGTTAAAACCCTATCCTCCGGCTTGTGTTGCATTGTGTGATGCGACATGGGTCTTATAATAGCTTCATTTTTCTTTATTTAGCATTGTGCTGTTTGTTTTATGCACTGGTATTCTTGGGAGGAAACCCGTTCCGTGTTATACGGCGTGGTCCCTTGATTTACCTAACTTTAAAATAAAGATTAATAATTGTTTTAGTTCTCACACCAGTCACATGACTGACCTGGAGTTTATTGTTTTAACCTAAACTCTGGGTTCCCTTATTTTGACATGGGCAGCTAGTAGTTTTGGTTTAGCAGATTTATATTCACAGGAACCTGGTTTACAGCTGGAATGATATCCGGAAAGCTCTGTATCCGTATATCTCTTCTAGTTGTGTATTGTATTATTTTCCGCTGCTATGTAATGTATTGTAATCTACGATATTTTATAATGTGTAATATTGATTTATACTCTGTATATTCTTGCATTCTGATGGAATTGTTATTATTAACAATGAAATGTTCTTCTGTCTGCGTTCTTTTGTGTGTTGTTCTCAAAGTATCCGCTCTTTCCTTACCGGGGAAGTTACGGGTCCTCACATTTGGTACCATAGCTTTGGTTTATAAAGCTCAGAGAACAAGACACATTAGAACCATACGAAAGAATTCATCAGAGATTGGATTAGTAATATCCAATGAGAATGACTCGTTAGAGATGGGATCAGTAGCTTCCTAGAACAAGTGTGAAGAGTGTTGTTTTTAAAAATAAAAATGAAAACAATTTTTGTTTTGAAATTTAAATCGTATTATACGTATTTGAATAATTTATTTTAAATTGATTTGGACAATCTAGTATATGAAGATTTTGCATATACACGTAGCTAGCATGTATACGAAGTCCCAAATATACAGGATAGATATAGAATCGCACTCTAGTAGCCGGACATGGTCCTGATGATGAAGTATACCATCACCAGCATTTATTTTCGAGTGAAGAAAGTGGGATGCCTATATATTTCCATTAGACTGGTGTGAGAACCAAAGCTAGATAGGGCCTGTTGTTGTGATTTGGCATCAAAAATATGAGTTTTTATATATGCATCAAAGTTATGTGATTGAAATTCTAATCAACTAATTGATTGATGGTTGTGTTGTTTGATTATTGTTCGATTAATTAAATGTTGAACCTTTAGCCAAATTGTATCAAATAGTGAACTGTATTGAAAACTAGTCGCATTTGCATGCATATACATGTACTTACATTGAACAGGTCATAGCAAGGAGGCTAGAGCAGAAGAATAAAATTGTTTGCTCGACAAATAGGTACATGTTAACTAATTTATTGGGTTTGGATGATTTTATGAGCTGATTGGCTAGCCGCTTGGCTTTTTTTTTCTTTTTGGATTGACGAGGGCCATGGGAGGCTATTTGAAATATCCCGAAGTCCCCGGTGCAGGGGAGGTTATGGCGAAATTTTTCGAAAATTTAGGGTGTTAGCCAAATTTTTGAAAAATCTGAAAAGTTCTTAGAAACTGAAAAGTTGAAGAACTTAAGCCGTAATGAAAATAATGGAAGGGGAGTTGGTTTGTAAAACAACTTTCAGCTTCGTTCCTTTTCGGGGATGAAAAGTTTTAAGTGGGTGAGATTGTAATAACCTGGAAATCCGAGCCAATTTAAAATTTTTATTTTGGCAATTTTGATGAATTTTGAATATTTAAAATAGATTATTTTAAATAATATCGACGAGAAATTTGTTTTGAATAGAATTCGAACGTATAAATTATACAGATCGTCGTTAGAATATAAATATTTATTTATAATTATAAAAGGAATTGAAAATGGCGCGGTAGTTTGAAAATACGATTTCAAATGAATATACATAATTCTTTTTAAGTCGGAATTGGACGAAACAAGAAATATTCGAGTTTATTTGACGATATATTTCTAACGAATGTAAGAAACTGAGATTTCACTTTATAGAGTGTAAGATACGTTCAGTTTAAAATTCAGAAAAATCGCTGTGGAATTTATATATATTTTAATATATATAAAGGCTCTTAGAAATGGAAATTTTGCAAACAACCTCGGTTTTCGACGAAACAACTTTTATTGGATCCAGGATGTCAAGTTATTGCTAGGTTCCAAAATTCATAATTTTCTTTATCAATATGTGAGCGTGGCGAAGTTAAACGTGTTTTGTCAGTTTTAGTCGATTTCGATCGACTAGAAAATGGCCATTTTTCAAACGGTCTCAGAATTTAACGAAACTAGTTTTGTTAGGACCGTATCGTCAATACGAAGCCAGAAATAATTTTTCGGGAATTTTTAGAGATTGTATGTGGCCCCGGTAAATTGAAATGTGCGTTCAAATTCGATATGCATTGATTTATAATTTAATTTGAATGGAAACTGATCGTAACAGACGAATTGGGTTATGAAACATATCCCATTGTGTTCGGAATGGGGGTAATTAGCTAGAGGCGACAGTCGGTGGGTTTCGTTTTGAGGTCGAAATAAAAAGTTACTTTTTAGAGAAATAAAATAATAATATAATTTAATAAACCCCACATCCTCTCTTCAAAGTCAACCCGTTACCCCCTTCCCTTCTCTACAGTTCAAATCGATTAAGAAAATTAAAAACAAAAAAAGAGAACGGAGACCACCGTCGTGCCCTGGCACCGCCGACCCCGCGCCACCGGAGCCCCCTCGCCACCACGTCGCGCCGCCCTACCTCCTTCCCTCCTCCTCATCTTCGCCTGCTAACCGACACAGCCACCCCAAAATCGACCAAAACCCTAGAAGCCGCCAACACCCTGAAGGCTGCCGACACCCTGGAGCGATCTGCCACCACAACCTTGCCTCCGGCCACCCATTACCCTACTCGCCACCTCAGCGACTGTGGGTTCCCCCTACTCCTATAAAATCGACCCAATCCACTTACAGCCAATGAGAGGCCCCGCCACCACCGTGACGCCACCAGCATAGGAGCAGCACCCCCGCCACCTCCGACGTCCGCCAAGCCCCCCCCTAATGTTTGAAAACAGTGAGCATTTCTTTCTATTCTTTCTTTAATAACCATGTTTCTAATTTCAGTTTTTATATAAAATTAAACAGTGATTAAAATAAGTTTTTTTAAAAATATATAGCATAACAAAAATTAGATTTTTATTGTAGATAAAGATGAAATTTTTATATAGTAGAAAGGCTTAATTTTTATAGAACAAAAAGGTTTAATTTTTATAGAACAAAAAGGTTTAATTTTTAATGAACAAAGAGGTTAGATTTTTATAAAGAAGAAAGGTTAGATCTTTGAAAAAAAAGATTAGATTTTTGACAATATAAGTAATTTTTAACATTCAAAAGATTCGATTATTATTATATATGACACGAAATAAAAATTCGATCTTTATATAAGAAGCAACGGTGTAAAAATAGAATTTTTATCTACATAACAACAATATAAAAATGTGATTTTTACATACATAGCAACAATATAAAAATGTGATTTTTATATATGTAGTGGCTACGGACAATGAAATTGACAAAGGGGCGAGCACGACGAAGATTTCTACATAAGAAGAGTCGAGGCGTTTGGTTTAGCTATCGGTGATGTAAAGACCCGGAAATTCCCGCTCTTTGAATCGACCATAAACCACACAGGTCTGACTCAAAGGATGGAAATCTTCGAATACTTTAACTTTGGGAATACAATACATTAGAACAATAACAGCAGACTTTTATTACATTACAATAATATAACATCAGAGTACAGAATATCAGAGTACAAATAAAGTAAACTGCAGCGGAAGATAAATTACAATAGATTTAATTAAATAAAATACGGTAAACAGCGGAAGACTACTAAGCTCTGGACACAGCTTTAGGCTTCGATCCAGGATCCTGCTAAAGAGAGAGATATCTGCAAAAAGCTACTCGACTGCCCGTGTGGAAAAGAGGGCACCCGAGTTTGCAAAAAGTGGAAACAAACAACGGGTCAGTCGTGGGACTGGTGTGAGAATTCTTAACTAGTTTAACTAATAGTAATAAGGCAAATCCAAGGACCACGCCGCTAATGCGGAACGGGTTTACTCCAATGGATTGCCGGTGCATAAACTAAAGTAAATCGAGAAATAACGCAATGTCTTTTTGGAAAAATGAAACCATTATAAGACCCAGGTCCCATCACACAATGCAACGCACACCAGAGGATAGGGTTTTACCTTATAATGGTCAAAAGATGCTTGATACGTATAAAACGGATTTGATATTATTATTAGTGTATATATGTTTTAATGAAAAGATTTGAATCATAAGTAGCAATCTTAGACGGCATGGTTACCATATAGCATGTCGCCAATACTAGTTCTACAATTAAAACCGCAAGGGCGTATTGGAAATTTGGATTCCATCATGAGTCGAGGCTAGGGGCAAGATCCTCTCCGATTCGAGACACTCTAGCAAATGCCTCAGGATTCCCCGCAGTGAACCCTTGGAAGCGGTAGGGCCGGTCCCCGCCTATGGGCAGTGGATTGGTTATGCCTGAACACACGTTTCCCGGTCCCTTTGGACCTATAGTATGACCACCAACGGCCTATAAAAATAACGAGGCGCCTCAAAATCCATCATCCACATAAGTAAAATGTCAGGGCTGGTAGGTCACTGACACCACTCTAGCTAGAAAGAAACGTGTGCACTCCCTATGGTCCATATCCCGTTTTTGACTCATACCGGGGTGTGAGGCTCGCGAAGTCACGATATACACAAAGCTATGCCTAAATAGACTATGCTTTGATCATCAACCACAAGGCCTGCTTTTCAACAAAAGCCTTGATCAATGCATCTTAGTATGCCACATTGTCAGTCCATACTATACCATTGATTTCTACCAATATATAACCTCTAAGCTCGTATGTCTCAGAGAAGGGTGTTAACCACCAAACAGATATATATTAAGAGAGATCAGCGAATGTAGTATAAGGGACTACAACGTCAGACATACATTCCATTTATAAACTTATGCCCTGGGTCTGGACGAAAGTCAAATCCGTACAAATCAACACTACGTCCGGATAACTACCATCTTAGCCCCATCTTGGGAGCAAATCAATCAAGGACCTCAACACTAGTTACCCATTCGATGTGAAGATCGTCGGTCTTCAATCGCCGTCTTCAACTCTTAGATTTAAAACGTCGTATAATCATTTGAAATGAGATTGAACTCGGTCTTCTCAAATGATTCTCGCATATATATATAATAATTTGAAAACATTTCCTATCGTTATTAATATTTGATAACGACCTATCGCTATTTTTATTTATATAAAAATTAGCTCGAATAAATTTAACGATGCTTCGGGTCAATGGGCGACCCTGGCGCTGTTTTCAACCAAATTTGACTTATGCATATCTAACCGTTGAATTTTGATGAAATTTATATCATTGAAAAGATTTTCCCAAAGCGGTCCTAACGGTTCCTGTTTTGGGAAAATCCGACGGTCGGATCTTTCGGTATAACCGTTTAAAGTTACGATTGTCGATACGCGAACTACCGCGCGTGTTTCGTTTAAATTTAATATATATATATATACATATAAATCGTTTTACTATTTCAATTATAAAAGTATATTCTTTTTATCGCATCT
This sequence comes from Allium sativum, assembly GCA_030737875.1. NCBI lineage: Eukaryota > Viridiplantae > Streptophyta > Magnoliopsida > Asparagales > Amaryllidaceae > Allium > Allium sativum. The sequence goes on along the minus strand of CM060920.1, from coordinate 332,481,065 downwards.
AAAATGACGATAAAATATTTCTTGTTTTATTTTACTACCTTTCTTATTTTATTTATTCTAATTGTAAATAAATTATGCTTTATATATCCTTTTAATTTATTTTCTATTTATTTACCTAAATGTAAATAAATGTTTTTCTATTCTTTTGCTTATTTATTTACCTAAATGTAAATAAATGTTTTACTTATACTTTTGTTATATTTATTTACATTAATTGTAAATAAATGTATCTAATTTCTTATTCATATTTATTTACACAATTTGTAAATAAATGGTTTCAATTTCCTTTGCAAATCCTATTTACATAGCAAATGTAAATAATTGTATTTCTTTAATTCTTTTCTGATATTCCCTTTTAACATAAAAAGAATATCTTATGTCAGTTCTTTTCTAACCTTTCTTTTATTATTTTCATAAGAAAATGTTAATAATTACTATTTACAAATTGATTCTTTTTATTTACATAAGAAAAATGTAAATAAATCCTATTCACAAAATTATTATTATTATTCTTTTTATTTACATAAGAAAATGTAAATAAATTCTTATTCACATATTTGTTCTTTATTTTCTATTTATTCTTAATTACATAAATGTAATTTTCTTCCTTATAATCTTAATTACATAAAAATGTAATTTTATTTCTTATAATCTTAATTACATATAAATGTAAATTTCTTTACAGTGTAAAATATATTCTTTTAATTACATATAAAAATGTAATTTATTTAATCTCTTATTTACCTAATGTAAATATATGTGTATTCCTATTTCTATGTTTTATTTATTTATACTTAATATTTATAGTAATTTACATATGCTTAAACCTCCCACATTGGATAGGTATTGTTGTGACTACTGGACAGCCGGGCGGGTCCGGGCAGGTTTACATCACAACTCAATCCAACCTCGTGTTTAAGCATCATATTTCTTATTTATTTACCTAAGTGTAAATAAATGTTTCCCTTTATTTTACTTTACAAAAAAAAAAATAACTTTTTATTCTATTCTTTACAATAGGAAAATATAACTTTTTAGTTTATTTCCTATACATCGAAATAAATATAAATGTCCTTTTATTTCTTATACATTGAAATAAATATTTCCTATAGCTTATGTGAATATCCTTCATAGTATCAGCATTACTAAATATATTTATATGTCAATCTTTGATTCATTCCTACTATACAAACATGACGGTGTAATTTATGTCATTACAACTAAAATTAGCTCAACGATGTTTTTGTGTCATCACAAATAAATTAACACACAATGGTTTTGTGTCATTACAACAAAAATTTAACATAACAATGTATTGGTGTTATTACAACTAAAATTTAACACAACAATGTTTGGTGTCATTTCAACTAATTTAACATAAACAACATAATATCTGATTTGGTGTACTTTTGATGAATCACAATAAAGGTCTCATCTTTATTTTTATTTGTTAATGAAAATAAAGATTTAAAAACTTGCATTTTATTTTATGAGTAAAATAAAGATTAAACTTGCCCTTTTATTATATTCACAAAATAAATGTAACACTTTGTTCTTTAATTTGTAAACAGAATAAACACCAAAATTTTCCCTTTTATATTTCTGTTAACAAAATGAGCACTAAACTTGTTCCTTTACTTTGCAAATAAAATGAGCGCAAAATTTGTTCTTTTACTATGTTAACAAAATTAACGTAAAGATTGTTTCTTTTCTTTGTTAACAAAATCAACATGAAAATTTATCCTGTTCCTATGTTTACACAATGGCATAAAAGTTTATCCTTTATATATTAACAAAACAATGTTAACTTTGTCCCTTTTTTTTATTAACAAATTTTGACAAAATATTGCTCTTTTGTTTTATGTAAACAAAAACTTGCCTTTTATTTTACAATCAAATTTCATGTTAAAATTATCTTTTATTTTGCTTGTAAACAAGATAAACAAAGCAAGAATAAATATTCTAATTTTTATTTAAGAAAATACGATGAGAATAAAAATCAAGGTAAAAATTTTGTCATTTATTTTGTAAACAAATTTGTATAAAAACTTTGTCTTCTCATTATGTAAACAAATCTTTGTCTTTTTGTTTTACTAACAAAATCTATGTTAAAACCTATGTTAACAAAATAATATTAAAAATTGTCCTTTTATTTTGTTAACAAATTGTGTTAAAAATTATGTCTTTTGTTTTAACAACAAAATTGAGTAAAAATGCCTTTTTGTCTTTAACAAACAAATTATGTGAAAATGTTCTTTTGTTTCAACAAACAAATTAAGTAGAAAATGTCCTCTTGTTTTAACAAACAAATATGGACCCAAAATAATCCTTTTTATTTTGTTTACAAAAATTTGTCTCTTCTTATGTACACAAAATGACATGAAAATAATTCTTTTTATTTAAAAAAATTTGTCTTTTGTTTTATGTAAACAAAGTGACGGGTAAAAGTTGGATTTTATTCTGTTCACAAAAATAAAGCTTGTATTTTACAAGCAAAACTAAGATTAAAATTGGCATTTCAATTGTAAACCAAATAAAAGATTAAAACTTGCTTTTTATTTTGTAAGCAAAATGAAGATTAAATTTGGCATTTCAATTTTGTAAACAAAAATAAAGATTTAAACTTTATTTATCTTTAAATTTAAAAATCATAATTATATGTCCATATTATATTCCAATGTCAAGGTCAACAAATAAAAATCAATGTTTTTATTCTAGTTTGGCAATACATCATTTGATTTTGTTTAATCCAATTCAACCAAAAAGACAACCTAATTCTTGTCCATTAAAATCAACAATTTGATCATGGTGAATCTAATTTAAATCAAAATGACAATTCAACCATTGTCACAAACACGATATGATTATTCCCAACAATCCTATATTACAACCATGGTAATTCTAATTCACATATCAGCATAACAGTGTCATCAGCCAAATTAAATATATAACCAACGGAATTTAGCGACACAAAATTCCACAACACAATTTCTAGAACAGGTCAAGTATCAAAATTTTTATTATAAAAATAAATAAATAAAGAGGCAGAATTTCTCACCGATGAATTTATTCAGATTCGGAATTTGGTCAAAATTGGATATGCTCAGAATTTGTTCTCGTTTGTTCCACAGTGTAGGTCTTGGAAAGACGAGTTCAACGCATTTCAGTTTGCTGAATTTCGATAAGATTTGAAAGAGTTATGTATTAATTTACATTGTTAAACTTTATATAAAACAAATTAATTAAATAAATAGAGTATTACTTTCTTCTTCCTTGTTCGTTTACAGGCCGCAAGCTCCACAATTGGATTCCGTTCTAGGTCTCAAGTTTGCACGAACACCGAGGCACGAGGCGTCGATCTGAAGGCACCACGTCGACGGGCTCCAGGAGTCGCACCTGCGCCACCCCGAGTTGGCCAGCTCGCACGCCTTTTGGAGGCTCGGCGGCGGTGAATACGGCACGGGTTTGGGCCTGAAATCCGAGTGGCTCGAGCCACTAAATCCGATCATGTCCGTTTTAGCTCTCACCTAGGGGTTCGATTTTGGTTTGTATTCCTTCATGAAAGATTTGGGGAATTGAGAGAACGAGAGGGGCAAAGGGGGGACAACGATGGCCATTGATTACAAGGGGTGGCGGCTGAGTATTGGGGTTCTAAGAATGAATGGTAATTAGGATAAAATATATAAGTGGAGAGAAAAGATAGGAATAAGAAACGTACAGGAAGCGGTAAACATTAATTTCAAAATAAAGAAAATTTTCTTTCCCTTTTTATTTATTTATTCAAATTTCAAATGAAATTAACAAGGAGAGAGAGAGAGAGTGAACGGAAAGAAATGAATAAACGAAGGGTTGATTTCAGGAATGTATTTAAATTTACTTCCATGATTACACATGCTTTGTGAAAAAAATTCCTTTTTCCTATTATTCAATCTATTAAAATTGCTTCCTTGTTACATTTAAGCATTTTCCCTTTTTTTTTTTTTTTTAGATATTTAACTACATTTTCTATTGGGAACGCATGTGTGGATACATTCCATATGATCAATGATGCATTCCATACGATCAATTATAGCTATTTATTATAATATATCAATAATCGTTACCTTGTCCTCTCCAATTTTACATCAATCCTATGTTTATTATATTATAATTTAATTTCATACAATTTATACTTATCAATGAATTTTTTTTTTTATTTAGAAACGGTTTATCAACTAAATTCTCTTTTCATTCAAACATTGAATAAATCATCAATGTTAATTCATTTCCATTAATAATTCATAAATAAATTACATGGATTAATAATTCAAAATCTTGTCTTAATGTTCATAAAATTCTTAGTAGAAACAATTAAAGCAAATAAATGTTTTTATCATTTGCTTATGTGTCATTTACTTATTTGTGTGTTAGCAATAAATGCCAATTTCATGTGTTTACATAATAATAATAAATAAAAAAAAAAGATGATTTTTATTGTATAGCAATTTTCCAAAAATATGTTTACATTTACAATAAAGATATTATTTTTATATTGTTACCAACTTCCAAACAAAATTGTGTTTATATTAACATGTTTACAGGTTCACAAATCAATGTAAATCAATGCTAATTATTAACATGTTTAAAATCAATGTAAAATAGCATGTTTACATAATAAATGTCATGTTTACAAATCTAAGCTAATTAACATATATATATATATATATATATATATATATATATATTTTGCAATGAATGACATGCCTCTTATTCCCATTGATTATAATTTCAAATTTTATTTATTTTATGAAGGAGGCGACTTTTCTTTTATTATATATATATATATATACTTCCTTTATTTGGTTATATGTTTTACTTTATTTCTTACTTGTGTCCCTACGTATGCTTTATGTTACAAGGGAAATATTCAAGATGACAGCCAAAGATGTATACATACATATATACATACATACATACATACATATGTATATATATATATATATTGTCATAATTTATTTCATTTATAACCTACACATTAATTTCAGTCAATGCATTAATAAATGTCATTAAAGTTCCTACATAACGTTAAAAGAATAAATTTTTAATGTGAAACATTTCATGTTTCTACATGACATTAAAAGATTAATTTTTAATGTTAACCAAATTCATGTACTTACATGTCATTAAAAAGTTAGACTTTTAGCACTAATCAAAATATGTTCATTTACATTAAAAAGAATAAATTTTTAATGCAAATCATTTTTATGTTCTTACATTTAAATAAAGACTAACATTTATTTTAAAACATATTTCATTCATAAATAATATCTTAATTAAAAAGTATTTTTCTTTTCCCGTCGTTATTATTTAAAATAAATTATTTTAAATATTAAAAACCCATTAAAATTTCTAAAAATAAAAATTTTAAATTGGCCCTAAAATTTCCGGGTTGTTACAGTCTCCCCCACTTAAAATCTTTTCGTCCTCGAAAAGGAACGTAGCTAAATGTTGTTTAATTATTTAACCAAATTTTAATTTTCTTTTATTAATTTTATTTGTTGACTAACTTATCAAATATATAAATACTTTTATATATTTAAAATCATATTTTCAAAAATAGATTATATATAATTAAAATACGTTAATTATAAGCTTATCACTCTGAACTCATTCTAGGGCATTACTAACCCTATCTCTAATGAGTTTTCTCATTCTAGGACACTGCTGGTCCTATCTCTAATGAGTATTCTTATTGGATATTAATAATCCAATCTCTGATAAGTCTTTTGTTCAGTTCTAACGAGTTGTACCCCAAAGATTTGAGCTAACCAGAGCTCTGATACCACCTGTAAAGACCCGGAAATTCCCGCTCTTTGAATCGACCATAAACCACACAGGTCTGACTCAAAGGATGGAAATCTTCGAATACTTTAACTTTGGGAATACAATACATTAGAACAATAACAGCAGACTTTTATTACATTACAATAATATAACATCAGAGTACAGAATATCAGAGTACAAATAAAGTAAACTGCAGCGGAAGATAAATTACAATAGATTTAATTAAATAAAATACGGTAAACAGCGGAAGACTACTAAGCTCTGGACACAGCTTTAGGCTTCGATCCAGGATCCTGCTAAAGAGAGAGATATCTGCAAAAAGCTACTCGACTGCCCGTGTGGAAAAGAGGGCACCCGAGTTTGCAAAAAGTGGAAACAAACAACGGGTCAGTCGTGGGACTGGTGTGAGAATTCTTAACTAGTTTAACTAATAGTAATAAGGCAAATCCAAGGACCACGCCGCTAATGCGGAACGGGTTTACTCCAATGGATTGCCGGTGCATAAACTAAAGTAAATCGAGAAATAACGCAATGTCTTTTTGGAAAAATGAAACCATTATAAGACCCAGGTCCCATCACACAATGCAACGCACACCAGAGGATAGGGTTTTACCTTATAATGGTCAAAAGATGCTTGATACGTATAAAACGGATTTGATATTATTATTAGTGTATATATGTTTTAATGAAAAGATTTGAATCATAAGTAGCAATCTTAGACGGCATGGTTACCATATAGCATGTCGCCAATACTAGTTCTACAATTAAAACCGCAAGGGCGTATTGGAAATTTGGATTCCATCATGAGTCGAGGCTAGGGGCAAGATCCTCTCCGATTCGAGACACTCTAGCAAATGCCTCAGGATTCCCCGCAGTGAACCCTTGGAAGCGGTAGGGCCGGTCCCCGCCTATGGGCAGTGGATTGGTTATGCCTGAACACACGTTTCCCGGTCCCTTTGGACCTATAGTATGACCACCAACGGCCTATAAAAATAACGAGGCGCCTCAAAATCCATCATCCACATAAGTAAAATGTCAGGGCTGGTAGGTCACTGACACCACTCTAGCTAGAAAGAAACGTGTGCACTCCCTATGGTCCATATCCCGTTTTTGACTCATACCGGGGTGTGAGGCTCGCGAAGTCACGATATACACAAAGCTATGCCTAAATAGACTATGCTTTGATCATCAACCACAAGGCCTGCTTTTCAACAAAAGCCTTGATCAATGCATCTTAGTATGCCACATTGTCAGTCCATACTATACCATTGATTTCTACCAATATATAACCTCTAAGCTCGTATGTCTCAGAGAAGGGTGTTAACCACCAAACAGATATATATTAAGAGAGATCAGCGAATGTAGTATAAGGGACTACAACGTCAGACATACATTCCATTTATAAACTTATGCCCTGGGTCTGGACGAAAGTCAAATCCGTACAAATCAACACTACGTCCGGATAACTACCATCTTAGCCCCATCTTGGGAGCAAATCAATCAAGGACCTCAACACTAGTTACCCATTCGATGTGAAGATCGTCGGTCTTCAATCGCCGTCTTCAACTCTTAGATTTAAAACGTCGTATAATCATTTGAAATGAGATTGAACTCGGTCTTCTCAAATGATTCTCGCATATATATATAATAATTTGAAAACATTTCCTATCGTTATTAATATTTGATAACGACCTATCGCTATTTTTATTTATATAAAAATTAGCTCGAATAAATTTAACGATGCTTCGGGTCAATGGGCGACCCTGGCGCTGTTTTCAACCAAATTTGACTTATGCATATCTAACCGTTGAATTTTGATGAAATTTATATCATTGAAAAGATTTTCCCAAAGCGGTCCTAACGGTTCCTGTTTTGGGAAAATCCGACGGTCGGATCTTTCGGTATAACCGTTTAAAGTTACGATTGTCGATACGCGAACTACCGCGCGTGTTTCGTTTAAATTTAATATATATATATATACATATAAATCGTTTTACTATTTCAATTATAAAAGTATATTCTTTTTATCGCATCTAAAATGACGATAAAATATTTCTTGTTTTATTTTACTACCTTTCTTATTTTATTTATTCTAATTGTAAATAAATTATGCTTTATATATCCTTTTAATTTATTTTCTATTTATTTACCTAAATGTAAATAAATGTTTTTCTATTCTTTTGCTTATTTATTTACCTAAATGTAAATAAATGTTTTACTTATACTTTTGTTATATTTATTTACATTAATTGTAAATAAATGTATCTAATTTCTTATTCATATTTATTTACACAATTTGTAAATAAATGGTTTCAATTTCCTTTGCAAATCCTATTTACATAGCAAATGTAAATAATTGTATTTCTTTAATTCTTTTCTGATATTCCCTTTTAACATAAAAAGAATATCTTATGTCAGTTCTTTTCTAACCTTTCTTTTATTATTTTCATAAGAAAATGTTAATAATTACTATTTACAAATTGATTCTTTTTATTTACATAAGAAAAATGTAAATAAATCCTATTCACAAAATTATTATTATTATTCTTTTTATTTACATAAGAAAATGTAAATAAATTCTTATTCACATATTTGTTCTTTATTTTCTATTTATTCTTAATTACATAAATGTAATTTTCTTCCTTATAATCTTAATTACATAAAAATGTAATTTTATTTCTTATAATCTTAATTACATATAAATGTAAATTTCTTTACAGTGTAAAATATATTCTTTTAATTACATATAAAAATGTAATTTATTTAATCTCTTATTTACCTAATGTAAATATATGTGTATTCCTATTTCTTTGTTTTATTTATTTATACTTAATATTTATAGTAATTTACATATGCTTAAACCTCCCACATTGGATAGGTATTGTTGTGACTACTGGACAGCCGGGCGGGTCCGGGCAGGTTTACATCACAACTCAATCCAACCTCGTGTTTAAGCATCATATTTCTTATTTATTTACCTAAGTGTAAATAAATGTTTCCCTTTATTTTACTTTACAAAAAAAAAAACTTTTTATTCTATTCTTTACAATAGGAAAATATAACTTTTTAGTTTATTTCCTATACATCGAAATAAATATAAATGTCCTTTTATTTCTTATACATTGAAATAAATATTTCCTATAGCTTATGTGAATATCCTTCATAGTATCAGCATTACTAAATATATTTATATGTCAATCTTTGATTCATTCCTACTATACAAACATGACGGTGTAATTTATGTCATTACAACTAAAATTAGCTCAACGATGTTTTTGTGTCATCACAAATAAATTAACACACAATGGTTTTGTGTCATTACAACAAAAATTTAACATAACAATGTATTGGTGTTATTACAACTAAAATTTAACACAACAATGTTTGGTGTCATTTCAACTAATTTAACATAAACAACATAATATCTGATTTGGTGTACTTTTGATGAATCACAATAAAGGTCTCATCTTTATTTTTATTTGTTAATGAAAATAAAGATTTAAAAACTTGCATTTTATTTTATGAGTAAAATAAAGATTAAACTTGCCCTTTTATTATATTCACAAAATAAATGTAACACTTTGTTCTTTAATTTGTAAACAGAATAAACACCAAAATTTTCCCTTTTATATTTCTGTTAACAAAATGAGCACTAAACTTGTTCCTTTACTTTGCAAATAAAATGAGCGCAAAATTTGTTCTTTTACTATGTTAACAAAATTAACGTAAAGATTGTTTCTTTTCTTTGTTAACAAAATCAACATGAAAATTTATCCTGTTCCTATGTTTACACAATGGCATAAAAGTTTATCCTTTATATATTAACAAAACAATGTTAACTTTGTCCCTTTTTTTTATTAACAAATTTTGACAAAATATTGCTCTTTTGTTTTATGTAAACAAAAACTTGCCTTTTATTTTACAATCAAATTTCATGTTAAAATTATCTTTTATTTTGCTTGTAAACAAGATAAACAAAGCAAGAATAAATATTCTAATTTTTATTTAAGAAAATACGATGAGAATAAAAATCAAGGTAAAAATTTTGTCATTTATTTTGTAAACAAATTTGTATAAAAACTTTGTCTTCTCATTATGTAAACAAATCTTTGTCTTTTTGTTTTACTAACAAAATCTATGTTAAAACCTATGTTAACAAAATAATATTAAAAATTGTCCTTTTATTTTGTTAACAAATTGTGTTAAAAATTATGTCTTTTGTTTTAACAACAAAATTGAGTAAAAATGCCTTTTTGTCTTTAACAAACAAATTATGTGAAAATGTTCTTTTGTTTCAACAAACAAATTAAGTAGAAAATGTCCTCTTGTTTTAACAAACAAATATGGACCCAAAATAATCCTTTTTATTTTGTTTACAAAAATTTGTCTCTTCTTATGTACACAAAATGACATGAAAATAATTCTTTTTATTTAAAAAAATTTGTCTTTTGTTTTATGTAAACAAAGTGACGGGTAAAAGTTGGATTTTATTCTGTTCACAAAAATAAAGCTTGTATTTTACAAGCAAAACTAAGATTAAAATTGGCATTTCAATTGTAAACCAAATAAAAGATTAAAACTTGCTTTTTATTTTGTAAGCAAAATGAAGATTAAATTTGGCATTTCAATTTTGTAAACAAAAATAAAGATTTAAACTTTATTTATCTTTAAATTTAAAAATCATAATTATATGTCCATATTATATTCCAATGTCAAGGTCAACAAATAAAAATCAATGTTTTTATTCTAGTTTGGCAATACATCATTTGATTTTGTTTAATCCAATTCAACCAAAAAGACAACCTAATTCTTGTCCATTAAAATCAACAATTTGATCATGGTGAATCTAATTTAAATCAAAATGACAATTCAACCATTGTCACAAACACGATATGATTATTCCCAACAATCCTATATTACAACCATGGTAATTCTAATTCACATATCAGCATAACAGTGTCATCAGCCAAATTAAATATATAACCAACGGAATTTAGCGACACAAAATTCCACAACACAATTTCTAGAACAGGTCAAGTATCAAAATTTTTATTATAAAAATAAATAAATAAAGAGGCAGAATTTCTCACCGATGAATTTATTCAGATTCGGAATTTGGTCAAAATTGGATATGCTCAGAATTTGTTCTCGTTTGTTCCACAGTGTAGGTCTTGGAAAGACGAGTTCAACGCATTTCAGTTTGCTGAATTTCGATAAGATTTGAAAGAGTTATGTATTAATTTACATTGTTAAACTTTATATAAAACAAATTAATTAAATAAATAGAGTATTACTTTCTTCTTCCTTGTTCGTTTACAGGCCGCAAGCTCCACAATTGGGTTCCGTTCTAGGTCTCAAGTTTGCACGAACACCGAGGCACGAGGCGTCGATCTGAAGGCACCGCGTCGACGGGCTCCAGGAGTTGCACCTGCGCCACCCCGAGTTGGCCAGCTCGCACGCCTTTTGGAGGCTCGGCGGCAGTGAATACGGCACGGGTTTGGGCCTGAAATCCGAGTGGCTCGAGCCACTAAATCCGATCATGTCCGTTTAGGCTCTCACCTAGGGGTTCGATTTTGGTTTGTATTCCTTCATGAAAGATTTGGGGAATTGAGAGAACGAGAGGGGCAAAGGGGGGACAACGATGGCCATTGATTACAAGGGGTGGCGGCTGAGTATTGGGGTTCTAAGAATGAATGGTAATTAGGATAAAATATATAAGTGGAGAGAAAAGATAGGAATAAGAAACGTACAGGAAGCGGTAAACATTAATTTCAAAATAAAGAAAATTTTCTTTCCCTTTTTATTTATTTATTCAAATTTCAAATGTAATTAACAAGGAGAGAGAGAGAGAGTGAACGGAAAGAAATGAATAAACGAAGGGTTGATTTCAGGAATGTATTTAAATTTACTTCCATGATTACACATGCTTTGTGAAAAAAATTCCTTTTTCCTATTATTCAATCTATTAAAATTGCTTCCTTGTTACATTAAAGCATTTTCCCTTTTTTTTTTTTTTTAGATATTTAACTACATTTTCTATTGGGAACGCATGTGTGGATACCTTCCATATGATCAATGATACATTCCATACGATCAATTATAGCTATTTATTATAATATATCAATAATCGTTACCTTGTCCTCTCCAATTTTACATCAATCCTATGTTTATTATATTATAATTTAATTTCATACAATTTATACTTATCAATGAATTTTTTTTTTTTTTAGAAACGGTTTATCAACTAAATTCTCTTTTCATTCAAACATTGAATAAATCATCAATGTTAATTCATTTCCATTAATAATTCATAAATAAATTACATGGATTAATAATTCAAAATCTTGTCTTAATGTTCATAAAATTCTTAGTAGAAACAATTAAAGCAAATAAATGTTTTTATCATTTGCTTATGTGTCATTTACTTATTTGTGTGTTAGCAATAAATGCCAATTTCATGTGTTTACATAATAATAATAAATAAAAAAAAAGATGATTTTTATTGTATAGCAATTTTCCAAAAATATGTTTACAATTACAATAAAGATATTATTTTTATATTGTTACCAACTTCCAAACAAAATTGTGTTTATATTAACATGTTTACAGGTTCACAAATCAATGTAAATCAATGCTAATTATTAACATGTTTAAAATCAATGTAAAATAGCATGTTTACATAATAAATGTCATGTTTACAAATCTAAGCTAATTAACATATATATATATATATATATATATATATATTTTTTGCAATGAATGACATGCCTCTTATTCCCATTGATTATAATTTCAAATTTTATTTATTTTATGAAGGAGGCGACTTTTCTTTTATTATATATATATATATACTTCCTTTATTTGGTTATATGTTTTACTTTATTTCTTACTTGTGTCCCTACGTATGCTTTATGTTACAAGGGAAATATTCAAGATGACAGCCAAAGATGTATACATACATATATACATACATACATACATACATACATATGTATATATATATATATATATTGTCATAATTTATTTCATTTATAACCTACACATTAATTTCAGTCAATGCATTAATAAATGTCATTAAAGTTCCTACATAACGTTAAAAGAATAAATTTTTAATGTGAAACATTTCATGTTTCTACATGACATTAAAAGATTAATTTTTAATGTTAACCAAATTCATGTACTTACATGTCATTAAAAAGTTAGACTTTTAGCACTAATCAAAATATGTTCATTTACATTAAAAAGAATAAATTTTTAATGCAAATCATTTTTATGTTCTTACATTTAAATAAAGACTAACATTTATTTTAAAACATATTTCATTCATAAATAATATCTTAATTAAAAAGTATTTTTCTTTTCCCGTCGTTATTATTTAAAATAAATTATTTTAAATATTAAAAACCCATTAAAATTTCTAAAAATAAAAATTTTAAATTGGCCCTAAAATTTCCGGGTTGTTACAGGTGAGAACTCCTCACATTTAATTTATTTTCTAGTTGAAATATATACTAGGATGCAGACGGTGTTTAGTAGCACCCGACACCCGTCGTCCACAAACCATGGATGACTTGTTTGTTTGATTGTTGTGTTGTGAAATTTGATTGTGTGATGTGGAATGAAATAAAATATTTTATAGTGGAAAATATTTTATAGTTAAAAATATGATTTTTAACGTATATATAAAATAAATATTTATAAACAAATCGGACGATTTGTTTGTATACACTGATTTGACTAATATTGACTGGGACGATAGATTTTACACATCGCCCAACCGCACAAATAAAATGTGTTTGTTGATTTGAAACCCCACACGGGTATTGGGATGAGATTTGACGTACACTAATCCTGATTGTTTAGTTGTATGTCAATCGATGGGTTGACAGATTGTGTAAGCGTTAATTATTTATATTTAATGCTTATGCAGTGGTGTGGTGCACTCTGGACGATGGTTGATTATTTATCGTTGCTATTATATACATGTGTTGTAGAAAATCCATATAATTAACATTATATGGTAATTGATTGGGCCTCATTCCAATTTCAAAAATAAATTCATGTGTTGAATTGAATATAAATTCATGTGTTGAATTGAAAATAAATTAATGTGTTGAATTGAAAATAAATTCATGTGTTGAAATGAATATATATTCATGTGTTGAAATAAAATATCTATTCATGTGTTGAAATAAAATATATATTCATGTGTTGAATAGAATAAACATTCATGTGTTGAATAAAAGCCGTGTTAATTAGATTGACGTCATTTTGACGTGAACGATATTTATATTGATTTTATTCATTTTTATAATGAATATAGAAAAGAAAGTGATTTCAAAATTTAACGTTTTGAAAATATTATCATTTATATATATCGATGATGTGGAATATTCAATTTTGATTCAAAATTGAATATGAAGTTGGAATCGTTTCGAAAACGAATTTAAAACGATTTATAAAATACATTTTAAAAGGAAATCTATGAAATACATAATATATATATTATATATATAATATAATGGCCAGAATAGAATGCGCCGCGCCGCGGCAGTTCATGAATTTCGACCATTGACTTCGAATGGATATTACGGGGGATCCGACCGTCGGATTCTCCTAAAACCGGAACCGTTGGGTTCCTATCGAAAAGAGCTTTCCATCGAATATTAAAAATTAGAAATCTAATGGTTGGATTTGGAATTATGTCCAAATCAAATTTGGAAAAGGTCGATGTAAGTGCAGTTCGATGGCCGTTGATGGAAATCGACTGTACGGTCCTTGATAAAATTATAAAAAATATCAATAATTTATGTAAAATCATAAGAAATGATTTGTGAAGAATTAGGATGAAAAACTCCACATTTGAAAAGATAAAAGTAGACTTTTATCGAAATGAACTAGTTTTGAATTAGAATAATAATTTATTTTTAAATAAATAAATTGGATTTGAAATGGTTTTGAAAGTAACCAGAAATTCCCAATAATTGAATTGGAATGGATTTGAATCGAAATTGTCTTTGGAATATTTCGATGTTGGATTTCGTGATTATACATATATTGTTATGGAAATTGGAAAGATATATCTATATCGTTATTTCCAATACGATATTTGTTGGTCATAGAATTTGATATTGGATATAAGTCGATATATTTTCTATTCAGAGCCTTGTATTTAATATCAAATGTGATTTGGGTTTGTCGTTAATGGTATCTTCAATAATACTGTTCTTAGACCCAATGGAGTTAAGAAAATCAGAAACTAACTAGAGATTAGTTAAGTTTAATGGTCTCCTGGGTATTGATCTGATGTTGGTTTCGGCCTTCGGGATTAATACTTAGGGAATTGCTCACTTGCTAATTTACGGTTAAAGGCTGATGGAGTGAAATGTGATTTTGGGTTTATCGTGAACCGTGTTTTAAATGACACTGGTTCTTTAACCCAGTTAAAGACAGGATGTGATTTCCTAAGTTAAATAACCATTGATATTGATTTTTGGGAAGATTAAAACCAAGTGGAGTTTTAATGAATCTTTAATTAGATTGAAATGGTCGAGAATGGAGTATCACCAGTTTTGCTCTAAGCGATAGTTAAATCTTTAATTAGATTTGAACATGAAAAGGTAATTGAATTTACAGATAACACCATTGTCTTAGATATGAAGTATGACCGGTTTTACTTCATGGGATGAATAGGTTGGGATTGGGAAATTAAAATAAGTGATTACTTCGGTAAGGTTTGTTAATCCCGACTAGTTTGAATTGATATTCAAAAGAAGATTAAAGAATAAATTTAAAGAATTTATCTTTGATAAAATTAATGGGAACCTTTCCCAAAGTATAAGAATATTTGACTAAAAGAATATTCTGAATTGGAATGCGGCGTATGTATTGCTTGTGTAACACTTGTTTAATATATACGCGGGTTATTCAGAAAGACCGGGTTTATCCCATTCTGAATAACTGATTCGACGTGGTGTCGAGGATGAAGACGGTGGTCGAAGACCGAGGTCTTCACATCGTTTGGGTGATTACTGATGATCTTGATTGGGCTGTACACCCAAGAGGAGGGAATTAGTTGGTGATCGTCTAGACGTACTTGGAGATCGATGGATATGCGAGGTACAAGGTGCCTCCAGTTTCGTTCAGACCCAGAACGGACTTGTAAATGGACTGTGTGTCTGACATTGGATATCATTCTGTGTGATTGATGAATATCAGTTGCATGGAGTGGTTTGCCTGTGTGGCATGCTAAGATGAAATGATCAGGGCTTATGTTGAAAAGCAGAGTCTTGTGGTTGATGATCAAAGCACGACCTATGTGGCATAGCTTTGTGTAGTGTTAATTCGCGAGCCTCACACCCAGGTATGAACCAAAAACGAGAGATAGATATCAGGAGGGACATGCGTTTCTTTCTAGTATGAAGTGGTGTCAGTGCTTGAACTGGCTGACATTGCTTATGTGGATGATGGAATTCGAGGCGCCTCGGTTATATCGGTTTCGGCCGATGCATTCTGGTCGGTAGACGGACCAGACTTACGCCCCATAGGGCGGGGAAACGCAGTGTTCAGGAATTATAACCCACATCGGTGGACCGGCCCTGAGTCCAAGGGACGATGCGTTCTGTTCCTGAGGGGCGGACTAGAGGCTCTCGAATCGGTGAGGACGATCCTTAGCCTCGGTTCATATCACAAATGATAATCCAACTTCCAATACGACATTTTGCGATTTTGATTGTAGAGCCTAGTATGACGACATGATATATGGTACCCATGCCATCTATGATTGATACTTATGATTTGAAATTGTTTTGAAATTATACATTTATAGTAATAATGAAACATGAAATTTAGCGTATCAAGCATGCTTTGGCTATTATAAGGTAAAACCCTATCCTTCGGCATGTGTTGCATTGTGTGATGGGACTTGGGTCTTATAATAGCTTCATTTTTCTTTATTTGGCATTGCGTTGTTTGTTTTATGCACTGGTATCTTTGGGAGGAAACCCGTTCCGTGTTATACGGCGTGGTCCCTTGATTTACCTAACTTTAAAATAAAGATTAATAACTGTTTTAGTTCTCACGCCAGTCACATGACTGACCTGGAGTTTATTTTTTTAACCTAAACTCTGGGTGCCCTAATTTTGAAACGCGCGGCTAGTAGTTTTGGTTTTGCAGATTTATATTCACAGGAACCTGGTTTACAGCTAGATTGATATCCGGAAAGCTCTGTATCCGTATATCTCTTCTAGTTGTGTATTGTATTATTTTCCGCTGCTATGTAATGTATTGTAATCTACGATATTTTATAATGTGTAATATTGATTTATACTCTGTATATTCTTGCATTCTGATGGAATTGTTATTATTAACAATGAAATGTTCTTCTGTCTGCGTTCTTTTGTGTGTTGTTCTCAAAGTATCCGCTCTTTCCTTACCGGGGAAGTTACGGGTCCTCACATTTGGTACCAGAGCTTTGGTTTATAAAGCTCAGAGAACAAGACACATTAGAACCATACGAAAGAATGGACTTGTAAATGGACTGTGTGTTTGACATTGGATATCATTCTGTGTGATTGATGGATACGGTTGGATGGAGTGGTTTGCCTGTGTGGCATGCTAAGATGCAGATGATCAGGGCTTCTGTTGAAAAGCAGAGTCTTGTGGTTGATGATCAAAGCACGGCCTGTGTGGCATAGCTTTGTGTAGCGTTAATTCGTGAGCCTCACACCTAGGTATGAACCAAAAACGGGAGACGGATATCAGGGGGGACATGCATTTCTTTCTAGTTAGAAGTGGTGTCAATGCTTGAACTGGCTGACATTGCTTATGTGGATGATGGAATTTGAGGCGCCTCGGTTATATCGGTTTCGGCCGATGCATTCTAGTCGACAGACAGACCAGACTTATGCCCCATAGGGCAGGGAAACGCAGTGTTCAGGAATTATAATCCACATCGGTGGACCGATCCTGAGTCCAAGGGACGATGCGTTCTGTTCCTGAGGGGCGGACTAGAGGCTCTCGAATCGGTGAGGACGATCTCTAGCCTCGGTTCATATCACAAATGATAATCCAACTTCCAATACGACATTTTGCAGTTTTGATTGTAGAGCCTAGTATGGCGACATGATATATGGTACCCATGCCATCTATGATTGGTGCTTATGATTTGAAATTGTTTTGAAATTATACATTTATAGTAATAATAAAACATGAAATTTAGAGTATCGAGCATGCTTTGGCTATTATAAGTTAAAACCCTATCCTCCGGCTTGTGTTGCATTGTGTGATGCGACCTGGGTCTTATAATAGCTTCATTTTTCTTTATTTAGCATTGTGCTGTTTGTTTTATGCACTGGTATTCTTGGGAGGAAACCCGTTCCGTGTTTTACGGCGTGGTCCCTTGATTTACCTAACTTTAAAATAAAGATTAATAATTGTTTTAGTTCTCACACCAGTCACATGACTGACCTGGAGTTTATTGTTTTAACCTAAACTCTGGGTTCCCTTATTTTGACATGGGCAGCTAGTAGTTTTGGTTTAGCAGATTTATATTCACAGGAACATGGTTTACAGCTGGAATGATATCCGGAAAGCTCTGTATCCGTATATCTCTTCTAGTTGTGTATGGTATTATTTTCCGCTGCTATGTAATGTACTGTAATCTCTGATATTTTATAATGTGTAATATTGATTTATACTCTATATATTCTTGTATTCTGATGGAATTGTTGTTATTAACAATGAAATGTTCTTCTATCTGCATTCTTTTGTGTGTTGTTCTCAAAGTATCCGCTCTTTCCTTACCGGGGAAGTTACGGGTCCTCACAGAATACATGAACTTATATAATTTTTCTCACCTTATACTTGTGCCTTGATCTTGTATTTGTTCTCTAGGCTTCTCCCAGACTTCTACTCTTTATCTTAATTTTTTCTCGTTTATGAATGCATGAAATGAAATGAACATTTCCACCCTTTATATAGTAGTTTTCAAGGTTAGTTTGGTAATTTAGTTTTGGACACTTGTCCTGTTTATCTTCATTCATGCTTTAGGATGAAGACACATGTCTACTTAGGTGTCTTTAGATGTTTCTACGCATGGACTCCTAATATGTTTATGTGTATTTATCTTATTTACTTATAAGACATGTGTACCATTCTTTTGATGACACGTGTCCCTATCATTTTAAGTCATTTTTCATATTCTAGAACATGTACACATATACCATTTGTATTTTGATTTATATGCTATGTTCATATATATATATATATATATGTGTGTGTGTGTGTGTGTGTTCATCTATTGTTACTAATATTCTAACAACTTTTAACAAGCAAAACCTCGTTTATCGACAAAACGGTTTTCGATCACATTATCCATATTTCTTCAAACTACTTATCTTTGTAAACAAAAACTCAACAGCATGATTTCTCCTCATTAATTATTATTTATAAAGGAATTTAATCAAGGTTATGAAACCATTAAATTCAAGATTTAAATAACCTCGATATTTAAATATTTACTACTCGAAATTTCAGGTTGTTACATTCTACCCCCTTAAAAGGAATTCCGTCCCCGAAATTCTATGTAATACTTAATCAAAATAAAACCAAATATTCCATTAATGAAACTCTATGTATCTAGGAAATTTTCTTGAAAGTGTACTTTCAAAATAATTTCATAAGCTGAAATCATACCTGGACATTATATGATTCGAACCCTTTTAACATTTTGTCACTCCTGCAAGCTGTTATTGGATCAGGCATGCTGTAGCTTATTTTTATTCCCAAATTTAGGATCATGTTCTTTGCAATCCACATTCATGCCCGATCTCATTCTCTTCTTGTGTGGTACCCATCGAAATGTACCAAAGATTCATCATACTTCGGCTCATCCGACTCATCATCATCTAGTTAGGATGTATTCTTCATGTTGTGGTACCCATTGAAATGTACCAGAGATTCATCGTACTTTTGCTCATCTGACTCATCATCATCTAGTTAGGATGTATTCTTCATGTTGTGGTACCCATCGAAATGTACCAAAGAGTGATATTTTCAAAATAGACTCTAATAATTTTTTTATATATAATTTGATTATAATCATCAAAGTGGATCCATGCCACCCCCTCAATTTAGGTTATTCTAGTGCAGTTGACATCCCCTCGCTAAGTAGAGACGTACTCTATTCGGCTCTGTACCAACATAGAGTAATAGTTGCACTACCCAAGATCTATTGTCTTATACCGCACATCATCATCACTATCCAAAGGTAACCATCATATTGCGGTCAACATTCCTTCACTAAGTCGGGATGTACTCTACTGGCTCAATACCACATAGAGTAATAGTGCAATACCCAAGATTCATTGTCTTATACCGCACATCGAAGTTCTCCATCATTGATGAAATAATCAATAAAAATCCTTCATAAGTTTAAACAAAGTATTCTCTCAAAACACTTCTATACTTTGTAATCATTACTCCCATATGGATAACCATTTTCTTTTCGAAAGTCCACACTCTCAACTTCGAAAATCATCTTAAGTATAAACCCTTTTTTTTCACATCAATCTTTTCATATTACTCGATATATCTCAAAATCTTATATAGGACACTAGTTACGAAATTCGCATTGAATGATGTCAAACTCTTTTTTTTTGTCAAACACATAGTCAGTTTATAGCAATGTTTTGAGATAACAAACTTTCAAACTTTAAAATGCGTATAATGTAAATATTCAACATAATTAATCTAGTTTCCCAATAAGATATGTTTCGACCAAACCCAATCAAGGAATCAAAAGTGATGATCGAATTTCTAAGAGATCTTTTAGCAGCTTTAAACTAACATCATCAATGTTAAACAATTCCAATATCACATTATATAATAATATAAATATTTAAAGAGATTTTCTCACATTGTTTTGCATGAATGTAAGGTTCAATTTTCTCATCTTAACCTCCATCAAGTTTATTTTCTCAAGCTCATTAAATTCCTTCCTCAATAAGTTATTATTCCATATTCCTTTGAAGCCACTCCATTTTTTCGCTACTTTATAACTAATCATATATGCACTTACAACTTCATTAAATCTCTCTATGTGGTGCATGATAATGAATCAACATATTATTATTATCATTAGTATAAACACAAAAGTTAAACACACAAAATAAATATTACTCATAACCCTGGTCAGAGGAATGGTGCCTTACCCTATCCAGTTATAATTATCAAATTAAGGTAACTTCATTTCAAAAAATTTAGGATGATTTTCTAATCTTATGTGAAAATTTATTTAGGTACCTAACCTAAGCTGTGATACCACTTGTGACGTCCTGGAATTTCGAACTAGTCAAAATTGCCGAAAATCCTTCCGTCCAAAACAAACAATGAAAGCTACCATTTTATTTCATAAATATATAACATCACTAATTGCTCTGAATTTTTTTTTAATATATGC
This sequence comes from Allium sativum, assembly GCA_030737875.1. Classification (NCBI taxonomy): domain Eukaryota; kingdom Viridiplantae; phylum Streptophyta; class Magnoliopsida; order Asparagales; family Amaryllidaceae; genus Allium; species Allium sativum. The sequence continues at coordinate 332,459,782 of CM060920.1, read as the reverse complement.
TACTTATCTAATTAGCTGCTTGTGCTTAAATATGAATTAAACACAACTTCCGTAAATCTGCCATTGTGCAACTCTAATGTGATCGACATTGATATTCATTCCTGCACACTTGAAAAACATGTTAGCATAGCTTAAATGAAAGATGCATTGTTACAAGATGAAGTAGCAAATAATAAACAAAAAATATTTTTATTAATAAAGTAGCTGCATCACTACCACTTGTGACAACCTACGTACCTTTATCTAATTGGGTAACCAATTAGATACAGGATCAAGCCAACGTAGTTCTTCTTTACTCAAAATATTTAAAATCAATATTCACTTTCAAAAATATTTTTATATCAAGTGAAAACACTCTACAAATACTCATTTTGAAAGATATCTAAATATTTCTTGTAAAACTTCCTTTCAATAGATCTTTCCTTTTAAATACCAAAAACTCCCTTGCGATAAAATAGATTATAACTTCAAAGTAATCATTGAAAAAGGAATACTTGAAAATAATATTCACATATGACATTAATTAAAGTAATTCATTTCGATAATGCAACTATGGCTATCAAACCATAGGTAGTCTATGTCTGTCCCAGTCCCCTGCTAATCCTTATGTTCTTGTTTTCAGAACTTCATTCCAGTCATACTAAGTCATCATTGCTCTCAATCATCAATCGTATATCATCGAAATTCGTCAACCTTCTTTGTTCTCAATTTTGACATGTTTTGAATCTCTTTTACTTTGATTTAACATCCTCGATTTGTGTTAGTTTGTTTATGATACTATAAGGAAACTCAAGTCCATATTTGAGAGGATATGGAATAGTTTACCATGATTTTATACTCAAAACATTTATAACAACGTTTCAGTCATGTTATGAAAAGTTTTGTTCATTTTAAAACACTTCATAGTCAATTCAGAGAAAATACAGCGCTTCCAAAAGTGCTATGACAAGTTCTGGATGGTTTATAATGATTTTAAACTAAAAACTGCGTACTACAATGTTTCTAGGATGCTATGAAAAGTTTTGGGTAGTTTATACTGATTTTCGACTTGAATCAGCTACTATAGTGTTTCTAAGCACTAGAAAAAGGGCCTGGCTTGGTTCCATGCTTCATAAATAGAAAAGATAGCGTTTCAGAGTGCTATAAAAAGTTTCGAAAACCAGATTTTAGCCTGTTTTTGGGAAAAATGTTTGACGCTGTTTCTCTATGAAAGTATATTTTGACTCCAAAATTTTTTACAGTATAAAGCTATCTTTGTCTACTTAATTATCATAAAAAAAAACCTTAAAAATTATTTATCTATTCAATAAATAAAATTCAACAATACATGACATTTTTAGCACGTCCATTTCAGGCTGATTTTTACCTTACTTTGCATCCATTTTTCGGGTATGCAAACGGATGAATTAGAAAAAGTGCAACAGGTGAAAGTTGTAGCCCTTTGAATTAGATTTCCAAATTGATAGAGAAGTCGTAATTTCATTAAGAATTGCAAATGTTATGCCCAAAATACCAAACATCATTTTCAGGGGTTCACGTCCAAACATTCATTCATAAATTTCTCAAATTTTCTTCAGAATATGAAATGAATACATGAACTTAAATAGTTTTTCTCACCTTATACTAGTGCCTTGATCTTGTATTTATTACCTTGGCTTCTCCCAAACTTCTACTCTTTATCTTACTTTTTTTCATTTGTGAACGCATGAAATGAAATGAACATTTCCACCTTTTATATAGTAGTTTTCAAGGCTAGTTTGGTAATTTAGTTTTGGACACTTTTCCTCCTTATCTTCATGCATGCTTTAGGATGAAGACACATGTCTAGTTAGGTGTCTTTAGACGTTTTTACACATGGACACCTAATATGTTTATGTGTCTTTATCTTATTTACTTATAAGACATGTGTACCATTCTTTTGATGACACGTGTCCCTATCATTTTAAGTCACTTATCATATTCTAGAACATGCACACATATACCATTTGTATTTTGATTTATATGCAATGTTCATACATATATGTGTTCATTTATTGTTACTACACGCACATGATTGAAATGACCCAAACTCGCCCTTACGGGAAAGCCCGGATTGAGTTGAGAACACGACAAATAAGAACACAAACATTAGAACATTTCATTGCTGTTACAACAAGTACATCAGAGTACAAGAATATAACAGAGTATGAATAAATAATATACAACACATATCAGAGATTTAAATTACATTTAAATACATAGCAGCAGAAAATAATACACAGAATAACTGAAAGAATTACACGGATATAGAGCGTTCCGAATATAGTTCCAACTGTAAATCCAGGATCCTGGAAAAGAAATAATCTGCAAAACCAAAACTATTAGCTGCCCATGTGGAAAATAGGGGCACCTAGAGTTGAGGTTAAAACAATAAACTCTAGGTCAGTCATGTTACTGGTGTGAGAACTAAAACAGTTATTTAAAACTTAACTTTAGAAATAAAGTAAATCAAGGGACCACGCCGTATAACGCAGAACGGGTTTCCTTCCAAGAATACCCGTGCATAAAAAAAACAGTGCAATGCTTTTTGAAAAAGTGAAGCTATTACAAGACCCAGGTCCCATCACACAATGCAACGCAAGACGGAGGATAGGGTTTTCTCTTATAATAGCCAAACATGCTTGGTACAGTTTAAAACAAATCATTTTGATATTACTATAAGTGTATAGTGCGAAAATCAACTTCAAATATAAATGTATCAATCGTAGACGGCATGGGTACCATCTATCATTTCGCCATACATGGCTCTACAATCAAAACTGCAAGGTCACGTATTGGAAATTGGATTTCCGTTATGAGTCGAGGCAAGGGATCATCATCGCCAGCTTTGAGACACTCTAGCAAATGCCTCAGGGTTCGGACGCTGGCGAACCCTTGGATCTTCAGGGTCAGTCCACACTTAGCGGTTTAGTTATACCTGAACACACGTTTTCCGGTGCTATAGGACCTATCCATCGGCTCCGTAGTAACCGATATATCCGAGGCACCTCGCAATCCATCATCGACATAGGTAAAAATATATAAACGTCTGGGTTCCATACCATGACACAACCCATAGCTAGAAAGAAACATCGTGCACTCCCTGCAGTCACGATACGCCCATACCATGACACCACCCATAGGTGGAGGGGGTGTTGAGGGTGCGTCGGCCAGGCGGTGGTGAACGGGCTGAGGTGGTAGTGCATTCGATTTCAGGTGGTTTGGGTTTGGGGATTTCGACATTGGAGAGGGGGAAGGAGGAGGCAACTTGGGGGGGGGGGGGGGGGGGGCTAGTGGCTACGCCATGGCGGCGCGTTTTGGAGAGGGGCGGCGTCGCCTCTGGAGGTGGTGATGCAGCGGGAAGGGGGGGTCAATTTGGGGAAAGGACGACGGGTTTCTGGGTATCGACGTTTTTTTTTCTTTTAAAAGAAAGTGGCGGCTACTGAGTTAAAGCTAGGGTTTTAAAACCCTCATATAATATTTATATTATTATTTAATTCTCAAAAAGTTAACTTTTTTATTCGAACTCCAAATTGAACCCAACAAATGTCATCCCTAGCTAAATACCCCCATTCCGAACGCAATGGGATGTGTCCTGTAAGCCAATTCGACTGTTCGATTAGTTTTCATCAAAATTAAAATATAAATTAATATAACGTTGAAAATTGATTTTAACGTACATTTTAATTTACCGGGGCCATATACTGACTCCAAAAATCCTAGGAAAATACATCTAGCTATGTTTTGATGATATGGTCCTGACAAAACTAATTTCGTCAAATTTGGAGACCAACTGAAAAACGATCATTTTTCAGTCAATTAAATTCAAACTGAAATTACCAAACCTGTTTTCTTTTTCCATGCTCACATATTAATTCCATAAATTATGAGAACTGGAATATAGCAGTAATTTGACATTATGGATCCAACAAAAGTGGTCTTGTCGAAAACCAAGGTCGTTTGCAAAATGGCTATTTTAAGGGCTATATATTATATAAAATACATATAAATTCCATAACAACTATTCTGAATTTTAAACTGGACATAACTTTCATCTCCCGTTATGAAATCTGGATTTTTCACATTAGAAAGATATAATTATACAGATTCAAATATTTCTGGTTTCACTGAAATCCAATTTATTTTGAATCCTGTACATTCATTTGAAATTTAAGATCGAATTTTCAAACTGCCGCACCATTTCAGGCTCGTTTTATAAATTAAATAAATTTATAAGTTCTAACTTCATTTTAAATAAAAAAATTAGTCGCTATTATTTAAAATAAATCATTTTAAATATTCAAAATCTATTAAAATAACTAGAATAAAAGTTTTAAATTGGTGCTGAAAAGCCGGGTTGTTACAATGATATTCTAACAACTTTTAACATGAAAAACCTCGTTTATCGACAAAACTGTTTTCGGTCATATTATCGACTTTTCTTCGAACTACTTATCTTTGTAAACAAAAACTCAACAACATGTTTTTTCCTCATTAATTATTATTTATAAAGGGATTTAATCAAGGTTATGAAACTATTAAATCCAAGATTTAAATATTTAAATAACCTCAATATTTAAATATTTACTACCCGAAATTTCAGGTTGTTACATTAGATCTCCCTTTGAACTTCACTCACCATAAAAAGACAAATGAGTCTAATGGTTCACAATTTATGTCTCAATCTTATTTTTAATTTTGTGTTCCAATAGCAACACCCCCCCCCCCCCCCCACACACACACACATATATATATATACACACACACACACATACGCACATATGAGGAGCATTCTGTGGCACCCACGTTTAGTAGCACTCATTTAGCACCCCTACTCTATCATGAACTACATTAATCCATATCTAACAAGATTTTGTGGATGTTTGATCCACATATATATTATCATCAATCCAAAATTTGAGCTCATTCAGACATTCGTAGAATAATATATTTGATTTAAATTTAATGGTTCGAATAAATGTCTGAACGGTGAATAATTGAGCTAAGATTTTGATAATGTTACGAATGTCAGAATGAGCACAAATTTTGGATAGATGATAATATACATGTGGATTGAACATCTACAAAGTTTTTGCTGGATTTGGATTAGTGTAGCTCACAGTAGGATAAGGGTGTTAAAGGGGTGCTGCAAATTAAGGATTTCCCGGAACACTCATATATATATATATATATATATATATATATATATATATATCCTACTCATTCGTGTGCTGCACCAATCCAAATCCAACAAAAAATTGTAGATGTTCAATCCATATATATATATTATCATCTATCCAAAATTTGAACATAATTAATACAAAAATTTGAGTTTAATAATATTCTTAATAATAGGCGACAAGATCAAGAGCACCCCTAAACAGTGCAACACCCCTTTAGTCCCCTAATTTCCACCACAAAATCTTCTTTCTCTCTCGTCCCATTAACTCTATCTCACACTCACACATTATTTAAACATAAACGAGTGGCAATCATTAGGGTGCAAAAGGGGTGCCATGAAATAGAGGTGTCATATATATATATATATAATGAGTGTACCTGTTTGCACGCATGTGATCGACTATTTAAACACAAAATTAAACACAATTTGAGAGATATAAAATCTTGACCGTTGAATAATTCGTTATTACATGAAAGGTGAAATTTATTGAGCAATAGATTCATCATGTCACCAATTATGTCCATCTTTTGTGTTCGGATGGACTTTCCCTATATATACATACAGACACTGTAACACCCCTAAGTCCCACATCGTGGAAGCCTGTGTGAAGTAGGTACTTATATAGTAGAGCCCATCTCTTACTAACGCCGAGGCCTTTTGAGGAACAAAACCCCACACCTATACGGTGGCTAAGTTGGGGATAATATCTTACGCGAACGGAGGTACGGGTTGTTACAGTGGTATCGGAGTCAATACCCAGCCGAAATTATGGCTTCACTGTGGACCACAGCGCCTGGGTGAGGTGTTTGTGAGCCAATGGGGACGTTGGGCTCTTTAGGAGTGGAGAATGTAACACCCATAAGTCCCACATCGTGGAAGCCTGTGTGAAGTAGGTAGTTATATAGTAGAGCCCATCTCTTACTAATGCCGAGGCCTTTTGAGGAACAAAACCCCACACCTATACGGTGGGTAAGTTGGGGATAATATCTTACGCGAATGGAGGTGCGGGTTGTTACAGACACATACATACATATATATAATATTACAAATAAAAGGTACTTTATTACAAAATATTACAAGGTATTATGATGTAGGAAAATAGTGTGAAGGACAAAATTAGCAAAAAATTTATATTTAAGGACAAGGGGCAAAAAAATTGACCATAAGGACAAACTTTAGTGTAAAGTATGAAATGATAGTGGTCCCCTGAATTACTCTCTTTACACTAAAAAGTGTCCTCATGGTTAAAATTTTAACCTCTTGTCCTTATGGATAAATTTATGTTGAGTTTGTCCTTGTGCCTAAAACCCCATTATGTTTTTACTAACAAAATTAATACGGAGACAAGCTGACAGTGAAGGGGTATCAGTCCGTCACAAGCATAAAAGAGTAATCCGTAAGCAAAGACCAGGCACACGGTAAAACCGAGAGTATAAGGGAAGTATCTGGAACGACAAGCAAACGACACCATCATCAAAGAAGGTGCATCAGATCTGATATGAAGAAAGAATACCGGTAGGGTAGTTCCGGCATGAAGGGTAATCAACAAGAAGTCGTCCAAAACCGGAAGCTGATGAAGAGAAGAACCAAGAATTCTACAACCTGAAACCCATAAGGAAGAAAGGGCTATCGACATTAATTTGCGTAATGGCGATACAAAAAGAGACGTAGGCATCAAAGCAAGTTTATCGGAAGCCAATTACCAGGACCCAAGCTTATTAATCACCGAAAGGCAATTTTAGTAATCAACAGACAAGACGCTGGAAATACCCTGCCGAAAGACCAAAGCACACTACAGGCATATGCCGAGAGGCAAACCAAAGCTTCTGAAAGAAAACAAGCTGCCCATACTAATTCACCTAGTGTCGGTGCCGAAAGGGGTGGTGGTTCCCAAACAGTATACTTAAAAGCACGAAGGCAAACTTCACAAAGAATTAATAGCGGGACCGAGAGCTCATGATGGAGCTCTTTACTGAAAGCCAAAAGCCTTCCTAAAGCTATCCATACCGACAAGCTTGGTATCGATACAAAGAAGATAGATATGACATTAAAATGAAGTTCCAAAGACCAAGACCATCCTTCGTAGAGCCAAATCTAGCACCCTAAAAAGCGAAGCCAAAAGAGCGGTCGAGAGCCAAAGCAACCGAAACCATAGGGAAAAGCGGCCAATAGGGGTTTCTGCTGGCCCAATAGCAAAAGGGGCCCCAATTTGTCTAAAAATAAGACCCCAGGGATCTCATTTTCGGGGCCAAATTTTCATTTCTCATTCTTATACTCTTTTTCTCTAGAGTAAACCCTAATTTCTAAATCAATTTGGGGATTTCCATTGTAATTGCTTACGTATTCCAAATCCAAAATCAATAAAGAGCGAATCAACACTTAACATATATCTCATGAGTTCCTTATGAGTTTTCTTAGCTATTGCTTACATAGCATACCATACGTTTTCTACATGGTTATGGTTTAATATCCAAATCTAAACCCTTCCATAGAGTTGTAGTAAAACCCTTTCCTACAAGTCGTTTAGCCTTCTACCGAGTGTTGTGCTTAAGGAACCCTTGTCCCAAGATAACTATTGGTTATTGAGTCGCTTAAGCGTGATGCTCACCCCATTGAGGCTTTTGACCTTGATATCTAGGAAGCAGTGAACTAACTTAAACTCGTGAAAGCTAAATAAAACCATTTTCCCTTTAGGTCCACTTCCGTAGACCTACCTCCGGTGTTGACGAAAAAAATTGTTAACAAATGACAAGCTAGGAATAAAACATACAGTAAACAATGAATGGTATACAAATTGAAATTAAAGCTTGTCTCGATACTAGTTAAAATAGCCGACAAGGTACATGGAAATTTGAAAATAAAATCAACTAAATGCCTGCATGCCAAATCAACATCAATATCTCCAACTGAAAATTATCCCAAATAAAATCATAGCGGAAAATAAATTCTGCTTGCCAAATAAAATCCAACGTCTCCATATGAAAAACTTTCCATAAAAAATTATGTTGGAAAAACAGTAGCTCGAATGCCAAAGAAAATCAAGTCTTTCCATTTGAAAAGCTTCCCAGACAAGATTATGGTGGAAAAGCTGTAGTTGTGACATTAATCTAGTGGTTATTCATGGAATTTGAGGTTGATAAATCCATGGTATTAGTAATCTCTTTCAACTTTATCTCTTCTTGAAAGCCGTAATTAATGCTTTGATTTCAGTTAAAATAAGTTTTCATGTGTCTCCTTTAAATTAGATATATTCTTAAACATGTGTTTGCATCTCTCTTTCCATATAAGACTAATGACAGATGAAATAAAAATTCTGGAAATGTTTTGTAAATTTTTGTCCTATTGGTAAAATAATTTCAAATCGGAATTTTTTTGTAGAATATGACAGCTACCATAAGATCAGATCTATAAGTTCCTTTTAATAAATTCTCAAATATATTTAGTATAAGAGTATTAAAAAAATAAGTGATCTCCGTTCTCATAAAAATAATTACAAAGTTTACAAGTCATGTTAAAGATTATGGTCCATTTATACACTATATCCATAGTTAGTAATGTGTTTAAACAAGCAAGATAAGAAGTGAAGGCATATTTTTATACCATAAATTTCTTCCATTTAAATCAACTCATTCTAAACTTGCATTATGTGGACAGATAGATTGGTAAACCGATTTAATTGAAAATTCTCCTTTATTATTACCTATCCAAGATCATATATCATTCTATCAATCTGCATTTTTTTTGAATTATTTAATAGAATCATCAATATCTGAAGAAATATAAGAGGACTCAAATTTCAACAACCATTTTAGAGGATATTTGCGACCTTACAATCATGAAAACTACTTTTGACTATTTATTGGTAGGATAGGATTGAAATCAAAAATTTCCCTTCTAACCATGGGTCAAATCAAAGGCGAGTTCTCTCTCTATTAACAATATTTTTACGATAGAGATTTTCATAATTTTCTCTGGCTTTAAGCATAGTTTTCCAAGTATAATGTGACAACCCGGATTTTTCACCTTCGAAAATTGGCACCTAATACATCCAAGTATTCAAATGCCGAAGATTCAAAAGTCGAAATCCGCATCGCCTGGGGGTAATAACGCATTAGAATAAAAACATAAGTACTTTTTATTGATATAACAATATTTGTGCATAAAATTTATAATGATCATCAGAGTACAACGTAATTGCATCGGAAATAAATAAGAAAACTCTCAACGGAAGGGTAACGATCTAAGATATAGCTTTAACTTCAATCTCGATTCTTGCTCTAACTGACTTCAAAACTAAATCTACAAATCAAAACCTCTAGCTACCATGTGGAAAATTATGGGCTTTCAGAGTTTAGGTGAAGGAGTAGTAAACCCCAGGTCAGTCATGGGACTGGTATAAGAACTAAAATAGTTGTTTTTAGTTAATTTTAAAGTGAGGTAAATCACAGGACTACACCGCTAAATAGTAAACATGGAACGGGTTTACTCCTTGTGAATACCAGTGCAAAAAATTGACAATGCTTTTAGGAAAATGAAACCACCATAAGGTCTCATGGAACACACATAATGCAAATGCACACGTGGGCGAGGTTTCTCTTATAATAGTAAAAAATGATTGATATGTGAAAATCATCTTTTATATTATTTTTATTAGTCATAGTGTGAAAAATCTTTCGCAGATAAATGTATCAATCTTAGCCAACATAATGCCTCATTATATTATGTTAACGTATTCCTACCGGTAACCAATGGCCTATACAAATGAAATCGTAAAGGCTCGTAGTGGAGATTGGGTTTCCAATAAATGACCAGGAAAAGGAAATTCTTTATCCATGATGGGTAGGTTTCTAGAGGGACGTCCCGAGAACCAAACAGGCTCTTTGCTAACACGAGGTCGGTCTCTCCCTTATTGGATTGATTAGATCGCACCTAAGTATGTCATCCCCCGGTCATTACCAACCTTTAACTGGGATCCCGCATCATAAACAACCACTAAAGTAGATGTTGTCACATAGGTAATACCTAGGCTCCATACCATGGTACACCTTTTATCTAGAAGGAGATGACTACACATGTTATCATTGCGTCTTTTCCTGTATCAGCCATTTTCGGAGTGTGAGGCTTGCCGAAGTCTCGTTATACACAAAGCTACGCTTCAATAAGCCATGCTTCGATCATCACTAGCTCATCACTTAAGTATGCCACATTGTCAATTCACCACATATAACTGATATCTATCAATATATAACCTCTAAGCTCCTACATCTTAGAGAAGGGTGTTAAGCTAAGAGAATAGATTCTCCTCCACCAAACAGATATATATATTTAACAGAGGCCATTTGCTACACAATCAATTAGAATATCAGACAGACAATCCATACAAGTTAATTCTAGGTTTGAATGAAATGAAGGCACCTTATTCCTTGTCCAAAATTGGAGAGAGGCCCTTGCAAATCCGAAAAATCTCCAATTATGTTCGGACCGCTGTCATAATATAACCTCATAATAGGTGGCCTTCTATTTGAGACATCAACAAGAAAATCCTACGATGTGAAGATTCCCGGCCTTCAACCGCAATCTTTAATTGCTCCATAACGTTGTATAATCATTTGGAATGGTTTTTGGACATAAATCTTATCCGGTCTTTCCAAATAATTAGCGCAATTTAAAAAAACAATTATGGATTACACAAGATTTCAACTAAATCTCCTTCCATCTTGGATTTTGTAACAATCCATGTCCGTTAATGTCACTCACAGAGGGAATGCATCAATGTCCATGAAGCGTTATTGTTGTATAGAAAAGATAAATTACAAGAATAAATAAATAAAACAACACAACAGAAGTTAAAACTTATTTTATTGCATCATAACTGAAAACAGGTTTATATAAGTAATCTGCAAAACCATTACAATAGGATCAATAGTCTTTTCCAAAAACTTCAAAGTACATAAAGAAGCAAATACTTAAATAACATAAATGCATAAATCCCCACTGAGCATAAGCAAAGCCATAAAGATGAGAGAGTCCAAAGCGATACATCTACTCTCTTCAAGCAACTGAAAGAAATCCGCACTAAGTTGTAGTATTCCCTCCTTGCAAACCTGAGGGGGGAAAGGAAGAAAAGAGGTGGATAGAAAAGGGGGTCAGACATAAAGTCTGGCGAGTGCGATAACTTTAACAATACAATTATCAAAATAACTAGGATAAGGCATAAGCTGGAAAATAAGGAAATGACTGTGAAAAATTGGGTATGACAGAGCAAACGAGGAAATAAGACGATCAAAGATAACGTTAAAGGGGCCCCTAATCACTATAGGATAATTCCTATACTGCGCCACCACTAGTCACCCTAAAGGTTGATCCCGCCTACAGAACTTAATAATGATAATGGTAGTTTAGTGCACCCCTAGCTACCTTCATTGGTGCCGTCTGCCCCTGTCTCCACTAGGTGTACCCACTACCCTCCCCATTCTAATTACAATATTTATTCATAATATGGTAGTTATACTCCTTGTTGTCTTCATAGGTGCCATCTGCTCCTATCTCCACTAGGTGTACCCACTACCCTCCCCATTCTAATTACAATATTTATTCATAATATGGTAGTTATACTCCTAGCTGTCTTCATAGGTGTTGTCTGCTCCTTTCTCCACTAGGTGTACCCACTACCCTCCCCATTCTAATTACAATATTTATTCATAATATGGTAGTTATACTCCTAGCTGTCTTCATAGGTGCCATCTGCTCCTTTCTCCACTAGGTGTACCCACTACCCTCCCCATTCTAATTATAATATTTATTCATAATATGGTAGTTATACTCCTAGCTGTCTTCATAGGTGCCGTATGCTCCTATCTCCACTAGGTGTACCCACTACCTTCCCCATTCGATTGCTCCCTAACTCGTAGATACCCGTGCTGGCCCCACAATGGGGTGTATCACTCCCCAAAGTGGCAACCTGATACAACCAAAAATGCATGGCTTATATCTACACGATGCAACAATGTCTTACCTACCAGCCCAGGCCCATACACGCATATGAACCCGTTGGACTTGCGTTGTCACCGCTAACCCGTTTTGACCTCTTACAATCAAATCTAGTACGCATGTCCCGTCCTCGACTTGGGTCGAGCCCACAAAGATACTAAACGGGTTACTGGTTTGAAAAGGGTCCCCACATAAGCTTTCCCACTATGCTTGGTCCCCACTAGAATTTCCCACTTAACCCCCCTTAATCATGTCTTCTTACATGTTTCAACTTGGTTAAGTGTTTATAATTATATCCCACATGTCACCCATGTTACTTACTCAACAAATCAACATGTGTTATTGGTTAAGCTTGTCTTAACCCTATCAACTTATCAAACTATTAGTTAAATTTGTCTTAACCCTACCAGATCAATGTATATTATTGGTTAAGTTTGTCTTAACCCTACCCACTTATCAAATTATTGGTTAAGCTGGTCTTAACCCTTTCACTTAGTTTATGATTAGGTACTTCTTAGTCCACAGATACATTGGTTAAGAGAATAACTCCCTAAGTACCAACCCTGAAGACCGAGATCAACATCAGATCATTACTCAGAGAATCACTCACTCAACCAAACTTCTGTTTGTCATCCATATTTGTCTTTAGTCAACATTAATTAATTATTGAGACACCTAATTGTATTTCACATGCCACCCAAGGCACCCACTTAATTTCACATGCCACCCAAGGCACCCACTTAACCCTTCATATCCCACTACATGTTTATCTGGTTAAGTGTTTCTTAATTCAATAAGACGGTAACCTTATAAAGACCTCCCATAATAGACTGGCATTTGTGGCAGCTGGATTTGCCGGGCGGGTCCGGGCAGTCTTACACCACAAACGAGCCTAACCTCATGTCTTTACAATTGTTACGCATTTAATTTATGCATAAGACCTCTCACATTAGACTGTCATTTGTGGCAGCTGGATTTGCCGGGCGGGTCCGGGCAGTCTTACACCACAAAAGAGTCTAACCTCGTGTCTTATGCGATTAATTACACATAATTAATTACCCCCAATTTGAATTAATTTCCCTATTCAAATTGTCAATCAATTACAAATTAAACTATGTCCATAGTTGACTCAATTATGTCCATCTATTTATGGTATATAAAATTATACCAGTTAATATCACATTTAAGCCATTTATGCCAATTCTCAATATTAAATCTTTTAATATTATCGCATTGCCCCATGTTGTGCGTTCGTTCGTTTAACGTAAAATATACGTTAGACTCAAATAGTATACCTTATGAAATAAAGAGAAAACATCATAACATGCATAGAATAAAAACTAGATCTAAACATAAGGGGTGAACTTGCATGTGTGAATAAGGTTTTTCATTTAAAACTTGCATAGACAATATTCACAAACTTGCATAAACTATGGATGTCATAGATCTAATCATAAGGTGTAAACTTGCATAGGCAATAGTTACAAACTTTACATTACATGATTCATACTTCAACATATATATACTTGCATGTGTGATTTATACAACATAGACTAGGATGTAAACTTGCATCTAACTCACACATGTCATGGCCTAACTTTAGATCCAATTTACACATAAAATAAATGTCATGAAACATGTAAGGTTGTATATGATTCTCGCTAACTTGCATATGATTCATATCTAAATTAACATCTAAACTTGCGTATAGAATTATCAAGTTAAACATACATATGATTTAACATATGAATTAGCTCTAACAACATAGCCAAACTAGCATATGAAACATGATTATGAATCGACTGTACATAAGCCAACAATTAATATGGATTTACAACATAGATGATAACATCACAGCTTTACAATATAGATAATAACATCATAGATTCACAACATAGATAATAACATAACGGTCAATGATTCACAACATAACCATATAATCCAAATCATAACTCAGCCCAATTAAATTTTTAATTATCTTATCAAAGAAATCGAACTCACAACTCAAAGAAGGTCTTGAGTTCTGAAATCTGAGTTCTGAAATTAATTTAGCTCTCCTTTGAAGAAGACAAATTCGTTGTTGTTTAGATTTGAGTTGATTACCTTTTCTTCCTCCTAAATGGTGGCGGCTACTCTAGGTTGCAAGGTGACAGCATGGTGGCCATGGTTCTAAATTTTTATTTGATTTTAGGGTTTGAGTCTACATGTGTTTATATAGAATTTAGGATTAATTTAGGCCATCCGATCAACCTAGAAGCAACCTGAACCATCCAAACAAGATAGGGTGACACCTCAGCCCTAATGACTCAGCACAGTGTCAAGAATGACTCAGCAAATGTATTAAATGTTCATTTTTTTCTATAATTTACATATTTCTTATTTATGAAAAATTCCATATGTAAATTATTCCCATTTTAATTATGCCATAACTATATTTTTAATTATGCTCACAATTAATGGTATACTAAATATACCATTTCATGAACCAATCTATGCCATGTAATTTTCATGTTTATCCTTCATATTTATATGTAAATTATAAATCTATTATTGTTAATTACATATTCTCCCTTTTACTGTATACATTAATTACCCATATACAAATATCTATTTATACATGCATAAATCTTTCTTACCTTTAATTTGTCATAAAAGCCAATCAGAGAAGGCTACATAAAAGAACAATCATTGACAACCAAAAATGCGCCACGTACGCCACATGATGCGTACACGTCATATATATATATATATATATATATGTGTGTGTGTGTGTGTGTGTGTGTGTGTGTGTGTATACATATATATTTTCTATACATTTATTTTCTTTTTCTTTTTATCTATCTTCCCAATTACCCATTTTCACACTAAACCACTTTTTGAACTGTGTTCACACTAAGCCATTTTAAGCCATTCCCCTAAAACAAAAATATGGCGCTGGCGGGGATCGAACTCTGTACCCCTTGTATGCAAGTCACGTGTTCCAACCAAATGAGCTACTAAGTCTTTTGCTTACAAACCTTAGAACAATGCTAAACATTTATTCTTTTCTTATTCTTTTTTTTTCATGTTTTGCTGCAATATTTAATTTAAAGATATCTTTTTCACACGGAGTCCAATTTACGCAAACTCGGACTCTATCTCAACCAGAATTCCAAGATGAACACAATGGCGCAACCCGTTTCCCTTAATTCTCACATATGAGATTAATTATTCTTTAATTTATTTGATTCGATTATACAAAAATTCAGGGTGTTACATTCTCCCCTACTTAAAGGATTTCGTCCTCGAAATCTCTAAGTCAAGAAGAACGTATCCTACCATCCAATCATCCATCTACTCGACCATCAACCACTAGCAACCATGGTCCTTAAAAGATTTCTAATGCTTTTCATGTACATATGCATAGTGTGTGTATATGTTCCTTATCTAATGCAAAATCAAGCGGTCTACTGATTCAGTTGACCTCCTTAATGCAAACCATGATAGTGCCATGCGTCCATTATGTATGCGAAAAAATCCTATCGATACATATTATTTCTTCATGTGTGCACAACCATTCATCAAAATGCAGCATCCATATGATAACACACATTCAATGTACATTCATTTTACTAAATACATCCATTTATATGCAATATGCAATATGAAAGTGACTGAGCTGATCCAGTGCCTAAAGTGTGTGTATATGCATCCACGAGCAACCACTAGCAAACACTTGCATCCACATGCATCCATCATACGTAACATGTCTCAAACACATGTTTCAACCATAGGACTACCCTATATAAAGGTCAAAGTACTAGCGAGAAGATATACTAAAGATAGAATAAGTACAAGCCAGGCGATAAAAGAGAAATTAAAAGACATACCCTCGAAAAGAAAAGGGTACTATGAACGCACCTTCTCTTCCGTCTCCCAATTGGCGTCGTTCTCATCATCTCCCCATTGCACTTTGACTAGCTTGACCTCTCAATTTCTCAACTTACCAATCTCCGACCCAAGAATGCATGTAGGAGCTCGTCGAATCGTCGCATCACGCTCTATCTCCACCTCTCTAAGCAAGCTCGGCTCTACCACTTCCGCGGTCTCGTGCAAGCACTTCCTCAAATGTGATACATGGAATACTTCGTGTACACCAGTAAGTCTCTCAGGAAACTCTACTCTATACGCCATCTGTCCAATCCTCTCCTAGAAAATTTCTTATTTCCGTTGCTTTTCTTGGAAACTTCAATTCTTGGATTTCCACCACCTTCGCGGGATCCACAGCTATCCCTTCCTTAGAGACCATGTATCCTAAGAATCCTGCCTTCTTCCTCAATAAAATGGCATCAACATAGGGTCCTTAACAATCCATTACTTCACATCCCATTCGAGTCATCTCATAACCCTATTGAATCTAACTCGGGGTAGCCCATACCATCGAATAGTCCTATCATGTCACGGCTGCACATCACTTCTCGAGAAAACCAAGATACCATGTAATGAAAATCGCCATAGCTATTTATCTCACACAAACCATCCTAGTCAAACTCAACATTCCCCAAGCACAAGCCCCAAAGGCCTAAACCAATATCAGACAAGCACCCAAGGAATATCTCCTCCGAATTCGGACAATCTACGTGAGACGATACTAGCAAAGCAACCAAACAATTGAGCACCCCACTCCGATATACTACGTCTTATGAACCCCTTCTCAAGCAACTCTCCTACTTTCTTATTGAGCTCCCTCCTCTCACGAGGAGCCATGTGGCGTACTGGCAGAGATACTGGTTTTGCATTGTCTACAAGATAAATACGAAAGTCTATCTCATGCCTCGGGGGTAAACCTCGAACCTCTTTGAAGACGTTACTATATTCACGGACCACACGAACAGATTTAGATCACCATTGGATACGTCAAGAGATTCTAGGTAACTAAGCATTACTGGACCTCTAGGGTCACAAGAAATATCAAGGGTCTTTCCACAACGAGTCAAAAATCTAACTACCCTTCTCTCACAATCTAGGATGGCACCGTATCTAGTTAGCCAATCCATACCTAGAATCAAGCCGTAGCCCATGAAGCCAAGAACAAAGGCGTTGCATTCAAACCCAATGCCCAAGATAGACACTCTCAAATCCTGAAAAATCATAGAAAGATGAGCCGAACCACCAATAGGATTTAAGACTACCATGGGATCCGAAACTAGACTAGTATTTAGGTGCAGTGTTTCAACTAACGAAGCAGATACAAACGAGTGTGATATGCCAGAGTCAAACAAAGTATGAATAGGATGATCAAACAGAAAAACTAAACTTTCAAAGGATATGTTTCTACCTCTCTCCTGTCCTGGTGCCATGAGAGCCTGAACCTGCCCTCCAGAAGTAGACCCTGTCCTCTGCCCTTTTCCTCGAGCAGTCTTTAACCTTTGATCAGGTGTCCTGCCTCACCATAGTGGAAACAACCAGTCTTCTTTTTCTTCCTACAGTCCTTGCTCAGATGGCCTGGTGTTCCACAATAAAGACATTTCCTCTTGTCATGGGGTTTATTATTCTTTGCACCCTTCTTAGGTTCTACTTTCTTACCTTGTGCCCTATCCATGCCTCCACTATACGTTCTCCATTCGTGACCTCCGACCAACAAGAAACTTCTTCCTTCATCAACCAAGCAGCTAGTCGAGCCTTCCTCCCCTTGTCTATCTCAAAGATACCGACAAGTTCTCCACTTTCTTGAGCCAACTTCTAGCCCCGACAAACGTCTAAGTCCCATGAAGCGGTTTTCCGCCCATCGTACGGAAGTCCTCATATATCTTAGGAAAAAGCATCTATACGCAGAGGAAGAGATTCAAAAAGAGAAAGAGGAAAAGATTCAAAATGGAGAATCGAAGGAAAGATATATGGCTCTTGGGGATTATGTTTTTTTAAGTAAACTTTCCTTGAAAATAGCTTCTTTAAAACAAGTTTTTGAAAACACTTTCTAGAAAAATAATACTTTTGAAAACACTTTTCAAAACTTTTTATCTATTCTTGTAACCGTAGCTCTGATACCATGTGTAACACTCCATGTCCATTAATGTTACTCACAAAGGGAATGCATCAATGTCCATGAAGCGTTATTGTTGTATAGAACAGATAAATTATAAGAATAAATAAATAAAACAACACAGCGGAAGTTAAAACTTATTTTATTGCATCATAACTGAAAACGGGTTTACATAAGTAGTCTCCAAAACCATTACAACAGGATCAATAGTCTTTTCCAAAAACTTCAAAGTACATAAAGAAGCAAATACTTAAATAACATAAATGCATAAATCCCCACTGAGCATAAGCAAAGCCACAAAAATGAGAGAGCCCAAAGCGATACATCTACTCTCTTCAAGCAACTGAAAGAAATCCGCACTAAGCTGTAGTACTCCCTCCTTGCAAACCTGAGGGAGGGAGGAAGAAAAGAGGTGGAAAGAAAAGGGGGTCAGACATAAAGTCTGGCGAGTGCGATAACTTTAGCAATACAATTATCAAAATAACTAGGATAAGGCATAAGCTGGAAAATAAGGAAATGACTGTGAAAAATTGGGTATGACAGAGCAAACGAGGAAATAAGACGATCAAAGATAATGTTAAAGGAGCCCCTAATCACTATAGGATAATTACTATACTGCACCACCACTAGTCACCCTAAAGATTGATCCCGCCTACAGAACTTAATAATGATAATGGTAGTTTAGTGTACCCCTAGCTACCTTCATAGGTGCCGTCTGCCCCTATCTCCACTAGGTGTACCCACTACCCTCCCCATTCTAATTACAATATTGATTCATAATATGGTAGTTATACTCCTAGCTGTCTTCATAGGTGTCGTCTGCTCCTATCTCCACTAGGTGTACCCACTACCCTCCCCATTCTAATTACAATATTTATTCATAGTATGGTAGCTATACTCCTAGCTGTCTTCATAGGTGCTGTCTGCTCCTTTCTCCACTAGGTGTACCCACTACCATGCCCATTCTAATTACAATATTTATTCATAATATGGTAGTTATACTCCTAGCTGTCTTCATAGGTGTCGTCTGCTCCTTTCTCCACTAGGAGTACCAACTACCCTCCCCATTCTAATTATAATATTTATTCATAATATGGTAGTTATACTCCTAGCTGTCTTCATAGGTGTCGTATGCTCCTATCTCCACTAGGTGTACCCACTACCTTCCCCATTCGATCGGCTCCCTAACTCGTAGATACCCGTGCTGGCCCCACAGTGGGGGTGTATCACTCCCCAAAGTGGCAACCCGATACAACCAAAAATGCACAGCTTATATCTACACGATGCAGCAATGTCTTACCTACCAGCCCGGGCCCACACACGCATATAAACCCGTTGGACTTGCGTTGCCACCGCTAACCCGTTTTGACCTCTTACAATCAGATCCAGTACGCGTGTCCCGTCCTCGACTTGGGTCGAGCCCACAAAGATACTAAATGGGTTACTGGTTTGAAAAGGGTCCCCACATAAGCTTTCCCCTTTTGCTTGATCCCCACTAGAATTTCCCACTTAACCCCCCTTATTCATGTCTTCTTACATGTTTCAACTTGGTTAAATGTTTATAATTATATCCCACATGTCACCCATGTTACTTACTCAACAAATCAACATGTGCTATTGGTTAAGCTTGTCTTAACCCTAACCACTTATCAAACTATTGGTTAAGTTTGTCTTAACCCTACCAGATCAATGTATATTATTGGTTAAGTTTGTCTTAACCCTACCCACTTATCAAATTATTGGTTAAGCTGGTCTTAACCCTTTCACTTAGTTTATGATTAGGTACTTCTTAGTCCACAGATACATTGGTTATGAGAATAACTCCCTAAGTACCAACCCCGAAGACCGAGATCAACATCAGATCATTACTCAGAGAATCACTCACTCAACCAAACTTCTGTTTGTCATCCATATTTGTCTTTCATCAACATTAATTAATTATTGAGACACCTTATCGTATTTCACATTGCACCTAAGGCACCCACTTAATTTCACATGCCACCCAAGGCACCCGCTTAACCCCTTATGTCCCACTACATGTTTATTTGGTTAAGTGTTTCTTAATTCATTAAGACTGTAACCTTATAAAGACCTCCCACATTAGACTGGCATTTGTGGCAGCTGGATTTACCAGGTGGGTCCGGGCAGTCTTACACCACAAACGAGCCTAACCTCGTGTCTTTATAATTGTTACGCATTTAATTTATGCCTAAGACCTCTCCCATTAGACTGGCATTTGTGGCAACTGGATTTGCCGTGCGGGTCCGGGCAGTCTTACACCACAAAAGAGTCTAACCTCGTGTCTTATGCGATTAATTACACATAATTAATTACCCCCAATTTGAATTAATTTCCCTATTCAAATTGTCAATCAATTACAAATTTAACTATGTCCATAATTGACTCAATTAT
Source organism: Allium sativum (assembly GCA_030737875.1). Classification (NCBI taxonomy): domain Eukaryota; kingdom Viridiplantae; phylum Streptophyta; class Magnoliopsida; order Asparagales; family Amaryllidaceae; genus Allium; species Allium sativum. The sequence goes on along the minus strand of CM060920.1, from coordinate 332,439,158 downwards.
GCCCATCTATTTATGGTATATAAAATTATACCAATTAACATCACATTTATGGCATTTATGCCAATTCTCAATATTAAATCTTTTAATATTATCCCATTGCCCCACGTTGTACGTTCGTTCGTTTAACGTAAAATATACGTTAGACTCGAATAGTATACCTTATGGAATAAAGAGAAAACATCACAACATGCATAGAATAAAAACTAGATCTAAACATAAGGGGTGAACTTGCATGTGTGAATAAGGTTTTTCATTTAAAACTTGCATAGAAAATATTCACAAACTTGCATAAACTATGGATGTCATAGATCTAATCATAAGGTGTAAACTTGCATAGGCAATAGTTACAAACTTTACATTACATGATTCATATTTCAACATATATACACGTGCATGTGTGATTTATACAACATAGACTAGGATGTAAACTTGCATCTAACTCACACATGTCATGGCCTAACTTTAGATCCAATTTACACATAAAATAGATGTCATGAAACATGTAAGGTTGTATATGATTCTTGCTAACTTGCATATGATTCATATCTAAATTAACATCGAAACTTGCGTATAGAATTATCAAGTTAAACTTACATATGATTTAACACATGAATTAGTTCTAACAACATAACCAAACTAGCATATGAAACATCATTATGAATCGACTGTACATAAGCCAACAATTAATATGGATTTACAACATAGATGATAACATCACAGCTTTACAACATAGATTCACAACATAGATAATAACATAACGGTCAATGATTCACAACATGACCATATGATCCAAATCATAACTCAGCCCAATTAAATTGTTAATTATCTTATAAAAGAAATCGAACTCACAACTCAAAGAAGGTCTTGAGTTCTGAAATCTGAGTTCTGAAATTGATTTAGCTTTCCTTTGAAGAAGACAAATTCGTTGTTGTTTAGATTTGAGTTGATTAGCTTTTCTTCCTCCTAAATGGTGGCGGCTACTCTAGGTTGCAAGGTGACAGCATGGTGGCCATGGTTCTAAATTTTTATTTGATTTTAGGGTTTGAGTCTACATGTGTTTATATAGAATTTAGGATTAATTTAGGCCATCCAATCAACCTAGAAGCAACCTGAACTATCCAAACATGATAGGGTGACAACTCAGCCTTAATGACTCAGCACAGTGTCAAGAATGACTCAGCAAATGTATTAAATGTTCATTTTTTTCTATAATTTACATATTTCTTATTTATGACAAATTCCATATGTAAATTATTTCCATTTTAATTATGCCATAACTATATTTTTAATTATGCTCACAATTAATGGTATACTAAATATACCATTTCATGAACCAATGTATGCCATGTAATTTTCATGTTTATCCTTCATATTTATATGTAAATTATAAATCTATTATTGTTAATTACATATTCTCCCTTTTACTGTATACATTAATGACCCATATACAAATATCTATTAGTACATGCATAAATCTTTCTTACCTTTAATTTATCATAAAAGCCAATCAGAGAAGGCCACATTAAAAAAAAAAACAATCATTGACAACCAAAAATGCGCCACGTACGCCACATGATGCGTACACATCATATATATATGTATATATATATATTCTCCATATATATTTTTTCTTTTTATCTATCTTCCTAATTACCCATTTTCATACTAAACCACTTTTTGAACTGCGTTCACACTAAGCCATTTTTAAGCCATTTCCCTAAAACAAAAATATGGCGCTGGCGGGGATCGAACTCTATACCCCTTGAATGCAAGTCACGTGTTCCAACCAAATGAGCTACTAAGTCTTTTGCTTACAAACCTTAGAACAATGCTAAACATTTATTCTTTTATCATTCTTTTTTTTCTCATGTTTTTCAGCAATATTTAATTTAGAGATATCTTTTTCATACAGAGTCCAATTTACGCAAACTCAGACTCTATTTCAACCAAAATTTCGAGAAGAACACAATGGCGCAACCCGTTTCCCTTATTTCTCACATATGAGATTAATTATTCTTTAATTTAGTTGATTCGATTATTCAAGAATTCAGGGTGTTACAGATTTAGTTATTTAAAACTTCTTTAAATCCATTCTCAAGTTTTTCTTTTAACAAAATCCATATTCGCTAACCATAAATAAATGTTTGTCCCTTTAAATCATTTTACCAAGATCTTTGTTAACCTTAATCAAGGCTTCCTTTTAAAATAAAACCTTTATGGTTTATTTCCAGAAACATTCATAAATTTTTAAGGAATATCTTAACTTCAACCCAAAAATCCATATTTCAAAAATTCATCTCATAACTTTTCTCTTTAAAACATATATTTTTAAATCAAAGATAATTTATCTTCAAAAATCTCGATTAACTTTTCACCCAAATTCATTAACTCTTCGTTTCTTTACATTCCTCTTAAAACTCATCTCTAAATCAAGATCACTAAGTATCTTTTCAAATAGCCTTTATAAAATGTTAACCCCCTTTAAATTCCAAATCATAACTTTATCTTTAGCGGGTTAACAAATGATGTTATTTAAGACGTCATTTACAACAAACCCAAAGCCAATCGATATTGAAGATAAGATTTAAATGGAAATTATCAACTTATATTTGATATCAACCGTCAAAATCAGTGAATACTATAAGCGGAATAACGATATAATTATTTTTCAAATTCCCCCGATAGTATACGTCTAACAACGAAATTCCAAATCAAATATCCAAAGATTATTTCTATCCAAACCCACCTTATTAATTCCGGAAAAACCTTAATTCCAAAAGATTAAAGTGAAATCAGAGTATATATGAACTGGATAGAAGATACATCACTTATGTTTAATATCAACTTCCATACCCGACTGATACTAACGGTAATTCTATCTTTCAAATTCCTCAAATATTACAAGTCTACTTATGGACTTAATAATGACATTCGAAGAATACTTCCCATCATTGTCAATTTCATTAATAATTGGAAAACCCATTTTTTAATCTTATTTAAATCCAAAATTTTCAAGTATTATAAACTTCTAAATATATTTCATTAACCCTTAAAGAATGATTATTTATATTTTGGATAATGATTCAAAAGTTTAAACCTTCAAAATATACTGATTTCAGAGAAACGTTGCAAAAGGGTTTCAAAAACGTTACAAAAGCATCGGAAGATAGCTTATACTAGCTAGTTTGATCAAAATAACCTTTATACTGTCTAAAACTATAATTTTACAATTCAATTTACTTTTAAATAATTTATAATGATTTTACAAAAAATCCATATTTTTAATAAATTTAAAACAACCATTTGCCGTTATGGTCTACGAACTGCATTCACAACGACCTTTTTCAAAATAGATTTAAACATAAATAAAATACCATACATCAAAACTTTGAAATCCCTTTTTCCTTTGAAAACTATTGTTATTAGAAAGAATTTCTTTTTGTTTCACGTCAATCCGATTTAAATTGCATAAGTTATTGTTGTTCACAGTTTATGGTCGAAATTCGCGAACTGCTACAGCGCGACACGTCCTATTCTGACGATTTTGTGACTTATAATAAAAATTATCTAATCCACTTCCAATATGATTATAAACCTTTATAAACATATAAAAATCGTTTGAAAATAATATTTCAAAATTTGACTTCAAATTCAGTTTAAGTTCAAAATTGATTTCACAAATTTAAACTAGCCAATTAAAGTCAAAAACTATTTTGAAAATTGTTTCCACCTTTAAAAATTATTCGTATATACTTCCATTTCATTTCCAAACTTCTTTGGATATTAAATTCAAAACTTTATTTTCATGCTCAATTCTCAATATTAAATTAATGAAATCATTTATATTTCCAATTGAGATGGATTCCTAATCAATCACCCGTATAATTTTCACAATTGGGATGTCGTGGGTGTGCAACAACATACGAACATCCATAACATTCAACAACAATAACATCAATAACGTTAGTTCCTACGTGCAAGCATTACGGTTCTCATTGCTTATCGGTGTATATGTGTCATTAACTATGCATTCATTCATAAAACATCACACACACACACACATATATATAACATCTATAATTAATTATATAGATAAACAAGTGTGAAGAGTTCTCATTGAAGAACGACGTAACTGCGTACCGTGCTCTAACTTTTCTGACTCTGAAAATAATCCAATTTCCCTTGAGTTTTTGGACAAGCTGCTCTATGAATTTGGAAAATTGCTCAACTACAAAGATGTAGGAAATTCTTTCCTATTTAGTTGTAAAAAAGAATTTCTCCATTTTGATTATTTTTAGGGAGATATGGCCGAAATGGTGGAGGTGTTTTCCAGGTTCAACAAAAACAACCAGAAAATATATTCTTCAAAGATTTGAATTTTTCAAATAGCTAGGCCCAAAATTAGGAAAAGTGCTCTACAACAAAGTTGTACCACTGAAAAATACACAATTTGAAAAAAGAATTATACGATTTGGATTAATTTTAAGGAGTTATGGCCTTGGGAAGCTGCTAGTCGAGGCTGAAGTGGAGACTGAGAAAAAATGAGGTGGTGGTGCATGGAGATGGTGGTGTGGGGAGTTTGACCAGACTTGGATGTAGGAGGTAGGGTTGTGGCTAGTGGAGGAGTAGGGTTGTGGCTGGTGGAGGAGGAGGTAGGGAGGTAGTTGGTCATGGGTGGGGTCGAGTAGGGTTAGTTAGAATTTTCTTTCCTTCATGAACTTATGAATTTCCAAACTTCAAATTTAAAATTCTTTATACCAAAATTTTGTCCTCGCAATGAAATGCCGAGTAGAATACTCTAACACAGATAAGTCCGGGCAACCATATTTTCAATATTCTCAAAACAATGATCTTCAATTTATTTAATCAACCATCATATCCAACTTATCATCTACTAGGAAAAATATTGACTAACACACAACGATTTACTTCCCTCTGATTAACAAGAAAAATCTGGGTTCGAAATCATATTCTTAGGTCTAAACTTGCTAATTATTCTGAATACAAAGGTTATGAAATTTATTCCCTTTCAGTTCCCAGTATTACTATGAGAATCCCTAATTAACTCAAAACTTAGCTTAGTTAAATGCTCCAGTTTAGGTGATTTCTTCTTTCTAACTATTCCCGTTTGCCAAATTTCCTTCAGTCAAATTGTGAAATTTATTTCATAGCTATTTGTGATTACTTAAACGTTTTATTTTCTTACATAGTAGGTTTCAATCCTGGGGCTTGTAGGTTATGGGCTTACTTAACCACTTTTTTAACTTGCTTCAGAATTTATCAACTATCCAAAATCTTCAAAAATTCCGACCCTTAACCAAATATTTAAAAAATTTACAATTATTATTTCATATGGTTTTACAAATATTATTAAAATTTAGTTCTTAAATCTTTTGATTATTCAATCTTTGATCGAACCATATTATTTTTCAAATAATACTCCTTTTTTATTCAAAATATAACTTTTCAAAAAATATATTTTTTAAAACCCATTTCATATTTCAAGTACACTTTCTCTTATATATTGTACTCCCAGCTCATTCTAGGGTATTACTAACCCTATCTTTAATGATTTTCTCTTCTAGGATACTACTAATCCTATCATTGATGAGTCCTTTCCTTCTATTCAAATGAGTCGTACCACATCGCTTTGTATAAACCAAAGATCTAATACCATACGTGAAGACTCGGGGTTTTCGCCTTCGAAAATGGTCACTTAATACATTCTCCTATTAAAATGCGGAAGATTCAAAAGTTGGAATCTACATCGCCTGGGGCAATAACACATCAGAACAGAAACAAAAAACTTTTATTGATATAACAATATTTTTACATCAGAGTACAATGGAGTCACAATGAAAACAAATATGAAAACTCTCAATGGAAGGGTAATGATCAGAGATATAGCACCAGCTTCAATCCTGAATCTTGCTCTAACTGACTTCAAAACTAAATCTGCAAAACAAAACCACTAGCTTCCTGTATGGAAAATTATGGCCACCCAGAGTTTAGATGAAGGAACAATAAACTCCCAGCCGGTCATGATACTGATGTGAGAACTAAAATAGTTGGCTTTAAGTTCATTTTAAAGTGAGGTAAATCATAGGATCATGCCGCTAAATATGGAACGGGTTTACTCCTTGTAAATACCAGTGCATAGAAATTCGTAATGCTTTTAGTAAAATGAAACTATCATAAGGCCTCGCGGCACATACACAATGCAAACACACAGATGTGCGAGGCTTCTCCTTATAATAGACAAAAATGCTTGATAAGTGAAAATCCTCTTTTATATTATCATTAACACGTAATGTAAAAACGGTTTCACAAATAAATGTATCAATCTTAGCCAACATAATGCCCCATCCTATTATGTTTACGTAATCCTACCAGTAACCAGTAGGCTATACAACCGATATCTTAAAGGCTTTCATGTTAGGGACTGCGGAATGGATCGTTCAGGCAAAGCAAATACTAAAGGGCGTTGAATAATGTTTGTAGGAATTTAAACAAAACTTAGAAGTAAAGAGAATTATGGAATGAATCAAACAACACAAACACAATCAAAAACACAGATTCAAACATAAATGCAAAATAAACAGAAATAAAAATGCAGAAAAGGAAAGAACACACCGGATTTTATACTGGTTCGGATCACTCCTACGTTCAGTTCCGCAAAACGCTGGATTGCACATAGTTTTATTACTATTTCCAATAGTCAAATACACCCTCCTTGATTTCATGGCTCAACAAGGAGACACCGTCTCCTATTCCTTGATTTCACGGCTCAACAAGGACACACCGACTCCTATTCCTTGATTTCACGACTACAAGGATACACCGATTCCTCTTTGACTTACAAACAAGGTTTATTCAACCTAAGCAATTACAAAATAGCTCTATAACTCTTCAATAGCACTTGATTTAGAGAGTAGAAAGTGTATAGAGAAGAAGTTTGATCAAAATAGAATTGAATTCGGTAGAGTATAAGTGTAAGAATCATAAATATGAATAAGAATAATGGTGTAGAGAAAGAGGATGTAGTTAGAGAAGAATAGATGTTTAAAAATTCGGATTTAACCCGTGTGAAAGGTTGCAACGTTTTTAGAGCGTTACAAATGGGGAAAAGACACTTCCTTTCAAATTTAAATTTCTGATAGTATATGTCGACATACCCTTTTTGTTATGTTGGAATACTTATCATTTTTATGATTTTTAAAGTATTTTTTAAGCATTTAAATCAATATTTCAATTCTAGAAATTCCTGAAACAAAACTAGTAGCTAAAACATTATTTTTCAAGTATAAAAACATAAGAAAATATTAATTAAACATATGATTAAAAACTTAATTTATATGTGATATAAAAACTATATATAATATAATTATAAATATATATAATATAATTATAAATAAATATATATAAGAATTTATTAAGAAATGTTTATAAACTATATATAAACAAAAGGTTATATGAAAACTTAGAGTTTAAATAATTAAATTTAAACTTAGTAAAACATATTTAGTAAAACTATAAAAATAAGAATGCTTATAAATTAGGAAATATATTTGAAATCATAAGTTTGAAATCATAAGTTTGAAATTCTTGGAAGATTAAAAATTATTTTGAGAGAAGTTTGAAATCAATTTGAAAATAGTTTTGAATTTGAAAACAGATAATTTGGAAAATAGAATTTGAACCTGGAGTGCTATTCAGAGTCTTACATAAGCTAGACTCTATTACTATATTTATCTTGAACTCTTGAAATCTTTATTACCCATGAGTCTTGAATCTACTCTGAATTCTAAATCTCTAAAAGCTCTTAAACTGTACAGTCTTCAGTATTAATTCCTGTATACAAATCCTGCATATGTGTAATAACCCGCAAATTCTGAGCCAGTTTAATTTTTTTATTTTGGCAATTATGGCGAATTTTCTATATTTAAAATGAATTATTTTAAATAATATCGACGAAAATTTATTTTGAATATAATTCGAACGTATATATTTATACGCGTCGTCGTTAGAATATATAATATTTATATATAATTATAAATAGAATTGAAAATGGCGCGGTAGTTCGATAATTCGATTTCAAACTTCAATTGAATGTACCGGGTGCAAAACAATCCGGATTTTAGAGAAACCAAAAACATTAGGATCTAATTGATAATATCTTTCCAACAAATCCGAAAAATCGAAATTTCATAGCGGGAATCAAAAGATATGTCCATTTGAAAATTCTGAATAGTCGCTATGGAATTCAGGCCCTTAAAAATAGACATTTTGCAAACGACCTCGGATTTCGACGAAACCACTTTTGTTGGGTCCGTGATGTCATATTATAGCTAGATTCCAAATTTCATAATTTTTCGAATCAATATGTGAGTGTGGCAAAGGAAAACACGGTTGACCAGTTTCAGTTGATTTTAATCGACTGGAAAATGGCCATTTTTTCATCAGTCTCAAAATTCGACGAAACTAGTTTTGTTAGGACCGTATCATCAATACGAAGCCAGAAAATATTTTTCTGGAATTTTCGAGTTAGTATGTGACCCCGGTAAATTGAAACGCGCGTTTAAATTCAATATATAGAGTTATATGTTGATTTTGATGAAAACTGATCGAAACGATCGAATCAGCTTGCGATACATATCCTATTGTGTTCGGAATGGGGGTAAAACGCTATGGACGACAGGCGGTGGGCCTCGTTTCGAGGTCGTATGTAAAAGTCAACTTTTTGAAAATAAATTAATTAAATAAATTAAAAATTAAATCTCTCTCTCCTCACCCTCTCTATTTCTCTGCCCCCCCCCCCCCCGTTCGATTCATTTCAGGGAACAAAGGAAAAGAAAAAGAAAAGAAAAGAAAAACATTTAATCGCGGAAGACCGCGACGCGCCGCCGCCTGAGGCGCATGCCCCGCCCACCGACGCTCCTCCAACCGACCTCCCCCACGCGCTCAGCAGCTCCTTCCTCTCGTGCTCCCTTCTCTCTTGCTGCAGCGATGAACCACGAATCCCTAGGCCGATTTCGCCACCATCCCGTCGCCCTCATCCATTTGGCCACCACCACCTACCCCAAGCGCCCTCCCCCTGGCCTCCTCCTCGATTGCCGGGCCTCCTCCTCCTCCACAGCGCCTCCTCCGCTGACAAAGAACCCCACAACCTTTTTTTTCCCCAAAACAAGCGAGCCCCCTCCCTTCTTTTTCTCCAATGATAAAGGTAAATTTAATTTTGTTATTTCATATATTTTGTTTTCTTCGATATGAATAAAAATGTGATTTTTATTCGTGATAAAGATTAGATTTTTCCTTTGTTAATCAAAATTAGATTCATATGGGTATAGGGATATGATTTTTAATTCATATCATGACGATAAAGATTAGGTTTTTAAAATAGAGGAGATAAGATTTTTAAGAATAAAAATATAATCTTTTATACTGTAGAAGGATAAAAATATGATTTTTATATTTTTAAAGTATTAAAAATATAATCTTTACTACATAGAAGATGTAAAAATATGATTTTTGTTTATGTAGAGAATTAAAAATATAATTTTTACATGATAGGAATATTTAAAATATCATCTTTATATATGTAGCAAAATAAAAATGTGATTTTTATAGTGATGAAATTGAAAAGGTAAAATCTTTATAGTTGAAAATGCGAGATCTTTATGTATTGAATAGCATAGTAAAAATTCGATTTTTATATATTGAATAGCATAGTAAAAATTCGATTTTTATATACTGAATAACGAAGTAAAAATGCGATTTTTATATATGTAGTGGATACAGGCAACGAAGATGACAAAAAGGCGAGAACGACGAAGGTTTCTGCAAAAGAAGAGCCGTGGAGTTAGGATAGCTATTGGTGAGAACTTCTCACTCTTCAATTTCTCTTTCTAGTTATATATATATACTAGGATGCAGACGGTGTTTAGTAGCACCCGACACCCGTCATCCACAGACCATGGATGACTTGTTTGTTAAATTGTTTGGTTGTGTAGTTGGTTAGATTATTTAGTTTAAATTGAATTGTTTGGTGAAATGAAATTGATTTGATTGATGTGTGAATGGCGTGGGCCTTCACTAGACTAGGGATAAGGCTAGGCCTCGTCCCGTTATACCGCCGAAATTTTCTAAAATAAGTTAGAAAGATAAAAATATCATTTTATTTAAAGAATGAACTGAATAGAAATTCATATGTTAAAATAAAATGTTTTATCGTTAAAAATATAATTTTTAACGTGAATATGAATATAGTGAACGTGAATAAATAAAATATTCATTTACAAACCGGAAGGTTTGTTTATGTACACCTATTTGAAGGACATTGATTGGGACGATAAATTTTACACATCGCCCAACTGCACAAATAAAATCTGTGTTTGATTGTTTGAAACCCCACACGGGTGTTGGGATGAAATTTGAAGTTCACTCATCCTGATTGATTAAATATGTCGATCGATCGATTGACAGGCTGTTATAAGCGTTAGATATCTATATTTGATGCTTATGCAGTGTAGTGCACTTTGGTTGATGGTTGATTATTTTTCAATGCTATTATATACATGTGATGTATGAAAATCCATATAATTAATATTATATGGTGATTGATTGGGCCTCATTCCAATTTAGAAAATAAAGAATATTATAAAATAAAGGTTCATGTGTTGACTGTACTCATCCGTTGAGATTAGTCATGTGTTGAACGAAATGTTTTAACAATAAAATTTATATCTTTATCTTTATAAAATAAAGGTTCATGTGTTGACTGTACTCATCCGTTGAGATTAGTCATGTGTTGAACGAAATGTTTTAACAATAAAATTTATATCTTTATCTTTATAAAATAAAGGTTCATGTGTTGACTGTACTCATCCGTTGAGATTAGTCATGTGTTGAACGAAATATTTTAATAATAAAATATACATCTTTATCATATTTTAAATTAGAACTACTTCACGGTGGAGTCTAATTGAAATCAAACGATAGATACCCAAATTTTATAAAATATTTTAAATAAAAAAAAATATTCATTTGTCGAATAGAATATTTGAAAATAGAATTATATGAAGCCGTGTTGATTAGATTGACGCCATTTTGACGTAAACGATATTTATATCGATTTTATTCATTTTAAAATGAATATTGAAAAGTGATTTCGAAATCGAATATTTTGAAATGAATTGAATTGAAAACGATTTCGAAATGAATTGAATAGAAAACGAATTTGAATTGAATTGAAAAGGAAGGGAAAACGAATTTGATTTGAATCGAATAGAAAACCAAAATGAATTGAATATAAAACGATTTCGAAATGAATTGAATTGAAAACGATTTCGAAATGAATTGAATTGAAAACGAATTGAAATAGAAGTGAAATCAATTTGAAATGAATTCAAATTGAATTGGAATTTGAATTGAATTCAAATGAATTTTAAAACGAATTTATAGGAAAAAAATTCAATTTTGATTTGAATTGAAATGGAAGTCGAAATTGTTTTTGAAACGAATTTAAAACTATTTATATAATTCGTTTTAAATAGAAATCGACGAAATATATATTATATATATAATATAATGGCCTGAATAGAACGCGCCGCGCCGCGGCAGTTCGTGAATTTCGACCATTTATTTCAAACGGACATTACGGGAGATCCGACCGTCGGATTCTCCTAAAACTGGAACCGTTGGGTTCGTATCGAAAAGAGCTTTCTAACGAATATTAGAAATTTGAATTCTAACGGTTGGATTTGGAGATACGTCCAAATCAAATTTGGAAAAGGTCGCTGTAAGTGCAGTTCGATGGCCGTTGTTGGAAATCGACTGTACGGGGCCTTGATAAAATTACTAAAAATATAAATAATTTGTGTAAAATCATAAGAAATGATTTGAGAGAAATTGGGATGAAAAAACTCCATATTTGAAAAGATAAAAATAGATTTTTATCGAAATGAACTAGTTTTGAACTAAATTTAAAACCCAATTATTTTTAAATAAATAAATTGGATTTAAAAAAGGGGTTTTAAATAATCGGAATTTCTAATATATTTGATTGGATTTGAAATGGGTTTATCATGAACTGTGTTTTAAATAACACTAGTTCTTTAACCCGATAATAAAAAGAATGTGATTTGGGTTTGTCGTGAACTGTGTTTTAAATAACACTAGTTCTTTAACCCAGTAAAAGGAGTTTTAATGAATCTGCAATTAGATTGAATTCGAATTGATAATCTAAATTATCAAATCTGACAAATAAGCGAGAATGGAGTATCACCCGTTTTTCTCCAAAGCGATAGTTAAATCTTTAATTAGATTTGAACGTGAGATGGTAATTAATTTTACCGATAACACTGTGGTGTTAGATGTGAAGTACTACCAGTTTTGCTTCATGGGATGAAAAGGTTGGGATTGGGAAATAAAATAAATAATTACTTCGTTACGGTTCGCTAATCTCGACTAGTTTAGAAAACCATAATTTGGTTTGAAATGACATCCAAAGGAAAATTAAAGGATAAATTTTAAAGAATTTACCATGGATAAAATTAATGGGAACCTTTCCCCTAGGAATGTGATTTTGTGAATAAAAGAATATTCTGGATTGGAATGAGGCGTATGTTGTGTTTGTGTAACATTTGTTTTTAATATACGCGGGTTATTCGGAAAGTCCGGGTTTATACCCATTCTGAATAACCGATTCGACGATATGTCGAAAATGAAGACGGTGGTCGAAGGCCGGAAGTCTTCACATCGTTTGGATAATTACCGACGATCCTGATTGGGCTGTACACCCAAGAGGATGGAAATAGTTGGTGGTCGTCCAGACGTACTTGGAGATGGATGGATATGCGAGGAAAGTGCCTCCGGTTTCGTTCAGACCCAGAACGGACTTGTAAATGGATTGTGTGTCTGACATTGGATTTTATTCTGTGTTGATTGATTTCTATTAAATATGCATCTGTTTGGCGGCGGAGAATTTATTCTTTTGCTTAATGCCCTTCTCTGAGACGTACGAGCTCAGAGGTTGTATATCGATGGACATCAGTCGCATGGCATGAATTGCCTGTGTGGCACGCTAAGATGCAATGATCAAGGCTTTTGTTGAAAAGCAGAGTCTTGTGGTTGATGATCAAGGCACGGCCTACATGGCAGCTTTGTGTATAACGTGAATTCGCGAGCCTCACACCTCGGTATGAGTCAAAAACGGGATACGGACTGCAGGGAGAGTACGACGTTTCTTTCTAGCTTTGGTGGTGTCAGTGACTTACCAACCCTGACATTTATATACTTTTCACCTTGTGGTTGTTGGATGAGGCGCCTCGATTTTAGGTCTGTAAGGACCGGGAAACGTGTGTTCAGGCATAATTAATCCTCTAACGTAAGTGAGGACCGACCCTGAAGCATCCAGGGGTTGCTCAGAGTGCGTAGCCCTGGGACATTTGCTAGAGTGTCTCGAACGCGGAGAGGAGCTTGCCCCTTGCCTCGACTCATGACGGAAATCCAATTTCCAATACGTGTATTGCGGTTTTAGTTGTAGAACTAGTATGGCGACATGATATATGGTACCCATGCCGTCTATGATTTATATTTATGATTGAAATTGTTTTGACACTATACACTTATTATAGTATCAAATGATTTGTTTTAAACGTACCAAGCATGTTTGGTTATTATAAGGGAAAACCCTATCCTCCGGGTTGCGTTGCATTGTGTGATGGGACCTGGGTCTTATAATAGCTTCATTTTTCGAAAAAGCATTGCGCTGTTTATTCTATGCACTGGTATTCTTGGGAGGAAACCCGTTCCGTGTTATACGGCATGGTCCCTTGAATTACTATCTTTAAAATAAAGTTTTAATAACTGTTTTAGTTCTCACACCAGTCACATGACTGACCTGGAGTTTATTGTTTTAACCTAAACTCTGGGTGCCCCCATTTTCCATACGGGCAGCTAGTAGTTTTGGTTTTGCAGATTTATATTCACAGGATCCTGGTTTACAGCTGGAATGATATCCGGAAAGCTCTGTATCCGTATACCACCTTCAGTTGTGCTTTGTATTATTTTCCGCTGCTATGTAATTTATTGTAATCTCTGATATTTATCGAATGTAATTTATTCATTTATACTCTGTATATTCTTGTATCTGATGGAATTGTTGTAATAACAATGAAATGTTCTTCCGTCTACATTCTGATTTGTCTTGTCCTCACAGTAATTCGTTCTTTCTCATCTCTTCGGAGATCGGGGAAGTTCGGGTCGCTACATTTGGTATCAGAGCTTTGGTTTACAGAGCTCGAGAACAAGACACATTAGAACCATACGAAAGAATTCATCAGATATTGGATTAGTAATATCCAATTAGAATGACTTGTTAGAGATAGGATCAGTAGTATCCTAGAACGAGTGTGAAGAGTATATTTTTCAAATGAAAACAATTTTGTTTTGAAAATTTAAATCGTTTTATACGTATTTGATTATTTATTTATTTTGAATTTGGACAATCTAGTATATAAAGGTTTTGCATATACGCGTCATGAACGTATATTCGAGGTTTTAATATATTAGATAGATATAGAGTCACACTCTAGTCGCCCGGACATGGTCCCGATGATGAAATATACCATCACCAGCATTTATTTTCGAGTGACGAAGGTGTGATTTTCTATATATTTCCATTAGACTGATGTGAGAAATAAAACTAATATAGCTAGAATACATTGTTGTGATTTGGCATCAAAACATGATTTTTTGTATATATATCAAATTTATGAATTTGAAACTCTAATTCACTAATTGATTGATGTTTGTGTTGTTTGTTTATTTGTTTGATAATTTTGAACCATTATACCTAATAGCATCAAATATTGAATATTATTAAAAATTGGTCGCATTTGCTTGCATATACATGTATATCTAATGAACAGGTCATAGCAAGGAGGCTAGAGCGAAGAATAAAATTTGTTTGCCCGACAAATAGGTACATGTTTACTATAATTTACTGTTTTGTTTGGGTGATGATGATTTTATGAGCCTATTGGCTAGCCGCTTGGCTTTTTCTTTTTCTTTTTGAGATCAGAAGGCCTATATGGCAATTTCGGGATTTTCCCGTGGCTCCCGGTGCAGGGGAGGTTATGGCGAAATTTTTCGAAAATTTAGGGTGTTAGCCAAATTTTTGAAGAATTTGAAAATTCTCAGAAACTGAAAAGTTAGAGAATGGAAGCCAGATCGAACGTAGAGTTGATTAATCAATCCACTTTTGGCTTCGTTCCTTTTCGGGGACGAAAAGTTTTAAGTGGGGGAGATTGTAATAACCCGCAAATTCTGAGCCAGTTTAAAATTTTTATTTTGGCAATTATGGCGAATTTTCTATATTTAAAATGAATTATTTTAAATAATATCGATGAAAATTTATTTTGAATATAATTCGAACGTATATATTTATACGCATCGTCGTTAGAATATATAATATTTATATATAATTATAAATAGAATTGAAAATGGCGCGGTAGTTCGATAATTCGATTTCAAACTTCAATTGAATGTACCGGGTGCAAAACAATCCGGATTTTAGAGAAACCAAAAACATTAGGATCTAATTGATAATATCTTTCCAACAAATCCGAAAAATCGAAATTTCATAGCGGGAATCAAAAGATATGTCCAGTTGAAAATTCTGAATAGTCGCTATGGAATTCAGGCCCTTAAAAATAGACATTTTGCAAACGACCTCGGATTTCGACGAAACCACTTTTGTTGGGTCCGTGATGTCATATTATTGCTAGATTCCAAATTTCATAATTTTTCGAATCAATATGTGAGCATGGCAAAGGAAAACACGTTTAACCAGTTTCAGTTGATTTTAATCGACTGGAAAATGGCCATTTTTCCATCAGTCTCAGAATTCGACGAAACTAGTTTTGTTAGGACAGTATCGTCAATACGAAGCCAGAAAATATTTTTCTGGAATTTTTCGAGTTAGTATGTGACCCCGGTAAATTGAAACGCGCGTTTAAATTCAATATATAGAGTTATATGTTGATTTTGACGAAAACTGATCGAAACGATCGAATCAGCTTGCGATACATATCCCATTGTGTTCAGAATGGGGGTAAAACGCTATGGACGATAGGCGGTGGGCCTCGTTTCGAGGTTGTATGTAAAAGTCAACTTTTTGAAAATAAATTAATTAAATAAATTAAAAATTAAATCTCTCTCTCCTTACCCTCTCTATTTCTCTGCCCCTCCCCCTTTCGATTCATTTCAGGGAACAAAGGAAAAAAAACATTTAATCGTGGAAGACCGCGACGCGCCGCCGCCTAAGGCGCATGCCCCGTCCGCCGACGCTCCTCCAACCGACCTCCCCCACGCGCTCAGCAGCTCCTTCCTCCTCTCGTGCTCCCTTCTCTCTTGCTGCAGCGATGAACCACGAAGCCCTAGGCCGATTTCGCCACCATCCCGTCGCCCTCAGCCATTTGGCCACCACCACCTACCCCAAACGCCCTCCCTCTGGCCTCCTCCTCGACTGCCGGGCCTCCTCCTCCTCCACAGCGCCTCCTCCGCTGACAAAGAACCCCACAACCTTTTTTTCCAAAAACAAGCGAGCCCCCTCCCTTCTTTTTCTCCAATGATAAAGGTAAATTTAATTTTGTTATTTCATATATTTTGTTTTCTTCGATATGAATAAAAATGGAATTTTTATTCGTGATAAAGATTATATTTTTCCTTTGTTAATCAAAATTAGATTCTTATGGGTATAGGGATATGATTTTTAATTCATATCATGACGATAAAGATTAGGTTTTTAAAATAGAGGAGATAAGATTTTAAGAATAAAAATATAATCTTTTATACTGTAGAAGGATAAAAATATGATTTTTATATTTTTAAAGTATTAAAAATATAATCTTTACTACATAGAAGATGTAAAAATATGATTTTTGTTTATGTAGAGAATTAAAAATATAATTTTTACATGATAGGAATATTAAAAATATCATTTTTATATATGTAGCAAAATAAAAATGTGATTTTTATAGTGATGAAATTGAAAAGGTAAAATCTTTATAGTTGAAAAGGCGAGATCTTTATGTATTGAATAGCATAGTAAAAATTCGATTTTTATATATTGAATAGCATAGTAAAAATTCGATTTTTATATATTGAATAATGAAGTAAAAATGCAATTTTTATATATGTAGTGGATACGGGCAACGAAGATGACAAAAAGGCGAGAACGACGAAGGTTTTTGCAAAAGAAGAGCCGTGGAGTTAGGATAGCTATTGGTGAGAACTTCTCACTCTTCAATTTCTCTTTCTAGTTATATATATATATATATATATATATATATATATATATATATATATATATATACATACTAGGATGCAGACGGTGTTAAGTAGCACCCGACACCCGTCATCCACAGACCATGGATGACTTGTTTATTAAATTGTTTGGTTGTGTAGTTGGTTAGATTATTTAGTTTGAATTGAATTGTTTGGTGAAATGAAATTGATTTGATTGATGTGTGAATGGCGTGGGACTTCACTAGACCGGGGATAAGGCTAGGCCTCGTCCCGTTTCTAGTATCGTGCCGTTATGCCGCCGAAATTTTCTAAAATAAGTTAGAAAAATAAAAATATCATTTTATTTAAAGAATGAACTGAATATAAATTCATATGTTAAAATAAAATGTTTTATCGTTAAAAATATAAATTTTAACGTGAATATGAATATAGTGAATGTGAATAAATAAAATATTCATTTACAAACCAGACGGTTTGTTTATGTACACCTATTTGAAGGACATTGATTGGGACGATAAATTTTACACATCGCCCAACTGCACAAATAAAATTTGTGTTTGATTGTTTGAAACCCCACACGGGTGTTGGGATGAAATTTGAAGTTCACTCATCCTGATAGATTAAATATGTCGATCGATCGATTGACAGGCTGTTATAAGCGTTAGATATCTATATTTGATGCTTATACAGTGTAGTGCACTTTGGTTGATGGTTGATTATTTTTCAATGCTATTATATACATGTGATGTATGAAAATCCATATAATTAAGATTATATGGTGATTGATTGGGCCTCATTCCAATTTAGAAAATAAAGAATATTATAAAATAAAGGTTCATGTGTTGACTGTACTCATCCGTTGAGATTAATCATGTGTTGAACGAAATGTTTTAACAATAAAATTTATATCTTTATCTTTATAAAATAAAGGTTCATGTGTTGACTGTACTCATCCGTTGAGATTAGTCATGTGTTGAACGAAATGTTTTAACAATAAAATTTATATCTTTATCTTTATAAAATAAAGGTTCATGTGTTGATTGTACTCATCCGTTGAGATTAGTCATGTGTTGAACGAAATATTTTAATAATAAAATATACGTCTTTATCATATTTTAAATTAGAACTACTTCACGGTGGAGTCTAATTGAAAATCAAACGATAGATACCCAAATTTTATAAAATATTTTAAATAAAAAAAATATTCATTTGTCGAATAGAATATTTGAAAATAGAATTATATGAAGCCGTGTTGATTAGATTGACGCCATTTTGACGTAAACGATATTTATATCGATTTTATTCATTTTAAAATGAATATTGAAAAGTGATTTCGAAGTCGAATATTTTGAAATGAATTGAATTGAAAACGATTTCGAAATGAATTGAATAGAAAACGAATTTGAATTGAATTGAAAAGAAAGAGAAAACGAATTTGATTTGAATCGAATAGAAAACCAAAATGAATTGAATATAAAACGATTTCGAAATGAATTGAATTGAAAACGATTTCGAAATGAATTGAATTGAAAACGAATTGAAATAGAAGTGAAATCAATTTGAAATGAATTCAAATTGAATTGGAATTTGAATTGAATTCAAATGAATTTTAAAACAAATTTATAGGAAAAAAAAATTCAATTTTGATTTGAATTGAAATGGAAGTCGAAATTGTTTTTGAAACGAATTTAAAACTATTTATATAATTCGTTTTAAATAGAATTCGACAAAATATATATTATATATATAATATAATGGCCTGAATAGAACACGCCGCGCCGCGGCAGTTCGTGAATTTCGACCATTTATTTCAAACGGACATTACGGGAGATCCGACCGTCGAATTCTCCTAAAACCGGAACCATTGGGTTGGTATCGAAAAGAGCTTTCTAACGAATTTTAGAAATTTGAAATCTAACGGTTGGATTTGGAGATATGTCCAAATCAAATTTGGAAAAGGTCGTTGTAAGTGCAGTTCGATGGCCGTTGTTGGAAATCGACTGTACGGGGCCTTGATAAAATTATTAAAAATATAAATAATTTGTGTAAAATCATAAGAAATGATTTGAGAGAAATTGGGATGAAAAAACTCCATATTTGAAAAGATAAAAATAGATTTTTATCGAAATGAACTAGTTTTGAACTAAATTTAAAACCCAATTATTTTTAAATAAATAAATTGGATTTAAAAAGGGGTTTTAAATAATCAGAATTTCTAATATATTTGATTGGATTTGAAATGGGTTTATCGTGAACTGTGTTTTAAATAACACTAGTTCTTTAACCCGATAATAAATAGAACGTGATTTGGGTTTGTCGTGAACTGTGTTTTAAATAACACTAGTTCTTTAACCCAATAAAAGGAGTTTTAATGAATCTGCAATTAGATTGAATTCGAATTGATAATCTAAATTATCAAATTTGACAAATAAGCGAGAATGGAGTATCACCCGTTTTGCTCCAAAGCGATAGTTAAATCTTTAATTAGATTTGAACGTGAGATGGTAATTAATTTTACCGATAACACTGTGGTGTTAGATGTGAAGTACTACCAGTTTTGCTTCATGGGATGAATAGGTTGGGATTGGGAAATAAAATAAATAATTACTTTGTTACGATTCGCTAATCTCGACTAGTTTAGAAAACCATAATTTGGTTTGAAATGACATCCAAAAGAAAATTAAAGGATAAATTTCAAAGAATTTACCGTGGATAAAATTAATGGGAACCTTTCCCTTAGGAATGTGATTTTGTGAATAAAAGAATATTCTGGATTGGAATGAGGCGTATGTTGTGTTTGTGTAACATTTGTTTTTAATATACGCGGGTTATTCAGAAAGTCCGGGTTTATACCCATTCTGAATAACCGATTCGACGATATGTCGAAAATGAAGACGGTGGTCGAAGGCCGGAAGTCTTCACATCGTTTGGATAATTACTAACGATCCTGATTGGGCTGTACACCCAAGAGGATGGAAATAGTTGGTGGTCGTCCAGACGTACTTGGAGATGGATGGATATACGAGGAAAGTGCCTCCGGTTTCGTTCAGACCCAGAACGGACTTGTAAATGGATTGTGTGTCTGACATTGGATTTTATTCTGTGTTGATTGATTTCTATTAAATATACATCTGTTTGGCGACGGAGAATTTATTCTTTTGCTTAACGCCCTTCTCTGAGACGTACGAGCTCAGAAGTTGTATATCGATGGACATCAGTCGCATGGCATGAATTGCCTGTGTGGCACGCTAAGATGCAATGATCAAGGCTTTTGTTGAAAAGAAGAGTCTTGTGGTTGATGATCAAAGCACGGCCTACGTGGCAGCTTTGTGTATAACGTGAATTCGCGAGCCTCACACCTCGGTATGAGTCAAAAACGGGATACGGACTGCAGGGAGAGTACGACGTTTCTTTCTAGCTTTGGTGGTGTCAGTGACTTACCAACCCTGACATTTATATACTTTTCACCTTGTGGTTGTTGGATGAGGCGCCTCGATTTTAGGTCTGTAAGGACCGGGAAACGTGTGTTCAGGCATAATTAATCCTCTAACGTAAGTGAGGACCGGCCCTGAAGCATCCAGGGGTTGTCCAGAGTGCGTAGCCCTGGGACATTTGCTAGAGTGTCTCAAACGCGGAGAGGAGCTTGCCCCTTGCCTCGACTCATGACGGAAATCCAATTTCCAATACGTGTATTGCGGTTTTAATTGTAGAACTAGTATGGCGACATGATATATGGTACCCATGCCGTCTATGATTTATATTTATGATTGAAATTGTTTTGACACTATACACTTATTATAGTATCAAATGATTTGTTTTAAACGTACCAAGCATGTTTGGCTATTATAAGGGAAAACCCTATCCTCCGGCTTGCGTTGCATTGTGTGATGGGACCTGGGTCTTATAATAGCTTCATTTTTCGAAAAAGCATTGCGCTGTTTATTCTATGCACTGGTATTCTTGGGAGGAAACCCATTCCGTGTTATACGGCGTGGTCCCTTGAATTACTATCTTTAAAATAAAGTTTTAATAACTGTTTTAGTTCTCACACCAGTCACATGACTGACCTGGAGTTTATTGTTTTAACCTAAACTCTGGGTGCCCCTATTTTCCGCACGGGCAGCTAGTAGTTTTGGTTTTGCAGATTTATATTCACAGGATCCTGGTTTACAGCTGGAATGATATCCGGAAAGCTCTGTATCCGTATACCACCTTCAGTTGTGCTTTGTATTATTTTCCGCTGCTATGTAATTTATTGTAATCTCTGATATTTATCGAATGTAATTTATTCGTTTATACTCTGTATATTCTTGTATCTGATGGAATTGTTGTAATAACAATGAAATGTTCTTCCGTTTGCGTTCTGATTTGTCTTGTCCTCACAGTAATTCGTTCTTTCTCATCTCATCGGAGATCGGGGAAGTTCGGGTCGCTACAATATGTGTGTGTGTATATATATATATATTCAAGATAAAGATGTTAGTATATATTTTATAATCAATGATAATTGAAATAAGGTTGTTGTCATCAAAAATCCATTCTCCAACAATCTCCCTCTTTTTGATGATGATAACCTTAGTTTATAAAATATCATACTTGTATATAACTATTTGATGATGTTCCTTCAAATACTCCCCCTGTCTATATGAATCCTATAAACTATGCATATATTTCATAATTTCTCCCCCTTTTGGAATTATCAAAAATAAATTATAAAACTATTCCCCCTAAATCCTATAACTATTTAAGTAATTCCAATACTGAAGTAAAGTACTTCCCCTGAATCCTAAATCTATCTATACCTTATAAAATACTCCCTCTAAATTTATGCTTATATAATTTCCTAATTCTATTTATAATTTCCCCTAAATCTATAACTCTCCCTTAATCTATAATTCTCTATAAATTTCTGTAACTCCCCTTAAATCTATGACTACACTTGTCTAATAACCTTAATAGAAGGATAAACAAACCTATCAATTAAAACAAGCAAATCAAGCAATTCAAACAAGCAATTCAAGCAATCAACCAAATCAACCAACTTAAATAATATATGTTAATAAACACTTCTTGAACTTCCAACTATCCTAGAAACTATAAAACTCTCCCTTAATCTAATACCTTTAATACAAAACTAAACCTATCCTAAACTCTAATTCCCTTAAAACTATATTAAGACTTTAATCTAGACTAAGAGTTAACTATGATATCCTTAAAATAATATTTTTCTGACAAACATATTAACCACTAATGAAATTTAGCCATGTCAAGTAAGTCAATCAAGTTATTTAAGTCAAACAAATCAAATAAACCAAGCAAGTCAATAAATCCAATAAATTCAATCAATTCAACCAAGCCAAACAAGTCAATCAAGTTAATCAATACAAAGTAAATATGTTATATGTTTAATAATCCTATGTAATTCTAAGACAATAATCCCCTATATATTATACTTGTTATATGTGGAGTTAAAGGTTAATATGTAATGCATTATGTTAGTAATAATGCAGTATGACATATGCAAAACTATATGAAGTGGTATATTGAATGAAATGCAATAAATTATTCTAATTTGAGATGCACTTTAATGATGTATGATATGAAATAAGATAGGTAATGATAATATGCAGAATGATTTGGTGATTATATCTATTTTGGTAAAAGATATTCAAAACTCTACATATATTATAAATTATTTCAATCAAACAATGGTAATATTAATTTCTAGACTTAAGTTAATCATACTAATGAAAATTATAACGACCCGAACTTCCCCATGAAGGAAAGCCCAGATTGCTTTGAGAACACGACAAATTAGAACACAAATAGAAGAACATTTCATTTCTTATAACAACAGTTTACATCAGAGTACAAGAATACACAGAGTAAGAATAAATAATATACATTTGATCAATGTCAGAGATTTAAATTACATAGTAGTAGAAAATAATACAAAACACAATTGAAAGAGATACACGGATACAGAGCTTTTCGAATATCATTCCAGCTGTAAACCAGGATCCTGTGAATATAAATCTGCAAAACCAAAAATACTAGCTGCCCGTGTAGAAAATAGGGGCACCCAGAGTTTAGGTAAAAACAATAAACTCCAGGTCAGTCATGTGACTGTTGTGAGAACTAAAACAGTTATTTAAAATTTTACTTTTAAAAGAGAGTAAATCAAGGGACCATGCCGTATAACACGGAACGGGTTTCCTCCCAAGAATACCTGTGCATAGAATAAATAGCACAATGGTTTTTGGAAAAATGAAGCTATGATAAGGCCTAGGTCCCATCACACAATGCAACGCAAGCCGGAGGATAGGGTTTTCCCTTATAATAGCCAAACTTGCTTGGAACATTTAAAGCAAATCATTTGATACTACTATTCCAGGGTCAAAGTATTCAGTTTGCAAAACTGGAGAGGAACATGAAGACACAGGACGCTTATGCACGCGCAAGGTCCGACCAAAGTGTAAACGTTTTTATTTTATTTCATGTATATATTCTATCTTCTTCTGCTGTATAAATAAAAATAATTTGTAAAACTCTGATATTGTATATAAAAAAATTATTATGCTGCAATTACTGTGTACTATGATTTTCAATGTTTATTCTGTTTAAACCCTATAAGCTACATGACAATCTTTCGTTTTGAACGATTCTAGTTGGTTTAATTACCGACTTGATGCGATCAAAAAGGCAGGGCGTTACAATACATGTATGCAAGTATACACAATAGTTGCACACATGTAAGCAAGTATTCCTGAAACAGTTTACATTAAAAATCTGCATGAATACTTGTATGCAAGTATTCTAAATACGTGCATGCATGTATGCAAATAAATCATGTAGTAAACATGAGCTAATATTTGCCGGCGGATTTTTGCATACATGTATGCAAGTATTCAGTTTTGTTGCATTCCTGTATGCAAGTAAATCTGAACTGATTCGCATGATTGTGAATTATTGCATGCTTGTATGCAATAATTGTATAATACTTGCATGCCTGTATGGAAAAAAAGCCAATGAAGATACATGATTGAAATAGTTGCACAGATGCGTGCAAGAATTTCAAATATTTGCATGGTTTGACGCAAATACTGCAGTTTTGCTGTTTTGTGTATTTTGTTGTTTTTGATGCGGTTTTTTTGTGGTTTTTTATCTGAATTTTTTGGCGATTACATGTTTTATTTAAATATGAATTTACATAAATTTTTTATTTTTTTTATTTTTTTGATGAATTTTCGAAAAATAAAGACCTAATTTACAATAAGTTTAGGACCGGATGTGAGCCTAATTTTGAAAATTTATAGGGACCTGTGCCAAATAAACCCATATAATAAAAATAGATAACATGCATAAACTTGTACATGTTGTAAGGAGAGTTTATCTCCTCACATAATATAAGTTGAAATCTTAAGTAAAAGTTCATTTCATATTTTTCTTGTGACCAAATAGATCATCCTCAGATGGTATAAATTCATGTATTATTGTACATGTCCTACCATCTGGGTATCAGTTTACAAATGGAACAAATATAGTCAGTTGTGTGTGTATATATATATATAGGCGAGCGTTCAATGACACCCGAAATAGTGCAAAACCCCTAAATGCCCCTTGATTTCCACCACATATCCCCTTTCTCTCTCCCTCCACTCATTCTCTCACCTCCCACTCACTTATTCTAATATAAATGCTTGGTTTATATAGGGGGTAAATGGGGTGCTCACTATTTGGGGTTCCATTGAACGCTCCTCGTATATATATATACATAAAATTTAAAAATACTCATTTATTATAGTTTGTATCATTTCAATAATTTGCTTCGGAATCTTTAGCATACACAGATATAAATTGTCAAAGATAAGTAAAAATGTTTAAACTTTCAATTAAAAATGACATAGAGAGATATTAATGGCATAATGTATGCATTTTAACGTTGTAATCTACCACCTTAACCTATGCCTTTCCAATAACATATACACTGAAAGGAAGTAGTCAAAATACTCATATTCATATATCATATTCAACTTGCTTATTGCCATGACTATTAAGCAAGTATACATATTATCTTGTAGATTATACTACTATTATAGCGCATTCATGTCATCAGATTCTCATGAAAATAAGGCATAGAGTACTGCTTCTACTGATCTCATAGTACTTAAGCATTACATTTAATCCATTCAAACAGCAAGCATTATACTAGTCATTTGCAAATACTTTGCATACATTTTATTGTAAGCATTAATAAAACTACTTTAAACTTTAAACTACAACAATTTCTCCTTTTGCTAAGCATCTCAAACAACATCTTCATAACATCTTACTTAAGTCTCTTTCCTTGGATTAACAATTTGAGCTGCCCCATTATAAATGAGACACCCAAAGGTTGAAGAAACAATCAAACAGGGTCAGACAAACAGTCCGGTATAAGCATCTTAACAGAGTTCTCACCACAAATACTTCATGCATATTTACTTTAAAAAGATTAATGCATAATCCAATGCACAACATATACTCACATATATGATCCCAGTCCCCTTTTGCAACTTGTCATTACTCACTATAATTCCATGCTTTCTAATAACCTGGACTGATTATAAACTATAAGAGTAGGTCACAAACTTAGAGTACCATGTATTGAACACTTGTGCACATTGTATTTTCCAAATACACAAAGGCCTATAGGGCTTGCTTCAAGCCATATCATATATAACATCCTGATTTGATGCTAGAAAGATCAATACAATAGGTGACAAGCACCATAACCTAACCCATTATCATGTTGTTAGTTAGTTTAAATTGTGATGACCCAACTAACCTATACACCCCTCTGGTTGCATGTAACCCCATCCTACAATGATGAGTAACTTACACATATTTGAGTAATTAAATATGCCTAATGTAAATTGAGGCAAATGTTCATCCATTAACACACCATGTATAATCAGATTATTTCACCCAGAAAAATAGATAAACATATAAAATGGGATAAACATAAACAGGTTTTATCATTGAATATACAAGTTATTAACAAACAATAACTATGTGTTTTATTGCTTTGAGCATAGGATGAAGATGACTAGGACACCTCCAATCCTTATACTTCTCTTTATCAAATATAATCTGAATCAGGGAAATATCAATGGTAAAACCATAGCTTTATTTACCATATTTTAGAAGCAAGAATAAACTTTAAATCCACTTGTTTAATGCTGCTCACTTCTAAAATCATAACCCTACCTCATGGCAATATTTATATTATTTCCTTTGCTTAAACACAAATCCATATATATCACAATGTGCATCACAGCAACTATGCATATATTTATTCAACCATCAAAGCATACAGATAGACTTTAATCAACAAATATAACTATAATATCCATATAAAATAGGCTGCCTTGATAGGACTTATTTCCATTTAAATAATGAAATACACTCACCAACACTCTTTCTTCTTTTATCCCAAGGTTTTCCAACTCTGATCAATATTTTTCTATGTCTCCATTAATAGCTTACTGGCAGAGATAAAATATTACTTCACTATTTCCATAAATGGCTATATTATGTATTTTTACACCTAGTTAGACCCTACGGTTTCTCCTCTATATAAAATCCCTATATTATCCTTTAGTTGTTTCCCATTTAACACGACTGAATACATCATGTAATACCCCTCTGCGTACAAATTCAAATTTCCTTACATATTGTTGGCTATGTTGGAGAATTCCCCCTACCATGCTATTTGTGTGAATGCTTATTCAGGATGTCCCTGCCTTTTTCGTATCAGAAAGTAGGTGACACTATAAATATATTTTGAAATGCATAACCCAAACATTATTTTTGCCCGGATATTACTTAAACCTTAAGGATTTTTCATCACATTATTTCATACAGATATTTGATCAACTATAATATTATGTGACACTATATTTTCTAACATCAAAGACATTAATTTTTGCTTATAAATTTCCAATTTCTTATATACTTGTGTACACTATTAATATGAATTCCATTTTATAATACATTCCAAATCTGGTTCTAATTTTGGGGTTATCACATTCACCCCTCCTTTAGGAATTGTGTCCCACAATTTCTTCTTATCTTTGCATCGAAAGTCATAAATTGAATTCATTAACTCACTACTGGTTTCTTAATCGTAATCATAGTGCAAGTCATATATTTTATTCTAGTAGTAACAAACAAGCAAATATAAATTCAAACATTCTTAATTCAAGATAAATAAAATTTCTAACAAAAATTAATTCATACTTTTACCGTTATTAGCAAACAAATTTGGATATTTTATCTTCAACCTCCCACGTGCAATCATTTGTATCCAAACTCCATTGTATTTTAACTAGGTTTATGATTTTTTTTCTCAACTTCTTTTCCTCTCTTGCCACAACTCCTACTGGCTCCTTTTCATAATTTAAATCTACATTAATCTTGACCTGAGTAGGAGATTCCAATATAGTTTCTTTATCATGTACCCACCTTCTAAGTTGAGATACATGAAATACATTGTGTACTCCTTTTAATTCCTCTGGTAGCCTCAAATTATAAGCCAGTGTGCCTATTCTTTCTACGATTTCATAAGGTCCTAAATACATGTGTGTCAATTTTCCTGCTTTTCCAAACCTAAGTACCTTTCTCATTGGTGAAACTTTCAGAAAAACAAATTTCCCACTTTGAATTCGACTGGTTTCCTTCCTCTATCTGCATAGGCCTTTTGTCTTTCTTGTGCCACATTCATCCAATGCCTTATCACTTCAATTCTGGTAGTTTTTTTGACTTGTTCTAGTCCTATAAATGTTCTTTCACCCACACCGATCCAACAAGCAGGAGACAAGCAATGTTCACCATATAAAGCTTTAAATGGAGCTATCCCAATACTAAACCGATGACTATTATTATAGGTAAACCCAAATGTAAATATTATTCTCAATTGCTTCCAAAATCTAACACACATGCTCTAAGCAAATCCTCCAAAACTTTGTTTAAAATCTCTGTTTGCCCATCAGTTTGGGGTGATATGCAGTGCTCAAGCTTAATCAGTCCTATTGCTTCTTGAAAACTAGCCCAAAACCTTGATGTGAACAATGCATCTCTGTCACTAATAATATTTTTAGGTACCCCATGCAATCTCACTATTTCTTTATGTTGGAGAATGGAGTTTTGATGACAACCACCTTTTCAATATTATTTGATTATAAAATATATACTATTTATCTAGAATATATATATATATACATATGCAGGATTTATATACAAGGATTAATACCGAAGACTATACAGTTTAAGAGCTTTTAAAGATTCAAGCCTTAGAGATGATTCAAGACTCCAGAGTGATCAAGATTTCAAGAGTTCAAGATAAATATAGTAATAGAGTCTAATTTATATAAGACTCTGAATAACACTCCAAGTTCAAATTCAAATTCAAGTTTTGTTTTTTATTTTCAATTTTCACATTATATTTTCAAATTCTATTCTGAGTTCCAAATTTCATTTTTAATTCTATTCTAATTCTAATTAATTTTTCTATCTTATTATTGATTTTAAATTCAAGTTTGTAAGTTTATGTACTTTATATACTTTATATTTATATAGTTTTAAACTCTAAAACTTTATTAATATGTTCATATATTTTATATTTATGCTTTCATATTATTTTACACTTTATAATACTTATTTATAACACTATATTTTAATTCAAGAATTATATATATAGTTAAACACTTGAAAATATTCAAATTTCAAAACACCCTTATGTCAACATACATAATTGGGCATGTCGACATATAACTGTCATATTTTTAATTTTGAAAGGAAGTGTCTTTTCAGTATTTATAACGTTCCAGAAGAGTTACAACCTTTCAAATTTTATAAATAGGGGCTGATTTCAATTTTTTTCATAATTCTTTTTCTGCATCTTCATTCCCTTTCTTTACACCATTAATATTTCATATTTTTATGGTTTCTACACTTGTACTCTGCCAAATTCAATTCTATTTATATAAAACTTCTTCTCTTCTCACTCACTACTCATTACTCTCTGAATCGAAGTGCTATCAAAGAGTTACAGGGCTGTTGTAATTGTTTGGGAAGTGTTTGGAAAAAGGTGTGTTCCTTGTAGCCTTGAAATCAAGGAAACTGAGCGGTGTTAACCTTGTAGCCAGGAAATCAAGGGGAATATACTTGATCAAGGGTGTTTGGAATCATTGTTAACTTTTTGGCCGTGAAATCAAGGGTGTTGTACTTGGATATTGATATAGTAATAAAACACCGCGCAATCCAGCATTGCATGGGACTGGACGTAGGAGTAATCCGAACTAGTATAAAATCCGATGTGTTCTTTTCTTTTTTGCATTTTATTTTTGTTTATCTTTGTGTTTATGTTTAATTCTATGTTTGTGATTATCTCGGTGGTGTGATTAATATAGTAGATCATATAAGTTTTAGATTTTGTTAAATTTCTGAAAAACACAATTTACCCCCTCTATAGTGTTAGTTTTGCGTTAATGATCCATTCCACAATCCTTAACAATTGGTATAAGAGCCTGGTATTTTAAAAAGTTCATAATTTGGATTTTGAAAAATAGTTATAATGGTAACCAACACAGGTAGCAATAATAGTTCTTTTGTGGAGGGTCATTGCACTATTAGACCACCACTATTTAATGGTAGTAATTATTCATATTGGGCATGTAGAATAAAAATATATTTATGATTTGCAGGATTAGATACATGGAATAGTACATAGAATGAGTTTGTTGAACCCACAACTAATTTTATAGAATGGACAAATGAACAAAAGGCTGCTGCACAAAGCAAATCTAAAGCCATGAATATGTTGTTTTGTTCATTAGATAGGAATGAGTTTAATAGAGTGTCTGTATATAAAACTGCTTATGATATTTGGAGAACTTTACAAGTTACTCATGAAGGAACTAGTAAAGTTAAACAAACAAAGATATCAATGTTAGTTAATCAGTTTGAATTATTCAAAATGAACGAGAATGAATCTATCTCCGATACGCGTTGCAGATTTCAAGAGATTGTGCATTCATTAATGACACTTGAAAAAACTTATTATGAAGAAGACTAAGTTAGAAAAATATTGAGTTCTATGGCTTTAGAATGGGATCATAAAACTTTGGCAATTGAAGAAGCCAATAATGTCAGTGAAATGAAGATCGAAGAGTTAATTGGTAAATTTGATGTCTTTTGAAGTCCAATTACAGAAAAGAAGGGAAAACAAGCCAACTGAGAAGAAATCCATCGCATTTAAAGCAACAATAAATGATTCTGACTCGAGTAGTGAAGATGATGAAGAAACAACCCTAATGGAAAGACATTTTAGAAAATTTAAGAGATATAGAAAGAAAAATTATCCTCAAAATAATAATCAAGGAAGTTCACGAAGAAATGATGGTAGGTGTTATAACTGCAATAAACCAGTCCATATAAAGAGAATGTGTCTGTATCCAGATAAATCGACTCAACAAATAGTAAAAAAGAAATTTATCAAAGAAGAGAAAGAAAGCATACACAACAACGTTAGATGATTCAGATTCATCATCAAGTGATAAAGAGCCAGAAACTGGAAACTCAAATATATGCTTCACGACAATTCAGAATTCATAAAATTTCGAAGAAAAGGATCTAAAAACCGAGTACGCCTTATTTACTTTTCAATTTTTTCTTGGTTAAATGGATTTTTTGAATGCTTGCTTTGTTTTGATTTTTGAAATTTAAACTTTAAAATTAAAACATGAAATTTAAAATTCAAATTTGAATTTTGAAATTTAAATAGTAATATTATAATAAATAAAATAATAAAATAATTTTTTTTAGATGTTTGCTAGGATTAGAATTATTTCAGGAAATCGTTAAACTTGAAATATAAATCGATAATTTAAATCACATTTCACAAAAAACCAAATGTCTTTTGAAAATGAGTACATATGTCGGCATATATATGTCTAAATGTCGACATATCTGCCTGTAATTTGAAATTCAAAATTTTGAATTTTAAAGATTTAAACTTTCAAACTTCCTTCCAACTTTTCACCAACTCCTAAGGTCTAAAAAAATGATGTTGATTTCTAAAAAGTTGTGCCTATTCAATTCATATCCATTTAATTTTTATATATACATCTGTTCTCTCTACCTTTCATTCACAATTCAAACAATATTCTTCATATCTATTCTCTTCGAAACAATCAATTCAATGGCTTTCTCAAGTTCATCTCATAAATTGAAGTTAACCAAAACCATCAAAGGTTATCTTTATAATGATAGAGATGTTATCAAAACCTATGTTGACTATCTAGTAGATGCTAAAGTCAATATGGGTGCTTTCGCCGTATTTGGAGTATTTCCATCTCATGATCTTACCTCTGTCTTCGACCACAATGAAGTCTTGAGTTTAATAGACTCTCGGGATAGCAATGAAGCGTGTTATCCTAAGCTTGTCACGATGTTTTATACGAACCTTAATCGTGGATTTCATGAAGGCAATGAAGACCAAATTTGGAGTAGCGTTAAAGGCACGCAAATTGTTCTAGATTGCAAAATTTTAGGCAATATACTAAACTGTAGAAGCACGGGTTCAGATTTTTCGGATTTCAAAATTGATGAAACTAATTTATAGACTTATCATGACATATTTGAAAGCGATATTAACATGGAATTCAAAATTTTCTTTTTCCATCTAAAAACAAGAATCGTAAACCTCCTCCTCGAACATACCATCACTCCTCATTCTGGAAACTTTAATAATTCAACTCTAAATGTAATAACCCGAATTTTACGTATTGAAAGATCACAAAATATTTGTATTTTATTTCCTAAGGGTTAGATCATTCTTATATTTTAATATGTTGTTTATGGGGATATGAGACATGTTCATAATTTTTTATTAATTTTGTTTGTGACCATTTTTCCCCTATCAGTCTTGTACAGGGCATAACTTTTGACTCGAATAGAATTAGGTATTGACACCTATGCCATTGGAAAGGAAATGATGATTCCCATTCCGTAGAGTAGTCACATTAAAGATTTGGCTCAGTGGTTAGGGAGGAATTGCAGTTTTAAGGTTTTACAGTTGGCTATTTAGGTTTGGTAGGCCATAATGGGCTGATTTGGGGAGGCTCATTAGTGGGCTAGTGGAGTCTGTAAATAGGGGGTAGGAGGCATGGAAAATAGTTTACTTTCTCAACTCTCTCAATTTGGAAGAGCTTATGATCATCCATTCCTCCATCGTCTTTACCTTTCCACCATTAAAGCTTAGAGAATCGAAGATCTACAATATTTGAAGCTAGATCTACGCAAATCGAAGAGAGAGAGAGATCATCAAATTGAAGAGTTAAGAGCAAATTATTCGCTGTTTGGATCTTGATCTAAGTGTTTTTGGGTTGTTTTGGAAAATTGGTGGGTGATACTCATCTCTCACAAGGATTCAAACAAGTATATGAGTTGTATGCACACGTTTTCATCATTTTATATAGATTTCTCCTAGATCTACACCATAGTAAGATTATTCTAATATGAATCGCCTTAAAATCTAATTTAGCAACTTAAAACCGGTAATTTCTATGCTATTTCATATGTTTATGCAAGTTAGATCCATAATTTAGTTCATATGATCAATTATCATGATTTTGGTGAAGTTTGCATAATTTTGATGAAATTGTCATATTCAAGTTGTTAGTGATTTCATATCATGTTTGTGGTTGAATTGGTTGAGTAGATTTCGTCGATATTGTCGTTTGGCGAAGTTTTGGTGGAATATGGTGATGGATTGGACCGATAAAAGCTACGGGTCGGTCGTGCACCTAAAATTGGACTTGGTCGGTCATAATCAAAGAAGAGGGATCGGTCACACATAATGGTCGGTCTTGCACCCAAAATTGGACTGGGTTGGTCATAATCAAAGTAGTGGGGTCGATCACACATACAGGTCGGTCGTGCACCCAAAGTTGGACCGGTCGGTCATAATCAAAGAAAAGGAGTCGGTCACACATACAGTTCGGTCGTCTCTGAAGCAACGGGATCGGTCATGTTTTGGAGAATGGGGTTGGTCGAGAAGTCTGCGGTCGGGTCGAGCATTGTTGAATGACCCAAGGTGGTTGGGTCATGCACAAGGGGTCGGTCGAGCCTGGGTGCTCGGTCGGTCTCTGGTTCAGTCATGTTGTGGGGTATGTCCCAGATAGGGCCGGTCATGCAGTAGGGTCGATTAGCATGGGTCAGTCATGCATAAATGGGTCGGCATGTAAGGGTTTTTGGCAGCGTTTGTTGACGCTGTAGTTGATGGCATGAACGTTGTGGTTTATTTCATAGCAAATGGATGTAACACTATGAATTGTGTTGAACCATATATCAATGTTATCTTGTTCAGTGATGTTGTGACTTCAAAGTGAATTCAAGTAAGAATATTTGAAGTGTTAATTGATCGGTATGGAACAACGATTGAGATAACAACTCAAAGTTCGTGGAGTGGTGGATAATGGTTGCTCGAGAAGGTTGCTTGAGCTATAAAAAGTTGTTAGGTTGGATGACTAGAGATGTGAAGGTTGAGAGATTATTGTTGTCATAGGTTCTAGTGGGCTCAAATCAGGGGTACAATAGAGGCACCTAAAAGACCGGTAGGTTGCTGGTTGAGTACCTTGGGTATCATTGAAAGGCCTAGGCACATATCGCTGAAAGGCGTATGGGGATTTTTCTAGAACCGGGGTTACCATTAGCCCTTGACATATGGTAAGGTTGGCCGTTATACGATTAATGATGGTTTAGAAGCAGGATTGGCGGTGATAGCCAGAGTCTGTCATGGTTGATTGGTTTCCTTGTTTGTATCATCTCACCTAGATTGTCCAACGTCGAAGGAGATGATTCGTGGGTGCTAGTCTGATATTGTTTTAGGCCTCTGGGGATTGTGCTTGAGGGATGCTGAATTCGATTAGGATGATTTATGTGAGATATTTAATTTGGATGTTATGAGTGCTATTGTTGGTTGCTTCTGATTTCCATGAATAAATGGTTGTTCTGATTTGCATGGGTGAATGGTTGGAATAGTTGTTGTAAAGGCTATCACTGTCCAATATGGGGAAGACAGGGTTGAGTTTTTCTCTGGTGTTGTGGGTAGATTAGTTGTTATCTGCCTATTCTCATATACTTTATTGATGATTTTAGATAGCTATTTTATTGCTCACTAAGACTGTTGTCTGACTCAAGGTTTTATGTTTCCCTCTTATTAACTTGGGTTGTTCATCCGGTTATGGATGGGCAGACTGAGCAACAGGTGACAGTTGATAGTTTGGTGAGATGATGATGTTGATCAATGGCGAGCTGGAGGCTTACGTACCAGTTTTATTACTATCTAATATTTGTTTCTGCTGTTTGTTGTTTTTACTCTGAGTGTTGTAGTGAGACAAATTTGTGCACACTTATGTTGAAATCTTGGTATTGGATATACTTTCTAGTTGTTATGAAAGTTTGGTATCTTCTGTTCAAATATGCTTCACTAATATTGCCTGTTGTATATGTTCTATTATACTTTATTCTTGCATTGTGAGTTATACGACAGGTTCCGCTTGTGTTATCGTATCTCGATGATCGTCCATAGCTGCTTGGCACATCTTTCAGCGCATTATTCCACCTGTTTAGTGTTGTGGGCGGTCTTCACATTTGGTATCAGAGCTCTGGTTAACGATTTTAGACAAAGTTCGAAGTTGTAATTACATATGAGAGACGTATTTGTAGATCTCAATTGAATGTATACTATTGTATATAGTTTAGTAGTATTTGTACTTCTCTAGCCGCTTTTTCTTGTAAGTGGCCAACCATTCCAATTTGCAGATTTAGAATGAGTCGACATACTTCAAGACATACTGCTAGGAAAGGGGCTATGCCTGTAAGGGTAGTGGCCATGCACCAGATTTCCCAGCCATGTTTTAAGCCATGATGGAGGCATTCATGAGAAGGGTACCCGCTCCAGTGGCAACCGCGGTGGATGTAGGAGTTCGAATGCCTAGGGTTTTGGATTTTGCTAAGCTATGCAAAGATTATACATCTCTAGGAGGAAAGCCATTCAAAGGGACTAAGCCAGCTGAAGAGTTTCAAAGATGGATGGATTCTTGTATTCTCATTTTTGGAGACTAGGGGTTGGATGATGTAACTAAGAGAAAGCTTGCATCAAGGCAGTTGCAAGGTAGAGCGATGGAGTGGTGGAATTCCGTTACACTTGAGAGTCCAAAGGAAGAGATTTCATGGGAGCAGTTCCAAGTTAAATTCAAGACTATGTTTATCTCGACCGCTCAGAAGTCTGCCTTGTTCAAGAAGTTCGCAGAGCTGAAACAGAATGGTCGTTCTGTGCTTGATTATGTTTCTGATTTCGAGGCCTTCTCCAGATATGCTTGTTCGTACATTAACACCTTGTCAGAAGAACGAGAAGTTAGTTATGGGTCTGGACACCTATACTGGAAGGTCGTTAGTGGATCACCTTGATGATCCATTTGAGAAGATTGTGGAAAAAGATGTTCTCTATGAGAGTTTGTTTCCTAAGGAAGAAAATGTTGTTGCTGCAACCAAGGATGTTCAGAAACCACAACAAGGTGGTAATAATAAGAAGAGGAAGAAGCAACAACAGAAACGAAAGGATAGCCAGAAAAAGCCTATGAGTGGGTGGTTTGCTTTAACTGCCAACAGAAGGGCCATTTGGATAATGAGAGCAAGAATCCCAAAGTTGAGAAGAAGTGCTTCAAGTGTGGAAAGCCTGGGCATGAGAAGAAAGATTGTCCAGAATCAGGTAAGGGTAAGCAGGTTGTGAAGGCATATGCTTTGGAAGCTATACCATCTTATTTAAGAGCTCCTATTGTAGAGGAGAAGGGAAAGGGTGTCGTCATTCAAGGTACTCTTACAGTTAATGGTGTTTCTGTTTGTGTGTTGTTCGATACTGGAGCATCACATTCTTTCATCTATAACGAGCTTGTGTGCCACTTGGGTTTGGAACCCGAGATTTGTGATAGACCATTTGTCGTGACTAATCCAGTTGGGTACATCCAGTTTGCGCATGTTGTGTCGTGGTCTAGTGTAGTCGAGTCATGGTTTCTCTTTTGTGTGTAATTTCCTTGTGTTGAACTTCGCTGGGTTTGGGATCATCTTGTGCATGGGTTGGCTCAAGAGGTATGCGGCAAGAGTGAATTACGAGAAGATAGAGGTGAGATTCGGGGATGTGGAAGAGCGAAAAGTGTTGATTAGATGTAAGCCTGAAGATGATGTCTTTGTAAGTTATCTATATTCGCTTGTGATTCCATAAGAAGACTTGTCAGCAGTGCTGGTCGCGAATGAGTTTGAAGATGTATTTGACGAGGTCAAAGGGTTGCCGCCACATCGTGAGATCGAGTTTAAAATCGATTTGTTCGGGGGTGCTAGACCAATTGTTATGCCTCTTAGGTTGATGGCACTTAATGAACAACGAGAGTTAGAGGTGCAAGTTCGTGACCTTTTGGGAAAAAGATTCATTCGGAGAAGCGTTCCCGAGTGGGTGCACTAGTTGTGTTTTCAACCAAGGTAGATGGCTTGTTTAGATTGTGCTGGACTATCATGAGATGAATAAGGTAACCAAGAAGAACAAGTATCCGTTGCCGAGGATTGATGACTTATTCAATTAGCTTCATGAAGCCAAAGTGTTTTCTCAGATTGATTTGGCAATGGGATTTCACCAGTTGAGGGTGGCTAAGGATAGTATGCCAAAGACTGCTTTTAGGACTCCATCCGGTTTCTTCGAATGGTTGATGACGCCATTCGGGTTGACTAACGCGCCAACGTATTTTGTGGATCTTATGAATATGGTGTTCAAATATCAATTGAACAAGTTCATGCTTGTGTTCGTGGATGATATTCTGGTTTATTCTTGGAATGAGAAAGAGCACAAGACGCACTTGAGAGTTGTGTTGGAAATCTTGCGAAAGCATCAGCTGAGAGCTAAGTTTTCGAAGTGTCACTTCTGGAAGAGCGAAGTGAGATTCTTAGGCTACATTCTTTTTGGAAATGGAGTAGCGGTTGACCCCACTTAGGTGGCAGCAATCCAGGACTGGGATCGACCTAAGAATGCGATGAATGTTCAAAGATTCCTTGGGTTGGCAGGTTATTTCCG
Source organism: Allium sativum (assembly GCA_030737875.1). Lineage (NCBI taxonomy): Eukaryota > Viridiplantae > Streptophyta > Magnoliopsida > Asparagales > Amaryllidaceae > Allium > Allium sativum. The sequence goes on along the minus strand of CM060920.1, from coordinate 332,401,681 downwards.
ACAGTTTATCAAGGACTTCTCCAAAATAGCTTCACCATTAACATGATTAACGAAGAGAAACCAAGTGTTCACATAGGATGCAAAGCGTAAGCAAGCGTTTGGAATCCTTAAGGAGAGATTGACGAGTGCACCAGTGTTGACTATTCCAAGTGGGAATGAAGATATGGTGGTATACATCGATGCATGTAGTACTAGGCTTGGAACAATGCTGATACAGACGAATAAGGTTTTGGCCCAGTAAGTCGACAGCCGAAGCCGCATGAGAAGAATTACCCAACTCATGATTTGGAGTTAGCGGCGATTGTGTTTTCTCTAAAGATGTGGAGACATTACCTTTTGGGAGTTCAATTCGCGTTGTTTATGGATCACAAGTCGTTGAAGTATCTTTTCTCCCAAAAGGATATGAATCTTTGGCAGCAACGATGGTTAGAGTTTCTGGCATCATATGATTTTGGTATAGCCTATACTCTTGGTAAAGGTAATGCAGTTGCAAATGCATTAAGTCAAAGACACGCGAGTTTGGGAGCGATGTTTTCGGAATTGAAGAGACTTGAGTATTTGACAAGGTTCGATTTCAAGCCGAACTGTTAATTAGAATCTGAAATGTTGGCAAGCTTGTCAATAAGACCTACTCGTATCAAAAGGGTTGGCAAGAGCCAAAAGCGGGACATAAAGCTTGTCGAGTTTATCCAAATTTGGAACCAGAGAATAAAGAGTTTGAAGTCGATCAAGAAGGTTGGCTTCGAAAGTAAGGGCGACTATTTGTTCGTGACATCGATGGATTGAGAGATGAGGTTTTGAGGGAATGTCATTACTTGAGGTTAACGATTCATCCCGATGGTAATAAGATGTATCAAGACATGAAGCGTGTCTACTACTGGGAGGGGATGAAGCGAGATATTGGAAAGTTTATTTCCAAGTGCATGAACTGTCAGTTGGTAAAAGCTGAACAGAAGAAGCCGAGCGGTTTACTTCATCCATTAGAAGTTACTGCATGGAAGTGGGAGCAGATATCAATGGAATACCTAGAGCCAGGGCAGGAAATGAAGGGATTTGGGTCATCGTGGATCACTTGGCCAAAAGTGCAAGATTCATTCATGTTAAATCGACTAGGACAACATCGAAGTTGGTTGAAATTTATGTGAAATGGATAGTTCAATTCCATGGTATCCCGAAGAGCATAGTGAGTGACCAAGATCCATTGTTCATGAGTGGATTTTGGAAGAGTTTGCAGGAAACTTCGGGAACCAAGTTGTGCTTGAGTACGGCTTATCACCCCCGAACTATTGGTCAAACCGAGAGGGTTAATCGAGTTTTGGAAGATATCTTAAGAGCATGTGTGTTGGGTTTTGGGGGATCATGGAAGACCATCTACATCTAGTTGAGTTTGCGTATACTAATAGCTATCGTCTAGCATTGGGACGACACCATACGAGGCGTTGTATGGAAGACCGTGTAATTCTCCGGCATGTTGGTTAGAGACTAGAGATAAGTTGATACTTAGGCCAGAGATGATCAGAGAGACTTCGGATTGTATCAAGATCGTTTGGCAACGAATGAAGGCAGCCCAAGATTGTCAGAAGAGTTATGCCAATAAGCATCGAAAGGATTTCGAATTCGACGTTGGAAATATGGTATTTGTGAAGATTTCGCCATTGAAGCATGTTGTTCGATTCAGAAATAAAGGAAAGTTAGCTCTAATGTTCGTTAGGCCATTCTGATAGTCGAGCGAATTGGGAAGCTCGCTTATAGATTGGAAATACCCGAGAAGATTCCAAGTGTGAATAATGTGTTCCATGTGTCGTTTCTACGGAAGTTCGTGCATGATTCGAATGTGGTGGTATCTCCAGAGCAGTATGAAGACCTAGAAGTAGAGACTGTAGTTATGAGACCTCGCAAGCCGCTTCATGTTGTGATGAATGACACGAAATAACTTAGGAGGAAGACGGTTAAGCTAGTCAAGGTACAATGGAGTGAGGATGGCGACGATTGTACGTGTGTGACGGAAGAGAATATGAAGACGACCCATCCAGAATTTTTCGTCGGTATGACTCGTTAGTATCGTATCACCTTACATCATGGTAACTTGTGCTATGCTTGTTTTAGAATTCCACGTGCTAGGATAAGGCTATGGATGCATGACCTGATGGCTGCTAGCTTGGGTGATAGAATTGGTTGCTCATGAGCGATAGGCATGCAGAATTGTTGTGGTTTCTTATGCTTGTTCGGATTTCGGGGGCGAAATTCCTAAAGGGGAAGGGGGGGAATGTAACATCCCGCATTTTACGTATCGGAAGATCGAAAAATAATTTTATTTTATTCCCTGAGGTTTGGTTCATTCTCATATTTTAATATGTTGTTTATGGGGATGTGAAACATATCCATAATTTTTACTAATTATGTCTATGACCATTTTACCCTTATCAATCTTGTACATGGAATAACTTTTGACTTGGATCAAATCAGGTGTTGGGACTTGTGCCATTGGAAAGGAAATGATGATTCTCATTTCGTAAAGTGGTCACTTAAAGATTTGGCTCAGCGGTTTGGGAATAATCGTTGTTTTAAGGTTTTACAATTGGTTGTTCAGGTTGGGTGGGCCATAATGGGTTGATTTGGGGAGACCCATTAGTGGGCTGGTGGAGGCAATAAATAGGGGGTAGGAGGCATGGAAAATAGTTTACTTTCTCCACTCGTTCAATTTGGAAGAGCTTGCGATCCTCCATTCCTCCATCCTCTTCACCTTTCCACTATTAAAGCTCAGAGAATTGACGATCTACAATATTTGAAGCTAGATCTACGCAAATCGAAGAGAGAGATCATTGAATCGAAGAGTCTAGAGCAAATTATTTATTGTTCGAATCATGATCTAAGTGCTTTTGGGTCGTTTTGGAGAATTGGTGAGTGATATGCATCTCTCACTCGGATTCAAGCAAGTATATGATTTGTATGCACACATTTTCATCATTTTAAATCAATTTCTGCTAGATCTACACCATGGTAAGCTTATTTTCATATGAATCGCCATAAGATCTAATTTAGCAACTTAAAACTGGTAACTAATACGCTATTTCGTATATTTATGCAAGTTAGATCCATAATTTAGTTCATATGAACAATTATCATGATTTTGGTGAAGTTTGCATAATTTTAGTGAAAATTGTCATATTCAAATCGTTAGTGATTTCATATCATGTTTGTGGTTGAATAGGATGAATTGGCTGAGTAGATTTCTACGATCTTGTCGTCTGGCGAAGTATTGGTGGAATTTGGTGATGGATTGGACCGGTACAGGCTACGGGTCGGTCATGCACCCAAAATTGGACCGGGTCGTGCACCCAAATTTGTTGAAAGGCCTAGGCAGTATCGTTGAAAGGCGTATGAAGATTTTGCTAGAATCGGGGTTACCATTAGCCCTTGCCATATGGCAAGGTTGGTCGTCATATGATTAATGATGGTTTCGAAGCAGGATTGACGGTGATAGCCAGAGTCTGTCATGGTTGATTGGTTGCCTTGCTTGTACCATCTCACGTAGATTGTCCAACGTCAAAGGAGATGTTTCTCGGGTGCTATTCTGATATTAGTTTAGGTGTCTGGGGCTCGTGCTTAAGGGATGTCGAATTCAATTAGGATGGTTTACGTGAGATAGATAATCTGGATGCTATGAGTTCTATTGTTGGTTGCTTCTGATTGCCATGAATAAATGGTTGTTCTAATTTCCATGGGTGAATGCTTGGAATGGTTGTTGTAAAGGCTATCGTTGTCCAATTTGGGGAAGATGGGGTTGAGTACTTCTCTGTGTTGTGGGTGGATTAGTTCTTTTATATCTATTCTCATATACTTTATTGATGATGTTAGATAGTTGTTTTGTCGCTCACTAAGACTATTGTCTGACTTAAGGTTTTATGTTTCCCTCTTATTTCCTTGGATTATTCATCCGTTTGTGGATGGACAGACTAAGCAGCAGGTGACAAGTGATTGTTTAGTGAGATGACGATGTTGATCGATGGCGAGCTGGAGGCTTGCGTACTAGTTTTATTACTATCTAGTATTTGTTTCCGCTCTTTGTTGTTTCTACTCTGAGTGTTGTAGTGAGGCAAATTTGTACATACTTATGTTGAAATCCTGGTGTTGGATACAATTTCTAGTTGTTATGAAAGATTGGTGTCTTTTGTTCAAAAATGCTTCAATAATATTGCATGTTGTATATGTTCTATTATACTTTATCCTTGCGCTAGGAGTCATAGGACAGGTTCTGCTTGTGTTATCATACCTTTATTGTAACGACCCAGGGTTTCGCGATCCTGAGTAATCGACATATAACCCAATGTCGACTATTAAGCATCGGAAATACTGGATAGTCCATGAAAGAAATTAGAGGGTGAGAATAGATAAGATAGAAACTTAGAACAGAATAAAAAGAAGAACATACGACATCAGCGTAAATACGAATCTCACAGCGGAACGAACAACATATAATAGATATATAGTTTTGAATTAAAATCAGTATATGTATACAGTAACATTATCAGAGTATAACACTTACAACACAGCGGAAATAACTATAGCTATATAATCATGAAGCCTCCTGCTCCAAGCTCTCCAAGTACATCTGAAAAACCCTGACTACTTGACTGCCTGTACAAAATTGGGCACCTAAGAGTTTAGAGAAAACAAAACAAAACAAAACAAAACTCTGGGTCAGTCATGCGACTGGTGTGAGTAAAACAGTTTAAGAAATAAAACGATATCACATAAGACCACGCCGTATAACGGAATAGGTTTTTCCCATACGAGAATCCAAAATAGTTCTTATATCAAAATTCTTTTGATATTATGATAGTTTCTATCAACCACAATATAATAATCATCTAGCAGAAACGCTTTCATCTCACGTTCTACATATATAGTATACAATCAAAACCGCGAGCACTTACTGGATAATGGATTACCAACTATGACAAGGTATGGAACCACCTTCCGATAGTGTACCTCTAGAGAGGAATACACTGGGTTCAACAAGAACATCTTGCAACCTGGCCACACATGATCGACCACTCATTTAGCTTGAGTGTATCGAATGTATATCACCAACGGTTAGGATCAGCAACTGTTTCCCGAATGGGATAGCATCGAGCAGATTAAAGAATGAAATGAATATCTCTAGATAGGTGATAATACACCCTAATGGAAGCAACCCACATAGCCATGTTGCCTGCCCGATTTTTGTCATTTCCCGGTTGTGAGGCTAGAGGCCACACTTATCTCTGACAGATCACACAATTATTCACTTTAAATGTCACATCGTCATACCCGCCAAATCACAAATTGATTTCCCCAAAAATACAACAGGTATATAGCTAAGAGAAATGAATTCCTCCGCCACCAAACGTACGTATGTTTGAAAAGATCAACTTACGTGATGCATTAAATATACTCTATCAGACATTCTTCCATACAAGTTGTCCTGGGACTGGACAAACCGAAGGCACTATTCTGTAAATCCATCTTAGGCAATTTCTACCTAGTATTTGACAGACCCTTGCACAAACTCCGTCTTTAATTATCTTCATCATATTTGATCGCAACGCTAATGCCCATCGGCCCATATGGAGTGGTTTTCATATATTGAATCTGATCCCGATCTCTCCGTATTGACGACGAAAAAATGGTCAAAAACTTCGATAGTCGGTGAGTTAACTATCAAAAAAAACACGTGTGCAAACAACGATATAATTCCCAGTTGGAAATTTAATCGATCAATCATCATTTAACATTTATCTCTTTAGGTCATTAATTTATTCATTTTCCATTTCCTGTTTCCATATATTCAACATTTCTTATTTTCTAAATTTAGAAAATATACGTTATTAACATTGGAAAACATTTCCATTTCTTGTTTTCTATATTAGAAAACATTTCTGATTCTTATTTGGAAAACATTTCCAAAACTCCTACATTTGGATTCAAATACATGTTTAAATAGAACATCGTTATGCCAACTCAAAACATTACACTGATTAACTAATTTCACTTAACCAACCTTCACTATCGAATCTTAACCATTCCTTAGTTAAAAACGAAGCCAATCAAGTTGGGGTATAACTACCTCTGAGACCTTAACTGAACAACATTTCTAACTTCAAAATAGACAAGGTTCACCTTTTAAACCTCTAATAAATTTCCGTACGTAACTCTCGGATTCAATTTACGAATCCACTTCTTTATTGAAAACATTGATTATAACTATAGCGTTATAATCCCTACTTCTTAAATATAATAACTTAAACATAACTTTTATTTATTTATTTGGATAAATAACAAACAACTAATTATAATTACATAAATAGATCTTGATTAAAATGGAAAGTAAAGGGTACTTTCCCAAATTCAATATAATCGAATTTCAACGTTTAACTCTCTTTCGAAAAATCTCTATTCGATAACTCCTTTCGAATAAACTATATTCAATTAACTCCTTTCGAATAAACTATATTCAATTAACTCCTTTAACTCTATTCGAATAAACCATATTCGATTTACTCTATCCAATTAACTCTATGGATTAACTCTTAGCGGTTAACTCTTATCAGTTAACCCTATTTGATTAACTCTAATCAATTACTCTATTCAAATAACTAATATTCAATTAACTCATTTCGATCAACTCCTTTTGATTAACTCCTTTTCGAATAAGAAATATTCGATTCACTCTTCGTCCATATTCAGTTTCAAATATCGATGTTGAAATTGATTCTTACTTCTTTATATAAGTCCTGACTTGTATATTCCATTTATCCAATGATAAATATTTTACTTAATTTATAAAATATTATTTATAAATTAATCTGCTTCATTTATCTGTTTACTTCTTTATACAAGTTCAGACTTATATATCTTTATTTATCAAATGATAAATATTTTCCTTAACTTACAAAATATTATTTAAAAATTATTCCTCTCAATTCATCTGTTAAAACAAATTTTTTATTTAATATCTAATTTAAATAAATCATCTCAATTTTTTTTATAATTTGAAATCTCCTTTTTGATAATTTTATTCATTTTCCAAATATTCCTTTTATAAAATCTTATTTATTTTATAAATAATTCCTTTTATAATTCTATTTATTCTATATAAAACCCTTTTATATAATTCTATTTATTTTATATAAATCCTTTTATATAATTCTACTTATTTTATAAATATTTTCCGTTCAGTATATACCTTGAAAATTCCCTTTATACATTCCTGTATTTCTTATGGTATTTAAAATACCATATAACCGTGATCAATATCATCCAAACACAAATAATCAACAACAGATTATATATCACATCATGTATCACAATATATAAAACAAAACAATATTTTAAAGATTGAGGAATCCAGTTGGATCCCTCCAACCCGTTTCCCTGCATCACATATGTTAAACAACATAAATAACATCGATTTCATTTCAATATGAAATATTCTGATAACAGAATCAACATAAAATTTACGATATATATATATATATATATGTATATACATACATACATAACTATATCTATATTTTCAACCAATCAAAAAGCAATTCAATCAAACAATCAACATATGGATATCAATCATCATTTATCAGTTCTAAATATATGTTATAAAAATATGAACTTGTAGAGTTGGTGAGTGTTACTCACATTGGACCGTTATCGTTAAATAACGATTAACTATCTTTGATTCAGACGGACGTTTTATTTTGCAATAAATTGTCACGAGCTCCAATTCACGTCCAGTCAGTTCCATTGAGTAGCCCTCTTCCATACGATCTCATTGGATCCTGTTTTGCTGAATTTCATTCAAGTATGAATTTGTTATGCTTTATACAAATAAATACACTATTTAAATTTAAATTAAACTCCATTTCTTTAAATGTTGGGCTCACCATCCACTCATGCTTATTTGGCCCGTTTAGGAAAATAGCCTAAACCCTTTTCCATCCGCACCAGATCACCCATATTTCTTCCCCAAACATACATCGCTTCTTCCTGTACAAACTCCATAGCAAAAATCGGTTTTTGCTTTCACAATTTCTCCTCTATCATACTCCCTCTCCTCTTCCTTTAAATTCACAAATAAAATACCAATATTCACCTCATCTCATTCTCTTCCTTTCCGTACCATAAACGTGTAACTCGAACTCACAACCAGGCTTGCGTCATCTACTGCCCTGTGTGAACTGCCGACATTTATCCTCATCGTTACCCTCAGACTTTGCACAAGTACACTACCCAACCCCACAAACTCAACGGTAGACCCCATGTATTGAACCGATGCTCGCATTTCCAGAATAGGCTAACCCTAGCCTTCGATGTTCGAGTCGCAACCCAGTAAACCCCCATCGCACACAGAATAAAGGCCATCAACGAAAAGCTACAATGAAAACGAGCCCAACTAAATGGCTTTAATAATTCAGAGGGTTTTATCCTAATTTATTTGATTTTTCAAAGAAGGAAATCTCACATTGGTATGAGAATTTGATAGCGGCAGATTTTACTTTGACTTTAGGAAGAAAATGTGTTATGTTTAGATGGTGTTAGGTTATTTATATGATGGTTTTAATAATTTAATATTCATATTTAATCAGTTGTTGTTTGTATTTATCATTTAAAATCCGTATGATCACATACAATACCCAGTTTCGATAAAAATGGACATACAACTACAGTTCGACATTACGGACCCAACGAAATTTGGTTCGTCGAATTCTGAGTCCGTATGCTCACATAGCGTATTTTTATCAGCCAAAATACTAACTATTTTTCACATTAAAATCCCGTATGGCCACATGCGAACTTCAAAAATTATGAAAATTGAAATCTAACAATAATTTAATATTGTGGATCCAACAAAATTAGTTTCGTCGAAAATGGAAGTCGTTTGCAAAACTGGCTATTTTCAAAGCTCTATATAAACTCTTTTAAAAATTAATATATTTAAAAATAATTTAATTTAATATTTATAAATATATATTATCGTATATATTCACAGTGGAATACCATACAGCTCCCAAAATATTTCTAACTGAACGTATAACTCGATAGATCAAATCCAGTGTTAAATCAGTATTCAATTTATATTAAAAATCCTTTTATAATATAAATAAATCGTTATAAATTATAAAGGAATTCCATAGCGACTATTTTAAATTTTGAGTTGGGTATAACTCAAAATCTATACAATGAAATCTCGATTTTTCCCTTTAATTAGAAATATATACTTCACCAGCTCCGAACGTTTCTTGTTTCACAGAAATCCGGCTTAAAACGGATTCTGTATATTCGGTTGAAGTTCGAGTCACCAAATAACGAACTACCGCGCCATTTCGAGCTCAATTTTAATTATATTATAATTATACATTCAAACTTCATTTAAATAATATATTCGTTATTCGAATTCAATTCCAAACTGAATTACATATATTTTGAATTTTCCAATTCACACAATATTGTGAATTCCACTATTTCCGACTATTTCGGAATTAATACACTATTCTATTATTTATATTAATTAAATATTCAACATTATTTAATTAAACAACCATTTAATTCTCTAAATCACTAATTAAATAAATTAATTATTATACCATAAAAATATGGGACATTACATTCTTCCCCCCTTAAAATAATTTCGTCCTCGAAATTGCTAAGGTAGAAAACAAGCCCTATTGACTGGTTAAAAATTATTTGTTTACTTTTCAAATTTCAGTTTCACTGTACTAATTAATTTCAATTAAAATATTAATTAATTCTTATCAACGAAAATTTTCAAAAACCCTGAAAATTTTAGCACCTGAAATTTTCGAAAAATTTCGCCAGCACCTCCTTTGTATTGGTCTATCGGTACTACTACAACTCGCCTCTCTGCGCCTTCTCCATCCCAAAAGAAAATCAAACAGCCAAGCGGCTTGCCAATTCGGCTCATAAATCTCATACCCAATATAAATATAAACTTGTACCTTTTTGTCGGGCATATCATTGTATTCTTTCCATTTGCTACTAATTCAGCATATACCAATACCGTCCCAATCAAACTCAAATCACTTTTATCTCCAACACAACCATTCGTTTATCCAAGCCAAATTCCATTATCAATCTCAACTACCATTCTTAATTTTCAATTTAGTTTCACAAATTTCCATCTAGTTTGTTTTAATTCAAACAATCTGTTTCTAGGAGTTTCTAAACAACTTTGCTTTTCAAAAATCAATTTTCATTTTGGAATATCAAAACAACTTTTTTTTCCCAAAATAATTTGAAAACAATCTCTTCGGTAGTAATCCGTCACTTGGCAACTCGAAAATGAACACTGATGATGTCATGATCATCATCGGAATCTATTTTCCAGCTATCGAAGTGATCTCAATACTATATCACTTTAAAAACTCATATTTAAACATTTCCATTTTGAAATTCATTTCAAAATATCATTCTCAATGTTTCAATTTAAAATCTCCCGGTATTTTAAAATTTTCATATATTTAATCCAAGTCCATTTGCAAACACTTTTCCAAATTTTGGGAATTTAGATTCAATTCTGATTTTAATTTCAGATTAATTCATGTCGTAACACTTATACGAATTTTAATTGGTTATTTACATAACCGTTTTAATTGCAATCTTATCTGATTATAATCACAACCAACACATCCAATATTCTAAAATATTTTCAATATCTATACTTTATTTTATATCAAAATATAGTTTGGGTAAAATTATTTCATTCACCCTCTTTTCAAACCATACTGTGTCGGTCCATCGTATTCGAGTGTTCAGAATCTCCTACCGATACAGTGGATCAAACTGATCGACCCGAACTTATAAACAACCCAATCAATAAATCTCCATAATATAAAACAATTTTTATAAAAAATACAAATATGTTCACTCATATATATACACTCAACTCAATCTAGGGCATTACTAACCCCATCTCTACTGAGTCACGCAACAGAGCCAAGGTAATTACTTAACCTTCAGCTCTGATACCACTATAACGACCCGGGGTTTCGCGATCCGGAGTAATCGACATATAACCCAATGCCGACTATCAAGCATCGGAAATACCGGATAGTCCATGAAAGAAATTAAAGAGTGAGAATAGAAAAGATAGAAACTTAGAATAGAAGAAGAAGAAGAACATACAACATCAGAGTAAATACAAATCTCATAGCGGAACGAACAACATATAATAGATACATAATTTTGAAACAAAATCAGTATATGTAAATAGTAACATTTTCAAAGTATAAAATTTACAACACAGCGGAAATAACTATAGCTATATAATCCTGAAGCCTCCTGCTCTAAACTCTCTAAGTATATCTGAAAAATCCTGACAACTTGACTGCCCGTACAAAATTGGGCACCTAAGAGTTTAGGGAAAACAAAACAAAACTCTGGGTCAGTCATGGGACTGGTGCGAGTAAAACAGTTTAAAACGGTTTAAGCAATTAAACAATATCTCATAAGACCAAGCCGTATAATGGAACGGGTTTTTCCCTTATGAGAATCCAAAATATTCCTTATATCAAAATTCTTTTGATATTATGATAGTGTCTATCAACCACAATATAATAATCATCTAGCATAAATGCTTTCATCTCACGTTCTACATACATAGTATACAATCAAAACCGCGAGCACTTATGGGATAATGGATTACCAATTATGACAAGGTATGGAACCACCTCCCGATAGTGTACCTCTAGAGAGGAGTACATTGGGTTCAACAAGTACATCTTGCAACCCGGCCACACATGACTGACCACTCATTTCGCTTGAGTGTATCGAATGTATATCACCAACGGTTGGGATCAGCAACAGTTTCCCAAATGGGACAACATCGAATAGAATAAAGAATGAAATGAATATCTCTAGATAGGTGATAATACACCCTAATGGAAGCAACCCACAAAGCCATGTTGCCTACCCATTTTTGTCATTTTACGGTTGTGAGGCTAGAGGTTACGCTTATCTCTGACAGATCACACAATTATTCACTTTGAATGTCACATCGTCATACCCGTCAAATCACAAATTGATTTCCCCAAAAATACAATAGGTATACATCTAAGAGAAACGAATTCCTCTGCCACTGAACGTACATACGTTTGAAGAGATCAACTTACATTATCCATTAAATATACTCTGTCAGACATTCTTCCATACAGGTTGTCCTAGGACTGGACAAACCGAAGGCACTGTTCTGTAAATCCATCTTAGACAATTTTTACCTAGGATTTGACAGACCCTTGCACAAACTCCGTCTTTAGTTATCTTCATCATATTTGATCGCAACGCTAACGCCCATATAGAGTGGTTTTCAGATATTGAATATGATCCCGGTCTCTCTGTATTGACGATGGAAAAATGGTCAAAAACTTCGACAGTCGGTGAGTTAATTATCAAAGAAAAACACGTGTGCAAACAAAAATATTATTTCCAGATGGAAATTTAATCGATCAATCATCATTTAACATTTATCTCTTTAGTTCATTAATTTATTCATTTTTCATTTCCTGTTTCCATATATTCATTCTTATTTTCTAAATTTAGAAAATATACGTTATTAACATTGGAAAACATTTCCATTTCTTATTTTCTATAATAGAAAACATTTCTGATTCTTATTTGGAAAACATTTCCAATACTCCTACATTTGGATATAAACAGATGTTTAAATAAAACATTGTTATGCCAACTCAAAACATTACACTGATTAACTAATTTCACTTAACCAACCTTCACTATCGAGTCTTAACCATTCCTTAGTTAAAAACGAAGCCATTCAAGTTGGGGTATAACTACCTCTCGGACCTTAACTAAACAACATTTATAACTTTGAAATAGACAAGGTTCACCTTTTAAAGCTCTAATAAACTTCCTTACGTAACTCTCAGATTCAATTTACGAATCCACTTCTTTATTGAAAACATTGATTATAACTATAGCGTTATAATCCCTACATCTGAAATATGATAACTTAAACATAACTTTTATTTATTTATTTGGATAAATAACAAACAACTAATTATAATTACATAAATAAATCTTAATTAAAATAGAAAGTAAATGGTACTTTCCCTAATTCGATGTAATCGAATTTCAATGTATAACTCTCTTTCGAAAAATCTCTGTTCGATAACTTATTTCAAACAAACTATATTCGATTAACTCCTTTCGAATAAACTATATTCGATTAACTCCTTTAAATCTATTCGAGTAAACCATATTCAATTAACTCTATCCAATTAACTCTATCGATTAACTCTTAGCGATTAACTCTTATCAATTAACCCTATTTGATTAACTCTAATCAATTACTTTATTCGAATAACTAATATTCGATTAACTCATTTCGATCAACTCCTTTTGATTAACTCATTTTAGAATAAGAAATATTCGATTCACTCTTCGTCCATATTCAGTTTCAAATATCGATGTTGAAATTGATTCTTACTTCTCTATATAAGTCCTGACTTATATATTCCATTTATCCAATGATAAATATTTTACTTAATTTATAAAATATTATTTATAAATTAATCTGCTCCATTTATCTGTTTACTTCTTTATATAAGTTCAGACTTATATATCTTTATTTATCAAATGATAAATATTTTCCTTAATTTATAAAATATTATTTAAAAATTATTCCTCTCAATTCATCTATTAAAACATATTTTTTATTTAATATCTAATTTAAATAAATCATCTCAAATTTTCTTTTATAATTTGAAATCTCGTTTTTAATAATTCTATTCATTTTCCAAATATTCCTTTTATAAAATCTTATTTATTTTATAAATAATTCCTTTTATAATTCTATTTATTCTATATAAAACCCTTTTATATAATTCTATTAATTTTATATAAATCCTTTTATATAATTCTACTTATTTTATAAATATTTTCCTTTCAATTTATACCTTGAAAATTCTCTTTATACATTTCAGTATTTCTTATGGTATTTAAAATACCATATAACCGTGATCAATATCATCCAAACACACATAATCAACAACATATTATATATCACAATATATGAAACAAAACAGTATTTTAAATATTGAGGAATCCAGTTGGATTCCTCCAACTTATTTCCCTGCATCGTAGATGTTAAACAACATAAATAACGTCGATTTCATTTCAATATGAAATATTATGATAATAGAATCAACATAAAATTTACGATTTATATATATATAACTATATTTTCAACCAATCAATCAGCAATTCAATTAAACAATCAACACACAGATATCAATCATCATTTATCAGTTCTAAATATACGTTATAAAAATATAAACTGGTAGAGTTGGTGAGTTTTACTTACATTAGACCGTTATCGTTAAATAAGGATTAACTATCTTTGACTCAGACGGACGTTTTATTTTGCAATAAATTGTCATGAGCTCTAATTCACGTCTAGTCAGTTCCATTGGGTAGCCCTCTTCCATACGATCTCATCGAATCCTGTTCTGATGAATTTCGTTCAAGTATGAATTTGTTATGCTTTATACAAATAAATACACTATTTAAATTTAAATTAAACTCCATTTCTTTAAATGTTGGGCTCACCATCCACTCATGCTTATTCGGCCCGTCTAGGAAAATAGCCCAAACCCCTTTCCATCCGCACCCGATCACCCGTACTTCTTCCCCAAATACACATCGCTTCTTCTGGTACAAACTCCATAGCAAAAATCGATTCTTGCTTTCACAATTTCTCCTCCATCATACTCCCTCTCCTCTTCCTTTAAATTCACAAATACAATACCAATATTCACCTCATCTCATTCTCTTCCTCTCCATACCATAAACGTGTAACTCGAACTCACAACCATGCTTGCATCGTCCACTGCCCTGTGTGAACTGCCGACATTTATCCTCATCGTTGACCCTTAGACTTCGCACGAGTACACTACCCAACCACTCTAGCTCAACGGTAGACCCCATGTATTGAACCGATGCTCGCGTTTCCAGAACAGGCTAACCATAGCCTTTGTTGTTCGAGTCGCAACCTAGTAAACCCCCATCGCACACGGAATGAAGGCCATAAACGAAATGCGATGAAAACGAGCCCAACTAAATGGATTTAACAATTTGCAGTGTTTTACCCTAATTGATTTGATTTTTCAAAGAAGGAAATCTCACATTGGTATGAGAATTTTATGGCGGCGGATTTTACTTTGACTGTAGGAAGAAAATGTGTTAGGTTTAGATGGTGTTAGGTTATTTATAGGATGGTTTTAATAATTTAATATTCAATTTAATACTCATATTTAATCGGTCGTTGTTTGTATTTATCATTTAAAATCTGTATGATCACACACAATACCCAATTTCGATAAAAATGGACATATATCTACAGTTCGACATAACGAACCCAACGAAACTTGTTTCGTAGAATTCTGAGTCCGTATGCTCACACAGCGTATTTTTAACAATCAAAATACTAATTGTTTTTACTTTAAAATCCCGTACATCCACATACGGACTTCAAAAATTATGAAAATTGAAATATA
The DNA here is from genome assembly GCA_030737875.1 of Allium sativum. NCBI lineage: Eukaryota > Viridiplantae > Streptophyta > Magnoliopsida > Asparagales > Amaryllidaceae > Allium > Allium sativum. The sequence goes on along the minus strand of CM060920.1, from coordinate 332,386,115 downwards.
ACAATAATTTAATGTTGCGGATCCAACAAAATTAGTTTCGTTGAAAACAGAGGTCATTTGCAAAACTGGCTATTTAAAGCTCTAAATAAACCCTTTTAAATATTAATATATTTAAAAACAATTTAATTTAATATTTATAGATAATTTTATCGTATATATTCACAGTGGAATACCATACAGCTCCCAAAATATTTCTAACTGAATATATAACTCGATAGTTCAAATCTAGTGTTAAATCAGTATTCAATTTATATTAAAAATCCTTTTATAATGTAAACAAATCGTTATAAATTATAAAGGAATTCCATAGCGACTATTTTAAAATTGGATTTGGACATAACTCAAAATCTATACAATGAAATATCAATTTTTCTCTTCCATTAGAAATATATACTTCACCAGCTCTGGACGTATCTTGTTTCACAGAAATCCGGCTTAAAACGGATTCTGTATATTCAATTGAAGTTCGAATCGCCAAATAACGAACTGGCATGCCATTTCGAGCTCGATTTTTAATTATATTATAATTATACGTTCAAACTTCATTTAAATAATATATTCGTTATTCGAATTCAATTCCAAACTGAATTATATATATATTTTGAATTGTCCAATTCACACAATATTGTGAATTCCACTATTTCCGACTATTTCGAAATTAATATATTATTCTATTATTTATATAAATTAAATATTCAATATTATTTAATTAAACAACCATTTAATTCTCTAAATCAGTAATTAAATTAATTAATTATTATACCGTAAAAATACGGGACATTACATTTATGATCGTCCACAGCTGTCGGGCTCGTCTTTCAGCGCATCATTTCTCTTGTTTAGTGCAGGGGTTGTGGGAGGTCGTCACACTCAAGGTCCGAAAAGCCCCCGTTGCTATAATTGGTGGCTATGATATCAATTGGGCCGATATGATCTTAATGGAGTTCAATCCCATAGAAACTTCATCAAAAGAGAACACTCTTTACTATGGAGTTTATCTCACCCGCATTTTCAAATACTTTGGAGTAGATCTTCGTGGAGAAGAATTTGTGCCAAGAAAGATGTTTGACTCCTCAAACATATATCTCATGCAAATTCCTCTCACTTTCAAGCCATATGAGACATTCGAAGCAAAACAAGCTTGAATGCAACAAGAACAAGCACCAATGGAAGTCGAAGTAGAAGAAAAAACTTCTTTAGAAAGTGTTGAGTGTCCAATCAACACTAGAAACATTTCTAGAGAGATGGTTGTTCAAAACCAAGTAAAGATTGACAATAATCAAAAGAATCTTAAAAAGAATTTTTCCAAAATTACTAAGTTCATGGCCAAAATTGGAAGAAAGCTCGGAATTTCATCTTCCTTCTCATCACCCGTTGAAAACTAGTCTATCTAGTTTAATTTATCTTTATTATTCGCTTGTATTTGCTTTCAGATCTCGTATTTTGTGTGTCTTAATTAGTTGGATGTATTTACCTTTTATGAAGTAATGAATGGAGTTTTATTTATGTCAAAATCTTCTTTAAGTTACTATAAAAACTTTAGAATTAATTATAATATAATTCCAAAAAAAATTAATGGATATGCCAACATACATAATTGCATATGTTGACATATAACTACTAGATTTTTCAAAACTTTTCAAATTTTAAAATTAATATAACTAACTCATGTCCATTCAAATCCAATGAATTCCAGACCCCCTTTAAGTCTATTTCTTCTAGAAAAAATCATCATTTCATTTCTCCTTCTTGTCTTTTCATTTCTTACCAAATCTATGGCAAATCCAATTCAAAATCTAAGTAAAAATCTTGAAGAAACGTTGAATTCCTTCAAGAATATCCTCTCTATAATTCTATGAAACCAGCATCATCTTGAATTAAGCCAAATAAAGAAGTTTGAATAGCAAGAGAATCATTTTGATGTAATTCAGTGGCTAACCTCTTCCCTTTTCAGAGATGAAGATAACAATCTCGCTAAGGCACCACCAACCAAAGAAGATGAAGATGGGGAAGTCATCAAGAAGGATTCAATCTTTGTAGAAGACAGTTGGGTAGAAGTCCCAAGAAACATTTAATTGTTTGGTATGATTTGATTGATTTATTTGAATTTGTTTGATTTGGATTCTATAACTTAAAACTTGTATACATTAAATATATGGTGTAGTGTGCTTGATTGTGTTTATATATAACTCATAACATATGTATTTATGTTACTTGGAGTGGTTTGTTTACATACTTAGTATTGATTATTGTATAATCATAAATTTAAGGGAAGTATTCTTCTTTAGTATAAGGATTATATATATTTATTTAGGATTAAGGGGGAGTACTTTACTTTAGTATATAATATATATAGATTTAGGACTCAAGGGGAGTATTTTGCTTTAGTTATATATATGATTTAGCTGGAGTATTTTTAGAATTTCTTTTTGATAATGCCAAAGAGGGAGAAATTATAAAATATAGAATTAGTTTATAGGATTCATATAAACAGGGGGAAACCTAGAAGGATCACCATCAACAGGTATGAACAGATATAATATTTTATAAACTAAGGTTGTCATCATCAAAGGGGGGGGGGGGGAGATTGTCGGAGAATGGAGTTTTGACGACAACAACCTTATTTCAATATTAGTTGATTATAAAATATATACTAACACTTTTATCTAGAATATTTATATATACATATGCAGAATTTATATAGAGGGATTAATATTGAAGACTGTAAAGTTTAAGATCTTTTAAAGATTCAGAATTCAGAGATGATTCAAGACTCATGAGTAACCAAGATTTCAAGAGTTCAAGATAAATATAGTAATAGAGTCTAGTTTAAGTAAGTCTCTGAATAGCACTCTAGGTTCAAATTCAAATTCAAATTTTGATTTTCAATTTTCAAATTCTATTCTAAGTTTTAAATTTCGTTTTCAACTGTATTCTAATTCTAATTAACTTTTCTATCTTACTTTTGATTTTAAATTCAAATTTTTAAGTTTATAAGTTTATATATATTATATACTTTATATAGTTTTAAACTCTATAATTTTATAAATATGTTCATATATTTTATATTTATGTTTTCATATGATTTTATACTTTATAATACTTATTTATAACACTATGTTTTAATTCAAGGATTTCCAAAATTGTATATATAGTTAAACAATTGAAAATATTCAAAATTCAAATTTTAAAACACCCTTATGTCGACATACATTATTGGTAATGTCGACATATAACTGTCATATTTTTGATTTTGAAAGAAAGTGTCTTTTCACTATTTATAACATTCCAAAAGCATTGTGACCTTTCAAATCTTATAAATAGGGACTGATTTCAATTTTTTTCATAATTCTTCTTCTCTATTCTCATCCCCTTTCTTTACACCATTAATATTCCATATTTTTATGATTTCTACACTTATACTCTGCCTAATTCAACTCTGTTTATATAAAACTTTTTCTCTTCTCACTCTCTGCTCATTACTCTCTTAATAGAAGTGCTATTCAAGAGTTATAGGGCTGCTGAAATTGTTTGGGAAGTGTTTGGGGAAAGGTGTGTTCCTTATAGCCTTGAAATCAAGGAAACAGAGCGGTGTTAACCTTGTGGCTGGGGTGTCTGGAATCGGTATTAACCTTGTGACCGTAAAATCAAGGGTGTGTACTTGGATATTGTTATAATAATAAAACTCTGCGCAATCCAGCGTTGTGTGGAAACAGACGTAGGAGTAATCCAAACTAGTATAAAATCCGGTATGTTCTTTCCTTTTTTGCATTTTATTTTTGTTTATCTTTGTGATTGATTATGTGTCTGTGGCTATCTCTGTAGTGTGTGATTCATATAGTAGATCATATAAGCTTTAGATTTTGTTTAATTTCTCAAAAACACTATTCACCCCCCTCTAGTGCTAATTTTTCTTTAATGATCCATTCCACAATCCTTAATACTTTATGGAATAACTAAGCTAATTTGTGAGCATTTATATCAAATCTTACTAGAATAAAATGGGCTGATTTTGTTAGCTTGTCAACTACAACCCATATGCTATCATTTCCTGTGACGACTGCCCACAACTCTACCCTTACCAAGGGAAATAATGCATTGAAAAACGTGCCAAGCAGCTAAGGATGATCATCAGGGTAGAATAATATACATGGATGTTGTCGTATAACTCACAGCGTAAGGATAACATATAAATTAACATATACAACAGGCAATTATTGTGAAGCTGAGATGAGCGGAATCTTAAAACTCTTTCATATCATCATGAAATAATATCCATACATAAAAGGATATCAAAATAAGAGCCTGTATAGAGTGCCTAAATACAAACACTCAGAGAAATCATAATAGCGGAAAACATCAAGATGTACAATAGTAATAGTACGTAAGCCTCTTGCTAGTCTTTGCTCTGCATTTCTTGACCTGACCTGACTCATCAGGTCAAAATGACTTGGCTTCATTTCTTGAGCAACAAGCCATTCAACCTATCCAAAAATAACCCGACTCCAGATCTGACCAATCTATCTCCAATCTTGAATAATCCACTACCAAACGACAACAACGATGCAAACCACTCACGCAACCATCCAATTCAACCATCTACACTTCATGAAATCATCAACAATACATAAATGACAATTATTCGTCATACAACCATATGGAATTCACCAAATCATGATAAATCAATGAATGAACAAAACGATGGATCTAAACTTGCATATACCTATGAATTAACATGAGACGACCCGAACTTCCACGGTATGGAAAGAGCGGATACTTCGAGGATAAGACACATCGGAATGCAAACAGAAGAACATTTCTTTGCTTATTACAACAATTCATCAGAATACAAGAATATACAGAGTACAAATAAATATTACACAATAGAAAAATATCAGAGATTACAATACATTACGTAGCAGCGGAAAAATAATACAAAACACAACTGAAAGAGATATATGGATACAGAGCTTTCCGGATATCATTCCAGCTGTAAACCAGGTTCCTGTGAATATAAATCTGCAAAACCAAAACTACTAGCTGCCCGTGTCAAAATAAGGGCACACAGAGTTTAGGTTAAAACAATAAACTCCAGGTCAGTCATGTGACTGGTGTGAGAACTAAAACAGTTATTTAAAACTTTATTTTAAAATAAAGTAAATCAAGGGACCACGCCGTATAACACGGAACGGGTTTCCTCCCAAGAATACCAGTGCATATAACAAAACAACGCAATGTTTTTTGGAAAAATGAAGCTATTATAAGACCCGGGTCCCATCACACAATGCAACACAAGCCGGAGGATAGGGTTTTCCCTTATAATAGCCAAACATGCTTGGTACATTAAAAACAAATCACTTGATACTATTATAAGTGCATAGTGTATAAAACAACTTCAAATATAAACGTATCAATCCTAGACGGTATGGGTACCATATATCATGTCGCCATACTAGGATCTACAATTCAAAACCGCAAAGTCACGTATTTGGAAGTTGGATTTCCATCTATGAACTGAGGCAAGGGATCGTCCTCTACCGAATTCGAGACTGTCTAGCCCGAGCCTCAGGACCCAGACACAGGTGAGCCCTTGGATCGTTAGGGCCGATCCACCGATGTGGATTAAAATGCCTGAACACTGCGTTTTCCCACCCTTTGGGGTGTAAATGAGCCAAATGACTCCATCGGCTCCACACAGTCACCGATATATCCAAGGCGCCTCGCAACAGAAACAACCACACAGGTGAAAATAATATAAATGTCAGGGCTGGTAGGTCACTGACACCACCCTAGCTAGAAGGAAACGCATGCCCTCCCTGATGTCCTTTCTCGTTTCTGGTTCACAACCGGGGTGTGAGGCTCGCGAATAAATGTTACACAAAGCTATGCAACACAGGCGGTGCTTTGATCATTAACCACAAGACTTTGCTTTTCAACAGAAGCCTTGATCAAGTGCCACTTAGGCATGCCACACAGGTAATTCACACCATGCGATTGATATCCATCAATATATAACCCCTGAGCTCGAACGTCTCAGAGAAGGGCGTTAAGCAAGAGAATAAATTCTCCGCCGCCAAACAAATATATATTTAATAGAAATCAATCACAAAGAATAAAATCCAATGTCAGACACACATTCCATTTACAAGTTCGTTCTGGGTATGAACGAAACCGGAGGCACCTTGTACCTCGCATATCCATCAATCTCCAAGTACGTCTGGACGATCACCAACTGATTCCCTCCTCTTGGGTGTACAGCCCAATCAAGATCACCAGTAATCACCCAAACGATGTGAAGACCTCCGGTCTTCGACCACCGTCTTCATCCTCGACACCACGTCGAATCAGTTAATCAGAATGGGATAAACCCGGTCTTTCTGAATAACTCGCGTATATAATAAACAAGTGTTACACAAACACAACATACGCCTCATTCCAATTCAGAATATTCTTTTATTCAAATATTCTTATACTTTGGGAAAAGTTCCCATTAATTTTATCAAAGATAAATTCTTTAAATTTATTCTTTAATCTACCTTTGAATATCAATTCAAACTAGTCGGGATTAGCAAACCACACCGAAGTAATCATTTATTTTATTTCCCAATCCCAACCAATTCATCCCATGAAGTAAAAATGGTCATACTTCATATCTAACACCACGGTGTTATTGGTAAATTCAATTACCATTTCACGTTCAAATCTAATTAAAGATTTAACTATCCCTGAAGCAAAACTGGTGATACTCCATTCTCGATCATTTCATTCTAATTAAAGATTCATTAAAACTCCAATTGGTTTTAATCTTTCCAAAAATCACGATCAATGATTATTTAACTTGGGAAATCACATCCAGTCTTTAACTGGGTTAAAGAACCAATGTCATTTAAAACACGGTTCACGATAAACCCAAAATCACATTCTAATCCAATTCCAATTAAATCTCATTTAATTGGTACACTTCAATAAATCTAAATAAAAAGATTTAATCTTTTCTCAACTGGATTTAAGAACAATGTTAATGAAGATACCATTCACGATAAACCCAATTCCCATTTGATATTAAATACAAGTCTCTGAATAGAAAATATATCGTCTTATATTCAATATCAAATTCTATGACCCACAAATATCGTATTGGAAATAACGATATAAATATATCTCTCAAATTTCCATAACAATATCTGCATAATCAAGAAATCCAACATCGAAATATTCCAAAGGCAATTTCGATTCAAATCCATTTCCACTTTATATATTGGAAATCCTATTTATTTTCAAAACCATTTCAAATCCACTTTATTTATTTTAAAAATAAATGGGATTATAATTCTAGTTCAAAACTAGTTCATTTCGATAAAAATCTATTTTTATCTTTTCAAATATGGAATTTTTTGTCCCAATTCTTCACAAATCATTTCTTATGATTTTACACAAATTATTACTATTTTTAATACTTTTATCAAGGCCCGTACAGTCGATTTCCGTCAATGGCCATCGAACTGCACTTACAACGGCCTTTTCCAAATTTGATTTGGACATAATTCCAATTCCAACCATTAGATTTCAAATCTCTAATATTCTTTAGAAATCCCTTTTCGATACGAACCCAACGTTTCCCGTTTTAGGAGAATCCGACGATCGGATCTCCCGTAACGTCCATTCGAAGTCAATGGTCGAAATTCGCGAACTGCCGCAGCGCAGCGCATTCTATTCAGGCCATTTAATATATATATAATATATATATATTATATATTTCGTCGATTTCCTTTTAAAACGTATTTTATAAATCGTTTTAAATTCGTTTTCAAAACGATTTCAACTTCACATTCAATTTCAAATCAAAATTGAATATTCCATATCATCGATATACGAATGATATTATTTTTAAAACGTTATATTTTGAAATCAATTCCTTTCATATATTCATTATAAAAATGAATAAAATCGATATAAAATATCGTTTGCGTCAAATGGCGCATATCTAACCAACACGACTTTATATATTTCAATAACTTCGTTATTCTATTCAATAAATGAATATTTTCTTCAACACACACATATATATATTTTTATTCATCACATGAATATATATTTTTATTCAACTCATGAATATATATTTTATTCAACACATGAATTTATTTTCTATTCAACACATGAATTTATTTTATAATATTCCTTATTTTCCAAATTGGAATGAGGCCCAATCAATTACCATATAACGTTAATTATATGGATTCCCTACAACACATGCATATAATAGCAATGATATATCATCAACCATCATCCAGAGTGCACCACACAACTGCATAAGCATTAAATATAAATAATTAACGCTTACATAGTTTGTCAACCCATCGATTGACATACAACTAAACAATCGGGATTAGTATACGTCAAATATCATCCCAATACCCGTGTGGGGTTTCAAATCAACAAACACAGATTTTTATTTGTGCAGTTGGGCGATGTGTAAAATTTATCGTCCCAATCAATATCAATCAAATGGGTGCTCATAAACAAATCGTTCGATTCGTAAATGAATATTTATTTTATATACACGTTAAAAAAACTATATTTTTAACTATAAAATATTTTATTCATTCCACTTCACACAATCAACTTTCACAACACATCAATCAAACAAACAAGTCATCCATGGTCTGTGGACAACGGATGTCGGGTGTTGCTAAGCACCATCTGCATCCTAGTACATATTTCAACTAGAAATTAAATTAAAAGTGAGGAGTTCTCACCTAGAGTTCCACTCCACCATTTCATTTCTGAACGGTTCGGATTCGTTTGATATTCTAACTCAAATTTTTCCATGCTATTCACAATAAAAATCACATTTTTTAAAATGCTTTCCATACATAAAAATCATATTTTACTTCGCTTTCAAGATGATAAAACTCTCATCTTTACCACGATGTTTACATTATAAAGATCAAACTTTTACTTTGCTACACGTATAAAAATTATATTTTTATATCTCTACATATATAAAAATTATATTTTATTACTCTACTAATATAAAAATCATATTTTTATTACAATGCTAAATGGATAAAAATCACATTTTTATCACGCTTCTATATATATAAAAAAACATTTTTATACTGTTACTATAAATATAAAAATCACATTTTTATACTGTTTGTATATAAATAAAAATCACCATTTTAACATGCAGTTTATATATTTTTATCAACCAAAAATCATATTTTTATAGAACTAAAAATCATATTTTTACGTTCATAAAAATCATATCTTTTTAAAAGCAACAATCAACTTTTTTTCCCGTTATTCAAAATCAAATCTTTACTATATTCAAAATCAAATCTTTACGTTATTTAAAAGCATATACTTTCTACATTAAAAATCTAAACCTTATATGAATAAAAATCTATGCTCTTTATTTTCACAAACAAAATCTGATCTTTACTTCAAATAAAAAATAATAATCTTTACTTCCTAAACAAAATCTAATCTTTACTGTTAAAAATCATAAATCGAAGAAGGCTTAAAAATAAAAACTTACAGAGAGAGGGGAGGAAAGGGAATCACAGTCGCTTGCGGTGATGGGGCATGGGGCGGGGGCCGTCAAAGTAGGGCGCGGGGTCTGGTGGCGGTCCGGCAGGGGGTGGCTCGGCTTGGGTTGAATGGAGGCCAGGGGATTCGACAGCTAGGGCGTGGTTTTTCACGTCGAGGGGGGGGGAGGTAGGTGGCTCGACGGGGTGGCTCACCGGCCTGGGCGGCGGATGCGGCTGAGCGCAGCAGAGGAGGCTGCGACGTGGGAGGACCGGTGATTCACGATTTAGGTTTAGTTTTTTTTCTCTCTTTCGACCGGTGTAGAAAGGTAAAGGGGTTTATATTATATTATTTAATTTTATTATTTTAAATTCTCATAAAGCAACTTTTTATTTTGACCTCCAAATGAGCCCCACCGACTGTCGTCCATAACTAATTACCCCCATTCCGAACGCAATGGCATACATTTCGTAAGCCAATTTGGCTGTTACGATAGGTTTTCATTAAATTTACAATATAAATCATTATATATTTAATTTAAACACACATTTCAATTTACTAGGGCCACATATAGTCTCTAAAAATTTCAGAAAAATTATTTCTAGCTTCGTATTGACGATACGGTCCTAACAAAACTAATTTCGTCAAATTCTAAGACCGTTTGAAAAATGGCCATTTTCCAATCGATCGAAATTGATTAAAACTGTTAAAACACGTTTTACTTCGCCACGCTCACATATTGATTCAGAAAATTATGAATTTTGAAATCTAGCAATAATTCGACATCCCGGATCCAATAAAAGTGGTTTCATTGAAAACAGAGGTCATTTACAAAATTTCCATTTTTAAGGGCCAGAATTCCATATCGACTATTCTGGAATTTCAACTGGGCATAAATTTTTATCCCCGCTATGAAATTTCGATTTTTCGGGTTCTTTGGAAAGAAATTCTCAAATAGATTCTAATATTTTTGGTTTCGCTAAAATCCGGTTTATTTTGAATCCTGTACATTCATTTGAACTTTGAAATCGAATTTTCGAACTACTGCGCCATTTTCAATTCCTTTTTATAATTAAAATAAATCATTTATATTCCAACGTCGATCTATATAAATATATATGTTCTAATTCTATTCAAAATAAATTTTTCGTCGTTATTATTTAAAATAATTTATTTTACATATTCAAAAATTCACTTAAATTGCCAAAATAAAAAATTTAAATTGGGTCGGATTTCCAGGTTATTACATAACATAAGAGAAGTTGCTAGGTTAGATCCTATGATGATCCAAATGAAAATATACTTACCATGATGTAGATCTAGTTGAAAATAACTAGAAATGATGAAAATAAGATCAAACAAACCATATACTTAATTGAATCCATGTGAGAGATGCTTATCACTCACCAATTCTTCGAATTAACTCGAATTCACTAAATTCCCAATCTAGACAGCGAAGAATGAACTTCAAACCTCTGGATTTGATGTGATCTCTCTTCACTTAATGTAGATATAGCTTCCTTTGATGTAGATCTTCAATCTTCTAGCGTGGATCTATAATTTTAATGAAGGAAAGATGTATTTGATTAAGCAAGGAGGATCACGGGCTCAACCAAATGTGAGAATGAAGAAAGTAAACTATTCATGATGCATCTATCCCTCTATTTATAGCCTCCAACCAGCCCACTAATGGGCCATACCAAATTAGCTCATTAATGACTTACTAAACCTTAACAGAAATTATGCAACACTAAAACAGTGATTTCTCCCAAACTATTGAACCAAATCTTTTATGTGACCACTGTAACACCCCACCTCCGTTAAGGTCACTCACAAAGGGAATGCCTTAACTTTGGTGGACCATTTTAGTTAACAGAACAGAAACTTACAAGACAGATAAAATAGTACTTGAAAAATTTATAACTTCAACAGAAACCAAAATAAACTTGGTTACATCCTTTCAAATCACATTATCAGAATTCAAGTACAAAATATCGGTCTTGTATAAAAGCCTTCAGAATGCATAGTTTAAAATCATAATCCCCATAGAACGGAAGCTATACAGAGCCAAGCCATACTTTAAGCACTTCAAGAATAAGAAATCCGGATCAAGCTAAAGTATTCCCTCCTTGGATAACCTGGGAGGGGGGGGGAACAGAAGAAAGAAGGCGAAACAACAAGGGTCAGACAAAAAGTCTGGCAAGTCCAGTGATTTTCAGTTATGAACAGATAAAAATAACATGACATGAAAATAAAACTGGATAAGAGATAACTGTAACATGTGTAACAGATATAACAGAAGAACAGAATAATAAAAGCTATTGTTTTACACTTCTCTGCACTAATACTAGTATAACAGAATTAGGTGTCACCCTAATGTCTAAACAGAAACAGAAACAGAATGCTAATAATGGGCCTTTACTACCCGATCAGAAACAGACAGAAGCAGAAACAGATTAATCCCTACGGAAACAGAATGTAGAATTAGGTGTACACTAGTAATGGGCCTTTACCACCCGAACAGACGGTACCACGCAGAAACAGACAGGTGTTACCACCCAACAGAAACATACGGTACTAATAGAAACAGACAGAACTAAGTGTACCCTAAAACCCTACCCCAAGCGATCGGCTCCCTAATACATAAATATCCTGTGTCGGCCCCACAGTAGGGTGTATCACTCCCTAAAGTGACAACCAATTGGCACAGACCTATTTACAGATGTCACGGCGTCTTACATCCTCAGAGGCAGACCGGGATCCATGCACGCACATGACCCGGTTGGAACGCACCACCAACACCCCTCGCCATTATCAGAATGAACCGCTTATAATTAGTTCAGTAAGCGTGCCCGGACCCTACCTACTGTTGGGTCAAAGTTTTGATACCAGAAAGGGTTACTGACTAATACGGGTCCCAAACAACAGATGACACAAGTAATTCCCCTCCTATCCTTGTGTCCCCAGACTAACGATTTCAGCTTAACTTGTCTACAAGTTTCAGACATACAAAATTTAGATTAACTAGTTCACAGATCAGACAATCAAGTTAACAGGTTTTCAGACTAACGGATCAGATGTTCGGATTAACAGGCTTACAGATTAACTGGTTACAAATTAACTGGTTACAGATTATCTAACTTTGTATTGGGCCTACGGATTCACGAAACGGGTTTATCAGATTCATTGGTCCAATTGGTTTAACCTTACCCAACACGTTTTAGACATCATAATTATCTCAGATTTTCATTAATTAAATATTAATGCCCAAACCTCTCACATTAGACTGACAGTTTGCGGCCACTAGTTAGGCCGGTTAGTTCCGGGCAGGTTTCTGTCGCAAACTGAGTCTAACCTCGGGTTTCAAGCACGTTATGACTAACTTCTCACATTAGAACCTATTGTTTGCGACCACTGGAATATGCCGGGCGGTTCCGGGCAGAATTACGCCGCAAACTCATTCTAACCTCGAGTTAGCCATGTTTATCTTTGCGGCCAATTAATTAATGATTTACCATTTATACCCACGCCTAATATACAGGTCAATTATTCATAACTATATCCAATTCAGATTATGTCAATAGCGGACTAATTTTATCAACTCAACAAATATAACAGATAACAGATTTTTTTTCAGATTAGGCGACTTGACGGATTTAGCAGATTAAGCAAACTAGCAGATTTAGCATTTTCAACAGACTTAGCAGATGACAGATTTGGCAGATGAACAAATCTAGCAGACTAGGCAGTAGAGCAGAACTAGCAGATTAAGCAATATAACAGAACTAGCAGATTAGGCAATGTAACAAAACTAACAAATTAGGCAAATATAACAGATTTAATCATTTCTTAAAGTTTCACAAACATATCTTGCCTAATTATAAATCTTGCCTAAGTTCACATGCATAAATAATAGTCTTGATTCACAATATGATCATATACCCCATGTTTGCATTACATTTACATAGCATAGATTATGGTCATAATTTACCATATATCATATGTTTCAATTTTTATTAAACTTGCATAGTACAGAAGATCCATATATAAATTATACCAAATATAGTTATCGACTACTATGCATGTCATATATTCCAAAGATCCCTTACGTATTTGTTTATTTACATTAATAGATACCCTACTCTCATGTAAATCTTTATACCTAAGCCATATTCTCTTTATCTCAAGTCATATGTTCAATTACCATTTATGTTATAAATATAACATGTCCAGTCATATGTCTCAAATTTATGTTCTAGCTACAGTCCATGTTCTTTCCTCAAATAAGTCACCTATTGGTCATGCCCAAATTATGCATCATTCATTTTATTGTCCCAAACATTTTAGCGTATGTTAATCTCTTATGAGATTGGCTCAGGCTCGTGGTAGCCTGGCTATAAAACAGAAAGAGGAAAGAGATACAAAATAAGATCTAAACTGAACAGATATAACCTCAGATTCAGATTTATAATTCATGTCACAATCAGAATTAACGTTTATATCGGAAAATAACTGTACTTTCCTTGATTGGATTAAAGAAAGAACTTTAATTGTTGTAGAATCGTTGCAGAAGCTTTAATCTCTAATTTGAATTGAGTTGCTTAGGTTGATGTTGATTAGCTTCTAGTTTTGATTCCAGCAGAGTAGCGACGCCATTTTTATTTTTATTTAGAAAAGAGGCAGAGAAGAAGCAGAATAGAATTGTGTGTAGAGAAGGCTAGGTCTTAGGTTGTTTTTATAGGTGTAGCAATTCATTTCAGCCATCAGATTAACCCTAAAACCAATCCGGACCATCAAAAATCGTCCCTGGGCTTCAAAAACGTGTTCTGGACCGAAACAGCCGACCAGGTCGACCTGTAGGGGGGAGGTCGACACTATAGTCGACCCCCATGGGGGAGGTCGACTCCCAGGTCGACCCCCTGGTCGACCTGGACCCACGTCGACCTGCCCAGTTCTGTGCTGACCGAAACCTTCTGAATCTTCTACAGGCCATAACTTCTTCATCCGGACTCCGGTTTTCGAAAACTCGGACTCTATTTCATGTAAAATTTCTAAAGGAACGCAATGGTGATGTCCATTTTACCTAATTCCTGATTCTTAAATTAATTATCCTCATTTTACTATCTTTTCCGTTACACACACCGTTATCGAACTAATTTTTTCTTCTCTTTCATGTATTAATTAATTCTTCTTATGCATCACCATTATTTACCTATCATAAGCATATTTTCATATATTTTATTTCATTTTTAATTATACTTAAAAATGCGGGGTGTTACATTCTCCCCTCCTTAAAGGATTTCGTCCCCGAAATCTTCAAGTTAAGAAGAATGTGCCCTACCATCCAATCATCCATCTACTCAATCACCAATCACAGGCATTCATTGTCCTTAAGAGATTTCTAATGCTGTATGAACATATGCAAGAAGTGTGTGCATATGTTCCTTGTCTAATGCAAAGATCAGGCGGTCCACTGATTCAGTTGACCTCCTTAATGCGAATTATGCCAGTGCCATGAGTCCAACATGTATGCAATTTTCCTACTCGATACATATCATTTCTATATGAGTGCACAATCATTCAGTCATATGCAACATCCATGTGCTGAGTCAATCATTTTGCATCCACAAAAATTAAAAATTGTCACACATCTATGGAACTGGCAACATAATTTCCTTTCCAATGAAATCAATCTTAGCACTTGATTCGATCCCAGTCAAAAGTGACGCCCTGTACAAAACTGAAAAGGGCAAAATGATCACGTTCATAATTTGTAAAAATTATGGACATGTCTCATATCCCCGCAACCAGCATATTAAAATATGAGAATGATCCAACTCTCAAAAAATTAAAAAAAATACGATCCTTGGATCCGTAAAATGTGGGTTGTTACATTCACCACCGCCCCCCAAGGAATTTCGGCCCCGAAATCCCAACCAAACACAAGCAACCAAACCAATTTTGCATACCTATCATCCATAAGCAGCCATTTTATCATCCAAACTAGCATCCATCAAGCCATGCATCCATATCCTTAACCTGGCATGTGGAATGCTAACAACAATAGTATAAGCTACAATGATGTAAAGTGACACGACTTTAATGAGTCATACCGACGAAGAGGTCTGGATGAGTCATCTTCATACTCTCTTCTGTCTCCCACGTTCAATCGTCATCATCCTCAATCTAATGCACTTTGACTAACTTGACCTTCTTCCTCCTAAGCTGTTTCATGTTATTCCCCATGACAAGAAGCGACTTATATGTCTTCATACTGCTCTGGAGATAACACCACATTCGAATCATATGCACACTTCCGTAGAAATGACACATGGAAAACATTATGCACGCCTGACATCTTCTCGGGTAAATCCAGTTTATATGCGAGCTTTCCAATCGACTCGACTATTGGAAAGGGACCAACAAACCTTCGAGCCAACTTTCCTTTACTTCTGAATCAAACAACATGCTTTAACAGCGAAATCATCATGAAAATCAGGTCACCATTGTCAAATTCCAAATCGTTTCGACGTTTATCGGCATAACTCTCCTAATGGTCTTGGGCTTCCTTTATTCGTTGCCGAATGATCTTGATACAATCTGATGTTTCTTTTATCGCTTCTGGCCCAAGTACCAACTTATCTTCAGTTTCTAACCAACATATCGGAGAGTTACACGGTCTACCGTACAACATCTCATATGGTGCAATCCTAATGATCAATTGGTAGATGTTATTGTACGCAAACTCAACTAGATGTAGACGGTTTTTCCACGTTCCTCTGAAGTCCAATACACAAGCCCTCAGGGGATCTTCCAAAACTTGGTTAACCCTCTCCATTTGACCATCGGTTTGAGGATGATAAGTCGTATTCAAACATAACTCAGTTCCCAAAGTCTCTTGCAAACTCTTCCAAAATCCACTCATGAACAATGGATCTCAATCGTTGACTATGCTCTTTATGGTACCTGGAATCAAACTATCCACTTTGTATATAGCTCTACAAACTTTGGTGTTGTCTTAGTCGATCTGGTAAGAATAAACCTCACATTTTTGGTCAAACGATCCACGATGACCCAAATCCCTTAGTTTCTTGCCCTGGTTCGAGGTAGATCATTGATAAAGTCTATCGATATTTGCTCCCACTTCCTCATAGGAACTTCCAATGGCTGAAGCAACCCACTCGGCTTCTTCTAAGCTTTCACCAACTGACAGTTCATGCTCTTGGAAATAAATTTTGCAACATCCCTCTTCATCCCTTCCTAGTAGTAAGCTCGTTTCATGTCCTAATTCATCTTATTACCACCGGGATGAATCGTCATCTTTGAGTGATGTCATTCCCTCAAAACCTCATCTCTCAATCCATCAATGTCTAGAAAAACCAGTCGTCCTTTCTTTCGAAGCCATCACTCTTGATCAACCTCGAATTCATTATCCTCTGGTTCTAACTACTTCTATATAATCTTGTCAAGCTTTGCATCATGCATTTGGATTTCGGCAACCCTTTCGATGAGAGTAGGTCTTTTTTGATAAGCTTGCCATCATTTCAGGTTCTAACTCACGCTATGGTCTGAAATCAAATCTTGCCAAGTACTTGAGGTGTTTCTATTTCGAAAACATTGCTCTCAAACTTGTGTGTCTTCAAATCAACGCATCCTCCACTGCGTTACCTTTACCAGGAGTATAGGCTATACCAAAATCATATGATGCCAGAAATTCTAACCACTGCTGTTGCCGAAGATTCAAATCCTTTTGGGAGAAATGATACTTTAATGACTTGTGATCTGTAAACAACTCGAATCGAACTCCCAACCGGTAATGTCTCCACTTTTTCAGATCAAACACGTTTGCTGCCAACTCCTAATCATGAGTTGGATAATTCCTTTTGTGCAGCTTCAGTTGTCGACTTGCATAGGCCACAATTTTATCCTTCTGCATCAGCATTGCTCCAAGTCCAGTGCCACATGCATCAGTGTATACCACCATTTCTTTGTTCCCTCTTGGAATCATCAAAACAGGAGCACTCGTTAGTCTCTCTTTCATGATTCCAAAAGCTTGCTCACAGTTCACATTACACTCAAACACCTGGTTCTTTTTTATCAATCCAGTTAATGGTGCAGCTATCTTGGAGAAATCCTTCATAAAACGGAAATAATATCCTGCCAACCCAAGGAAACTTTGAACATCCATCGCGCTCTTAGGTCTATCCTAGTCCTGGATTACTACCACCTTAGCAGGGTCAACTGCTATTCCATTTCAAGAAAAAACATGTCCTAAGAGCCTCACTTCCCTCTTCCAGAAGTCACACTTTGAAAACTTGGCTCTCAACTGATGCTTTCTCAAGATTTTCAAAACAAGTCGCAAGTGTGCCTATGCTCTTCCTCATTCGTGGAGTAAACCAAAATATTATCCACAAACACAAGCATAAACTTGTTCAACTAATCCCTGGATATCCTATCATAAGATCCAGAAAATACGCTGGTGCGTAAGTCAACTCAAATGGAATCACCATCCATTTGAAGAAACCGGATGGTGTACTAAAACCAGTCTTCAACATATTATTCTTTGCTACCCTCAACTAGTGGAATCCCATTATCAAATTCATCTGAGAAATCACCTTGGTCTCGTGCAGCTCAGCGAACAAGTTGTCTATCCTTGGCAACGGATACTTATTCTTCTTGGTCACCTTGTTCAGCTTACGATAATCCATACACAACCTCAAGGATCCATCAGCCTTGGTTGCAAACACACCGTATGCACCCCATTCGGATACACTTGTTCGAGTAAACCCTTTTCCCAGAAGATCACGTACATGCATCTCTAACTCTCGCTATTGCTTAGGCGCCATCCGCTTAAGACGCATGACGATAGTTCTAGCACCTTCGACCAAATCGATTTTGAACTCAATCTCTCGATGCGGCGGTAAATACCCTTTGATCTCGTCAAAGACATCTTTAAACTCACCTATGATTGGTGTCGATGACAAGTCTACCCGTGGAATCACAAGCGAATACAAATATCTCATGAAGACACCATCTTCGGGCTTACATCGAATCACAACCATTCGCCCTTCCACATTTCCGACTGTCACCTCTAGCTTCTCGCAATCCACTTTTGCAGCATACCTCTTGAGCTAGTCCATACTCAAGATAACCCCAAACCCAGCGAAGTTCAAAACAAAGCAATCATACATAAAGAGCAACCAAGACACGACAACACTAGACCACGAAAAATCATACACAAACAGGATGGACCCCCAACTAGATTAGTCACAAAAACGGTCTATCATAAAGTTTGGGTTCCAAACCCAAGCGGCAAACAAGCTCATTACAAATGAATGAATGTGATGCTCCAGAATCAAACAACACACGAACTGAAGCAACTCTAATGGAAAGAATACCTTAAACGACGACACTCTTCCCTTTCTTCTCTACCGTAGGAGCCCTTGAAGACGATGGAACAACCTCCAAAGCGTACGCCTTCACAAACTGCTTTCCTTTAGCTGGTTTCGGATAATCCTTCTTGTTATACCCAGGCTTGCCACAGTTGTAGCGCTTCTTCTCAGCTTTCGTATTCTTGCAGTATTTGGAATAATGGTCGTCGTACTAGAAGTTGTAGCAAGTCAATTCGCTCTTCTTCTTTTTCTGGCCATCGTTCCCTTTCTGTTGTTGCTTCTTCCTCTTTTTATTGTTACCACCCTATTGTGGTTTTGGTTCCTCCTTAGCTGCAACATTCGTCTCTTCCTTGGGAAACAAACTCTCATGCCTCAGATCTTTCTCGACGATCTTCTTACAAGTGTCATCTAGATGATCCACTAGTTGGTTCCCAAGGTATTTGTCCAAGCCCATGAAAAACTTCTCATTCTTCTGATAAGGAGTCTCGAAATATGAACGAGCATACTTCGACAAAGCTTTGAAGTCAGACACATCCTCCAGCACCGGTCGACCATTCTGCTTAAGCTCCACAAACCTCTTAAACAAAATAGACTTCTGAATAGTAGAGATAAACTTTATCTTAAACTTGAATTGGAATTGCTCCCACAAAATCTCATCCTCCAGAATCTTTAGAGTGACAGAGTTCCACCAGTCCATTGGTCTACCATCTAGTTGTCTCGATGCAAGCATCCTTATAGTCGCATCATCAATTCCTAAGTCTCCAAAAATCTGAATGCAAGTATCAAGCCACCCTTGAATCTCTACAATCGGCCTCGTCCCCTTAAACGGCTTCCCTATCAGAGTAGTGAAGTCTTTGCATAGCTTATCGAAGTCCATGGCTCTGGGCGCTTGCACTTGAACTCCGACATCTACAATGGATGTCTTCTGAACGGGTACCCTCCTCATAATCGTTTCCATCATGGCCTCGAACATAGCCGGGTAGTTTGGTATACCACCATTACTTCCTACAGGAACAATTTCCTCTCTAACAGCGTGTCTCAATGGTCAACGCCTTATTCTAAATCTGTAATATAGAATGATTAGTCCATGCATGACAAAAATTGCAAATGGAGATCAAACATTATTATACTATGCACTAATATATAGTATACGTCCATCAAAAATCTACAAATATGTCTCTCATACGTAATTACATCTTTGAACTTTGGCTAAAATCGCCAGAACTCTGATACCAAATGTGATAACCGCCCACAAATCGTGCACTTAATAAGGGAAATAATGCATTGAAAGACATGCTAGGAAGCTATGGACAATCATCAGGGTAAAATAATATACATGGATCTTGTCGTGTAACTCACAGCGCAAGGATAAAATATAATAGAACATATACAACAAGCAATCATCATGAAACAGAGATGAGTGGAGTCTTAAAACTCTTTTATATCATCATGAAATAATATCCATACATCAAAAGATTTCAAAATAAGATCCTATACAAAGTGCCTCAGTACAAACACTCAGAGAAATCATAACAGCGGAAAACATCAAGATATGTATAGTAGCAGTAGTATGTAAGCCTTCTGCTTGTCTTTGCTCCGCAGTATCATCTCATCGAGATCAATCACCTGTCACATGCCACCTAGTCTGCAATCCATAACATCATGGATGGACATCCCAAGGTAATAAGATGACACATAAAACCTTAAGTCAGACAATAGTCTTAATATGCGATAAACAACTATCTGAATTAATCAATAAAGTATACGAGAATAGGAAAATTAATCAACTAATCTACCAACATCAACAGAGAAGAACCCAAACCCGTCTTCCTACATCCCTACATCCAAAAGTGATAGCCATTACGACAATCAAGTAGAAACTAGCAGTACATTTGTGGCAATCAGTTATCAAGCGCGGACCATCCTAGTCGATATCGACATCTCCCAAGTACGAGCCCCGAAATCCTGAATCAACATTAGACAAGCACCCAAGAGATGTCTCCTTCAACATCGAATAATCTACACAAGACAACATAAGTAAACAATCATCATCCATGATTTTGGCTATCACTACAAGTCCTTTTTTGAAACCATCGTTAATGGTATGATTGGATCAACACCTTGTCGTCCGTCAAGGGCTAATGGTATCCCCAGTTATAGCAAAAACACCATACGCCTTTCATTGATACTTATCCAGGCCTTTCTTCGATACCCAGGGTACTCGACTAATCATCTAGTCTTTTAGGCGTCTCTATTATACCCTTGCTTTGAGCCTGCTAGAACCTACGACAATGATAACTCTTCGGCCTTCAGTATGTCTAGTCCTCATCGGCCACCATTCATAAGCTCAGATCATCTTGAGCAGCCATTATCCACAAAATCAACCTCTTTGAATTGTCTTGACATTTGTTGCATTTCTACGATCAATGAACACTTCACAATACTTTGTACACTCCTCCTTCAATTCACTTTGAAGCCACAACCACCATCGACCCAAAAACATAAGTCATTTCGTCAATATTTGATTCACAGTGTTTTAGCCCGACTCATCATGTCACCATTGACCCGACTCATCAAGTCACAATTGAGCCAACTCATCAGGTCAAAATAACAACCTGACCCGACTCATCAGGCCAAAAACGACCTGACCTAACTAATCAGGTCAAAAATGACATGACTTAACTCATCAGGTCAAAAACGACCTAACCTGACTAATTAGGTCAAAAACGACCTCACCTGACTCAACAGGTCAAAAAAAGACATGACCAGACTCGTCAGTTCAAAAACGACCTGACCTGACTCCTCGAGTCAAAAACAACATTACGTGACTAATCAGGTCAAAAACGACCCGACGTGACTAATTAGGTTAAAAAACGACCTGACCTGACTTATCAGGTCAAAAATGGCCTAACCTAACTCAACAGGTCAAAAATGACCTGATTTCATTTCTTGTGCAACAAGCCATGCGACCCATCCAAAAACGACTCGACTCTAGATCTGACCAATTTATCTCCAATCTCGACTAATCCACCACCAAATGACAACATCAATGCAAACTGCTCACCCAAACCATCCAATTCAACCATCAACACATTATGAAACCATCAGCAACACTTAAACTACAATTATTCATCATACAACCATATGGAATTCAACAAATCATGATAAATCGATGAATGAACAAAACGATGGATTTAAACGTGCATATATCTACGAATTAACATAAGAATTACGTATTTAAGTTGCTAGATTAGATCCTATGGTGATCCAAATGAAAACATACTTTCCATGATGTAGATCTAGGTGAAAACGACTAGAAATGATGAAAATAAGATCAAACAACCCATATACTTGATTGAATCCATGGAGAGATGTTTATCACTCACCAATTCTTTGAATTAACTTGAAATAACTAAATTCCCAATCCGAACAGCGAAGAATGAACTTCAAACTTCTTGATTTGATGCGATCTCTCTTCGTTTGATGCAGATCTAGCTTCCATTGATGTAGATCTTCGATCTTCTAGCGTAAATCTAGAATTTTAATAGAGAAAAGATATATTTGATTGAGCAAGGAGGATCGCAAGCTCAACCAAATGAGAGAATGAAGAAAGTAAACTATTCTCCATGCCTCTATCCCCCTATTTATAGCCTCCAGCCTACCCACTAATGGACCACACCAAATCAACCCATTAATGACTTGTTAAACCTGAACATAAATTGTGCAGCACTAAAACAACGAATTCCCCCAAACCGCTGAACCAAATCTTTTATGTGACCATTCTATGGAATTGGCAACACCATTTCCTTATCGATGAAATCGATCTCAGCGCTTGATTCGATCCCAGTTAAAAGTTATGCCATATACAAAACTTACAAAGGAAAAAAGGTCACAAATAAAATTGGTAAAAATTATGAACATGTCTCACATACCCATAACCAACATATCAAAATATGAGAGTGATACAACCTGCAGGGAATTAAATAAAAATATTTTACGATCCTCCGATCCGTAAAATGCGGGCTATTACATTTCCCCTTTTTGATCTAGGAAATCCATCAATAAAATCCATGGAAATTCTTTCCCATTTCCGCGCGAGTATATCCAAAGGATGCATCATATCTGAAGGCTTTTGATAATCAACATTTACCCATTGGCATTTTAAA
This sequence comes from Allium sativum, assembly GCA_030737875.1. Lineage (NCBI taxonomy): Eukaryota > Viridiplantae > Streptophyta > Magnoliopsida > Asparagales > Amaryllidaceae > Allium > Allium sativum. The sequence goes on along the minus strand of CM060920.1, from coordinate 332,363,026 downwards.
AATTTTGAAACATATTTTGCTACATCACTCTTTATACCTTTGCACCGGTAAATTCTCTTAAGGTCATGATACATTTTGATTCCCCTTGGATGGATTGTATTTAGTTCTATGATGCTCATCCATCATCTCTTTCTTCAATTTAGTTAAGTCTGATATACATACTCTTCCCTTAAATTGTAAGTACCCTTTTTCATTCAATGAAAAATTCTGCACATCCCTTCTTTCCATTAAATATGGATCCTGGTCTTGTAGTGATCGTACTCTATCCATCAGAACTAGCCTTATGGTGACTACTTAATTTCCCATAATTCTGCATTTCCTAAAATTCCTTTCTTTTAATTATCTCACTTGCGTCACCCAAAATAGTTAAGGCCTTAAATTCTTCTATTATTAATCTATCCAACTTAACATCTTGCCTACAAAGTGCATCAGCAACCTTGTTTGCTTTCCCTGGGATATATAAGATGTCCAAATCATATGCAACCAAGAACTTCACCCATCTATGCTGCCTCATGTTTAAATATTTAAATACTTTAGGGACTTGTGATCTGTATATAAATCAAACTTTCCCTTAACAAATAATGTCTCCACAACTTTAAAACATACACCACTACTGCATGTTCAAGATCATGGGTTGCATAACTAGTTTCATTTGGTTTAAGCTGCCTAGATGCATATGCAATCAGCTGCCCATGTTACATCCATGCAACGCCTAAACCAGAGCCACAAGCATTTGTATTACTAATGATATTTTTCGTCCACTCAGATAAAAGTCTATAGAAATGGACCTAAGGGAAAAACATGTGTATTTAGCTTTTACGAGTTTGAGTTAGTTCACCATTTCCTAGATATCAAGGTTTTGAGTCCAGAAGATTAGTTACTCTTCCCTCAATGAGGTGAGTATCACACTTAAGCGACTTGAAACCAACCATTACCTTGGCACATGGGTTTCCTAAGCTCAACACTTGATAAGGACTAAATGGCTTATAGGAAGAGGTTCCGCACATGATTTGTGGAAGGGTTTAGTCTAGGGTAAGAGCTTGTACGCATATAGGAAACAAATAACATAATGCACTGGTGATATCTAAGAAATACCATAAGAAACATGTAACACCCCACCTCCGTTAAGGTCACTCGCAAAGGGAATGCCTTAACTTTGGTGGAGCGTTTTTAGTAGACAGAACAGAAATTTACAAGACAGATAAAATAGTACTTGAAATATTTATACCTTTATTACAACAGAAACAGAAATAAGTTTGGTTACATCTTTCAAAATCACAACATCGGAATTCAAGTACATAAATATCGGTCTTGTAAAAAAGCCTTCAGAATGCATAGTTTTTAAAGCCATAATCCCAACGTAAACTGCCATGAAAAATAGAGCAAAAGCCAAGCAATACTTCAAACACATCAAGCAGAGAGAATCTGAATCAAGCTCCTATGTTTCCACCTTGAAAACCTAGTTAGGGCGGGGGGGGGGGGGGGGACAGAAAGAAAAGAGCCGAAACAAACTAGGTCAGACATAAGTCTTGTGAGTCCAGTGACTTTCAACATATAAACATATAATAGTATCATGACATGTAAATAAAACTGGAAGAGAGATAACCGTAACAGAAATAGCAGGTTAACAGAAGAAACGGAATGATATAAGCTAAGCTAAGCTTTTCACTTCTCTGCACTAATACTAGTATGATAGGATTAGGTGTTACCCTAATGTCTAAACTGAAACAGAAACGAAAACAAAATAATCTCTACAAAAACAGAATGCTAGTAATGGGCCTCTACCACCCGAACAAACAGAAGGTATAGAAGCAGAATACTAATAATGGGCCTTTACCACCCAACTAATGGGCCTTTACCACCCCAATAGATAGAAGGTGCGGAAACAGAATCAGAAATGGAATCTGAGACGGAAATAGAATAATCCCTATGGAAACAGAATGTTAGAATTAAGTGTACACTAGTAATGGGCCTTTACCACCCCAACAGACGGTACCACGCAGAAACAGACAGGTGTTACCACCCAACAGAAACAGACGGTACCAACAGAAACAGAAAGAACTAAGTGTACCATAAGTCCTACCCCCAAGCGATCGGTTCCCTAATACATAAATACCCTGTGTCGGCCCCCAGTAGGGTGTATCACTCCCTAAAGTGGAAACCTATTGGCACAGACCTATTTACAGATGTCACGGTGTCTTACATCCTCAGAGCAGACCGAATCCATGCACGCACATGACCCGGTTGGAAAGCACCATCAACACCCCTCTACATTATCAGAATGAATTGCTTATAATTGGTTCAGTAAGCGTGCCCAGACCCCAACATAGCGTGGGGTCAAAGTTTTGATACCAGAAAGGGTTACTGACTAATATGGGTTCCACACAACAGATGACACAAGTAATTCCCCTCCTAACCTTATGTCCCCAGACTAACAGATTTCAGACTAACTTGTTTACAGATTTCAGACAGAGTTCAGATTACTAGTTCACAGATCAGACAATCAAGTTAACAAGTTTTCAGATTAACAGATCGGATGTACGGATTTAACAGACTTACAGATTGTCTAACTTTGTATTGGGCCTACAGATTCATGAAACGGGTTTATTAAATTCATCAGTCCAGTTGGTTTAACCCTATCCACCAAACACATTTTTAGACACCACGTTTCTCTTAAATTTGCATTAATTAAATATTAATGCATACACCTCTCATTAGGTCGGTAGCTTGTGGTCGCTGGATGTGCCGCGCGGTTCCGGGCAGACTTCTGCCATAAGCCAGACCTAACCTCGTGTCTAAGAATATTTTAGTTATGCCTATGACCTCTCACATTAGACTGATAGTTTTTCGGTTGCTGGTTAAGCCGGTTGGTTCCGGGCAGGCTGTTACCACAAACAGAATCTAACCTCGTGTCATAGCCAATTCATTCCAATACAGATTATACAGATATCAGACTAATTATGTCAATTTAACAGATTAAACTTCTTTACATGTTACAGCGGATTAATCAAATTTCAATCTTAGATCGAGCCTACGGATTTTCATATCCAAATTACAATTATTTAGCTTTCAATAGATTAGGCAACTCAACAGATAACAGATCTAGCAGATTAGGTGATTCAACAGATTTAGCAGATAATAGATTTAGCAAATTAGGCAATTCAACGGATTTAGCAGATAACAGATTTAGCAGATTAGACAATTCAACAGATTTAGCAGCTTAGGCAATTCAACAGTGTTAGCAGATAACAGATTTAGCAGATTAGGAAATTCAACAGATAACAGAATTAGCAGATTAGGCAATTCAACAGATTAATCATTTATAAAATTCTATTCACATATCTTGCCTAATCATAAATTAAGCCTAACCTTACATGCCTAAATCATGGTCATAATTCATGATACAACATATGCCCAAATTTTAGTTAAGCTTTGCACAGTACAGAATATTATCAAAAAGCCCCAAACAATATGAATTTTGCTAAATTATAGCCTATGATGTCAAATATTAAACCCATATTTAGGCACATTCACATTAATAGTCATCCTATTTTAACATAGATCTTTATTCCTAAGTCACAAATCCTTCTTTTCTTTTCAAGTCATAGGCCGTGATATAAAATATGCCCCAAATCTAGATCTTAAATTTTAATCATGAATTATGTCCTCAAAATCAAATCTTGCACTATAACATGCATTATATTCCCAATTCCAAGTCATATGCTTTCATATAATAATTCTTCTTCCAAATCACCGTCTATCATACATAGTATGCACTGATTCCAGATCTTAATTTACAACCTATGTTCTTTTCTCAAATCAGTCAAAGATCAGTCATGTCCAATTAGCATTATCCATTATTTGTCCCATAATTTAGTGTTCGTGCGATAATCTCTTACGAGATTTGGCACAGGCTCGTGGTAACTTGGCTATAAACAAAAAGGAAGAAAAGAGGGAGCAGATACAGAACAGTCACAATAAAATTAATAAGATAGATCCACATGAAAGTATGCATAACCTCAGATCCAGATTCACCAAAATGTCAAGATAATTATTAAATTTCATATCTGAAAATGACTGTACTCACAATTGAAAAGGTAAATCTTAATTTCTGGTATCTGTATTTTGACACTGAATAGCGCTCCTTTGTTGTAGACTATCGATTAGATTAGAAAATAGTTGTTCTCTTTTAACTCTATTCAGATTGGAAGAAGATGCACTAGTTCTAGTTTTGATTCTAGCAGAGTAGCGATGCCATTTTTATTTTAAATTAGAATAAAGGCAGTATAAGCAGAATGAAATGGTGTGGGGAGAAATCTAGGTTTGGGGGTGTTTAAATAGGAAAATAGGGTAATTTAGTGCCTTTAGATCAGTCCAGAAGCCACCAGAATCGTCCAGAGCAGCAGGCCACATCACACAGCGAATCAGAGAGTGACACGTGGCAGAACAGGTCAGAGCTGGATCTGGGAAAACAGGGGGTAGGTCGACCCCCAGGTCGACCCTAGTGTCGACTTGTGTACCTAGGTCGACCCTAGTGTTGACCTGGGTCCTAAGCGGGAATTTTCCCGCCCAGCCCGGGTGTCTGTTTTGAATTTCGAAATCTGAAATTTGAATTTCGGGCTGGTTTTTATTGAAACTTCCGAAGGCCATATCTTCTTCATACGGAGTTCGATTTACGCAAACTTAGACTCTATTCCAAGCAGAATTTCGAGATGAACGCAATGGCACAACATATTTCCCTTAATTATTTTGTTACAATTTAATTATTCTCTGATTTGTTACTCTTATGTTCACAGAAAATACGGGGTGTTACATTCTCCCCTCCATAAAGGATTTCATCCCCGAAATCTTCAAGTTAGGAAGAATGTGTCCTACCATCCAATCACCCATCTACTCAACCATCATTCACAGCATCCATTTTCCTTAGAAAACTTTTAATGTTGTATTAACATATGCAAAAGCGTGTGTATATGTTCCTTATCTACTGCAAAGATCAGGCAGTCCGCTGATTCAGTTGACCTCCTTAATGTGAATTATGTCAGTGCCATGAGTCCAACATATATGCAATTTTCCTATTTGATACATATCATTTCTATATGAGTGCACAACCATTCATTCATATGCAACATCCGTGTGCTGAGTCAATCATTTCGCATCCATAAAAATTTTAAAAATGCACACACATCCATATGCAGTATGAGAGTGTTTTTGAGCCGATCTAGTGCCCGGTATGTGTATATGCATCCACGAGCAACCACTAGCAACAACTTGCGTCCACTTGCAACCATCAAACATAACATGTCTCAAATACATGTTTACACCCATTAGTTTCTAAAGGTCGAAGATTCGATCGATATGATAAATCTGAGGGATAGAAGCAAGTACAATTAAAACAAAAGCTTGGTTCCCATTAGACATCGGTTTAAGAGAATAACCCCATAAGTATCAACCTCGAAGACTGAAATCAACATCAGATTGACACTTAGAGAATCACTCCCATTAAAAAAATGTCCAACTGGAAATCTACTTCACGCTCCGAGTAAAAACCCTTAACCTTATCGGAAGTATTCAGATACTTACAGACCACTGGTACAGATCAGATTACCAAATGATTCTTAGGAAACTAAGCATGATAAAAACCCAGAACGTATGCATCATAGTCAACTTAATGCCCAACACAGATACCCTCAAACCCCAACTTATCACAAACAAATGAGTCATAACCCTTATGGGTTTGAGTCTACAGCAGGATCAGAAAAAAGACTAGTATTAAAGTGTAGAGTTTCAATTACAGAATCAAAATGCCAGAATCAGAAAGAGTTTTAACTCCACAATCAGATAAGGAAATTAAATCTTCAACATAAATTTTCTTATTTCTTTCCAATCCACCAGCATCGCGAGCATTCGCCTGCTCTCCAGAAGTGGGTCCTGCCCTCTGCCCTTGTCCTTGTTTCTTTGGGCAGTCCCTAGTAAAGTGCCCCATCTCTCCACAGTTGAAGCAAGTGCCCTTCCTTTTTCTGCAATCCTTGTTCAGATGGGTCGAGCTTCCACAAGTAAAGCACTTCTTCTCCTTCTTATCTTCAGACTTCTCATCCTTCTTTTGTGTTTCCTTTTTGGGCCCCGCCTTCTTATTCTGTGGTCCTTCAAGCTTTTCTTCTTTCTTCTCACTTTTGGTTTCCTCTTCATGCATCAACGCCATATCAACTAATTTCTCGAAGGTAGCCCCCATAGGAATGCAGGACATTGCCAATCCGTGTAGCGGCTCATTCAAACCTTTAGCAAAACTTAGTGCCTTCTTATGCAGTGTATTTACCAAATCTAAGCCGAATCTCACCAACTGATTAAACTTGTTGACGTACTCTCTCACTGATAAATTCCCCTGCTTCAATGCCAAGAACCTCTCTACGTATAGACTCTCTTCCACTCGTGAGAGAAATTTCATGTCGAACCTATGCCTGAAATCCATCCATCTCTCTACCGGATGCTCTCCATTTGCAACCTCCCACCAAAAAGAAGCTTCGTCCTTAAGCAACCATACCGCCAACTATATCTTCTGCCTATCGTCCACCTCGAACATAACGAACAAATCCTTAGTTTCTTTAAGCCAGTTCCTTGCCTCCACGAAGGATTTAGTTCCATTAAAGTTCTTCCCACCCATGGCTCGAAAGTCTCTACATATATTCAGGAAAGTATTCACGTGCGGAGGTGGAGGAGGAATCGCTACAGCTGGGGGAGGAGGGAGTATGTTGGGCCTGCATCATTAGCCCTAGCTTCTAGGTACCTCCTGAACCAGCCAGGTATCGGTACACCTTCCGGAAGGTTAAGATCCCCAGACATGCTGAAACGAAAGAAAAGAAAAGATTCAAAACAAAGGATAGGAAGATATGCATATGGCTTTGGGGATTATGTTTTTCAAAATAAACTCTACTTTTGAAAATACTTCCTTTTTAAAACCTTTTTGAAAATAGTTTTCAAAAACTTTTTATCGAATTTGGTAACCTTCAGCTCTGATACCAAGTGTAACACCCCACCTCCGTTAAGGTCACTCGCAAAGGGAATGCCTTAACTTTGGTGGAGCGTTTTTAGTAGACAGAACAGAAATTTGTAAGACAAATAAAGTAGTACTTGAAAATTTTATAACTTTATTACAACAAAAACAGAAATAAGTTTGGTTACATTTTTCAAAATCACAATATCGGAATTCAAGTACATAAATATCGGTCTTGTACAAAAGCCTTCAGAATGCATAGTTTTTAAAGCCATAATCCCCAGTGTAATCTTCCATGGAAAAATAGAGCCAAAGCCAAGCAATACTTCAAACACTTCAAGCAGAGAGAATCTGAATCAAGCTTCTATGTTTCCACCCTGAAAACCTGGTGGGTGGGGAATGCAAAGAAAAGAGGCGAAACAAACTAGGCCAGACATAAGTCTGGTGAGTCCAGTGACTTTCAGCATATAAACAGATAATAGTATCATGACATGTAAATAAAACTGGATGAGAGATAACCGTAACAGGAATAGCAGGTTAACAGAAGAAACGTAATGATATAAGCTAAGCTAAGCTTTTCACTTCTCTGCACTAATACTAGTATAACAGGATTAGGTGTTACCCTAATGTCTAAACTGAAACAGAAACGAAAACAGAATGATCTCTATAGAAACAGAATGCTAATAATGGGCCTTTACCACCCAAACAAACAGAAGGTACAGAAGCAGAATACTAATAATGGGCCTTTACCACCCAACTAATGGGCCTTTACTACCCCAACAGACAGAAGGTACGGAAACAGAATCAGAAACGGAATCTGGGAGGAAAAAGAATAATCCCTATGGAAACAGAATGTTAGAATTAGATGTACACTAGTAATGGGCCTTTACCACCCCAACAGACGGTACCACGCAGAAACAGACAGGTGTTACCACATAACAGAAACAGACGGTACCAACAGAAATAGACAGAACTAAGTGTACCCTAAGTCCTACCCCCAAGCAATCGTCTCCCTAATACATAAATACCCTGTGTCGGCCCCATAGTAGGGTGTATCACTCCCTAAAGTGGCAACCTATTGGAATAGACCTATTTATAGATGTCACGGTGTCTTACGTCCTCAGAGCAGACCAGATCCATGCACGCACATAACCCGAGTGGAACGCACCATCAACACCCCTCGCCATTATCAGAATGAACCGCTTATAATTAGTTCAGTAAGCGTGCCCGGACCCCTACATAGCGTGGGGTTAAAGTTTTGATACCAGAAAGGGTTACTGACTAATATGGGTTCCACACAACAGATGACACAAGTAATTCCCCTCCTAACCTTGTGTCCCCAGACTAACAGATTTCAGACAAACTTGTTTACAGGTTTCAGACAGAGTTCAGATTACTAGTTCACAGATCAGACAATCAAGTTAACAAGTTATCAGATTAACAGATCAGATGTACGGATTTAACAAGCTTACAGATTGTCTAACTTTGTATTGGGCCTACAGATTTACGAAACGGGTTTATTAGATTCATCAGTCCAGTTGGTTTAACCCTATCCACCAAACACATTTTTAGACACCACGTTTCTCTTAAATTTGCATTAATTAAATATTAATGCATAGACCTCTCACATTAGGTCGGTAGCTTGTGGTCGCTGGATGTGCCGCGCGGTTCCGGGCAGACTTCTGCCATAAGCCAGACCTAACCTCGTGTCTAAGAATATTTTAGTTATGCCTATGACCTCTCACATTAGACTGATAGTTTTTCGGTTGCTGGTTAAGCCGGTTGGTTCCGGGCAGGCTGTTACCACAAACAGAATCTAACCTCGTGTCATAGCCAATTCATTCCAATACAGATTATACAGATATCAGACTAATTATGTCAATTTAACAGATTAAACTTCTTTACATGTTACAGCGGATTAATCAAATTTCAATCTTAGATCGAGCCTACGGATTTTCATATCCAAATTACAATTATTTAGCTTTCAATAGATTAGGCAACTCAACAGATAACAGATCTAGCAGATTAGGCGATTCAACAGATTTAGCAGATAATAGATTTAGCAAATTAGGCAATTCAACGGATTTAGCAGATAACAGATTTAGCAGATTAGACAATTCAACAGATTTAGCAGCTTAGGCAATTCAACAGTGTTAGCAGATAACAGATTTAGCAGATTAGGAAATTCAACAGATAACAGAATTAGCAGATTAGGCAATTCAACAGATTAATCATTTATAGAATTAGCAGATTAGGCAATTCAACAGATCAAATCTTGCACTATAACATGCATTATATTCCAAATTTCAAGTCATATGCTATCATATAATAATTCTTCTTCCAAATCACCGTCTATCATACATAGTATGCACTAATTCGAGATCTTAATTTACAACCTATGTTCTTTTCTCAAATCAGTCATGTCCAATTATGCATTATCCATTATTTGTCCCAAAATTTAGCGTTCGTATGTTAATCTCTTATGAGATTTGGTGCAGGCTCGTGGTGGCCTGGCTATAAACAAAAAGGAAGAAAAGAGGGAGCAGATACAGAACTGTCACTATAACATTAACAAGATAGATCCACAGAAAAGTATGCATAACCTCAGATCCAGATTCACAAAAATGTCAAGATAATTATTAAATTTCATATCTGAAAATAACTGTACTCACAATTGAAAAGGTAAATCTTGATCTCTAGGATCTGTATTCTGACACTGAATAGCGCTCCTTTGCCGTAGACTATCAATTAGATTAGAAAATAGTTGTTCTCTTTTAACTCTATTCAGATTGGAAGAAGATGCACTAGTTCTGGTTTTGATTCTAGCAGAGTAGCGATGCCATTTTTATTTTTAAATTAGAAAAGAGGCAGAGTATAGGCAGAATGAAATGGTGTGGGGGGAAAGCTAGGTTTGGGGGTGTTTAAATAGGAAAATAGGGTAATTTAGAGCCTTTAGATCAGTCCAGAAGCCATCAGAATCGTCCAGAGTAGCAGGCCACATCACACAGCGAATCAGAGAGCGACACGTGGCTGAACAGGTCAGAGCTGGATCTGGGAAAACAGGGGGGAGGTTGACCCTAAGGTCGACCCTAGTGTCGACCTGTGTACCTAGGTCGACCCTAGTGTCGACCTGGGTCTTGGGCTGGAATTTTCCCGCCCAGTCCGGATGTCTGTTTTGAATTTCGAAATCTGAAATTTGAATTTCAGACTGGTTTTTATTGAAACTTTCGAAGGCCGTATCTTTTTCATACGGAGTCCGATTTACGCAAACTTGGACTCTATTCCAATCAGAATTTCAAGATGAATGCAATGGCGTACCCATTTTCCTTAATATTATGTTACAATTTAATTATTCTCTGATTTGTTACTCTTATGTTCAAAGAAAATATGGGGTGTTACAAAGCACATAAGAAAATACAATAAGTATTGATCCACTCTTTATTGGTATTTGATCTGGATTACATGGGTGATTACGACTGAAATCCCCAATTTAATTTAGAAAGTAGGGTCTACTCTATAGAAAAGAGAGTACAAGAATGAAAATGAGAAAATTGCCCCAAAAATGAGACCTCTGGAGTCTTATTTATCGACAAATCGGGGCCCCTTTCGCTATTGGGCCAACAACACTCCTTGTCAACCGCTTTTCTCTTTGGTTCTGGAAGTCCTGGCTCTCGGCTGCCTTTAGTTTAGGCTCTGAAGGCTTAGCTTATGACCTTTTGAAGTGTCGGTTCCTTCTCTCGGGAGGATGGTTCCGGTTTGCGGAACTCCTTTTGGATTGCTTGTTCATCCACTTTGTATGGATCTCGAGTTTATCGGTACGAACGGCTTTCAGAAGGTTTTGACTTCTGGATGTAGGCTTTCAGTCTTGATATTAACACTTTGTGGAGCTTGCCTTTGTGATTCAGGTCAAAGTTTGCCGGATCTGTCACCCCTATCGGTATCGACACTACGAAGATTAGTGTGGACAACTTGCCTCTCTTCGGGTTTTTGGTTGCCTTTAAGTAGACTTCTAAAGCATATCGTTACTTCTTTGGAGGTTTCTTCTGGTGCTATGTTAGTTACTTATTGGGTTAACTTCTTAAGAACCAATTAATGGATGTCTCGGCAATTGTTTCCTGGATAATATCCATATTCTTTAAACTTTGTATCTTTGATGCTTTCATCTCCTTATGAATTGGTATTAATCAATTTAATATCGATGGCCCTTTCTTCCCATTGGGTCTCGATTTGTAGGATTATTGATCTTTCTTCTTGTTGGCTTTTGGTTCTGGGAGTCCTTCTGTTATTTTTCTTTAATGCCGGAACTAACCTACCGGTATCCTTTCTTTGTATAGATTTTGAGCTTTTTTCTCTAATGATGGTGTCGGTTGCATGGCTCCCAGACTGTTTCTTTATGTTGTCAGCTTTTCCTTGTGTTGGGCTTGTGTTGACGAAAAGTTCTCTTCCATTTGTAGTGGTTCGCTACACCTTCACCGCTAGCCTATCTTGGTACTTTATTTTGGTATTAACATTTTCCCCCTAGTGAACGGGTAATTTCGACTTTCCAAGTCAAATTTCGATGTCCTTTCGGTGTGTCGGCTATATGTCTCTTGGTATCCTTTGATCATGCCCATTGACGCATTTCCATCTGTACGATTTAGATTTATGAGGAGATTCTTTTATAAATACTCCTTCTTCATCTCCACCTTTTACCTGCAAACCAAATTCTCGAGCCAGATTATCCTTTTTCCAAGATCCCTTCAAGTTTTCTCTCTAGAACTTCGAACTCGATTTTTTATAAGTATCTGTATTCCTACTATAGGTTGTAATTTAAGTGACGCATTTGGATCGATTAAAAAATCAATCAAGATGTCGCTTACTCAATACGGGTCCTATCAATAGTAGCAACTTCAATAACAATTAATGGCCAAAATGATAGGCTGCTTATTTGCTAAATACCTATTTTAAGAAATTCAACATGTAAGACTAGTTATGTAAAAGGGGTTAACTTAATCATGATGTAAAATGTCATGCCTCCGGTGTGAGTTAGTTCAATCACCATCATTACCATTTTAATTTGCTTCCGGTTTTGGTGACACTGTTATTTGTATTTATTTAATTCCCATCTCAAGGTGTCGGGTTAGTTTGAGGGTGTCGGAAAGGCTTCGCAACTTAATTCACTGAGATGGTCCGACTTTTTAAATTAACTCGTATCGTCTTTGGGAAACTAGTTAGGTATTCGATGATGACACCGAAGTGTTTGGTTTTGCTCAAAAAATCATCATGTTCTAGTGGTGATTTGATTTTCCCTGATATATGCCTTTCATCCTTTTGAATTTCGGTGATGGGATATCTAATTTTGTCATCACCAAAGGCCTAATTGTTTCTAACTAGGATTAACCATGTGCTAGCCCACTTCTTTTAAACAAGCTTGATATTAACAAGTCTTACTGCTACATTATCCTATTATGGATGTCATATGCATTTTTATGTAAAAGAATGCAGTATTAATCACATATATTATGAAATAATATCACCTGGCAGAGCTATGTCTAGTAAAAAGAGCCCCACCAAACCGAAGGTCAAGGGTTCTAGTACTTCACGCAAAAAAGGATTTTGCCTCAAAGTCTTTCTTAATCACTTCTCCGGATAGGGTGAAGACAATTCTTGATAGTTTTGGGATAGTTGGCATAGATGGCATTGCTGCCTCTTCCCAAGATTCCCTTCAGAATCCTCCCGAAGGGTACTTTGCGTATTTGGCAATTCATATTTGGCATGGTGGCTTCCATCCTTTTCCACCTTTCCTGCTCTCGATTTTGTGTGACTTTGGAGTCCCTCCTATCCAAATTTCTCCCAACACCTATACTTTCTTTATACTTGGAAGTTTTGGCACTCGCGTCAAACCAACCTTCTCTTAGCCTAAAGCTTATTCGCTACAAGATACGACTCTCCAAAAGTGCAGAGTCACCTGTATGGCATTCAAACCCTATAAAGAGGCTAACAAGTGACAGTATTAGCAAGACTAAACCCTGAGAGGATCAATTATTTCTTTTTAAACGTCCTCCTGGTGTATCGGGAAGATTCGTCGAACTTGGTAAGCCTCTTGTCTTTTGACAACAATTACATTATGCATGAATTTCTTGTTTGGTCCATGATTTTTCAAAGAGCCTCCTTCTAAAAGTGTAACTTTGTTAGAAGAGGAAACACTCAAGTTTTTGAGGCTATTTTTAATGTGCCGGAGGATCTTATATATCAGTCATCCTTGCTTACTACTTTAAAGCTTCGTCAATATGGTCTTCTCCCCCCGGGACAAAAGATTTTTGGACAACCACCTATCCAGTTTGCTAGTTCCAAGGGTTTATCACTGAATTCAAACACGTTTAACGCGGGATCTCCTATATTCCCAAGTATTTTGGAAGGGGTCATACGGCTATCTATGCAAGTTTTCCCACTTCCCTACATTGGTTCTCTTTTCCAATTTTTCTGACATAGCTTTCTCTGTTTAGAGTCCACGACCTCTGAAAGCACTTCTACTCTTGATGTCTTTACCCAGTCTAACGTTAAAGTTTTAAAGAGGCTTGCTAGTTCCAACATAGGTACATCGCCCAAAAAGCCAAAGCATGACAAGGTGGTTCATTTTTTCAAGGACGATGATACCATGATAAAAAATCAGACGACTCCTAACCCTGTTGTTTCTGATGTCGATAAAGTTACCAATATTGATCGTTCCTCCAACAATTCTCCAAGAAGCCAAATCATCATCGGTTTTGCATCACCTGTCTCTCCTGGTGAACTAGGTGTCATAGAGCGTAGTTCATCTACCCCTTCTTCTTCTCAGTGTGTTACCCTTCATGCTCCACCTCCGTCGGTTTTGGATTTTGATAAACTTGTATATCTCGCTCTTTTGTCCTTTGAGGTTGCCAACATTTCATAGTCTCCCTTGTCCTTAGACTCAACGGATTTTTATCAACGATTAATAAAAGTCCAACTTTTGTATTAGTTTGCTTTCTCTAGCTTCTCTTTTATTATGCTACTTTCATATGGAGCTTCATCTTTTCTTTTTCTTATTTTATAGGTGATGAAAAGCTGGTTCTTATCTAGGAGAGTGGCTTTTTCATCTTCTGCTGAGATAGTTGCTCTTAGAGAAGAGAATAGGACGTTGAAGGATAAGGTTGATGCTTAGCTGCAGGAGAATAAGGAAAACGACAACGAATGCAGAAGATTAATGGCCTTGATGAAGGAGGAGAAGTAGACCAAGGATATGTTATCGAAATAGGCTGAGAATCTAAAGAATGAGAAGACGGAAATGGAGATTGACCATGTTGTTGAACTGGATAGGATGAACAACAAACTTTCTACCGCCAAATGGACAACAGGATATCCAACTTTTTGAAGGTCCGCCTACATGACATTGTGATGGAATGCTATGAAGATGCTCACATCCTTAATTATTCTGACAATTACAAGAAATTCCCGGAGGTTGACTTTACTTTAGCGCCCCCCTCCGCCAAGACTAGTGTTTTGGAGAGAATCCCACAAGTTAAGCGAGAAGGTAAATCCCTTTTGAAGGACAAGATAAAACCCGAGTCTTTTCTCTATATTGAGGAGTTTCTTGAGGATTCTGACAGTGAGGAAGAAGAGGATTTGATTGTTGACGAGGAGACAAGAGGGATGAAGGTCAGGGAGATGAGCATGGCATGGATGATGAGGATTCTCATTTTGTTGCTGAGGGGACCACCATTGATTCCTTGAGTACCTCACTCGCCTGAGATTTAATTGCAATTCCTCCCAAGGTGGGTGGTTCTTTGGAAACGAAGGCTAATGAAACCTTTGCCTAATCTGATATTTTTGCTGCATAGGTTTGGCTTACACTCTCAAAACATTTTCTTCCTTCTTGACTTTGTATCAATAATTAGTTTTCCCATGTCGCGGCAGCCCCTTGCTTCTCCAAAAGTGTAACCACAATAATGTCTTATGTCCATTTCTTTGGCCTACCAAAAACTTTTGAAGGGCTTGTTTCGTAAACCTACAGGAATTCACCTAAATAGAAGAGCTTAGATACTTCACATAAAACATTTGTATCTTCTTTGCGACTTGTGATGTAATTGTCGTAATATTTATGATCTGTTGTATTACATTAATATGTACAATGTGGATGGTACGTGTACTGGCTATTAAACTTGTGCTATCATGATCTTGTGGATACGTATGTTTGTCGAAATGGTTCAGGGTTTGTATGGTATAAATTTGTGTGGTTGTTTTTCCTTTGATATGTATGACACTAGTAGTGTCATTGTTTAACAATATGATTTTACACATCTCTATATTTCATTTTATTTGTGATTAAGAGGATCAATTCCAGCCCCGTTCTTTGCAATTCAGAGAGGACCTTTTGACCATCATCGGTCACAAAGATATCTTTGAGGATGCCCCCTATCAGGGTGGAAGAGGATGTATTATCGACAAAAGATAATCATTAAAAATCTTAAGGAATAGGTATCCTATTTGGAGAACCAAGTTAAGGAGAAAAATGAGACTATTCATGAAATGCAATGCCAGCTAAAAATCAACCCTTCCACTGGCTAAGACGCAGAGACAGGCAAATTATACTATTGAATTGATGAATTATAGATTGAATTGAAGAAAACAAAGGCAGGTTACGCTTCCCTAAAATTTGCTTTACAGAATCTTGACTCGGATTGACAAATTTGGCCACCATAAATTTTTGTCTATAAAAAAACGTGACATCTCCTTTAAGTGTCTTAAATGTTGGACCCTAAAAATAGTAGTTACATTCACGGAACAACTTATGACATAATTGTGTGTAAATATGTTTGTGTGTTATGTGGGCATAAAATTATATGTGGTACTCTTCTTTGACTAGAAACATTTTCTTTTTGGGATCTCAATGTACCATTTTACATAAATTTGATGCAATTTGTTTAGTTCGTAAGACACACATGACGCATCACTTGCTTATGCTTAAATTAATTGCATCATGGTATTTGAACGTGTGATGAAGTAATGAAAACAGGCCTATATTCCTTATTCTAGTGAAGGTCCTCCTAAAGTAAGAAGTGTCCTATAAAACCTTCTTCATGGATTTTTCTTTTTACGAATAACATCACTACGATATAGAGGTTACGTTGAGAGAACTTGAGGTGCTTACTTATGCCTCCCTCTCCCCCATGAACTCACGTTCTAGTATAGTGTGCTTACTTATATTGCATGTGCATTAACATATAGGGAATAAGGACTTTAATGTACATAGGAGTTCAGGAAATCTCCCTGAGAGGCATAAGAGCCCTTTGTCCTTGTTTAATGGCCCCTTAGGTAATAGGCTCTAGCTGCTGGGCTGACCATATATCCCTTCTTCAAGGATTTGAGCTTCGCGACCCGGATTAGGGTACTAAGGATAGATTTCCATAAATTGTCTTCTAATCATGATAGGACTCTGATTCATCTCCTAGATTAGGGTCTAAGACTAGGAATCTACTTCTGGTAGTAATGGAAATCCGGTTCCCAACCAGATTCAGACTATTATTGGGCCGTATATTTTGGTATGAAGGAATGATAAAAGGGAGCGTTATTAAGGTTGGAATCGAATTGCTTTTGCATTCGGAAATTAGGCCGTGTTGTTTTGTACGAAAACGCGATTGGTCATCTGTATAATGTGAAGAATTAAAAAAAGAAAATAAAGGTGGAAACGCTTGGACATCTACAGAAACACCAGCCAAGTGTGTTAATGCTAGAAATAGTGAAAAAATGTTGCAAATTAAAAATACCATGTGTTTCTAATTTACCAATTTGGTGTTGTGTCAAGAAGATCGAATATCTCTTTTCGATAATAGTTGAGCTTCCGAACCGACCTAGATTCGGGTATTTAATAGATTAAAGAACAGAATTCCTCTTCTGGTATTAATAGAAACCCCGAACCAATCCTTATTCAGCCATTTAAAGATTGAAGACCAGAAATCTGCCTCTGGCACACTACACCAAAGCATATAAGGACGACGTTTGGAACCAGTTGGTGGTAAATTTTTGAAAAATAACATGGAAATATTACAGTTTATTTTTATAGTCTTTGACTCTTAATTTTTGCTGAAAATGTATACGCTTGAGCCGCTTTCAAAGGAAATGTTTTCAAAAGGAATGGTCGAGGCTTTTAGGAGACACAAGAAAAACTTGACAGCAACTTATTATGAAACTTCTAACAATGACGAAGAAAGGATGAAAATTTTTCCACTTACAATTGCTCAAGATGATTGGAATGAGTTCATAAAGAATGAAGCAACGCCTGAAGCAAGCAGAAGAAGGGCGACAGGCAAAAAAATAGATCCAATCAAGTTATGCCCACCATGCAGGACGTAAAAGTCACGCTAGAATAGAACACGAATTGGTGAATTATTTGATCATTTTCTTTCAACTGTAGTAAAAAACACAATTAAGGGAGAGAATACACATGAAATGGAATATATTGCAGATCATTGCAAGTCCATCTGCAAATATCCACCGTCGTCAAGTATGGGAGAAGACACATAGGAAAAAAGATGGTAGCATATCAGATGCCACGTTTGCATAATTCGTAAGTTTTTACTTGTATTATGGTTAACATCGAGAAGTCTATTATTTGGACTTTCATTTCAGGCTTTCCATAATTGTGTTTAATTAGTTTCTCATTACATTTTCTTTATTACGTGTTTTTATTGTTTTGGTGCTATTGTCTGGATTGAATTTATTCAGTTAGGAGTAACATATTATAGTTACAAGCTGTTACAAGTAAATGTTGGTGTAAACGTGTAACAACCCGTATTTTAATAACATGTTCAAACTATAAATTAAGGCAGAATTAATTTTTAAAACAAGAATCATGGGAAACGGGTTGCGCCATTGCGTTCTTCTCGAAATTCTTCTTGGAAACGAGTCCGAGTTTGCAAGAATCGGAGTCCGTATTAGGGAGATATGACCCTCCGAAGTTTCAGGAATTTTCAGAATCAAAAGCAGCTCGAAATTCGAATTCGAAATTCGAATTCAAACCCCACAACACGCAGGGCAGGAAAAACTCCCGCCCATAGACCAGGTCGACCTGGGGGTCGACCATAGTGTCGACCTCCCAGAGGCCAGGTCGACCATAGTGTCTAGGGATGGCAATGGGGCGGGGCGGGCGCGGGTAGTACCACCCCATCACCCGCCCCATTGGGTGATATTTTGACCCGTGCCGGCTCCATACCCGCACGGGTATCCATTAAACGGGTTTTAAATGGGTTGCGGGTAATGGCGGGTATTCGTGGGTATCCATTATATTTATTCAATTTATTTTTTAGCCATTTATTGAAATTATTTAAAAGTACATTTGGTAAAAAAAACAAATTAGACCAATTCTTAAATGCTAACCTCAAAATACCAATACATATTTAAACCAATATCCAAAAAAGAAGAGACAACAACAGTAGTATCCATCAAAATATCAACAACCAGTTATAAACTATTGAGTAAAAGCATGCACACAAATACTGAACAGCCAACAACAATATTTTTTGTATTGACTATTGATAATAAATCACATTCAATACGGGTACGGGTACCCGCGGACATGGATATCTTACTATCCGTACCCGCCCCATTAATTGACGGATATTAAAAATACCCGTTTATTTTACCCATGGATACCCATTTAACTATCCGTTTTATACCCATGACGGATTTTACCCGCGGATAAGCGCGGGTACGGATTTTTTTTCCATCCCTAATAGTGTCGACCTGGGGGTCGACCTGCCTCCCGAACCTACTTCCTGAACCAGATGCATTCTGATGTATTTAGACTTGTTTCGTGACCAGATTCATCTGCCTAACCCTATATAAACAACCCCCCCAAGCCTCATTCTCTTTACACCATTTCATTCTGTCCTTATGCTAACTCTGTGAAAATCAAAATGATAATATTTAAATTAAAAGAGACTACTTCTTCTTCGTCAAGACAACAACTAGGAATTGCAAATTGGGGGTTTTCAACTAGAACAAGACTAAACAAATAGAGATTCAACAACTGCAATAACCGTTTCCAGAATCAAATCTCTGCACTCTAATTCTCGATCCACGCTCTGTAAGTTCTAGTTACCTTGAGATTTAAACTTGTTAAATTTAATGTGGGCATGGAATGAAATGAAATTGGACCTAAGCTTGATTATCTAAATCTGTTCTTATCTCTTCTTGAATATATGATTTTGGGTTATTTCTTATCGATTGAATCATGCCTATTCATGTTGTTGGACCTAGCTTATTATTCAAACGCTAGATTGTAACGTAAATTCTTGGATCTTGACTATTGGGAATATTGTCTACGACGTTGAAACTATTGTTAATGACATAAGACTATGACTATGCCTATGACTGTGGACATAAGATTTTGCCTATGCCTATGACTATGACTGTCAACATAAGACTATGCCTATGCCTATGACAGTGAACATAAGGCTATTGCCTATGACTATGACAAAGACAATTGTGGCTTATCACCTATGACTCTTGACTATGAGAATTATTACCTATGATTATGAACATAAGGCTATTATCTATGACCATGACTTTGAAACTATTACTGTTAATTGACTATGACTATTTGCCTAGAACTATTTTGGATAATTATCCATGACTATTGTGATTAATCGCATATGATTCACAACTATGAGACTTTTACCTATGACCATGACTGTGACTGCTGGGGTTAATTGCCTAAGACTATTATAGTTGATTGTTCATGCCCATAACACTATAGTTGAAAACCATGTTGTACACCGAATTGGCATTTTGTTGGATCGTATACCTAGGGTGTGACTTGCTTAGTTTATTCGTAATTATGTACACCAAAACCACTGGATCCATTATCCTTGTATTTGGCTTGCTTTTGCATGCCTATTCTTTTATGTTAGTGTTTATCATGACCATCACCTTATCTTGCTAGATTTGGAATCCTATATGCCAGTGATGTTATAACCAATTATCTCAAGTTATATCATACTAGTCTTGTAACCCCTTTTATCGCTTTATGCTAGTCCCTTTTTCCTATCATAGTTTTGATGCTATTCCCTCTATTTCGAGATTTGGATTTATTTGTAGTATAGATCGATTCACGTTCACATGCGATGGGAATGCGATTTGGGTAGATTAGGCAAAACATAAATTGGTTATGAACATGAATTATGAACTTGATAATAGGCAAAACTTTAAACATGAACATTGTCATAACTTGAATATGGATGTGGGCATGAAACTTATCCTTGAAACTTGACATGAACTCTACATGAAACTTGAACATGGACATGACATTAGAATAAACATGAAAGTGGCCAACTCGAGGTTGGGTTGAGTTTGCAGTGTAAATCTGCCCGGAACCGCCCGACAAATCCAGTTACTGCAAACAATAGGATCCAATGTGAGTAGTTGGTCATATCGCGCTTGAAACCCGAGGTCAGACTGAGTTGTGGTGTAAATCTGCCCGGAACCACCTGGTATATCCAGTGACCACAACAATAGGTCTGATGTGAGAGGTTGGGTGCATTAATGAATTAATGCCACATGATAGGGTTAAGTCATGAACCGCTTGAATATAATCAACCAATTTGACACAATGATTTGATTGGGTTAAGTAATGAACCGCTTGAATATACTTAACCAATTTGACATGATGATTTGATAGGGTTAAGTCATGAACCGCTTGAATATACTTAACCAATTTAACACGATGATTTGATAGGGTTAAGTCATGAACCGCTTGAATATACTTAACCAATTTGACACGATGATTTGATAGGGTTAAGTCATGAACCGCACGAATATACTTAACAAACTTGACACATGATTCGTAGGACTAAGTCATGAACTCGAACGACAACACTTAGCCAATTTGACATGACACTTAGATGGGTTAAGTCACGAACTTGAATGACCACACTTAACCAACTTGACATGCTAGACTGATGGGGTTAAGTCTCGAATTTAAATGACAACACTTAACCTACTGGACGGAAACCCTAGTTATGCGGTCCTTTTCAGCAGTAACCCACTAGATGTATCACAGTACCCTGGAACTAGGCATGGTGGGGCACGATTACTGGGCTGATAGTAAGCGACCAGAACGACGGCTGAGTTGGTGCGACATTGTAGGTTCAGGCGGACTATGGTCGTGCACGTAGTCCGGAGCTGAAAAAGCAGGCATTGGGCACCAGTAGGTTTACACTGTGCATGCTTGATTCGTGTCGGTGGTTGGAACCCTAGGGCTTGATACACCCTATGCTGGACCTAGCACAGGTGACTACATTTCATGATTGGGTCGTATGACACAGACACATGAATGAGCTAGGACTTGTATGGAGCCGATCGATTAATAGATCGTTACGTGGAATTCGTTAGGTAGCATAATCCCTAGTGGTCCTAGGTGGCATAAACTCTAATCGAATCTAGAAAACGTTCAATAGGTAGCATAATCCCTAGTGGTTCTAGGTGGCATAAATCCTAGTTGAACACGTGATAGTTCGTGATAAGGAAACCTAGTCAGAACAAGGGTGGCAGTCCAAACGATTTCAAGAATGGTGGCACTACGTTGAAGCAGTATAGAAATACGTGATGAAACCCGTACGATATACGGCAAGGGACTGTACATATACATGAAAAGGATGATACGGGTTGGGGTACGTACAGTTGGTGCAGAGAATATAGGAAACCAAAGAAAATAGTGGAACGGTGAAGCTTAGAAATCTGGCGATGTTATACTTAGTAGAAACCTTGCAATGTGATACTTGGTAGGAACCTTGATACTCTTGATAGGAAGCATGGGATGTTATACTTGATTCATCGTGCCTATAGCTTACCTTGTCATCATGCTTATGTTTACTTTCAGTTTATTCATGTTGTATTATTTTCACCTGTTTTTATGCTGAAAGCCACTAGGACTGACTCAGTCTTTATGACTGACCCAGTTTGTTTCGCCTCTTTTTCTTTCGTCCCCCCCCCCCGGTTCGCAGGGTGGGAATACAGCTTAGTTCGGATCTTACCAAGCTCCAAGGCTCTTTCATGTACTGCTTGGATTTCTCTTGGCTATGGCTTGCTTTGCTGTTTTACTTGGGGAATGATTTATGACTATGGTTTTATGCTTCTTTACTATTGCAAGACAGATTTCGATGTAATGAATTTAATAACATTTTGATGTAAAAGGCTTTAAACCTTTCTAGATTTCAAAGCAATGAAAGTTGGTTCTTCTTCCGCTGTTTTATATGTTCTATCTTGTAATATTTCTGTGTATGTTTACCTAGATAATGCTCCATCAAAGCTAGTGCATTCCCTTTGTGAGTGACCCTAGAGGAGGTGGGGTGTTACATTTGGTATCAGAGCAGAAGGTTACCAGACTGGGCAAAAGTTTATAAAACCTTTTGAAACTATTTTCAAAACCATTTACAAAGAAGCATTTTTCAAGAAAAGTTCCATTTTACGAAAAGCATATTCCCCAAAGCCATATGCACTATCTTTTAATTCTCTCCTTGAGTCTCTTTTCTCTTTCTTTTTCACCATAGTTTGTAGGCATGCGACACATGTCCGAGGGCAAAGTGGTTTCCAACCTCCATCTGTAGCCGCAGTAGTTTTACTTGCGACTAATCTTATCTCAAGCTTTGTAGGGTTGCCGTGCGATGGAAGTAGCTTTCGAGAAACTTGTCAACAAGCTATACAAGGATAGTAAGAACGAGGATAAAGAACACAAGCCTAAGGATGAGAAACTTGTTGATAAGACGTAATCCTCGAAGGAAGAAAAGGTGAAAGGGAAGAGGTCAAAGTAAAAGAATAATAAAACCCATTATAAGAAAGAACATCGTTGGTATGGTAAAAAGGGACATGTAGTTAAGTATCATAGGACAAGAACAAGGGCAAAGAACAAGGTCGTCGAGAGGGCAATTGTTTGCTCTCACTACTAGCATACCTAAGAGAGGTAGTAACGTTTCTATTAAAAGTTTAGCTTCTCTTTTCTATCATACCATGGGAACTTTTATACATCACATCCTTTTAATTCTGCTTCGATAATTGAGTCTGTGCACCTTGGTACTAGCATAGTAGAGGATCCCATTTTTGTCTCAAATCCTTTTGGGGAATCGGCTCATTTATTCATGACTTGTTTGGATTTGAGAATGTCTATGCTAAGTGTTGAGTTTAGAAGTAAAGCTTATGTTTTTGAGCTCTGGGTTGATTCTAGGGATGGAGTGGTTGTCCAGAAATGGTACCATTATCGAGTATAAAAAGAGGGTAGTTAGATGCTTGACTTGCCTTGGTAATGCCCTCGAAGTCTAGTGTAACTCTTAGGGTTCTGCCATGCTTAGTTACCTAGAATCTCTTGAACAATTTATTGGTCCGCTCGAGTAATGTTCCCCACTAAGGCGGATGGTTCATCTCGCTTATGCATGAGTTATAGAAAATCGCCTTAGTAAGTACACTTGGCAACATGGTTGGTATTTGTTTATTTTCAAGAGATAATTCATTTATGTGGAATACGTTCTAGTAAGTGAATGAGATCCAAGAGTCACCAGTGAATTTTGGAGAGCTTGCACGAAACCATGAGTACGCAGTTATGTTTGAATCAGGTATACTAGAAAAAGAATAAGTGAAAGTGGAACGAGAGGCGACAGTGAAATAAGTTCCAACTCATATTTTGGAATTAGGAATTAAGAAGCTACGAAATTGTGAAGCTAAAGATGGTCCAAGCACAATGGAGTTAAGCTCAAGGAAATGCAACTTAGAAGATGGAAGACTAGACACGCGCATCATATCTCTTTTTAAGAGTATATCCTTGATCCCTCTTTTCCTGTAGAGCTTACTTGTATGTTATCTTTTAAGTATAACCTCTCGGTCCTATTCTCAATCCTATTTCTGTTGCAAATGCCATAGGGAGTTCTTCTCCTATTCAAAATATATGTGACGTGGATTTCCAGCTTTGACATTGCCTAATGGGCACAAAGTTTTTACTTGCTTCTATCATTCGGCTATATCTTTAGGTAGGAACAATTGGGTGAAACATGTCTTTGACATGTTATGATTGATGGTTGCAAGTGGTTGCAAGTGGTTGCAAGTGGTCGCAAGTGGTCGTTCGTGGTTGCATAACACACATTAGGCACTAGATCGGCTCAGACACATTTTCATATTGCATATGCATGAGTGTTTATACTTGTTTATGGATGAAATTGAATGTGTTATCATGTGAATGTTGCATATGGATGGATGTTTGAGCACACGTATAGTGTTTATGTGATTAGGACTATTTGCATACATGTTGGATTCATGGCACTAAACATATTTTGCAATGAGAAGATCAATCAGGCCTGATCATTTGCATTAGACAAGGAACATATACACACACTTTTTGCATATGTTCATACAACATTAGAAATCTCTTAAGGACAATGGATGCCTGTGATTCATGATTGAGTAGATGGATTATTGGATGGTAGGACACATTCTTCTTAACTTGAAGATTTCGGGGACGAAATCCTTTAAGGAGTGGAGGATGTAACAACCCGTATTTTAATAACATGTTCAAACTGTATATCAAGGAAGAATTAATTTTTAAAACAAGAATCAAGGGAAATGGGTTGCTCCATTGCGTTCGTCTCGAAATTCTGCTTGGAAACGAGTCTGAGTTTGCAAGAATCGGAGTCCGTATGAGGGAGATATGACCCTCTGAAGTTTCAGGAATATTCAGAATCAAAAACAACTCGAAATTCGAATTCGAATTTCGAATTCAAACCCTGCAGCAGGCAGGGCGGGAAAAACTCCCGCCCATAGACCAGGTTGACCTGGGGGTTGACCATAGTGTCGAACTCCCAGAGGCCAGGTCAACCATAGTGTCGACCTGGGGGTCGACCTGCCTCCAGAACCTACTTCCTGAACCAGATGCATTCTGATGTATTTAGACTTGTTTCGTGACCAGATTCATCTGCCTAACCCTATATAAACAGCCCCTAGCCTCATTCTCTCTACACCATTTCATTTTGTCCTTATGCTACCTTTGTGAAAATCAAAATGATAATATTTAAATTAAAAGACTACTTCTTCTTCGTTAAGACAACATCTAGGAATTGCAAATTGGGGGTTTTCAACTAGAACAAGACTAAACAAATAGAGATTCAACAACTGCAATTACCGTTTCCAGAATCAAATCTCTGCACTCTAATTCTCGATCCACGCTCTGTAAGTTCTAGTTACTTTGAGATTTAAACTTGTTAAATTTAATGTGGGCATGGAATGAAATGAAATTGGACCTAAGCATGATTATCTAAATCTGTTCTTGTCTCTTCTTGAATCTATGATTTTGGGTTATTTCTTATCGATTGAATCATGCCTATTCATGTTGTTGGACCTAGTTTATTATTCAAACGCTAGATTGTAATGTAAATTTTTGGATCTTGACTATTGGGAATATTGTCTACGACGTTGAAACTATTGTTAATGACATAAGACTATGACAATGCCTATGACTGTGGATATAAGATTTTGCCTATGCCTATGACTATGACTGTGAACATAAGACTATGCCTATGCCTATGGCAGTGAACATAAGGCTATTGCCTATGACTATGACAAGGACAATTGTGGGTAATCACTTATGACTCTTGACTATGAGAATTATTACCTATCATTATGAACACAAGGCTATTATCTATGACCATGACTTTGAAACTATTACTGTTAATTGTCTATGACTATTTGCCTAGAACTATTTTGGATAATTATCCATGACTATTGTGATTAATCGCTTATGATTCACAACTATGAGACTTTTACCTATGACCATGACTATGACTACTGGGGCTAATTTCCTAAGACTATTATAGTTGATTGTTCATGCCCATAACACTATAGTTGAAAACCATGTTGTACACCGAATTGGCATTTTGTTGGATCGTATACCTAGGGTGTGACTTGCTTAGTTTATTCATAATTATGTACAACAAAACCACTGGATCCATTATCCTTGTATTTGGCTTGCTTTTGGATGCCTACTCTTTTATGTCAGTGTTTATCATGACCATCGCCTTATCTTGCTAGATTTGGAATCCTATATGCCAGTGATGTTGTAACCAATTATCTTAAGTTACATCATACTAGTCTTGTAGCCCCTTTTATCGCTTTATGCTAGTCCCTTTTGCCTATCATAGTTTTGATGCTATTCCCTATATTGCGAGATTTAGATTTATTTGTAGTATAGACCGATTCACGTACACGTGCGATGGTAATACGATTTGGGTAGATTAGGCAAAACATGAATTTGTCATGAACATGAATTATGAACTTGATAACAGGCAAAACTTGAAACATGAACATTGTCATAACTTGAATCTGGATGTGGGCATGAAACTTATCCTTGAAACTTGACACGAACTCGACATGAAACTTGAACATGGACATGAGATTAGAATAAACATGAAAATGGCCAACTCGAGGTTGGATTGAGTTTGCAGTGTAAATCTGTCCGGAACCACCCGGCAAATCCAGTTACTGCAAACAATAGGATCCAATGCGGGTAGTTGGTCATATCGCGCTTGAAACCCAAGGTCAGACTGAGTTGTGGTGTAAATCTTCCCGGAACCGCCCGGCATATCCAGTGACCACAACAACAGGTCTGATGTGAGAGGTTGGGTGCATTAATGAATTAATGCCACATGATAGGGTTAAGTCATGAACCACTTGAATATACTTAACCAATTTGACACGATGATTTGATTGGGTTAAGTCATGAACCGCTTGAACATACTTAACCAATTTGACACGATGATTTGATAGGGTTAAGTCATGAACCGATTGAATATACTTAACCAATTTGACACGATGATTTGATAGGGTTAAGTGATGAACCGCTTGAATATACTTAACCAATTTAACACGATGATTTGATAGGGTTAAGCCATGAACCGCTTGAATATACTTAACCAATTTGACACGATGATTTGACAGGGTTAAGTCATGAACTGCTTGAATATACTTAACCAACTTGACACATGATTCGTAGGGCTAAGTCATGAACTCGAACGACAACACTTAGCCAATTTGACATGACATGTAGACGGGTTAAGTCACGAACTTGAATGACCACACTTAACCAACTTGACATGCTAGAATGATGGGGTTAAGTCTCGAATTTAAATGACAACACTTAACCTACTGGACGGGAACCCTAGTTACGCCGTCCTTTTCAGCAGTAACCCACTAGATGTATCACGGTACCCTGGAACTAGGTAGGGTGGGGCACGATTACTGGGCTGATAGTAAGCGACCAGAACGACGGCTGAGTTGGTGCACCATTGTAGGTTTAGGCGGACAATGGTCGTGGACGTAGTCCGGAGTTGAAAAAGCAGGTATTGGGCACCAGTAGGTTTACACTGTGCGTGCTTGATTCGTGTCGGTGGTTGGCACCCTAGGGCTTGATACGCCATATGTTGGACCTAGCACGGGTGACTACATTTCGTGATTGAGCCGTATGACACAGACACATGAACGAGCTAGGACTTGTAGGGAGCCGATCGATTAATAGACCGTTACGTGGAATTCGTTAGGTAGCATAATCCCTAGTGGTCCTAGGTGGCATAAACACTAATCGAATCTAGAAAACGTTCAATTGGTAGCATAATCCTTAGTGATCCTAGGTGGCATAAATCCTAGTTGAACACGCGATAGTTCATGATAAGGAAACCTAGCCAGAACAAGGGTGGCAGTCCAAACGATTTCAAGAATGTTGGCACTACGTTGAAGTAGTATATAAATACATGATGAAACCCATACGATATACGGCAAGGGACTGTACATATACATGAAAAGGATGATACGGGTTGGGGTACTAGTACAGTTGGTGCAGAGAATATCGGAAATCAAAGAAAATAGTGGAACGGTGAAGCTTAGAAATCTGGCGATGTTATACTTAATAGAAACCTTGCAATGTGATACTTGGTTGGAACCTTGATACTCTTGATAGGAAGCATGGGATGTTATACTTGATTCATCGTGCATGTAGCTTACCTTGTCATCATGCTTATGTTTGCTTTCAGTTTATTCATGCCGTATTATTTTCACCTATTTTTATGCTGAAAGCCACTCGGACTTACTCAGTCTTTATGACTGACCCAATTTGTTTCTCCTCGTTTTCTTTCGTTCCCCCCCCCCCCAGGTTCGCACGGTAGGAATACAGCTTAGTTCGGATCTTACCAAGTTCCAAGGCTCTTTCATGTACTGCTTGGATTTGTCTTGGCTATGGCTTGCTTTGCTGTTTTACTTGGGGAATGATTTATGACTATGGTTTTATGCTTCTTTACTATTGCAAGACAGATTTCGATGTAATGGATTTAATAGCATTTTGATGTAAAAGGCTTTAGACCTTTCTAGATTTCAAAGCAATGAAATTTGGTTCTTCTTCCACTGTTTTATATGTTCTATCTTGTAATATTTCTGTGTATGTTTACCTAGATAATGCTCCACCAAAGCTTGTGCATTCCCTTTGTGAGTGACCCTAGTGGAGGTGGGGTGTTACAAAACGCATTTTACTTTTATCCCAGGATCAAATTTCCAAATTGAAGGAAAAGATCACCGATAGTGATGAAGAAAAATTGCCTATTGATGAAGAAATCTTATCACAAGTGTTAGGTAATGATATAAAGGGTAGGAGCCGCGCTTTTGGGAGCATCATACCAAAGATGCATGTTAAGGCTTGTGCCATTGCACAGAAACGATTCAAACATGTTCATAAAGACAATGATGAGTTTAATATGAGGGTGGGAAGCTTGGAGCGTATGATAACTGATATGAAGGGTACAGTGGGAAATTTGTCTGAAAAAATGGAGGTTCTGATCAACATGGTAGGAACTTTGACTGATCAAGGAATTCAGGCACCGTTAACTTCGTCGGATGGAGTATGTAGCAGTACACACATCAGTACATCAAAGGATGTTGCTTCTCCGATCCAGGATATGTCCAATGCAGTGAACAATCAACGATGTGAAATTCTCAACTATGATCTAAACATAATAGCAACAGGTATTTTATTAATAAAATTAAGCATATTTTATTGCACTCTGATCTAAAGCGAGTGCTTAAAGTCTAATGTATGCATACCCTAGTTTTCCTGTTTTAATAAAATTAAGCATATTTTATTAATACCGTCCTTTGAATTTCTCAATTTTATTGCAACAGGTACTGTCTGTCGAGACCTTCGTCATCCAGATGCCATGGGAATGCTGTACCACCTACACATGAAAAAGTGGTTTTGGATAGTATACTGCTACCAGATGAGAAAACCTCCAAACTGAATCGTCAATTTGCAGAGACCTTTGATGAAGTCGGGGTGGGTGGGTTTGCGTGTCATGTGAAGTCACTGATTCACTATCTTTAGATGTGGGAGCAGGTATATATAATTTTACACTTGACTCTTGGTTTACTTATGAAATAATAATTCCATGACACTTGTGTTTGCATTAGTTTCATGAACTCTCTTTGGTGGCATACATATGCATACATGAGACACGATATGCACACACGAACATAAGGATAGGATATTGACCTGACCAGACCTTAACTGCCATGACGTAAGCAATAATAAATCGGAGTGTTCACTCCGAATATCGTGGCTTTGTCTTCCATTTTTGTTTCATATTGTTTGCCTTGATCATGTTTCCCTTGACTATTTGCCTATGTATTTGTAACAACACCAAACAAGCATCAACAAACTGTCTTTTGTTAGGCATATGGAAGGTCACAACACCAAACAAGCGACAACACCAAACAATTCCATAGACAACAAATACATGGGCAAATAGGTCAACATGATCAAATACATGTATGTATTTGATCATGTTGACCTATTTGCCCATGTATTTGTTGTCTATGGAATTGTTTGGTGTTGTCGCTTGTTTGGTGTTGTGACCTTCCATATGCCTATTTCTACTTCCTGAACCTAAACTTTGTTGTGATGTTCCATATAGTCGATCGAAAGTCGGTAGATACCCTGAAAGTGGCAATATATTTGTTAACTATAGTCTACGAGTTATCGACGAGTCGACTGACTGGACGTTTGTCGACTCGATTACTGCTATAATATCGATGATGTCGTTAAACATGCACATGTATATGCCTATTTGCCCATATATCTTTGTCTCCATTACTAACCTCTATGATGCCGCCTATTTGCCTAGCTACATGCCATGCATGTATTTGTTACACTTAAACTGTGCACATGATTCATGCAAGCACACGTGAACATTTAGCATCTAACTTATGCTTATCAATGCATACTTTGAAATATATAAAATTTGTACATTCAATATCAGCATCTTCTCATCATTGCTTTAATTTATAGTAACGTGGACTACACAACATGATCAGCATGCTCAATCTTCCCAGTCTGATCCTGCAGTTTTATCACATATGTTTTTTCTTTGATTAAATTTGCTACTTTCAATAACCAACTCAGTTTTACCAGACTTTGTAATTAGATGAAACATCAATGACAGTTTCCATTTAATAATTTTATGACACTCTATAAATTGTGTTATGAAAATTCTTGTTATGCTTTGTGTATAATTTGTGCTATATATGCTTTGTATAAATTGTGATATGGCCTGTGTTATGGAAGATATGTGTTGTAGTTTCTGTTTATATATATAATATTTTTATATATATATATACATATATATAATAAGATACAGTTTAAGACCGTGTCTGCCTGACATCATAGATACGGTCTAAAACCGTTTCTAAAATATATTAAAGCAGTGTCCGTCGTAAATTAGCTACGGTTTATATTCGTATCTAGATGCCCTTTAGATACAACAATGTGCCGTTTCTTTTTTAACTTTTGATATGGCTACGTGGGCGTGTCAAATTTTAAGTTGGACACGTCCTATGGTCGTATCTAATAATTAGACATACCATTTTTTGATACAGCTTACAGGCATGTCAAATCGCTGTAGTTACGACTGTTAGCACAACCTAGTTAGCATATCTGTTGTAGTGGCATTAATATTTTGTTACCCTTTTGGGTTTGATTTATGAAGTAGAGGTAGTACGTGCTTCTTAAGCCAATCTTTGGTCTTTTTCATTATCAAAGCAGAGGATGTACGTGCTTTTTCGTTCACTCTCTGGGCATGTGCGTCCGGTGCGCTTGACTAGCTTATCCACAAGCAGGGCCCAAGGACTTACCCTCCCTCCCTCAAAGAGGTGCCTTATCCTGACTATTGTAGGCGATGATAAACTCTTAGATGCTTAAATCGGGCCACTGTAGACGAGGATTTAAGGCTTACTCTTTTTATGCTCTACCCTGGCCATCGTAGGTGGTGATAGAGGCTTACACTCCACCCCCTCCAGGAGGTGCCCTATCCTGACCATCGTAGGCGATGATAGGGGTTTGCGTTCACTTCTACGGGTAATGCAGAACATAAGCAGAGGTAGGACGCGCTCTTCTGCGAGCAGAGGTAGGATGTGCTTATTTCATAGCAGAGGCAGGGCGTATTCTTCTGCGAGCAGGGGCATGCTAATTAGATGCTCCGTCACGACCGTTTCCAGTGTGGGTCAGAGGCTTACACTTCTGATGCTTTAACCCGACCCTTTCCGATTTAGGCGTTGAGAAAGGCTTACACACCACCCCCCTCCAAGGGGTGTCTTGCCCTAGCCAACTCGGCGGTGACAAGGATTTTTATCCCTTTGTGGGTTAACCCATCTTTGATTATCTCGATTCTTGGGAGCGTTTTTATACCCTAAGTCATACAGACAATCCTTTTCCTAAGGATCTTTATTGGACTTAGTTTGATCTTTTTACAGATTCCCATAGTTAGTCCTGATTGAAGAACTTAATGACTATCCCATTGAGAATTATGCAGTAGTTAGTATCATGTCCATTCATCATGTGATAGTGATAATAAGGCCCTCCAAATTTCCTTTCATACTTGGGATTCTTTTTTGTAGATGGCCAGTAATTAAGCTCGTGCGTAGTTAGGAAGTAGATATTTTCCATTGAATTGGTAAGGTAGCATCCTTTAGGTAACCTTGGCGAAAACTTCCTTTCCTTCTGTGGAGGTTTAGCTCTTCTATTACCAAATCTTATTGCTCCATTCATACTCTTGTTTTCTCTTTCTAAGATAGGATGGGATTGGAGGATTACCCTTTTAGATTATTTGGAAGTGGAGTGGTTGAAATCTTCTATTATTTCTTGCTTGAACGCCACTCCTTCGATTTGTTTATGGAGAGCTTTCCTTATAGTAGAGAATATTTTATAATCTTTTGGTGTAGATACATTTAGAAGTAAGATTAGGATTTGTTTTATGTAGGAAGGGACACTGTTCCAATAACTAGAATCACATTACTTTACTTCTCTTTTCCACTTAATTACTCGCAAAGCTTCCCTTTTTAACCGTTGTTCTTCCGTCACTCTTGGGTTAGTAGTACCTGACATATCCATTTGATATCCAAAAGACTTTCGTTGGGAGCTCTTGCCCATGATCTTGCTTCTTCAAAGCTTAGTCCAACTTCGAACGAAACTGCATAGCTAGATATGTGGGAAGGTTAACCACAAGGTTGGAGATTCTATCCCTTCTTCTAGCGCCAAAATGTTAATGATATTTTTTGTCAACACTAAAGATAGGTCTATGGAAATGGACCTAAGGGAAAAAGAGGTGTATTTTTCTTTTACGAGTTTGAGATAGTTCACCATTTCCTAGATATCAAGGTTTTGAGTCTAGAAGATTAATTACTCTTCCCTCAATGGGGTGAGTATCATGCTTAAGAGACTCGAAACCACGGGTTACCTTGGGACAAGGGTTCCCTAAGCTCAATCCTCGATAAGGGCTAAACAGCTTATAGGAAGGGGTTCCACACTGACTTTGCGGAAGGGTTTAGTCTAGGGTAAGAGTATGTAGGCATGTAGGAAGCAAATAACATGTTGCACTAGTGATAGCTAAGAAATACCATAAGAAAATACACTAAGTATTGATCCACTCTTTATTGATATTTGATTTGGATTACATGGGTGATTACAACTGAAATCCCCAATTCGATTTAGAAATTATGGTTTACTCTAGAGAAAAGTGAGTAAAAGAATGAGAATGAAAAAATTGCCCCAAAAATGAGACCCATAGGGTCTTATTTATAAACAAATCGGGGCTCCTTTTGCTATTGGGCTGGCAATACTCCCTGTCGGCCACTTTTCCTTTGGTTCCGAAAGTCTTGGCTCTCAGCCGCCTTTTCTTTAGGCTCTGAAAACTTTGCTTGCGACCTTTTGAAGTGATGGTTCCCTCTCTAGGGAGTAGGTTCCGGTTTGCGGATCTCCTTTTTGATTTATTGTTCATCCACTTTGTATGTATCTCGAGTTTGTCGGTATGAATGGTTTTCAGAAGGTTTTGACATTCGGGTGTAGGATTCCGGTCTTGATATTAACACTTTGTGGAGCTTGCCTTTGTGATTCAGGTGACAAGTTGTCGGATCCGTCGCCCCTGTCGGTATTGACACTAAGCAGATTAGTGTGTAGAGTTTGTATCTTTTCGAGGTTCTGGCTTGCTTTTCGGTGGACTTTTGAAGCGTATCCTTACTTCTTCGGTGGTTGCTTCCGTTGCTCTGTTAGTCACTCATTAGGGTAATTTCTTCAGAACCAATTAATGGAGGCCTCGACAATTGGTTCCTGAAAAATTTCCATATGCTTTAAACTTTGTATCTTTGATGCTTTCGTCTCCTTATGAATTGGTATTAATCAATTTAATATCGATGGCCCTTTCTTCCCACTGGGTCCCGGTTTGTAGGATTATTGCTCTTTCTTCTTGTTGGCTTTTGGTTTGGGAGTCATTATGTTATTTTCCTTTTGTGTTGGGACTACCCTGTCGGTATCCTTTCTTGTATAGATTTTGAGCTCTTTCTCTAATGATGGTGTTGTTTGCATGGCTTCCGGATTGTTTCCTTATGCTGTCGGCTTTCCCTTGTGTTGGGCTTTTGTTGACGAAAGGTCCCCTTTTGTTTGCGGTAATTCGCTACCCCTTCACTGCCAACCTGTCTTGGTGCTTTATTTTGGTAGTAATATGTATAAACCACCAACCCCTCATTTCCCTCTGGAACTTGAAATATAGGTTCTTCTACCAATGCTTATTTTAATTTTTCAAAAGCTTGTTCACAATTATCAGTCCAAATGAAAGGCCGATCTTTCCTTGTTAGCATAGTAAGGGGTATAGCCACACTTGCAAAATCCTTAATAAACTTTCTATAATATCCAGTCATGCCTAAAAATGATCTGACTTCAGTCATTGACCTAGGCTTTTGCCATGCTTGCACAACAACTACTTTCTGTGGGTTTAATGTAATCCCTTTCTGTGATTTTATATGTCCTAAAAATTTCACCTCAAGTTGCCAGAGAACACATTTTGAAAAATTTAGCTTTTAATCCATGTTGTCTCAATCTGGTTAATATTGAATGCAAATGTTCTTCATGCTCTTCTTTAGACTTTGAATAAATCATAATATCATTTATAAATACTAAAACAAATTTATCCAAGTAGTCTCTAAAAGTTCTATTACTGAAGGACATTCAAGAACCTATGTTGCTCAACCAAATCTACCTTTCCTTAGGCATCGGAATTCCAATTCTGGCGGTTAGTATCTCTTCCCTTGAGGGATGAATATCACACTTACAGTATATAGCGGAATTCTAAAATGGCCTTGAGAAGGCTTACTTAGCTTGATACAACTAAGGTTCTATGAAATAAATTATTCCCTAGATCATGAATGTGATGACATATATTGTGATAATAAGAAAACATGCTAATGCATCCTCCTATTTGGCAAAGAGGGCATTACAATGCTCACTAACTCAGATGATCATTCTACGCCAAACCGGGACAAAGGGTCCAGGTAGCATTTGATATCAAGTTATAAGCCTGCAGATGACCCCCTTTGTCTTCTGAGATTAGGAAGCATTTGGCTCATCATAAGAGCATCGATCAGCGTCATAAAACCCTCAATATAGAAGGAAGAGGTCTTCAATTTCTATGAAGCTCTTCCTCCTTCAAAAAGGCGCCATGATCGACTTTCTCATATGAAAGGTTCGTATAAACTCCATGTTTCATCATTATGGCACAATAAGATTATCAAATCGCAAGATGTTTAAGACTTGGCTATTGGGCCTACAAGGGCCTTTTTCAGCTGCTCTTTTCCTTGGTCTCGGGCTTTTGACTTCCGATCGTCTTTGCGGCGCTAATTATAGTCCTTAAAGTGAGGGTCCCTGTCAATTGGGGCTTCTTTGATGTTGAAACGTGCTTGTTGATGTGGTGGCTTTCAGGTGACATTTGAATTTCCGGGAGTAGCTGCTGGGTGTAGGCTCTCGGATGTAAGTTTCTGGATGTAGGCTTCCAGCATTTTCGTGAATACTTAGAGGGGCTTGCCCTCATTATGTACGTAGGTAACCACCGGTTCGAATCTGTTGTTGGTTCCTATTCTAATTTGATTAGTACAAATAGCCTGTATCTTTGTCAGGGTCCTAGTTAGCCCTTCAGCGGAGCTTTCGTGGTAGTCTGGTTTATCGGAAGGTAGTTTCCGGTGACATTTTTGTTATCTATCAATGTGACCTTTTTCCATTTATGTAGTATATGTTTCGGAAGATGGTTCTGGATAATCTTCATGTACTTCGGACATAATACCTTTGATCCCTTCGCCTTCCAATGTGTTGGTATCAAGTAACTTGATACCGATAGCCCTTTCGGGTTTCAATAAGCGGACCTCTTTCTTGGTTTCTGACTTAGGTGACTCTTCGTTACAGACCTCCCTGATGGGTAAGTCCTATCGAATAGTCCCTGTCGGATAATATTTGCTGGCATTCTGTAGGCTTTGAACTCTTTTCTTCCCGAGATATGACGGTTTATGTTGTTCCCAAATCACTCTTTCTTGCTTTCGGCCTTTTCTATTTATTCAGCTTTTTTACTTTGGGGAGATTTTTCTGTTTTTGTATTCCTCCGATGCCCCTTCATTGTCAGCCAATATCAGAGGTTAATTTTGGTAGTAACATTTTCCTCCTCCCCCCTTTTGTGAAGGGGTGTTTTCGACTTTCCAAGTCAAACTTTTCTTTTCAGATTCTCTTCTATTCATTTGTGAGTTGTTTCTTAACGTTGCATTGTGTCATGGAACATACAAGGCACTGCTCTCGGGCCATCTCTCTTTTCTCTTTTTTTATTAAGGGCTGAGAGCCGCCAGTCGGTTCCCTGCTATGACAGTATTTCTAAAACAACTCTTACTTGGATAATTTAAAGATTGAAGACCAAAAATCTCCTTCTGATATTGGTGAAGTTCTGAATCATCCCAGATTCGGGCGTTAATGTAGATAAAGGACCGAAAACCCCTTCTAGTATTTGCGAAGAGCCGAATCAACCCAGATTCCGGTATTAATATAGATAGAGGACCGGAAACCCCTTCTGGTATTTGTGAAGAGCCGAGTCAACCCAGATACGGGTATTAATATAGATAGAAGACCGAAAATTCCTTCTGGTATTTGTGAAGAGTCGAATCAACCCAGATTCATGAACTAATATGGACAGAAGACCAGAAACCCCTATTGGTATTTATTAAGAGCCGAATCAACCCAGATTAGGGTATTAATATGGATAGAAGACTGGAAAGCCCTTCCGGTATTTATGAAAAGCCGAATCAACCCAGATTTGGGTATTAATATGGATAGAGGACCGGAAACCCCTTTCTATATTTGTGAAGAGCCGAATCAACCCATATTCGGGTATTAATATGGATAGAAGACCGGAAACCCCTTTTGGTATTTGTGAAGAGCTGAATCAACCCAGATTCGGGTATTAATATGGATAGAAGATCGGAAACCCCTCCCGATTTTACTGTTTTGGCATCCCTCTTGAATTTGATATGTGAAGAAGAGGTTTACGTGCTTCCTAAGCCACTCCTTGCGCTTTTGATGTCAAAGCAGAGGATGTACGTGCTTTGTTGGCCACTCTCTAAGACTGTTCATCTAGTGCGCTTGGCTAGCTTATCCACAAGAAGGGCCCAAGGACTTACCCAACCTCCCTCCAGGAGGTGCCTTATCCTGACCATCGTAGGTGATGATAAGGTCTTAGAAACTTAGACGGGGCCATCGTAGGCATAGAACTAAGGTTTACTCTTTCAATGCACTATACAGACTATCGTAGGTTCTGGTAGAGGTGTATACGCCATCTCCGAGGGGTGCCCTTTCCTGACCATCGTAGATGATTATAGGGGTTTGCATTCCCATCTACGGGCAATGCGGAGCATAAGCCGAGGTAGGACGTGATCTTCTGCGAGCAGAGGTAGGACGTGCTTAGTTCCAGCAGAGGCAAGGCATACTCTTCTACGAGTAGAGGCAGGGCGTGCTAATTTTAGATGCACCACCACGACCATTACTGGTGTGAAATGGAGGCTTATGCTTTTGATGCTTTAACCTAGCGCCCTCTGATTTGGGCATGGAGAAAGACTAACACACCATCCTCCTCCGAGGGATGCCTCATCCTGAGCAATTTTGGCGAAGACAAGGGATTTTATCCTTTTTTTTCCAACTTGACCCGCTTTAAGTCTCTCTTGAGCTACTGAAAGGGTTTTTCGTGCCCTTAGTTACGTGATCATCTTTGAAGAAAAGTCTTTTTCCTTATTCCTTTATCATTAAGAAATATAGTCTTAAATGTTCTAAGTTCCATGTTCTCAGAACAAGATCACCATTGGGTCTGCATATTTGATATGTTCCGGGCATAACTTCTTGATGGATGATCAAGGGTCCTGCCCAATTTGGGCGGAGAGGGCCATCCGCTGGGTTCTTCGTGTTAGCCATCACTCTTCGTAAAACTAACTCTCCTTTTGCAAAAGTTTTAGTCCTGACCTTTGAGTTGTAGTATTTCGTAATCCTTCTTTGATATTCAGTTGTTCTGATTGCAACCTCATCTTTTAATCATTATATTAAGTCTAGGGATTCCTTTGTCAACTCTTTGTTGGGGTCAAACACATATGCTATCCTTCTATGCGATGGGATTTCGACCTTAACCGGAAGCATACCTTTGCATCCATATGTCAAGGAGAAAGGGGCGTGTCCCGTATCTATTTTGGTAGAGGTTCTGTATGCTCAAAGTACTATAGGCAACTCTTCGGCCCAATTTTTTTTTGGCTTGATTTAGGCTTTTTTAAAGAATTGTCTTTATGGTTTTGTTAGCGGCTTCCACAGCTCCGTTAGCTTTCAGATGGGCTACCGAGGAGAAACTTTTGATGATTCCATTTTTCTCACAAAATCGGGTGAATTCTTTGCTCACGAATTGTGTTCCATTATCAGATATGATTTTGTGAGGGATTCCAAAGCGGGTAACAATATTCTTTATTGCGAATCTTAACACCTTTTTAAACGTGATTATCAGAAAGGGTTTTGCCTCCACCCACTTGGTGAAGTAGTCGATAGCTACTACGACATGCTTAGCTCCATCTTTAGAGATTGGTAAGGGTCTGATTAAATCTATCCCCCATGGCCAGGGGCTTGATATAGTGGTTAGTTCGTTGGGAGGAAGCTGGGGCACGTTAGAGTACTTTTGACACTTATCACATTTTTTGACATACTCAACTGCTTAATTAACCATCTGGGGAAATTAATAACCTTGTCTCATGACTCTTTTGGCCAGCTTAATTCCACTGGAATGGTCTCTACACCATCCCCCATGAGCTTCCTCCAATAGGATAAGCCCATCTTCGGAACTTACACATTTAAGTAAGGGAGCGAATGTCCCTTTTTATAAAGTACACTATCCGTAATCACAAACGTAGGAGCTTGGTGCTTTATCCTTCTCGCGTCTTGCCTACTAAAGGGAAAAGTCTCGATTAGGAAGTAATCTACTATGGGAGTCATCCATGTAATTTTATGATGACAATTTGCTTCCGTTAAGGGAGGTTCCTCATTGGAGTTTCCGTCTTTGTTTCCTTAGTTCCCCCTTCTCAAGGCTTGGGATCTAGTTGAGACTAATAACTCTTTCCCTATTTCCGATTCCTCCTGCTCGACACTAGGCCTTTCCTGATATCCTATGGGAATTATTCAAGTTCCGGGGGCTCCCCGGGAACTGACTAACTTGGCTAGTGAATCCGGTTGAGTATTCTCCCCGCGGGTTATTTGATGAACTGAGAAATCCTCAAATTGTGAAAGCATCTTTAATACCCTTTTCATATATAAGACTAGCTACGCATCCTTGGTTTGATATGTCTATTTTATTTGGTTTACCATTAGTTGTGAATCACTAAAGATTTCTATCCGAGGTATCTTCAACTGTAGTGCCAAATTCAAACCAGCTATCATTGATTTATACTCGGCTACGTTGTTAGTTGCTGGGAACCCTAATTTCATGGCGTAGTGCAAGCGATTCATGTCAGACGCAATTATAATATAAACTACCGCCGCTCCCTGTTCGTTAGAAGCTCCATCTACAAAGAGATTCTTTAAGTCATTTTCTTTAACTGATTGTTCTGAAATGGAACTCGTGCACTCATTCACGAAATCTGCGAGAGCTTTTCCTTTAATTGCCGCTTGAGGATGGAACTCAAACTCATATTGGCTAAGCTCGACGCCCCATTTGATTAGCCTCCCTGAGGTTTCCGGTTTTCTGAATACCTATTTGAGTGGAAAACTAATTAAAACCCTAACGGGGTGAGCTTGAAAGTATCCTCTGAGCTTTCATCCAGTATGGATTAGGCAATACGCTAGCTTCTCTATTATAGGGTATTGAGTTTCTGTGTCTTTTAGCCTTCGGCTGACATAGTAAATGGGGTGTTGAGTCCCATTACTCTCTCTTATGAGGACTGAGCTTACCGCATGTTCTAAAACAGCCATATATAGGTATAGCCTTCTCCTTTCTCTGGAGTAGATAAAACCGAAGGCATTCCCAAATTAACTTTTAATTCTTGGAATGCTTTCCTTGTAACAAACTGTAAATCATTACTATTTAAGTTGATTACATACATCATATGTCTAACCCAAATATCATAGAAATACGAATCATTTTTTTAGAAGAAAAAGGTAAAAGAAGAACATAAATAACAATACATAATCTCACATCGCAGCGGAATAAAAAATAATATATCATATCTTTGAAATACAAAATTTTAACTATATAACATACACTTATCAGAGTACAACACTTAAACACAATGGAAATAAAAATACTATATATCTAACCCTGAAGCCTCCTGCTCCAAGCTCCTTTAGATAGATCTGTAAATTCCTGAACTACTTGACTGCCCGTACAAATTTGGGCACCTAAGAGTTTAGGTAAAACAAAACGAAATAAACTCTGGGTCAGTCATGGGACTGGTATGAGTAAACAATTTGAAACGGTTTGAGAAAATAAACGATATCTCATAAGATCACGCCATATAACACAGAACGGATTTTTCCCTTATGAGAATCCAAAACACTTGATATAACTTTCAAATCTTTTTGAAAGAAATGATAATCTTTATATCAAAACTCTTTTGATATTATAATAATGTCTAAATCAAATAAATAGAAATCTAGTGGAATGCTTTCATCTCACGCTCCACATATACATAATACACAATCAAAATCGCGAGCACTTATTGGGTAATGAATTTCCAACTACAACAAGGTATGGAACCACCTTCCGATAGTGTATCTCCAGAGGAGAAAACAGTGGATTCAACAAGAACATCTTGTAACCCGTCCACACATGACCGACCACTCATTTTGCTTGAGTGTATCGAATGTATATCACCAACGGTTGGGATCAGCAACTGTTTTCCCGAATGGGACAACATCGAATAGAATAAGGAATTAAATGGATTTCTCTAGATAGGTGATAATACACCCTAATAGGAGCTACCCACATAGCCATGTTGCCTGACTGATTTTTGTCATTTCCCGGTTGTTCAGGCCCGTGGCTACGATTACTTATCATTCATTGATAGCACAATCACTTTGAATATCACATTGTCAGATCCGTTAATCACTAATTGATTTGCACAAATATATTTTGGATATTATGCTAAGAGAATAAATTCTCTGCCACCATATATATTTATACAGACCAACATATGTGATTATTGGAAATACTCCGTCAGACATTCGTCCATACACTTCGTTCTGGAACTGAACGAAACCAAAGGTACAATTTCTATTAATAGAAAAAGCCCTTGCACTTTACTCTGTCTTTTATTATCTTCATATAATCTGATTCGCAATGCTACTGCCAATACGGAGTGGTTCTCGGATAATAATCCAACAGTTCTCTCCATATTGTCAACGATATTGGCAACACTTCAATAGTTGGTTATTTAACTATCGAAGAAAAACAAACAAACATTCATCCATAACATCAAACAAATCACTAGGCCCGTTAATTAATATTTCATTAATTAAATCACTTCTCCATTTCTTATCAATATCTGTTAACAAATATTTTCAATAATCATCTGGCCTCTTACATCATTTGGAAAACATTTCCATATTTCGTCTTCTTTTATTTCCTACACTTAGAAAATATTTTCCAATTATAATTGGAGAACGTTCCAACTACTTATTTCTTTCCCGACTCATTTAATTTTATACCCAGGAAATAATTACTTTTATATTTCCAAAATTCCACTTATTTGGGTTAAAACGAATGTTGTGTAAAACATCGTTACAACAACCCAAAATACTGCATTCAACTAACTCTTATTCAAACATTTCTCTTCGAGACTGGATCTTGCTATTTATCGATTAATGATTGATGGTTTTTGTTGTTAACACAAACCACAATTTTATTTTACCGCAAGCGCACTGCGTCTGTTGTAGTTTTTGTGTGAGTATGGGTCGAATCCACAGGGAGTTGTATAATTTACTAATGTTTATTTAAATTCTAGGCGAGTTAGACGAAATTGAGTAATTGATTTGATTAGTTTAGAATAAGAAATTGCTAGAATAGAAGAGAGATAGACTTGCAGAGAGTATCTAAGAGCTTTGAGAATTAGAGATGAGATCTATTAACCTCTTAGCGAATCAATAGGTCTCAAGAAAATAAAATCAGAAAAATAGAAAACCCAATGCAAGCAAGAACAGAAATTGAATAAAGTAAAAGAGAACACAGAGAGAAAGGAGTAAATAACAATTTAATAAGAAGAAATATTACAGATAGCAGAATAAAAAGAAAACAAATTTTTATTGCTGAAATAGAGGTTTAATTACAAGAGAACGAAATAAGAAAAGAAAAGAAAAACCTAATTTTGATGCCCTAATGGCATCAATGCCAAGATGTCTAAACTAAGGCTAGATAGGGGGTATTTATAGTGCTCCTTGGATCTAGATCTAAAAAAGAAGTTTTTTCTATAAACTTTGACTCGATCTTCCATTCTTTTTTCCTTCTTTATTGTTCTGGAAATCTCTTTCTTTGTATTTCTAGGAGCTTCTTGCTTAGCACATTCTAAAAACTTTTGAATTGATCTTTTTGTATATACTTCTTGATCTAGCTCATTCCATATTCTTCTAGAAACTTCTTTCTCTAGAATATTCTAGAATCTTCTCGAGTTGGCGCCATTTTAGAAGGAATTTCTTCTTATTCTGAAAATAAAGTACCTGCAATAAACACAACTAAAAAGACCTAGTAATTGTGTCTTAGAATAATAAAATGCATAATTAAGCAATATAAAATTTACACAATTTGATGTTCATCAAATACCCCCACACTAGAACTTTTATTCGTCCTCAAATAAAAACCTAACTAAATTTGTTAGCCACACTTTCGTAGGGAATCACGATTGCATTTAGTGTATGCAACAAGTCTTTAAACCCCTAAGTGTCCCTAGTAGGACGAGTTGTGTCTCGTGAGGGTTTTCAGCGGATACTACCCACAAAATCCAATGCAACATGATATGCTATTAATGCAACTATATGAATGAAAAGAATATATGTAAAACATGATGAATCGGTTTGTTCTAAATAGTTACAATATTGTAGCATATAAATGCACTAGTCAAAGTCAAGAAATTTAAGTTCATCACCTAACAACAAACTTCAAACAAAAATCAAGTTTACATCACATCAGACTCTAGCTTGCTAATATTTTAGGTTAAAACATAGTGAAATTATGAAGTTTGTTTTTTTGTGATTGCCAAAGTTTGCAAAGTGATATTTCTATTTTCACTTGTATAACAATTTCAAATCGATAAAACTAAGAGTATGCTTTGATTCATTTACTTACCCACTCTTATTATTTATATTTTTACTTAATGATACCACGTTTTTTTTACTCGTACACCTAACCCATGGACCAAGGTATACCATCCATGCACTGCCTCTCGGGCTTACGTGAGAATGGAATAGAGCTTGGCGGATTGTGCAAACTGACTCTGACAATGTCAGTATATGTCGGTGATCCTTAGGTGCCCAACTCATAAAATGAGACCAAGGTATACGTCTCATGCACTGCCTTTCGGGCTTACGTGAGAGTAGGACAGAGCTTGGCGGGTGTGCACACCAACACTAGATGTACTAGCAATGTTGGATACCCTTGGTTTACTAATTATTAATATCATCATTATTATGATTATTAGCCAAGGAAGGATAATGCAAAATCGTCTAAGCACCTCTTAATTATATAGATTTGAAAACTGTTAACTTATGTATTTTAGATATAACACTTTTTATACAATGACAATAAATAACAAGCTTCGTAATTTCCACCTATGAATCAACCCGCATATTAGTTTACTATTATCACATGCGATTTACACTTTCATCTTATTTTCCATCTGAAGCTAATGATTCACAAAAGTTTCCATCAAATGACTAGTACAATATATCTACTAGACTATGCCTATTTAAAATAAACCAAATTCAATTTTTTTTTTTTTTTGAGATTTTTTTCCAGATAAATGCTATGGCCTAAATGCACATGCTTAAAATAAATGTCATTTTACATGCAAGAAAAGAAAATGAAAAAAAAAATGAATGCAATTTGAGTCTTCCCCCACATTTAAATTTAACATTGTCCTAACTGTTCATAACGTTTTCTAAACTTGAAAGTAAGTACCCATAAATGGATGCAATGCAAAATTATTTGTAATATAAAATACAATTTACTGATATGCAGAAATGGATTGTGTATAAAATAATATATATGTTTACGATGAATGCGATGCATATATTGCAACCACCTCTTTCTTCCGCCTTTGGTTTTTGTATTATTGGTTCCCCCCACACTATGCTTAGGTACATTGCTTAATAAGAAACTTCTTTTCACTGGCATCTCATTTTTATACCTTGATTTATAGTTAATTAGATTGATATCTAGGTATCTAGTAAACGTAGATTTCTCCAACCATGCTTTGTGTATGATGTGATTCATATACTCAACAAATTTATTGGTGTAGTATTTTAAAAATAAGTGATTGTGCATAATTGTAGATAAATTAGTAGAATCAAGAGGCGATCCAAGATCATGTTCAATATCAAGTGCTTTGTTAGTTGACATTTC
Source organism: Allium sativum (assembly GCA_030737875.1). Classification (NCBI taxonomy): domain Eukaryota; kingdom Viridiplantae; phylum Streptophyta; class Magnoliopsida; order Asparagales; family Amaryllidaceae; genus Allium; species Allium sativum. Next base: position 332,318,542 of record CM060920.1, on the reverse strand, counting down.
GATATTCTCAACAAGTTCAGAATTAATCTTGGGTTCACCTTCACCATTAGCCTCATTAGTGTAATTTTCTACTTCACACACTAAGCTCTCACATTTTTCCTCCTTTGCAATTTCTTCAAAAATTAAATTTGACTCATTATCGTTTGAGAATTCATTTTCAGACAGTCCAATAAATTTGAGTTCACCAAATTCCACACCAGCAATAGCCTTACTGTTTTTAAAATTTCCAACCTCAAAATTTTTGGTTTCCATCTCGTTAGTGTTAGGTAAAGGGAGATCGAAATTCAAAACTAAATCTTGTTCTTTAAAAGAATCAAAATCCAAATCTATCTGTGAATTTTTAACAACTCCATCAAGATTGTCATTTTCAATTTCATAAGTGGTTATTTCAAAATTATCATTGCGAATAGGATTTGGATTATCATTAGGCTTGCTCATAGAGGAGGGAAGAATGTTACGAGTGCCACCTTCCGATAACGATTGGAAGCGTGGTAAGTCAACAATTGAAGATATCGTATTATTTAAAGCACTAAAATCTCTGATATTATCAATTTTCTTACTTGATTTTAAGGAAACAATTAAGTTTATCGAGCTTAATTTTTCATCCTCACCAGAATTCACAACCCAAAACTTATTATATTTAGGTTTTACTTCCACTCGACTTGATAATTTCTCATTCTTATTATCTATAGATAAGTTCTTTAACATTTTCATGAGTTGATTGCATTTATTATTAGATTCTCTTCGAATTTTCTTAATTTGACTTTCAGGAAGAACATAGCACTGTGGCTGTTGAGATGGTTTTGATGTGTTTCTACAATGTGGAGGTATATAAGTTTGACTGGCAGAACTCTTACTTTAAGGAACGAATGTTGGATTGGGTATTTGAGGAGGTTGAGTATTTTGGCTCGTTGAACATAAATGTGAAGATCTTACAAAATTATTTCGATTTGACCACGACAAATTTGCATGCTTCCTCTAATTAGAAATATATGAAGGATTAGTAGGTGCGAAGGTGTTCACTAGTTCTTGAGGATACGGAAGTAGCACTTCTTCTTCTTGGGACTCCTCAATAGAAAAGAAAGAAGGGTCTGTAGCTTGAACTCCTCGTGGATTTGTACAAGTTGGGCAATGGATAGATTTCCATTGTTGATCTTTATAAGCATATTCTTCGAAGAGAGCCCAAGCTTCCTCGCTTGATTTATCCAAAAATTCTCCATAATACATCATTTAAAGTTTAGTTTGAGTTGGATAATTAAGTCCTTCATATAATATTTGGCATAACATGTGTTTTGGAATTCCATGGTGAGGACAACTTTGTAATAGTTGGTTAAATCGTTCAAAATATTGGTAAAATGTCTCTTTTTCATTTTGCGTGAATTGGTGGATTTCGATTCTAATTTTTCGAATTTTATGAAAAGGAAAGAACTTTTGTATGAATATTGTTTCAAAATCATTCCAATTATAAATTGAGGGTCGTGGAAGAGACTTGAACCATCTTTTAGCATTACCTACTAGAGCAAATGGAATCAATCTAAGCTTGATGGACTCATATGAAAGTTGTTGCATTTTTATCATTGATGTATATAATTCAAGATCATCAAGAAATTCGTATGCATTTTCAGAGCTAGTGAATTTAGGAACCTCTTGAATAAAAGAACTTTTTAATTCAAAATTATTTCCTTTATTTAGTGGATATACAATAACCGGAGGCTGTGTAGTTCTAACCGGGTAGCATTGTTCTCTTAACGATGAACCTGGAGGTGTTTGTGGTTGTTGAAAATTTTGTTGAAAAGGAAAAATTGGGTTTTGAACATTTTGAATTTGATTATTAAAATTCACTTCGTTTTGTCTAGGTGATTGTGGTGCGGAACCGTGATTACTCATTGATGTAAAATGTTTAAAAGAAGTGGTGTTGCGTCTTTCTAATCGTTTACTATCGTTTCGAAACCACGTTTGCATAAAAAATTAGTTATTAATATTGCGTGCTTATTTTTCAGCAAATAAAGATGACCTTATGGGCAACAAAATCAATTGAAAATTAAAATACTTACAGCGGTTAGCATGTGTCCTCCTTTATCTCTGATTTTCGTTCGCACCTGCCTTTATCTACAAGCAATCTCGAAAATTCATTTCTTTTGACTGGGCACGTTCAAGAAAAATGCCTTTCTGATGAGCTTGTGGTGAAGCTGGGTGAAGCAATTGCGAGGACAAAATGAAACAAGAAAAAATGTACTTTTTTCTCCTTTGAATTGTAAATGGAAAAATAAGATGATTTTTCTTTTTAAATTATATCTGAGAGAAGAAGTAGCAAAATAAAAAAAAACCAACATTTTTTTCTTTTAATGAAAACAAGACGTAAACCAGGAAATGAGAAAAAACTCGTTTTTTTTTTAGAAAAATGCTAGACTCTTGAAAGAACTAAAATAAATGGGAACCGTAGAACTAAAAGAAACAAAATGATAATGGTAAAATTGTAAAGAAAGGAAGTGGATAATAAAAAATAGTTTTTTTCCTTTTTGAGTAAAGAAAACAAAAACAAAAGGCTACTAATAAGAAAACAAAGGAAAATAAGCAATTAATAGAAAAAAATTGATTTTTCTTCAAAGGTTGATAAAAGGTAACAAAGAAACAAAAACTACTAATAAAAAACTAAGCAATTAAATTAAAGGAAAAAATGATTTTTTTTTTACTTTACGAAAATTGCAAAAGATTGGGAAGAACTAAAATAATTGGAAAACTACAAAACTAAAAAAATGATTTTTTTTAAGTAAATAAAAGGAAGCAAAGAAAAATGGAATACAAAAATCTAAGACTTCTAATAAGAAAACTAAGTGAATAAACTAAGAAAAAAATGATTTTTTCTTTTCAAATATGTAGAAAACAAAACAAAGAACTACAACTTAATAGAAAATAGAAAACAAAGTGCAAATTAAAAAAACTAACACGAATCAAATATTAAATAAACACTAGGAATTACTAAAACTCCCCGGAAACGGCGCCAAAAACTTGATCGACGGTTTTTGTTGTTAACACAAACCACGATTTTATTTTACCGCAAGCGCACAGCGTCTGTTGTAGTATTTGCGGGAGTACGGGTCGAACCCACAGGGACTTGTATAATTTACTAATGTTTATTTAAATTCTAGGCGAGTTAGACGAAATTGAGTAATTGATTTGATTAGTTTAGAATAAGAAATTGCTAGAATAGGAGAGAGATAGACTTGCAGAGAATATCTAAGAGCTTTGAGAATTAGAAATGAGATCTATTAACCTCTTGGCAAATCAATAGATCTCAAGAAAATAAAATCAGAAAAATAGAAAACCTAATGCAACCAAGAACGGAAATTGAAATAAAGTAAAAAAGAACACAGAGAGAAAGGAGTAAGAATTTAATAAGAAGAAATATTACAAATAGCAGAATAAAAAGAAACCAAATTTTTATTGCTGAAATAGAGGTTTGATTACAAGAGAACGAAATAAGAGAAGAAAAGAAAAACCTAATTTTGATGCCCTAATGGCATCAATGCCAAGATGTCTAAACTAAGGCTAGATAGGGGGTATTTATAGTGCTCCTTGGATCTAGATCTAAAAAAGAAGTTTTTTCTATAAACTTTGACTCGATCTTCCATTCTTTTCTCCTTCTTTATTGTTATGGAAATCTCTTTCTTTGTATTTCTAGGAGCTTCTTCCTTAGCACATTCTAGAAAATTTTGAATTGATCTTTTTGTATATACTTCTTGATCTAACTCATTCCATATTCTTCTAGAAACTTCTTTCTCTAAAATATTCTAGAATCTTCTCGAGTTGGCGCCATTTTAGAAGGAATTTCTTCTTATTCTGAAAATAAAGTACCTGCAATAAACACAACTAAAAAGACCAAGTAATTGTGTCTTAGAATAATAAAATGCATAATTAAGCAATATAAATTTACACAATTTGATGTTCATCAATTAAAAATGAAATCAATCATATTGGGGTATAACTACCTCTCAGACCTTGACTGGAAACATCCTTAACTTCAAAACGGAAAAGACCACTTACCTCGAATAATCGACATCATAAAAACCAATTATTCATTTTTAAACCCATATACGTTTCTCTTTCTAATTTTACCAGATTTAATTATAGATTTCCTTTTTGTTTATAATATTCTATTTTTAAGTTCGTTTCCTTATCAAATTCAATACATATTGATATATTGATTTTTTTTAATTATCAAAATCTCTTAAAAATATTCTAATTCCTTAAATTTCCGGAAAATTTCTCCATAACCTCCTTTGTATGGGTCACTTGGTACAACTATGAAACGCCTCTCTGGGCCATTTCCATTCAAAAAGAAAATTTAAAAAGCCAAGCGGCTTGCAGATTCGGGGCATAAAACTTCATATGGAATTTAAACATGTACCTCTTTGTCGGGCACTAAATTTATAATCTTCAAACACTTCATTCCATACCTGTCTAACTCTTATACGTCCATTCCAAATTTATTCCAACTCAATGTGGTCATTTTAACTCAATTCGCTAATTAATCATCTTATTAGCTTCTTTTTCTCAATTTACTTTTACTTGGAATCAACCGTGTTTAAACACATTTGTTATTGACTGATAAACAAGTCGTATTCACTTTCCATATTCGATTCCAAATTTAATTCAAGTTTCCATATTAAATTCTCAATTTTTAATTTGCTAACTCACTTTACTTAACCAAACTAAATTCGGTTCCAACTTCATTTACTAATTATTTTTCTAATTAGTTAACTTCATACCATAACTTAAAAATCTGATTTTTGTTTCAAAAATCAGTTTATTACTCCACTTGAGTTCATATTTATTTTATAATTCAAGTCTTGATTTTTCTAATGAACTTTTGGATTTTATTTACATAAAATCCTTTTGTTTATTTAAATATACCATTATGCTTTTATAACGGTTATGGCGCTGTTTTTTTTTTTGAAAAATTAATTTTGACATAACTCAAAATCTATTCGACGAAATCCAGATTTTTCTCTTCTATTAGAAAACTATTATTCAATCGGTCCTGACGATTCTTGTTTCAAAGAATTCTGACTTAAATTGAGTTCTATTTACTCAATTGAAGTTCAAAACGCCAATTTACTAACTGCAGCGCCGCGGTGAGTTCGTTTTAATTATATTTAAATGTAAATGTTCTAAACTTCGTTTATAAATAAATTTCACTTCCATTCTAATATATTTTAATATATATATATATATATATGATCAGCTTTCAAAATATAAGTTAAACATTTCGATTTTTCTAAATCGTCGATTTTCATAACTCAGTTGTAAATTTTATTTACAACTCTATCTTATATATAATATTCCAATTTTTTTGGATATAAATTATAAATCCTTTGGGTTTATTTCAATTCTATTTGTAATCCACATTCTGAAATATATTTCGCCGTTCCCATTTCGAAATGATTTCAAATTCTATTTTCAAATACTAATTTCAAATTCTATTTGAATTTAACACTCTAAGTTATCCAATGATAAATTATTTTACTAGATTTATAAATATCGTTTATAAATCCAACTTCCTTGTTTTATATAACAAAACAAGTTTCATTTCAAAATTTCTATTTAAAACTCCATTCTTTTTATATTCCGAATTCCGAAATAAAAACCGTTGTTCTCTTTACGAAATGATTTCAACTTTCTATTTTTAAATTCAAACCTGAATTTAAAATTTCAAATTATCTTCTGATAATTAATTCGCTATAGTTATAACATCGTTTATAAATTTACTTATTTTATATATTAAAACAAGTTTCATTTCGAAATTCTATTTAAAACCAAAATCTCATTTTGGAATATTCTATTTATTATAACTTATCTATATAAGTATAGAATCTATTTTCATATTTAAATTTAAACTTCTACTTTATATAATCCTAATATTTTTTTGAAAATATTTTATTTAAACAAATTCGATCTAATCGAATTCAAATCATAAATCCATACTGATTTATTTTCAGTTCAATTTACATTCTAAATGTCAGGATAAATTTTATCATTTACCTCTTTAAAAAGATTCCCCATTTTTATTTTTAAATTCAAATTTGAATTTAAATATTCAAATTATCAAATGATGATTTTTCCACTTCATTTATAAACACCGTTTATAAATTCATTTCAATTCCCTGATTTTTCGATGAAAATCATTCCATTCTATTTATAAACACTATTTATAAATTTACTTCAATTTCCTGTATTATTTAATTTATAAACATCGTTTATAAATTCAATACTTGTTTAATTTATTCAAAACAAGTTAATATTTCTATACCCCTTTAAAAATTCAAATTATACTTTTAGAAAACAGGATTTCCCTTTTTAAATCTCAAAACCCTTTTTACCATATTTTTATAAATTACCATTTAGGCCCAGTGATATTTCAAACATCCAAAAATACCAAATTATCAATTACGGGTTTTTCTAACACATCATATAAGATAACATATATGAAACGAAGCAAATGATAATATTTTTGAGGAATCCAGTTGGATCCCTCCAATCTGTTTTCCTGCATCCATAGACGTTAGTCACATAAATAATACCCATCCTGCTTCGAGGCAAGATATCGCAGTATAGAAGGTCATCCACTATCATAACGTAGGCGTATAGGGTTTCTCTAATGATACTGCGGGCATCCGCTAATGATACTGCGGGAATCCAACCACCAACATATATAATAACTACAAACACCAATCCTAAATAGCTAATATATTTATATATAATAGTCACGCAAATATTTAAATGCATCCAAGCAACCAACAATTTATTTTTAACGATAAAATAAATTTAAATAAATTTCAAAGTGAGAATTATTCATCGTGATTTTTATTGATGAAATAACCGGAGCATTCAGTTTTCATTCCAACTAATTCCAGAGAATTTCCAAATCCAATTCCCGCTATGGATCCATCTCGACTTGCATTAGCATTTTCTACCTCATATAAATTAAATAGTGTATTTATAAATATGCAACTTTATATGAGCTATATAATTTCCCTCAACTAAAAATCAAATTTTATATAATTAAAATAACTCCAATACCTCAATGTACCGTCACTTCCCCTTTTGCTCCTTCACGACCTCCTTACGATCCTATTAAAACTCAAACCATCTTCACAAAGAACTCGACCAAAAATCATCACACTCCCTCATGTTTTTGACCAACTACTGCCCTTTCTCCTTTGAGAACCCTCACAGCTTCCTTAGTCAAGAATCGCGGTGAACCCAATACTCCAGTATGCACCAAAACTAGCGACAATTAGATGCCCTAAATCTTTCAAAACTCACACGCTTGACTCAGAGAAAACAAAACCCCCAATTTCGATTAAACCGATTGTCGTTGATGATAAGACTACAGGAATTCACAAAACTACCTTTCATTTGAAAATCGCGACCCCTTTCAATCACCTTACGATCGAACCCAACAACATCGTCCATTAGATCGAACTAACTTAGTCATTGCACTCCCTCTCTCCTAGTCCATGCAATCCCTTCACATCGCTGAACTTCCTTGCAAGCAACAGTAAAAATCACTATTCCTGTTTCACTTGAATTCACATGTATCATGTCTTCAATTGGAGCTGAACCCCACTCCTAGCTCGACACGGAAACTGTCAAAGAACACAGTGAGGTCAACCTCTTCGCACATAACGATAAGGTTCTAAGTTGGAAGGGCGAGAGGTAACAACTCGAAAAAGAAAAAAAATTGATTTTGATTTTGGAGCAGCCAAATACGAAGCCTTTTTGATTGGTTTTAGCCGTAACTACAAAGGGAAAGAAAGTTAAGGGTAGTCGCGAATTCAATATGAGGAACCAACCATTTATTTTTCCTTGTGAAGCTTTGATAATTCTTTTTCCAATATGCAAAAGAAAGGGAGTGTACGCGATTTATAGATGAAGATACTTAGTCCTTAAGCAGTTTTGTTTGTGCAAGGGTACATTATACTTAATGTGATTTGAGTTTAAAGATATTTTGTTTCTTTTTAAATAGATACTGATTTGATTTCAAGCTTATCTACAATCAAATTTATCGAGGTCCATTAATTAAATCACGAACCCCTATTTTTAGCGTATAGACCAACATTTAAATGAAATAATGATATTCTAAGTGCAACAAAATATATTCTGAAATTCAATTTGAACATATATATATAATAACCATAATAAATTTATATAATATAAGTTAAATTCAAATAAATAAATTTCTTGACAATAAATTATTCTTATTATCTTATATATTCAAAAGGAATTTATACCAGTCATTTGGATTGTTTTGATTCAGTTTTTAACACCAATTTCAATTATATTTTTCGATAATTTAATATATTCGATATTAAATCGAAATCGATATTTAAACCGATAACATAAATATAAAAATTCAAGTATATTATCTAACAAATATTTAAAATGATATTAAATATTTAAAATAAATGGATCAAAAATCCAGGTCATTACATTCCTACGCGCTTCATTCCATTCTAAATTCTTCTTTTTCTTTATAACATCGAAGAAATTGACACATTTGTCAGTGGCTTTGGAAATGAACGTACTAAGGGATGCTACTTTCCCGTTCAGACTCATGACCTCTTTGCTTGTCCTAGGTTCTTTCATGTCTCTTATGGCTTGGATTTGGTCTGAGCTAGCTTCAATCCCTTGCTCACTTAACACATTTCCTAGAAACTTCCCAGATTGAACTCCAAAGGAACACTTTTGCGGGTTTAGCTTCATTTGGTAACTCCTTAAGACATCGAACATTTCCTCCAAATCCTTTAGATGGTTCTCTGTTTTGGTGGACTACGCTAGCATGTCATCCACATATATCTCCATATTGCACCCTATTTGCTATTGGAACATCCTGTTTACCAGTCTTTGGTATGTTGCTCCCACGTTCTTCAACCTGAAGGGCATCACTTTATAGCAAAACGTTCCCCAATCAGTGATAAAGTTTGTATGCTCCTCGTCAGGTTTATGCATTGGAATTTGGTTGTACCATGAGTAAGCATCCATAAGGATAGTATCTTGTGACCACTCGTGGCATCAACTAACTGGTCAATCCACGGAAAGGGATGGCCATCTTGCGGGCAAACCTGTTTAAATCCGTGTAATCAGCACAAGTTCTCCATTTCCCATTGGACTTCTTCACTAGCACGGGATTGGCTAACCATTTTGGGTAAAGAACTTCGCGGATAAACCGGTTAGTTTCTAACCTCTTGACTTCATCTTTCAAGGCTTCCAACCGATCTCTATTATATTGTCTTTTCTTTTGCCAGACCGAGGTCACCGAAGGGTCAATTTTTAAGGCATGACTCATAACAGAAGGGCTGATACCGATCATGTTTGAATGGGTCCAAGCGAAAACATCTTTGTTGAGGGGTAGGAACCGGATTACGTCACTTCTGAGGGGCTCTGTTAGCCTTTTCCCTATGTTGACGACCTTCGATTTATCCTATGAATCAACATTTACCTCTTCCATGTCTTCTATTGGTTTTATTCATTCAAAGTCCCCTCTAGAATCCAAGTCCGTGACGATTTCTCCTTCTTCGGTCAGATTTACATCATCGGACCTTTTCCTCTTTCTTCTCAAAGAAATATACCTACCATTTGCATGTTTGTTAGTAAGAGTGTGTGTGTGTGTATGTGCCAAGTATAATACACACATGGATCATGTAATATGACAAACAATATTCAAGTATGAAGTAATAGCTAATCACAAAACAATATAATAGATAAGTAAATGCAGTGAAATGAAAAATCACACCAGAGATTTTTATACCAGTTCGGAGCACCGTCCTACGTCCAGTCCCAGACTTCTATCTGGATTTTCACTAATAACAACCTCACTTCACCCGGAGGAACAGGTTTACAACACCAGAGCAGCCGAACGGGAATTTCATGCCATAATCAACACGGGGACTTCACAACTCGCCTCTTACAACACTGAGCACTTTAAACAAGATGAGTAGACTTGTGATTTGACAATGTGTGTTCTTAATAACAGGAATTTGTCAATTCTTGTACAACCTTCCTATAATCTTATCCTCAAATAGAAATTGTGTATGTGAAGATTTGGAAGATGATATCGTGTTTGAATCAAAAGAATAATATATAAATTCTAGGATTCAAGAATGATATAAGAAGATTATGAGCGTTTGAGTGCTTTGAAAGAACAAGAATGAAATCAACAATAGATAGAATAGATAGAAAGAATTAGTTGTTTGAATCGATGATTTCATGTTGTTTTTATAGAAGATAAAGAGTTGCAATCATTGGTGAAGAGAAGTATTGAATAGAAATGATTTTTGATGAAAGGAAAAGGAAGCAACTTTTGATGAATGAAGATGTCTATACGAAGAGTTGCTTTCAGTTCGAAAATCGTTTGACAAGTCAAAAATAACCAGTAGACTGAAATTGGAATATATATAAGTTATATGTGTGCATGTTCATTGTGCATTCTGCCCAGAAACGGTCGACTGCCTATTTTGAAACCGTTCGACCGGTTTCTGGCAATATGCACAATGAATGTGCATTCATATAAATACATATATATATTCACAATAATGAGGTATATGATTATTTGAGGATAGATTTTAACATTTATAACACGGCTAAATCACTAAATAATCAACCTCTAACTTACAATACCATTGATTCTCTTCTTTTTGTCAATCATGAAACTTCTCCTTGTCATTAATCAAAATGCTATGAATTCCTTGATTCAACATTCTCCCCCCTTTTTGATTGATGACAATATAGTTCTGAAAGTGTTTCTAACTCCCCCGGTCTATGTACTCCCTCTGAAAAATATATATTAAAAATCTGCAAAAAATATTGTTAGTAGACATTTTTCTTCCCCTTTGTCATCGACAAAAAGGAGTAGTTAAGACACACATACCATAAAACAAACACAAAAAGCATTCGATTGTAGCTGACAATACACACCATCCATACCCAACCAAGTGTTGAAGATAAGAATTAATATGTACAAACCCAAAATAAAATATAGCACTACTTATGTACAAGTGCTGATTTAAGTTTTACTTAAATAAGACATAATACGACAAAACATGGATAAAGAGAGCTAATGAGATAGTGAGTCGGATTCAGTCGCATCTCCTTCTTCTTCTTTGTCTCCTTCTTCTTCGTCGTCTTTTTCCTCACTATCAGATTGTCCACGACCACGTGCATTACTCGTTTCATAACTTGTGCCTTCCTTTGGAGATGACCATGTAAACGTAGGAGGCATTGGACGTTTGCCTGGATCTTGTATATGCATAGAGGAGGAAGACGATCCACATGATATTGCATCCCAAAGTATACCAAAGAAAGACTTATGTTTTGAAAAGCATTTGTCAAGCTTTGTATTTAAATGATTGATCTTATTGTCCATACGCTTAAGTCTTGCTTCAAGAAGGAATTGATTCCGTGCAATTTGTTCATGTGAATCTTTGGTTGAAGAGGATGTTTAAAGAAGCCTAACCTCTTCCGGTTTAGGTTTAGAGGGTTTTGACGAAGTGCTTTCTTGGTGACCTTGTTCCTGGTATGGTTCGAAGGGTATGATATTTAAACATGGTTCAGGAAGCTTCATTCTCTTTTTCGATGCTTTGTTGATACATTTTGGTTTAGAGACTTTTGATTTGAGAGATTTGAGACCACAATCAAGTATAAGACGCATGATATATTCATTGTAGAATAAATGTGGTCGCTTACGATCATTTACGAGTAAAATATCATCAAATATCATACTTATCCAATTGATTTGTATATCTCCATATATAGCGTACAAAGCCTTAAAATTTGAGACGACCCGATTTCCCGTTCTCACGGAAACAAGGGTTATCTTTGGAATATAACACAGAAACATATAATAGCATAACAGAATTAAATAAATACACCAGATAATGAACAATAGAATATACTGGATAAAAGTAATCATCAGAGTTACACAGTATACAGGATCTTACTTAGTACAAATACAGTTCAGCTATACATAAATGTCTACAGCGGAAATAAACAAAATATGTACAATAGGAGCTGAACAGCATAAAAAGAGATAAATGATAGAATCCATCTTCAGCTCCAGCTATCCAGAAGAACCAGCTAAACCTGAATACAAGGCTGCCTGTGTAGAAAAAGGGGCACCCGAGTTTGAAAGTGAAACAAACTACGAGTCAGTCATGGGACTGGTATGAGAAATCCACTCAACACATATATTGTTTGGCTAATCACCGGACCACGCCACTTTCGTGGAACGGGTTTACTCCCATTGGATTGCCAGTGCTTTAAAACAAATCATTCTTTTAAACATCGCTATGCTTTTTATAAAAATGAAGCCATTATAAGACTCAGTTCCCATCACACAATGCAACGCAAACCGGAGGATAGAGTTTTACCTTATAATGGCCAAAATATGATTGATACGAATAAAACAAAGGCATTTGATATTATTGTTAGTGTCTATATGTTTTGAAAACAATTTCAAATCATAACTATCAATCATAGACGGCATGGGTACCATATATCATGTCGCCATATATATATATACAATCAAAACCGCACGATGTCGTATTTGGAAATTGGATTTCCGTCATGAACCAAGGCAAAAGATAGTCCTTACCGAATTCGAGACAATCTAGCCTACCATGTCTCAGGAACAGCCGCAACTGCCCCTTGGATCGTCAGGGCCGGTCCACCGATGTGGATTATTATACCTGAACAATACGTCTCCCCGCCCTTTGGGGCGCAAACGAGCCAACGAATGACTCCATCGGACCCGGATCGTCCGATCAAACCGAGGCGCCTCGCAACAGCAACAACCACATAGGTGAAAAGTATATAAATGTCAGGGCTGATAGGTCACTGACACCACCCTAGCTAGAAAGAAACGCATGTCCTCCCCGAGGTCCTTCTCCCGTTTTAGGTTCATACCGGGGTGTGAGGCTCGCGAATTTACGTTATACACAAAGCTACGCCACATAGGCGGTGCTTTGATCATCACCACAAGACTTTGCTTTTCAACAGAAGCCCTGATCACTGCATCTTAGCATGCCACACAGAATAAATCCTATGTCAGACACACAGTCCATTTACAAGTCCGTTCTGGGTCTGAACGAAACCGGAGGCACTAAATACCTGGCAAACCCTTCGATCAACACGTACGTCTGAACGATCACCACTCATTATCCATATTTCGGGATGCCTCCCAATCAGGACCTCGGTTACCATCCAAACGAGGTGAAGACCTCCGGTCTTTGACCATCGTCTTCATCTTCGACTTTCAATTGTCGGTCAATTATTTGAAATGAGAATTAACTCGGCCTTCTCAAATAATTCACGTATATTTAGAATTTCAAATCAATTTACTTTAATGGTTAAATTATTCGACAACGCCGATCTTGTTCTTTAATGTAATTTTCACACCAAACACATTCAACCATCAAAAGCCACATAAATCGAGCAAATTTAGTTTATTTCCATTCCATATTGCTTATGATATTTTATAACTATTTATCGCTATTTTTATTTATTTTAAAATAGCTAATTTATTCAAAACGACGCTTCGGGCCATAAAGCGGCCGTGGCGCTGTTTTTCTTCAGATTTGATTTACACATATCTGAAAATCTAACCGTTGGATCTTCATAAAATTTACATCATTAGAAAGGTCTTTCAAAAACGAATCCCACGGTTCCAGTTTCGGGAAAATCCGACGGTCGGATCTCCCGGTACAATCGTTTGAAGTTTCGATTTCAAAATACGAACTGCAGCGTCGTTATTCGATTAAATATAATTATATTTATATATATATATATATAATCGTTTCTGGCGCTGTTTTTCTTCAGATTTGAATTAAACATTCCAGACAATCCAACCGTTGGATTTTTACAAAGTTGGTGCCGTTGGGAAGATATTTTCAAGGCGAACCGGACGGTTGAGGTTTCGGGAAAATCCAATGGTCGGATTCCCCGCATTAGTTGTTTGAAATCACGGTTTCAAAATACGAACTGCACGGCCTCGTTTCGTTTTAATTTTATTTATATTTATATATTTATATAAATATAGTTCGTTCAATGATTTCAATATCGTTTTCACTTCAAATATTTCACTAACGCCTTAAATTTTTGGAAAATTTCGCCATAACCTCCCCTGCACCGGGAGCATCGGGAAATCGCAAATAGCTTTCCCGGTCCTTCTAATCTCAAAAAGAAAAAGAAAAAGCCAAGCGGCTAGCCAACAGGCTCATAAAATCATCACCCAAACAAAACAGTAAATGTGTACCTATTTGTCGGGCACAAAATTTTATTCCTCTTCTCTAGCCCCTTTGCTATAACCTGTTCAATGAATATGCATGTACATATATATACAGTTCTTATCATTTATCATTTTCTATTCAACTTCATATTTGATTTCTATTTGGTTTAAAAACACCATTCATTCTAATGTTACATAAATAGGTGCAAATCATTTCATTAGCTAATTAATGAATATTTCAACTCATATATGTTTATTTTGAACAAGTGGCTATTTTTAACACTTCACATTTCAACGATTTATGCATACAATAAAAATGTGATTTTTATTGTAAAACAATTCATTTCAAAACACTATTTTTCTATATAGTTCAAGTTGGTGATAAAAATGGGATTTTTATCATAAAACAATTTCCTTTAAAACGAGATTATTTTACACAGTTCATATAGTCGATAAAAGGTGATTTTTATTATCAAACAATTTATTTCAAAATATGAATACCATTCAACACATGAATTTCTAATCAACGAATGAATATCAATTCAACACATGAATGTTTTCTATAGTTTCTATATATAGATAAAAATGTGATTTTTATTATCAAACAATTTATTTCAAAATATGAATACCATTCAACACATGAATTTCTAATCAACGAATGAATATCAATTCAACACATGAATGTTTTCTATAGTTTCTATATATAGATAAAAATGTGATTTTTATTATCAAACAATTTATTTCAAAATATGAATACCATTCAACACATGAATTTCTAATCAACGAATGAATATCAATTCAACACATGAATGTTTTCTATAGTTTCTATATATAGATAAAAATGTAATTTTTATTATCAAACAATTTATTTTAAAATATGAATACCATTCAACACATGAATTTCTAATCAACGAATGAATATCAATTCAACACATGAATGTTTTCTATAGTTTCTATATATAGATAAAAATGTGATTTTTATTATCAAACAATTTATTTCAAAATATGGATACCATTCAACACATGAATTTCTAATCAACAAATGAATATCAATTCAACACATGAATGTTTTCTATAGTTTCTATATATAGATAAAAAATGTGATTTTTATTATCAAACAATTTATTTTAAAATATGAATACCATTCAACACATGAATTTCTAATCAACGGATGAATATCAATTCAACACATGAATGTTTTCTATACAATGAATAAATATAGTTTAAGCAGATGAAAATAATTCAAACATACGAATATTATTCAAAATTTCGGCAACATAACGGCAGGGTAGTTAAAACCGGGACCGTCCCTAGTACGGCTCCTCGCTCTACCTTAAAACCTCGCGGTTTTTGACAATGGGGATCATGCATCTAGTTCGCACGCAGGCGGCATGTATATATTTATTTCATTTCCACAAACTAATCCTATGTGGTTTCAACCAAATATTTCTCAACCACAAATGGGTATTTTTCAACCACAATCAACCAATATCAATCACAAACAATCCCAAACAATCATTCGCTATCAATCAATTTCCACAACAATTTCAATCAATAAATATCGTCCATGGTTTGTGGACGAGGGGCGTATATATATATATATATATATATATATATATATATATATAGCAATTCACTTTTATTTCAACACACATATATATATATATATTTTAAAAAGAAATTGAAGAGTGAGAAATTCTCACCAATAGCTATCCAATACTACGACTCTTCCTTTATAGAAATCTTCGCCGATCTCGCCTTTCGTTGCCCGTATTCTCTACATATGTAAAAATCGAATTTTTACTATGTTATTCAATATATAAAAATCGAATTTTTATTATGCTATTCAATATATAAAAATCGAATTTCAAAAATATAGATTCCGCCTTTTCAAAAATAAAGATTATATTTTTAATATTCCTATGATGTAAAAATTATATTTTTATTACTTTAAAAATATAAAAATCATATCTTACTTCTTCTACTTAATAAAAATTCCGTCTTTTCTATTTTGAAAATATGATCTTTATTTTTCCAAGTTCAAATCTTTTTCTATTCAAAGTTCAAATTTTTTTTGCTTTTAAAAGTTCAAATCTTTTTCTTTTAAAAGTTCAAATCTTTTTCTTTAAAAAGATTAAACCTTTTTCTATTTAAAGTTTTAAAATCAAATCAGTTTTAAACTCTTAAAAAAAATCAGTTTTAAAGCCTTTCAAAAATCTGTTTTAATCCTAAAAAAAACAGTATTCTTTCTTTTTAAAGTTTAAAATCAATTCAGTTTTAAAACCTTTTTAAAATCAGTTTTTAAACCCTAAAAAAAACAGTATTCTTTCTTTTTAAAGTTTAAAATCAATTCAGTTTTAAAACCTTTTTAAAATCAGAATTAAATCCTTTCAGATTAAAATAAAAATAAAATAAAATAACTCTAACCTGCGAAGAAGGAGGGGGAAAGAAGACGTCGGCGGCAGGAGGAGGAGGAGCAGGCGAAGAGGAGGGTGGTGGCGTCGCGATGCTTCAAGGGGGGGCTCGGTCTTCGTCGCGCTCGTGCGGTCTGGGGGGAGGGGTCTTCGGGGGTTGCGCCACTGGGAGGAGGAGGGAGGATGGACGGAGGGGGCGGTGGCGTTCGCTTTAGGGGGGGCTGTCGATAGGTTTAGGGTTTTTTTTTTCTTCGATTCGTTTGAAATTGAAATGAACGGGGGGGGGGGGGGCAGAAAGAAAGATAAAGGGATGGAATTAATTAAATTTTTTTATTATTTAATTACTTAATTTTGCAAAAAGTTGACTTTTACATACGACCTCAAAACGAGGCCCACCGCCTGCCGTCCATAGCGTTTAACCCTCATTCCGAACACAATGGGATATGTATCCCAAACTGATTTGATCGTTACAATCAGTTTCCGTTGAATTTACATTTAAATCACTATATTGAATTCTAAACTTACATTTCAAATTACCGGGGTCACATACTAACTCTAAAAATTCCAGAAAAATATTTTCTAGCTTCGTATTGACGATACGGTCCTAACAAAACTAGTTTCGTCGAATTCTGAGACCGTTTGAAAAATGGCCAATTTCCAGTCGATTAAAATCAACTGAAACTGGTCAAACGCGTTTTCCTTTGCCACGCTCACATATTGATTCGAAAAATTATGAAATTTGAAACCTAGCAATAATTTGACATCACGGATCCAACAAAAGTGGTTTCGTCGAAATCCGAGGTCATATGCAAAATGTCCATTTTTAAGGGCCTGAATTCCATAGCGACTATTCAGAATATTCAACTGGACATATCTTTTGATTCCCGCTATCAAATTTCGATTGGTCGGATTCGTTAGAAAGATATCATCAAACAGATCCTAATGTTTTTGGTTTCACTAAAATCCGGTTTGTTTTGCACCCGGTATATTCAATTGAAGTTTGAAATCGAATTAACGAACTACCGCGCCATTTTCAATTCTATATATAATTATAATTAATTATATTCGTTTTCAAATGTCGATTCAAACTCAGTTTTCATCGCCATTATTTATAATATTTATTTTAAATATTTAAAATCCATTATTTTAGCCAATTTAAAAATTTTAAATTGGTTCAGATTTTCTGGGTCGTTACAAAATTCTCCTTATATACCGCATCGAAGTTACCAACTCTTGGTAATAAAAAATGCGTAATAGCATGATGTAGAATTCTAGCGGTAGGCCATAAGTTGATCTCTTTTGTACTAAGCTTATGATCTTCAATAAAAAGATGACCTACCTTGTCTCGAGTATGAATAGTACAAAAATCGCTAGAGAACTTTCATCCATTGTTATCTGAACCAAGTACCGTTGCCATCCTTTCCTTTGAAATAAATATGTGCTCACCACATACAACCGACAGTAGACAATGAGTAGAATTTTTGTGTCAAACTTTTCTAAGATAAGATTAGCATAGAACAATATGATCATTATATGATTGATTTCCACATTGTTCTTATCAAAGTCAAGAAGATTTTGAATACGGGCTTTGATTTCTAATTCTTTGACATCATAGAGAATAAAATCAGAGAATTTGATGAAAGAACCTTCATGAATTGTATAATCTTTCATTTCATTCCATCGCTTGACTGCTATTGGATCCATTAACCATTGTTTGATATTGGAATCATTGGGTTGTAGTTGTGTAGAAGATGATTTCTTCAACCTCTTTTGTGGTAGAGCCATTGATTTTGTGAAGGAAATGAATTTGGGGATTTTAGGTTTAATAAGTTATGTGAGTTTGAAAGATGAAAAGTGTAAATGAATAGGTTTGAGGGAGGAACCGACGTGTGAAGTTGAATTTAAAAATAGAAAGTAACGAGACCGGTCGACCGATACGAATTCACCGGTCGACTGGTTTGAGACAGAGACTTAAACGTTCGACTGGTGAATTACTGTCGGTCGACTGGTTGGTAAAAAAATTTGTTTTCAACCAGAAACTTAACCGGTCGACTGGTCTTATTGTACCGGTCGACTGGTTTCTCTGTCCCTTGTTTTCAACCCGAAACTTAACCGGTCGACAGGTCATATTGTACCGGTCGACTGGTTTGAGAATTTTCCAAAGCTCCGCTATATAATATAAATTTATTTCAAAACTCAAACTAATCAACCAAAATTCATGAAAACAAAAAAAATCCATCAAGATTGAATCCACTTATTAGAACACCAACAAAAAGATGAATCTCACGATATATAAAATCAATGAGAAGTGGAGGAGTTGTTCTCGGAATCTTCTTTGATATTGGTAACTTCCATGGCGACCAAGTTTCCTTAGTTCCTTCATTTCAACTATAATTCTTATCCCATGAATTAGGACTCCTTGATGATGAAGGAACATGAGGCATAGGTTGATAAACTCCATGTTTTTCCGTGCCACAGAAAAATGAGGCCATGCGTTCCAAAAGAGTTAAATGATCAGACATAAGTTTTTGTTCGTAATGGAGTTGTCGCTGGAGATACATTTGATGTTTTTTGTAGTGGTGAATCTCACTTATCTATTCTCTAGTTCGTGGGGAGCAAAATAATGCCTTCTTTGCACGTTTAGACTTTGGTATATTTCCGGGGGTATGAGTACATTTTGGTCTACTTTTCGGTGTTTCTGGAGAATAGTATTCCTCCGGTTCAGAATTGGTGACCGAAATGTGTGACCTCCGTTCACATTCGTCACAGATATGAGCCATATTTGATATAATTGAACTTGTTTTAAGAATAATATGGTCTCAGAAGTAGGAGATGCAGAAAGGAGAAAGAATGAACTCATATATATAAGTTTGTCCAAGAATAGATTAATGGTTGACAAGGTTCAAAGCATATATACCATAAAAAAATGGATAGCTCATAATTTTATTACTAATAATAGTGATAGCTACTTAATAGCTAAAATATGAAAAGTGAAAGCACCGGTTAGAAGAGAGCTTGAGAATTCATATGTACATATGTTTAGAATTTATACATCAAGTTCAGTTCTAGAGATTAATCCGAGCTCTCTACGCAAAAAAATAAAACTTGATTCGAGTAAAGGCTTAGTAAAAATGTCCACTAGTTGATGTTAAGTCTGGACATATTCGAGACATATTGTTCCTTTTTCAATATTATCTTTCAAGAAATGATGTCGAATATCAATGTGCTTTGTTCGAGAATGATTTACTGGATTTTTTGATAAGTTGATCGCACTTGTGTTATCACAATATATGATGGAGTTCGATAAATGAATATCAAAATCACGAAGTGTTTGTTGCATATATAGTACTTGAGTACAAGCAAGAGCGTCTGATATATACTCAACTTCACATGTCGATAGTGAAATGCAATTTTGTTTCTTACTGAACCAAGAGACAAGTGATTTTCCAATAAAATAGCATGTACCACTTGTACTCTTTCTATCCGTCCGAGAGCCTCCAAAATCAGCATCACTATAGGATACTAACTAGAATGGAATTTTTTTTGGATAGAATAGACCAAAGTCTTTGGTATTATTAAGATAATGTATTATATGTTTTACTGCTCGTAAATGTGATTCTTTAGGATTTGCTTGAAATTGTGCACATAGATAAACACTCATCATTATATCAGGACGACTTGCGGTAAGATAAAGAAGAGAACCAATCATGCTTCGATATAACTTCTAGTCAACATTTTTACCATGTTCATCTTTTTAAAGATGTGTAGTCGTACTCATAGGAGTAGGTTTACCAGATGTATTTTCCAAACCGAAGCGTTTGATATGATTTCCACAGTATTTTTATTGATTAATAAAAATATCGTTAGAAAGTTTTTTGATTTGAAGACCAAGAAAATATGATAGTTCTCCCATATGAGACATTTCAAACTCCTTGGTCATAATATTTGCAAATTCTTTGCAGAATTTCTTGTTTGTTGAACCAAAGACGATATCGTCTACATATATCTGGATAACTAATATATCTTTTCGAGAATGTTTGATGAATAAAGTCTGATCGACTTTACCAATTTGAAATCCTGAGTCAGTAAGATAGCTGCGTAATCATTCATACCGAGCATGAGGTGCTTATTTTAATCCATATAAAGTTTCTTAAGTTTATATATGTGATCAGGATGTTTTTCATGTATGAACAAGGGAGGTTGTTCGACATATACATTCTCTTTGATAAACCCATTTAGAAAAGCACATTTGACATCCATGATAAAGTTTGAAATTATGATGACAAGCAAAGGATAATAAGATTCTAATAGCTTCTAGTCATGCAACTGGTGCAAAAGTTTCTTCGTAATCGATACCTTCTTCCTGATTGTATCCTTGTGCTACTAATCTTGCTTTATTTTTGGTTATATTTCCTTGTTCATCAGCCTTATTTTTATAGACCCATTTCGTACCAATAACTAACTGATCAATTGGTCTTGGAACAAGTTCCCAGGCATCATTGCGCTCTAACTAATTTAGTTCTTCCTGCATGGCAATGATCCAGTAATCATCAGTAGCAGCTTCTTTCGGATTCTTAGGTTTGATATTTGAAAGAAACGCGACATGACCCATTTGATTGAGTTCACTCCTTGTTCTAGTTTGTGATGTTACTTCTCTAATTACATTTTGAACCGGATGATCTCTTAGAATTCTCGGAGGAGATCGAAATCTTGGTGGAGAAGTTATCGCATTTTGCTGAGGAATATTCTCAATAATTTCTGAGTCAGAGTCATTATTTGTGATGATAGGATTTTCAGTGATTATAACTTCGTCGTCATCAGATATGTTATGAGATGGTTTATAGAATTCATCGAATGAGACATGAAGTGATTCTTCAATAGTTTTAGTTCTTTTATCAAATATACGATAGGCCTTGCTTCGTTCCGAATATCCAACAAATATACCTTCATCGGATTTTGGATCAAATTTTCCAAGATGGTCTTTCGTATTTAAAATAAAGCACTTAGAACCAAAAAATTTGAAGTATGAGATGTTTGACTTTCTTTGATTAAATAACTCATAAGATGTATTCTTGGTGAGAGGTCGAATGGATACACGATTCAAAACATAACATGCAGTTGCAACAGCTTCTGCCCAAAAATGTTTTGGTAAAGTGGATCCATTTAATAATGTTCTTGCACATTCTTGTAAAGTCCGATTTGTTCGTTTTACAACTCCGTTTTGTTGTGGAGTTCTAGGAAATGAAAAATTATGATATATACCTTTCTTTGTACAAATTATATTCAAATTCATTATTTTCAAACTCTCCGCCATGATCACTTCTTATATTCTTAACTTTAAGCCCTTTTGATTTTTGAAATCTCTTGACGAAAGGTTTGAAATGATCGAAAGTGTCACTTTTGTTTTTCAAGAAAATCACCCAAGTATAACGAGAGTAATCATCAACAATTACAAACACATATCGACTATGATTTATTGATTGAACCTATGTTGGTCCGAATAAATCCATATGTAATAGCTTAAGTGGTTGTAACGTTGATATGACTTTCTTGGATTTAAATGATGATTTAGTCAATTTTCCTAATTGACATGCATCACAAATATTATCAACCATATAGATCATTTTGGGTAGTCGTCTAACTAGGTCATTTTTGTCTAGCTTGTCGATAGTTCTAAAGTTTATATGACAGAAACGTTTGTGTCATAGCCATGGATCATTATCATTTGCTACAGGACATATATCTGAATTATGATTGACATTCATATTAAGAATATAAATATTTCTATCTCTATATCCTTCAAAAACTAAATTTCAATCTTTATCTAAAATACTACATTTGTTATCCGAAAAGAAAATGGTAAAAGCTTTGTCATATAGTTGACTGATACTGAGTAAATTGTGTTTCAAATTTTTAACTAGCATGACATTAATAATAAGAGGTAAGTTAGATGTACCGCATTTGCTCACATCGCCTTTGCCGATGATATAGCCTTTTGAATTATCTCCAAAAGTGACGGAGCCACCATCTGAATAAGTGATATTTGTCAATAAGCTCTTGTCTCCAGTCATATGCTTCGAGAAACCACTGTCCAATATCCACTTTCCTCTTTTCTTAAGTGGGACCTGCAAAAAATAAAATTAAGTCCATGGTACCCACTTTTTTTATGGGGGTTCTAAGAGTTAGGTCTTAGGATTCCAAACCCATACTAGTCCAGTATCCCATTTATATAGATAATTGCAATTATGATGCACAGTATACAAAAAATTCTAAATGTATTTGTTCCTAATCAAATTGTTATTTGTTTTATGAACCCATATTTTGTTAGTCTTGACATTTTTCTTTTGAAATTTCACAACTGGTTTTGGTTTGGAATATAATAAACTGAGTTTTTTCTTAGCTTCAGTTCCTTGTACTATTTAATGTTTTCTTTTTCTTTTATTACCAAGATACTTCTTGATATCTTGTTTCTTATACCCCCCCAAACCTTGTTTATTCGAAGCAGATTGTGAATTTTCAATAATTTTTATCAAGTTTTCTCGACCTTTGTTGAAGTTAGAAACATTTTGAGTAATGTCGTCTAACTTAGTTTGTTAACTAGCTTTTTCTAGGTCTAGAATCTTGAATTTTGCCTTATGCTCATGATTTTCAGTAGTAAGAGCGTCATTTTTCTCTTTTTGAGTTCCAATTTCTTGACTCAAAAGAGATAATTGAGAATCAATATTTGATGATGATTCTTGAACTTTTTCAAGTTCCTTGTAACAACCCGTATTTTCAATAACCTGTTATAACATAAATCGAGGCAGAATTTAATTCTAAAATCTGAATCAAGGGAAACGGGCTATGCCATTGCGTTCGCCTCGGAAAAATACGCGAAATAGAGTCCGAGTTTTCGAAAATCGGAGTCCGTATGACCCAGTTAAGGCCCATTGAAGTTTTCAGAAATTTCCATGTTAAAAACAGATTTAAATTTCAAATTAAAAACAAGGATTAGGGCTAATTGGCGTCAGGCGGGAAAACTCCCGCCAGGACCCCCATGTCGACAGGCATGTCGACAGGGGTCTTAGGGTGTCGACTGCCCTGTCGACAGCCCTGTCGACACGGGGTGGCCGGGCAGTTTTGCCTGGCGCACCATTTTGATTTGGGGCTTGGTCTTGTGGCTTGGTTCTAGAGAATTTCTAAATCTGACGGACCTAAACTAACCTAGGGTTAATCCTAGGGCTAAAAACACTCTAATCTTCTATAAATAAGCCCCTAATCCTACCCTAAAACCTCATTATTCAATCTAGCAACCAAACTATGTCAAATTGAATTCTCAAATGGCCTCCACCTAAAAACCCTAGCCTCCACCCTCTTCAAAAATCAATTCTATGAAGATTTTGATGTTCATACAAGCTTTTCTAAGTTGTATGAATGATCATTAGCTTGCATACATCATCAAGTTGCAAGCTTTATTTGCTAAGCTAGAGTTTTGGGATTTTTGTTAATTGGAGCTTTGTTTTGGGTTTTTATATGCTTGCATAAAAGGGCTTCTCAATCTTTATTAGTAGATTTGTGTCTTCATAATATTTGTAAGCCCTCTTACCTTCATTTTAGAAACTCTAAACTTAATATGTGATGAAAGTTGGGATTTATGCATGTTTAATAAGTTATGCATGCTTATGCGAGTTCACTATGCTATGTTATGCATGTTTAATAAGTTATGCATGCTTATGCGAGTTCACTATGCTATGTTATGCATGTTTAATAAGTTATGCATGCTTATGCGAGTTCACTATGCTATGTTACACATGTTTGATAAGTTATGCATGCTTATGCAAGTTCACTATGCCATGATTTGCAAGTTTAACAAGTTATGCATGTTTATGCAAGTTCACTATGCCATGATTTGCAAGTTTAACAAGTTATGCATGTTTATGCAAGTTCACTATGCCATGATTTGCAAGTTTAACAAGTTATGCATGTTTATGCAAGTTCACTAAGTCATGATTTGCAAGTTCAACAAGTTATGCATGTTTATGCAAGTTCACTATGCTAAGTTATGCAAGTCCAACATGTTATGCATGCTTATTATGATATGTAAGATTTATCATGTATGTTGTGCCAAGTTCCCTCTTTCTATCCTTTATGCGTTATGACGAATATGTAAGCGATAGAATGACGTTGGGGGGTTTTTGGGTAAAACTTAAAATACATGAAAATATAAGATTGGGAATTTACCTATTAAGTTAGGTCTACCCCTTGGGAATTTACCTATTAAGTTAGGTCTACCCAAGTATTTGTTAAACTTGTAATTATGGTTTGAAATAAAGTGGACATGACACTTAGAAAACATGTGTGGCCAACTCGAGGTTGGGTTGAGTTTGTAGCGTAAACCTACCCGGAACCGACCGCCTTAACTAGTTGCTACAAACAATAGGACCCAATGTGAGAAGTTGGTCATGTGTACCTTGGACCCGAGGTTAGACTAAGTTGTGGTGTAAAGCTACCCGGACCCGCCCGGCTTAACTAGTAACCGCAACAAAGTCTAATGTGAGAGGATAGGGTACAATTAAATTAATGCCTCATGATTAGGGTTAAGTCATGGCCCACTAATACTTAACCAATTTTGGGGATACGAGGGATTAAATGGGGTTAAGTGGTGAACTGTTGGTTACACTTAGCTAATTTAATCTATGATTAGTGAGGGGTTAAACCACACTTAACCCTCTTAGAAAACCCTAGCAACGTGGTCTGTTCCAGCAGTAATCCCAGTTTGGTATCATTCACAACCCTAGAGGCTAGGCTAGGGCGGGGCACGATTACTGGACTGATGTAAGCGACCAAAGCGACGGCTGAGTGGTACAGCGGTGCGGGTCCAGGCGGGCTACGGACGTGCACGTAGTCCGGTGTTGGACAAACTCGAGGCACGGGTACCAGTAGGTTTAGACTGTGCATTATTGCTTAGGTGTCTGGGGTTGACACCCGAGGGCTTGATACACCCAAAGGTGGACCCAGCACAGTCTGACTACAACCATATGGGGGCCGTATGGACACCAACACTTGACGTGTTAGGTTTATAGGGAGCCGATCGACTAGACCGTTGGGCTGGACCTTGCATTAAGGTCACCTCATGCTGTTGGGCCAAAGTTTGGGCTGAGGGATCAATACCTGTTATGTTAGTTTGCTAGTACACTGTGGTGCAAAGCTTAATCTTCTTTATGTGATGACACCTTTATCTATTGCCAGTATATTCATCTCAGTTTCCATCATGATGTTAGCTTTATTAGTTTATAGACTGATCGTAATAGGGCTTACCAGTCTTTTTGACTGACCTGTTTTCTTTCGCTTCTTTTCTTCCGTTTCCCCCCCCCCCCAGGTTCTCAGGGAGGGAACAGCGGTGCTTAGCTTGGATCGCTTGCTTGTTCGCTGGATAGCTCATGTATGTCTGGACATTGAGCTCGCTATGGTTTATCACTTTTATTTTTGGGGATAGCACTATGTATTTCAGTATTTCTGTTTATGTTGTACTAGACATATTTATTTTGGCAGATGACTTTATGATGTACTAGACTTGTTTTGAGATGGTTTGAGATATTCTGCTGTTTTATTCTCACTTACTCTGTTTTACATATATATTTATGTTCCTGTTCTGCCTTGATATATCATTATGCATGCTTACCCAGTTCTAACGCCCCCCAGAAGCTAGTGCCCCCGAAAGAGTGACCCTAGCGGAGGTGGGGTGTTACATTCCTCCTCTAATATTTTCTTCTCGTCTTTTAACATATCTCGTTCAAATTCTACTCTACTTAAATCTGCTTTGGCTTGTTTGCATTGTCGTTTCATATCTTTAAATTTAAAAATTAATTTAGCGTTAATATCAAGAACTTCTTCAAAAGTAGGATTTTGTACCTCATTTCTGTTGCCATGAAACATACATTAGCTTGTTCATTGTCTGAATCACTTTCACTATCAGATGAAGGTGAGTCTGAATCATCCCATATTACTGAGAATGCTCGTTTCTTTGACTTGTCTTTCTTGTATTTGAATTTGTCATTTTCTGACTTCTTCTTTTGATCCGGACAGTCCTTTTTCATATGCCCCTTTTTGTGATCATTGAAGCATTCTATATTTGATGATGATGGTTTATTTGAACCGAACTTCTTTTTGTTGTATCGACTAGCTTTTCGTTGCTTTAAGAATTTCTTGAATCCTTTTGCAATGAACGCTAGATCTTCATCTTCAGAATCTGAGTTTTCTTCATCTTTTCAGCATGAAAAGCTACATTTTTCTTTTCTTCTTTTTGTTCTTTTCTAGCCTGCAGGTTAGCTTCATAGGACATTAGATTTCCTATCAATTCATCTGGCTTCATGGTGGAAAGATCATTAGCTTCTTCTATTGCTAATACTTTTCCTTCCCATTCATTAGTCAGAGAATGTAGGACTGTTGAAACAACATCAAAATCAGAATATTTTTTCCCTAAACTGATA
The DNA here is from genome assembly GCA_030737875.1 of Allium sativum. NCBI lineage: Eukaryota > Viridiplantae > Streptophyta > Magnoliopsida > Asparagales > Amaryllidaceae > Allium > Allium sativum. The sequence continues at coordinate 332,291,375 of CM060920.1, read as the reverse complement.
AGTGCATAATGAATGGTTTGAAACCGTGAATACATTTCATTGATTGTTTCATTCGGCTTCATTTTGAAATTTTGAAACTGACTTTTCAACATGGCTATTTTTGCTTGTTTAACCTTGTTAGTAACTTCATGAGTGGTTTTTATCGTTTGCCAAATTTGATAAGCAGTGGTGCAAATATTAACACGGTTATATTCATTTTGGTCTAATGCAAAAAACAACATATTGATTGCTTTTGCATTTACGGCTGCTGCCGTTTTCTCAGCCTTTGTCCATTCTGAATACTCAGTTGTTGGGTTTACTATTTCTTTCTGAGTAGCATTCCATGCATCATAGTTAGTTGATTGCATGTAAAAAGCCATACGTGTTGCCTAATAGCTATAGTTAAGAACATTGAAGAAAGGAGGTCTTTATGTTGATTGACCTTCAGTGTAAGTGGTGTAAGTGCTACTACTAGAGTTATTTGCCATATTACTAGAATATATCAAATAAGTGTGTTACGGTTATTTGATGACCGTGCTCTGATACCAATTGAGAGTGTATGCGTGTATGTGCCAAGTATAATATACACACGTGGATCGTGTAATATAACAAACAATATTCAAGTATGAAGTAATAGCTAATCACAGAACAATATAATAGATAAGTAAATGCAGTAAAAGTAAAAATCACACCAGAGATTTTTATACTGGTTCGGAGCACCGTCCTACGTCCAGTCCCAAATTTCTATCTAGATTTTCACTAACAACAACCTCACTTCACCCAGAGGAACAGGTTTACAACACCTAAGCAGCCAAACGGGTATTTCACGCCTCTATCAACACGAGGACTTCACAACTCGCCTCTTACAACACGAAGGACTTCAAACAATATGAGTAGACTTATGACTTGACAATGTGTGTCCTTAATAACACAAATTTGTCAATTCTTGTACAACCTTTCTATAATCTTATCCTCAAATAGAAATTGTGTATGTGAAGATTTGGAAGATGATATCGTGTTTGAATTAAAAGAATAATATATAAATTCTAGGATTCAAGAACGATATAAGAAGATTATGAGCATTTGAGTGCTTTGAAAGAACAAGAATGAAATCAACAATAGATAGAATAGATAGAAAGAATTAGTTGTTTGAATCGATGATTTCATGTTGTTTTTATAGAAGATAAAGAGTTGCAATCATTGGTGAAGAGAAGTATTGAATAGAAATGATTTTTGATGAAAGGAAAAGGAAGCAACTTTTGATGAATGAAGATGTCTGTATGAAGAGTTGCTTTCAGTTCGAAAATCGGTCGACAAGTCAAAAATAACCAGTAGACTGAAATTTGAATATATATATATATATATATATATATATATATGTTATATACATGTGTGCATGTTCATTGTGCATTCTGCCCAGAAATGGTCGACCGCCTATTTTGAAACCGGTCGACCGGTTTCTGGCAATATACACAATGAATGTGCATTCATATGTATACATACATATATATATATATATATATATATATATTCACAATAATGAGGTATATGATTATTTGAGGATAGATTTTAACATTTATAACACGGCTAAATCACTAAATAATCAACATCTAACTTACAATACCACTGATTCTCTTCTTTTTATCGATCATGAAACTTCTCCTTGTCATTAATCAAAATGTTATGAATTCCTTGATTCAACAGTTAGCCTTATTAATTTTTATCCTAGCTTCGAGTGTGGGATGTAAGAATCCTTATCGGAAGATATAAAAACAGTAGAAGAATCAAAGTACGAAGAACACTCCCTTATGTATTTGTCAATCGTTGCAAAGTACAATTCGCGATAACTAAATTGTTTACCCCTGATGGTGCCCCATCCTTGTTTGGTTGGGAATTTTAACATAAGATACTTGGAAGAAACAAAAGCGTCCATCTTTTCCAAAGCTGGTCGCCCAAAGAAGGTGTTGCAATAGGATGGTTGGTCGATCACAATGAAGAGAGTCTCGAAGGTACTATGGAGTGGAGATAGTCCAACTTGAAATAGAAGGCTGATTTTCCCTACCTGAGTCGACCGCTTGTTGTTGAAGCTGAGTATTGGTTCATTGCTTTGCTCTAACTTTTTCTCAGAAATTCCCATCTGATCGAAAGCGTGGTTAAATATGACATTGATGGCACTCCCTGTATCTACAAGGATCTTTGAAACAATAGAGAGCCCTATTTGTGTTGTTATCATAAGGGGATCATTATATGGGTAGCGGACCGCTTTTTTCATTTCTTCTAGAGAAACCACTAGGTTATGCATTTTGAGAGCATAACGTGCGTTCTTCAATAATGGTTCTTCTTGAATGGAGAATATTCCTTCCATGGCTTCCTTGATGTATTGACTCCTTGCTCTCGGACAGCTCCCGGCAGGATGTGGCCCTCTATTGATCACATTGATTCGATTTTTGGGCGGACCCATGTCTAGGTTGCCTTCTTCCATAGTAGTTCCCATTGTATTCGCTGAAACCTTCTGTTGTCCATTTGTATGCTGAGCCGATGTTGTTTTGTTCAAAATAAATTCTTTCAGATGGCCTTCTCGGATTAGCTTCTATATAATCTCGTCCAATACCTTACACTCGTCAGTCTTATGTTCGTTGGTTTTGTGGAATTCACAATACTTACCGCCGAAATAAGTTTCAGGGCAATTCTTGACTTTGAACGAGATGGGGAAGTTGTTAACCCTTTCTCTTGTGACAACATACACAAACGAGATAGGTTTGTTCAGAGTGATGGAGTTGGCATTAGAATCTTCCCACCTAGAACTTTTTTGGTTTCCTTCCGGAGGTTTTCGTCCAAAGTTTGGCCTTCCTCCTTCCCCTCGAGGCCCGAACATCCTCTTTGCGAAATAGAATTCATCCATGCGAGTGAACTTGTCGACTTGAAAGTGAAAGTCTTGTAAGTCTTTACAGCCGTGGATATATAATTCTTTCCATAAGTGCGTATTTTTGATTAACCCTAAGTGTACGACAATTGACTTGTCACGATCGTTCATATCCTTGGCCTTCAACCCCTCGATGTTGAACCTTTTTAGATAATCTCCCAGAGACTCCCCTTGTCTCAGTTCGATGTTAGCAATGACTGTGTAGTCAACTGTCGGATATTTGCAGATGCAGAACTGTGCGGAAAATTCATAGGAGAACTATTTCCATGAGTAAATGATATTTTCTCTATACCGACGATACCACTTTGCTGCCACCCATTGAAAGGTTACTGGGAAAAGGCGACATCTCAACGGCTCCGGAAGCATGGTAGAGATCCATCTGGCTATCGAAAGCCATTAGATGATCATCGGGGTCCGTTGTCCCAAGATACTTTATGGTTGGAACCTTCACTTTTGATGGTATTATTAATTTCATCGATGAATAGAGCTACCCTTTCTTTTTTGTTAACCCTATCATCTTGTGTCCTCATCCCCTTGCTTCCCAACAAGTCTTTGACGGCCTTCTTGGTGAGATCTTTATTATAAGCTTTTGTGCTATCATAGTTTATACTCTTGGGATCATAACCTTTGGAGGTGGATCTCCGGGACTGTTCCTACTTGCATTGATTTCCTTGATGGTTTCCCGTCAGATGGGACTTCTTCTTCTTGGAAGAAGTCGCCCTAAGCTTCTCCTTTTCTTCTAAGTGCTGAATGAGAGCCTTTCTTTTCAAAGATTCATTTGTCTCTCTCTGATTAGATTTGGTGACCCTTGAGGACCCCTGTGCCTAAACAGCATTTACCTGAGCTTGCATTTCCTGGAGTTGCTTCTCCAAGACCATGATTCTAGCGACATTATCTTCCATGGCGTTTGAGTTTGGTGGCTATTGCGGATTGGATATGGCTCCTCTTTCATTTTTGTTTGGATTGAGCGTTAGATCTATATTTCCTTCAAGGGTTTTATTAGGTTCTGGTTCCTTGTTCCTGTCTACCAATCACTTTGATTTCATATTTCCTGTCATGGAGCAATAATTCACCAAATTAATTTTTGATAGGTTAACCACAAGGTCGGAGGCTCATGCCCTCCTTCTGGCATCAAAATGTTAATAATGTTTTTCGTCAACACCCGGATGAAGTTATATTGGATATGTGTTCAAGGAATTTGATGTAGTCATGACCCAAGGTTACTGAAGGACATTCGAGAACCTATGCTGCTCAGCCAAATTGACCTTTCCTTAGGCATCGGAATTCCAATTCTGGAGGTGAGTTACCCTTCCCATAAGCGATGAATATCACACTTACAATATAGCGGAATTCCGAAATGGCCTTCAAAAGGCTTACTTAGCTTGATACAACTAAGGTTCTATAATATCAATTATTCCCAAGATCATGAATGTGATGATATATATTGTGATAAAAAGAAAACAAGCTAATGCATCCCCCATTTAGGAAAAAGGGCATCACAATGCTTACTAACTCAGATGATCATTCTACACCAAACTGGCAGAAAGGGTCTGGGTAGGATCAGATATCAAGTTATAAGCCTGCAGATGACCCCCTTTCTCTTATGAGGTTAGGAAGCATTAGGCTCGTCATAATAGTGTCGATCAATGTCACAAAACCCTCGAGATAGATGGAAAAGGACTTCGAATTTCTATAAAGCCCTTCCTCCTTCACAAAGGCGCCATGATCGACTTTCTCATACGAAAGGTTAGTGTAAACTCCTTGTATCATCATAATGGCAAAACAAGATTATCAAATCGCAAGATGTTTAATAATTGGCATTCTTCATTCATAAATTGTAGATGTATTACAAGAGTTGAGCTAATCGATTTGGAAATTCAAATTTTCCTCTTCAAGAAGGAGAAGAAAGAAGAGAGAACAACATTCAGAAATAAAAAATTTGTCCCCCTCCATGTGGCTCTTGGGGTCTTATTTATAGAGAATTTTGGATCTCTTCTGCTGTTAGGCTAATGGGCCTGCAGGGCCCTTTGTCAGCTGCTCTTTTCCTTGGTCTCGGGCGTTCGGCTTCCGGTCGTCTTTGCGGCGCTAATTATAGTCATCAAAGTGAGGGTCCCCATCAACTGGGGTTTCTTTGATGTTGATACGAGCTTGTTGATTTGGTGGTTTTCGGGTGACATTTGAATTCCCGGTAGCAGCTCCTGGGTGTAGGCTCTCAGATGTAAGCTTCTGGATGTAGGCTTCTGGCTTTCTCGTGAATATTTAGAGGAGCTTTCCCTTATTATGTACATAGGTAACCACCGGTTCGAATCTTTTGTTGGTTCTTGTACTAAGTTGAGTAGTACGTGTAGCCTGTATCTCTATCAAGGTCTTGGTTAGCCCTTCAGTGGAGCTTTCAGGGTAGTCTGGTTTCCCGGCAGGTAGCTTCCGGTGAAGTTTCCGTTATCTATCAATGTGACCTTTCGCCATTTATGCAGTAGATTTTTCGGAAGCTGGTTCTGGATAATCTTCATGTACTTCGAACTTTGTACTTTTGATCCCTTTGCCTTCCATTGTGTTTGTATCAAGTAGGTTGATACCGATAGCCCTTCTGGGTTTCAATAAGTGGAGCTCATGCCTCCCTCTTTCTTGGTTTCTGACTTAGGTGACTCTTCGTTATAGACCTCCCTGCCAGGTAAGTCCTGTCGGATAAACTTCGCTGGCGTTCTGTAGGCTTTGAACTTTTTTCTTCCCGAGATGTGTCAGTTTATGCGGTTCCCAAATCACTCTTTCCTGCTTTCGGTCTTTTATAATTATTCAGCTTTTTATTTTCGGGAGGTTTTTCTGTGTTTTAATTCCACTGATACCCGTTCACTACCAGCCAATGTTAGAGGTTAATTTTGGTAGTAACACCAAGTGATTTCATTTTATGGTCTTCTAGCTATCATTACCTCCCAACAGTCCAAGGCTACTCCTTCCGACCTTCTTGAGGCAATTTGTCTTTTCCTTTGATCATTTATTTGCATATTAGCAAATATTCTTTCCAAATTCCTTAACCTAGTTTTCACTCCCATAACTCCTTTAGTTCCTTCAAATTCTTTTTCTCCTAGATGGGTATAGGTCTTCAACAATTTAGATAACTCTTCATATGGATTTTCCTACCTCGCTTATCCCATCTCTCACTGCTTTCATAAATTCTTGAACATTAATCATGGGAGGTTCATTTGAACACCTAGATCCCTGATATGATCCTTTACCTACCATGAATCTCTAATAGCAATCCATATTTCATTAAGTTAGGTAATAATATTTTAGATTAATTTAACTATGAAAATTATTGTTTGCAACCACTTTCAAACAAAACAACAATCATTCATATATGTGGCCTCTATTTTAGCTATGTTTTTGCTCTAATACCAAATGAAGTGACCCACCATTTATACCCAATTTTTAATATAAATAGTTGTCCTAATTTAATATTAGATGTTGTTTTGATCACTTACTTAATAGGTTTCCCCCTATTACGACCTCGAGATCACACACAACAATGTAAAAATATTAGTTCAGTTAGTATATAAACTTATTCATTTACATAATTAATGAATTCGAGTAGAATTTTGTAAGGGCAAATATTTATTTGCAAAACAGATTCCATAGACTATTCAAACTATATCCATTCCTAGTGTTATATATATATACACGTGTGTGTGTAAATCATTGTCTGTACTTTTGTATTTGTTGCTATAGTATAACCTTCAACAACTTCTTGCAATTTTATACTAAAAGAATTACAAAAAGGAAAGAGGAAATTTGGACATCTTGAGATTAAGGTATGTGCACATGCACAGCGTGCGCACATGCACAAGCCCAATGAACTTTGCTTCCTGAAAATTAGAAAATCTTTTTAACATGTAAGTAACAAAACTGAGAATTTTATAGTAAATATAGTCATAATATAGAAAATACCATCTAAAATCTTATAGTGACATTTCCTCAAACACTTAACAAAGTGTATGATGAAATGTCTCATCAGATATAACTCCTGCAGTATTTAAGGAGAGTTTATATCCTCACATAATATAAGTTGAAATCTTACATAAAAGTTCATTTCAGTTTTTTCTTATGACTAAATAGATCATACTCAGATGGCATAAATTCATATGTTATTGTACATCTCCTACCATCTGGGTATTAGTTTACAAATGGAGCAGATATAGTCAGATATATATATACACACACATAACATTTGAAAATACTCATTTACTATATTTAGTATCATTTCAATACATATGCTTCAGAATCTTTAGCGTACACATATATAAATTATTAGAGATAAGTAAAACTGTTTAACCTTTCAATTAAAAATGGCATAGAGAGATATCAGTAGCATAATATACACATTTTAACTGTGTAATCTACCACCTTAACCTATGCCTTTCCAATAACATATACACTGAAAGGAAGTAGTTAAAACACTCACTTTATACATCATATTCAACTTTCTTATTGCCATGACTATTAAGCAAGTATATATATATATATATATATGTGTGTGTGTGTGTGTGTGTGTGTGTGTGTATACTATCTTGTGATTATAATACTATTATAGCTCATTCATGTCATTGTTTCTCATGAAAATAGGGCATAAAGTACTGCTTCATCTATTGGTTTCATAGCACTTAAGCATTACATTTGATCCATTCAAACAGCAAGCATCATACTTGTCATTTGCAACTACTTTGCATACATTTTATTATAAGCATTAATAAAACTACTTTAACTTTAAACTTCAGCAACAATTTGTCCTTTTGCAAAGCATCTCAAGCAGCATCTTCATAACATCTTACTTATGTCCCTTTCCCTGGATTAACACTTTGAGTTGCCCTATTATAAATGAGACATCCCAAAGGTTGAAGAAACAACCAAACAGGGCCAGACTTAGTCTGGTATGAGCATAAGTCCGTATTTAAATACTTTGTGCATATTTACTTTAAAAAGATAAATGTAGAATCCAGTATACATCATATACTCACATATATGATCCAAGTTCCCTTTTGTAATATGTCATTACTCCCTATAATTCCATGCTTTATAATTACCTGTACTAATTACAAACTATACCAGTGGGTCACAAACTTAGAGTACCATGTATTGAACACTTGTGCACATTGTATTTCCCAAATACACAAAGGCCTATCAGGCTTGCACTAAACCATATGCGTATCTAACATCCTTACTTGATGCTAGACAGATCAATACAACACGTGACAAGCACCCCAACCTGATCCACTATCATGTTGCTAGTTAGTTTTAAATGTGATGACCCAACTAACCCATACACCCCTCTGGATGCATGTAACCCCATCCTACAATGATGAATAACTTGCACATCTTTGAGTAATTAAATATGCCTAATGTAAACTGATGTAGACATTCATCCACTAACACACCGTGTATAATCTTATTATTCACCCAGATGTTGGAGAATGGAGTTTTGATGACAACAACCTTATTTCAACTATCATTGATTAAAAATATATACTAACATTTCTATCTAGAATATATATACATATATATGTAGGATGTGTATACAGAAATTAATATGGAAGACTATTCAGTTTTAGAGTTTCAAGAGATTCAGAATTCAGAGGAGATTCAAGACTCATAAGTAATCAAATTATCAAGAGTTCAAGACAAATATAGTAATAGAGTCTAGTTTATATGTAAGACTCTGTATAGTACTCCAGGTTAAAAATAAAATCAAATTCTAATTCTAATTCTAATTTTCAACTTTCAAATTCAAATTTTAAACTAAAATTCTTTTTCAATCCTATTTATGATTTAAAATATAAGTTTTAAATTTTGAAGTTTACATAAGTTTATATAATTTTAAACTTATATTTTTATAGTTATATAGTTTTAGACCTTATAAATTTATAAATATGTTTATATAATATATATTTATTTTTTCATATGATTTAATACTTTAGAATACTCGGTTATCTTTAAATATTAATTCAAGAATTTCCAGAATAATATATACAATTAAACACTTGAAAAATAGTTTTAAAAATATTTTATACATGCTTATGTCGACATACATATATGACTATGTTGACATACAACTGTCAATTTTTCAATTTTCAAAAGAAGTGTCTTTTCACTATTTGTAACGTTTCAGAAGCGTTGCAACCTTTCAAATCTTATAAATAGGGGTTAATTTCAAATTTTTTCATTCTTCTTCTCCATCTTCACCCCTCTTCATCCCACCATTAATATTTCATATTTTATTGATTTCTACACTTCTACTTTGTCGATTTCTACTCCAATTATATAAAACTTCTTCTTTTCTCACTATATATCCATTACTCCTTGAATTCTAGTGATATTGGACAGTTATAGGGTTGTTCTAATCATTTGAGAAGTGTTTGGGAAATCGTGTGTTCCTTGTAGTCCTGAAATCAAAGAAAAGGTGCGGTGGTAACCTTGTAGCTATGAAATCAAGGTTGTTTGGAGCGTTGTTAACCTTGCAGCTGGGAAATCAAGAAGATTGTACTTGGATATTGATAATAGTAATAAAAATCTGCGCAATCCAGCGTTGCATGGGACTGGACGTAGGAGGAATCCGAACCAGTATAAAATCCAGTGTGTTCTTTCCATTTTCTGCATTTTATATTTATTTGTTTCTATGTTTGTATTTGATTCCGTGTATGTGATCATCTCTGTTGTGTGTAATTCTTATATTAGATTGTTTAAGTTTAAGATTTTTATAAATTCCTTAGAAACACTATTCAAACCCCTTCCCCCTCTAGTGTTACTTTTTCCTTAAGATCTGTATTCTGCGTTCTCTAACAATTGGTATAAGAGCATAAGTTTCCAAAAAGTACATAATCTGATTTTTGGAAATATTAAATGGCAAATTTTGAAGTAATTTATAACACTTATTTAAACTTATAATCCGATTTTTTGAAATTTTATTTTTAAAATTCTGAAATTTAAAATTTTTAAAAATTGAAATTATTGATATATAGGTATGTAACAAAACCATCACGATACTATTGTTTAAAATTATAGTTAGTTATTTTGAAAAGTCATTTGATTAGTTGAAAAGTTATTTAATTATTTGAAAAGATGTTTTGTTTTGTAGGAGAAGAGTAATGACGGTTGGTGAAAAGACATCAAAAGGAAGAAATGGATATATATATAATGTAAATCAACAAAGAAATGTGTACCATATCAATTTACAACTTTGGATTTTCATCTACAACTTAAACTTCATACGGCACTTATCTTCATTTGCTTCGTAATGCCTCTAGTTTCATGTGAATCCATCAAGAATTGACCAAGTAATGATCAAATGAAGTTTTTGGTGAATAAACAGAGAATGAAACCAAAACTATCGACAATTATCTTCAAATTGCATCCACAGGTTAGACTATTGTGTCCTGAATCCTTTTCCAGATTGTAGTTCTTGTTTTTGTTCTTGCTGTCGTTTTTATGGGTAAGTCATCGAATTCTGATCAAAATTGAGTGAGATATGACTATTTGAGTTAGCTATAAAAAACTGAAAATGGTGTATGGGATTTCTTACATCTCTCCTATCATTTCGACTTGCTTCACCCTAATACCTTCCAAATTTATTCTCAAACTATTGATAGATCATAGCCCTTGCATTCAACTTCGATTTTCCGCTAGTTTCATCCAATTCCATTAAAAAATGAGGAAGATATGGCTTCTGAAAGATTGATAGAAAAAGAAAAATGGTATAAAGAGGAAGAAAAGAGTGTTTATAAAAGGAATTGGCCATTGGGCCTATTTATAAAAGAATGAAGTGTCTGTTCATTTGAAATTCAAATTCAAACTCAAGTATTTGGCACCATGCTGGTTAAAATACTAAATCTTAAATATCTTTCTCATACGGTTTTCAAATTCAGCAAATGAATATATTATCCTGATCGAAAAAACGAGTCCGTCACAATAGAGCAGATTTCATCATCAAATTCTGGAAAATGTGAATGTATGATTCATGACAATGGAAGAACAACAAAAAGAAGGATTGCAAAAATTGGTATGCTTTAGAATTATTTCATAGTTATCATTAAATTTAGGAATATATATCTATGCACTTAGTTAAGTATAGAAATTTATCTTTTTAAAAATTCTAGATAATTTGGTTCATATATCGATACACCGTAGTATACTTATCAATATACCAATCTAATTAAAATCTTTTATTATTCTAAAATTAAATTTCATTACTACTTGATTGGGATTTGAAAGAATTGAATGGACATCTTTTCAATATGAAAATTTCTGTTCGAAGACTAATTATCAATTTTGTTTATCTACTTATGTTTCATATACTTTGTATAACGACTCGAACTTCCCCGGTCTCCGAAGAGAAGAGGAAGAACGGATTGCTTTGAGAACACGACAAATCAGAACACAGACAGAAGAATATTTCATTGCTTATTACAATAATTCCATCAGAATACAAGAATATAACAAAGTATGAATAAATAATATACAACTAAATAATTGGGATTAGTGTATGTCAAATATCATCCCAACACCCGTGTGGGGTTTCAATCCACAAACACATATTTTATTTTTGCAGTTAGACGATGTATAAAATTTATTGTCCCAATCCATATCAATCAAAAGTGGTGTGCATAAACAAATCTTCCGATTTGTTTATGAATATTTATTTCATTTCAACACATGAATATTTATTTAATTCAACACATGAAAATTTTTATTTACCATTTCCACATCACAAACCAAATTCACACAAACAAATCAATCCAAATGCACAACCAAACAAGTCATCCATAGTCAGTGGACGACGGGGAGCAGTTCATATTTGCAGTTATAAAATAAATAACTATAAAAGCAATTATAGTGAGGAGTTCTCACATCGCTCTCGGCTTCGCCTAAAATTGTAGCGAGCTCTAAAACTTCCCTGGTCTCTTCTAGAAGTAGAAGATGTCATCACGGTCCCAGTGTCTCTTGTTTCACTGGATTTCGACCACAAACGAAAAAGATATGATTTTTATTTCATTTTCTAACTTCGCAATGCTTTAAAGTGTTAAAAACAGTTAAAAATATTTAAGTCGTATACCTTCGCAACCTATTCAAATCTAGGTTTTAGTTTTTCTCTCGATCCGTGTAGCGATTTGTCGATCAGTCTTCACCACGAGGTAGCGCTCGGAAATCCGCGCCAGGGGGTCTCTACGCCGTTGAACTCGCCAGCGATATGGAGTGGCGGCGGCGCTCTGAAGTCGTCGACTTCGGAGAGGTGGATCTCGAGATTCAAGCAACAATGGAGGCCAAGACTTGTATGGATTTAAAGCTCTCAAGCTCCTCTACAAAATCTTCAACAGGGGCTCGAGATTTTATTGCGCAATTTGGGCGAAAAAGAGGAGAGAAGGAGTGAAGTTGTTTCCGTCTTGTTTCTGGGGTGGTTACGGGTTTTGGGAAGAAAGAGAAATGAATGTGATTGGCCCGCTTATTTTATATATATATATTTAATTCTTTAATTTTCAAAAATACCCATCCGTTCATACGAACTCCAATTCAAACCCAACGACTATCGCCCCTAGCTAAATATTCCTATTCAGGACACAATGGAACATGTTTCATAACCCAATTCGGCTTTTATGAATAGTTTTTCTTCAAATTAAAATATAAAACATTCAATTTTAGATTTGGACGTACAATTTAATTTACCGGGGCCACATACTAACCCCAAAATTTCTAGAAAAATTATTTCTAGCTTCGTATTAACGATATGGTCCTAAAAAAACTAATTTCATTAAATTTGAAGACCGTTTGAAAAATGGACTTTTTCTGGTCGATCCAAATTGACTGAAACTGTCAAAACACGTGTTTCCTTCACCATGCTCATAGATTAATCCCAAAAATTAGGAATTTTGGAATCTAGCAATAATTTGACATTCCGGATTCAACAAAAGTTGTTTCGTCGAAAACGGAGGTCATTTGCAAAATGGCTATTTTTAAGGGCTTTATATATATTAAAATATATATAATTTCACAGTGACTTTTCTAAATTTTAAACTGGACATATCTTTCAACTTCTAAAACGAAATCTCAGTTTCCTACATCCGTTAGAAAGATGTTGTTTAACAGATTCAAATATCTCTTGTTTTGTCCAATTCTGACTTATATTGAATTCTGTATATTCAATTAAAATTAGAAATCGAATTTTCGAACTGCCATGCCATTTCAGGCTCGTTTTATAATTAAAATAAATATATTCGCTCTAACTTCATCAAAAATAAATTTTTAGTTGTTATTATTTAAAATAGATCATTATAAATATTCAAAATCCATTAAAATTGCCAAAATAAAATTTTTAAATTGGTTCTAATTTTCCGGGTTGTTACAATCTCCCCCACTTAAAATCTTTTCGTCCTCGAAAAGGAATGGAGCTGAAAGTTGTTTAACTAACCAACTCAACTTCCATTCTTCAACTTTTCAGTTTCTAAGAATTTCTAATTTTTTCAAAAATTTGGCTAACACCCTAAATTTTCAAAAAATTTCGCCATAACCTCCTTTGTACGGGGAGCACCGGGGAATATCCCCAAACCGCCACATAGGCCCTCTCATCTCAAAAGGAAAAAAGAAAAGGCCAATCGGCTCATAAAATCATCCAAACCCAATAAATTAGTAAATATGTACCTATTTGTCGGGCATACAATTTTATTCCTCTTCTCTAGCCTCACCGCAATGACCTATTCAATGTATATACATGTATATGCATGCAATCTCAAATAATTTTCTAGTTAGTGCAATATTTGATTCAATTTGGCTTAATGGTTCAAAATTTTAATTAATCAAACCAACAATCAAACAACACAATTAGCAATCAATTAGTTGATTAGTTTTTCAAATGCATACTTTTAATATATATTCAAAAATCATATTTTGACACCAAATCACAATAATAGATTCTAGCTATGTTTTGGTTCTCACACCAGTCAATTGGAAATATAAAGATATCCCACTTTCGAAACTCAAACACAAGCACTGATGATGTTATAGCGATCATCGGGATCATCTCCGGGCGACTAGAGCATGATTCTATATCTATCCAGTATATTTGAGGCTTCGAATATACGTTAATTACGCGTATATTCAAAATCTCCATATACCCGATTGTCCAAATTCAATCTAAAATAAATATTCAAATACGTATAATATGGTTTAAATTTTCAAAACAAAATTTGTTTTCATTTTTATTTTAAAAATAACTCTCTTCACACTCGTTCTAGGATACCACTGATCCTATCTCTAACGAGTCATTCTCTTCCGACGAATTCTTTCGTTTGGTCCTAATGTGCCTTGTTCTCAAGCTCTGTAAACCAAATCTCTGATACCAAACTATAACGACCCGAACTTCCCCGATCTCCGAAGAGAAGAGGAAGAACGGATTGCTTTGAGTGCACGACAAATCAGAACACAGACAGAAGAACATTTCATTTCTTATTACAACAATTCCATCAGAATACAAGAATATAACAGAGTATGAATAAATAATATACATTTGATAAATATCAGAGATTAAAATACACTACACAGCAGCGGAAAAACAATACAAAACACAACTGAAAGTAATATACGGATACAGAGCTTTCCGAATATCGCTTCAGCTGTAAACCAGGATCCTATGAATATAATATCTGCAAAACCCAACAACTAGCTGCCCGTGTGGAATAAAAGGACACCTAGAGTTTAGGTTAAAACAATAAACTCCAGGTCAGTCATATGACTGGTGTGAGAACTAAAACAATTATTAATCTTTATTTTAAAGTTAGGTAAATCAAGGGACCACGCCGTATAACACGGAACGGGTTTCCTCCCTAGAATATCAGTGCATAAAACAAACAACGCAATGCTAAATAAAGAACAATGAAGCTATTATAAGACCCAGGTCCCATCACACAATGCAACGCAAGCCGGAGGATAGGGTTTTACTTTATAATAGCCAAATAATGCTTGATACGCGAAATTTAATATTTTATTATTACTATAAATGAAGAAATCAACTTCAAATATAAATGTATCAATCATAGGAGGCATGAGCGCCCTATCCCACTATGTCATCATATATAGGATTACAACTAAAACTGAAATGTCATATTGGAAGTTGGATTCCATCTGTGAACCAAGGCAAGGGATCGTCCTTACCTCTTCAAGACAACCTAGCCTCCCATGTCTCAGGACAAGTACTCTATCAAACCCTTAGGAGCCACAGGGCCGGTACACACTTTAAATGGATTAACAATCCCTGAACATGCGTTTCCCCACCCTATGGGGCGTAAAATGGTCATATATCGACCAAACCATCCATCGGCACTATAGTGATCGATATAACCAAGGCGCCTCGCTTTCCATCATCCACATAAGTAAAATGTCAAGGCTTGTAAATGCTGACACCACCTCTAGCTAGAAAGAAAGGCATCACTCTACCTGGATCCTTCTCCCGTTTCTAGTTCACACCGGGGTGTGAGGCTCGTGAATTAACGCTATACAAAGCTATGCTATATTAAAGCCGTGCTTTGACAATCAACCGCAAGACTTTGCTTTTCAACAAAATCCTTGATCCATTCAACTCACCATGCCACACAGGCAATTCATGCCATGCGACTGATGTCTATCAATATATTACCTCTGAGTTCATACGTCTCAGAGAAGGGCGTTAAGCAAGAGAATAAATTCTCCACCTGCATTCAGATATATATTTAATAGAGATCAATCAGCACAGAATAAAATCCAATGTCAGACACATAGTCCATTTAAAAGTTCGTTCTGGGTATGAACGAAACCGGAGGCACCTTATTCCTCATCCCATGTGTCAAATACAAGAGAGAGACCCTCGCATATTCGTCGATCTCCAAGTACGTCTGGACGATCACTACTTATTACCTCATCTTGGGTGTACAGACCAATCAAGACATCAATAATCATTCAAACGATGTGAAGACCTCCGGTCTTCTACCACCGTCTTCATCGTTGACATATCGTCGAGTCAGTTATTCAGAATGGGTATAAACCCGACCTTTCTGAATAACTCGCGTATATTATAAACAAGTGCTATAAAAACACAACATATGCCTCATTCCAATCCAAAATATTCTTTATTCAAATATTCATATTCTTAGGGAAAGGTTCCCATTAATTTTATCAAAGATAAATTCTTTTAAATTTATTCTTTAATCTTCCTTTGGATATCATTTCAAACCATATTAAGGTTTTCCAAACCAGTCGGGATTAGCGAACCACACCTAAGTAATCATTTATTTTATTTCCCAATCCCAACCTATTCATCCCATGGAGCAAAACTGGTAATACTCCATATCTAACACCACAGTGTTATCAGTAAAATTAATTACCATTTCACGTTCAAATCTAGTTAAAGAATTAACTATCGCTTGGAGCAAAACTGATGATACACCATTCTCGATCATTTCAATCTAACTAAAGATTCATTAAAACTCCAGTTGTTTTAATCTTTCCAAAAATCAATATTAATGATTATATAACTTGGGAAATCATATCCTGTCTTTAACTGGGTTAAAGAACCAGTGTCGTTTAAAACACAATTCACGATAAACCCAAAATCAGATTCCATTTTATTCCAATTACTAAATATAATTGGAAATTCTAATAATCTTAATCAAAAGATTTATTCTTTTCACATCGGTTTTAAGAACAGTGTAACTGAAGACATTATTCCATTAGTCTCTAACCGTAAATTAGTAAGAGAACAATTCTCTAAGTATTAATCCCAAAGGCCGAAACCAACATCAGATCAATACCCAGGAAACCATTCAACTTAGCTAATCTCCAGTTAGATTCCATCAGTCTCTAACCGTAAATTAGTAAGAGAACAATTTCCTAAGTATTAATCCCGAAGGCCGAAACCAACATCCGATCAAAACCCAGAAAACCATTCAACTTAGCTAATCTCCAGTTAATTTCTATTTTTCTTAACTCATTGGGTTTAAGAACAACATTTTTAAAAATACCATTCATGACAAACCCAAAATTCAATTCAATTCCAATTAAATATTAATTAATTGGTAAACTTCATTAAATCTTAATAAAAAAAATTTAATCTTTTCTCAACTGGGTTTAAGAACAGTGTTAATGAAGACACCGTTCACGACAAACCCAAAATCCCATTTGATATTAAATACAAGGCTCTGAATAGAAAATATATCGGCTTATATTCAACATCCAATTCTGAAATCAACAAATATCATATTGGAATAACGATATGTGTATATATATATATATATATATCTTCCAAATTCCTCCACAATGTCCGTATAATCACGGAATCAAATATCGAAATATTCCGAAGATAATTTCGATTCAAATCCATTCCAATTTGTATATTGGAAATTCCGGTTGTCTTTAAAATCATTTCAAATCCAACTTATTTATTTAAAAATACTGGATTATAATTCTAGTTTATAACTAGTTCATTTCGATAAAAATATATTTTTATCTTTTCAAATATGGAATTTTTCATCCCAATTCTTTCCAAATCATTTATTATGATTTTACACAAATTATTAATGTTTTTAATAATTTTATCAAGGCCCGTACAGTCGATTTCCATAAACGATCATCGAACTGCACTTACAACGACCTTTTCCAAATTTGATTTGGGCATAATTCCACATACAACCATTAGATTTCAAATTTCTTATATTTGTTGGAAAACTATTTTCGATACGAACCCAACAGTCCTAGTTTTAGGAGAATTCGACGGTCGGATCTCCCGTAACGTCAATTCGAAGTCAATGGTCGAAATTCGCGAACTACCGCGACGTGGCGCGTTCTATTCTGGCCACTAAATATAATATGTATATATTATATATTTCTTCAATTTCAATTCAAAATGTATTTTATAAATCGTTTTGAAAACGATTTTAATTTCATATTCAATTTTAAATCAAAATTGAATATTCCATATCATCAATATATAAATGATAATATTTTCAAAACATTAGATTTTGAAATCAATTCCTTTTTTATATTCATTATAAAATCGAATAAAATCGATATGTAAATATCATTCGCGTCAAAATGGCGCATCTCTAATAAACACGGCTTCATATATTTAAATATTTTCGTGTCCATCCAAAATCGAACATCAAAATCATATTTTGATTATTTACCGAATATTATTTTAAAATATTCCTTATTTTAAAATATTCGTTATTTTAAAATATTCTTCAGTTCTGAATTGGAATCAGGCACCGTCAATTAGTATATAATGTTATTTATATGGATTTCATACAACACATGTATACAATTAACATAATCAACTGTCATCCACTATCTAGAGTGCATTCTACGTTGTATAAGCATTAAATATAAATATTTAATGCTTACAACTGTCTGTCAAAGAATCGATTAACATATAACTAAACAGTTGGGATTAGTGTACGTCAAATATAATCCCGACACCTGTGTAGGGTTTCAATCCACACATATTTTATTTGTGCAGTGAGGCGTTGCGTAAAATTTATCGTCCCAATCCATATCAATCAAAAGGGGGTGTACATAAACAAATCCTCCGATTTGTTTATGAATATTTATTTTATTTCAACACATGAATATTTATTTAATTCAACACATGAATATTTTTATTTACCATTTTCACATCACAAACCAAAGTCACACAAACAAATCAATCCAAACACACAACCAAACAAGTCATCTATGGTCTGTGGACGACGGGGAGCAGTTCATATTTGCAGTTATAAAATAAATAAATGTACAAGAAATTATAGTAAGGTGTTCTCACATCGCTCTCGTCTTTGCCTAAAATTGTAGCGAGCTCTAAAAATTCCCAGGTCTCTTCTAAAATGTAGAAGACGTCGTCACGGTCCCAATGTCTCTTGTTTCACTGGATTTCAACCACAAACAAGAAAGATATGATTTTTTTTCATTTTCTAACTTCGCAATGCTTTAAAGTGTTAAAAACATTTACAAATATTTAAGTCGTATACCTTCGCAACCTATTCAAATCTAGGTTTTAGTTTTTCTCTCGATCCGTGTAGCGATTTGTCGATCAGTCTTCACCACGAGGTAGCGCTCGAAAATCCGCACCAGGGGGTCTCTACGCCGTTGAACTCGCCGGCGATATGGAGAGGCGGCGGCGCTCTGAAGTCGTCGACTTCGGAGAGGTGGATCTCGAGATTCAAGAAATGATGGAGGCCAAGACTTATATGGATTTAAAGCTCTCAAGCTCCTCTACAAAATCTTCAACAGGGTCTCGCGATTTTATTGCGTGATTTGGGAGAAAAAGAGGAGAGAAGGGGTGAATTTCTTTTTGTCGTGCGTCTAGGGTGGTTACGTGTTTTGGGAAGAAAGAGAAATGAATGTGATTGGCCCGCTTATTTTATTTATATATTTATTTCTTTAATTTTTCAAAAATACCCATCCGTTCATACGAACTCCAATTCAAACCGAACGACTATCGCCCTTAGCTAAATACCCCTATTTCGGACACAATGGAATATATTTCGTAGCCCAATTCGGCTATTACGAGTAGCTTTTCTTAAAATTAAAATATAAAACATTCAATTTTAGATTTGAATGTACATTTTAATTTACCGGGGTCACACATTAACCCCAAAAATTCTATATAAATTATTTCTAGCTTTGTATTAATGATACTGTCCTAATAAAACTAATTTCATCGAATTTGAAGACTGTTTGAAAGATGGCCATTTTCTGGTCGATCCAAATTGACTGAAACTGTCAAAACACATTTTCTTTCGCCACGCTTAAAGATTAATCCCAAAAATTATGAGTTTTGGAATATAGCAATAATTTGACATTCCGGATTCAAAAAAAGTGGTTTCATCGAAAACGGAGGTTGTTTGCAAAATGGCTTTTTTTAAGGGCTTTATAAATATTAAAATATATATAAATTCCACAGCGACTTTTCTGAATTTTAAACTGGACATATGTTTCAATTTATAAAATGAAATCTCAGTTTCTTACATCTGTTAGAAAGATGTTGTTTAACAGATTCAAATATTCCTTGTTTCGTCCAATTCTGACTTATATTGAATTATGTATATTCAATTGAAATTAGAAATCGAATTCTCGAACTACCGCGCCATTTCAGGCTCGTTTTATATTTAAAATAAATTTATTTGTTCTAACTTTGTTGAAAATAATTTTATTCATTATTATTTAAAATAAATCATTTTAAATATTCTAAATCCATTAAGAATACCAAAATAAAAATTTTAAATTGGTTCTGATTTTCCAGATTGTTACACTTTGTTTCATATATATATATATATATATAAACATATATATATATATATTGATATTATAAAATTATATTTAGTACATCGATATATTCTTGAAATAATTTATTTATTTTTCAAACATTTATATTATTACAAAATATAAATTTAAGTATCTTTTATATGTAGTCTAAACAAACATAGTTTAACTTATATTTTTCTTATAATTTCATAATAATTTTGGGTTACATTATCTTTATTTGTAATAAAATACTTATTTTGATTTCTTGGTTTATTAAGATTTATAAAACATGTATATTTAACTTAATATCTGGTGTGTGTGTGTGTGTGTATAACTAACTTTTATGCGTTAATTATGTAGTTTAAATATAAGAAGTTATAGTTTCATGGAAAATTATTTTGTCATAACTATTGATTTGTTCTAAAGTTTTAACATATAAATGATTCTTTAGCAAATTAATATATTTTTACTTCTAAGGTTTAAATTTAAAATTGATTTGTAACAAAAGACAAATAATAAATTAAATTTTAAGTCCTTTTAAAATCAGTTTTATGTACAATTATGAATTTACGTTTATAGTTGACTTTATATGATACAATTTTATATTCTCCTTAAAAATATCTTCAACTTTTTGTAGCGACCCATAACTTCCCCGGTCTCCGAAGTGAAGAGAAAGAACGAATTACCGTGAGGACAAGACGTATCAGAACACAAACAGAAGAACATTTCATTGTTTATTACAACAATTCCATCAGAATACAAGAATATAAAGAGTATGAATAAATATTACACATTTGATAAATATCAGAGATTTAAATACATTACTGCAGCGGAAAAATAATACAAAACATAACTGAAAGAAATACGCGGATACAGAGCTTTCCGAATATCACTTCAGCTATAAACCAGGATTCTGTGAATATAATTCTGCAAAACCAAAACTACTAGCTTCCCATGTGGAAAATAGGGGCACCCAGAGTTTAGGTTAAAACAATAAACTCCAGGTCAGTCATGTGACTGGTGTGAGAATTAAAACAGCCATTAATCTTTATTTTTAAAGTTAAGTAAATCAAGGGACCACGCCGTATAACACGGAATGAGTTTCCTCCCAATAATACTAGTGCATAAAACAAATAGCGTAATGCTAAATAAAGAAAAATGAAGCTATTATAAGACCCAGGTCCCATCACACAATGCAACGCAAGCTGGAGGATAGGGTTTTTACCTTATAATAGCCAAAAATGCTTGGTATGTGAAATTTCATATTTTATTATTACTATAAGTGAAGAAAACAACTTCAATCATAATGTATAAATCATAAATGGCATAAGTGACCCATACCACTATGTCGTTGTACTAGGCTCTACAAATAAAACCGAAAGTCACATATTGGAAATTGGATTCCATCATGAGTCAAGGCAAAGGGCAAGCTCCTCTCCGATTCAAGACACTCTAGCAAATGTCTCAGGACCACACACAGCGATCCCTTGGAACCTCCAAGGCCGGTCCTCTCTTACTTTTGAGGATTAGTTATTCCTAAACACATGTTTCCCAGTCCTATAGGACCTATATAATGGTCTGTACGTCGGCTCACATAGTGTCAGTTATCGACCATATATTCGAGGCGCCTTGCATTCCAACATCCACACAGGTAAAAAGTATATAAATGTCAGGGCTGGTAGGTCACTTACATCACCCATAGATAGAAAGAAACGTCGTGCACTCCTTGGGTCCTTATCCAGTTTTTGACTCATACCGAGGTGTGAGGCTCGCGAATTAACGCCATACACAAAGCTGTGCCACATAGGCCATGCTTTGATCATCAACCACAAGACTTTGCTTTACAACAGAAGCCTTGATCATTTGCCACTTAGGCATGCCACACAGGCAATTCACTCCATGCGACTGATGTCCATCGATATACAACCTCTGAGATCATACGTCTTAGAGAAGGGCGTTAAGCAAGGGAATAAATTCTCCGCTGCCAAACAAACGTATATTTAATAGAGATCAATCAACATAGAATAAAACCCAATGTCAGACACACAGTCCATTTACAAGTTCGTTCTGGGTCTGAACGAAACCGGAGGCACTTTCCTCGCATATCCATCGATCTCCAAGTACGTCTGGACGATCACCAACTGATTCCCTCCTCTTGGGTGTACAACCCAATCAAGATCATCAATAATCATCCAAACGATGTGAATACTTCCGTTCTTCAACCACCGTCTTCATCTTCGACATATCGTCGAATCGGTTATTCAGAATGGGTATAAACCCGGCCTTTCCGAATAACCCGCGTATATAATAAACAAGTGTTACACAAACGCAACATACGCCTCATTCCAATTCAGAATACTCTTTTATTCAAGAATTCACATTCTTAGGGAAAGGTTCCCATTAATTTTATCAAAGATAAATTCTTCTAAATTTATTCTTTAATCTTCCTTTGGATATCATTTCAAACCATGTTAAGGTTTTCCAAACTAGTCGAGATTAGCGAACCACACCGAAGTAATTATTTATTTTATTTCAAATCCCAACCTATTCATCCCATAAAGCAAAACTGGTAATACTCCATATCTAACACCACGGTGTTATCGGTAAAATTAATTACCATTTCACGTTCAAATCTAATTAAAGATTTAACTATCGCCTTGGAGCAAAACTGGTGATACTCCATTCTTGATCACTTTCCAAATTTGATAATTTAAATTATCAATTCACATTTCAATCTAATTACAGACTCCTTAAAACTCCACTTAGTTTTAATCTTCTCAAAAATCAATATCATGTCTTTAACTGGGTTAAAGAACCAATGTCATCTAAAACACGGTTCACGATAAACCAAAAGTCACTTCCCATTGTTAATCGAGTTAAAGAACAGGTGTTATTCAAAACACCGCTCACGATAAACCCAAAACCAATTTAAATTCGGTTCCAATTAAATACTAATTAACTGGACAATTTTACTAAATCTTAACTAAAAGATTTATTCTTTTCTAAACTGGGTTCAAGAACAGTGTTATTTAAGACACCATTCACCACGAAACCAAAATCCCATTTGATATTAAATACAAGGCTCTGAATAGAAAATATACCGGCTTATATTCAATATCAAATTCTGAAACCAACAAATATCGTATTGGGAATAACGATATAAAATATATCTTTCAAATTTCCACAACCATATCTGTATAATCACGAAATCCAGCATCGAAATATTCTGAAGATAATTTTGATTCAAATCCATTCCAATTCACGTATTGGAAATTTTGATTATTTTTCAAAACCGCTTCAAATCCAATTTATTTATTCGAAAATATTGGATTATAATTCTAGTTCAAAACTAGTTCATTTCGATAAAAATCTATTTTTATCTTTTCAAAATTGGAAATTTTCATCCCAATTCTTCACAAATCACTTCTTATGATTTTACACAAATTACTGATATTTTTAATAATTTTATCAAGGCCCGTACAGTCGATTTTCAACAACGACCACCGAACTGCACTTATAGCGAACTTTTCCAAATTTGATTCGGAAATAATTCCGAATCCAGCAGTTAGATTTCTAATCTCTAATATTCGTTAGAAAGCTCTTTCCGATACGAACCCAACGGTTCCGATTTTAGGAGAATCCGACGGTCAGATCTCCCGTAATGTCCATCCGAAGTCAATGGTCGAAATTCACGAATTACCGCAGCGCGGCGTGTTCTATTCAGGCCATTATATATATAATATATATATTATATATATTATATATATTTCGTCGATTTCCTTTTAAAATGTATTTTATAAATCATTTTGAATTCGTTTTCGAAACGATTTGAACTTCATATTCAATTTCGTTTCAAAATTGAATATTCCACTTCCTCGTTATACAAATGATAATATTTTCAAACCGTTATATTTTGAAATCACTTATAAATCTATATTCATTATAAAAAGAATATAATCGATATAAATATCGTTCGCGTCAAAATGGCGCATCTCTAATCAACACGGCTTTATATATTTAAATAACTTCGTTATTCTATTCAACAAATGAATATTTATTCTATTCAACACATGAATCTATATTTCTTTCAACACATGAATATTCTCAACACATGAGTACTGTCAACACATGACTATTTATTCTGTTCAACACATGAATCTATATTTTATAATATTCTTTATTTTCCCGATTGGAACAAGGCCCAATCAATTACCATATAATGTTAATTATATGGTTTTCATAAAACACATGTATATAATAGCAATAATAAATAATCAACCATCATCCAAAGTGCACCACACAACTACATAAGCATTAAATATAAATAATTAATGCTTACACAGTCTGTCAATCCAACGATCGACATACCACTAAACAATTTGGATTAGTGTACGTCAAATTTCATCCCAACACCCGTGTGGGGTTTCAATCCACAAACACTGAATATTATTCGTGCAGTCGGGCAACATGTAAAATTTATCGCCCTAATCAATGTCCTTCAATTAGGTGTACATAAACAAACCGTCCGGTTTGTAAATGAATATTTATTTATTCACATACATATTAAAAATTATATTTTTAACGATAAAATCTTTTATTTCAACACATGGATTTCTACTCAGTTCATTTATTCAATAAAATGATATTTTTATTTTTCTAACTTATTTTAGAAAATTTCGGCAGCATAGCGGCACGATACTAGAAACGGGACAAGGCCTAACCTTATCCCCGGTCTAATAATGGCCCACGCCATACACATACCAATTTAATCAATTCCATTTCGCATCCCAAACCAATTCAATCAAATTAATCAACCAAACAAATAAATCAATCACCAAACAAATCAAGTCAACAAATAAGCCGTCCATGGTCTGTGGACGACGGGTGTCGGGTGCTGCTAGGCACCGTCTGCATCCCAGTATATATTTTTAACTAGAAAAGAAAATTTAAAGTGAGAAGTTCTCACCGACTAGCTAATCCAATACCACGACTCTTCATATGTAGAAATCTTCATTGTGCTCGCCTTTTGTCAATTTCATTGTCCGTAGCCACTACATATATAAAAATCACATTTTTATATTGTTGCTATGTATATAAAAATCACATTTTTATACGGCTACTATAAAGATAAAAATTCTATTTTTATACCGCTATTATATAGATAAATATTCTATTTTTATACCGCTACTATATAGATAAAAATTCTATTTTTATCTCGCTAGTAGTATAATAATAAATTATATTTTTACATCGCTAAAAATCAAATCTTTACATCATTAAAAATCCAACCTTTCTACGCTAATATCATAATTAAAAATCTGACCTTTCTATGATTAAAAATCCGACCTTTCTATGATTAAAAATCCGACCTTTGTATGATTAAAAATCTCATTTTGAAACAAAAAAATCTAATCTTTGTAAATAAAAATCCTCCCTTTCATGACATTAAAATCAATGCTATTCAGTTTTTAAAAATCAATGCTACATTAGAAAAATACTGGAATAAAATAAAATAAACAAAATAAAAACTTACTTTTGTGTTTTCGTTCGCAGGGGAGGGGGTGTTTCATTTGCTCGCGGTCGTCTGAAGGGGGAAGGCTCGTCGGGGGAGAAGAGGGGGCGGAAGGTGGCGCTCACGAGTTTTTGGGCGGAGGGAGGCTTGGGGTTGCTGGCAGGCTAGGGTTGAATGGGTTTCAGGGAGAGTTGCGTCGACATCAGAAGAGGAGGGAGGAAGGAGGAACGACGGAGAAGGAGGCGAAAAGGGGGGTGCGGGCTTAGGGAAGGCAGTGGTGGCCTACCCCCTGGTGGCACGGCGACGGGAGTTAGGGCTCGAAGCCCTTTTTCTCTTTTTTTTTTGTTGAACGGTTGAATGATTTGAATGAGGGGGGCCTGAGAGAGGACATAGAGAGGATAGTTTTTTTTTTTCAAAAAGCAACTTTTTATTTCGACCTCGAAATCGAACCCACCAACTATCATCCATAGCTAATTACCCCCATTCCGAACACAATGGGATATGTATCATAAGCTGGTTCGATCGTTTCGATCAGTTTTCGTCAAATTCAAAATATAACTCTATATATTGAATTTGAATGCACATTTCAATTTACCGGGGCCACATACGAACTACAAAATTTCCCGAAAAATATTTTCTAGCTTCGTATTGACGATACGGTCCTGACAAAACTAATTTCGTTGAATTCTGAGACCGTTTGAAAAATGGTCATTTTCCAGTCGATTAAAATCAACTGAAACTGATCAAAACACGTTTTACTTCGCCACGCTCACATATTGATTCAGAAAATTACGAAATTTGGAATCAAGTAATAACTTGACATCACGGATCCAACAAAAGTGGTTTCGTCGAAAACCGAGGTCGTTTGCAAAATTTCCATTTTTAAGGGCTATAATTCCATAGCGACTATTCTGAATTTTCAATTAGACATAACTTTTGATTCCCGCTATGAAATTTCAATTTTTCGGATTCGTTGGAAAGATATTCTCAAATAGATTCAAATATTTTTGGTTTCGCCAAAATCCGGTTTATTTTGCACCCGGTACATTCATTTGAACTTTGAAATCGAATTTTCAAACTACCGCGCCATTTTCAATTCCTTTTATATTTAAAATAAAATATTTATATTCTAACGACAATTCGAATAAATATATACGTTATAATTCTATTGAAAATAAATTTCTCGTCGTTATTATTTAAAATAATTCATTTTAAATAATCAAAATTCATTAAAATTTCCAAAATAAAAGTTTTAAATTGGCATGGATTTTCCGGGTTGTTACAATCTCCCCCACTTAAAACTTTTCGTCCCCGAAAAGGAACGAAGCTGAAAGTTGTTTAACTAATCAACTCAACTTTCATTATTTTCATTACGGCTTAAGTTCTTCAACTTTTCAGTTTCTAAGAACTTTTAAAAAATTTCAAAAATTTGGCTAACACCCTAAATTTTCGAAAATTTCTCCATAACCTCCCCTGCACCGGGGACTTCAGGATATTTAAAATAGCCTCCCATGGCCCTCATCAATCCAAAAAGAAAAAGAAACAGCCAAGCGGCTCATAAAATCATCCAAACCCAAAGAAATACAATAAACATGTACCTATTTGTCGGGCAAACAATTCTATTCTTCTGCTCTAGCCTCCTTGCTATGACATGTTCAATGTAAGTACATGTATATGCATGCAATTTCAAACAATTTTCTATACAGTTCAATATTCGGTTCAATTAGGCTAAATGTTTCAAAATTTCAAACAAATAAACAAACAACACAATCATCAATCAATTAGTAGATTAGCTGTTCAAATTCATAATTTTGATATATATAAAAAAAATCATATTTTTGGTGCCAAATCACAACAATAAACCTATCTAGTTTTGTTCTCACACTAGTCTAATGGAAATATATAGATATCACACCTTTGAAATTCGAACATAAATATTGGTGATGGAGCTCCATCATCAATCATCTCCGAGCGACTAGAGTGTGATTCTATATCTATCCAGTATACTAAAACCTCGAATATGCGTTCATGACGCGTATATGCAAAATCTTTATATACTGGATTGTCCAAATTCAATACAAATAAAATATTCAAATACGTATAATGGTTTAAATTTTCAAAACAATATTGTTTTCATTTTTATTATTATAAAAATATACTCTTCACACTCGTTCTAGGATACTACTGATCCCATCTCTAACGAGTTATTCTTATTGGATATTACTAATCCAATCTCTGATGAATTCTTTCGTTTGGTTATAATGTGTCTTGTTCTCGAGCTCTGGAAACCAAAGCTCTGATACCAACTATGATAACCCATGACTCTCCCGATAAGGAAAGCCCGAATCACTTTGAGAACAACACAAATCGGAATGCAAACAGAAGAACATTTCATTGTTTATTACAACAATTCCATCAGAATACAAGAATATAAAGAGTATGAATAAATATTACACATTTGATAAATATCAGAGATTTAAATACATTACTGCAGTGGAAAAATAATACAAAACATAACTGAAAGAAATACGCGGATACAAAGCTTTCCGAATATCACTTCAGCTATAAACCAAGATCCTATGAATATAAATCTGCAAAACCAAAACTACTAGCTGCCCGTGTGGAAAATAGAGGCACCCAGTGTTTAGGTTAAAACAATAAACTCTAGGTCAGTCATGTGACTGGTGTGAGAACTAAAACAGTTATTAATCTTTATTTTTAAAATTAGGTAAATCAAGGGACCACGCCATATAACATGGAACGGGTTTCCTCCCAATAATACTAGTGCATAAAACAAACAGCGCAATGCTAAATAAAGAAAAATGAAGCTATTATAAGACCCAGGTCCCATCACATAATGCAACGCAAGCCGGAGGATAGGGTTTTTACCTTATAATAGCTAAAAATGCTTGGTACATAAAATTTCATATTTTATTATTACTATAAGTGAAGAAAACAACTTCAATCATAATGTATAAATCATAGACGGCATAAGTGACCCATACGACTATGTCACCGTACTAGGCTCTACAAATAAAACCGAAGGTCACATATTGGAAATTGGATTCCATCATGAGTCGAGGCAAGGGGCAAGCTCCTCTCCGATTCGAGACACTCTAGCAAATGTCTCAGGACCACACACAGCGATCCCTTGGAACCTCCAAGGTCGGTCCTCTCTTACTTTTGAGGATTAGTTATTCCCGAACACACGTTTCCCGGTCCTATAGGACCTATATAATAGTCTGTACGTCGGCTCACATAGTGCTAGTTATTGACCATATATTCGAGGCGCCTCGCATTCCAACAACCACACGGGTAAAAAGTATATAAATGTCAGGGCTAGTTGGTCACTGACATCACCCATAGCTAGAAAGAAACGTCGTGCACTTCTTGGGTCCTTATCCCGTTTTTGACTCACACCGAGGTGTGAGGCTCGCGAATTAACGCCATACACAAAGCTGCGCCACACAAGTTGTGCTTTGATCATCAACCACAAGACTTTGCTTTTCAACAGAAGCCTTGATCACTTTCCACTTAGGCATGCCACACGGGCAATTCACTCCATGCGACTGATGTCCATCGATATACAACCTCTGAGCTCGTACGTCTCTGAGAAGGGCGTTAATCAAGAGAATAAATTCTCCACCGCCAAACAGATGTATATTTAATAGAGATCAATCAACACAGAATAAAATCCAATGTCAGACACACGGTCCATTTACAAGTTCGTTCTGGGTCTGAACGAAACCAGAGGCACTTTCCTCGCATATCCATCGATCTCCAAGTATGTCTGGACGATCACCAACTGATTCCCTCCTCTTGGGTGTACAGCCCAATCAAGATCATCAATAATCATCCAAACGAAGTGAAGACTTTCAGTCTTCAACCACCATCTTCATCTTCGACATATCGTCGAATCGGTTATTCAGAATGGGTATAAACCCGGCCTTTCCAAATAACCCGCGTATATAATAAACAAGTGTTACACAAACGCAACATACGCCTCATTCCAATTTAGAATATTATTTTATTCAAGAATTCACATTCTTAGGGAAAGGTTCCCATTAATTTTATCAAAGATAAATTCTTCTAAATTTATTCTTTAATTTTCCTTTGGATATCATTTCAAACCATGTTAAGATTTTCCAAACTAGTCGGGATTAGCGAACCACACCGAAGTAATTATTTATTTTATTTCCCAATACCAACCTATACATCCCATAGAGAAAAACTGGTATTACTCCATATCTAACACCACGGTGTTATCGGTAAAATTAATTACCATTTCACGTTCAAATCTAATTAAAGATTTAACTATCGCCTTGGAGCAAAACTGGTGATACTTCATTCTCGATCACTTTCCAAATTTGATAATTTAAATTATCAATTCACATTTCAATCTAATTACAAACTCATTAAAACTCCACTTAATTTTAATCTTCTCAAAATTCAATATCCTGTCTTTAACTGGGTTAAAGAACCAATGTCATCTAAAACACGGTTCACGATAAACCAAAATTCACTTCCCATTGTTAATCGGGTTAAAGAAAAAGTGTTATTCAAAACACCGCTCACGATAAACCCAAAACCAATTTAAATTCAATTCCAATTAAATACTAATTAACTGGACAATTTTACTAAATCTTAACTAAAAGATTTATTCTTTTCTAAACTGGGTTCAAGAACAGTGTTAGTTAAGACACCATTCACGACGAACCCAAAATCCCATTTGATATTAAATACAAGGCTCTGAATAGAAAATATACCGGATTATATTCAATATCAAATTCTGAAACCAACAAATATCGTATTGGGAATAACGATATAAAATATATCTTTCAAATTTCCACAACCATATCTGTATAATCACGAAATCCAACATCGAAATATTCTGAAGATAATTTAGATTCAAATCCATTCCAATTCACGTTTTGGAAATTTTGATTATTTTCAAAACCACTTCAAATCCAATTTATTTATTCGAAAATATTGGATTATAATTCTAGTTCAAAACTAGTTCATTTCGATAAAAATCTATTTTTATCTTTTCAAATTTTCATCCCAATTCTTCACAAAATCACTTCTTATGATTTTACACAAATTATTGATATTTTTAATAATTTTATCAAGGCCCGTACAGTCGATTTTCAACAACGACCACCGAACTGCACTTACAACAACCTTTTCCAAATTTGATTTGGACATAATTCCGAATCCAACCATTAGATTTCAAATCTCTAATATCCGTTAGAAAGCTCTTTTCGATACAAATCCAATGGTTTTGGTTTCAGGAGAATCCGACGGTCGGATCTCCCGTAATGTCCATTCGAAGTCAATGGTCGAAATTTACGAACTGCCGCAGCGCGGCGCATTCTATTTAGGCCATTATATATAATATATATTATATATATTTTGTCGATTTCCTTTTAAAACGTATTTTATAAATCGTTTTAAATTCATTTTCGAAATGATTTCAACTTCATATTCAATTTTGAATCAAAATTGAATATTCCACTTCCTCGTTATACAAATGATAATATTTTCAAACCGTTATATTTTGAAATCACTTCTTATTCTATATTCATTATAAAACGAATATAATCGATATAAATATCGTTCGCGTCAAAATGGCGCATCTCTAATCAACACGGCTTTATATATTTCAATAACTTCGTTATTCTATTCAACAAATGAATATTTATTCTATTCAACACATGAATCTATATTTCTTTCAACACATGAATATTCTCAACACATGAGTACTGTCAGCACATGATTATTTATTCTGTTCAACACATGAATCTATATTTTATAATATTCTTTATTTTCCCGATTGGAATGAGTCCCAATCAATTATCATATAATGTTAATTATATGGTTTCCATAAAACACATGTATATAATAGCAACAATAAGTAATCAACCATCATCCAAAGTGCACCACACAACTGCATAAGCATTAAATATAAATAATTAACGCTTACACAGTCTGTCGATCCAACGATCGACATACCACTAAACAATTGGGATTAGTGTACGTCAAATATCATCCTAACACCCGTATGGGGTTTCAATCCACAAACACCGAATATTATTCGTGCGGTTGAGCGACGTGTAAAATTTATCGTCCCAATCAATGTCCTTCAAATAGGTGTACATAAACAAACCGTCCAGTTTGTAAATGAATATTTATTTATTCACATAGACGTTAAAAATTATATTTTTAACGATAAAATCTTTTATTTCAACACATGGATTTCTACTCAGTTCATTTATTCAATAAAATGATATTTTTATTTTTCTAACTTATTTTAGAAAATTTCGGCGGCATAACGGCACGATACCAGAAACGGGAAAGGCCTAACGTTATCCCCTGTCTAATAATGGCCCACGCCATACACATACCAATTTAATCAATCCCATTTCACATCCCAAACCAATTCAATCAAATTAATCAACCAAACAAATAAATCAATCACCAAACAATCAAGTAAACAAACAAGCCATCCAGTGTCTGTGGACGACGGGTGTCGGGTGCTGCTAAGCACCGTCTGCATCCTTGTATATATTTTTAACTAGAAAAAAAAATTTAAAGTGAGAAGTTCTCACCGACTAGCTATCCAATACCACGACTCTTCATATGTAGAAATCTTCGTCGTGCTCGCCTTTTATCAATTTCAATATCCGTAGCCACTACATATATAAAAATCACATTTTTATATTGTTGCTATGTATATGAAAATCACATTTTTATACGGCTACTATAAAGATGAAAATTCTATTTTTATACAGCTACTATATAGATAAAAATTCTATTTTTATACCGCTACTATATAGATAAAAATTCTATTTTTATCTCGCTGGTAATATAATAAAAAAATTATATTTTTACATCGCTAAGAATCAAATCTTTACTTCATTAAAAATCCAACCTTTCTACGCTAATATCATATATAAAAATCCAACCTTTCTATGATTAAGAATCCGACCTTTCTATGATTAAAAATCTCATTTTGAAACAAAGAAAAATCTAATCTTTATAAATAAAAATCCTCCCTTTCATGACATTAAAATCAATGTTATTCAGTTTTTAAAAATCAATGCTACATAAGAAAAATACTGGAATAAAATAAAATAAACAAAATAAAAATTTACTGTGGTGTTTTTGTTCGCAGGGAGGGGTGTGTTTCATTTGCCCGCGGTCGTCTGAAGGGGGAAGGCTCGTTGGTGGAGAAGAGGGGGCGGAAAGTGGCGCTTGCGGGTTTTTGGGCGGAGGGAGGCTTGGGGTTGGTGGCGGGCTAGGGTTGAACGGGTTTCAGGGGGGTTGCCTCGGCATCAGAAGAGGAGGGAGGAAGGAGGAACGATGGAGAAGGAGGTGGAAAGGGGGGTGCGGGCTTGGGGAAGGAGGCAGTGGCCCACCCACTGGTGGCGCGGCGACGGGAATTAGGGCTCGAAGCCCTTTTTCTCTTTTTTTTTGTTGAACGGTTGAATGATTTGAACGAGGGGGCCTGAGAGAGGACATAGAGAGGAGAGGTTTTTTTTATTTTTTTATTTTCAAAAAGCAACTTTTTATTTCGACCTCAAAATCGAACCCACCGACTGTCGTCCATAACTAATTACCCCCATTTCGAACACAATGGGATATGTATCGTAAGCTGATTCAATCATTTCGATTTGTTTTCATCAAAATCAAAATATAACTCTATATATTGAATTTGAACGCACATTTCAATTTACCGGGGCCACATACGAACTATAAAAATACCCGAAAAATATTTTCTAGCTTCGTATTGACGATACGGTCCTGACAAAACTAATTTCATCGAATTCTAAGACCATTTGAAAAATGGCCATTTTCCAGTCGATTAAAATCAACTGAAACTGATCAAAACACGTTTTTCTTTTCCACGCTCACATATTGATTCAGAAAATTACGAATTTTGGAATCCAGAAATAAGTTGATATCACGGATCCAACAAAAGTGGTTTCGTCGAAAACCGAGGTCGTTTGCAAAATTTCCATTTTTAAGGGTCAGAATTCCGTTGCGACTATTCTGAATTTTCAACTGGACATAACTTTTGATTCCCGCTATGAAATTTCAATTTTTCGGATTCGTTGGAAAGATATTCTCAAATAGATTCAAATATTTTTGGTTTCGCCAAAATCCGGTTTATTTTGCACCCGATACATTCATTTGAACTTTGAAATCGAATTTTCGAACTACCGCGCCATTTTCAATTCCTTTTATATTTAAAATAAAATATTTATATTCTAACAACGATTCGAATAAATATATACATTTTAATTCTATTCAAAATAAATTTCTCATCGTTATTATTTAAAATAATTCATTTTAAATAATCAAAATTCATTAAAATTGCCAAAATAAAAAATTTAAATTGGCACGGATTTTCCGGGTTGTTACATTTTTACTATATTCACCCTACTAATATTATTTAACTCCATAATTATTTTGAATATTTTACTACCTATCATGAATATTTTTAATTAAAAACATATCTTTAAATGTTCTTTCAATCTCTTTCATTAGTATCATTAACCTAATTCTAGATATTAATATATATTACCTTTGTTTGATTGAAATAATTTATAATATATATACATATATATGCATAATAGTTAGATAGTGCTTTGAGTATCTTTTACCAAAATAGATATCATCACCAAATCATTCTTCGTATTATCATTACACATCTTATTTAATATCATACATCATAATTATAAATTACAATTGCATTTTAAATCAAAATCATTCACATCATAAGTTGCATTTCAATTAAATATATCATTTCATATTGTTTTGCATATAACATACATTTCATACTACATTATAGCCAACATGCTTCACACACTGCATTATATATTAACTTCAACTCCTTATAACAAGTATACTATATGGGGAATTATTGTCTAAGAAATATATAGGATTATTTATTAAACACATAACATATTTACTTTGACTTGTTTGACCTAGTTGGATTTGATATGTGTGTATGCGTTAATAGGCTTGAGATATACTTATACATATGTAGGTATTAAATAAGATAACTATCTTTTTCACATTTAATTACATATATATTTTCTAGTATTAAATTAAGGGGGAGCTTTATAGTTTCTAGGTTTAGTTGAATTTTCAAAAAGTATTTTTGAATAGACATGTATTTTTGCTTTGGTTGACTTAATTGTTTAGATTGATAGTTTGAATTGCTTGATTGTTTGAATTGCTTGTTTGTATGAATTGCTTGTTTGGATTGATTTGCTTGTTTGAATTGATTATGATATTGATTGGTCTACTTATTATTATTCTTCTATTTAGTTTATCATACTAGTATAGTCATAATTTTAGGAGGAGTCATATAATTAGGTTTAGAATCATAGATTCAGCGGGAAATATAAGGTTATTCAATTCAGGGAGTATTATATAATCATTTATAGAATAGATTTAGGTGGAGTATAACTTAGTTTAGTATAGTCTATTATAGGTATAGTATAGTATAGTCTTGTATATGGTACTTTTTGATAATGACAAAGGGGGAGAAATATAAAATAAGATATAGTTAAGATAGGCATAGTTTAAGGGGAATTAATGAATTCATGGTAAAAGAGGAGTAATCAAGGAATAATATCAACAGGTATAACATTTTGTAAATTAAGGTTGTCATCATCAAAAAGGTTGAGATTGTTGGAGAATGAAGTTCTTATGACAACAACCTTATTTCAATTATCATTGATTATAAAATATATACAAACATTTATGTCTAGAATATATATACGTATATATGCAGGATTTGTATACAGAATTTAATAATAAATATTGTACAGTTTTAGAGTTTCAAGAGATTCGTAATTCAAGGGAGATTCAAGACTCATGAAAAATCAAGTTATCAAGAGTTCAAGAAAAATATAGTAATATAGTCTAGTTTATATGTAAGACTCTGAATAACACTCCAGGTTCAAATTCCAATTTTGATTTTCAAATTTCAAATTCTGATTTTAAATTCAAATTGTTTTCCAATTCTACTTAGGATTTAAAATATAAGTTTTAAATTTAAAGTTTATATAAGTTTATATAATTTTATACTTATAGTTTTATAGTTATATAGTTCTAGACCTTATAATTTTATAAATATATTTGTATAATATATATTTATGTTTTCATATTATTTAATACTTTCATTAAATTTTAATTCAAGAATTTCCTGAATTATATATACAATTAAACACTTGAAAAATAGTTTTAAAAATATTCTATGCATGCTTATGTCGACATACATATATGTCTATGTCGACATACAGCTGTCTTTTTTTCAATTTTCAAAGTATCTTTTCACTATTTGTAACGTTCTAGAAGCATTGCAACCTTTCAAATCCTATAATTAGGGGTTGATTTAGAATTCTTTCATAATTCTTCTTCTCCGTCTTCAACCTTCTTCATCCCACCATTAATATTTCATATTTTTATTGATTTCTACACTTCTACTTGGCCGATTTCTATTCTAATTATATAAAACTTCTTCTTTTCTCACTCTTCATCCATTGCTCTATGAATTGAAGTGCTATTGAAGAGTAATAGGGCTTTTGTAATCATTTGGGAAAGCATGTGTTCCTTGTAGCCCTGAAATCAAGGAAAGAGAATGGTGATAACCTTGTAGCCGTGAAATCGAGGGTGTTAGAGCGGTGTTAACCTTGTAGCCGGGAAATCAAGGGAATTGTACTTGGATATTGATAATAGTAATAAAACTCGACACAATCTAGCGTTGCGTGGGACAGAATCGTAATCCGAACCAGTATAAAATCCAATGTGTTCTTTCCTTCTTCTACATTTTATATTTATATGTTTGGGCTTGATTCTGTGTCTGTTATCATCTCCGTTGTGTGTGATTCATATAGTAGACTGTTTAGGTTTAAGATTTTTATAAATTCCTTAGAAATACTATTCACCCCCCAAACCTCTAGTGTTAGTTTTGCTTTAAGATCTGCATTCCGCGTTCTCTAACACTAGAAACATAGATAAACATATGAAATAGGATAAACATAAACAAGTTTTATCATTGAATATACAAGTTATTAACAAACAATAACTATGTGCATTATTGCCTTGAGATAGGATGAAGATGATTAGGACACCTCCAATCCTTATACTTCTTTTTATTAAATATAATATGAATCAAGGAAATGTCAGTAGTAAACAGATCAGCAAACGAGAATTTCCCATAGCCCCATTTAGCATATGTTAGAAGCAAGCATAAGCTTTAAATCCACTTGTTCAATGCTGCTCATTTCTAAATTCATAACCCTACCTCATGGCAATATTTATATAATTTCCTTTGCTAATACACAAATCCATACGTATTGCATTGTGCATCATAACAACTATGCATATATTTATTCAACCATCAAAGCATACAGATAGACTATAATCGACAAATATAACTATAATATCTATATAATGTAGGCTTCCTAGATTGGCCTTATTGCCATTTAAATAATGAAATACACTCACCAACACCCTTTCTTCTCTTATCCCAAGGTTTTCCATCTTTGATCAATATTTTTCTATGTCTCAATTAATAGCTTACTGGCAGAGATAAAATATTATTTCACTATTTCCCAAATGGCTACGTCATGTATTTTTATACCCAGCTATACCCTAGGGTTTCTCCTCTAAGTAAAATA
Source organism: Allium sativum (assembly GCA_030737875.1). NCBI lineage: Eukaryota > Viridiplantae > Streptophyta > Magnoliopsida > Asparagales > Amaryllidaceae > Allium > Allium sativum. The sequence continues at coordinate 332,253,964 of CM060920.1, read as the reverse complement.
CCTATATTATCCACTAGTTCTTTCCCATTTAACATGACTAAATACATCATGTAATACTCTTCTGCATACTAATTCAAATTTTTTTACATGTTGTAGGCTATTTTGGAGATTTCCACCTATCATGCTATTTGTGTGAATGCTTATTCAAGTGGTCCCTGCCATTTTCATACCAGAAAGTTGGTGACACTATAAATATACTTTGAAATGCATAACCCAAACATTTTTTTTCCCCGATATTACTTAAACCTTAAGGGTTTTTCATCACATTATTTCATACAGATTTAATCAACTATATTATTATTTGGCACTTTATTTTCTAACATACGAGATATCAATTTATGCTTATAAATTTCTAATTTCTTATATGCTTATGTACACTATTAATATAAATTCCAGTTTATAATACATTCCTAAATCCGGTTATAATTTTGGGGTTATCACACCAAGCCGGCCCAAGAAGCTAGGTTGCCCTAACTAATAGAAAAATCAAAACATGCAGATCATCAGAATCAAACTCGGGTTTCTTAATGCCAAGCGAAAAAACTCACCACCCAAACATTTTACTATTTACTTAGGTGTTGGCATTAAAATAATTTGCACACTTAGTCTGATAAAATGTTGTCCCTCATCCTTGTTGCCATAGGCGGCTGTCTTGCCTGTCTTCCCCTATGGCCGAACCTAGGCATAGTTATTGGTTAAATACCACTACTGTATTGTATAAATTTTGTTTAGCATCGGTATGGGAAAAATTATGGGACTGGTCATGGCACTTGGTTAACGTTGGTTATGAGATTAGCTAACTATTATAGTTGTGTGGTAAGAGTACATAGGCATGCTCAGGTGGGCTTGCATCTAATCATAATATAATGCATTAATTCAACCATGCGTGGACTAACTATGGTAAACATACATGACGTGATATGCAAATTTTGAAATCAAACTCCAAATTAATTCCAAGCAAACATCTTTTTTGTAACTACATATAGATTTCCAAACATTTTATACATAGTTTCTGAGTGTAATAGACGCTGATTATTTCTGTGTATAAACTTTCTATTTATGTAGGTTTCTAAAACTTAGAGGATATGTTATTTTATATATTGTATAAATTACAAAAAAAATCAATTTTTTTATGAAAAAAGCAATACATTTAATAGCCAAAATATCACGAATAGTATTATATATACAATAGGCTAATGAAAACAAAACTGAAAATGTATGCAGCACCTAATGAGTTAGTAATAAAATAATATAGTCAATTCACATATAAGAAATTAAACACAATGAATCATACTTAGTTAAATTAAATATATACCTGATATATTCAATAGCCAAGCATTTCACTTGGGATTCCATATCGGAAAGTGAAACAATTTTGATTACAAATTTAACTAGATTTCGAATATGATGTGATCAAAATGAGGATTTAAATGGAGTGAGGAAGATATTTAGCAAACAATATGCAATGAATCACTATTTTCTGATGTTACAACTGCCATTCGAGATGAATGATTAGTGTTAAGAATTAATAATGAATTATGTGATCATATTAACCTTATTATATGGATGTATGTGATGAATAAGGTATTTATATTCATGCATTGCCTTGTTTAAACCAATCTTTACGATTTCTCTATAGATTTACATTTCTGGATAACTGAGATAGAAATTTCAAAGCCCATGAAATATATATTTTCAACTATTTGTTCATACCTTACGGATGAAGTTGCTTGTAAGTCAATTCAGAATATTTTACCATAGAATATTTAATGAGTGGATGAATGTGGAATTGTCTAATTTTAATTACTTTATTATTGCCTATCATAGTTTATTAACTACTATTCATCATTTATTCGACCACTGAAATTCTCCGTTATCCAATCATTCATATTCAAGGTGAAAAATTATTTGTTTTTCTCACGTTCATTTATTTCATTTGTATTCATTTTATTTTAACATAGATTGTTTAATTTTCATTTAATGTCCACTACTATATAAGTTACAATTGATCTTCATTTCCCACTTCACCTCAGGAGCAAGTTTTAAAAAGTGTACATTCCTCTTAGCCGAAATTAGTAGTGTTTTAATGCTTTTTGTGAACTCAAATAGTCAAAATTAGGAATTAATTGCACTAAGACATAGGACATGTGAGTCTCAAAAAGTGATAGGGATTGTGCAACAACCCGCATTTTTAATCAAATAATAAAATAAATTTTGAAAAGCTTTTAGAATTTGGTCACAAATTTAGTGTCATTGCATCTGTGGCGATTCTCTGATCAATTTAGACCTGTGGATTGCAGAAAACGGATTTAAGATGAAAAAGATATCTTTAATGAAATATTACAACAAACATGAAAAGAAGGTATAAGATGAAAACTAAAAAGAACAATGACCACCATTGTTTTTAGTCTTGTTAGCAAAAGCCTATGTAGCTGTAACAACCCGGAAAATCAGAACCAATTTAAAAATTTTAATTTGGCTATTTTTGTGGATTTTCAATGTTTAAAATAAAATATTTTAAATAATAACGACCAAAAATTTATTTGGATCAAAAACAAGGCCTGAAATGGCGCGACAGTTTGAAAATTTGAATTCAAACTTTGATTGACTGTACAGGATGCAAAATAAAACGGATTTTGGTAAAACCAAAATTATTAAAATTTGTTTATGAATATCTTTCTAACGAATTTGAAAAATCAAAATTTCATAGCGGGATTCAAAAGTTATGGCCAAATGAATTTTCAGAAAGATCGCTATGGAAGTAATATAGCCCTTGAAAATAGACATTTTGCAAACGGCCTCCATTTTCGACGAAACCACTTTTGTTGGATCCGGAATATCAAATATTGCTAGGTTTCAAATTCCATAATTTTTGGACTTAATATGTGAGCGTGGCAAAAGAAAATGTGTTTGGTTAATTTCAGTCAATTTGGACCGGCCAAAAAATGGCCATTTTTCAAATGGTCTCCTAATTTGACGAAATTAGTTTTGATAGGACCGTATTGTCGATACGAAGCTAGATATAATTTTTCTGGAATTTTTGGGATCAGTATGTGACCCCGGCAAATTAAAATGTACGTTCAAATCCAAATTTGAATGTTTTATATTTTATTTGGAAGAATAACTGACTGAAAAGTCGAATGGGGTTACGAAACATATTCCATTGTGGCAGGAATGGGGGTATTTAGCTAAGGACGACAGTCCCTGAGTTTGAATTGGAGTTTGTAAGGAGAAAGGGGTATTTTTGGAAATAAACAATTAAATATATGTTATTGGCCAATCATAGTTCACCATCATTTTCTCTCTCCCCGATCCCCTTTACTGTGCAAAGATGGAAAACGCTTCTCCCCTTCTCTCCTCTTTTTCTTCAAATCCACTCAATAAAAACCCATGGCCCTTTGGAGAATTTTGTAGACCTCTCCTCCAGCTTCACATCCATATAAGGTGCACCCCGTATTGTTGCGCCATCATCGAGTTTGGAGCCTTGAAAGTCAGAGACTTTCGGTTGCCACTGCCGCTTATTCCGGCTACCGAAGTGGGCCCCGATTCAGGTGCATGTGCGCCCTCCCTCCCTCTTCGACGCTGCAGAGCCTAATCGTCCAACAACTTCACGGATTCGACAAAAAATCCAAACATAGTTTGGAATGAAAAGGGAAGGCATCGGATTTATATATTTTAAACTGATTTCAACACTTTAAAACCATCGCAAAATATGATTAACTTATAAAAATCGTATCTTTTTGCTATGTTGTCGAAATCCAGTGAAATAAGAGACATTGGACTCACGCGGACGTCTTTACATTCTAGAAGAGACCGGAGAATTTTTAGAGCTTCCCACAATTTTTGGAGGAGTGGAACCCAATGTGAGATTTCTAAATTCAAAACGATATGGAATGGCGATTTATAAATTATATAATCGATGTATAAGTTATATAAGCGTTGTACACCTCATGTATAAGCGTTGTATAAATTATATGTGTGATGTATAAGTTATATATGCGTTGTAAAAATCATATGTGAGTTAAAATGAAATTGAAATTATATATATATATATATATATATATATATATATATACACACACACACACACTCCCCTCGTCCACAGACCATAGACGATATATATTGATTGTGATTGTTTGGATTTTGGTTGACGTGAAATTTGGTTGATAAATGCGAATGGTTGATAATGATTGTTTGTGGTTAAAACAAAAATTGGAATTATTTGTGGAAAAATCCACTGTGATTTGAAAATGATCGAAATATTTAGATTATAAGGATAAGCCCCTTAGGGAACGCTGCGAGGCATAAGGTAGTGAGTGGAGCCATACTCGGGACAGTGCCGATTTTAAACCTCCTGCCGTTATGCTGCCAAAATTTTCTGAAATATTCATGTGTTTGATTTATATTCATGTATTAAAATATATTCATGTGTTGGAAAATATTCATGTTTGAAATAAATTGATTGAACAATAAAAATAACATTTTTATTGTATGTACGAAGTATATAAAATATTCATGTTTGAAATAAATTGTTTTAACAATAAAAATAACATTTTTATTATATATATATGAATCGCTAAAAATATTCATGTTTTGAAATAAAAAAATTTAACAATAAAAATTGCATTTTTATAATATAGACGAAGTGTTAAAAACAGCTATGTGTTGAAATAAATATGTGTTGGGTAAAATATTATTTTTATCAAACATATGAAATGAAAATGGTTCGGAAATCGAAAAACGGATTATATATATATAATTAAAGTAAATCGAATAACGATGCTGCAGTTCGTGTTTTGAAATCGTAATTTTAAACGATTGTTGCGGGAGATCCGACCATCCCGTTGGGTCCGCTTTGGAAATATCTTTCTAACGACACCAAATTTGTAAAGATCCAATGGTTAGATTGTGTGAAATGTTCAATTCAAATCTGAATGAAAACAACGTTTGAATGGATTATATATATATATGTAATTAAAATAAATCGAATAACGACGCTACAGTTCGTATTTTGAAATTGTAACTTCAAACGATTGTACCGGGAGATCCGACCGTTGGATTTTCCCAAATCTGAAACTGTTGGCTCCGCTTTGAAAAGCTCTTTCAAATGATATAAAATTTGTAAAGATCCAATGGTTATATTTTCAGATATGTGTAAATCCAATCTGAAGAAAAACAGCGCTATGGCTGCATTATGGCCTAAAGCGTCGTTTGAATAAATTGGATATTTTTAAATAAATAAAAATAGCGATAAATCGTTATAAAATATTATAAACGATATGGAATGGAAATAAACCAAATTTACTCAGTTTATTGGATATTTGATGGTTGAATGTTTTTGACGTGAAAATTACATTAATGAATTGAATTATTGATGTCAAATAATTTAACCATGGAAATGAATTAATTTGAATTCTAAATATACGTGAATTATTTGAAAAGGCCGAGTTAAATCTCATTTCAAATAATTGATTGACGATTAGAAGTCGAAGATATGAAGACGGTGCAAAACCGATGATCTTCACATCAAATGAATGGCTATTGATGCCTTTGATGGGAGTTGCTGCCCTGGAGGGGTTACAGTGGTGGTTGTCCGGACGTACTTGTTGATCGTTCAGATGTGCGAGGGCCTCTCTCCCGTATTGGACATATGGGATGAGGAATGAGGTGCCTCCGATTTCGTTCAGACCTAGAATGGACTTGTAAATGGATGTGTGTCAGACGTTGTAGATTGACAACGTGGCACACAGAGATGCTCTGATCAAGGCTTTTATTGAAAAGCAGAGCATTGTGGTTGATGATCAAAGCATGGCTTTAAATAGCTAGCTTTGTGTTTAGCGTTGATTCGCGAGCCTCACACTCCGGTATGAACCAGAAACGGGGGAGGACCTCAGTGAGGACATGCGTTTCTTTCTAGCTAGGAGTGGTGTTTGGGTTTTATACGCCCGGGCATTTTACTTATGTGGATGATGGATAGCGAGGCCTTGGTTATTTCGGTCTCTTCGGAGCCGATGGTTTGGTTGGGATATGACCAGTTTACGCCCCATAGGGTGGGGAAACGCAGTGTTCAGGCATTTTAATCCACTCCATGTGGACCGACCCAGACAATCCAAGGGTAACTCGAGCTCTGACCCTGAGGCTCGGGCTAGAGAGTCAAGAAGCGGTAAGGATGATCCCTTGCCTTGGTTCATGACGGAAATCCAATTTCCAAATACGACATCGTGCAGTTTTGGTTGTATACCTATATATGGCGACATAGTGGTATGGGGCACTTATGCCATCTATGATTGATACTTATGATTGAAATTGTTTTTGAAACATTTAAACACTAGTAATAATATCAAATGCTTTTGTTTTATTCGTATCAATCATATTTTGGCCATTATAAGGTAAAACTCTATCCTCCGGTTTGCGTTTCATTATGTGATGGGAACTGAGTCTTATAATGGCTTCATTTTTGTAAAAAGTGTTCAATGTTTAAATGATTAACTTCTTTTAAGCACTGGCAATCTAATGGAGTAAACCCGTTTCGCGTTAGCGGCGTGGTCCTGTGATTGGCCTTATTATAAAATAAGTTAAGTAGATTTCTCATACCAGTCCCATGACTAACTCATAGTTTGTTTCACTTGCAAACTCGGGTGCCCTATTTATTACACGGGCAGCCTTGTGTTTAGGTTTTAGCAGGCTCTCTCTAGATAGCTATGGAGCTGAAGACGGATTCTATCACTTCCTTCTTTTTATGTTGTTCAGCTCCTGTTATATATATTATGTTTTGATTCCTCTGTAGACATTTTATATAAAGCTGAAACTGTATGTTGTACTAAGTGTGATCCTGTATACTATGAAACCTTGATGATTATTATTTCCAGTATATTTTGATGTACATTATCTGGTGTATTTATATATTTCTGTTCTGCTGTTATTTGTTTATGTGTTATATTCCAAAGATTTCCCTTGCCACCGTGGAACGGGGGTTTGGGGTCGTCACAGTTGCTCGATTGGTAAAGACATGTCTCTCTCAAGTGAGTGGCGCAGGTTCGAGTCCCGCTGGCACCATATTTTTATTTTAGAGGAACGACCAAAATAATACATACTCTAAGAGGAAAATATGTATAAATGCACATCTAAGGAAAATTATACATAAAAATGAGTATAAAAATAAATGTGTACATGCATATGTAAATAATTGCGTATGTGTGTGCAAAAATATATACATATGAAAAAGAAATCCAAAATAAACTAACAATCAATGAAAATATGTAAGAAATAAATGGCGCATAATGTCGTTTGAATGTTGAAAAAGAAACAAAAGTTACACGTGTATATATATATATATGCATATATATATATATATACATATAAATTCAAATGTTGAGATAAAGAAGTGTAACGACCCATATTTTTAGCCTATTTATTTTAAATATTTAATATGGTTTAAAATATTGAGTTGATAATATGAATCGATTTTTATATTGAGTTATCGATTTAATAATCGAAATACGGTTTATTTCGAATATATATAATTGTCATTATATAAGAATCTAAAATAATTGAATTCGAAGATAAAACTGAATCAAAATAATTTAGATGATCAACATGAATTCTATATGAATATAAATCGATAAAAATAATAATTTATTATTGAAGAATTAATTATATGAATTTAATTTATATTATATTGATTTAAATTAATATCTTCTCCACACGATCGCATGAGACTTCGAAACATGTTCCAATATGTTCAGAATAGTGGTATAACCCTAGTAATGTTAGTTGCTACGCTCAAATAGGAGTTCGGAAACACGCGATAATTTGAGTTAAATCGTACCGGTTCAAACCAAACTAAATAATATATATATAAATACTTTTCCTTCATTCTTAAGTTAATGTACGCAACCTACGCTAGCTATGCCATCCCCTCCTTTCTAATCGTGTACGATGGTTCCCTTCCTTCAACCCAAAGTAATTTATGGCGTACGTACTTCTGGTTTCCTATTTGCTTATAAATTCGCATGCAAAACTTTTTTTTCCATCTCCCTTTCATTTATTTCTCTCGTTCCTTTTTTTCCTTAGATAAAATCAATAATTCGTTTTCATTTTAATCCACATAAATCAAAATCGAAACATTCGAATTCCTTTTGTATCTCGGTTTTGCATAAATGAATTTCGAAATCAAATTAGTTGGAAGCTTTTGGAAACAGAAATCAAAATCATATGGGGTGAAATTTGTTTTTGGATCTCGATTAATTTGAGCACGATGAACAAGGGTCAGTCTCTAATTAAGAAAGCGTGTGTGTAGGGGAGAGGACACTATCGGAAGTGGCGGTTCATTGATCAACGATGTATAGTGTTAGGTTCATCGTGGATTTCAAGTCGCGATACAGAAAGAGGATGAGGTCATGGAAAATTTTAAGGGATCGGAGCTGGTACTGAAGGGTGAAGAGGAGTTTGATCTTTTTTCTATTGAATCTGATGATTTAGATGTGGCAAGAATGGATGAAATGGAGTTCGAAGCACTAAATTCGACGGACTGATGTACTAAGTAGATAACTAGGTCCAAAAATGGAGAAGTAGGTTCGATCTATGATTTTTATGAAATGGATTAGGAAGTGAAAGGGGACTGTCAGATCGGAGAAGGCTTGTATGGATTACAGTTTCCAACTGATGGTTGGAAGAAGCTGCAGTGATGATTGGACGAGGTCAAATAGGATGTTGGAAGTCATACTGAGTGACACTGGGATTTACAGCAGTGGTGGGATCGATTTGGGTGATTAATCGTAGCAGGTAGTAAGATATTGTTTTTAAGAAATTTAAAATACATAAAATAAATTGTTTATTTATTTCAATAGTTAGTTTAAATAAATAATCGTTGGATCAAGATAGACGATTCGAACAGATCGAAGCCAAGATAATATGGAATTATACATAAATTCAGCAAATGAAACCATGGTGAGTAAATCTCACTCAGAAATTTATTTTATCGTTAAAAGTAAATTGTTGGCTGCTTGGTTGCATTTATAAATTGTTATCAGTTGTGATTATTTTATGTATATATATTAGTTAATTAGGTCTGGTGTTTGTGGCTATTATATATATATATATATATATATATATATATATACACACACACACATATTGGTGGCTGGATATTTCCCGCAGTACCATTAACGGATTCCCGCAGTACCATTAGTGAATAACCCTACGCGCCCCATAGTATATTATAGTGGATGATCTTCTATACCACGATATCCTACCCTGAAGCAGGATAGGTACTATTTATGTTGGCTAATATCTGTGGATGCAGGAAAACAGGATGGAGGGATCCAACTGGATTCCTCAAAATTTATTATTGTTTGTTTTCATATATATATATATATATATATTCATGTATGATGTGTTAGAAAACATGTAATTGGTAATTGGGTGTTTTTGGATGTTTAAATATCATTGGGCCTAAATATAGATATACAAAAATATCGTAAAAAGGAATTTTGATATTTAAAAGGGACAATCTATTTTTTAAATAGAATTTGAATTTTGAATGGACTAGAAATATTAACTTGTTTTGAATAATAAAAACAAGTAGTTCTTTTATAAATGATGTTTATAAATGAAGTGAAATGAGTTATCGTTGGATAATTCGGGAAATGTAAATACAAGTGTGATTTAAAAAGGTAAAATTATTTTTCAGATGTAGAAATTTAGTCTCAAATGGATTTGAAATCGAGACATGTTTAAATATATAAACAAGTAATATAAACGATGTTTGTAAATAAAGGTACAAAATTATCATGTGGATAATTCAAATATTTAAATTCGAATATGAATTTAAAATAAGAATTTGGAATCGTGTTGAAAAGGGAAACAATGGAGTTTATTTTGATATTCGGAATATAAATGGAATTGAAATAAATCCATTGGGTTTATGATATGAATTCGATTATGTCAAATTTGTAAATAAATTATTTCCAGAAAGGATATTAGAAGGGTATTAAAAATTGAAACAAAATTTAGATACTAAAATCGATTTTACAATTATATAAATAGGTTGTAATGATAATAAAATATTCTGAAATAAGAATTGGGTTTCAAATGGATTTGAAATGGAAACTTGTTTTAATGAATAAAACAAGGAAGTAAATTTATAAACAATGTTTATAAATTAAGCAAGATAATTATCATGGGACAATTTGGAACTATAAATTCAAGTATGAATTTAAAGGTGGATCCGAAATTGTTTCGAAGAAGGAATGAAGGGTTTTATTCTAGAACTCAGAAAATAGCTAAATATAAATAAATCCAAAGGATTTATAATTCGAATTCGATTATTATTAATTTTATAAAATTATTTATCTCTAAAGTATTAGGAATATAATATATAATATTTAACAGTAAATAAATTTGTAACTGATTTATGAGATAAATCAATGATTTAGAATAATCGGGAAATTTAAGTTAAATTTGGGAAACTTGAAATTTAAGTAAGATTTGGAAAACGGGTTTAATTTATGTTTAATAAACAGAGTGGAATTTATTTATAAACGAAGTTCAAACATTTATATATAAATATAATTTAAAACAAACTCGCTGCAGCGCGGGAGTTCATAATTTGACGTTTCAAACTTCAATTAAGTATATGGAACTCAATTTAACCCGGAATTCTTTGAAAAAAGAATCGTCAGGACCGACTGGATAATAGTTTTCTAATGAAAGAGAAAAATATGGATTTCGTCTTGTAGATTTTGAGTTATATCAAAATCAAATTTTAGAAAAATAGCGCAATAACCATTATTAAACCATAAGAGTTTATTTAAGTTAATACAAGGTTTTTAAGCAAATAAAAGTCAGATTTCCAATAGAAAAATCTAGATTTTAGTTATAAAATAAATATGAACTCAAGTGGAGTAAGTGGATTGATTTTTGAAACAAAAATCATATTTTTAATTATTGAATAGAATTAACTAATTTGAAGAATAATTAGTTAATGGAATTTTGAATCGAAATTGGACTTTGGATAAGTAAAAAGGGTTTGTAAATTTATATTCGAAATCGAATATGAAACTTGAATTGAAAATGGAATTCGGTTGGTTTATAAGCAAACTAAAATTGTATATGAACGTGATATGTTCAATTAAAAAGTGAAATAGGCAAAAGAGCTAATTAGAGAATAAAGAAGCGAATTGAGATAAAATGACTAGATTGAGTTGGAATAATTGGGAATTTGATGAGTATGTATAAAACAGGTATGGAACGAAGAGAATGAAGTTTATATTTTGAGTGCCTGACAAAAAGGTACATGTTTAAATTCCATATGAGTTTTTTATGCATCAAATCGGCAAGCCGCTTGCCTTTTTGATTTTCTTTTTGAATAGAAAGGGCCTAGAGAGGCGAGTTGGGGTTTGATCTATTGACCATTACAAAAGGAGGTGTTGCCGATTTTTTTTTGGAAATTTAAGGAGTTAGAATATCTTTTAAGAAAAATTGATAACTAGAAATAAATATATCGATATATATACTTCGATAAGGAAATGAACTTAAAATAGAATATTATAAATGAAAAGGAAATCTATAAATTTAAATCTGGTAAGAATAAAAAGAGAAACATATATACTATTAAAAATGGATAATTGGTTTTATATGATGTTGATTATTCAAGATAAGTAGCCTTGTCCGTTTTGAAGTTAAGAATGTTATTCAGTCAAGGTCTGAGAGGTAGTTATACCCCAACTTGATTGATTTCATTATTAATCGATAAATAGAAAGATTCAGTCTCGAAGATCAATGTTTGAATAAGATTTAGTTGAATGCTTTGGGTTGTCGTAACGATGTTTTACACAACGTTCGTTTTAACCCAAGTAAGTGAAATTTTGGAAATATAATAATAAATATTTCCTAAGTATAGAAATGAATGGTCGTGAAAGAGATAAGTAATTGGAATGTTTTCCGATTATAAATAAAAAATATTTTCTAAGTATAGAAAATAAAAGAAGGTAATGTAGGAAAATGTTTTCCAAAGCGTAAGAGAGCAAGTTGATTGTTGAAAATATTGAGTTAACAAATATTTATAAGGAAATGGAGAAATGATTTAATTAATGAAATTTTAAGGGCCTAGTAATTGTCTGATGCTTTGGATGAATGTTTGTTTTTCTTTGATAGTTAACTAACCGACTATCGAAGTTTTTTGACCATCTTTATCAATATGGAGAGACCGGCTGGTTTATTATCCGAGTACCACTCCGCATTGGTAGTAACGTTGCGAATCAGATTATATGAAGACAAATCAAAGATAGAGTAAAGTGCAAGGGTTTTCTCTGTTAATCCTAAGTAGAAATTGTCTAAGATGGATTAATGGGAATTGTGCCTTCAATTTCGTTTAGTCCCAGAATGAACGTGTATGTATGAATGTCTGATAGAGTATTTCCAATGTTCGCATATGTTGGTATGTACAAATATACTTCTGGTGGCAGAGAATTTATTCTCTCAGCATAATATCCAGAATATCTTTTTGCAAATTAATCAGTCATTAATGGATCTTACAATGTGACACTCAAAGTGATTATGCTATCAACAAAAGGTAAGTAATCGTAAACTTAAGCCTCGTGTAACGACCCGCATTCTACGTATTGGAGGAAGGATCGTAGAATATTTATTTTATTTCATACATATGGCTATGTAACTTTGAGGAACGACTATTGGGGTCATTTCTCATGTTCATGATTTTTGCCAAATTTTATATGACTGTTTTGCCCTCGGCAAATCTTGTTTTGCCTATAACTTTTGATTGGTAAAGATTTTTGACCTGAAACCGCTTCCATTGGATTCAATGACGGTTTAACTTTCCGTAGAGTGGTCACATTGATCAAACGGACTTACTGTTTGGGAGATATGGTTGAAACAAGGTTTGGAAGGTGAAAAACTGCTTAAGCAGGCTTAATAGGGTAATTAGTGGGTGGGCCCATACTTCATTTCGGAATTAAGATTATGGGAAGGCTGATAGGGTTTGGGGAATCAGTTTTATTCATTTTTCTAGCCACCACTTACATCTCTTGGACCCTAGCAATGGCATCCACCTTCTAAATTCATCTTTAATCACGTTCTAATCACATATTAGCCAAACCAACATCAAATTAAGGCGGATTAGTATAGAAATCGAGATAGAGCTGCTGGAGTACATTGGAATCTATTCGAAATCAGTTAGAGTTTCAGATCTGAGATTTATTTGTGGCTAAGGTGAGTGATTTGCACTTTTATTCACTAATTACGGCTAACTAGGGGTGATTAGTGATAATTAGCGAAATTATGACTAAGAAAAATATGGAAAAATAGGTAAAAATTCTAGAATATTATTAATGCCTCTGTTAGAAATTTGGGTTAATTTGGATTAAGTTTGCTAATCTTATGGTTAAAACATGCTTAAGGGGATTAAGTGTAAAATCATGGTTTTGGGTATGTTTGATCCATATTAACATGTTAAATTATTGTTTTGGTGTTTATGGTTGATTATATATGTTGCTATTACTGTTTGGAATGCTTCATGATTTCTTAGCAAAGTTAGAATGGTTGAAAACGTCGTCGTATGGCGTAAATAGCTTGCCGGAAAAGTTGCAGGAATTGGTCAGACCCCGCCTCCCAACCCCCGATCGTGGAGCACCCCCACGTGCAGACTGGCTCATGACCATGGTACCACGAGTGGACCAGAGTAATCATGAGTCGACGCCATGAGCCGAACCGTGAAGCACCGTCCACCACGAGCCGAGCAACTTACCCACAAGTGCACCCTAGGGCCTAGGCTAGGACTCACGAACCGACTGGTGTACCACCCACGAACTGGAATGACGAGCCTCCAGGGAAGTACACTCACGAACTGGAGTGTCACCACGAGCCGTGCCAATGGGCGAACCACGAACCGGATAGGAGTCCCACGAACCAAGGAATGAATGAGCCACAAACCGCGATAATGACTAAAACACGTGTTGCAAAGGTAGTCTAAATAAGAAGTTAAAACTCAGGATTCAGATGGGAGCTAACGAGTTAACTTCATGATCGAACTTTGCTGCTGGACGTGTGCAAAGGGGTTATCAATATCCATAACTTTGATTCACCACTGAGAGACGGATTATAGGTTATGGATCAGTGTAGTGGAGCCTCCAGGACTCCAAAGGGAAAAGTGATAATAGCGTTGTTATGAGCCAGTGCAGTGGAGTCTCCATGACTCCAAAGGGGAAAAGTGGACATAGCAAAGGATTAGTGGCTGTGGATCAGTGTAGTGGGGTCATTATCACTCCCAAGGGAAAAGTGATCGCAGCAAAGGATTGGTGATCAAAGTGATGGATATTGTATGCTTTACGCACTGAGAGAGAGATGTGAGAATGATTGCTATGTTTGATGTTTTGTTTTGCTACTATCGCTCATACCAGACTTTTGTCTGACCCTGAGTTTTACGTCTCTTCTTATTACTCTGGGTGCTCCTATACGAGCATACTAGAGACAGGTTAGGTGGTATGCACGAGTAGCTGTCCGGAGACGAGCAGGAGGCTTCCACGTACTATTTACATATATTCTCTCTGTGTTGTTGCGGGTCACTGCTTGAGCATTAGTAGTGTACCTTTTCTATCTTGCTTTAGAGACAGTATTTTGAAGTTGTAATAATAATGATTTGGATCATAAGGTGTATTTTGGATTCTGCTGCTATGATGGTTTAGTTTTCATCTTATGCACTGTCTCGTCTGTTTTATGTCAAGTTATGTTATTATTATATTTTATTCCATGCGCTATGAGATATGCCACAGGTTCTTTGATGATTCATAGTTTCAAACCCTTTTCCTTTGACGACGATCCCGTGCTAGTCGGGCATTGGCACAACGCATTTCGGAGAGATGTCGGCTGGTCCAGGGTAGGCCATCACACTTGGTATCAGAGCCTAGGTTGCGTAGTTAACCTAGGGGAAGACATCAGGGGGAGATAGTATACGTATATTAGGGCACGTAATTGTGATATTTTGGTTTTCAAAACTATATATATACTATTAGTGTATATATAAGGAAGAAGTTGCATTGCAGTGGCACCACTAAGGAGATGGTTAATCGTTTTTTTTACAGATTGGCCGATGAACCGAAATATGAGGAGTACGAGTTCAGGGGCCAATAATAGGAATACCCGTAATATGAGGACGATGTTTACTACCTTTATGCGATAGATGCTTAGGGACGTTTAGGGAACAGTTCCTAATGCTGCTAATGTTGGTGGTGCGGTAGCGCAGGCGCCTAGAGCCGATTTCGTCAAGCTCTGCAAGGATTATACTAGTATTGGTGGAAAGTCGTTCCATGGAATGGAGTCGGCTACGGAAGTTCAAGATCGGCTTGATAGTTGTGAGTGCATCTTTGAGGATTTGGAGATCAAGGATGCAATGAAGAGAAAGCTAGCATCATGTCAACTTCAAGGACAGACTATGAACTGGTGGAATACTATTAAAGCAGCTACTCCTGAGGATCAAGTTACTTGGAATAAGTTTAAGACTAGCTTCAGTGACAAGTTTATCCCAACTTCTCAGAAATCAGAATTATTTAGGAAATTCTTGGAACTTAGGCAGAATGGTAGGGCAGTCTCGGAATATATTGCTGAGTTTGATACTTTGTCAAAGTATGGATTATCTCTTATCGATACTGCCGAGAAGAAGAACGAGAAGTTCATAACTGGCTTAGATGAGTACTTGGGGGAAAGACTTATAAACCACATCGATGAGACATTCAAATCTAATGTGGGAAAAGTATTGAGATCAGAGAGCCTTTACCCTAAGTCAAAGACCGAAGTTGCTATTACAGCTGCAGAGGAGCCAAAGCCGCAGGCAAGCAGTGGAGGCAAGAATAATTCTCAGAACAAGAGGAAGCAGAATCAGACCAAGGATGGGCAGAAAAAGAAGGACAAGAAAGATATTGAGTGCAATAGTTGTGGCAAGAAGGGCTACTATGCCAAAGATTGTCGAGCGAAGCCAGCGGAAAGGAAGTGCTTCAATTGTGGCCAAGTGGGGCATCTCAAGGATAAATGTCCACAATCTCTTAAAGAAAAGTAGACCACGAAAGCATATGTTATCAATGTTGCTCCTTCTTCGTCGAATTCCCCAAATATGGCACAAAAGGGAAAGGGCGTCGTTATTCAAGGTGTGCTTTCTATTTATGATGTTCCTATTCGAATGCTGTTTGATACCGGGGCTTCTCATTCCTTCGTATCTAGTAAACTTGTAGATAGGTTAGAATTGGAACCCGAGATTGTCGATAGACCTTTAGTTTTGTTGAACCCGATCGGCGGTTCGACTAGCCTTAGTATGATTTGTGTAATTTGGTCTTATCGAGTCATGGATGCATGTTTTCTTGTGATTGCTTTGTTTTCGGATTTACTGGGTTTGGCTTTATTTTGGGAGTCGATTGGCTCTAAAGGTATGGGTGTGGTGGTAGACTGTGAGGGGTCTTCGGTGACCGTTAGGGCTGATGATGGGCGGAGGGTACTGTTTGGTAGCCGACCTAGTGATGGAGTGATGGCTAGTTTTCTAAATTCCCTCGACATCCCGCATGATGAGTTGTCAGATGTGCCTATTGCTGGCGAGTATCCGGACATTTTCGGGGAAGTGACTGGACATCCACCACACCAAGAGATTGAGTTTCGTATTGATTTAGTGAAAGATGCCCAATCTATAGTGATGCCTCTTCGTCGTATAGCGCCAAGGGAGCAGCGAGGGCTCGAAGTGCAAGTTGGCGATCTTTTGAAGAAGGGATTTATAAGAAGAAGTGTTTCCGAGTGGGGAGCACCAGTTGTATTTGCTACCAAGGCCGATGGTTCCCTTCGATTGTGTGTGGACTACCACGAGTTGAATAAGGTGACTAGGAAGAATAAGTATCCTCTTCCGTGGATAGACGATTTGTTTGATCAGTTGAATGGAGCAAGAGTGTTCTCCCAGTTAGATCTCGCGACAGGTTTTCATCAGCTCTGAGTACTAGCTGAGAGTATACATAAAACAACAATTCGGACGTCGTCTGGATTTTATGAGTGGTTGGTCATGCAATTCCGGTTAACCAATGCACCAACATATTTTGTGGATCTTATGAATAGGGTATTGAGGGATCAATTGATTAAGTTTGTTCTTGTGTTCGTGGACGATATCTTACTTTATTTGAGGATGGAGGAAGAACACAAGGAACATTTGAGGACAGTGATGGAGGTGTTTAGGAAACACTAATTGAAAGCCAAATTTTCTAAATGTCACTTCTGGAAGAAGGAAGTGAGGTTCTTGGGCCATGTTGTTTCAGAGAATGGTATTGCTATGGAACCTGTGAAGGTGGCTACGGTGCAAGATTGGTCTACGCCCAAGAATGCAACAGACATGAGAAGTTTCTTGGGGTTAGCTGGATATTATCGTAAGTTTGTCCAAGACTTCTCCAAGGTAGCAGCACCGTTAACTCAGTTAACCAAGAAGAATCAAGCTTTCATATGGGAGGGAAGGTGTTAGAAAGCATTTAAGAGCCTAAAGGAAAAGTTAAGTGCGCATCAGTATTTGTTATTCCTAAGGTGAACGAAGAGATGACGGTATACACGGATGCCTGTAGTACCGGACTAAGTGTTGTATTGATGCAAGGAGGTAGGGTTATAGCTTATGCTAGTCGGCAATTGAAACCACATGAGAAAAGATATCCTACCCACGATTTGGAATTGGCAGCGATCGTGTTCGCATTGAAGATGCGGAGACATTATCTCTTGGGAGAAAGATTCGAGTTGTTTACCGATCATAAGTTATTAAAGTACCTTTTCTCTCAAAAGGATTTAAATCTTCATCAGCAGAGATGGTTAGAATTCTTGGCTTCATATGGTTTCAATATCGCATACACACCCGGGAAGGGCAATCCGGTAGCTGATGCATTAAGTAGGAGACATGCCAATTTGGTTGCTATGTTTCTGGAATGGAAGTAACTAGAATATATCGCGGGATATGATTTCAGATCTAAGTGTGAATTGGATCCAGAGATGTCAGACAGTTTGACGATCAGACCGACTTTGATTGAGCGGATTGGTTCCAGTCAAAAGGACGATCCTAATCTATTGGAAATCATCTCCAAGGTAGAGATGGGTATCGATGATGAGAGAATGAACAAGTATGGTCTTGATCGAGAAGGATGTCTTCGAAAGAATGGAAGACTAGTAGTACCTAACGTTAATGGATTGTGAGATGAAGTGCTTAGAGAGTGTCAACACTCGAAACTGACTATACATCCCGGTGGTAACAAGATGTACCAAGACATGAAGCGGACCTACTACTAGGAAGGGATGAAGAGAGACGCTGAGAAGTTTATATCCAAGTGCATGAATTTCTAGCTAGTTAAAGACGAGCAGAAGAAGCCTAGTGGTTTGTTACAACCACTGGAAATTCTCGAATGGAAATGGGAACAAGTCTCGATGGATTTCATTGATGGTTTACCAAGAACTAGATCGGGTCACGATAGTATTTGGGTGATTGTGGATCGATTGACCAAAAGTGCAAGGCTTATACCACTCAAGTCGAATAGAACGGCAGTTAAGTTAGCAGAACTATATATGAAGTGGGTAGTGAGATTTCATGGAGTACCTAAAGGTATTGTGAGTGACCGAGATCCATTATTTACTAGTGCGTTTTGGAAGAGCTTACAGGAGGCTTTAGGGTCAGAATTACATCTCAGTACCGCATATCATCCTAAAAACGATGGTCAAACAGAGAGGGTGAATCGTGTATTATAGAATCTCTTGAGAGCTTGTATATTGGATTTTGGGGGTTCATTGGATGACCATTTGCATCTGGTTGAGTTTGCATATATAATAGTTATCAATCCAATATTGGTATGGCTCCATTTGTAGCTTTGTACAGAAGGTCGTGCAACTCACCATCATGTTGGTTGGAAACCGATGAGAAATTTGTGCTTACGCCAGATGTAATACAAGAAACTTTAGATAAAACCAAGGTTATCCAACAGTGAATGAAGACTTCCCAAGATAGGCAGAAGAGTTATGCTGATAAAAGACAAAGAGAATTGAAATTCTCCATTGGCGACCTGGTATTCGTCAACATCTCTCCATTGAAGAGTGTGATTCGATTTGGTCGGAGAGGTAAGTTGGAACTAAGGTTTGTTGGTCTATTTCCAATTATTGAGAAAGTGGGGAACTTAGCATATAAAGTTGGATTGCCTGACAAGATGGCGGGAGTTCACGACGTATTTCATGTTTTCCAGTTAAGGAAGTTCGTGCATGATTCCGATATGACTATGTCACCAGATCAGTTGGACGATATCGAGGTAGAACCCGAGGTGGTTGGGAACCACAGACCGATTCGTATTGTCGGATACGATACAAAGCAACTTAGAAGGAAGACGGTGAAACTGGTCATGGTCCAATGGGGCAATAATGAGCATGATTGTACTTGGGAAACAGAGGAGAACATAAGAAAGTCGTATCCAGAGCTCTTTGCCTGGTAAGGTTTTACTCACGATATAGTTACTCCCTTGTTAGTAAACCGCATGCTAGGATAGGCTTGTTGTGTTGTTATGCATGTTTTGTTGTTGCAAATGATTGATAGGCATGCGAGATTCTTTGTATGTTTTGGTTAAGAAATTTCGGGGGTGAAATTTCTTAAGGGGGAAGAGTGTAACGACCTGCATTCTATGTATCGGAGGATCGTAGAATATTTATTTTATTTCATACGAAGTCGTATGGTCTTGTAACTTTGGGGAAAGACTATTCGGGTCATTTCCCATGTTCACGAGTTTTGTCAAATTTTATATGACTATTTTAATCTTGACGAATCTTTTTTTGCCTATTACTTTTGATTGGTAAGGAGTTTTGACCTGAACCTACTTCCATTGGATTTGAATGATGGTTTACCTTTCCATAGAGTAGTCACAGTGATCAAACGGACTTACCGTTTGGGAGATATGGCTGGAACAAGGTTTGGAAGGTGAAAAACTGCTTAAGCGGGCTTAATAGGGTTATTAGTGGGAGGGCCCATAACCCATTTCGGGAATAGCGTCATGGGAAGGCTGATAGGGTTTGGGGATCAGTTTTATTCAGCTTTCTAGCCACACTTACCTCTCTTGAACCTTAGCAATAGCCTCCACCTTCTAAATTCACCTTCTATCACTTTTTAATCACATATTAGCCAAACCAACATCAAATCAGGGCGTATTAGCATAGAAATCGAGATAGAGCTATTGGAGTACATTGGAATCTGTGACAGATCAGTTAGAGTTTCAGATCTAAGATTTATTTATGGCTAAGGTGAGTGATTTGCACTTTTATTCACTAATTACGGCTAACTAGGGGTGATTAGTGATACTTAGTGAAATTATGACCTGGAAAAATAGGTAAAAATTCTAGAATATTATTTTATGCCTCTTTTAAAAATTTGGGTTAATTTGGATTAAGTTTGCTAGTCCTATGGTTAAAATATGCTTAAGGGAATTAAGAGGAAAATCATGGTTTTTTTGTATGTTTGATCCATATTAACATGTTAAATTGTTGTTTTGGTGTTTATGGTTGATTATACATGTTGCAATTACTGTTTGGAATGCTTCATGATTGCTTAGCATAGAATGGTCGAAAACACCGTCGTATGGCATAAATAGCTCGCTGTAAAAGTTATAGGAATTGGTCAGATCCCCCTCCCCCCACCGCCGATCGTGGAGCACCCCCACGTGCCGACTGGCTCATGACCATGGTACCACAAGCGGACCAGAGAACTCACAAATCGATGCCACGAGCCGAACCGTGAAGCAGCCTCCACCACGAGCCGAGACACTTGCCCACGAGAGCACCCTAAGTCCTAGGCTAGGACTCATGAACCGACCAGTGTACCACCAACGAACCAGAATGACGAGCCGCCAGGGAAGTACACTCACGAACCAGAGCGTCACCACGAGCAGTGCCAGGGGCGAACCGCGAACCGGACTGGAGTCCCACGAACCGAGGAAGGAGCCACGAGCCACCTGCTTGCATGAGCCACGAACCGCGATGATGACTAAAACCCGAGATGCAAAGGTAGTCTAAATAAGAAGTTAAAACTCAGGATCCAGATGGGAACCAACGAGTTAACTTCATGATTGGACTTTACTGCGGGACATGTGCAAAGGGGTTATCAATATCCATAACTTTGGTTCACCACTGAGAGACGGATTATAGGCTATGGACCAGTGCAGTGGAGTCTCCAGGACTCCAAAGGGGTAAAGTGATCAAAGCATTGCTATGAGGCAGTGCAGTGGAGTCGCAATGACTCCAAAGGGAAAAGTGGACATAGTAAAGGATTAGTGGTTGTGGATCAGTGCAATGAGGTCATTATGACTCCCAAGGGAGAAGTGGTCGCAGCAAAGGATTAGGTGATCAAAGTGATGGATATTGTATGCTTTACGCACTGAGTGAGTGTAACAACCCGTAAAATCTGGGCCAGTTTAAAATTTTTATTTTGGCAATTTTAGCGAATTTTGATTATTTAAAATGAATTATTTTAAATAATATCGACGAGAAATTTATTTAGAATATAAATCGAACGTATATATTATACGCGTCGTCGTTAGAATATAAATATTTATATATAATTATAAATAGAATTGAAAATGGCGCGGTAGTTCGATAATTCGATTTCAAACTCCAATTGAATGTACCGGGTGCAAAACAATCCGGATTTTAGTGAAACCAAAAATAATGGGATCTAATTGTGAATATCTTTCCAACGAATCCGAAAAATCAAGATTTCATATTGGGAATCAAAAGATATGTCCAGTTGAAAATTCTGAATAGTCGCTATGGAATTCAGGCCCTTAAAAATGGACATTTTGCAAACGACCTCGGATTTCGACGAAACCAGTTTTGTTGGGTCCGGGATGTAAAGTTATTGCAAGATTCCAAATTTCATAATTTTTCGAATCAATATGTGAGCGTGGCAAAGGAAAACGCGTTTGACCGGTTTCAGTTGATTTTAATCGACTGGAAAATGACCATTTTTCCAACGGTCTCAGAATTCGACGAAACTAGTTTTATTAGGACCGTATCGTCAATGCGAAACTAGAAAATATTTTTATGGGATTTATAGAGTTAGTATGTGACCCCAGTAATTTGAAATGTACGTTTAAAATTCAATATAGTGATTTAAATGTAATTTAAACGGAAACTGATTCAAACGGTCGATTCAGCTTGCGGTACATATCCCATTGTGTTCGGAATGGGGGTGAAACGCTATGGGCGACAGGCGGTGGACCTCGTTTAGAGGTCGTATGTGAAAGTCAACTTTTTAATAATTAAATAATAATAAAAAAAAAAATTCCTTCTTTCCTTTAACCCTCAGACCCCCCCCGTTCTAAATTATCTCAAAAAAAAAAAAAAAAGGAAAAAAAAAAAAACAAAAAAACCTGTAGCCCTAAATGTCGCCGCCGCCTCCTCCCTGGGCCACCGCCGGCCACCGCGCCATCGTGCCCTCCCTCCTCCATCTCGTCCTCGCACGCCAGAATCCCTCCGCCCTCCTATTGCTCTCCTCCTCCCTCTGACGAAGACCGACGCCCTCGAAACCCCCCACACACCATCGCCCTCAACCGCGACCGCCGAACTCTTTTTCCCCCCGCCTGCGCCCTCCTCCACGACGATCCCCCCCCCCCCTGCGAGCCACCGCGGCAAGCACAGTCCCCCGGCCGTAAGTTTTTTATTTTATTATTTTATTTATTTGTTTTATTTTATATAAATAGAATTTTAAAACTGATTTTTAATTTAAGTTTAAAACTAAATTGATAATGAATTTTAAAAACTGAATTTTATTTGCTTATAAAACTGTTTTTATTTTTAAAATTTAAAATTGTTTTTATTTTTGAGTAATTTAAAACTGATTTTTTTTTTTTTTTTTTTTTTTGTTAGGGTTTAAAACTGATTTTTTAAGGGGGTTTAAAACAGATTTATAAAAGATTTTAAAACTGATTTTAATTATGATTTTTAAACTGAATTAAAATTTAAAAACTGATTATTTTATTTTTGAGTTGAAAACTGAATTTTATATAATGTGAAAACTGAATTTTATATAATGTGAAAACTGATTTTATATAATGTGAAAACTAGATTTTATATAAAGTGAAAATTAGATTTTATATAAAGTGAAAACTGATTTTTATATATTGAACTTTGAAATAAAAATTCGATTTTTATATATTGAACTTTGAAATAAAAATTCGATTTTTATATATAGAATAGCGAAGTAAAAATACGATTTTTACATATTGAATAGCGAAGTAAAAATATGATTTTTATATATCGAATAGTGAAGTAAAAATTTGATTTTTACATATGTAGTGGCTACGGTCAACGAAGGTGACCAGAATGCGAAACGACGAAGACTTCTGCAAAGGAAGTGCCGTGGAGCTGGATAGCTATAAGTGAGAATTTCTCACCTTTCAATTTTATTTCTAGTTATATATATATACTAGGATGCAGACGGTGCTTATTAGAAGCACCCGACACCCGTCCACATACCATGGACTTGTTTGTTTGGTTGTGTAGTTGGTTAGATTATTTGATTTGGATTTGATTGATTGGTTGAATTGGAAATTGATTAAAATTGATATGTGAATGGCGTGGGCCTTCACTAGACCGGGGATAAGGCTAGGCCTTGTCCCGTTTCTAGTATCGTGCCGTTATGCCGCCGAAATTTTCTAAAATATGTTAGAAAGATGAAAATATCATTTTATTTAAATAATGAACTGAATAGAAATTCATATGTTAGAATAAAATGTTTTGTCGTTAAAAATATAATTTTTAACGTGAATGTGAATAAATAAATATTCATTTACAAACCAGACGGTTTGTTTATGTACACTTATTTGAATGACATTGATTGGGACGATAAATTTTACACATCGCCCAACTGCACAACTAAAAATCAGTGTTTGATTGTTTGAAACCCCACACGGGTGTTAGGATGAAATTTGAAGTTCACTCATCCTGATTGATTAAACATGTCGATCGATTGATTGACAGGCTGTTATAAGCGTTGAATATCTATATTTGATGCTTATACAGTGTAGTGCACTTTGGTTGATGGTTGATTATTTTCAATGCTATTATATACATGTGTTGTATGCAAATCCATATAATTAATTTTATATGGTAATTGATTGGGCCTCATTCCAGTTTTAAAATAGAAATATTCGAAAAAGAATATTTAAAAATAGAAATTTATGAAGCCGTGTTGATTAGATTGACGCCATTTTGACGTGAACGATATTTATATCGATTTGAAAACGATTTCGAAATGAATTGAATTGAAAACGATTTCGAAATGAATTGAATTGAAAACGATTTCGAAATGAATTGAATTGAAAACGATTTCGAAATAAATTGAATTGAAAACGAATTCAAATTGAATTGAAAACGAATTGAAATGAATTCAAATTGAATTGAAATTTGAATTGAATTGAAATGAATTTTAAAACGAATTTATAAAGAAGAATTCAATTTTGATTTGAAAAGAAAGTTGAAATAGCTTTTGAAACGATTTTAAAACTATTTATATAATTCGTTTTAAATAGAAATCGACGAAATATATATTATATATATTATATATAATATAATGGCCTGAATAGAACGCGCCGCGCCGCGGCAGTTCGCGAATTTCGACCATTTATTTCAAACGGACATTACGGGAGATCCGACCGTCGGATTCTCCTAAAACCGGAACCGTTGGGTTCGTATCAAAAAGAGCTTTCTAACGAATATTAGAAATTAGAAATCTAACGGTTGGATTTGGAATTATGTCCAAATCAAATTTGAAAAATGTCGCTGTAAGTGCAGTTCGATGGCCATTGTTGGAAATCGACTGTACGGGCCTTGATAAAATTATTAAAAATAGTAATAATTTGTGTAAAATCATAAGAAATGATTTAGAAAGAATTGGGATGAAAAACTCCCTATTTGAAAAGATAAAAATAGATTTTTATCGAAATGAACTAGTTTTGAACTAGAATTATAATTCTATTTATTTTTAAATAAATAAATTGAATTTGAAATGGTTTTGAAAATAACCAAAATTTCCAATGAATGCATTGGAGTGGATTTGAATCGAAATTGTCTTCGGAATATTTCGATGTTGGAATTCGTGATTATACAGGTGTTGTTATGGAAATTTGAAAGATATATATTTATATCGTTATTTCCAATACGACATTTGTTAGTCGTAGAATTCGATATTGAATATAAGCCGATATATTTTCTATTCAGAGCCTTGTATTGAATATCGAATGTGATTTGGGTTTGTCGTGAATGGTGTCTTCACTAACACTGTTCTTGAACCCAGTTGAGAAAAGATTAAATCTTTTTGTTTAGATTTAAGGAAGTGTACCAATTAAATGATATTTAATTGGAATTGAATGGATATTGATTTTTGGGTTTATCGTGAACAGTGTTTTAAACAACACTCGTTCTTTAACCTGATAATTAATGAATGTGATTTTTGGGTTTATCGTGAACAGTGTTTTAAATAACACTTGTTCTTTAACCCGATAATTAATCGAATGTGATTTGGGTTTGTCGTGAATGGTGTCTTCACTAACACTGTTCTTGAACCCAGTTGAGAAAAGATTAAATCTTTTTATTTAGATTTAATGAAGAGTACCAATTAAATGATATTTAATTGGAATTGAATTGGTATTGATTTTTGGGTTTATCGTGAACAGTGTTTTAAATAACACTTGTTCTTTAACCCGATAATTAATGGAATGGGATTTTGGGTTTATCGTGAATCGTGTTTTAAATGACACTGATTCTTTAACCCAGATAATGATTAAAACTAAGTGGAGTTTTAATGAATCTTTAATTAGATTGAAAAGATCGAGAATGGAGTATCACCAGTTTTGCTCCAGGCGATAGTTAAATCTTTAATTAGATTTGAACGTGAAATTTAGAAACTAACTGTCGGTTAGCCAAGCAGAATGGTTTTCTGGATATCGATCTGATGTTGGTTTCGGCCTTCGGGGTTAATATTTGGGGAATTATTCTCTTGATTAATTTACGGTTAGTGACTAATGAATTGGAATGAGGCGTATGTTGTGTTTGTGTAACACTTATTTAAAATATACGCGAGTTATTCGGAAAGACCGGGTTTATCCCATTCTGAATAACTGATACGACGATAAGTCGAAGATGAAGACGATGGTCGAAGACCGGAGGTCTTCACGTCGTTTGGGTGATAGCTGATGATCTTGATTGGGCTGTACACCCAAGAAGATGGAAACAGTTGGTGATCGTCCAGACGTACTTGGAGATCGATGGATATGCGGGGTACTAGGTGCCTCCGGTTTCGTTCAGACCCAGAACGGACTTGTAAATGGACTGTGTGTCTGACATCGGATTTCATTCTGTGTGACTGATATCGGTTCATAGGATGGTTTGCCTGTGTGGCATGCTAAGATGCAAATGATCAAGGCTTCTGTTGAAAAGCAAAGTCTTGTGGTGATGATCAAAGCACGGCCTTTGTGGCGTAGCTTTGTGTAACGTTTACCTCGCGTGTTTCACACCAGGTATGAACCAAAAACGGGAGACGGACGTCAGGGAGGGCATGCGTTTCTTTCTAGCTAGAAGTGGCGTCAGTGGTTTTACACGCCCTGACGAGTTTGACTTATGTGGTTGTTGCTGTTGCGAGGCGCCTCGGTTATATCGGTTTCGGCCGAATGCATTCTGGTCGGCTGACGGACCAGACTTACACCCCATAGGGTGGGGAGACGCATGTTCAGGCATTTTAATCCACATCGGTGGACCGGCCCTGAGGATCCAAGGGCCCACCTGAGTCTGGGTCCTGAGGGGCGGGCTAGAGCGTCTCGAATCGGTTGAGGACTATCTTTTGCCTCGGTTCATAGATGGAAATCCAATTTCCAAATACGTGACTTTGCGATTTTGATTGTATAACCTATATATGGCGACATAGTGGTATGGGGCATTCATGCCGCCTATGATTGATACTTATGATTTGAAGTTGTTTTATACACTATGCACTTATAATAGTATCAAATGATTTGTTTTAAACGTATCAAACATTCTTTGGCTGTTATAAGGAAAAACCCTATCCCCCGGCGTGCGTTGCATTGTGTGATAGGACCTGGGTCTTATAACAGCTTCATCTTTCTTTATTTAGCATTGCGCTGTTTGTTTTATGCACTGGTATTCTTGGGAGGAAACCCGTTCCGTGTTATACGGCGTGGTCCCTTGATTTACCTAATGATTTAAAATAAAGATTAAAAACTGTTTTAGTTCTCACACCAGTCACATGACTGACCTGGAGTTTATTGTTTTAACCTAAACTCTGGGTGCCCCTATTTTTGACACGGGCAGCTAGTAGTTTTGGTTTTGCAGATTTATATTCACAGGATCCTGGTTTACAGCTGGAACGATATCCGGAAAGCTTTGTATCCGTATATCTCTTCTAGTTGTGTATTGTATTATTTTCCGCTGCTATGTATTTAAATGTAATTTAAATCTCTGATAATTCTGTGTATTATTCATTTATACTCTGTATATTCTTGTAATCTGATGCATTGTTGTAATATACAATGAAATGTTCTTCTGTATGCGTTCCGTTGTGGTTTGTTCTCGAACTATCCGACGCTTTCCTTTACGGGGAAGTTGTGGGTCTTTACACGTGGTATCAGAGCTTTGGTTTACAGAGCTCGAGAACAAGACACATTAAAACCATACGAAAGAAATCATCAGATATTGGATTAGTAATATCCAATGGGAATGACTCGTTAGAGATAGGATCAGTAGTATCCTAGAACGAGTGTGAAGAGTATATTTTTCAAATGAAAACAATTTTTGTTTTGAAAATTTAAATCAATTATTCGTATTTGATTATCTATTTATATTGAGTTGGACAGTCCAGTATATATAGATTTTGCGTATACGTCTGATCCGCGTGTATTCGAAGTTTTAATATACTGGATTGATATAGAATCATACTCTAGTGGCCCGAAGATGATTCTGATGATTGACTAGTCGTCATTAGTATTCATGTTCGAGTAACGAAGGTGTGATATCTATATATTTCCATTAGACTGGTGTGAGAACCAAAACTAATATAGTTAGAACACATTGTTGTGAATTGGCATTAAAAACATGATTTTTGTATATGTATCAAATTACGAATTTGAAACTCTAATTCACTAATTGATTGATGTTTGTGTTGTTTGTTTAGTTTGTTTGATAATTTTGAACCATTATGCCTAACTGAATCAAATATTGACTTGTATTGAAATTTGGTCGCATTTGCTTGCATATACATATATATATTGAACAGGTCATAGCAAGGAGGCTAGAGCCAGAGAATAAAATTTGTTTGCCCGACAAATAGGTACATGTTTACTACATAATTTCCTGTTTTGTTTGGGTGATGATGATTTTGTGAGCCTATTGGCTAGCCGCTTGGCTTTTTCTTTTTCTTTTTGAGATCTGAAGGACCGGGGAAGCTATTTGAAATTCCCCGATGCTCCCGGTGCAGGGGAGGTTATGGCGAAATTTTTCGAAAATTTAGGGTGTTAGCCAAATTTTTGAGATTTTAGAAAATTCTCAGAAACTAAAGAGTTGGAGAATAGAAGCCAGACCGAGCGTAGGGCTGAATAATCAAACCACTTTCGACTTTGTTCCTTTTCGGGGACGAAAAGTTTTAAGTGGGGGAGATTGTAACAACCCGTAAAATCTGGGCCAGTTTAAAATTTTTATTTTGGCAATTTTAGCGAATTTTGATTATTTAAAATGAATTATTTTAAATAATATCGACGAGAAATTTATTTAGAATATAAATCGAACGTATATATTATACGCGTCGTCGTTAGAATATAAATATTTATATATAATTATAAATAGAATTGAAAATGGCGCGGTAGTTCGATAATTCGATTTCAAACTCCAATTGAATGTACCGGGTGCAAAACAATCCGGATTTTAGTGAAACCAAAAATAATGGGATCTAATTGTGAATATCTTTCCAACGAATCCGAAAAATCAAGATTTCATATTGGGAATCAAAAGATATGTCCAGTTGAAAATTCTGAATAGTCGCTATGGAATTCAGGCCCTTAAAAATGGACATTTTGCAAACGACCTCGGATTTCGACGAAACCAGTTTTGTTGGGTCCGGGATGTAAAGTTATTGCAAGATTCCAAATTTCATAATTTTTCGAATCAATATGTGAGCGTGGCAAAGGAAAACGCGTTTGACCGGTTTCAGTTGATTTTAATCGACTGGAAAATGACCATTTTTCCAACGGTCTCAGAATTCGACGAAACTAGTTTTATTAGGACCGTATCGTCAATGCGAAACTAGAAAATATTTTTATGGGATTTATAGAGTTAGTATGTGACCCCGGTAATTTGAAATGTACGTTTAAAATTCAATATAGTGATTTAAATGTAATTTAAACGGAAACTGATTCAAACGGTCGATTCAGCTTGCGGTACATATCCCATTGTGTTCGGAATGGGGGTGAAACGCTATGGGCGACAGGCGGTGGACCTCGTTTAGAGGTCGTATGTGAAAGTCAACTTTTTAATAATTAAATAATAATAAAAAAAAAAAAAATTCCTTCTTTCCTTTAACCCTCAGACCCCCCCCCCCCCCCCCCCCGTTCTAAATTATCTCAAAAAAAAAAAAAAGGAAAAAAAAAAAAACAAAAAAACCTGTAGCCCTAAATGTCGCCGCCGCCTCCTCCCTGGGCCACCGCCGGCCACCGCGCCATCGTGCCCTCCCTCCTCCATCTCGTCCTCGCACGCCAGAATCCCTCCGCCCTCCTATTGCTCTCCTCCTCCCTCTGACGAAGACCGACGCCCTCGAAACCCCCCACACACCATCGCCCTCAACCGCGACCGCCGAACTCTTTTTCCGCCCGCCTGCGCCCTCCTCCACGACGATCCCCCCCCCTGCGAGCCACCGCGGCAAGCACAGTCCCCCGGCCGTAAGTTTTTTATTTTATTATTTTATTTATTTGTTTTATTTTATATAAATAGAATTTTAAAACTGATTTTTAATTTAAGTTTAAAACTAAATTGATAATGAATTTTAAAAACTGAATTTTATTTGCTTATAAAACTGTTTTTATTTTTAAAATTTAAAACTGTTTTTATTTTTGAGTAATTTAAAACTGATTTTTTTTTTTTTTTTTTTGTTAGGGTTTAAAACTGATTTTTTAAGGGGGTTTAAAACAGATTTATAAAAGATTTTAAAACTGATTTTAATTATGATTTTTAAACTGAATTAAAATTTAAAAACTGATTATTTTATTTTTGAGTTGAAAACTGAATTTTATATAATGTGAAAACTGAATTTTATATAATGTGAAAACTGATTTTATATAATGTGAAAACTAGATTTTATATAAAGTGAAAATTAGATTTTATATAAAGTGAAAACTGATTTTTATATATTGAACTTTGAAATAAAAATTCGATTTTTATATATTGAACTTTGAAATAAAAATTCGATTTTTATATATAGAATAGCGAAGTAAAAATACGATTTTTACATATTGAATAGCGAAGTAAAAATATGATTTTTATATATCGAATAGTGAAGTAAAAATTTGATTTTTACATATGTAGTGGCTACGGTCAACGAAGGTGACCAGAATGCGAAACGACGAAGACTTCTGCAAAGGAAGTGCCGTGGAGCTGGATAGCTATAAGTGAGAATTTCTCACCTTTCAATTTTATTTCTAGTTATATATATATACTAGGATGCAGACGGTGCTTATTAGAAGCACCCGACACCCGTCCACATACCATGGACTTGTTTGTTTGGTTGTGTAGTTGGTTAGATTATTTGATTTGGATTTGATTGATTGGTTGAATTGGAAATTGATTAAAATTGATATGTGAATGGCGTGGGCCTTCACTAGACCGGGGATAAGGCTAGGCCTTGTCCCGTTTCTAGTATCGTGCCGTTATGCCGCCGAAATTTTCTAAAATATGTTAGAAAGATGAAAATATCATTTTATTTAAATAATGAACTGAATAGAAATTCATATGTTAGAATAAAATGTTTTGTCGTTAAAAATATAATTTTTAACGTGAATGTGAATAAATAAATATTCATTTACAAACCAGACGGTTTGTTTATGTACACTTATTTGAATGACATTGATTGGGACGATAAATTTTACACATCGCCCAACTGCACAACTAAAAATCAGTGTTTGATTGTTTGAAACCCCACACGGGTGTTAGGATGAAATTTGAAGTTCACTCATCCTGATTGATTAAACATGTCGATCGATTGATTGACAGGCTGTTATAAGCGTTGAATATCTATATTTGATGCTTATACAGTGTAGTGCACTTTGGTTGATGGTTGATTATTTTCAATGCTATTATATACATGTGTTGTATGCAAATCCATATAATTAATTTTATATGGTAATTGATTGGGCCTCATTCCAGTTTTAAAATAGAAATATTCGAAAAAGAATATTTAAAAATAGAAATTTATGAAGCCGTGTTGATTAGATTGACGCCATTTTGACGTGAACGATATTTATATCGATTTGAAAACGATTTCGAAATGAATTGAATTGAAAACGATTTCGAAATGAATTGAATTGAAAACGATTTCGAAATGAATTGAATTGAAAACGATTTCGAAATAAATTGAATTGAAAACGAATTCAAATTGAATTGAAAACGAATTGAAATGAATTCAAATTGAATTGAAATTTGAATTGAATTGAAATGAATTTTAAAACGAATTTATAAAGAAGAATTCAATTTTGATTTGAAAAGAAAGTTGAAATAGCTTTTGAAACGATTTTAAAACTATTTATATAATTCGTTTTAAATAGAAATCGACGAAATATATATTATATATATTATATATAATATAATGGCCTGAATAGAACGCGCCGCGCCGCGGCAGTTCGCGAATTTCGACCATTTATTTCAAACGGACATTACGGGAGATCCGACCGTCGGATTCTCCTAAAACCGGAACCGTTGGGTTCGTATCAAAAAGAGCTTTCTAACGAATATTAGAAATTAGAAATCTAACGGTTGGATTTGGAATTATGTCCAAATCAAATTTGAAAAAGGTCGCTGTAAGTGCAGTTCGATGGCCATTGTTGGAAATCGACTGTACGGGCCTTGATAAAATTATTAAAAATAGTAATAATTTGTGTAAAATCATAAGAAATGATTTAGAAAGAATTGGGATGAAAAACTCCCTATTTGAAAAGATAAAAATAGATTTTTATCGAAATGAACTAGTTTTGAACTAGAATTATAATTCTATTTATTTTTAAATAAATAAATTGAATTTGAAATGGTTTTGAAAATAACCAAAATTTCCAATGAATGCATTGGAGTGGATTTGAATCGAAATTGTCTTCGGAATATTTCGATGTTGGAATTCGTGATTATACAGGTGTTGTTATGGAAATTTGAAAGATATATATTTATATCGTTATTTCCAATACGACATTTGTTAGTCGTAGAATTCGATATTGAATATAAGCCGATATATTTTCTATTCAGAGCCTTGTATTGAATATCGAATGTGATTTGGGTTTGTCGTGAATGGTGTCTTCACTAACACTGTTCTTGAACCCAGTTGAGAAAAGATTAAATCTTTTTGTTTAGATTTAAGGAAGTGTACCAATTAAATGATATTTAATTGGAATTGAATGGATATTGATTTTTGGGTTTATCGTGAACAGTGTTTTAAACAACACTCGTTCTTTAACCTGATAATTAATGAATGTGATTTTTGGGTTTATCGTGAACAGTGTTTTAAATAACACTTGTTCTTTAACCCGATAATTAATCGAATGTGATTTGGGTTTGTCGTGAATGGTGTCTTCACTAACACTGTTCTTGAACCCAGTTGAGAAAAGATTAAATCTTTTTATTTAGATTTAATGAAGAGTACCAATTAAATGATATTTAATTGGAATTGAATTGGTATTGATTTTTGGGTTTATCGTGAACAGTGTTTTAAATAACACTTGTTCTTTAACCCGATAATTAATGGAATGGGATTTTGGGTTTATCGTGAATCGTGTTTTAAATGACACTGATTCTTTAACCCAGATAATGATTAAAACTAAGTGGAGTTTTAATGAATCTTTAATTAGATTGAAAAGATCGAGAATGGAGTATCACCAGTTTTGCTCCAGGCGATAGTTAAATCTTTAATTAGATTTGAACGTGAAATTTAGAAACTAACTGTCGGTTAGCCAAGCAGAATGGTTTTCTGGATATCGATCTGATGTTGGTTTCGGCCTTCGGGGTTAATATTTGGGGAATTATTCTCTTGATTAATTTACGGTTAGTGACTAATGAATTGGAATGAGGCGTATGTTGTGTTTGTGTAACACTTATTTAAAATATACGCGAGTTATTCGGAAAGACCGGGTTTATCCCATTCTGAATAACTGATACGACGATAAGTCGAAGATGAAGACGATGGTCGAAGACCGGAGGTCTTCACGTCGTTTGGGTGATAGCTGATGATCTTGATTGGGCTGTACACCCAAGAAGATGGAAACAGTTGGTGATCGTCCAGACGTACTTGGAGATCGATGGATATGCGGGGTACTAGGTGCCTCCGGTTTCGTTCAGACCCAGAACGGACTTGTAAATGGACTGTGTGTCTGACATCGGATTTCATTCTGTGTGACTGATATCGGTTGCATAGGATGGTTTGCCTGTGTGGCATGCTAAGATGCAAATGATCAAGGCTTCTGTTGAAAAGCAAAGTCTTGTGGTGATGATCAAAGCACGGCCTTTGTGGCGTAGCTTTGTGTAACGTTTACCTCGCGTGTTTCACACCAGGTATGAACCAAAAACGGGAGACGGACGTCAGGGAGGGCATGCGTTTCTTTCTAGCTAGAAGTGGCGTCAGTGGTTTTACACGCCCTGACGAGTTTGACTTATGTGGTTGTTGCTGTTGCGAGGCGCCTCGGTTATATCGGTTTCGGCCGAATGCATTCTGGTCGGCTGACGGACCAGACTTACACCCCATAGGGTGGGGAGACGCATGTTCAGGCATTTTAATCCACATCGGTGGACCGGCCCTGAGGATCCAAGGGCCCACCTGAGTCTGGGTCCTGAGGGGCGGGCTAGAGCGTCTCGAATCGGTTGAGGACTATCTTTTGCCTCGGTTCATAGATGGAAATCCAATTTCCAAATACGTGACTTTGCGATTTTGATTGTATAACCTATATATGGCGACATAGTGGTATGGGGCATTCATGCCGCCTATGATTGATACTTATGATTTGAAGTTGTTTTATACACTATGCACTTATAATAGTATCAAATGATTTGTTTTAAACGTATCAAACATTCTTTGGCTATTATAAGGAAAAACCCTATCCCCCGGCGTGCGTTGCATTGTGTGATAGGACCTGGGTCTTATAACAGCTTCATCTTTCTTTATTTAGCATTGCGCTGTTTGTTTTATGCACTGGTATTCTTGGGAGGAAACCCGTTCCGTGTTATACGGCGTGGTCCCTTGATTTACCTAATGATTTAAAATAAAGATTAAAAACTGTTTTAGTTCTCACACCAGTCACATGACTGACCTGGAGTTTATTGTTTTAACCTAAACTCTGGGTGCCCCTATTTTTGACACGGGCAGCTAGTAGTTTTGGTTTTGCAGATTTATATTCACAGGATCCTGGTTTACAGCTGGAACGATATCCGGAAAGCTTTGTATCCGTATATCTCTTCTAGTTGTGTATTGTATTATTTTCCGCTGCTATGTATTTAAATGTAATTTAAATCTCTGATAATTCTGTGTATTATTCATTTATACTCTGTATATTCTTGTAATCTGATGCATTGTTGTAATATACAATGAAATGTTCTTCTGTATGCGTTCCGTTGTGGTTTGTTCTCGAACTATCCGACGCTTTCCTATACGGGGAAGTTGCGGGTCTTTACAGTGAGAGATGTGAGGATGATTGCTATGTTTGAAGTTTGTTATCACCATGACATGTGCACTTCCACTTTACACTTTATGTTAGTGTTATCTTAGAGTACTGTACATCTTGTTGTGCAAACTCTTTGGGTGCAGGTCCAGGTTCAGGTATGATTCTTTATACGTGTTATTGTTTTGCTGCAATCGTTCATACCATATTTTTGGCTGACCCATAGTTTATGTCTCTTCTTATTACTCTGGGTGCTCCTAAACGAGCAGACTAGAGACAGGTTAGGTGGTATGCACGAGTAGCTGTCCGGAGATGAACATGAGGCTTCCACGAATTATTTACATATATTCTCCCTATGTTGTTGCGGGTCACTGCTTGGGCATTAGTAGTGTAACTTTTCTATCTTGCTTTAGAGATAGTATTTTGAAGTTGTAATAATAATGGTTTGGATCATAAGTTGTATTTTGGATTCGCAGCTATGATGATTTAGTTTTCAGCTTGTGCACTGTCTCACCTGTTTTATGTAAAGTTATGTTATTATTATATTTTATACAATGCACTGTGATATATACTACAGGTTCTTTGATGATTCATAGTTTCAAACCCTTTTCCTTTGACGACCATCCTGTGCTAGTCGGGCATTGGCATAATGCATTTCGGAGAGATGTCGGCTGGTCCGGGGCGGGCCGTCACACCTCGCAACCGGGAAATGGTATAAAATCTGGTAGGTTACATGGCTAAGTGGGTTGCACCCAAGTAGGGTGTATTGTCACCTGATCTTGATAAACATGGTGTATTACTCTCTAGAGATACACTGTTGGAAGGTAGTCTCGTACCTTGCCAGTTGGAATCAATTCTCCAATAAGAGCCCTAGGTTTTGATTGTATACTATGTATATAGAGCTTGAGATGCAAGCATTCTACTAGATTGTTATTTACTTGTTTTAGACACTATTATAATATCATAAAAGTATTGATTTTAAAGAATGTTTTGGGTTATCGTAAGGTCAAAACCATCTACGTTTATGTGTGGATCAGTCTTACGATTATCTTTTGCTTCGAAAAGGATTTTTAAAAGTTAAACCAAATGGTTGGAGTTTACTCACATCAGTCCCATGACTGACCCAGAGTTTGTTTTGTTTTGTTTTACCCTAAACTCTTGGGTGCCTAAATTTGTACGGGTGGTCAAGTAGTTCAGGTATTTGCAGTAATACTTGGAGGAGCTTGGAGCATGAGGCTTCATCATTAGATATTTACTATTATTTCCGTTATGTTGTATTGTACTCTGATGATGGTATGTATATGTGTATATAGTTAAAATTTGTATTCCAAAAGCTAATATATATATATATATAATTTTATTCTGCTGCGATGTGAGATTCTATGTTGTTGTTCATGTTCTTCTTCTATCTTTTTCTTCTTATTTCATAATGATTCGTATTTATGTGAAACTGGTTTAGACGTGTGGTGTATTTAGTCAACTCAGATCGTATGGATTTTCAGGCCATTAAAAAGTGCAAGTTAAGAGCAAAAGATAATTAATGTATAATAAAGGGGAAATGGAAAATAAATAAGCTACCTTTGAAATTAGAATGCATTAAAAGGAGTAAAACAAAGCGTCATTAATTTCATAAATTAACGGACAAGGATTTGAAAGATTGCATGTGTATATACATGCACAAATTCGAAATTCAAATTTAAAGATAAGTAGTAACTAGAATAATATAAATTAAAAGAAGCATACAAAGCAAGTTATTGATGTTGTAAATTAAAACGTTAAGTTTACATACCACGACATCATAGAAATCTAGCCTGAACCCAGATGGATCGACCCATGTTTTTCCTGGGTGGACCTATGAGACGACCCAGGGATCGACCTGCCTTTAGGACGGGTCGACATAAGGGTCAACCAAAGCGGGCCCAGATCTGTTATATGTGAGGTGGAATTTTTATATGTGCAGTTCGGATTTTAGTTGATTAAATCTGATGGTCCAGACTTTCTCGTACACCTATAAATAGACTAGCAGGGCCTAGCTTTAATCTTATATTTTCTAAGATTGCTGCCTACGCTTTGCCATTCTCTTCTACCTCCAAATCAATTCAGAAAAATAGAATATTAGTTCATAGGGGTTCTGATTCATGATTTGAATATAAGAGATAAAATCTACAAATAGGTGTTATGAATTTTGAAAACATGAGGTAACTCCTTGAATTTGATTTATATAAATTTCTTTCTCTCTTTTCCTTTAGTATCAGATTTGTGAATCCGTCGTTATTTGGGTAAGCTAATAAGATAAAACCCGGTTACTTGAAAATGAAGACGTTAGTTTAGATATTTGTTCTTTAGGTTTTTTTAGCAAACCTATATAGATATGGAAAAGATCCCGACCGTGTTCTGTGCATCAAGATGCGGTCATATTACAGGACTCGGGGTACAGTAGATAGTGCATACGTATGAGCGTCTAGGAACACACACCGCACCGAGTGGTGTATAGTAGATGTTAGGGTATTACTCCGTGTTGAGATTTGTTTCGACTAAGGATTTCAGATATGGAAATCCGTATGCTTATGTAGCATGACGATGGTAGTTCTATGTGGAACGTGGCATGGTGATATGGAGGTTCGTATATCGTTCGGCGTAGGATGAGAGTTGCAAATACTTTCGAGGCATGACAACAGAGACCATGCGAGAAGGGTACCATGGGAAGTACCTTGATATTAGGGGTAAATACATATATGCTATATTAGGTTAATCTACTTGGTGGTGCATGGGTACGATGTGTGTGTAAAGCCTTGAGCGCTATTAACCCAAACAAACCTAATAAATAAGAAAACATAACTGGACGGTATATGTAGGGTTATTTCAGAATGTGTAATTTAGTCCAGTCACCAGACCTTGTGTTCTGACCCCCTCCTCATAACACACTCGCAGGTTAGGTTTATGGCAGAGATATGATAACTTTGGATACAGGTTAGGCAGTATCATTACTTTGTTAAGGCTATATTTGAACATATTATATTTTATTCCAATTCCGCTATGAGATGTCTTCTGAGCTCTGATATATTTTATATCTTTGTCTTTTCTGCACGAAACCACATAAGCCAACTCGAGTTTCGCAAGATTGGGATTAAAAAAAGATCGGACTGTCGAAATTTGGGTTGTTACATCTGGTATCAGAATCTAGGTTTAGGGTTCCTGTATAAATATCGAGTGAACGTATTTGTATTTTTAAAAATATAAATATATTATATATACACCTAGATCCATAAAGGAACCCACTAAATAGGAAGAATGGTTTAAGAAAAGAATTGAGATATCAGTTATGTACATTAAAGGAATGATTATGGAAGTTTGAGACCCTTAGGTGGTTTAGGACTAAAACTGTACAAAGTAATTGGCAAAGAAGAAAGATGTATTCCATATGTTAATGTTTTGGATTAGTGGGTTTGATAGTTAGGCTTATAAATTAGGAAAAGAAAAGAAGAAAAATGGATTATGAATATATATATTTGAGAGAAATGACTTTGTGGAAATATCTAGGAAAATCTAAGTAAGTTGGAAACCCACTTTAAGTCTAGCTGCATTGTTAACTTTTGAGAACTTGAAAAATTAAAAGCTTTTGTGTGATAGTTGTAACACCCCGTAATTTTAATATTAATGTTCACTAATTAAAGAATACTTAATTTCAAATGAGGGAATTAAGGGAAATGGGTTGCGCCATTGCGTTCGTCTCGGAATTCTGCTTGAGATAGAGTCTGAGTTTGCGTAATAAACGGACACCGTATGAAGGAGAAATGGACGAACGAAGTTAGGTGGAAAAACCAGAAGAGAAAAAAAAAATATAAATGCACTGTCGCACTTGGGAAATGCGCCAGTACAAAAATACATTGGCGCACTTCCCAAGTGCGCCCAGGCCGAGCAGAAAGCCTGCACAGCTTTCTGGTGTGATCTGATCCATGCTGTGACTCATTGTTGAGTCCACTCTGACTTCTTGCTGAGTCATTAGGGCTGAGGTGTCACCCTATCCTGACTTAATAGTTTTGATTAACCCTAAGTTCATCTGATGGCTATAATTAAATTGAAATTCTATATAAACATGGGTAGACTTAAATCCTAAAAGCAAATAAAATTTGGAACCATGGCCGTCATGCTGTCACCTTGCAGCCTAGAGTGGCCGCCAGCAAATAGATGGAAATCGAAGCCAATCAACTCAATCCTATTCAACTCTAATCTAAACAATAACGAATCTACTACAAAGGCGAGCTAAATCAATTTCAGAACTCAGATTTCAGAACTCAAGACCTTCTTTGAGTTGTGAGATCGATTTCTTTAATAAGATAATTAACAATTTAATTGGGTTGAGATATGACTTGGGTTATATGGTTATGTTGTGAATCATTGACCGTTATGTTATTATCTATGCTGTAAATCTATGATGTTATTATCTATGTTGTAAAGCTGTGATGTTATTATCTATGTTGTAAATCTATGTTGATTGTTGGCTTATGTACAATCAATTCATAATGATGCTTCATATGCTAGTTTGGTTATGTTGTTGGAACTAATTCATATGCTAAATCATATGTATGTATGCAAGTTTAGATGTTAATTTAAATATGAATCATATACAAGTTAGTGAGAATCATACACAACCTTACATGTTTCATGACATCTATTTTATGTAAGCTTGGATATGAAGTTTAGGCTAAGACATGTGTGAATTATATGCTAGTATACAAAATTCTATATGCTAGTTTACATGTAGATCTTAATTTACATGTTTTAGATGCAAGTTTACACCATAGTTTATGTTGCATAAATTACATATGCAAGTATATATATATATATATATATATATATATATATATATATATATATACACACACACACACACACACACACATGTGTGTGTGTGTGTTGGAGTATGAATCATGTAAAGTTTGTAGCTATTGCCTATGCAATTTTACACCTTATGATTAGATCTGTGACATCCATAGTTTATGTAAGTTTGTGACTTTGGCCTATGCAAGTTTTATATGAAAAACCTTATTCACACATGCAAGTTCACCCTTATGTTTAGATTTAGTTTTTATTCTATGCATGTTGTGATGTTTTCTCTTTATTCCATAAGTTAGACTATTCGAGTCTAATGTATATTTCACATTAAACGAACGAACGTACAACGTGGGGTCATGGAATAATATTAAAAGATTTAATATTAAGAACTGGCATAAATGCCTTAAATGTAATGTTAATTGGTATAATTTTATATACCATAAATAGATGGACATAATTAAGGTGTTAATTATGGATATAGTTAAATTTGTAATTGATTGATAATTCAAATTAGGGATATTAATCCAATTTAGGGTTAAATGAAATATGTAATAATAAACCGCCTAAGACACGAGGTTAGACTCGTTTGTGGTGTAAGACTGCCCGGACCCGCCCGACAAATCTAGCTGCCACAAATGTCAGTCTAATGTGGGAGGTCTTAGGCATAAATTAAATGTGTAACAATTGTAAAGACACGAGGTTAGGCTCGTTTGTGATGTAAGATCGCCCGGACCCGCCCGGCAAATCCAGCTGCCACAAATGCCAGTCTAATGTGGGAGGTCTTTATAAGGTTACAGTCTTAATGAATTAAGAAACACTTAACCAGATAAACATGTAGTGGGACATGAGGGGGTTAAGTGGGTGCCTTAGGTGGCATGTGGAATTTAGTGGGTGCCTTGGGTGTCATTTGAAATATGATTAGATGCACTTAACCAAGATTGAAACATTTAAAAAAAGACATGATTAAGAATGGGGTTAAGTGGGGAAAAACCATAGAGGGGACCAAACATAGTTGGAAGCTTGTGTCATGCATGGGGGCCCTTTTCAAACCAGTAACCCATTAAGTATCTTTGTGGCCTCGACCCAAGTCGAGGACGGGACACGCGTACTGGATTTGATTGTAAGAGGTCAAAACGGGTCAGCGGTGGCAATGCAAGTCCAATGGGTTCATATGCATGTGCGGGGTCGGGCTGGTAGGTAAGATGTTGTTGCATCGTGTAGATATAAGCCGTGCATTTTTGGTTGTATCGGGTTGCCATTTTGGGGAGTGATACACCCCACTATGGGGCCAGCACGGGTATCTACGAGTTAGGGAGCCGATCGAATGGGGGTAGTGGGTACACCTAGTGG
This sequence comes from Allium sativum, assembly GCA_030737875.1. Classification (NCBI taxonomy): domain Eukaryota; kingdom Viridiplantae; phylum Streptophyta; class Magnoliopsida; order Asparagales; family Amaryllidaceae; genus Allium; species Allium sativum. Next base: position 332,212,832 of record CM060920.1, on the reverse strand, counting down.
AGATAGGGGCAGACGTCACCTATGGAGGTAGCTAGGGGTACACGAAACTACCATTAGCAATATTAAGTTCTGTAGGCGGGATCAACCTTTAGAGTGACTAGTGGTGGTGCAGTGTAGTAATTATCTTATAGTGACTAGGTGCGCTTTTAACGTTATCTTTGTTCATCTTATTTCCTTGTTTGCTCTGTCATACCCAACTGTTCACAGTCATTTCCTTATTTTCCATCTTATGCCTTATCTTAGTTATTTTGATAATTATATTATTAAAGTTATTGCACTCGCCAGACTTTATGTCTGACCCCCTTTTCTTTCCACCTTTTTTCTTCCTTCCCCCCTCAGGTTTGCAAGGAGGGAATACTATAGTTTAGTGTTGATTTCTTCCAGTTGCTTGAAGAGAGCAGATGTACCGCTTTGGACTCTTTCATCTTTATGGCTTTGCTTATGCTCAGTGGGGATTTATGCATTTATGTTATTTAGGCATCTGCTTCTTTATGTACTTTGAAGTTTTTGGAAAAGACTATTGATCCTGTTGTAATGGTTTTGGAGACTACTTATGTAAACTCGTTTTGAGTTATGATGCAATAAAATAAGTTTTAACTTCCGTTGTTTTGTTTTATTTATTTATTCTTGTAATTTAACTATTCTATACAACAATAACGCTTCATAGACATTGGTGCATTCCCTTTGTGAGTGACATTAATGGACATTGGGTGTTACAATAGTTTATGGTGTTTTTCAAGTTTTGATGCTAAAGATTGCAATTTAAAAATACATACTAGCTAAATTGTGTAGAAACAATTTTTGAAACAAAAAGGAGTATTGTTTTATGTTTGAAAAAAAAGAACATGTTAGTTTTGGAGAAAAAATAAAATAAAATGGGGTATATTTTGGAAATGATGATTTCTTGTAGAATTTTTGTTTAAAATAAATTCTTTCAAAAAAATGTGCACATTATAGAGTATGTATAACTCACTAATTTTTAAGCTACAATGTATGAAAGAATTAAATAACAAAGCATAGAAAAGATTGCATTATGGTTAAAAAACTACAATTTTCATTAAAGAAAATTTTGAAATTATCTATTCTTTGAAAATAATTGTTTGGCAATTGTTTTGACATAAACTTTTGTTGGGTGGACAAAAATAAGTTGTGGGGATTAAGAATAGAGTAGATGTTTGCACCTAGATGTAAGTTATTGAACTGACTTTATAAACATGAACAGTTGTGAAACTACTAGGGAAGAAGTTGTCCTTATCTACTCCAGTTTTTGTGATTTGAAAAAAAAAACTGTTTTGCATTTTATTTTGTTTTGGGATAACATATTTTATGGTTTCGCAAAGGAAAGTTTTAATGAGAAAAAAAATAAAGTTCTGAAACTTTTAATTTTTGAAAGGAAAATGAAATGAGGAAGCCAAACCATGTCTTTAAATCATGGAGTAGGTATTGTAACTAGGGAAGACGGGAAATATTTTGAGGCTATGAAGTAAATAGCAAGGACTATTTTTGAATAATAGAAAATTCCCGTAGAATGCGTAAACACTATGCAGCCTAGGCTTTTGCTTGGTAAAGACATGTCTATCCCAAGTGAGTGGCGCAAGTTCGAGTCTCATTGGTGCCATATTTTGTTTTAGAGGAACGATGACATGACCCGAACTTCCCGTGAAGGAAAGCACGGATTGAATTGAGGACAAGACAAAATAGAACGCAAACGGAGGAACATTTCATTGTTATTACAACAATTCCATCAGATACAAGAATATACAAAGTATAAATGAATAAATTACATTCAACAAATATCAGATATTACAATAAATTACATAGCAGCGGAAAAATATACAAAAGCACAACTAGAAGTAATGCACGGATACAGAGCTTTCCGAGCATCGTTCCAGCTGTAAATCAGGAATCTGTGAATATAAATCTGCAAAACCAAAACTACTAGCTGCCCGTGTCGAAAATAGGGGCACCCAGAGTTTAGGTTAAAACAATAAACTCCAGGTCAGTCATGGGACTGGTGTGAGAACTAAAACAGTTATTTAAAATTTTACTTTAAAGATAGTAATTCAAGGGACCACGCCGTATAACACGGAACGGGTTTCCTACCAAGAATACTAGTGCATATAACAAAACAACGCAGTGCTTTTTGGAAAAATGAAGCTATTATAAGACCCAGGTCCCATCACACAATGCAACGCAAGCCGAAGGATAGGGTTTTCCCTTATAATAGCCAAATAATGCTTGATACGTTTAAAACAAATCATTTGATACTATCATAGGTGAATAGTGTCAAAACATTTTCAATCATAAATATCAATCATAGACGGCATGGGTACCATATATCATGTCGCCATACTAGTTCTACAATTAAAACCGAAACACACGTATTGGAAATTGGATTTCCGTCATGAGTCGAGGCAAGGGGCAAGCTCCTCTCCGCGTTCGAGACACTCTAGCAAATGTCTCAGGACCCCACTTTGATCCTTGGAATCGGCTGGGTCGGTCCTCTCTTACTTTTGAGGATTAGTTATTCCTGAACACACTTTTCCCGGTCCTCACAGACCTATATCCGAGGCGCCTCGCATTCCAACAACCACACAGGTGAAAAGTATATAAATGTCAGGGCTGGTAGGTCACTGACACCACCCTAGCTAGAAAGAAACGTCGTGCTCTCCCAGCGGTCCGTCTCCCGTTTTTGACTCATACCAAGGTGTGAGGCTCGCGAATTCACGTTATACACAAAGCTACGCCACACAGGCCGTGTTTTGATCATCAACCACAAGACTTTGCTTTTCAACAGAAGCCCTGATCAATTGCCACTTACGTGTGCCACACTGGCAATTCACTCCATGCGACTGATGTCCATCGATATACAACCTCTGAGCTCGTACGTCTCAGAGAAGGGCGTTAAGCAAGAGAATAAATTCTCCGCGCAAACAGATGTATATTTAATAGAGATCAATCAACATAGAATAAAATCCAATGTCAGACACACAATCCATTTACTAGTTCGCTCTGGGTCTGAACGAAACCGGAGGCACTTTCCTTGCATATCCCTCCATCTCCAAGTACGTCTGGACGATCACCAACTGTTTCCCTCATCTTGGGTGTACAGCCCAATCGAGATCATCAGTAATCACCTAGACGATGTGAAGACTTCCGGTCTTCAACCACCGTCTTCATCTTCGATATATCGTCGAATCGGTTATTCAGAATAGGTATAAACCCGGCCTTTCTGAATAACCCACGTATATGATAAACAAATGTTACACAAACACAACAAACGCCTCATTCCAATTCAGAATATTCTTTTATTCACAAAATCACATTCTTAGGGGAAAGGTTCCCATTAATTTTATCCAAGATAAATTCTTTTAAATTTATTCTTTAATCTTCCTTTGGATATCATTTCAAACTAGTCGGGATTAGCGAACCACACCGAAGTAATTATTTATTTTATTTCCCAATCCCAACCTATTCATCCCCTAGAGCAAAACTGGTGGTAC